>CM036247.1:27362430-29762430 GCA_020698575.1 Bostrychus sinensis | reverse complement strand
ACTAAAGCAGGATAAAACAAGGCAAAACTGGGGTTAATCCAAGGAAATCACTAAATCTGGACTTTATTTGGTCACAACACATTTTCATTAAAGGCTCTGATTGGAAAATAATTGGAGCAGCATTACTGACAACCTATTTTTTTTTTTATCTTACCCAGACATCTACTCTGGGGATCATGCTATTTAGGCATCATTATGGACACTATTGTGCTGACACAGATGAATCAGTTAGCCTTTTCTGAACTAAAATAAAAAATTGAAATACAAACTAATTCTCACCTGAGGCCAGTCTAAAAGAGCTGCTGTCATCTGTCCAGTCTGATTGCAGTCATCGTCAATAGCCTAAAAAAAAACATCAAATTAGTAAAAGAGTATTAAAAATTAACAACATGCCTAGACTTAAGAGGAGAATGTTGAGAGAATAAAAAAATAAATAAATGTGTACCTGTTTCCCGAGGATGACGAGCTGAGCATCCTCCTTCTTGGCCAGAGCAGCAAGAATCTTGGACACATGCAGGGGCCCCAGGTTGTCATAGTCTTTTCCAGACACCTCCACATGGATGCCACGGTCTGCTCCCATGGCCAGGGCAGTACGGATGGTCTCCTGAATGCGGCACAAAAACAACAGTGGTAAAACATGGAGTGTAAATTTAACTGACAATATGTAGGAGCTAAGGCAGAATATAATCAATCTATTAATGTGTCTAATATTCTATAGTGGCCAAATGGTATAATATGTATCCGCAAATATATAAACAGGTTTAAAGTTGAATTCCAATATAGTGGCAAATTGAAAATGTATTAAAATACACAAAACAGGCTAACAAAATTGACACCAAAATAACAATTATATATATGTGTCCACCAAAGAAAGGTTATGTTTTTGCTGGCACTGGATGGTTTGTTAGAGAGATAACTCAAAAAGTAATGGTCAGATTATAATTACATTTTCAGGAAAGGTCAGTGTGGCCAAGGAAGAACGGAAGCTTAAGGGATATAGCAGCCACAAGTACTTAGTAAAGGAACATTATTTCTTTTTACTATTATTGGATATTACAAACTTACATTTCAAGGTAGGACCAGTACCTTGGTGAAGCTAGGATTAGCTTTAGAGATATGCAAATTTGATCTAGTTTAATTTGGTTTGATATGTTCTAATGGCCATAATATCATAATCAAAAAATGCCCTGAACATCGCTCAGGGGTACCATCTACTATAACCTAATCAATAAAAGCAGATGGGATATTGTTATGAGAAAAGTTTATTAGGTGATTTTTCTTCTGCTGTCACCATTCTCTTGCTCAAGGGAGTGCACACTTTGTCCTGACCTTATTAGTGTCCTGAAATGTCTATTGTTAGAATCAAAGGCTACAGAGATAAAAAGTGATATAAAATGCAAAGTACCCACCTGTGCCTGCTGGGGCCCGCAGCTGACTGCCACCACTTCTTTAATGAGCTTCTTCTCCTTCAGTCTGACCGCTTCCTCCACAGCGATCTCACAGAAAGGATTCATCGAGTGTTTAACGCCATCCGTCACCACTCCAGTTTTGTCTGGCTTCACACGGATCTAAGGGGAATGAAAATGGCACATTAGTATCTTTAAGAGGATCATAATATGCTCAGACGGTCAATATTTTTGGACAGGAAAATCTTAGAGGAAGTGAGTCAGTACTTTATAGAAAGTTAAAATATGTCTTGATAACTAACTTAAGATTTGTCAAGCAGTACTAAAAAAAGTATTCATTTATCTGCTTTTGCTTAGGCCTGCTCGTAGGTAGTTGAGGGGCTAGAATGCATCACTGTACTTTGGGTCTGAGGCCAGGTACACCTTGGACAATGGTCAGTTATTCCCATAGCTGTAAAACATACTGATTTACTAATTTAGATTTGCCAATTCACTTATTATACAAGCATTCTTGTAAAGAGAACATGGAGTTCATGAAAAAAAAAAAAACTGGCTTCAGAATATGTACATTTAGCTCTAATCAACCTGAAAGAAGCAACAAAAAATCTTATATCTGTCTAGGGCTGCAACTAACAATTATTTTGATAGTTGATTAATTTGTAGATTATTGTTTCGATTCGTTGGAGAGTGAAGCATGTATGGTTAAAGTGGAAAAAACTTGCGGTGTTTTACAGTTCCCATTAAAAATTGTGAAAATTCTAGAGAAAAATCACTTAATTTTTATAAAATTTGAACCAGACAAAAGCTACAACTATGTCACTGCAGAGGTTTCGATAGAGCATATATACATTCAAAAATATTTCTAATCAAAAACACAAAATGTACATTGTGTATAACTGTTTTTGTTGCTTTACTGCTCTATTTTGGTAATGAAACTCCTCTCTCAGCATATGCAGTGTATCAGAGTCTGTGAATACCAAAGGTACCGATTAAACAATTACTAAATTAGTTGACGATTATTTCCATAATTTATTATAATTGAGTAATCTGATTAGTTGTTGCAGCCCTATATCTGTCACACAAGAAGTACAAGTTTTAACTTGTTTTAAAATATGCTCATAAATATCTAACGCGTTATTATGCTTGTGTAACACACCTATTAACTTCTACAAACAAGGATTGTGTGCTTCTGGACTACAAGGGTTTTAAGGTAAAGAAAATATAAGTGTTAAAATCTGTTAGACACATTTTCGAGTTTCAGCAAGTGTCCCAAAACTAGTAAATATCAAAGATGCCAATATGCTGCCATTGACACCAACACCTCACATTCATAGCATCTTCTAATATTATTGGAGCGATTATTTGGGTTCAAAAAATACATTTTGCTATTGCCCAAATATTCCGCTGATTGTAGGAAGAAAAGTGTCCCAAATCTGGCATATCAGTATGAGTTCAAGCCAGGTGTTGACAAAGGCAGTACTGTTGTCCAGATCCTGCTGAGGGCAGCTGGAGCAGGAGTGACCTAGGTTTAACCACACAATCTTTGAAGTTTGGGGCTGTGTAAAAAGACATACAAGCATCTGGCTGTAAAGGACTGCATAGCACATAATGTCACCTGGATGTTGTCATTGTATGACGTAAAGATTCCTTTAAGATTATATGTTTCATATCTTGAATGGAAAAAATCTAAAGAGTAGAACGCACGAATGCATGACACGTGTTAGTAAATAATACTGCAATCCGATTATCTTCCAAGCTTTATGTCAATGAGTTTGTCTTAAAGTTAGATGTGAACGGCATGTCCAATAGGTGAACTGACATAAGTGGCATTTAGCAGGCTAATGTCTGCTAGCTTTGCACGAAAAGTTAGGTGAATCACACAACAATCACCTTAAAAAAAACCACATTTTAGCAGACAAAGAAACGTAATAGCTATACCTTGACTGCATAGTCAATAACACGCTTGACCCCCACAAGAACACGGCCAGACATCTTTCAGGTTTTGCAGCAGCCAACGTTTACAGTCACCGCAATGAACCTTCACTCAAGGAGGACGGGTCGGAGGATTTTCACAGTGACACCACCAAAGGAACTGCAGGGACCACCTACCGCTCCAGCCAATCAGCAGCCCGCATGAAGGCACGCTCTTCTCTCTGATTGGCCGAAGTGGTTGTCATTCATTGCTTATTTCACAACGAAGCCAGCCAGCTAGACTGAATGGGACACAAAGTTTAAAATATTAATAACACACCAGAAGCGTGTGATATTGTCCGAATATTCAAAGTCAGTTTTTGTTCGTCTAAAAGTTCTGTATATTGGATACAATGGTTACAATAAATGATTGCCCTTTACCCATGCCTGCCGTAATACAATGTGTTCCTTGTATATGAGCCATAAACAATACATTAAAAGGTTCCGCTGTATATAGGGCAAAGTTCGCGCTCATGTGTAACAACTAGAAATAACGCGTTTTATTACATTTTGGCTTCAGAGAAAATTCCTAAAAAATAATAAATAAGTATTAAAAACGTTCAGCAGTTTAAAATCATTTAAATATTGCAAATTCAGAAGCGTGAATTTGATAAAATGTGTTTTTGAGAGGACACAGAAAAATAAATTAAATAATAAAAATTACAATATTAAATTTTCCTTGCTGTGACAAGTTAAATAACTATGGGTCAGGTGTAAAAAAAAAAAAAAAAAGAAAAAAAATCACGCAAAAAACCAATATGATTTTGATTAAATACGATGGGGGATAATGACAGTTGCAGTATAATTAGCTTATAAGTAGACAACTGGAGAAAAAAATGGTTATGGGGCCCTATACAGTGTTAATGAAAAAGAAACGCCTTTAAAGTGTAGCTGCACAAATCCTCCAGTGTGAACCAGTGAAGCAGATATCCTGGGATCACCCAGCGGTTGCAGCGGTCTCCATTTTGACTGAGACGCCGAGCCGTGCCTCACGTGTCCTGGGCTGTCTCTCTCACATGACCCGAGTGTTTGTTCCCGTGATCAGCGACTCCATCTCCGTCTGTGTCACCGAATATCACTTTTTATTCTCACCCTGATGGATATGCTCGAACAGAGTCTGGACAACTCAAGGTAACACCGTGTCAACCAAAACAGCTAACTTCAGTTAGCTTTTAGCCACAGCATGCTAATGACAGAGCTGCTTTGCAAAGATTTAAAAGGCCTAAGCTAAAACTGATCAAAAGTAAGTTTTATTAAGTAACTATAACGCACATAGGAATGACTTTGCACATTAATAAAACAAGTAATTCACTGCGCTAATATACCCACTGAACTTAAATACAACGTTAGACGGGACTAACAAGCTAAACATAAGTTAGCACCAATAGGTTTTTAAATTTGCTGTCAGTTATGTAAATAAAGTCTGCATGATTGTACAAATGTATAAATAAAGGTAAACAATGTGTGTATGTTCTATGTTATATTAGCATACAACATAGTTGCATCAGCACATTTAACTTTTTATGTAATTACTGATCAGGAACTCTTATTTGTTTTGCAGTCAAGAAAAGCACGAAGAAGAAGGTGTCCAGGCTGAAGGTAAACTTTACTTTTACTAATTATGACTTGTATTATGATTTGTCTTAACAACAATAAAAAACAAACATACATATATACTTAGTAAATATGTAGAAAGCTTCATCATATTCAACAATCATGACATGACAAACCTATGTTGCCGCTCCTTTTAAACATTTATTACTTTTCTGTTTCCTCTTACCACTGGATTTTCTTGTCTTCTTTCTTAAGAAGGAACAGGAGACGAGCCAACCGCTGTAACAATAGCCAGTGTTCCCCAGGCTGCAGCTTTTGGTGACCATAACATACAATATCAGTTTCGCACAGAAGGTGGGCAGGTACGTGTAAATATCCTGCCATGTTTATGTTTAAAATGTAAATACTCTGACGTACTTCTAACTTCCCCAAATGTATGTTTTGTTTAGTTGAATATGAATTTGCCTGATGGTGCACGAGACAAGGATGTTTGTGCAAGAACTAGAGAAGTGTGTGTGTGAAGGTGTTTTTGATGTATCTAGCCACGTGCTCTAGTTCCAAAGACACACAAGTCAGGAGGTTAGCGGGCTTGAAATTGCCTTAAGGTTGATTTGTGTGTTTTTCTAGTCCCATGATTGACCGGTGACTTTGTCCAGAGTGTCTCCTATCCCGCCATTCATCTCTGCAGAGGTGGCCACTCCATCAGCCATAGACAGTAGATTACATACGTAAACATTTAGCGAGTAAAATAATTGGTACGAGTAGTAGTGGTGACATTTGTGTACCCCCTATTTGAGCAATTTACACTGAAGGGAATTAAGTCAGTCATCCATGTGGCTTATTTGGCCATAAACAAGGCAAGCGTTAGAGATCATGTGATTGCGGTCTGGTCTATGATTGGCATGAGGCCCCTGTCACATGTCAGTCAGGAGGAGAGTCACATGATGGGAAGATACAAATACTGATTCTTGGGACAAACAAGCTCATTTTCCTTGACTTATTTTGTAAAATTAAATCAGGTGCATTCTAAAGAGTAAGCATTTTGAGTGGGACGGTGGGAATATAACATTGCTGAGGCAAGAAGCTGAACGATAGAGCCAGAGGTTGGGTTGCAGAGTAGACGGCATGATAAACAAATCAACAAGTCAGGTAAGGTGTCTGCATTGTGTCTGAAGAGGATGTCACTGTTGGATGTTTTCTTGTTGATAGTTTTGGATTACTAATCTTCCTCTATGTTGTAGGTAACATACCGTGTAGTCCAGGTGACTGACCAGCATGCAGAAGGAAGAGATGAGGGAGGAGGCGCAGTGAGCGTGGTGTCTGCAGCTGCTTTTGCCGGAGCTCCTCAGGCTGTTGCTCAGGTATTGCCTTTTGCAATACACCTTTGTTAATGATTTTACCAAATTGCGTTCAACAATGCCTTACTTCTTAAAGAGGAAGCGACAGAATGTTGACTTCTGGCCGTAGATGCCTCAAGTAAAATTAAAGGTACAAATGTTAGCTTGAAGTCATTTCTTCTTTTTTTGTTGACATTTAACATTTTTTTAAATTAAACTGAGACACTTAAATTTTTTTTTTTTAAATACTAAAGATGCACATTTGGTTAATTTTCTTTAATCAATTAATTGGTAGTCTTAACAAATAATTATCGATTAACCGTTAACCACCGGCTTCATTATGTTTTATGAAAAACAGTTCTTTATTATTAAATTCATGAGCCATGATAAAGTGGCTTTTTTAAACAAAAGACAAGTTATTGGCTTGTATATTTTAGAAACAGTTGCTTAATGTTATGTTTATGTTTTGATTATGACTATAATATTGATTAATTGATTAACCACTTACGCACGAGCACCCCTTTTAAATACTTATGTACATTCTGTGACTGTTTGTCTAATTACGTATTTGGGTGCAGGTAATATTTAAGTGGTTTATTTTTTGGGGGGGTAGACCACTAATCATCATCCAAAACTTTGACTCATTTCCTTCCTTGTAAATTATGTTGTCTTTGAAGGTAATAAAGAAGCTGGTTCCAAAACTAGTACTTGTTTAAATATTGATAACACTACTTCTCCCTCATCCCAATAATAAAATAGTTTTGTACCAAATGCAAAACTACTAAACCTGAACCAGTGAGGACCGTAGCATATATGCTGTGTAGAAAAAATATAATTTGCGATATCTCCTTACACAAAATGTATATCACATCAGATTGCTGAAACTGCAGTAATGTTATGTCGTTCTTGCAATCAACTTCACATTCCAAATATTTGCGCAGTCAGATCTTTAAGTGTCGAGGTTTTAGGCCATCCCTTAATTTGTGTCTGGGACTCACTGAAGTAAGTCTAGCTTTTGTTTTCTATTCTGTTCAAAATACCTGAGAACTATAGTTTCCCGTTTGGTTTTCCAGGGGCCTGAAAAAAGGATGGATAATAAATTAGGTGTGATAGAAATTTATGAGTCAGGAGGCAGCCTGTGCAAAATACAAGACCGTTTGAAGAATATATAGTCATTTGGAGAAACAAAGCATGTCATATTTTAAATAAATGGTTATGGTGGAAGAGGTTCCAGGACCCATAACCTTTTGCTAATAAAGTGAGGGGAGCTGGTTGGCAAATAAATACAGTTTTTCACAGCAATATAAAAAAATAAAAAAAAGTCTAATAAGCTGCTCTCACATTCTAGAATCTGATGATGTCAAAATCTCAGATGGAGTGCAAGGGGCAGTGTTATTTTATGGGTGAGGCAATATTTTTAAAAGAAATAACCAAACATAAAACTTAACTTGGATAATCTGTTCTGACAGAGAACACAGTGAACTTTGTGCCAGTTTTTGTTTCATGTTGAGAGGCCCAGTAATTGTAGATGATATTAAAACTATGCTAAAAGATCTGAAATCTATCATAGAATTTTAGCCTGCCCTCCATTTCAATCTCACACTGTAGGCTTCTTAGAATGTTGTGACATTGCATGAAAGCCACCTATTGAACTAAACAGACACATTCAAGTTGTTTTTATTTACGGTTTACTGATGGCCTTACCGACGCTGCTCTTAACACCGCTAACAAGATCACAGCTTCTCCTGTTTTTCTTGTTTATCCCGGCTGTCAGACTGCTCAGTGTCTTGCTCATGGGGTGCAGGAGGGACACCAATATTTAGTCTGACATATACTGTAGAGAGGTGTGCCTTAGCCTGCTGTGACTTCTTGCTGAATCTCTCCCTTGTCTCACACATATCTGTCACAGGCTGTGATCCATAACCCTTTTAGTAATGGAGGCAGCCCGGCAGGAGAGACGGTGGGAGGGGAGACACGTTTGGCGTACTTTCCCGCGGCAGTGAGCGACGGGACGGTGTCTGTGCAGGCCGCCGCGGACCCCACACTCACTCAGGCAGGGGGTGAGTCAATTCTTGTACTCAGTTTGGGATAAAAGTTTAACAGTGCTCTAGGACTTTTAGACATTTTTTCTCTGACAACTAGTAATGTATCTCTGTTTATTAAACACAAAGCTGTCGGCCTATGTATGCTCTGTGTCATCCCTGCGACTAACTGGTCACTGTCCAGGGTGTACCCTGCCTAAGGCCCACAGACACTTGGATAGGGATAGAAAAAAGTTGCTATGTGAAGGTTCATACAAGTGCTAGTCCATTGACTCAGGTGCTAAAGGCATTTAATATTGACCACTAGTAAGTGAGGACAAAACAGGATCCAAACCAGGTCTGAAATTGGAGTAAACCAGGTGTAAGTCAGGCTTAAACCAGGACTTATCAAGGACTAAACCAGCTTTAAGCCAGAAATAAACTAGGACTAATCTAGGACTAAAACCAGGTTTATGCCAAAAAATAAACCATGACTAAACCATGACTAAACCAGGGCTAAACCAGGGCTAAACCAGGGCTAAACCAGGGCTAAACCAGGACTAAAAAAGGACTAAAAAAGGACTAAAAAAGGACTAAAAAAGGACTAAAAAGCTCTAAATTCAACCAAATCTGGACTTGACCTGCAAAAGACTCCTGACTACCACAAACCTGCATGCCACCACTGGTACCTGTACCACAGTTTGAGAACCACTGATCTAGTCTCATTTTCAATTTTAAAACAGCTTGATAGAGTAGCCAACAGTCTTGATCTTAATTTAATTTTTTTGTGTGCAATCATGTGAGAGGACATTTTACTGATTAGATTAGATATTTAATGATGAAAACACTAGAGGGCAACAACCCAGAAGAGAGTTTACTCTGTATCAGCTCAGCCCTTTTACCAAAGATAAGTGCTTTTTTTCCCCCCAAGAGCTTAAAGCAGTTTAGGCAGGCATGACACTCCGACCGAGCAGTGCACTGTTGGATAAAGTCAAGGCGCTTTTCACGCTGCCATCTCCTCTCAAGTGAGCAGCAGCACTTGTTAGTGCCACTGAACTACATTGTTGCAAGGCTAAGTGATGCGAATGTGAATAGTAGCGCTTCCTAGAGCAAGCGGAAGATGTCGAAAGAATGCACAATTGTTGAAGTATGTATCAAAAAATATGTATCACTGTGCCTGAAATCTCGCCTTCCTCCTCCATAGGTCAGTTTTATGTTATGATGACACCCCCTGATGTCATACAGACAGGTGCACAGAGAACCCTCGCCCCACGTACACAGTCATATCCCGCGTAAGTATCAAGATTGATAAACCTTGGAGATCTGTATGCCTAGTTAATTTATACATAACTAGGCGTACTGTATGTAAATGTTAATGTTAGAATTAGCCTTGGATCCACTGGAGGGGTATAGTACAGTAGAGGTTGGTATGGGTATGTTGCCATTAACAAAATGATTTTTTTTTTAAGCACATCTTGTTCTTGTGATAAACTTCACATTTCAAGAAAGTGTTCTACTTTTTTGACAAAGAAAGCTTGCTTGTATGGCTTGTGTTTCTTGAATCAGAAAATTGCATTTATTGTTCAAATAAAGGTACTGGAAGCTGCATATGCGCTCTACTAGTTTGAAAAATCTAAATCAAAACAATGGTCTGTAGGTTGCCAGTCTTTCTGCTTTTCTGATTGAACAATCAGCAATCGGTAGCATCAAAACAAAAAATGTAAACAAAAAACTTGGGCATTGTATAAAATATATTTTTATTGCCAATAAATCAGCTGTGTCTTTGTTATCAGTAAAACCAATATTTGATTTAAACATGTTTACCTAATGTCTTGGGACACGTGGGTAATTTCTATGAAATATAAAAAATATATACCGCTTATAGCACCTTTTAAAGGAAATTGGCGTGGCTCTGTGATCTTTTTAGTACAATTATATTATTATTTATATTATATTACTATATTATAAAACAAATGTTATTGCACTTTTGTGATGTAAATACTGAACCAAACAATGCCATGCTGACCCAACATGTGCTGTACCATTCAGTGGAAATATGGTTTAAACTTCCTCCCATTGGCTTGAGATGTACAACATTAATTAAACGCAGCTCCAATCACACAATTCAGAACAGTAATTGATAGATTGGCTTTGAATATTGAGTTGGGGTAAAGTGGTGTGAAGTGGAAAATGCTATGGCGTGGTTGTGATATTTAGCAGCGAAGGCTCTAAATTAGATATATGTGGATCACATGCTGTGGCTGTTGGAGCTCCTAGTCTCAGGTTATATATCAGTAAGTCAAAGTGAGGCTCAGTTCTTGCATGAAGTGGTGACTGTGTTAATACAGTGGTAAATCTTCTTAGGCGGGGGATTTAAGCTGCATCAGAGGTCATTATTATTTGTGTCCTCTTTTCCTATTCTTCCTTTTTTAATCCTCTTATGCTGTTTATCCCCATATTTACTACCTGCAACCATTTTAATCACCCATCACAAGGTACCCATCGCGCCTTTCCCACTGTGGGCTTCACGTGGCTGAATGCTGTTATTAAGCTGAACAGCAGGCTCACCTGGACAAAGACAGAAAGATTTTTTCTTTTTGATGAAAAGCTTTAACAGTAGTAAACCAAAGCACCTATGCATTCTGGAAAACATGGAAGTTGAATAAGTCCTTGAATATCTGAATTATATAATAGCCTATAAAAGTATGTGCAAGAGGTTAGAAGTAATTTATTTGCGTAGGTGAATACCTCAACACCAGTTTCCTGCTGGGTTTTATTGAAATAGACAAATTATAGACAAATAAGCAGAATATAGAAGGCCACATGCCCTGTAATAAGAAACACTTGGTTGTGCAATACTAGAACGAGGATCGTTACATAATGTATCTTATATACAAATGTATGAAAATTAATTTAGAGTCCATATAGTATCTCCAGTTCATCTGAGTGAGTTGTAAAATGATGTTTAGCAAAGGTTAATTTATACTTTGCTGCATTGACCTAACTCTGTGTTTGTTATGTGAGTTTTCTAACTGATGAGTCACAAAATTGATGGAAATGCTTTTTATAATGTTAGTATTTAGGACACCTTAGAGGCTGTCCACTTGACAAACACTTGCAAAACTTCAGTTTGGTCCTCACTGATTAAGGCTTTCAGGCATCCCAGAAAAATGGCTTTATTTGAAGAAAAATTGTAGAAAAACTGATTAAAGTAATACAACTAGGACTGCAATTATATTGAAAATAATTAATATCTGACAATTATTTTTTAGCCATTAATCGGACAGTGAAGTGCAAGTAAAAGCATGGTGACCTGCTGGCCTGGCTAGATTTTCACAACATATAATCAAGACAAAGCAAAGTATGTGACTTGATGCTGATGTTTTATTATCATAAAAAAACTATTTGACTTTTTCTTCTGTTTTTGTGGCTTTCCTGTCTTAGAAACATGGCATGTACTGAGAAGAAGTTTTATTACTAAGACTAAGAATACTCCACATAGCGATTTATCAGTTCCTAAATTAGTTGTTGTTTTATATTATTATAATATGAATTCAGTTAGTTGTTGCAGCCTTTTTTAAAACATCTCAACAGTCACGGAAAATGTCGGCCCTAAGCACCTTGTGTTTTTAAAGATTTTGTGTAGTATATTTTATTTGCATTTGTTTGAAACTCAACTGACTTGATATGCAAAGCAACATAATATTTTCTGTTAAGCTTATAGGAATTTAAGTGATGGCTTTTGAACCACTGAGGCTGCTGTAGTGGAGGGATGGGTAGAGTCTGAATTGTTCAAGCTGGTATTAAATCCTGATAAATAAATAACTGTAGCATAAAACTGGGTGTGTAGCAAGTTATGTGGTTGAAGACAATGCCAAGTCAACGTCTCTTAAAACGCCATTAATATGATTTCCTTAAGAGTGGAAAAACTCAAAAGAGAAGTAACTGTTCTTAATGTGCATATGGGTTACCATCAGTCAGTGATTAGTTTTTTATGGCCCGTAAAGCCCTGCTATTTATCAGTTTAGACCTCACTGATGAACGCATGACTCCTTCAAATTAAGTTATCAGCCACTTTTCTGAATTTCCCATTCACCAGCAGGCTTTTACTTGACCCTCCTACTTGTGAAATGATTGCAGTCTTTCGTTCCACTCCTAGTTAGATAGCGCCTATGAATTGACAACACAGGCTTCCATTTAGCTCTTCATAATGACACTTTTATTTTACAAGTAACTCACAGCAGACACACACCACAATGTTATCACTGCCTCCCTTTCATCGTTTGCCAGTTTATGGATTGAGTGGATTGGACTATAGCCTCCTGTGAGAGTTCGAAAGTTCTTCACATCGCAAAGAATTAAGCTTCTTTGTTGTGGGCAGCTATAGATTCACGCAGAGTTTGGCAGCAGCTCCACAGTTTCAGATATGACTTGATGTTTATTGCATACTGCAGCACTGCCTTCCACTGCAGATTGAAAAAGAAGCTTTGTGGAACAGCTGTGTGTGTTGTGCCTCACATACTGCCTTTAGTTCTTAAATATGCTGGGTAAAATGTTAAAAACAGAATGCAGTGATTGTAAGATTTTTTAAAATGCATTTCATTCATAATAGAACATGCATGCAGGAATTGAAACTGAACTATTTTACCATTCCATGAAAAATAATAGCCCATTTTGAATATGATGACAGCAACACATCTTAAAGCAGTTGGGGCAGGGCCATATTTCCCATCGTGTGTAGTGGAGCATCCCTTTTAACAACAGTCTATAAATGTGTGGGAAGTGAAAAGACCAGTAGCTGGAGTTTTAGGAGCAGAATCTTGTGTCATTCTTGTCTGATGTAGGATTCGAGCTGCCCAACAGTCCTGGCTCTTCTTCACTAGTTTGAGGCCTTGTCCACTCGGAGACAAGCGGAATATGCAAATTTCTGAAACTGGAGCCCAGAGTGGATAGATCTCAAAATGCGGTTTCCATGTTTCTCTGTTTACAACCCATACACATCTTTTCTGCAACAATGATGATATAGCCCCATGCTCTCACTCCAGAAACAACAACAATAGTGGCTTAAAGTGTTGCATTTACACTGCAGAAAAGGAGGTTGAGCAGTACATCGGGCCGATTTTTGCCTTGATAATTTTTTTTGTCAATCAGCTGATTTTAGGTCAAGCACATGTATGGGCAACCATGTGACTGAAGGACCCCAGCTTCCCCACCCATATGGGCCCTGTCCCAATACCTGCACTATGCACTACACACCTTGTTGTAGTGCGCATTTTCTGAAAGTGCACAAGGGTGCAGGGAGTTTAAAAAGAAGAATTGGGACGGTCCACACTTCTTGGACACTTGCGCTATGAAAGTCATCAGGTAAAAACATTTAATAGAATAAACAGTGCTGTCTTTTAGGAGTGTGTTTGCTAAACTGCTGCTGGATTTATCTGAAAAGCTCAAAACGGTAATAAAAAGATTTTGCTAATTTCTCTGGCATAGAACAAGTTTGATTGAGATTGCCTTATTGGTTTTCTCAAAAAACTCTGCTCTAAATTACTGCAGGCTGACCGACTCAACATGTGGACATCTGCTGCAAAGCCATGCTGTTGTGATTTATGTGGTGTGAATTAGCATTGTCTTCCGAGCCTTTTGTTGCCCCTGTCGCAACTTGTTTGAGATGTGTTGCTGCCATCAAAATGAGCTATCATATTCATAAACATGTGTTAAGTGTTTTTGTTTTTTATGACATTTGCACATTTCAGTATTTACATTTCTGTCATATTAGATTTGGGTATTTATATTTTTACACATTCATTATTTATGCATTTTGAATCATGAGCTAAAGTTGTATTTTAAGCCATGTAAAGTGACATTTTTGACTGCTGAGCAAACTCTATGAAAACTTGCCACCTTATCTACCGTTTGCAGAGATGAAAACGAGGCGCTGCAGCAGGAAGGTTTAAGCTGGTGAGGACAGTTTTTCACATCTCTCCCACACTTCTTTATTTCTTGCAGCAAATGAACTGGTAATCAAATTAGAAAGCACACTGACTCATGCCCCGTTGTCCCCCAAGTCCCCCATCACTCCCTCAGATGTAGTATTCTTTAGTGATGACCCCAATCCATTGTGTTAGTTGGTGCTCGTGGCAAACGTATTTCCATTAGGACTCTGAAATTAGGTCATTGTTCTCCAGTTGGAAACGAATGGCCCTCTCCCGCTGTTATTTTAGAATCATTTTCAAAGTAGGCTCTGTCTTTTCACTTTCCCTTCTCATTTAGCCTAGTTTTTAATGTTTCTAGGTTAGTTTTACAAATGTAGTCAAACAGATTGTTCTTGTGCCTTATAAAACTTTTTTTCCTCTAAGACATGAAAATTAAGAGAGACTGTGTTTTTTTTTTTTTGTCAAGGTCAATCTGCAGTGTTTAAGTTTCTTGGGTGGTAGGTTAATCTAATAACATAAGAGGGCATTAGAGCCGTATTGAAGTGTAGCACATATAATTGCACAGGTTTTTAAGCCCTAATTTAATTTGAATTAAGTCGCTGGGTTGCAGCAAACTGTTTTTTGTGTTGTCATGTTGGTTCAACCCAAAAACATAATGCTGCACATCCAATCAACTATATCTGTATTGTAAACAGCTGCTTGTACTGTGAAGGGTATTTTATTTGCCAGAGAAAATTCAGCTTTCTGTGCCACTGATGAAATTCAAATCTATCAAGGGATATTGTTATGGCAAATTTAAACCAAATTATTAGGCTTGCAGGCTTTTGAAAATAAAGCTTGCCAGGTGTATGCCAACTTATAGGCTCTTACTAAAGCAGTGCTTAATTAAAAAGCAATATATTTTTTACTCACCGCACTTTAATGTTGTACTAGTTTTGCTAAAGAGCTAAGTGTCTGAACTGAAATTGGTTGGGTTCAGTCAGACTGATGAGCTGCTTCGCAATTAACACAGTAGGGCAAAGGCAGAATAATTACTCTGAGAGTTTGCCAGGAAAAATTTAATTTAGGGGAAACTCACCATTTTTTAATAATAATAATAACGCCTTTAGCAGTGCTTTTCTGGACACTCAAAGTCACGTTACATTGTATTATTCATTCACTCCCCGCAGACTGGTGGTTGTAAGCTACTTCTGTAGCCACAGCTGCTCCAAGGCAAACTGTTGAAGACATGGCTGCAATTCTTT
Source organism: Bostrychus sinensis (assembly GCA_020698575.1). NCBI lineage: Eukaryota > Metazoa > Chordata > Actinopteri > Gobiiformes > Eleotridae > Bostrychus > Bostrychus sinensis. Next base: position 29,746,967 of record CM036247.1, on the reverse strand, counting down.
GGCTACAGCCTCTCTGACCACTACCATTCACACAATCACATCAGCACATTGATGAACACCAGTGCCACAGTGACTGGAAGCAAGGTGGTGTAAGTGTCTTGCTCAGGAACACAACGGCAGTATACAATGCTGGTAGTGGGGATTGATCTGTCAACATCTACTGCCATCCCAGTAGTTAAACAGTAGTAGGCTTCAAATGAGCTGAGATTTCCAACCTAATGGGAACCACTGGTTTATAAAACAGTGCTATCAACATAGTTTGCTACCAGTTAAATATACTATTGCCATTTAATCTTTTGGCTTTCTTTCAAATCAAAAGGCTAAATGGTAGTGTCTGAAAATGGTATGAAATGCAGATTAAGTCCAGTCTAAGTTTAGCCCGAGTGCCACTGTCAGCTTTTAAACTGATTACACAGTGCAGGTGTGAGGATGTCATTAGTGTTATTGCATGTCTCTTCTTGAGATTCAACAGAGACTCGTTCTGTTGTCAAGTTAGAACCCTCAGCAGAGAGAGACTGGCTCTGCAAGTTTAGTGAAATTCTTCTATAACCATAACTCCTAGGTTATACCAAAGACATTCCTCTTCCTAGCTCTGTACCTTAGTTATTCATTCCACATGTTTTTTCTTATTGCTCGGTACAGTAGACTGGGGCTGAATCCATTATGCAGCCAAAATCCCATTAAGATATGTTGAGATACAAGTGAGACTGCAGTTTGGCTTGGTTTCCTATCTCTGGCGTAGATAGAGTATCGGCTGCAGAGTTGTGTAGATTAGCCACAATTTCAGCAGCCGAGAATAAAGACTTTAGTTGCTCAGGGACAAGTAACAAGACTTTACAAGAATTATTAAGAGGGAAAGAATGAGGTTTGTGTTCATTTTATACTACTTTTGCTTCAGTAATATAATTGTTCCCTGTCACATTTAGGCAAATACAGCTGTGTTTTGTTTTGTTTTTTTTTTTAACAATAATTGAATGGGCCCTTTAGTGTTTGTAAACAAAGGATTTGGACAAAACATTTTCAGTGCCCAGGTTAGCAACTTAATTATAGCAATTTGTCCATACACATGATGATTTTGGCAAATGACAACCAACTGACTACACACGTTTAATGATAGTGTCTGGGTGGAGAACATTAGCATGATAATTTGATTTAATCTTTTATTTATAGCAGCATTTAGCGCTACACAAGCTAAAGGCACAAGTTAATATTAGCCACCCACACACACACTTAAATTTAGCATTAACCAGACAGTTTCAGCAAATTGCAACCAACTACATGTAAAACATGTTAGTGCCTGGGTAGAATACATCAGTAAGTGGGTTGATATTTAGCTAGGAACAATTGGCGCTCTATAAACTTGTGTTAAATGTTAGGGCCTGAGTAGAGAACATTAGCATGTGGCTCAGTAGCCCTTTTACATGAATGACTTCTTTAGATAAGTTGCGGACAGAGTTTGGAGACAAGAGTAATGTTCTTTCCAATTAATTTTAAGCAAACTAAAAACATCAGCTTAGACGTTTTTTGGCAACAGGAATAAATGTTTGTATTTTAAATATTTGTTAAAATTTATTTTGAATTAGTAGCACCCAGATCTGACCGAGACATTGTCAGACTATCGTGGTCCAACACATTTCTGTAAATTCTTTCCAGCGTACCATATGTAACATAACATGTCCTTTAGCCTATATGCAAACTATCCATGCTAATTGCTATATTAATGGATGTGTGTGTGTCTGAATGTTTAATGTTTTCCAAACAGGCTCTGATATTACTTAAATGTAGTCATTTGGTTGTCATTTGTCAAAAACATTTTAAGTATTTATAAACTGCAATATTTGTTGGCTAATGCTAAATCCTAAAATCATAAAAATGATCTGATGGTCTGTTTAGGTAATAGCACCATTCTTTGGAAGGCAGCCGTTCTGTTAATAAACACTAAAATGGTCTCTATTTAGATATTTAATTTATCCGAAAATTATTGATACATATGCTAATGGCTACATGCTAAGTCTCTGAAAACTTGTAATTATGCCTGGCAAGTTAAAAAACTATGGCAGTGCACTCTTAGAGTCCATCCAAGACTTAAATTTTGTCACTTGTGAAAGAGTCTATAGACCTAATAACTTTTCTACAACATTCTTTTATAGCACTGGTTCTCAACTGGTCTGACATCATTTTATTGTAACCCGCTTATGACACCAACCAGTTTTTTTTTCTAAATGATTTTTCTACAGCCTTTTTGCCGCATGTATTTTCCGTTTCACCATTTTATGTAATCAAAACAATAATTAGGTTCAAATAGGCAACAATTGTTCTGACAGTATCCGACCCACCATGTGGGAACCACTGTTTTACAGCATAATAAAACATGAACATCCCTTCGGGCCACATCTTATTAAAGGGACAAGAATAAAAAGGTTAGATGAATCCCTGTTGTATTCCGATAATGCGACCACAGCACCTCACTGCTGGAATTAGCATGCACACAGAGACAGCAGCTGCCACAAAGGGCGTGCATTTGAAGATAACAAGTTTTCTAAGGCAAAGGATTAGATTGAGCGAAGCAATTGGTCTGGACCTGTGCCAGAGTGCATGCTAGTCAAACATGAGAGATATACCCAAGTGTGAAGAATGCTTTATTTCCTGTGTGTCTGCAGGAAAATGGACGGACCCCGAATGCCAAGAGATGAAAGGAGGAGAGCGCAACATAATGAAGGTGGGTAATTATTTCTGATTGTGGCTTTTGATTTGTACAAGACAATGGAGTGTTTTATGGAAAGAGAATCAGCCAGCACTGGCTGAGTATCTGGTGAAAGCATGTGTTACTAATGGTCACTAGAGGTCAGTGTTGGGCTTTGTCAGATGTGCCCTTTTTAGTGGCACAAACAAGCTTGAAATCATCAGGAATCAAGAAACGAATGTTCTGGCTTTAAAATAATGTTGTTGCAAGGTCATTCTAATTCTTTTTTTTTATATATATATATATACAAAGTTGAAAGACGGAGAAGAGACAAAATTAACAACTGGATCGTGACTTTGTCTAAGATCATCCCAGACTGCAACATGGACAGCACAAAGACAGGAGCAGTAAGTACACCTTGATTTTTATTACTGTTCACTGTAACGTTTATTTACTGTGAGGATTTAATTTCCATATTCATACTCTTTATTAAATATGTAAAAAGGTGATGTAACTTTGACATATGGCTATCTTCGTAGAGCAAAGGGGGCATCCTGTCCAAAGCCTGCGACTACATCCGAGAGCTGAGGCAGAGTAACCAGCGGCTGCAGGACAGTCTGAAGGAGGTGGAGAGGATACAGGTTGACAATGAGCTGTGCCGACAGCAGGTATGACTGTGCCTGTCTGATGTTGTCTACAAAGACTGGCTTCAAGTGAAGTTTGTGTGACTTCAGTTAAGTCTAAATAATATTTATGAATCAAATATGAGCCCAAATGTTCCTTGGAGCTGGTTGCTATAGTAGATGAATAAAGTTTTGAAGCGGGCAGCCATAGGAAGCTCCATATGTGCCTGTGAAGATTGCTTCTGCTCTGAATAGTTTTGAGCTTTTAAGTTCATTGCAACATCCCAAAACTCAGCTCTGTATGCATCTTCATTTCTCTGAGACAAACCTCCTGAGATTTGCGCCTCTAAAGCTGATCAGCACAGACAGACAAAGAGGATCAAAGCATTTGCACTCATATAATGAGACGTGTTACCTGAAGTCTGTGCTCTGACAGACTGTGGGAATCATATACACAGGGGTTATGTGAGAACTAAGTGCATGCTAATGCACTGAAAGTATTGTCAAATCTTGCAGCTCTGAGGCTACGTTTCCCTTTTGAATCCTAGGCCTGTAAGGCACTGAGAAATATATTCCTATTCTGATGCTCAAAGCGTAATATCTCTTCCTCAGTGGCTCGGTGGGGAGCCGGTGAATTTGGCTTTCACCCAAGGGAAATGTAGCGCAGATGACATACCTCTAGATTTGATAATCCACTCGGTTGTGGACAGCGGTGTCTTTGAAAAGGACCGCTCACAGTCCTCTCTTTAATCTGCAGCTTTCATAGCCCTGTGTGTACATTACCCACAGCCCGCACTCCCAGTCTTCAAATGAAAAAAGTTTCTTCGGTAAACTTTGAGGTATATTTAGCCGCCTGGCACAGTTGTTGATTTTTTTTTCTCTGCTTTTTGTTCTTAAGATCGAGGAGCTGAAGAACGAGAACGCTTTGCTGCGTGCACAACTCCAGCAGCACGGCATCGAGATGGTGGGAGAGACCCCTCCACAGTGAGTGGACAGATCTGAGGCGGACACACCAATCTGACACTTAACCGATGTTGCTGGATAAGACGGCGACGTGATGAAAGACTTTTTTTGTGAAGAATTGCTTTCTTTGTAGTGAATGCATCCTTCCTCGGGTTCCCAGCCAGAGAACCCTTCAGCGGCCAATCGTGGCTGTACTTGACTGTTCCAATCCTGTTGCGATAACAACCCGTTACAACTAGACGAGAGCTCTAAGAAACTGCCCACTTACCACAATGCATAGAGCTTCACTCGCACTACATTTGACTCTTCTGAACTCCTGTGTTTTATATTTATGTAGCCACGGTCACGGACAATGATGTGTGTCATTTAATTTTTCCCTCTCTGACAGCATACATTTCCCTTAATTATACATTTTGACATAGTTCAGGCTTTTATTTTGTGTTTTTTTTTTAGTTCAGTATTAATAACTTGTTTTAGTTGCAGTAATTTATTAGTCCACTTGCTTTGATGGAAACCAGTTATAGATTGGTTCTCAGAAAGGCAAATGGTTTGGCACATATATGGCACTTAACCCACACCCAGAGAGTAAAAGGAAGCAGCACCGGCATTTACTTTTGCAAAGATATATGGAGATCTGACTCCTCATGTTTTAATACATACATTACAGGATGCCAATCAATATCTTAAGTCAACATTGGCCTTTTCTTGTAAAATTCTACAACAGAGTGTGCAATGCTGGAGTGTGATAGGAAAAGAGTGGTATACTTGAATTTTTGGGCATTTGTAAAAACCAAGTAGATGAAAAAGAATCAACAAAATACACTTTGAAGAATCCAGCTGGTAAATTGCTCCTCTTGCTACACGGCGAGTACAGAATATTGTTAAGCTAAAAGATAATGGGGTAAATTCTAATGTAAGCCAATGCACCGTGGGTTGTTTTTTTTTTTTTTTTTTTTTGGGGGTTTTTTGTTTGTTTTGTTTTCTCACCTCATTTGTAATTGTATGATTTACCAGTGTCTCAATATGTGCAAGAATAATCGCCGTTGTCATCCAGGCTGTTCTATTTTGGTATGGCATCACTTCAGATGGAGCAGAACACACGGAAGAGGGAGGCACCCCGGAGAGGAGCGGCACAAAGACGCCATACTTGGAAGAGACTGCATGAAAAAGGTGGAATATTTGGGTGAAAAAAGTGGAGGAAAAAAAACTTGCAAAACAATTTCCCATATTTCTCGAGCTACAACTGGTCGCACAAACAAGCAAAAAAAAAAAAAAAAAGACAATATTAACTTTGTGGATGATTTCTGTGAATGAATGCGTAATGCGTTTTTGTGTTCTGCTTTAGGCAGCATGACAGTGGAGGAGAGATATCAAACTTATTAGCTCCAGTATCTACAGCTCAGGATCCAGCAAAGCAAAACCAACACCGAGACAGACCCCATGGCAAAAATAAAATAAAAAATAAAAAAAATAAGACAGCCATCACATTTGAATATCTCAGGCTGTAACGTTAGCAGCTCAGTGCTTTCCACCAGCTGTTCTGCTACTACTGTGCGATTCGGGCCCGATACGGCTGCTGCGAGTGTCTGATCTATCAAAAGAGGCTGCTAGCCAAAGTCGAACCAGAGATGTTTTGCAGTAGCTTTTTTTTTTCACATCTGACAGAGAAGAAAGAACAGAATATGAATGTGAAAATATGAATAATGCTATAGAAGATTTGTATTGAGAAGCAAAAAGGTCACACGCGGCTAATATTTTCCTTATGTTTCTTTTTTAAGTGGTAAGAAGAAGGACAAAAGACTCCTTTACACTCTGTAGCAGCCTCGCTGTTCTCAGGTTAGATTGCAAAGACACCTTTTTCTATGTCAAATGGTGGAAAATAAACAATTCACTTGCTATAAAAGCCTGTTGGATATTGGTTCTGCTTCATTTTATTCTGGTGTCAATATTCTGTGATTGTGGGTCAAGCCTCTCATACAAAGTTCTCATTCGGTTCACTTTAAATTATGGTTTTGGTTGGTAAATGGTGCTAGATAATATTGCACATAACTATATATTAAATGTGTGTTTGACCACTTTACAAGCACTTTCCTGGGATTTTTTTCTGGGTACTCCGGCTTTTAACCACTGTCCAGTGACATGCACAAATAGGTCAATTGGTGAATCTAAATTGCCCTAAGTGAATAAATTCAAAAAGCCTTTGCTCCCTACGCTGTTGATAGATGCGTCTTGCTGCCTGATACTGTATATTCCACCCACTAACAGGCGCCACTTTACCTGTCATTGGTCATAATGTTATTCCTGATCGGTGTATAAAAAGGGTTTTATTTTATTTATTATTAGGTGGACTGGGCTCAGACTTTATAGAACTGTGACCCCACACCCCTACTCAACTTGGTTAACAGAAACATGGTTTTAATAAGAATTTTCTCTGTGAGTATTTATTCATCTTGCAATTTTAAATGCTAATAAAATGTTTGTATCTACCAATTTTGTGTGCAACATCCACAAAACTTCAACCTGGCACTCAAAAGCTTTCCCCTGATTAGGAACAAGTGTTAACGATTCCTAAAGTAATATGTCATTTTCACACCAACAGCTAGATGTTCTAATAGTGGTCAAGGACTTTTCTTGCTAAGTTTAAATGGCCCATTGTGCTTTTTTTTTTTTTTTTTTTTTTTTTTTTTTTTTTTTTTTATAAAGGCTTTTTAAAATAAGTTTGGACACATTTTGTATTTTACATTTTATAAGTTAACTGGCAATGGTGGGGAATGAACAGAGTGCAAAATTACCACCCTAACTTGTCTTTCAGTAATGTCATGCAACTGCTAGTCTTCTAAAATCCACGTTTCTAAAAACCTTCCTCTTTCCACCCTCAAATATTAAGTACAAAAGTCGCTGCGTTTAATATGTCATTCAGCGCAGCCTGTTAAACTGTCTCCCACCTCTGAAGGCCTTTCAGTGCTCTATAACTTAAACGTCCAAGTGTCATGAGTCACACTGATCCAAAGCATGTTAAACACCAGCAAAGAGCTAACGTTTTCTTTAAAGTCAGGTGTCTCAGCTTGGGGTGCAGTAACGAGGCACTTAAATGCAGCGCTATATGCAAATCTGACTTTTAAAAAAATGTCATGTAACAAGATAGTTCTGTCAGTGACCTGAAAAGTACAGTAATCAAAATCAAGCGGTCACGGAGGGCACGGCGGATGAAGAAAATCAATGTTGGGTAAAAGGCTTGTATATGTTCTCACTAAAAATTAACTTTGGCGTCCGGGTTCAGCAGGAGTTCAGTATTATTTCGCTGTTCTTTGAAATAGTGCAACTTTTTTGGGTATGGTAGCCTAGTTGGTTCAATGCCAAATTACAAAAAGTAAAATACAAATGAATCCCTAACAGAATTGAGTGGTTTAATTTATTAGTCCTGGTTCCTGGGGGAACATTATTGCTGACGAACATGTGAACTACAGGTGAGCATTGACTGGTACTGCCTGATTTATGTTGCTACCACAATGTGTCAATACTGCACTGTGTACAACCACTTTTTCTTAAATGCTTTAGGTAGTTAGCAACAAAGATCCTTAGCAGCAAAAAACAAAACAAAAAACAAACAAAAAAATAAATAAAATCCTACTTTTTGTTTTCATTATAGACATTTGAAAATTTAAACTTATATAGCTCAGCCTTTCCCAAAGTGAAAAGCATTGTGGTTCCCTTTAAAATCTCTCCAAAGACTCCACTGCTTCAAATACAAACACACAAATACTTAAAAAATACTACAAATAATACTACAACTATACTATGAATACAAACACACATAATACTACCAAAATACTGCAAATAATACTACAAAAATACTATGAATACAACGTCACAGAACACTTCCAAAATAGTACAAATAATAGTACAAAAATGCTTTGAATACAACTACAAATAATACTACAAAAACTCAAATCACTCCCATCAGGGGCCCCCAGACCCCACTTTGGGAACCACTGATCTAGCCTATCAGGTTGATAATTTCTTCTTCTATTGATTTGTGTCATCCAATGTTTCTGCAGTTGGATAGCCATCCTCCTTAAAAACATACCTGGAGCAGCATTTTCTTTCATTCACACTGAGTAATCTTAAGTAATCTATCTGTTTTCGTCATGTTGCTAATAGCCATGCTAACTAGCCTTTTTGTGCTCTGTCCAGACCCCACCGTTGCCTGCAGAGGGCGACAGGCACCTAATCCAAACATTCTCTGCAAATTGAAGCTAACAGCTTTCCAAAAGAAGATATTTTCCTTGCATATACATAATTTTAAGTTTTAAAATGTGAAATACTAATGCAAACATGTCCATAATTATTTTAAAAAGCCAGAAAATGCATGATATAGGTCTTTTAGGGATTAGCATTAATGCAGTTTCCCCATGTGCTAACTACTACTACTGAGGTATATTCAAAGGCCAAACAGACCACTAGACTACCAGCCTAGTTTTACCTAATTTTCTCTGCACTTTTTAAAATAAATGTGGTGTAAAAACCCTAAGTGCTGCTATGTTTGTTGTTGTTACTGTTTTTCGTCTGTCTCTGTAAAATCTTTGACTATCACCGATCGCCCCCTACTGTATATTTAACACTAACACAGACGTTGACATGGAAAAGCTTCGAAGTACAAATGCTGTAATGCTTTGAATGGACGGATTAACATATGAAATAGAAAAATAGAAGTATAAATGAGCCTTAAGAAATCCAGACCAATCTTTCAATAGCTCACTTGCTTTAGATTTTTGCTACATTCACTCCTGAAAGTCTCTACTATCATCTAAAGTTTTTATTTATGATTTTTCTTCCTCATTAGATCCAGTCCCCTCTGAAGTGTTGTGAGTCCAGCCCCCACTCACACACACACAGGCAGCCTGCCAGGCGTCTGTGTGTCCCGGCTCTATTTGAAGTATGTGATCTCTGATCCTTCGTTCTGTTCTGACTGGGACACACGTCCTCTGTCTGTCTGCGTCTTTCACCCCAAACCTGCACAGACACTCCGATGAGTACCAGTTTAAATGAAGTCAATTTACCAAAGAGAAGCTCAAAAGTTTCCTCTGTGCCAAATGCACAATAATATTTGTGTGAAATAGAGGCTTTTTAACCTCTCAGTGCTGATAATACTCTTATAGTCCATGAATTAATTGGTAGAGAAAAGTGTCCTAGCTTGGAGCAATGAATTGTTATTGCTTATATTCTATTAAATGGATTTGAAATTGGGGTATGGTGGAAATACAAGTGCTCTGTGTACCCACTTCAGGTTCAAAGTAGCCCCTAAGCAATGACAATATAATGAAAGGATTTGAAACAGTGGTTTTATTAGGCTTGCGTTTAACTGTACATGGTCGAGAGTCTGTTTCCTCAGGCTCAAAGTAGTCGGGCACAACCCAAAAGCCAGGAAAAGCAGTATGAGCAAGAATAATATGTCTTGACTTAGGCTCCACCCTCCCCTGACCACTGATGGACATATGCAGTAAAAGATGAATGAAACCATAGGTCTCTAAGCATTAGCCCTGCGATTACCTTGCCATTGTCGAGGGGGTATCCAGAGTTAGACCACTAACAAATATAAGCAGTTGATAATGAATGAATGGATTTGATGTTGTGACAATAAATTAAACTAATCAGTAGAGGATGAATGAATAAATAAAGTTGAAACTGATTTATTTATCTGTGTCGACCTCCTGCCCAGAGTAGCAGTGTAGAAATCAGAGACAGTAGTGTTTGTTTCTAAGCATTAGTTCTGCAATTACCAGCCCATTGTCCAGGGTAAGCACTGCCTCAAACACCAAGTAGCTGGGCATGACGCTAACACAAATAAGCAGTCTGTATTTATCTGATACACTTGTTCATGTCTCTATTGAGCCTGTGATTAACTGGCCATAGATACAGACAGCAACTGTGGTGACGCCTACAAAGCTGAACTTGGGATTTCCTCCTGGAGGGAAAACAAACCATTCATGACAATGCTGAAGAGTTGCTCTGTCGTGTTCTGTTCAACAAATGCTGAATTTATGTTTTATATTTTACCTAATGAAGACACGGAGACATATAGGAGGACACAGTGGCCCAACAGTCCACATTTGTGCATAAAATATCATCTCCTGCTGATGTTAGCTGGCTAAAGCATGCAGTCTTTTAATACAGTGTTTCCCAAGCAGCAGTATGCTGACCCCTAGGGGAACACAATCACTTTGCAGGAGGTACTTGGAATTATTTCATCATCTGATAAGGAAATATTTGCAAATTTTTATATTAAACTATTGAAATTTATGAAAAACAAGCTCAAGTGTCTCATTTAGTGAGGAAATGGAGCCAAAACTGCTAAAAATATGATTTGAATAGGGCTGTTATATTTTTTTCTGCTTATTTTTAGTTTTATTAAAAGCTGGTTTTAAGGGATTATTTTTGATTAATTTGTGTTGTAGTAAATTTAGTTTTTTAATATTTTTTACATAAAATAATAATTGGTTTGTTATATTTGTATATATCATTTTTAATATTTATTGTTATTTTTATTTATTTATTTTTATATTTATATTGTCAAAGCAAAAAATGCCAGAGAATTTGCATTATTAAAAGGTAACTATAAATGTTCAGATAAACACAGAGGTTTTATACTGTATGACAACTTTTTGAAAAATGAACACATGTGAGTGAGGGGGGAATTAAAAAAAGCCCAAGGGCAAAAAAAAAAAAAAAAAAAAAAAAAAACAGGTTGGGAACCACTGTTTTAATAAACGGAAAACAATCCAGTTAATTTTCTATTGTGGCGTTCTCATTCCTGTCATTACTCCAGTAAGGAGCCTCATCTACAAATAATTCTCCAGAAAAAAGACTGTAAAGAATTAAAAAGTAGTGTTTCTGAGCAGATTTGTTTTCCCCCTTACCAGACCTTGCACCAACTATGACACGATGCTGAGTGTATCTATTGTCCAGAGTGTGACTGCTAATGGAAATAAGCAGTGGTTTATATCTGTATTAACCCTGTGATTGCCTGGCCATTGTCTAGGGCAGGGCTATTCCACTTCATTTGCAGGGGAGCCAAATTAGACAATTACAAGATTTGTAAGGGCTAAATGGATCGACACATTACCGGCTAAACATTATTAATAATTCTAATGTACATTACACAGAAAATAAGCTATTCTCCATTTCTTTTCTTTTATATTATCATTCTTTGAATGCAAATGCACAATAAAGCCACTATAAGTGTGTAAGTAAAATGCAAATGCAATAACTCTTGACACACTTATGTTCAAAAACATTTATTTGGGGTGATATTAACTGTCAAAAGTACATTTCAACTAACAGCTTATCCTTTTTAACACAAATGCACTACAAGCCCGACACATATCGGGAGAATATAGATGTTTTTATATAAAATTTTAGTAGGGCCAATTTTGTCCCATTTGAATGAGTGATTTATGTCTTTAGCTAGTAGCTGGTATAGGCTTCTGTCGCTGTATAGAAAAAGAATGATTGGATTTGATACAGTGGTTTATGTCTGGTCAGTATTTGCAGTAAAATCCTGTTTGACTGCCTGAGGCTGGGAAAAGGCCACATAGTGAAAAATGGAAAACTCCTCTTTTTAATTTCTGTGTTTGGGCACATGTTCTAGGACTCACGGCTGACTGATTTCCATCGGAGTCCTGCTGGCCGACACAATCTGCAGGAGAGCCACAGCCGGGGCGTCCTGCGGGGCCTGTCTTACCTTTGTAACTGTGGAGAGCAGCGAGAGAGCACTGTCAGGAGTGGCCATTGTCCACCTCTCAGACTCCATTCACTTCTCCTCTGGTCTGGAACCTGTTATTTGTTGTAAAAAAAAAAAAAAAAAAAAAAAGGGGGAGGCTAACAGAACAGAATCTCATTTCATCCAACACACAATACGTCTTCTGCCTGCGTGCCACACTGACTCATCCGTCTGGCGCGTACATTAATAAGTACACAGCGCATCATAATAGGAGCATCAGCACAAACACGTGTATTGTGGCTCTGTCGAGAGATGGAGAACAGACACGAGTCGGTCTGATTTTTATTTATTTTTTTTAATCCAAACAGCGACTGCCTCAGATCTTGTGCACTAATCAAAGTGATAGGGGAAACACTGTTTGTATATGCTCAAAGCCAGGAATTCAACTCAAACGCTGGCAGCACACAGCAAGAATTAAATGCACAAATAAGAAACATCAGATAGGGATAGAAATGGGTATTTAAATATGAATAATGTATATCAGGATTTGTAAGGCTTCTGTACATAGTGCAGTTAGAAAGTAACAATAAAAACATTAACAATAATTCTGCCATCGAGTGTTATGGCATTAACAAATCTAAACACATAGATATAGAATGTGCAATAAAATTCTGCATAATAAAGTATAGCGCGCAAACAGAACTGAAACAATGAAATAACATACAACTGGAAATACATACAATTACTTCTATGTAGCTTTACTGTTAGACATCATGTGTAACCATGACTGAAAGCTACAAATAATGTAATCAAGAGACAAAAATTAAGTTACTGAATCTCATTTACTTTAACCATTATAGGGAACAACAGCATGAAACAGAATCAGGGCTGTTTCTAGGTTTGCGTTGGCCCTATGCTAGATGCTGTTTCAGTCAGGCCGTCAACAATTTAGAAGTGATTTTTGACAGTGAGCTGAAGTTTGACAAAAAAATAAATGCTGGAGTCAAAGCAAGCTTTTTCCAGCTGTGTCTTTTTGCTAAAGTGAAGCCTTTTCTGCCCAGTAGCGGTCTGGAAAAAGCTATTCATGCTTTTATCATTTCACATATTGACTAACTGTAATGCACTATATTTTAGTATCAGCCAGTCATCACTCCATTGTTTGCAACTGGTGCAAAATGCAGCTGCCTGACTTTTAACCAACTCATCCCTACTTCACCCTGCTTCTCTCTGCTCTCCACTGACTCCCCATTTGATGTCGCATTGATTTTAAAATGTATTTTTTTATTTTTAAAGCTCTTAATGGTTTTGTTTTTCCATATTTATCAGAGATTTTAACTATCCACCGCCTCAGCAGAGCCCTCTGGTCATCTGCTCAGATGGTTTTGTACAAACAGTAAGGTGATCGGTCATTTGCTGTTGCCTCCTAAATTGTGGAACACACAGTCACTTGATCTCTGTGTCCTCACTGATCTGTCCCTGTTTAAGTCCAGGTTACTCACTTGTTTAACCCCTAGCACCAAGACACCTTGAGGTTTTAAGTCTCTTTTTCAATCTATTTCTGTGTGTTGTGTCTTATTGTTTTATGCACGTTGTAGTATTTGATTTATCTTTTGTAATTCGATCATGTTTTTGATGTAAAGAACTTGGTGGTCTTTGTGTTTATGTAAAGTACTATAGAAATAAAGTTTCATTGATTGTTTGAAACTACAATGGAGGGATTCCAGATCCCTTAGCTGATATTTTACACTTAAAGAGCAAAACAGACTACGGTCATGATAACCTCTCATATCAAAAGTTGAGCAAAGTTGAGCCAGTCATACTAGATAACTGATGAAAAAATGATAATACAAAGAAAACTACAAATGAGCCTGCTACTACCTCAGTTAAGCTCAGCTACAACAGGTTTATTTATTAATAAATACCTAGCATTGTCTAACTCATAATAATAATTGCAAGATTTCTGAGAAACAATTTCTGTGTAGAACAATGACCTGGCTTTCAGCTTTGGGGCCCCCTAGTACCATGTGGGGCCCTACGCATGTGCATTGTACACATATAGCTTGAAACAGCCCTGAACAGCATTACTAGGGTTGTGTGGTATGGCCATTTAATGCAAAAACATGAGTGAATTTAATTTTCTTATTCTTCCTATTTTTCTTGCATTTATTTGCGTATTTGCATGATAGTAGATACACTCAAAGGTATGTAAGAAGAGTTCAACTGTAGTAATCTTAAAATAATCACAATGGTTTTATTGTGGTGCTTGGTATAACTACCAAACTACTTTTTTCCAGCAAGATATATAGAAGCTATTTAAAAATCACCAATACTACACTTTCTATTTAAAGTAAAATACATGAATAGAAATTTTTGACTAATTGCATAGAACTTTTCTGTACATTGATGTTTCTTTTTCAGTCCTTTGTGTATTTAAGCTCCACTCTGCCCCCTAGCTCCAGCTCATTGCCACTACGTTTGTTCACAGTACTGTTCAGAGCCCACTGTCACTGTACGTTTTCATATTTGTGTACAGACTCAATAGATTATATAATATATAGATCCATCTGTGGACAACTTTGGACATAAACATACACAGAGACAAGTGCGTGAGTGTGAGTTTGGGTGGAGTTCTGTGATGTTTCGAGTGGCCTGTACATTGGAGAGTGTTGTGGCTCCATTTAAAGCTGTATGGGACAGGAGGGGGAGAGGGGGGCGGGGAGTAAACAGGACAATGATGAAACAACTCCAGCAGGTTCAATGCCACTGACCAGGGGAAAAGGTAGAGTGGCGCCTGCTGAGGTGAACCTGCCCGCCACTCTGGAGCCGGCCTTTGTTTGGTCAGGAGATTCCTGATGATAGGCCCAGAGACATACATGAACAGGAACATCCAGGACGAGGGGACAGAACAGGACTTTAGCATGTCTCTACACCATGACTAAACATTACTGCATTGTGCATAACTTTAATTAATCCCTATACATACTACTGCATATTACATTTTTGTATGGCCAATTACATTAGGAGATGCACTAACTGTTTTGTTTGAGGAAAAACTAATTACTCAGACAACAGCACAGAATAGCAGAAGCCATCTCTGAAAAAATTAGACTCTAAGACCTCATCTGGGTTTTATTATTAAGTGTTTTTGACAGAGGGGGAAATAGAGCAGGGACTGGATTTTTGCCCAATCACTCTCAGAGCAAAGGGGATGGTCCCGTTTAGATCAGGGAGCTTGTGCACCTCTTTATACACTGGTAAAGTAAATGGTAAAGGTATGGCCAGAAATACTCACTCCAACTGCTTACACAAAACAGCAGAAAATAAAAGAAAAAATGAGACAAAAATAAGATAAGCAAGGCAAAAATTTGAGAATAAACAAACTAAAACAAGAGGATAAGAGGAGAACTAAAACGCGAGTAGTGGGCCTTTAAATAAAGCAGGTTCATTCTTGATAATGCTGCCTTTTATTGACTTTATTGACCTAAGTTGTAGAAACCCACGCAATGACCCTTTCTAATCGCACGTGCATTCATTGCTGAATGGTAAAAAATCAGGCAGCCCTGGTCTTTCCTGCAAATACTATGAGGTCACTGTAAAAGACATTACAGCAGTGGTACCCAAAGTGGGGTCCAGGGCTTCCTGAGGCTGTTTATATTAAGTACATAAAAAGAAATTGAATCAGAAATGAATTACAGTTATATACTGTAAAAATTACTTTAAAAAATGTAGCCAACAGTGAGTGTTTTTTGTAAACTTTTTATTTAAATATATAGAGAAAAACATGACATAGTTTTATAGAGGGAAGTTCTATAGATGGAGGTCAGTGGTGGAGTTTGGGAAATTTAAGGGGGGCGTGACAGTCTTGACTTTGGCAAAGCCTCCATTACAGTATACATTAGCTAGAAGCGTAGGCACGGATTGTTGTTTTTCCCAATACCCCCCTTACCTTCACTCCACCTTATTAGGCCAAATTTTTCCCCTGGAAGCTCACACATTCCAATGGGTGCTCCAGTCCTGCTACACCCAAAGGATTGGCACCAATGGCTAGAAGCATATATGCTAATGTATATTTGAACAATCATATGCCAGATGAGTTAGCTAGATTGCTATATAAACAAACACATGCTAACTGCTTACCTGAAGCCATCCTATGGAATAGCTAGCGCTTCGATTCCTGGGCCGCATGGAGCTTTTCTCTGTGGAGTTTGCATGTCCTCTGTGTGTGTGGGGGGGTTTCCTACAGGTTCTACGGTTTCCCCATCAACCTAAAACATGTACTAGGTACTCCTGACCAGAATCCTGGCTCAAGATCTGGGGCACTGCGCTGCGATTGCCTGGTGGCCCTGATAGATTGTCCCAGCACCATTGAAGGATGGGTCAAATGCAGAAGACAAATTTCTCTTATGAGGATTATAGTATAGGCCTACCTTAACTTTAACCTTAAGAGGATTAGGGCCACTGTAAAAAAAAAAAAAAAAAAAAAAAATCTGAGTTCTGAGAAAGTCACAATTCTCTTCCTTATCCACACTGTAACCAAGTTATTCTCCTTTTTCCAAGCTACAAACTTATCTTCACCCTTTTCTGTTTTTCTAACTTTCTTGGCAAAATGATGCCAGCAGTGATTCACCATAGTAAATTGTAGACTACTGTGCACCAAACCCTTTCTGTGCCATGCATCAGACTGCCAGTATTGAATTTATTCAATATCTTTAGCAATGTAGAGAGTTTTGGAGATATTTACATTCCACAGACATTTCTCATTATAAATCTCCTGCTATAGCAGTCCACCTGTATTCAGTCCTGCAACACCTTTATCTCCTCTGCTCACTGTACATTGAAAAGTATTTAGATCAGCTCCTAACGGAACAACCTGCCTCATCCCTGACCCTTGACTGCTTGTCCTTTATCACTATGTAACTCAAAAGCAGGAAGGTCACTCTCTAAGATGCTAGTAAAACGCAAGCTAAATGCTAATGCTAACCAATACAGTTGTTAATTTAGTTTATTTCTGAAAACAACAAACTCTGGTATTTACTACCTTTTCTATTGATATGGTTGTATAAGTTAGGCTTTATTGGGCTGCTTTATTTTTTTTTTCATTGTTGAGCCAAAAAACTTTGTAGTTACCCAAAGCTGTAAAAGAGTAATGCTATATTCTAAATATATGGTTTGTCTAAATTACCAGTTTTCTTGTCATGTTTATTTTTGGTGGACGGACACTTCAAAAACCTGCTTATTTATACAGTCTGTCTTATTACTGTGTACATTTTAATGAGATCTATTCAGGTCAAGGCTCTAAATATCTAAAAATATAACCAGTGAAAGAGTCCAAAATAAATAAATGTGAAAAGAAAAAAAGGAAAAAATGTAATGTATGCAGCATTAGCCTGTGTTCTGTCAATCAGTGTCACTTTCATTTTTGTCATGGCTGAGTCACGCTCAGTGGAACATGGCAAACAGAATGACATGTGTTTACTGTGAGTGGACATGATGTGTGCTTCTGGAATGTGAATCAGACCATCCCCGCTATTTGCTATTATTTTTACAGACACTGAAAAATGCTTTTTATATTTCTAATATGTCTAGTGTGAATAAGTAGTTTTATAGAAAGAACATTTTGGTCTTTACATTTTTTTTCAGGTCAAACAAATTATTTAAAAGGGCCTTAAATGAAACTCAACTCATGTTTGAATAAGAAAGTCTTTTTGAAATGTTTTTGTTTAGCCATGGTTCAGACAAACAGAAGTGTAGGTCTAATACTTTTGGAAATATAGTGTATAATCAAAGAAAAAGAAAAAAACACCTCACTTCCTTAAACTCAAATGCCATTTTTCTACAAAATGAAAAATAGCTGTAAGGGATCAGTGAAAAGAGCGCTGAACATTGTTTTTTGATAAATTAATGAGAGCAAACTGAATAAAGAGGGCTTGTTGATGGCCAGTGCTTCCTGGAGTAGGTCATGGAGCTGAGCGTTTTGAAGCCTCAGAAAGGTCGTGCCAGAGAATATAGGATTGCCTAAACGTGTGAATGAAGTAAAACAGAACTTCAGGTATGTTTTTGATGAGGGAACAATATTATAACATGGGAGAAAGCTCAGTAAAGTTGATTTTGCATGTTAGACTTCTGATGTGAAAAGATCTGGAATCCAGGAATATATTAATTTAGCATTTTTCACAGTGCGATATTTAAAAGCTTTGTGACTGAATGTAACAAATGTGCAAATTTGGTGTGAATTTGGATCTCCATCTGGTTCCATGTTTGTATAGGTTTTCCTCTCTCAAAAAGGACGTTTAAGAATTGCAGCTATTACAGCTCTAGACATCACCCTTTTCTTCAAATCTAGGTCTCCTGTGATCCATTTAAGGCCATGTGGGTAGTGTCCAGCAGCTCTGGGCCCATTCAGGTTTTCATTGTTTGCACTGTTGTTGTGGTCACCCAAAGCATGCACCGAGGCCAGTGGGTTATCAGTGAATGAGACAGACTGACGCAGGGGCGCGCCGCATGTTGCTGCTCTAATTGAGCCAAGCGCAGGCAATTCAGAGACACTTTGAAGGTATAATAAGAATTGAAATGGCCCCAGATTTTATCACGGCCTAGTTTATCTGGTTGTTCCTTGTTTTGCTTTTTTGTTATTTTATTTCCACCATTATTGATTTTAGCATGTATTCGCAGGTCTGATGTGTTTTGGATTTGTTTTTTAGTACGCTGACAGGTTAATTAATCTAATGGTGTTTATTGCCCCCGCAGTGATAAGGGGAAATAAAGCAGTTTTCAGTTGAACTAATAGCAAGCTGCACTGTACTGTGATGAGTGTATCCTTAATGTTTACACAAGAGCAGTGTTTACAGACTTATCTACATACAGAAAATTAATTATGAACCCCATTTCCATAGTCTTATATTTTTACTTTAAAATACATTAGAAAATCTCATTAGTTTTAGTAAGCTTTGAAAAAATGTAACAGTAAAAAAATAGCAACCATTGTATATACTTTTGTACCATTAGGGAAAGTCGTGAGCTACTGTACTGAACATAGGACATGCTTGGGTGATATTAGGGCTGTGCCAAAAATCAAATATAACATTGAATCGCGATTAAGTATAGGATCGATCTTGATAATAAGCTTAGAGCCCTTTAATGTGATATGAACAAATCTAACAGACAGTGCAGCAGCAGATAACAGAGGCTGAGGAGTGCATGTATTTTTACGGTTACCTGCCCACACTCTGAGCCGGCGAGAACAAGACTGGAGTTTAGAAGAATAACTATCTAAAAAATACTACGCATTTAAATACAAAAAAAGCATATAAAACAAGCAATGACTGCAACAACAGTGTCTGTAGCAACAGCGTCAATGGAGGAGCTAAGCTAACGTTAGAATTTGCTGTGCTACACAAAAACAGCAGTCCATACAATCATTTTACATTGCAATTAATCCATGGGATAAACAGGCAAAACTGTCTATATACACTATATTTCCAAATGTATTTGCTCACCTGGCTTTATACACATTCTCAATCCATAGAGTTTAATATGACATCAGCCCACCCTTTGAATCTATAACAGCTTCAACTCTTGTGGGAAGGCTTTCCCTAAGGTTCTTCAGAAGCACATTTGTGAGGTCAGACTGATGTTGGATGAGAAGGTCTGGCTTTCAGTCTTCACTCTAATTCATCCCAAAGGTGTTCTGTCAGGTTGAGGTCAGGACTCTGTGCAGACCAGTCAAGTTCTTCCACACCAAACTCACCCATCCATATCTTTATGCTATTATGCTTTATGTGCTTTGTGCACTGGTTCAGTCATGTTGGAACAGGAAGTGGCCACCCCCAGACTGTTCCCACAAAGTTTTCCATAAAGCTGCCTAGATGCTTGATTTTATACACCTGTGGCCATGGAAGTGCGTGGAACACCTGAATTCAGTTATCTGAAGCAGCAGTCCAGACACTGCTCTCTAAATCTGGGGACACACTCCACGATTTTTTTGCCAGATTTTATAATGATTCACAGTTGTGCCGAGTCTTTACCAGTCAACACTAGTTGCAGGGAATCGTAATCACTAGTTGGCCCTGAAATCCGTTAGTGTGTGATGTTCAAAGACTCTGGACGCACACTCCTGTAGTGTGGGCTGTTTACAGATCCAACTGGGAATTCAATGGGAATGAAAAACAGTTGATGGGACACAGGAAATAGCGTCAGAGAACAAAGACGAAGCAACCGGAAGCGGCGGGAAAATATAAGCAGAAATTTGAAGAAGAAGAAGAAAAAAACATAAACAACCATGGCAAACACCGAAGAAAGTTGAGCGTTACCCAAGTGAAACTGGATACATAGACACGTTTTCTTCTTCCTTTTTTCCAAACAGATAGCTACACACACAACAGCAACAGCGACCCAGGTAGCGTCCATGTGTGTTTACCATTTAGTTCTCGCAAGTTCCCCGCAAGAGTTTGCTGCGTTTGGTTGGTGTCAGTTGCGGCCTCAACAAATCTTGTAGTGTGTGAGGCGCAGTCATTAAATGTGTGAATCTGCTGAAACCAGTCGTTAGTGTGTGCTCCTAGTCTTTTCAGAATCTGTAATGACTGAGAAAATCGTGCAGTGTGTCCCCTGCTTAACAGAGCAAAGAACTGGATATTTTCAGTTGTTTCAAAACTCACAACATATCATTATGCCTCTTTTATTTGTATAAATTATTACAGTTATTATTGTATAAAAACTAAAAGTTGCAATTAAAGACTCTGCATTAAATCTGTCACTTGCCTATTACATTATAATCTAAGGATGAAACAACACCGTAATCATTAGTTTTTAAGTGTAAATATAAAATTGAATTAAAAAATCAAGATCAACCAATATGAGAAAATAAATCGTGATCATTTTTTAAATTTTTTTTTCCATATCACCCAGTCCTAGGTTCATTTCAACATTTAGTCTTTGGCTGTGGAGATAATTGTGGGTCTAATGCTGAACTCGGGTTAAGATTAGGGTTTGAGTATAATGTCCTAATATTTTGAGGTAAAACATTTGTTTTGTTTCACTTAAAGCTACAGTTTGTAAAAAAAATAATTAGAAGGTGGCAAATGCTGATGTCTGGATAGAAATGTAATTATAAAGTTTGGATTTAAGTGAGGGGTATGAAGCACGGGGTTGGGATTGTGAAAGAAGTAGGCCTTGTCTACTAAAAAAAAACTACTTGTCTGTATTTGCAAAGGTATGGGTGCTCGTCCACACAGGTCCAGCGTTTTGACCCATCCTTCAATGCCGCTGGGGCAACTTATCAGGAGCAGTGGGCTATCACGGAGCAAAGCCCACAGACCCTTCTCCAGGTCTTGAGCCAGGATCCTGGTCAGGAGTACCGAGCTGGAGGATTAGCCTATAGTGCATGTTTTAGGTTGATGTGGGAGACCAGAGCACCCAGAGGAAACCCACCCAGATACAAGGAGAACATGCAATCTCCACACAGAATAGCCCCGCACTGTCCTTCTTGCTGTGAGGTGAGAGTCCTAACCACTAAGCCACCTTGCTGTATTATAGCCCATACGCATCTTTTTTGAAACGAGGACGCTGTAGCACCACCTCTCCCTTAACCTGTATATGATAAAAATTCCGACAACAACGGCATCTTAAGGTGTTGTGTTTGAGCTGCTGATGCTACAGTGCGTTTTATATGGCTTTTACACCAAAAAAAAAAAAAAAAAGAGCTCACTTCTAGCTCGCACATTCACATTCACCATCAAGTTCTTATGTTTACATCACATGAGTTTTCTGCGCATGTCTGCGTGTTCTTGTCTGTTTACGGTATTTTTCTGTGGCAGTGTTACAGCGCCACTAACAGGCCTGGTGTTTTCAGTGGATTTGTGTGGACACATTTTCTGAGACAGTGCTGTGTTTTCATCTCCGTGTGGATATAGCCATAGTCCGCAGATAAAACAGCTTTATCATCTACAACCAGGTTTGTTTCTAGGAAATAGCATGTTGCTTCTGAACAGTCTGTAGTTAGCATTGAAATGGTATA
Organism: Bostrychus sinensis; assembly: GCA_020698575.1. Classification (NCBI taxonomy): domain Eukaryota; kingdom Metazoa; phylum Chordata; class Actinopteri; order Gobiiformes; family Eleotridae; genus Bostrychus; species Bostrychus sinensis. The sequence goes on along the minus strand of CM036247.1, from coordinate 29,724,966 downwards.
ATTTTCACTGATAATATAAATAATGGTTTGGATTTATATAGTGACTTTAAATTCTCAGAGCACTTTACATTATTATTCATGCACTCCACAGGCACACACTGGTGGTGGAAAGCTACCTCAGATGCCACTCATGCCCTGGGGCAAAGTGACAGAGACGTGACAGCCTACTGTGTCAAACACACTCACACATTCATATACTTGTGCCACAGACACAGGAGGCAAGATAGGTGAAGTGTCTTGCGCAAGGACACAGCGGCAGTGTGCAATGCCTTCAGGTCAGGGGGCAACTGGCTCTAACTCTGCTGATGATGGTCACTGTATTGATTTTTTTAAGGACTGCTATTCTTAATTGCTTTTTTTGGTCACAGTGACACATTCATACAGGCAAGGTGGGTGACGTACACTGTAACAGACTGTTGTAATATCAACAGTATTTTACTGTAATATGCACAGTAGATTACTGTAAAAAGTTTACACAGTAGACTACTGTAATGTGCATTGAATTGTGGGGGGAAAATAATGTTACAGTAACCTACTGTAAAAATTACAGTAGTGAATTTAGGTGGGAAAATCTGACCAATAGGAAGAGAGATTTGGTAAATTTGTGTGAGATGACATTTTCTTCAGTCGGTGGAAGAGAACCACACAGAGACCTGCAGAATTATCCCAACTCACACTTTAACAAAAGTAAGTACCTATATTATATTTTATATTATTATTATTACATGTTTAACATTGTTTAGCTTGTACATATTTATACTCACTTTTTTTATGAGATAACTCAGCAGAGTCAACTGATATTTCTAATGTCAGTTACATGTGCTAGCTAACCATAAACTAAAATGATAAACTGTATTTTTTGTCTGTTTATGCTGTTAACAAATGTAATATATTTTTTTACAAAGGTTTAAACTAAATTAAACTTAAACAAATCAAATAATAACCCAGCACCCAATGACAACTGACAACACTGACTTCATATTGTGTCCAATCAATGAAAAATATTTTTTTTATACTTTCAGGTGGTTTCTCTAAATGAACAAGAAACAGGAGGAAGCAGGAGGTGCACTCAGGTAACTGACCAGATCTATTAATACAACTGAATATTGTTTCACTCTGTTACATCAAGAATAAAAATACATTTTGTTCTCTTTGTCTTTTAAGTTTTTTTTTTTTTTTTTTTCTGTTCTTTCTAAATCTAGGTCAATTTTTTCCAAGTCCAAAGGTGAACTGGAACTTTTTCTCCTGGACATTACTTTCTTCAGCTGCTAAAACTTCTAACAGGAGGAGCACCAGGGTTCAACAGATTGTGTGAGTGACAGATGATGCCAGCCCAGGCCTCCTCACAAACATCTGTGTGACATCTGTGTAACATCTGTGTAACTCTCCATCACAGCACTGGACCTGGGAGACACTGAAGTGGATTTTTTTCACTTAAAGTCTGCTGATTATTTTCAAACAGTGTATTGGAAATCTACATATGTTGTGATGTTTTAGTAAAAGACACAAGTAACACTGAGGGAGTATATTGGTAAATTGTTTTTGGGTAATGCATAATATGAAGTTATGCAGTCTACTTCATCCTACAGATAATACAGGCACTTTTCACAAGGAAAACATTTGGTGTTTAATGACACCACACAGGTTTTTTATTACAAGTAATGTTAGCTTCATTTTGATGTTCTACATCTTTAGTGATTCTGTTTATGGCAGACTTTTCTATGTATTTTTATCCAGTCAACTCTGTAAGACAAAAATGTTTGTGTATTTTTAATAAACTGACAAAAATCATGAGAGACCTGTTGTATTTTTACCGTAAGTAATATTTCAATAGTTGGAGTAATTACTGAATAACATAATATAGTAATAATATTGTATTTTATATTACAGTAATACTGTAAAATAATTTTACAGTAGAACTACTGTGATTGCTATTACAGTAATACTGTAAAATCAGTCTACAGTATCACTACTGTAATTGGATTACAGTAATTTATTGGCAACCAGCTTCCAGTAAGTTACTGTAAAATCTACAAAAAAATTGTAACAGTGTATCTTGCGAGAGGACACTATGGCAGTATGCAGTGCCAGAAATCAAGCTGCCAACTTTCAGGTTAGTGGGCGAACATCTGCACCGACTGAGCACTTGCCGCCCCAAATGATTTCTGTAGAAACCTAAACTAACCACTGTGCTTATGACCTTTACTGCAGCACAGTATCAACACTGTTTTGACCTATAGCACACTATCTGGGACGCTAATCAGTTGCCTGTTGTGACGTTTTGGCTTGAGTGAGTGTATCACTGATCACAGGATAATGAGATTACATTTATATAAAAACTACACATTTCTTCCAAGCATTCCACTTAGCAGAACTTAATAATCCCACACTTTCAGCACCTTGACTCCTAAAGAAGAGCCAAGTGTTAATCCAGGCCACATTCTGCGACTTTCAAAGGATTTAATTTGGTCCAACGGCAGGTCTCTGTGTATTCAGCCGAAACTCTGTGTGTTAAAAATGAGGGGCTAATTACTCCGTCTGAGAGGGTGTAATTACATCCTTTACACTGGGCAACGGATATTCCAAAGGCTGTTCTCTTCCTCCATTCTGTGAAGGATTTCTGGGTTGAAACAGTTCAGCTCAGTGACTCATTCCACACACTGACCCCTGTGGCCTTATCCTTTTGAGCTTCAAAGGCTGCAATTGTAGAGGGAAAAAAACAAAACAATTAGGAGACATTTGTAGAGTTCCCATTTGTCCTGAGAAGCAGAAAATATCTGACCAATTTAAAAAGGCTTATGTTTGGATCACAATGATGTTTTAATGGTTTATAATGTTCCTACTTCAACTTAAGGTCATCTAAGAAAAACAAAATACATCACAGGCTTATTGTTGGCTAATCAGGACGCTTTGGTGGTTATCCCATTCTTGCAAGGCTGCTTTATTAACCCTGCAAGAACTCATATAGCCATCACAATAACTTTATTTAAAGGGGATATGCTTTTGCTAAATTGACTCCTGTTAAGCTTCTTTCTACCATGTTATAATGTTGTTCCCTCATAAAAAAAACATACCTGGAGCTGTGTTTTGTTTCATTTCATTCATGTATGTTTGATTTCTCACAAACTCCCGCCCACTCCAGGAAGCACTAATCGATCAACAAGCCCTCTACATCCAGTCTGCTCTCATTCATTTATCCAAAATATACATATGCTGCTCTGTTTTCACTGATTCCTCACAGCTATTTTCCATTTTGCAGTACAATGGCTTAATACAAAAAAAGTTTAAGGAAGGAAACAGCTCTTTTTCTCAGTTTCTGTCCAAAAGAACCTCACAGAACTGCACTCTGCTGGTCTCATTGCCTGTTTCTTTAGCTTTAGCAAAGTAATTATTGGAAAACGCTTCCTTTTAGTCAGATAGTTTTTCGTTTTTTAAAGGTTGTACAATGTGTAATGCTGTTAGAGGTGACCAAGATTGGTTTAAAAAGATAAATAAAAGCATAATGTACCCCCTTTAAGGTCCAGGTGTTCAGGATTTTACATTGAGAGGTCATTTATGGGATGTTTTACAGTTTAAGATATTGCAAAAGCAGTTTGATAGAATAATCACAACTATTGGCATTCATGCTCTCTGGATGTGGATGATGAAGTGTCCTAAAAACCTTTACAAATTTGGGGTATTATAATATCCTGAAAGGTCACTGGTAATGGTCCTAGAGGCAAGTGAGACATTGTGAACTTTATTGCTATCAACACTACAGCTCAAGAAGCAATGGTGAAAGTTTTCTACTAAACTGAAAACTTTCTAACAATATCTGAAACAACTCTAAACCTCATTGTGGAACTAATACTTCATAAAATTAACAATTTGTAAATGTGCATCCAGAGGCCAATGGCAGTGGCTCTGTAACTAAATAAAACTACCTCCTCGGCTGGAATGAGAGCACTGTCCTTGTGTGAACAAAACACAACAAAATATCTTTGTTTTAGGCAAAAGGCATTGTTGTGTAAACTGGAAACAATAAGATTCAGTGGCTTACATGAGAAGGCCCATGCCACATACACACAAACCTGCAAAGATAACCTCACAGGTGTATTTCTGAGAATGCTACAGGGCTCCCTCTCTGTGTTATTGTGTAAACTGTTAAGATTGTGTAGTAAAGGTCATGACATCTAGGACAACTGCATCAGAGGAATGATCACAAAACAACTTCCGCTTATTCCCATTAGGCAGGATAACTAGGTGGGGTACACCCTGCACTGTGGCCAGTTAGTCACAGGGCTGACATAGAGACATACACTGTCAGACAACCATTCACTCTCACATTCATTCACAAAGGGCGATTTAGAATCACCAATTCATCTGACACATGCATGTCTTTGGACAGTGGGAGGAAGCCGGAGAACCCGGAGAGAACCCACGGTAACACAGGGGGGACATGCAGACTCAGTTCCAGAGAGATCATGTCAGCTGGTCCAATGATCAAACCTACAGCCTCCTTGTTGGGAGGCAAGAGCATTAACCACTTTCATAATATGGCACATTCTGGTATTTTATAAAAAAAAAAGTCAAGATGTTTGTTTAGAAAATATGTCAGTGTACTGCTTACGTCCCACCCTTGTTTCTCTGATTGGTTACGCCGCCTGTCATTGTTCTGACAACAGAAATGAGACTTATGCCAAAGGGTACCAGACTAACTTCTTTGTATAGAATAGAAAAAGAGTTTATCTGGCTGGCCTGGAAACTGCAGTACCCAGAGAAAACCCATCCAGACATGGGGAGAACATGCAAACTTGACTTGGAAAGACCCCACATGGTCCAGAGATTGAACTTGCCTTTTGCTCTTGTTATGACTTGTCCCAATCACTCAGCTTATAACATTTTTAATATAAATGCAGAGATACTTTAACAAAGACTGCATTCTGTCCATGTAAATGTATCAGCATATATCACTTTCACAGACTCCTTTGAGATTATTACAGACAAGATTCTGACAAGTTTTGGAAAAAGAGTGGCACGACCAATTTTACAAGTTAGTATCTGATGGCACAGCAATGAATACAGACTATACACCTTCATATAGCAGTATATTGTAAGAATTTTAAGGTGGCTTGTTCATGCGTGGAATTGCATGATTCCAGTAAAAGTAATTTCAAGAAAAATGATATGACAGTTCTGAGTAGTGAGTCAGAAATAGATTACAGAAATCCCCATATATTGTAAAATGAGAAAGTTTGACGTGAAAAACTGATGAGGTCAGAACTTTCCCAGCGGTTAGGTAAGAGCTGCCCGGAACTGTCTGGGCCTCTCTGTGCGATGAGGCAACACTGCATGTCTGTGTGTGTATAAAAACAGCAGCAGCAGACGCTTCAGACAGGACAAGCACTCAGAGGCTGACACAAAGAACTCGACAAATTCACTAGCCATCACTGGATCGGCAAAAAGAGAGCAGACTGCGGGGTGTCCGGACACCCATGAGAAGAAGCAACCCTAATCTCTGAAGGATTTTGATTTAAACCTCGACCAAAATGAAGGCATTCAGCATTGCAGTTGCAGTGACACTCGTGCTCGCCTTTATTTGCATTCTGGAGAGCTCGGCACTTCCCTTCACTGGGGTAAGACTTCAGCTTCACTCCAGCGCTTATTAGCTTTAAATGTTTTGCGCCTCTTAACTGTGCCTAATTGTTTAACAGGTGCCAGAGCTGGAGGAGGCAGGGAGCAATGACACTCCAGTCGCGGCGCATCCCGACATGTCAGCGTATTCATGGATGGTACGTCCAATTGACTGAATGAATTAGGCCAATTAGCATGAGCAAATTAAAATCTGAGTGGCTGAGTTGCTCCCATGGGAAGGGAAGTCTGCTCTGTGGAAACCTGAAACATGAACCTTATGGTCTATGTGTTTTTTTTTTTTTTTTGTCAAACAGATGCCAGGGCTCGTCCGAGAGAAGCGCCAGAGCCACCTGTCGTTGTGTCGCTGGTGCTGCAATTGCTGTCGCGGCTACAAGGGCTGCGGATTCTGCTGCAAGTTCTGACCATGTTCATAGTAATTTATTAGGACTGATCACAGTCTCAAGGTCTGAACTTGCCTGTGATTTATTTTACTTTGTAATATTTTTGTAGGATTCATAAAAGAGCACGGGAAAAAATTTGAATTCAAGTTTCAAATTTTTTTTATTTATTTTCTATGTATCTGACTACATTTTCCTGACAAAATAAAAATAATATAAGCCTCATTGAGAAGCTCTGCCTAGTGTTTTTGTGCCATTATTAAATCAAAGTTAATGTGCCATTTTAATGTAAGAGGTTATCATGACCATCTGGCCTGTTTTGCTAGTGTAGTGTAAAAGATTGTGGGATTTTTCATGGATCATCTGAGGAATTAGGAATTTCCCCAACCACCATTTTCCATAGAGCCCCCCCCTATTCATGTAGCCTGTACCATTGTCAAAGTAACTTCCTTTAGAAACACTGTTAGTCGGCTTTTAAAAGTTAATTGCCACATCAAGTTATTTTAAGCTACCATACGAAAAAGAGAACTGCTGAACTGCAGACATCACATATATTGCACCAGTACTTATGCTGTGTTACTGTATATCTGGGCTTGGATGTTTACTGGAATAACACAGCCAAGGCCGTAAATGTGCACTGAACTTCTGTACTTGAGGCATGTCCTCAAACTTTTGACGACTACGTAAGCGTATGCCATCTGCTGGTTGTGTGTATCACTGCAGATACAAAAGTAAGGCTATAATATGACTTACAGCTATGAAAAGCAAAGCAAAAAAAATCTATAAATTGTTTCTCCATTGGTCTCCATGAAAAAAAAGAACTGGAGGTTAGCAATGCACAGGGAATAACTACATATAGAAGCCAAAACATATTATTAGCAATTAAAACAATGACTTGTAATAATACTAATAATGCATTGGATTTCTACAGCACTTTACATTGCATTATTCATTCACACTTGGTGGTGGTGAGCTATTTCTGCAGCCACAGATGCCCTGGGGCAGACTGCTGAATATGTGGCTGCCGTTCTGCATCTATGGCCTCTCGGATCACCACCTTCACCTGGATATGTAATGGTAAAATCACCAAAACCTTGATATTTGCCTGAGAATTTATAAACCTGTAATACTTTCATACATCTGTGTGCCCTTCAGGTGAACATTTGTTTAAGTGATTGTATGCTTGACATCTTCTTCTGCCATTTTTGTAGTTTTAGGTAAATGGTCACATTTATACAGCCCTTTACATCAAGGAATCATTCACCCATTCATTCATCCATTATCCGTACCCCACCTGTTTGTATATACAGTAGCATAACTTGGTACTAAAGGGCCCCAGTGCAGGTTTTTAGAATTGGCCCTTATGTTTTTATGCATAGGCAATACTTCAGGTTCATGTATTAAGCTTACAATTTATAAATAATTGCTGTTACTGTTTTAAGGGAGTCGACTGAAAAACAAAAACAGGTGCTTAATAATTGTAAATAAAAGCAATTTTGTGAACTATTTATAATTAGTATTTTATGTGTTTACCTTGAGGAAAAAATGCTTTTAAAGTTCATTCATATTGTTATGAGATCACAAATTTAGCAGGATTTAACATTGAAGTTATGGTAAAAACCTCTGTTCTGTAATCGAGTTATGTACTGTTCCTGTTTATTATAAATATCTGAAATCCATACTAACCATAGAAAAACAAGGGTCCACTCTCCACCTCTTGGGCACTGGCTGCACTGCCTGATGTTACGCCCCTGTCTATATAGTGTATATTTACTTATTATATATTTACTTCTATTTTTGTTTTGTGTAGATTTGCATGGAATATGTTTTTAAATATATATTCTGTTGTATTTTATTCCTAGTATTTTATAGCTTATAGCTTTTGTTTACCTGTTTAACCTTTTACCAAATGACAGAGCTATGGCCTTCCCCAGCTCTCATAGGCTAACTTGAACAATCCCTACCTGATTATGCAAACAGCCCTATACTGGCACACATCCATTCACATTCACCAGCTGACCTATACATGAATGTTTATGGATGATGGGAGGAAGTACAATGCACTAAGAGTACCACATTAGCCTTTAGAGAAAATACAGGCTCAACTCCTTCTGGCTTTAATACACAAGAGCTTACCACTCCACTATTAAGCTAAGTAAATAATAAATATAAATCACTTTCAGACTGCCCTATCATATTACATTAATTGACAATTTTGTCTAAAGAAGCCACTTAGCTTTAAAAGGGCGATTACATTTTTGGAAGGGCATTTTAACACCAGAGCGATAACAACACAACAGCAGCATGAAGAGACATAGCGCGCATAAATAAATTTATCTTTGCAATAAAGCTGAGACCAATTGGGCCGCACAGTGACGGAAGGAAATCATATTTGATATCCTAAACTACCAATCACCCAATTCACAGTGTTTATCGCACACAGCACACACAGCCGAACACAGTAAAACAGACCCCAGCACAAATCACCGCAATCAATTCACATTTGTCACTGTGGACAATTAGTTGTTTTCATTATAATCAATGGCTAATGACGGGTGATCATTTTATAAAGTGCCTTGTCTTGTGTGTATTGTCATGTCATCAGCAGCAGCACACCCATTCAGAGAGTCAAATTACAAATGACTTCCTCTGACATTTATAATCATTTAACAGCACCAATTGTGAGGGATTACTGCCAAACTGTTTTAAAATGGTGCTGAGGTCTGTTTTCCATTGAATGGATTGAACTTAATGGGCCTCGTGTAGGAACCACTCTAAATGTCAAATGCGTCTAAGGACTCTGTGGTATTTAGATTTTTTATTTTATTTTATTATTTACATTTCTGAGAAATCACAAGTTGTTTATAGTTGATACATTTACATATGTCAAAATTTGACCAGATATGTATAGTATTTAAATTCCTGAATACTCAATTTGATTCTGTATTTCTATTAATTCAAAATTAAAATTGCAGGACAAAATGGGACATGGCCTTCCAAATTCTCAGTTTTCTGTTGGGTGACATGAAGTAAAAAGCAAGTTTCCAGAACAGCCTTTTTTCATCTGTGCAATTAGCTATGCAAAGGTGATTCAGAAAACATATATGTATTTTCACAAACTTGTATTTAAAGTCTTTCAGAATGCAATAGCTAAACATCTAACTGGAGTACTTCGCCTCTACTGGACTAAATCAGCAATACAATTTTAAATTCACCACTTCTCAAGTAAAAGCCCCAACATACTATCTTAAAGGCCTCATTGTTTGCTACAAATAGACCTCTTATGGTCCTAGGATGCAAGTTTAATCATGGTACCTCATGGTTTAAAAACAAAAACAGACAGATGGAGTCGTCAAATCCTGAACTTGGACTCAAGCCAAGCCAGATTTGTGATTCAATGCAGCCTTCAATGACTCGACTTAGGTTTGAGTCTTTGTTCTGATGCTTCAGAGTCAGACTTATGACTCGATTCAGACTTATGGACCAATGACTTGGACTGGTAACTGGTAACTTTGCATCATAGCCCTCTCAACCTTTAAGACTGAATTTAAAAGCTGTGTTAGCTCAAGTAAGAGACATACTGGCAAACTACTTAAAAGATGTCCAGCCTGCTGTTAGTTAAACGTCCAAGTAATAACATCCCAGGGAGGATTGAAGCTCATACCTCACAACAATAACTCATGATGGACAGTGTTGGGAACAACAAGAAAGATTTTTTTTAGTAATGCAGCCTTAAGTAATTGTTTAGGATGTTATGTGTGATATATTGAAATAACTGGTGACTGCACATTTTGTACAACCACCTCATGCCCATAGTTACTGGGGCATTGTGGAAGAACAGGGAGAAAATACACATTCCACCATCTGGGTCAGAATCAAATCCCTTTCCTACTTACTGTGAGGCTGAATTGAGTACTCCTTTATGTTTTTATGTTTTAAAGTTCATGAATGCTTTAGTTAAAATGCACTGAAGCCAAGCACTTTTTTCCACTTTTGTTAGGTGATAGTTTGGAAGAAAAATACAGCCCAAAGACTAAAGAGCCTAAAGAGCTCATAAAAAATGTCTACAAAAAGGTAGATAATTTAAAACTTTTCTACAGCAAAAAAGACATAATGTAAAACCACGTACTTTTATAGAACCTAATAATTTCCGTCTTCTGAGGCACGGAAAATTGATTGTACTGGCCAATAAAGGAAAAGGTTTTATTTCCGATTCTTATGGCTTCTTCTTTATAATGAACTGTCAAGTCAGTCAACTTCTAAAGCCACTGTCAGGTTTCTGGGAAGTGGCTGGCAATCATAGACCAGTGCACATTAGGGGGGGACCTCTCAGCACTTAGCAACAGGGCCGAAAATTAAATAAACCCTTCCAAGTGCTGCTCCAAGAGAGAGACTGTAAGAGAGACATTCAGACCGGAACTGGTCTGTTTTAAAGTCTTACAGAGAACAGACAAGGATACCACAACAGAGCAAATACAGTATATTTAAAATGTTGGCAGAATTCATACACAACGTAATCCACCACAGGGTCACGGGCCAGGGTTCTCCTAAGTCCTGATAACAGGAAAAGGCTATCCTAGGAATTGCATAAAGCCTATACTAAAATCAGTAGACCAGCAGAAGAAGCTCTGTAACACTGTTTTGAACAGAAACAGAAGAAAAAAAGCTGTTTACTTCCTTAAACCTTTCGTATGATGGCATTTTACTACAAAATGAAAAATAGTTCCGAGGACTCAGTGGAAACAGAGCTGTAACTACCAAATAAATAAATAAATAAATAAACAAATGTTCTCATTACCAAATAATTATTTAAACAGGACAACAATTGCTGAAAAAAATTAAATAATGTTTTTTTTCAAATGAAGATGTAAGTTTTGGTTAAAATAAATAAATAAAGGCTTATAATTGTGCCCTTTCTGTATTTATTTCAACATGTATTAATTTGTGCTTTTATTTATTTTTGCTTTATTCAGTTTTTTCCCTCTTTTATTTATTCCTACATTTATTTATTTATTGATTTCTGTCACAGAAATGCAAATTAAGGGAGCAAGTCCTGACAATGTCATTAATTGACGTGGGCAAGTGATCATTGCAGAACTATCTGCAGATTATCAGGGCACACCCTCTTCATTTGCATTTCAGTGACAGAAATAAATAAATGTGTGAATAAAAGAGGGGAAAATAATAAAGCAAAAATAAATTAAAGCACAAATGAATAAATGTAGACATTAATACAGAAATGATAAAGTATAGGCCTTTTATTTATTTATTTTAACCAAAACTTACATCTTAATTTTTAATTTTTTTTTATTTCAGCATTTCTTGCCCTAAATAATTATTTGTCAATGAGAGCATGTATTTTTTCATTTATTGCTTGATTGATTGAATGGCAGTTTTGGTCCTCTATAAAGCTGTACAACATTTTTTTAGATAACTAAATGAGAGCACACTGGATGTAGAGGGCTTATTAATTGGTCAGTGCTTCCTGGAGTGGGTGGGGGTTCGTGGAAGAGGCGGGGATTTGTGGAACCGAGTGTTCTGCAGCCTCAGAAAAGCAGCATCAGAGAATACAAACAGGAATGAAACAACACACAACTCCAGGTATGTTTTTGATGAGGAACCATAAAAAAAGTCGATTTTACATAATATAGCCCCTTTAATAACCATGGTAGATCACAAAAAGGTCACATAGGATTTATGAATCCGAGTATTTAACATCAATTTATAATAAGCCCATTTCCTCCCTCTATGATGAAAGTTGTGTAATGAACAGGAACGCAATTTTAAAATCCATTATCAAAGTCAAAAGAGACAGAGACATATTTACTGTTTGGCAGTTAGAAAACCTGTATATACCTATAACAGTCCTTGGTTTTTCTGTTGACATTTGTAAAAAACAAATTGCCCACCACTGCTCAATGAGTCACTGGAGTTCTATTTTCTCAAGATTTCATCACTCTGAATGACAGTCATGACTTGAGGCATGTTTACGCCTGAAAGTCCATGACAATCATTCATAAATTCATGTTTTGTATTAATGTGGTGAGGGAATTTTTGATGTTACAACAAAGTATGGGTTGGGTCAGGTTCCATGGCCAAAGAGTTAAATGGTCAAGAAAATATGGAGCCAAAAAGTCTCTGTTGATTGGAGGACAGAGAATTAAAAGAAGACATGAGAGAAGTGTTTATATTTTCAGGTTTTAAAAAAAAATTCTTGACATAAACAGAGTTATATGTCAAGAAACAATGCTAAATGTTCCTTTTTTCAGACAAAGCTAGCAGTGATCAGCAACTACAGTTTGGAGTTTGTCATAATGAGCTTCTTATTTTGTTTTATTTATTTAAACGAGATAGAAAACATGAATTATGGCACTAGAAGGACACTTTAGAAGGACATTTCTAAATGTAAAGTTCGGAAAGCTGGAAATAATTTAGAAGTAACTTTCTACATCAAAAGCCACTACACATTTTTAATTTTCTTTTATTTTGTTCCCAACACTACCACTCACCCCCATCATCAGCAGAGCTACCTGTTCCAACAGCCAAGAAATGGTTGTATTTTTATGCAAGAGCGCAAGGATATTAAAATCCTCAATAAAAAGCTTTCATGATGTCTTGCTTTTGCACAGACGCTTGTTATAATATGCTAATAATTAGGCAAAGATAATTAAACATTAAACTTCAAATGCAAGATAAAAAAGTGTCCCGGTTTTCCACAGACACCATTTCAACCAATATGAAAAGCATAGGAGATGTTTGACTTTTCTTTTTACCTCGTCATAGTTTTTTATCAATAAACTGCCATTGTATTTAGAACTTAATCCCTAATTTTATCTTTGTAGAATTATATAAAAGACACACTGAAAAGACAGAAAATTTTATCAGAGGAGGCAAGAAAGAGAAAAAGAGAGAGGGACCGCTCAAGAGACCAGACAAGAGTAAACATGGACCAGCTTTCGTTTATTGGGGACAGATAAGAGACCGAGAGGACTGCAAAACAGATATCACATTTGCTAGATTGTTACTGGACTGGTGAGACAGCTTTTCTGTGTTGTTTTGTCATGTTGTTGTTTATTTTCTCTGTTGTACTAGTTGTTTACCCAAATCAAATTAAATTAATGGGCTAAAAGCTAATAGTTTGCTATAGACGTCCACAGAGTTAGGTTACAGGCAGCCCAATGTTAGGTTTATATACGCTTTGGGTCATGACCAAATGGATAAGATCCTGGATACAAGCGCCCAAAATAAGCTTCCCATGTAGGGTGGCTGGGCGCACCCTTAGAGACTGGGGGAGAAGCTCGGTCACCCAGAAGGAGCTCAGAGCAGAGCTACTGCTCCTTCACATCAAGAGGAGCCCACTGAAGTGGCATCTGTACCGGATTCCTCCTGGACACCACCCTGGGGAGGTGTTCCAGGCATGTCCCACTGGGAGAAGGCCCCAGGGAAGACCTAGATGTCTCTCAGCTGGACTGGAAATGTTTCGGGATTCTCCCATTAGAGCTGTAGGAAGTGTCTGTGGAGGGGAAAGTCTGGGCATCCCTGCTTAGACGATGCAGAAGCAGATGAATGGATTCTGGCATGTTTGTATATGCATAGGCTTTTTGCCACAATGTATTTACCCTTGTGGCCTGTAGAGGTACATGAACTAGAATGTTCTGCAGGATGGCTTTAAAAAATGTGTCCAACTTTTTAGGTCTAGAAATATTGTGACCTTAGTCTATGCTTAGTCAATCCTGATACTTGTAAAGTCTGTGTCTGTAAGCTGTATTCATGTCACAATGTCTGACAATGAGCAGTCTGACAAGAAGTGAAATTTCTCTTCCTAACTGTAAAAGTACTGTAGGTGCCTTTTGCTTGAAGCTTGTGCAGAATGTCTGACAAAGTTAGAATGCTTTTGGCGAACACTGTTTGTTTACACTGATCACTGGCCGTCAGTCTGCAGCTTCCACAGCAACAAGGGACACACTTTGATGTTCCTACTGCAATCCTTTTATGTCACAAACATAGCGATACCATTTCACATCCAATTTTTATTTCCCGCTGAGAGATAGAAAAATCATATTTTCATCTCAGAGTCATTTGAGAATGTTTCCTGTCAGAGAAGATTCAGCTTTACCAAATGACTATCATCTGCCTCAAACTACCTTTTACTCAAATCCATTTTCCCCAAATTAAATTCCAGCCTTTTTCACACTTGTGATATTGCCGGCAGTATGAAGAAGGTATCTATTTGTCATAATTATGGATCAGTACAGTGTGGCCCTTGGGTACAGATAGTGGCTTGTGTGTGTGTGTGTGTGTGTATGTTGGAAGGGAATCCGAGTGACCTCGGGGCTAGAGAGACCACTGTGATTTAAAAAGACAAGGATGAGAATAGACACTGCGTATTTCTCCTCTCGCTTCCTTCTCTTCTCGCTGTCCTCCAATTGATCACAGGTCGCTCAAAGGCCAAACCGAGTACATGTTAATCGACTGCTTAGCTTCTCAGCAGCATCCTCTCCAGTTCTCCAGACGCCTGATCCCAGATACTGACCAGCAGCTCCACCTTTAAACAAAAAGCACAGGTCTCCAAACTGCCCAGATCGCTTCTCTTTGGTTCTCCTCGCAATGCATCACTCCATACATTTGCATTTAGATCACCCTTTTTTTTTCTCCCTCCTCGTGTGTTGGATGCAGAGTCGATACGGCACTGGGATCCTAAGGAGAATGGATGGAGGTGGTAATGAAGGCGAACCGGCAACACAAACACGCTGCCCGGCCGCTCCGCTGCCCGACGGCGTACCACCTGCAGTCGTTAGTTTTAATTAGCAGAAGGGAGTGATAGGGAGTCCTCCACCTCCCCACCCACACCTCGCCACTGGGGGACCGCAGCTGCATACTGATGCTCCCAGTACCACCACACATTCTCCTTCTGCTTCAATACAGTTGTCTAATGAACACAACCTGTGATTAGTTTAAATGCAAGAACAACTGTAATTCCTGGGTAAAATGATCAGGATTAAGGGGCATGAAGAATAAGGTTATCAAATCGAGCAATGTGCAGCGTCCTCAGGCAAACTTGCTTTCTTCACCAAGAATGCATGAGTTTATATATATATTTAGGTTTAGTAACTAATAATGTTTAAGGATCTCATTTGCAATACTTTTGCACACATGAAACATTAAGATTTACTGATGGTTTATGCAAGGGAAAATATACTGAGCGTCTCATGCCATGTCTCCTTGAAAGTTAGTCCAACCCAAGATACAACTTGTCTCTTCTTTGTTGGTTAGACTAAACATGCAAGCAGATAACAAAGGCACTTGAAAATTAACATTGCAAGGCAAAAAACAAAAACAAAACATGCCTCCTTAAACTCGAGACTGCACTGTTGCAATATCAATAGCCTTCTGCTGTAATTGGAATGAACATAGTGTTTCCCACACCTTATTTTGTCCTGGCTTTTTCCACAGTGCCTACATGTGTAAATACAATTTTTCAAAATATCCCAATTTTCTTATCCAGGACCAATGTCCTGTCAGGAGATCTGCCAGAGTGGTCGTTGGAGGGGTACGCCTTGAATACACAAAGTATCAATTTTTGCACAGCTAGTATTGTTATCACAAAAGAGCCCGGTAATTGATCTGCTAGGTCATCTAACATAAAAAGTAAAAAAAAGTGTAAAAAGGGCTACTGATGCCATGAACAACAAACTTTAACAAATACAATGCTTTTCCATATGTTCAGGGATACTATTCTAACTCCACAAAATATTTTTGTTAAAAACCATAACATGAGTGAAATATTTTATAGCAGAACTATGCAATCAAGTTATACCAATCTTTCTTAATCTGAGTGGAGCAAATAGATACTGCAGTTCATTTCAGACTATTCCTGCATGTATACAGCATTTACAGCAAAGACATACATGTTCCTCCACTGCTATTGTGTTGTTTTGGTCTATTGTGTTTAAAAGTTAAAGCTTGAGGGACTGCCGTAGCGTTTATATGTTCATGGGGCAGTGTGAGTGATGTGCACTTACCAAGTGAGGAACACTTTTTTCTAAAATGCATTGCATGTAGATGAAAACAAGAGTATTTTGACCAGTTCTCTGGAGAGCTCGTAGTAAAAACGGAGAATGTGCATAGTCAGACAAAGTATGGGCTGCGTATAAGCGTCGTGACTGACTCCAGAACTGTTTAATTTGGGTGGCTTCCATTTTATTGTTGTGGACAACTTTTTCTTGCTCCTGATGAATAATAGATGCACTGGTTTCTTGGAGTGCTGTGGTTGCCACATGGCATTTTTGCTCAAAATAATGCAATGCTTATCACTGACCACCAATGACTCTTTGTTGACTTTGTTTTTGGGTAAAGTGCCAGTCCACTAGGTCGTCTGCTGACACTTTCCGTAGGGTGACCAGATTTCTAGACACAAAAACTGCGAGGCCTCTTTCTTTCACTAATCCTGGTGCATTTGAACTTATCAAGTGACATAAAAAGCGTCCAAAATCCATGCAATTTTCTGTCATGTAATACAAAGTACATGACGCTAGGGCTTACGTTTTAAATATAGTGGAATTGTATTGATGAAAGCAATGACATGGTATATACATTTAGAGACAAATGTCTTTAGACAAATGTGTTTATGGTTTTCTATGATTTTCCATCTGTTAAAATGGGGACTACTGAGACTAGTGAAAACTGGGACATATTAGTGTTTTTGCAGATATTTGTTGAGGATGGAACATGGAGCCAAAAACTGGGACTGTCCCTGTTAAAAAGGCACATCTGGGGCTTCATTTATAAAGCTTGAGTACACTCAAAACAATGCTGAAACTGGCGTACGCCACTCTCTGCAACAAATGTGGCATGGGCACATTTTGGAGACACGGCACAAAAGCGACCCTCTCGACAAAGTGCTGTAGTGAAGCGGGTTTGACAAATAAATGTTTGGTGCGCATTTGATACAGTTCACTTTCGCTTTATATCGCTCAGAAAAAAAAAAAAGGATTTGATTCAGACATTGTCATTTAAGCAGGTTGTGAGTAAAATTGAGGGAAGGCCATTTGAGTTCTTATAATTTCGCTGTGTATTATTGACAATAAAGTGGTTCGTAGTGCACTGGTTCTCTGTCATAGTCTGCAGAGTTAACTAAAAGCAGAGGTGATGCCTGATGAATCCGTGACTGGATTTATAAAACAAACATTGAACATGAACATAGACAACTCCTACAGACGGTTCATATTAGAGATGTGTGGTTTTAATGAAGCACAGTGTCAGTGGCGTAACTTGGTAATGTGGGGCCCAGTGCTGTATTTCAGAGTGGGCCTTAAAGGTATTAAGCACATTCAGTACTTCAGGTTCATATATTAGGCTTTTTAATTTATAAAGTGTTGTTTTACTGGAGTTTAATACAAAAAAAAAACAGTTGCTTATTCATTCATATTTAGGTGAAACTGTATTTGTTTTTTTTATAACAATTTGTGTATTTATCTTATGAAAAAAAAAGATTATTTTTTGTTCTTTTTGTTATGGGTTTACCAGTTTTAACAGGATTAACAGTTATGTGCTGCTCCTTATTATTATGAATATTTGAAACACATACTTGACCATAGATGAACAAGGGCCCACTCTAATGGGCCCCTAAACCTTCTGGGCCCAAGTGCAGTTACACAGGCTGCACTGTCTGATGTTACGCCCCTACAGTGTCAAAAAGAGACTGAATGGACATGCGACATTTGTCTTTACGCACAACATACACTTGCACCGCGGCTCTGTCCCCTCCATTTACACAACCTCCACTCGGACCTCCGTGTGCACGAGCAGTGTGCACGGTAATTAGAATTAGAATTACTGTACATGTGTGTGCGATGCGATGCGTCCTGCACATCTTTCATCTATTGTAAGTCTTGCTCACAGCACCTTGAAATCCTAATAGATACAATAGATATGTTTTATTTAGATACAATAATCTAAATTAAACATTTGTTACATTTTAAACTTCTTTTAAATAATTTTTTAAGTTATAATCAGAGGCAGGAGGCGTTTATTGTGTCACTGCAATCAAAACGGCATTCACTGACACAGATGCATGCGTGTGTGTTTGTGTGTGTGCGTAGTGCTGTGTGTGTGTTGTCCCTCTCTTCCCTGTTTCTCTGTGAAACCCTCTCATTAGCTGCTCATGTTTGGGTAAATCTTATTCAGAAGTCACTGCATTGTCCTTCCTTGGTGCATTTGAGGAGTGCAGAGGGCATGATGTGAGGTGGGTTTACGTGCGCACCTTTCTACACCAGGTGAGATCCATGAAGGGGAAATTGCGTGCAGGTGTGCAACAGATAAATATGCACAATAGCTAGCTGTAGCATGTCAACAATGTTTTATGTAATGCACATTTGAAACAGATGTAGATTGAAAAGCACTCATTATTTTCCTTAATTTTACAACTTCATGTCATCTACTGGGCATTGTGAATGAAATGTATTCTCCTTACCTAAGATGGCTGTGAGGTCTTATGGATGCGTATGATTGGTTTTTACTGTACCATACATTATGGAATACCAGTAAGTGCTGAGAGGTATGATGCATAATTTATCAAGTGGTGGGCAGCTCTCACACAATACTTCATGAAATTAACCCAGAGTCAGGTGCAAAAAGTTAAGCAGCAGACCTTAGCATCTTGAAACATTACCTTTACGTTTTTTTTTCTTCCTCAGTGCTCAAACTTGTATCCTCCTACATAGCACCAGTAACAGTCCACCCACATACCGCTCACTCTTTGTTAGTTAAAGAGCAGAAAAAGCACAAACGCTGTCATCTGAATTGAAGCAATGGATGTGAAAGATGCCGCTGATAAGGTCTTTCAGTAAAAAAAAACACATTTGCAAATCTCCTGTTTGTCTAATATTACAGTTCCTATGATGGCTCCTCTATGCTTTATCTTTTTCATTCTTATTCAAAGCTGCATTTGGAGGATTTGGCTGCCTGATAAGATCACCGTGCTCCACCCTCCTCCTCCTCCCCTTTTCTTCACCGAGGCATATTCCATGATTTACATTACCTATCAAATCTTCCGGTCCCATGCTGTCAGATAGCCTCCCAGACTAGTGGACTAACTCCGGCAGTAGCTCATCTTGACAACGCATGTATGCCAAACAGAGCAGAAGAAGAAGAGGAAATTTTGATGGACTTATTCCTGAAAATACGTCTACTGTTTTGGAAAAGAAAGTAACACTCTAGCAGTCCCATTGGTATGTAAAGTCCTATCTAGACGCAGACACGTGGAACTTTTCTAAGTCGCAACTAAACTCTGAAAATACAGCTGCAAATGCATTGAGGAAAACTATATGCTCCCACTTTCCGTCTGGCATCGGCATCTGAAATAACATGCGTGGGTAAAGTAATGCATCTGAGGTGAAGCATAACCAATGGGCTGGATTCTGATGCTTTTGGCTTAGGAATAAACGTTGAGCAATATTCTCCCTTCTACTGTAAAGCAGCCAGCCCTATCTTCCAAATCAAATGTATGTAGCATTTCCAGAAAGGTAGATCTGAAAAATATTTGTTGGAAAATACAGGCATCATATCCTAATCTTTCTGAGACATCTGTCTGGAAGATAGAGATCTGTGTGACGCTTTTAATAAAAAATATGTTTAAAGATGACTTCTAGCTTTGCTGCTCTCTACTTTTGGAAAAAAAAACTGTAAAAATGTCACACAAGTTTTTATCTAAGCATATGCTTCGATCTGGAACTAAAACAGATATTTTATTGTTCAGGGATAAATGCTCTACCCATTGAGTCACAAAGGCCTTATATCAGACAACAGTTCAGAATACAACAAACTTTAAAATTTTATCAAAATCCGACTTTATTTTTACATACAGTATACAAATTTATTGAATGTTTGGGGGAGGGTTGACGGTTTGAACCTCGCTCAAAGCACATACTGTCATTGTGTTCCTGGGCAATACACTTGCCTTCTCCATTCACTGTTTGTGGCTAGTTGCAACAGGAAGGGCATCTGGCATAAAAACCTGATAAATCAACTTGCAAGTATAAGCATCGCTTGGTGTCCCTGAAGTCTCAAGATAAAACAGCACATTGTGGTTAGCCAAACAGCAAGCTAGCAATGGCTTTATTTCTTAATTTTTGACATGAGAGAGTGGTCAAATGGCAGAAAAAACTTTGTATGGCCATCCAGAGGAGAAAACAAAAGTAAAGCAGAGCAAAGGATCATATAGGCGTCAACCGAACTCGTGATAGTATGTATGATAGGAGCGCCATAGAGAAAAAATGAGCCAAAATCAGCAAAGAAAAGAGCAAAGTGTGTGTGTAGTGTTGCTCTTGTCTGCTTCTTCCAAGGGAAATGTGCTCATAATAAGTGTCTAATCATATTTACAAAACTCTAAAGTAAATGTAAAAAATAAATGTGACATACAATACAATAATTGTTCCATCTGTATTTGTTTAAGCACGTACAGTATACATGTACACACATTCCAGTTAATTGCCAGGTAAAACTCGAGGAAAGGAGTGCATGATTGCAGAGTGGTTAGTTCTCTTGTCTCCCAGAAAGGACGTCTTAAGATTGATCCTCGAGCTGACAGCTGGCTCCACTTCACCCAAAGACATGCATGTATTAGGTCTGTGGTAAAACTGTAGTAGATTAAGATTATTATGCAGGTAAGTCCTGATTTAGAGTTTTATCCCTGGTTCAGTCCTTGATTTGTCCCTTATTTAGTCCTGGTTTAGTCCTTGATTAGTGCTGCTTTAGGCCTGGTTTAGTTCTAAATTTGTCCTGAGTTAATTGTGGTTTAGACCTGGTTTAGTCTCGAGTTAGTTCATAGTTCTGATTTAGTCACTGTTGCGCTTTTATTTAGTTTTACATTTTTCTGTTAATCACTCTTTTATCCTTCGGTTTAGACCTGGGTTCATCAAGATTTAGGCTCAGTTTAGTCCATTAAAGATCTAAATTTTTTGGAGTGAAAAGTTTGACAATCACTGTGTTAGATGTATTGGTGACACTAAATTGCCCCTAGTGAATGAATGTCTGTGCCTGTGTATGTCTCTGTGTTAGCCCTGCAACGGACTGGCCACTATCCAGGGAGTACCCCACCTAAGGCCCATAGTTACTGGGATAGGCTCCAGTATTTTCAACCCCAAATGGGAATAAGCGGAAGATGAATGAATGAATGAATGAATGAGTGTGGGAACCTCGTCTTGCCAATCTGAAAGCCAGGAAACTCATTTGTCGTTTGACCAAACATGAAAAGGAAAGTCATCTATTTTCACCCACAGATCTCTTTGCCACTGCAGTAAACATTATTATACATCTCACAGAATACTCAGAAACATTAATAAAACTCTCACATCCCAGCTTGAAAGCGCGAAACAGCACCCGCTAACCGACTGTACCTCCACACACCCCCTCCCCGGCTTTTCCCTTACATATTTCAGCAATTCAAAAAAAAAAAAAAAAAAAAAAAAAAAAAAAGCGTCGGAAAATTGTGTTCTCTCCCTCGCAATATTGTGCATAGCCAAGTGTTGAATTTTGCATAAATCACGTCAGTGTTACTCCGACTTATATTACCCCTGGGAGCCTGTGTGTTTGAGTGCGCCGCAGTACCCCCCGGTCCATGT
The DNA here is from genome assembly GCA_020698575.1 of Bostrychus sinensis. NCBI lineage: Eukaryota > Metazoa > Chordata > Actinopteri > Gobiiformes > Eleotridae > Bostrychus > Bostrychus sinensis. Next base: position 29,703,335 of record CM036247.1, on the reverse strand, counting down.
TGATTATATCAAACAATATGTGGCCTGACTGGAATACGTTAGCAAGAGCAGAAGCGCATCTCTCCCCCCGCTGCTGCACCTTGGTGAGAAGCCGCGTTATCTGAAGGCTCAGTTTAATACGGCACACTACGGAGGAGACACCCCGGGGTGCGTAGATAGGCTGTGTCATTGTTTTACCACCTCCCACTCCACCGTGCTGCAGTATGGGCTCCCCCCTGTGTCCCTCTAGTCAATGTAACAGTGTTACAAAAATCACACAGCGAGCATTTGTCATTCACTCTTCTCACACGCCTCCCATCGCTCACAAGCCAATGTGCAGTCAGACACTAAAGTGGATGTCGTTTTGCCGCACGGCATAAATGGAATTGATTCATATCAGTTTGAAAGATAATGAAGTTCTTTTCATAGCTGTCCCTTAAGAGACGCTTTGTCAATTGGTCTGTGTTAATACTCCATTGTAATGTATGGAATTAGATCTGCAGTGCTGGGAAAGAAAAGTGTTGCTTGATGACTTTTATATTACTTTAATGATGAGCATTTTACACTGTGCAACAAAGCTAACAAGTTGTCAGATAGAAACATTTAAAAACTGTATAACACCAAACTTACCTAATCAGAAATTCTGATAATATAATTTAAATTGACTGTATACTGTAACTCTTTTTAATGTTAGGGGTGTCTTCACATTCTGTATACTGTAACTGTTGGCCAGCCAGTCTTTGTGCCTTTCTTCATACAGCCATAGATATACTTTCTGTTTGTGGATGAATATTTACAGTGCACAGTCACTGACATCACCACATTTATCCCCATATACATGTTTGAGTGCTTCATCCACTTTGCAACGCTACAGAAATGGCATGGAGATATAGAGCACTTTATTCACAACTTATTTAACCATCAGACAGACCTGACAACTATTTATTTAAAGGGCCTATATTATGTTTTACATATTTATGTTAGTCTTTTAAATTGATTTAGGACACATCTTACAGTTTGTTGGTCAGAAAATGCAGTGATTATTGCAAAAACCTTATTTGAAGAAACTTATCATTTGACTTTGTGAAAAACGCTCAGATGGCACGGTGCAGAAGCAGTGTTTGAGTGTTGTCTGCTGCAGTTCGGGGGTAGGTTTGTTTGGTTGCTGTAGAGGAGGCGTGAGCTGTAGCAGTGCTTCCTGAATGGGACTGGGCCATGACGGTTGCCTGGAAATTCCAGACTCACCTCTGTACCAGCGGATGAGTCTGGTTGCCTTAGAATCAATTTGATTTCTAGGGCGAAGCAAACCCAAGTTAACGGACAGCGGAGTTAGCCTATCAGCAAATGGCGGACGTGACGTTAACAAAGCGACAAGAAAGTGAGAAAGTAAACAAACGGAGTAGTGAAGCCACGAGGGAGGAACGAGGGAGTTATTTCAACATTACCGTACCATACCGCTGAATGAAACAAACTCTCGGCTCCTCGGTGCGCCATCTTGATTGTTGTCGGTGAGGAGACGCGTACGAGTGACGCTGCTCGCGAAGAACACGTGACTTAAATAAACCAATCAAAATGCACGGTACGGTTTGGAATTGAGTAAACCACTGCAGACGGCGTGGTGACCAGACTGATATTTCTCTGTAGAATATCTCAGTCTGGATTTTCCAGGCAACCATGACGGGGGAGAGGTGTGGTCAGGTGGAAAAGGTAGACATCGGTGAAATGAGCTGTTTTGGCGTCTCACAAACTCAGTGTGAAAAAATAGAGGATTACTCAAACTCAACTCATGCACGAATGAAAAAAAAACAAAAAACACAACTTCATGCATGTTTTTGATGAGGAAACAACATCTTAACATGGTAGAAAGCTCAACAAAGTCAATTTTGCATAATATAGTCCCTTTAAGGTAGAAAAGTTACTGAGTTTTGGTTTTAAAACGTGACTAAAAGAAGACGTTTTCAATATTTTATGGGTGCTTTGGAGAAACAAGTGAAGAGATCAGCAGGAGGCAGCAGAGCGGAGTTGTGCCTTTTTAAACATAAACAACAAGATGACAAGAAGATCTGCGACTGCAGGGGACACTGTTTTGCATTTTTGCATGTGTTTAATATACAGTTAAAAAGAAACCGTTTTAATAATATAATTTGTTTGTAGCTTGGGTATTTTTCTAATTTTAATTTTCCATTTCTGGGCACATTTTATACAATTTTTGGTCTGCACATTCCCTGAAACCACAAGTCACCAAATACAATTCTGTTATCAGAATCTGTGACCTGACTCTAATCTGCACAAAAAGTTATTGCAAAGGTAAAGATTTTGTCAGAAATCATTGGTTTGTGGTTATCCTTTCATATCAACTTTTGGTACAGGGTAGGCAACATTGAACAGCAAGTATATCTCTGTCCTAAAAACTTCAATAGCTGTTTATATGGTGCTGACCAAAATACTATATTGTATCTTCATTCTTTGTATCGTTGTGTGTTAGCTCTGCCTGGAATTCACAATTTATTCAACTTATTGATGATGTGAAAGGACAATAAAGCTGTAAGAGTTCCATAGGATATTGAAAGGATGGTTAACTTTTGGGCATATGTTCTTATGTTAATAGATAGAATAAACGTGCAGAAATATTTTATTTTAACATGTATTTTCACTACATTCTTCCCATTGAAAAGCTTTTTAAAAATCTGTTTTGCAGGCTGAACACTCATTTTGTATATAAATGAAAGGCCCAAACAGAGATAACAGTCCACTTTGAAAACTATGCATGCAGCCAAGGTCTTAATTATGTCAAAACCACATTCTAATCCCCTTTCCTCAACAGAACACTTAATATAGCTTAACGAGATTTGTTAGCTAAGCCCAATGTATTAATTATTGCTATATCTTAAAAAAAAACTCAAACTAAATGTCACTTGTAATTCACTGGTTAGTGCTTCATCACTTTAAGCAGCAGATAATATAGTGGAGCTGCGACACTGGTCAAATTAGTCGGGGAACGGATGTAACACAATGCTGATACATGGAGTGCAAATTGCTCCGTGATCACGCATCAGTGACTTTTCATGTAGTCGCATAATGCCGCAGACGACTTACTTAATCTGCTCGGGCCATGTAAAGGTCTTTCTCTTCCTCCTTGCCCCTGGCTCGGGGGCTTTCACTCACATCCATCAGCGTGAGTAGCCGCTGGCCTGAAACAAGTCTAGCCCCGTCATAATGGATGGTTCCGATTAGCGCGCCTTCACGTGTAAGAGCCACACGGCAGCAAACGAGCTGAACGTTGTGAAGTGATTTGCAAGGTCACGTGTGTCGCTATACTAGTGTGGCGGATATTAGTGGGGCCCTTTGGTGTCCCGGGAGAGCTATGTTTCCTGCTGACGGCGTCATATCTGTAGGCAAATGTACGAATGAGTGTGTGTGTGTCTGCTCCCCTCCCATTTCCAAAGGCACGGCGCACATAACTTCCTCCTAGACTTAAAAATGAGCTCTGGGTCGCACCATCCATCGACCCGACGTCCCCCCTTGCACCACCACCACCACCCCATCCCACCCTTCCACCCCCACACCATCTTTTCCCACCTTCCCCCACTCGCCTTCATGAAGAATCTCTCTAAAGGCTTCCTTTTCAGGGCTCACTTGACATGTGGTTACACTGAACTGTCTTTCAGTTCCAGTTGATTTGAAAATTAGCCATCATTAAATATCCATCCTTAACATCCAGCCTTAGGAGGTCACAAGCCAACGTAGTGGCTCCTGTGTGGAGAGGGATGCATCACGAATGGCATCCGTGGTAAAGTTCAACTGAATATTCAAATTACTGCAAGCTAGGAGGCAGATGATTTTCTGGGGCAAGCCCGGAAGCAAAAAGGAAAGTAGTAGTGCTTAAAAAACATATATTAGACAATTAGATATGTTTGCAGATCAGGCATAACGTATCTATGATGCCACATATACAACCACCTTTGATATGTAAATATATTCTGACAGCTTTCTATCAGAACCAGCAATAACATCTTCAGCAATTTAATTAGTTAGTTTACTTTCCACTGCAGACCAGGAATGCCCTGTATGCCTGGTCAGTCTGTCCCTCCTGGTTTCAAAAAGAAAGCAGGTGGGTCTTGTTCCTCAGCCATACGGAGCTGTTTCCAACAAACTCACTTGAAACTGGCCTATCACAGCCATTCATCGTCTCACAAAAGCAGAGGATAATCTCAAAATTAAAAAGATGGTGCTGGCTTAATATAGAGGGAAATTTAATAACTTCTCTCACCTGATTAATGGTATTTAGTGCTTTTCTTCATCACCTGTTGATTCTGCTGAAGTGTGTGTTGCTGTTCAGTCCTCTGTGAGATTTTTTTCTTCACCTTGTTGCCATTTTAACAACAGTAAAGTCCAGTTGATGTCCAATAAAATAACCATATTCAAACAAACCAACTTTCTGCAAGTCTTTGTACAACTGCTTCTGTTGTACAATGAATGCTTCTGTTGTTGCTAATGATACAGCATATACTGGTATTTTATGCAAAACCGGCAAAAGTTCTTCATAAGCACCATGTTTGTTTGGATTTCAGGTCAGGAACACGCTGCTTCATTTTTTTTTTTAATTTTTTTTTTTTTTTTTTTTGATTGGTTAGTCCGTTTAGGCTAACAGGCTAACCCATAGAAACCCACTAACAGGCGCCATGATGAAGCAATAATCTGTGTAATTCACTTAACCTCTCAGTGGTCATAATGTTATTCTTGATTGTTGTAAATTTGAAAAACACATACAGTTTTATCAATTGTCTAGGCTGGTGCAGTAAATGCAGGGCCTTCTTGCTGTTGAGCAGAGCTTGTGTCCTAAGCAGAGGTGTTGCAACAGTATAGGTAAATACATTACAGGAGATGAATATCAAAATGATGAATGTGAATCTTTTTTATGATTAAATGCCTTATGTACCAAGTTTAGTGACTACAGGGTAGAATGCTAAATAATAGAAAAGTCTAAGTCCTCTGTCGAAAGGTGTGGTATGTTTTGAGCCAGTAAAGGTAAGTGTCTGTTCTGTTCTTGTTCTTGTTACGTACAACACAGCAAGGGGAAGGAAAAAACTTTAATACCACAGACTATAAAACTTGACACTAGCAGAAACCTATTGTATAATGTATATAACATAATTGCTGTAATGTGCCAATCTACCTACTGTCTTCACACTTGCTGATGCTGTTAACAAAAGCGTGCTAATGTGTGAATGACGTGCATATTGCTTGAATCCATGAATAGACTAAGGCTGTGTCTGGAATAATTCTCTAATCACTACACAGAGAGCAATATACAGTGATTATGCCATTTTGAAGTGTTTTCTGAATATCTAATGACTGAAGGAGTGCTCTCATAACATAGAACATAATATAAAAAGCAATACATAGAGCATAAAACAAGTTTGCAAGTGCATTTTTTACGTTCTGTCGAAGCTTACTTATGAGTACATTTTTATTAAATAATCTATTTCTGATATGTAAAAAAAAATTACAAAAATCTAAAATAAAGTGGATTTTCACAACCGCAATATTGCTCTATATAGTCAATAAGCAGTTAAGGGCTAGGGAGTGGATTTGGATACTGAGCCTTAACCTGAGGTTGACAAAATAAAGAATTTCTCAGGTAGTTGTGGTTCTGGTCTAGCCTGGCAGATTGTCCTACTTGCTTTTCACAAATAGGAGAGTCTGGTTCCCCTCTTGGAGCGGAGCATTTCTCCAGGTTCAATTTGAAAATGGCCATTCACAGACAGTTTATCTGCAGCGCATCTTACGAAAGCAGAAGAGCTAACTAAGGTTCACATCCAACATAACAAACATATTAAAAAAAATTACTTTTTCAACAAATCCTTGTACAACTGGCTTCTGCTTCTGTCCCTGTTCAGAAATAAGTACAGAGCTGCTCATAATAGCCGTATTCTGGTGTTTTATGGAAAAAAAAAAAAAAATGGCAAGAATCCATGTTTGTTTGAGTCAATGGTGCACTAATTAAGTCCCGCCCTTTGTTTTCTGATTGGTCACTCTGCTACAGAAACCAAATGTTACTGAAGTGGTACCAGACTAACTTCTTTGTATCGAATAGCAAAAGAGTTTGTCTGGCAGGCCAGGCTGGTTCTGGTCTAAAAAGGAACACAAATCTTGTCTTTTTGAAATAGTTCTGGACACCTTTGTCTTAGTATTTTAAGTTTAACCTAAAATAATGTATAAGTATGGAAAATGAGCTGTTACTTTGAGGTGCCTGTGGCCCGCTGCCGGCTTCGTAGTGACAGCAATTTAAGCGCTCAAATTATCAGAATGAATCCGGTGTCAGTGTCATGGGTTTGGAAACATGCAGGAGTACTTCCTTGTTTCACGTGTTATTGTGGAACTGTGAGACTGAGCATTTTTATTCTGGGAAAAAGGGAACGGGCTCAGCATACAGAAAGAAAGAAAAATACTACTCTATGAATTTGGAGGTGCAAACAACATTATAATATTGTTAAAACCTCAGTCAATTTTGAATAATAGGGGACCTTTAATCATTACTAATTTCTTATTATTAAATCCATTGCTAACATTATGTAACCCTGCCAAAGGTTAACATCTTTGGTCTTTACACACTCCTGCTTCTAAACAGTGATCTGGATCCACTCCAAAAATCAATAATTCTGTTCTTGGCTCATTACTGACTAACAAACACAACAAAATAACATTCTGTATTTATTGAAGAGCTCTTAGTTACCAAAATTTTTCACTCCTCAGTAAAACTTTTGCGCACTTTTGTAAGTTCCTTTGTCAAGTTCTTTTGAAGCACATTGGTCTTGGTAGAATAGGTTGTTTTCTCTCCTTTTAAAACAGTAATTGAATTTCAGTTCCATTCCGATTACGTCCAGGAAGTCTTCACAAGTTTTCAAAAAAGAAAAAACACAACATGATAAGGAGTCTCTTTGAGGGCCGCCAAAATTATTTGATCTGAAAAATGGGCCAGTAAACAAGAAAAAGATGCATGAATATTTTTGGGGTAAAAAGAACATCTTCTAACTTGTGGCCAGCGGAGAATTCTCGGTGTGGACTCTCTAAGGATCCTCTCTCAAAAGCCCCGCCACTGTTTTTTTGAAAAAGTGTTAGCGAAAGGAGCCACTGCTGGAAGAGAATCAGCCCTAATTAAGCAAAACCCTTGTCTGCTTTGCTCATGGTGCCCTTTTCTCACATGCATTCATCTTCTACGAAACCTTACATGCTCTTATGCAACGCTAACCGATTCCCTCGGAGAACAGGATTAAATGATAACAATGCGGCCTTATTTGTTTTGATGCTGCCTCAAAGGGATTTCCAGGAAGGTGTTCTCTTTGTCTGTCTGCAGCCCGTAGCCTAATCCACGTGTAGAATTATAAGTGTGAGGTGATTCAGCGCTTTCCTGACATTATGCACTACGTCTAATAAACCTGTTAGAGCAGCTGTCTCGCCGTGACGAGCCCGGAGGGGAAGGTGGTCATGGGAGACGGATTACATCGGAGCAGAAAGTGGAAGTTTAAGGAAGCCGTACGCTCGCTGGCCAAATTATTAGGTACACCTGTTTAAAAACCTTTGAATGCAATTATCTACTTAGGTTTAAGATGTACCTGCAGAAGTCCAAGTCGAGCATCAGAATGAAGAAGGGATGATTCAAGTGACTTTGCTGGTCTGAGTATTTTAGAAACTGCTGATCTGGGATTTTGTCATTTGTGGGATTTACACCCTGGTGTAACTTGGTGGTGTGGGGCTCCAGTGCAGGATTTCAGAATGGGCCCCAAAGTTATGAAGCACATTAAGTACTTTAGGTTCATGCATTAAGCTTTTTAATTTATACAATTTTGCTGTTTTACTGGGGTTTAATACAAAAAACAGGTGCTTTTTCATTAGTATTTAGTTGCAATTTTGTGAAGCTATATTTGTTTTTTTGTTTTTTATTACAATTTGTCTATTTATTTTAAGAAACAAAACATGAGTTTACCAGGATTTAAAATTTTAATTTATATTAAAAACTCTCTTCTGTGACAGAGTTATGTGCTGCTTCTAATTATTATGAATATTTCAAACACAGACTAGACCACAGATGAACAAGGGCCCACTCTAATGGGCCCCTAAACCTTCTGGGCCCCAGTGCAGTTGCACTTGCTGCACTGCTTGATGTTACACCCCCAGATTTACATTAACCCAGCGATAAAGAGTCTCTTTGTGCTGGTCTCAAGCCTGGATAAATAGAGAGGGTTATGTCTGGCATAACACCTGTGCTAAATAAAATGTGTTACTGCACACTCGGGGCCAGATTTACCAAGACAGGTGCTAAACTGCGAGTGCAGATTGGAAAATATTTGTGGGCTTGTTGCAAGTGATATACTATGAGAAACTGCTCAAGTAATTGCTGCTGCAAATCTGATATGTAAATGAGAATTTAGTGTGTGCAAAAGATGCACCAATAGCAGGAGCAACACTGCTCTGTCAGCTCCAACTGTATCATTCCCTATAGTGATGCAGCGCAAAAGTCAATATGAGCCTCGCAGGACTATATTGACTGGAATTGACAGAATATGTTCACTATCTTTGTCATTGTCATTTATTTACAATGCATTTCACTTTATTCTGTTAACTTAGTTCATCCTTGTTAATTCCGTCTCATATGATTCTGTCCAGAGTCACGTGACTTTAGTTTCTCTTTGTGTGAGACAAGTGGTTAGAGAGAGAGAGAGAGAGAGGAAAGTTAGGGTCCTATTCACTGTCAGAACCAGTAATCCTCCAAACACATAAAAAAATGTATCAATTAGCCTATTTGTAGTGCTGATTGGAATTGAATAAATATAACAATTAAAGCATATCTTCAATGTCCTCTGTTTGTAGATCAAATCCAAATCCAAAGCCAAATCCACATACTGTGTGACACACATCGCAGTGAGCATTGGGAGGACTGACACTAACATCACGTAGATTCTCAGTTTTCACCAAAGGATTTAAAAGGACGTGAAAGGGCAGAGACAGGACCTGTGAAAGGCTGCAGTTGTTCAGTGTGTGTGAGAATCAAGGAAAATGTGTTGCACATAACATCTGTCTCTTTGGTGTATATATTTATGCAGTAGATGTATCTTATATAGATGTATCTTTTGAAATGAGTCCTTTTGAAACATAACTTATTTTTAACGCCTCGTGTGCACATAATGCAGCACTCTTTCCTTCACAAAACTTTTGCACCTGCTCTTCCAACATGCCAAATTTACACACACATTTAGTTCCCATAGTCCTGATAAATTAAACAGTGACTGCTTAACAGTTTTATCTGCATTTTCTCCTCCTTGAATTTTGTGCGTTCTGGTGAAACCGACTTGTTTTACATATTCATTAAGTCACCAGAGCAAAATCTGTCCTGCACTTCTTTTTTGCACCTGGCAGATACGCTAACCTCAGTTGCGCTTGTTTGCTCCACTTTTAGCTTGTCTTATTTATTTAGTGTGCACACAAATCTTTGATAAAAATGGCCCTATGAGAAGGATGATTTGCTGTAGCGACCCCAGAATAGAAAAGCTGAAAGGAAAGGGGGTCCCAGGGGGTGCCAAAAAGGGAAAGTATCCAAGAAATTGCAGTTCTGGAGGTAAAATGTCATATTGATACCTGATGTCAGAGGAGAATAGTGGAAAGGTAACTCACTTGGCAGAGGTCCATTACACAACACTACAAAGCATATGCCATATATACAGCTGCAGCTGTAGGAGACTATATGAAAAAGTCAACCTGGTAATAGTAAAGTGAATCTAAAAATGTGGCTAGTTTGTGTAGTGAGAAGTGTGCTTATATCTTTTGTCAGTTAACAGGACTTACCATATAGCATCCTATTCCACAAATATATTGTATCATATCAAAAATTCTAGATCTAAGGGCACTTTTCCATCTATGCTGTTGAGACTGGGCATTCAGGTTTTTCCATTTGGGTCAAACTAATTTTGCTGGTGCCTCAACAGACATAACAGTGTGTGGTCTGATAAAAAAACAGAGAACACACTGGCCCAAAGTCAAGGTCAGTTGCTGTGTGGAACATTTGGTAATGGGTTGGACTAAATACACGTCATGGACAATTAAACTAAGAAGAGAAAGAAACTGTCTGGGATGGCAAGCCCGTTTGCCAACAGGTGCGTATTTCAAAAGTTCAGTTTATTTGCCATTACAACATTTTCTTGCTGCTGCATTATCTTTTCTATTTTAGCTAGGAATATATAGTGTCGTGACTTCATAGTTCAGTGACAGCAGCTTCATTTTATCAGTTCATAAACTTCATTACCTAACCCAAAGTCTCTCTAGAGCATGCAACCTGTTGGAGTGCGGACTGGCAGTAATGAATTTGTAAGTGTGTTTAGGTTTAATGACAAACATGCAGTTCCTTAACTTAAGGCAGGCACAGAGCGAAAAATAATTTTTAGTCTGGACTTGAACATTGTCAGAGTACAGGCATGTCTAACATCATTATGATGACTGTTCCAGATTTTGGCTCCATAAAACTTAAACCCTGCCTTATCAAGTTTAGTCCTGACTCTGGACACCAACAGAAGGCCTGTCCCTGAGGTTCTCAAAGACCGAGATGGTTCATATGATACCAACATGTCAGAGATGTATGTAGGTCTATTCTTTGAGCAACAGGAAGCCAGTGCTGAGGACAAGACTAATATGGTTGTACACTTTAGTTAATAATAATAATAATAATAATAATAATAATGAATGAATAATAAATCATTGGTCTTAAATAGCACTTTTCTTGACAATTTCTAGCAACATTCATTCACTTTTCAGCCACACTCGTTGATGCTAAGCTACTTCTGTAGACACAGCTTCCCTGGAACAAACTGACAAAGACATGGCTGCTATTCTGTGCCTACGGCCTCTCTGACTACCACCAAACACACCATCGCATTAACACATTCATACAGGCAAGGTGGATGAAGTGTCTTTCTTAAAGTTGGTGGGCAAACGGCTCAACCTATGGAGCTACAGCTGGATAAAATGAGTGGTTTTGGCAGGTTTTGATGAAAAAGATACAAATTACAGCCATTGTTTGACAGCATTTGATATGAGAATGATGGGTCAGAGATTGGTTAGTGATACAACTCCTGCTGTGCATTACAGACTTCTGGTTTGCATAGGTATCTGCGTACCAGTTATTAAACCATTTCCAAAGTTGCCTTTTACCACTGACACAAAATGAGACTGGTCATGAGCTCTTATACTAGAGTCACCAACTTTTGATGTCCAGGTCTTGTTAGTCATATCTTCATGAGCCAAAAATCCAAGGACTTTTGCTGCAGATCTGACAGGTGCTAATGAAATTTTTAAGATGTTCCAGTCTTTTTTTTTCCCAACTTTTGGTGAATAGAACATTTGGCAGCGCTCTTCCCTACTGGAGAGGAAATTTGTGAAAATGACATGTAGCTGTGGTCTCAGGATGTGAACTTCAATTTCCAGTGCAAAAGTCCAAGGTTGCTATGTTCCACCATAATAACATCCTCATTTTTCCCAAAAGATTCCACCTCAAAAGTTCTGGTGATTTAGCCTAGTCAAGACAACTCATTCTTGACGCAACATAGGTAAGTTACAATAAGTGACAAGCATGTGTAGCTAAAAGCAACTATTAAGGTTGCATATTTCAGAACAGTTTTAAACAACAAACAATAGCATACTAATTCAAACCATTGTACTGCCATTGTTGCTTAAAGTCTGTGACAAACATTTACATTTCTATCTGAGGAAAAACATGTATTTTTGGTATATAATGTCAAATCATTTATCTTGTTCTGCTTATAACTGGTAAGAGTTGCAGGTGCCTGTGGGCTTGAGGCAGGGTACACCATAGATGGTGGCCAGTTGGTTGACACAGAAACACACACTGACACACAACCATTCACTCTCACATTCAGTCACCAGGGGATATTCAGGTTCACCAACAGGACAGTGGGAACAAGCTGGAGTAATACCTGGAGAGAACCATGATAACACCAGAAGGACATGGATATACTATAACATAATGTATATATAGGAGTTGCAAGCAGAGAAAAAAGTCTGACCTAAGGAAGATCCAATCAGATCGAAAAATCTGAACAAAATGCCATTTTTGGCATAGTGGTTAGTGCTCCTGCCTCACAGCATGAAAATCCCAGGTTCGATTCCCAGACTGTGGGGCCTTGCTGTGTGGAGTTTGCATGTTCTCTTCAGGTCTGTCTAGGTTTCCTCTGGGTGCTCCATTTTCCCCTACCATGGGGCCAGGACTTCCAAAGAGATCTCAGTGGGACTTTCCTTGTTAAATAAAGGTCAAAGAAAATAAAACAACAGTAGTGATTTTAAAGTCTTGTCCTTTTTTTCTAAGATGTTCCTAAAGTTGTGTGTGTGTATGAATAGACTTCACAACTATTTAGGAACATGTTATTTATTGTCTCAAGTTATGCTTGTGTTCATTGTAACAAAGACAGTCAGTACATTGTGTTTTGAAATTGAAGCAAGGGACATGCAATGCAGTCTGTTGCTAATTAATGCTGTTCAAAAATGCAAATTTTTTCTTCATGAAAAAAGGCCCATTTCACAGGAACAAGACACACTCCATTTGCTCCACAAGCTCAATTCTTATGTATAACAAACATGAGGTAAATAATCTAGTACATGCTTTTGTGATGCTTCATTTGTTTTCTGACCAAACTCATACTGTACCAGCTCAGTGAAAACAAGGCTTAACAAGCAGCGCCTCTTTTAGTGTCAAATTAGATTGGAATTATACCTCTGTATGATGTACATTACACATTTACCTCTTAAAGCCTTTAGCTAGAATTGAAGGAAACACCAGTGGAGCATTTGTTTTTTACACATACATGGAGTGGCTCCCTGTGCTGCTTATTCAGCTCTCCTGTGGCACACAGAGCATAAATCAGCAAACCACAGCCTCCTTCCCTGAGCATTTACAGTATCCCTCTACCTGCTCCAGCCTGCTCTCAGCCAATCACCTCCTCTGAGTCAAAGGGCTTCAGACAGCACAGCTGGGGAGTCCCCTCGGTCCTCCAACACCACTTCCCCTGGAAAAACAGTCTCCGTCTGTGTGCACAGCTGCGTGACGACTAAATGGAGAGGAACGCAGTTTGGGGAAGGGGCACTGAGGTACACCCAGCTGTTTCGCACTTGCACAAATGCTGCCAGTCCAAGAACCAGTTAGTCTACCTTGTTAATCCACCACCATCACACCGAGGCTCCAAATGGCCATCCGCCTGTAGTTCGCTTCACTTCCTGGATACCGCTGCTTCTGTCCTCGCCGAAGCTGTGACCAAAATTAATGAGAAATGGCCGCTCATGCCACAGTCAGAGAGGCTTTCACCGCTCATTAGCCTTCATGATCTTCTCCAGGAACATTTCCCACTATGATTAGGTCCCAGGGGCAGCTTGTAAACCCACATCGTGCTAATTCAATTTTATGGCTTTCCTTATTCGACAAAATATCAAAAAGTATCAATTTCTTACATTATAAAACATGGTAAATGGTCCACATTTATAGTGCATATCTAGCACTTTTCCTAAACCGCACTGTCCTGTTCTCTACACAAAAACCATAAGATTCAAGTGTCTTGCCTGAGGACACTTGAGGACAATGTGACCTTTGGTGCATTAGCCCACTAATACAAAAAATGTTATTTGTTAGTTTAGTCAACCATGTTCACTCCCACGGGGAATACTATTTATTGATGTTTGGTTAATGGTCCATTGTCTAATGACACCAAAGACACCCTTTAGCCATATTGACCTAAAGAGATGGAAAGATACATCTGCATATTTGATTAGATTTTACCTCATATGTCATTGCAGTAATTAGTATAAATACACTGTCTATGGACTATTCTAAGTGATGCAAAGTTGTAATTTTAAAGGGGTTTTTATTTATAGTTTTAAACCAGTCCTTTTTACCATTAGAACAGCATTGCATGTTTTACAACCTTTAAAAACATTATTTGCCTAAAAAAGCTTTTTCAATACCTACATTACTACTGCCATAAGGAAACAGGTAAGAGACCAGCAGAGGGCAGCAGAGTCCATAGCTGTTGCAGTATTTTAATCATAAACATAGAAGAAAAGCTTTTGATTTCCTTAACCCCTAAGCAGCTCTTTAAAAAAAACTTACACTCAGTGCCTTTAGTACAAAAAGTGCTCACCTCCCCAAAAGCGTCTTTCAAATATTACAACCGATATTTTTTCCACTTTGAATAAATATTTTGAATAATGAATATTATATTTTATTATTTTAAAAATATTTTTAACCCTTTAGCGGGTCATTTTGCTACTGTAAACCACTATCAGAAAAACACAAAAAATAAAATATTTTTAATATACTGCAATGTGCAATGTGAAAAATGTACATACTAACATACTGACATATTATTATGGTTTTGGATATGTTATTGATTAGCACCAAAAATTATTTTGATGAATTCTTCATGGGCTGTTTTTTTTTTTTTGACAGCATTCACATCCTTAAAAGTATATTATTGAAGATATTTTTTGACTAGCCATAGTCACTTTTAGGCTCTCTGATGAATAATCATGAAAAAATTAAAATTTTAGACCAGAAACTTCTGTTAAAATGGTTGTCACCTGTAAAGTACAATTTCATTGTGCCACCACAGTTAAATCACAAAATGAAGTTTCAATAGAAGTCAATGGGACCAAAATGGTACTAAAGACCATGAGTGTAACAACTGTTTGTACACAGTGCATTATAGACCTGAACTGACAAATGAGACTAACATTTAACACATACCATAAAAATTGCAACCCTGACCAAATTTAGTAAATTTTGAATTGACACACACAAAATGATTCAATATTTCCCATGACAAAGTACAAAAAATGTACCAAAGACAGCTTCAGGGTAAAACATTTTGTATGATGCAATTTTACTACAAAATGAAAAATACCTGTGAGGAATCAGTGGAAACAGAGTTTTACACTGTTTTTTAAGGTAAATGTAAGAAAACAGACTGGAAGTAGAGGGCTTGTTGATTGGTCAGTGCTTCCTAGAGTGGGCAGGAGGTTCGTGGCATTAAGTGTTCTGAAACCTCAGAAAGGAGGAAAATACAGCACTTAAACAGGCGTGAATGAAAGAAAGCACAACTCCAGGTATGTTTTTGATGAGGGAACAACACTACACATTGCGCAATATATATATATATATATATATATATATATATATTTTTTTTACTTTAACAAACAATACATTTATTGTTACATATCTGAGTTATTTTGATAAGAGAAGTTTAATTCACTTTTAAAAATGTTTTAACACCTTAGATAGTGTTTTTCAGCTCATAGCTTCAGTACTTGGAGCATCCTTACTTTTATAACTTCTAATAAACATTTCGATAATTGCTAACAAGCTTCTTACAGCTCTCACCTGGAATCTTTGCCCATTCTTCACCTGAAAATACCTTTGTGATGTTTGATGGTCTTTGTGCTGCTGCGACTGCCTTCTTGAAATCCCACCAAAAATTTTAATCTGGTGACTAAGCAGGTCATTCCAGGATCTTTTTCTCTTCTTGAAAAATCTTGATAAATCCTTACAATTTTTGGTTGAACATTTCTGATTGCAAAAGTATCCACCTACGTATGTCAGGTTTAATGTTTAACCATTATATTTTGCATTTGCCAAATTTCCATGAATTCTATTGGATAAAGTAACCTACAGAATATTGTCCATAATTACAATCTTAAAACGTTATACTTTTTTGTATAACCCAGCCATTACATGTAAAGTGTGCTATGTTATATCCAATATATGTCCTAGCCAGAGGAGATGAAGTTGTAAAAATATACATAAAACTTTTACTGTCATGACGTGATCTAAGCTAAGACCATCTGTTCTCATTTCCAAGTGCTAATATATCAACTCTTAATCACTGACACATCCCTAAAACTGCTTCCTACCTGCTACCACGGGTCTCTTCTTGCCACTCTGGGCTCCTTGTTACCAACAATGAAGGGGTGTGCCATGGAGGTACACCCTGTTCCACACTTGCACTAACACTGTCCCAGCCAGAGTCTACCTTGCTTAATCCACTGCCATCACACCAAGAACATGCATATAGATAACTTGGTAACTTTAAATTGCCTAGTTCATTAATATTCTTGCCACAGTGATTCTCAAGCTTTTCACACCAAGTACCATCTCCGAAAACATTTGGCTTCCCAAGTATCACCTTTAATGGGCTACAATGAGACTAAATCTGGACTAACCAAGGTCTAAACCAAGGCATAAAAAAAGGGGTTTACTCAGAAAAATCCATTATTAAATACGGACAAAACAGGGACTAAACCAGGACTTAACTCGGACTAAACAACAATAAAACTGGGGCTAAACCAGGACTAGACCAGGTTAAACTAGACTAAATCAGGGCTTAACCAAGTCTTAACCAGGAAAAAAAAAAAAAAAAAAAAAACAGAACTAAACCAGGACTGAATCAGGAATAAACAAACTAAACCAGGACTACATTAGACTATAAAACTGTGCCTAAACCAGAGCTGGACTAAACCAGGAATAAAGCAGGCTATAAATTAAACTAAATCAGGACTTACCCAGGAAAAGACTCCTGAGTACCACCAGAAGTAGTTCACGTACCACCAGTGACACCAGTACCACCGTTTGAGAATCACTGGTTTAGCACATCCTAGGAACCTTTGCCTTATTCATAACTACTACCATATAAACAATGAAACCATGGTCACCTAAAGGGGGCTCTCAGTCCCTATTGGCTTTCAGTCTACAATTGCCAAATTTCCAATTTTTAAAGGGGCCATTATGCTTTTTTCAGGCTTTATGAAATACATTTGAACACCTTTGCATTAGTAGTTCTTTAGTTTTATAGCTTAAAATACTGTTTATGCATGGAAAATGTCTTCTTGGAGAGCTCTCAACTTTGCAGAAGACACTTGGATTAGGTGTTTGTTGCCTCCTGCTGGCAACTGTGGGGAATGGACAGAGCATAAAATTACTATTTAGCACAGCTATTAGTAACATGATGCTAACAGATAAATAAATGAGCTGACTGCTGTGTAGTGACATCAGTTTAAGTGCTGAAATTATCAGAATGAGTCCAAATGGTGGTTCCGTACTCTTGCAGCACTGAAAGAAAAAAAACAAAAAACAGGAAAAAAATAATGTGCAATGTTAAATGAGAAGAAGGTAATTGCAGGACGGAAGTGGGCTGACACCAAATTCAGGGCTAAATGTTTATAGTGAGCATTAAACTTCTTTATAAGTATTTTAGTGAATTGTTTCAGTTTTATTATTTAAATAATTAAAAGTAGAAAAGGTTGCTGTGACATTGGTGGAGGGCGAGGGGCGTGGTTGAGACCTTGACAGACGAAATGTATTATGTATGCAATACAGTTTTAAACAGTTGAGACGCTAAGCACATGCCCATTACACCTAATGATACTGCTTGGATTTGCAATATTCTTCCAGTCAGACTTTCATTTGGCTCTCATTATGACTCGAAGAAGTTTTGTTCCCCTAAAAAATTTACATCAGCCAGCGTGGGACTGCTCTAAATGGGCTGCAAACCGTCCAAGTAGCTCTGTTTCCTAATGCAATTCATCAATGAATCATAAAGAACAGCGTAATGACTGCCAGCTTCTCTATTCTGTCCCTTTTTTTCCTTTGGTGCTTGGGTATATTTTTATAGAGCACTTCATTTCTTTAGCGTAATATCTCTTTTCTTCTCTGCCTCATGAACCATCCTCAAAAACATAAATCCACTCCTGACTAGCGCGCTCCACAGTCCGCGACCATTCCGGCGTCTCGGAGATTAAGGAGGAGTGATCCAAACAACTTGGCAACACTTCGCCTGACACCGCACTGATTTGCAAAGTGATTACCATGTAGGGAAAAAAAAAATAGAAGAGCTGATCTGAAGACGTGTCAGTGCTCTTATGCTAAAAAAAGAGACAAGCATATAGCGCAAATTGGGGAAGAGACAAAGCCAGGCAGAGAGGAGAAGGTGCAGAGGGACGGGGAGAGGGGGGCTGCAATGGAACTGATTGGGACGGTATATGGTGCAAGATGAGGAGAAAATGGAGAGTGACAGGAGAAGATGAGGTTAGCTGGATTTAGACGAGCTGGAAGAGAGCGGCGCCGAGAGGGAGGTGGTGGGGGTTAGTGACGAGGGGGAAAGAGCTGGCAGAGAGGTGAGTAAGTGTCCTCCTGCAAAAAAGTGTCCTGCGCAGGATGACAAGCCAAATCACACATCTCCCCAAATGAAACTTTTAGACCAGATTTTAATGGCCAAAGTTGTAACAGACCATCATTAAATCTATGTAGAAGAACTGCTTGGTTTTTAGACAAGTGTGTGTAATGCATATTGATATCATGCATATAATGACCTATAGGATAGAAATAAAGTTGAAAAGACCTTTAAGACCTCGCCTACACTTTATTAACAGTGATTTCAGTTCCTTTTGCCAATTTTGACAACCACATGCTCACATAAAAGAGGCATTGCTTCCATTGGAGTAGGTGTGCTAGTCCAATTTACAAAGCAACACTGAATGGCTGCGGAAAAACCCATTTTTATTTTTAAGTGGCTATTCCTGTGCTGGCTGAGTCTGCTTAAAGGTGTAATGTAGCACGTTTAGCTCCAAAATTGCAAAATAACCCATTCTAGTGACTATATTAAAAACTTATATGGTTTATTCATTTACTTTTTTCAGCTTATTCCCATTAGGGGTTGCAGGTATTGGAGCCTATCCCTGTAACTATGGGCTTTAGGAGGGGGGAACCCTTGGACAATGCCCAGTTAGTTGCAGGGCTGACACAGATATACATTAAAACAGGGAACCTGATTGATTGCCCAAGAGTTTAATAGGCCGCACAGGGTGAGGAGCTTTTATTGTGAAGGGTTCAAGCAGAAATGAAGCTTTTAACTTACTTACTTAACTGTGTTACAGAGACATAAGTAACATGACTCGTATGTATAAAAACAGATTTTATTTTTTGTTTAACTGTTTACACATCCGACCTTCAACATAGATTTAGGAGCTCAAAAGTTTCAAAAGTAGTCGACTTTGTTCTGAGTTAAGCCCAAGTTGCCAGATCCGAGCAAACAGTTACCGGATCCCACTCTGTCAAAATAAGAGAGTTTCTGGATCTTGTTCCAACAGGCTCCGGCTCAAATTAAGCCCTGATCATTCCCTCTCATATTCATTCACTAGGGGCAATTTAGAGTGACCAATTCACCTTCTACTGCTTCTACCTCTAATGGAGGTATGCATTATTTTTTATCTTTAATAGCTCTAATGTTACAGAGAAAGTCCCATTGAGGTCCCTTATCTCTTTTTCAGGGATCTTAGAACATACAATGGGTCTTTTGTATGTGCTGGACATAGGCTGAAGATGGTAACTCCACACAGAGACATTATGCTCTGGCCAAAGGTCAAACTCTGGAGTTTCATCCTGTGACCCAGGAGAGTTACTAGACGACAGCCACATCAGTATTCCCAGGCAGTTCAAACACTGGTCTAAATGTTACCTTAGTCTCAACCCTAAAAGATACATTCTGATCCAGGTTTGCGCTTGGTTTGAAAGGATACCAAATCCAGCCACAACAGTCACAAGCCAGCATACTTTTTGTGCCAGTCCCTAGCCCAGATAAATGAAAAGGGTTGACTTAGGAAGAGCATCCGGCATAAAACCTTTTGCCAAAGTAAAATCCAAATCACGTTACGCTAGGAGGCAGATGATTTGCAGTGGCAAGTCAAGTCAAAAGGAAATAAGAAGAATGTTATTGGATACCAAGCTCGCTGTAGTGCAGGGGGACATATTATGTCCTTTGAGTTCAGGCATGAGAGGTGAATCTCTGAGTACTTGTACTGAATGATTTGGAATAGACCGAGCATGATATTTTTGCTAATTGTCATGGCTATTAGCAACGTGAAACCAGCAGATAGATAAATGAGCTGGGGTAGCTGGTTTCTGGAGCTCAGTGCTGTTTGCAAAGCCACTAAACACAGACAGCAAATACACTGAAAAACACTACTGTCTCCTGTTGCACCTTCATTAATTATGAATAATATGTGCTGTGTTAAAAACTGCCTTCTGAATATTCCTTATCCAGCAGTTTTGACCATTTTACATCCAATCATTAGTCATCTATAATTAAAAGGTGGGTAAATATATAGGAGCTGTTTTAATTAAATTGCTTTAATTATTCATTTTCCAATTAAGTTGTTTATTTGGTCTTCTAGCTGTCATCTTGTAGCCGTATCCAAAACTTGAGAACATAATCTCTTTTCTGTTAAAAGAAATACACATTTGGTACTGTATTACTTACCTTAATCGCACTTGTACTGCATCACAATACTTAACAGCTACACCCCAACCTAAACATCGTATTTATTATTGTACCCTTGCTATTTTGTCAACCATTGCCGTAAACAAATTCCTTGCATGTGCTACACACTTAAGGCAGATTCTGGTTTTGGAAAAGGTCAAAAACAAACTCGCTGAATGACAAAACATGTTGTATTAAAATGTTTCCGACAACTTCTCAGCTCTATTGTCTCAGCCTCGGTTCAGATCTGGTCACGAGCCAGTCGACATCACACATGAACCCAAACGAGACATCTGAGTCAATCTACTGCAAAAAATAAAAAGTGTGAAGAAAACAACAAGTATGGCGGCTCCGAGGTGAGACAAGGTCAACGCTGAAAGGCCAGAGCAGCGGTGGAGCAACACCTCGCCAAAAATAAATGTCATGGAAAAACACCTTGACGCATGTGGCTTCGGGGCCCTTGTCCATCCACGCATATGTTTCTGTATTTGTGTGTTGGCTTGTACCAGACGGGCTGCACATTTACAGCTGGGTTCTCCATACGGGGCTCCGGTAATTTGACGGATCGCGCCACTCAGGCCGTTGACGCTTGCAGCCCCCCCCCCCCTCCCTTCCTTGCCACCGATTGTTTCCCCCAAGCTTGTTTGGCCGCGCTGGCACACAGAGGTAAGATGGATAGCTGCTCCTTCCAGCCGGCCCTCAGCCTGTCTCTGATCCGTCCTCGCCGCTCCAAGGTCAGCCAGCCACTCCGGCCCGAATGGGAATGAGAGCTCAGACCAAAATATGAGAGAGGTGGGAGATGTGTGTGAAGACGGATGTCAGAGGGAATAAGCACGGCACGACTTGGGTCTGAGCAGGTCTGAGGGCTGCTGATTGATGTGGGTTGAACAAAGTTAGAGTGGTGAGTTGATGAGTCCAAGTACCAAATTGGCACAGGTGAAAATGGCTAATTAACTGCGCCTGATACCATTAAAATGTGTACCAATGTTTATTAATAGTAGCGTTGAAACGTCTTCAGAGTGGAACCAAGATCTTTTCCGTATAATCTAGCATGTACAGCCAAAAATTGATCCGCGCTCAATGATGCACCTAGTTGTATATTTCATGAACTTGAGTATCCTGGTTATGATTGAGTTTTTTTAAGTATCCCGGTTTTGTTGTTGTCCATGTAAACACAGTATCCTAAATTCAGTATCCTGTATATGCCAGTATCCTGATTATGAGAAACCGGGATACTATACGTGGAACACTGTAATAGTAAGCATGATACTGTGGCATGTAAATGAAGTATCCTGATTTTTGAGGGCTGGGCGACATACTGAGCATGTGCAAACGCCACTCTACATTACTACTCCAACAAAGCAATACCATTTACCTAACAATAAAGCCACCATTATGCTCAGCGCTGGACCTGGTTATAGTCCCATTGTTCTTGGACTAAACTATCTACAGCTACAGCCACTGTGGGACCCTGCCAAAATCTAAAACGGGGGTACTCAGATTTATCATGTATACTGGGATAAGAGTACCCCGGTTTCTCTGAGTGCATGTAAACATCATATAAAGAATACATAACCAGTCATAACCAGTATTTACATGTGCAGCAGCCAATGGAAAATTCCTGTTTATAATGTCAAAAACACATTCTGATTAAGGCAGCATTTTAAAAATACATGTTGTGTTGGCTTTTTTCTCAATTTTTGGCCAAAAGGCAGAAAAAACTTTGTACAGGTACGCAGAGGAGGAAACAAAAGTAAAGCCGAGCGAGGAGTCATCTAGGAGTCTTTAACAACTTGCAGCATAATGTCACAAAGTTTGACTTGCGCTAAATGTAAATTAAATTATGATGGAATACAGCTGTTGCCTATAATACTAACTTGTTTTTAAAAGACTATTTCACCTGTCAAAAATGGTTAGAGTAAGCAAAAATGCAATTAAGGTGTTTACCTGGTGCATTAATATGAATAAGATCAGCATATTTCAGTTGTTATTTTGATTAAGGTTTATTCTAAATATGATCTTGATATGAATAAAGTAATTCTAAAACAATGCTTACATGAAACATTGGACTGTTCATGCATACGCGAGGAGTAACAAAAGCAGCAGGATACGTGGGGCTTTAACACTACTGCGGCTGTCTACTCTGAAAAGGTGAGGGTGAACCTCAGTGGTATGGTTACAAGTGTTATTCACTTTTTAACAGCGAGAAGAGCAGCTGCTAATATCACAGAGCTCGTAGTTGTGCGTGTGCATGAGCAACTATGCTTAGGCCCACCTGCTTTAACCGTGCCAACGTCCTGACGCATACCAGGCCTAGCCACAGATCGGGAGCAATCACATCAACCAAACGTATCATGCTTCAGGGGTATTTTGGTCTTGGGCACCTGAACAGAGTGTATCCTCTCCAGCTAAAAAAAGAGACAATCTGTCTTTAGCAGAGGTGATTTTTGAGAGCAGGGTAACACCAACTCAAAACAAAGCCACATTCTGTAACCAGAGAGCTGAGTTTGCCCAAACTAAACTCGAACTTGCCTAACTTACCAAGGTACAAAAACTAAAAACGTCTTTGTGCATCAAGGTTGTATGCCCCCTCCTTGTGTTTGCACTTCTTTGTTGTTCATGTTTTTGTATCAGGGAATCAAAAATGGAAGACATGCACCGCAAACACCATCAGGACGCCGCTGGGATGGAGCCTGCTGCCGCGCCTCACTTGGACCACCTGTTGTTAGGAGAGGAGCTTTGGTTTTTACAAGTTATGTTTAATGTAACACGTGTGTCTACTCCCATCTTCAGACAGAACCTGTGACTCCCAACTGAGCTCCACTGAGGGCTCCTATTCATATTCTATTTGTAAGTACTGTAAACCATATACATAAACACACAAATACACTGATACCTATCCTAGATGCATAAATGACTGTCTTGTACGCAGACATGTTCATGTGTTATTCTCATTATCATAGAAATAACCACCATTTCAATCTGTGTATTTGCCTTTCAATGTTATACACCAGATGTAAATAGTAACGAAAGCACTGTAGACCTATGTGCAAAGCCGAAGTACTCAGTTTTTGTAGATAACCATGAGATTGGTGTGCATTGGACGATCAAACAAAACCAAACCTGATAACGTAAAGTAATCTGAACAACTGCTGAAAAACAAGACCTTAAAAAATCATATAGGCTTTATTATTAATGATTTGAGTACACGGGCACACTCAAATGTTGAATTAATGGTTGCTGGACAAGTAAGAAAAAATAAGTAGAAGCGTCTTTTTTGTAGCTCTTAAAGTTTAAGGTAAGCTTGTACAGCAGTGAACTATGTTATATATTTGTATTTTCATGAATGAGAAGCATTGCTGTTGTTGTGGGTGAATATTGGGGGATCACGACCGTTGTAGGTACAAAATCTACTCGGGTTGCAAAATCGGCTTGGGTAGCGCCACTTAATGATGACATTATGCATTGTGGTTGGGCGAGACTTTGAGCAAACAGCGTGATTGGCTGTTTGTCCTCGCTAACACGAAAATGTCAACCCGAGCAGATCTGACCTGAGGAGATTTAGCAGATTTGATCAGATATTTTTGACTGGGAGATTGAAGAATATTTATATTTTTAACTGAGAGATTGTTAGTTTGGCTTTTAGCTGCTGCTACAGATGATATAACAGCTTATGCAATAATGGTGGGAATAAAAAAAGTACATTACTATGCTTTTCTCACATTTATTGATGTTTTTGTAAGATGCTGCGCTCTCTTTATTATATTAAAATGACAAGTACAAACGGAGTGTATACAAATGTGTACAGCACTCCATCTATTAAATAATAAATAATGAGCAGACCCTTTGTAATAACCATAAAAGCTTATTGACACAGTGTTTTCTACCAAATTAATGTATTATTCAGCAATATCTTGTATTTATTTAATTTCCTCATTACTTCATTGGATTTGGCATTGTGCTGCTTACAACTACTGTGTAGTTTTCCAAAGCCATTACTGAATAAAAAGGAAGAAAACGCACTTATAAACATGTACTTTAAAACAGAAAACACCATTAATATAGTCCGCTAAAGCCATCAACATGCGACATTAGTAACCCAAGCAGATTTTGCAAACTGAGTAGATTTTGTACCTACATCGTAACATCAGCAAGACACAACGGTTATTTAGTAATGGGCTTTTTAAGCAGACCAAAACACATACAAATGAATGACATGCTACAGATTCTTTCCACTTTTATTCCATTTTAATACTGAACAAGTAGACAACATACTTGAAATAAAATTAATTCCATTAGTAGACTATAGCTTCTGTTAAACATGCATGACATCTAAAATTTCCAAAAAATTAAAACACTTTAACATGTCTTTCTTCTTGGCTGACTTATACATGTCATACAGTATAATGCAAAAGCAGACAGACATGCTTCCTCTGCACTTCTGTTTTTTTTTCTGCAAACTCATTAAACTTCTCACAAATCTTATATCGTCTAGGCATGTACTGACAGCACAATATTATTACAATATTAACCTCATGGTACAATCTTTATTGAGATATTGTGGGGAGGCTCACTGGGCAAGAGGAGCGTCATAGTACTGCATGTGAACATGAATATTGTGAGAGTAATTTAGTAAAATGAGCTTATAGTGTTTTATTTACTAACCTTTGAGTGCTCTGCTACATTAAACAGCTTTAAGTCTGGATATCCGCTGATATAGCTTTTAATTTTCTGAACTCTTTCTAAAAAAGTCGTACTCCGTTTGCTATCACTACTGATAACACCCGTATCCGCCATGTTGACACAGGATTATGGTCTTCGTAGTTCACTTTTTTAATGTACCGCTGCAACCAATCAATGCATTTTAGCCCAGAGAAAGAACCATTTGAAATTGTACAAACACACAACAACATGGCGAGACATTTCCTATTGTGATATCAAAATATTGCCATGAGTACACTGGCTTGTGACCCCATGTGGCTGGATTGTATACAGACTACTATTACTAATTCTATTCAATACAAAAACCAAAGCTGCAATCATTGTAACTTGTTTTCACCTGTAAACACCAATAAAACTTACTTCACATCATCATTACCACTGGATGAGGCCTGTTACTACTCTACCAGTCCATCCAACAGACCAAATAAGTCATGACATATCCACAATGCCTATTTTACCACCAAAAACTAGAAAAAAGCAACCTTACAAAACCAGGCATTGTGCTCACCTCAGTAAAACCGAGCACATATTGTACCACGGCTGTTTTTGTTGTTTGATGGCATCTCTGTTATTCTCCCGGTACCTGGCATCAGATTCTTTTCCTTTTCAAGGTTGTAATAAACTTGCTCTTGGCTATCTTTTGGTGTTATTCTGCCACACTCCCACACATTTACGCTGTACAAATGTTTGTGTACAGAGGTGGCTCTTGTTCCTAGGTGTTTGCATTAGGCTGTGTGTACATGAAGTGTGCTGTGTGCAACGGATCGACGGAGAGGATCATAAATGGACTGGGTAAACGCCACCGGATCATCTCTTGGTGGATGCGGCTGAGCGAGAAAGGCGTGGAAAAATCAATGCGGAACCCCCATAAGAGTAACATAAAACCACATTACAGCGTTTCAAAATGCGTGCTAAGCTTCTGCTTTGTAAGCTAGCTCTGCAAACCCTATAGATTATTTCTAATGGAGTTAAAAAAAAAAAGCATTATGTCAAAAATGTCTATATTGCTGCAGATTACATATAGCTTTCTTTTGTAGCTGAATTTTAAAGATTTTTGTACTTGTCAAAGGAGGACACTGTTGTTGGTGATCTACGACTGTAACGAGCCAATGCCATCTTCATAAAACTGATGACTTATAGTTGAGGTAACAATAGTGCTTTCAATGTCAGCCATATTTTTTATTTTATTTCAGTGCGTTCCTGTCCCTTTGCCCCCTAAAGAGAGAGAGGAGGGAGAATGATAGTGATTTGTATATGGCAGCAGTTGTTGTAAGCAGAATTTAAATGTTATCCTCATGCCGTGATGGTCTCCTTTTAGTACACAGGGAGTTACGGTCATGGACATACAGCTTTTAAGTGAGTCAGTCAATCTTAAATGGACAGTACTCCGTTTTTATTTCTTTAATTAAGGATAAAAACTTTATTATTATGGATTTTAATAGAAGCCAACAGCCAGTATGTACCAACAAGCTTTGGGGTCAGCCATATGATCCCAGGTCTCTGCAGGTGCATTTCCATTTGGGCAGTTATTTTCTCAAATTTCTCACACCAGTTTTTAGCAGATTTTTAATGAAAATAATAAACTGTGTTCTCCCCGTGTCTACATAGGTTTCCTCCGGGTGCTGCGGATTCCACTATGACTAAAAACATGTGCAATAGGTCCCCCATGGGGCCAGGACTCCCCCTGCAAAAGAGATTCTGAATCTCAGTGGGACTTTCCGGGTAAATAAAGGTCAAATAAAATAAAAAGAAAAGCCTATCTTCTGATTTCTTTCTTTTTTTTTTCAAAGAGGAGCCATAAAATCCAAGTTGAAATCCATATGGGACATGTGTATTAAGCAAGCCGTGTCTTCTGACAGGTACATTTTACAGATGTGTGAAGGCCTAGATCTCATGGGCACTGTTAGCCACTGGTAGTATGTATCAGACAACTGAGAGAAAGAAGTTTAAGGTGAGCTTTAAATGTAACATTTTGAAGTGGGAAGAAATCTGATCAGCTGATGCAGCTCTAATTGTTTAAATTCCAATATGAACTGTAGTTAACCTTGGGATTAAGAAATTCATTACTTAATGGATCAGCTGTCCAGGCGATAAACATCTCCTCTACTTGATCTGTATTAAGCCTCAGGACCTCGTTTATAAATAGCCACAAGCGTTTCTGCAGTATACAGTGTTTCTTGACTAGTATAGATATGATTAGGCACAACAAATTAAATGTTTTGGAGATAATGTCAGTTAGATGTCAGATATTTTGGACAAGTACAAAGGAGGTGTAGTGAATATATTAGCTGAAGGATGCTGAGTAGAGGTTTTTGCATTTTTTTAGACAATCTTGACCTTTAATGCCAATTTCTGGTCAGGCACATGTCTGGGGAACCATGTGACTGGAGGACTGAAAGAGTTTACCCAACCATCTTGTAGCAGTTTGGGCAACTTTCACTGCGAGTCATAGGAAACATCTGAAATCACTTTATCTCAACCTAAAAAAGCTCAAAACAACCATAACAATATTTTGCTCATTTCTCTGGCATAGAACCTCATAGAAAAAAAAAAATCCTAATGCATTTTGTAGCTCTCTCCAAGCTCTACTTTCATTGAGATTGCCTTATTAGTTGTAAGTAATTCATAAAATTTTAGGCTCCACCATGTCAAATGCACCTATATTATTAGCCTTTTTTGCTCTGTCTCTTACCTGTTAAAATAAGCCCATAAGGGTTTAACAGGGATATTTTTACTTTATTGCTTGTGACTTGAGACAGGCTAGTGTTGAATGTCTGCTGTCTTTTTTGGCAATGACAGTCTCTCCCAGTCCCTTCTGCTGATGGTCCTTGTCTTTAGCCTCGGGGCCTTCTCCCTCCAGCTCTTTTCTGCCAGCTCAATCTTCTGGGGCCCATTCCGTTAAAAATGGGCGAAAAATGTATTTATAAAGTGATGTGAAAGCCCTCTATTGCAGTGACAGGGCCAGTCTTTAAATATAGGCACTGTCTGAGATGTCTGTTTTAACTCCTGTCCATGCTTTATCAGTTGAATAAGTTTGTAATATTGTTCTTGTTAGGCATTCCCATTTGACCCTGTACTCTAGTTTTATTTATCTTTTCTAAACTTAAAACTCTAAATTAAAAACTTGTCACAGTAGCCATTTGTCTGCATTCCCCGCATATTGCTGTAGTGCAGTTGTAAATTGAGGACTCTGCCTTACAGTGTTGGCTTGGTTCCACTATTGTCCCAATTTCTTCGACCATATATTCATAGTATTCGCATATTGCCAAGCAGTCATATTTTATACAAGCAGCACTGGACAACCTCAAGAAATGGTAGTGGACATTAGCAATAGGGGCTGCATATCTCTTCCTTTTTCAACAGAGAAACGCCTGGGTGTGCACAACTGATATGACCTCTCATGGATTGCCAACACAGCCAGCATAATCAAAAAGACCCACCGACATCTGTACTTTTTAAGGAGGCTGAAGAAGGCCATAGTTAGTTCTCTGTTCCCGACTGACTTTGATTGGTGCAGCCTTCTTTGTTTTCATGTGCAGATGCAGGAACAGAGCAACTTCAATCATGATTGATGCATCCTATCCAGGACAAGAACTTTTCAAACCCTCCTTCTAGCAAAGGTTCATGCAGCCTCAAAACCATAACCACTAGGCTAAAATGCAGCTTCTTCCACAAACTATAAGCCTGAAATATTTACCCAATGCCCCCAATAGTCCTGGTCCAGAGAAGCACATTTAGTTTTCTCATGTTTTTGCATGAGAAAGTACATAACATCACTTTGTACATTGCAGAACCTGTTTTACAAACTGTTTCCATTGTTGTAATATACTGTATACAATGTTGAATTAAATGCTTACATTCCAGGACTTTCTAAATGATCTCCACAGGTGTAAGCTGTACAAGTTTTTTGGAGCATCCAGCCACAAAGGGTCACAAGCCAGTGTACTCCTTGTGCCGTTCCAAGCCTGGATAAACAAAGTTAATTGTGTCAGGACGTTAACAGGCAAATCACTACAGGCTAAGAGGTGGTTGAGTTGCTGTAGCGACCCCGTAACAAAAAAGCCTAAAGGAAAGAAGAATGCAGCCTTTTGAAGGGTGCATTGGTTTGACAGTGGCTCAGGACATACTGTTATGTACCTTGCATCAGACACTTCAGCCATGGCAGCCATATTTTGATGGGATTTTTCAGATGCACTCGTCATCTTATTATCTTGTGCATTAAGACAAAATCAGTCAGACTAGATTGGACAATACCCAGACATACTCAGAATAAACTATTGCTGAACCAATGTGAATACAACAAATCAGAGAAACTAAACAGCACATAAAGGTGCTGCATTTTTGCTATGGAAGTATTGATTTTGGTTGAAGTAGGTTTGAACGGGATGGGCTTCAGGACCCCTACATAGGAAATGTATAGGTCTGGCTGCCCATTTGTGCAACCTTGCCCTATGTTGAACTTGCTTTTTGATGACTTTCCCTTGATAGAACCTACAGAAGTGCTATTGTATGTCCTCTTAACTCCTTCCATCAGTCCTGTCCCTTCTACTCTCACTCTTAAATAACTTCCAAGTCCCCTCCTCTTCCTCATCTCCGCACCTCCTCCTTCTCCTCCTCCTCATTCAATCTCGCCACTGTCAGTCCGCAGCTCTCTCCTCTCCTTCCCTCATTGATCACGGTGGCAATAGCCGTGTTTGCCGGTCTGGAAATGTGTGTCTGTGCAGCGCGGGAGGCGAGATCAAATACTTTAATTACGCCAGGCTTGTAGGTGGCACCGTGCTACAGACAGCTGCCGTGTAACAAGGACAGGTAGAAGAGAAACAGCCCAGAGAATATGGACGCAGCCGAGCAAGAAACCTCCCTAATCCAGATTGACTCACAAACACGTACGCAGGGCCGGCATCATAAATAACTTGCGGTTCTGCTTTCTGCTGACGTGGATGGGAGTCGAATAAGCAAGGCTGTGAGGGAATATGAAAAATCTGATGCAGTGTAAAAAACATTAGCATAATACATCAGTCAAATATGGCACGGATAATATTTTCATTGTATAAATCATGGTATATTTATGTATAAAAAATCATATTAGGGTGTGTCAGTCTGACGAAAAATGAAGCTTGCAGTACAGGCTACATGCTGAAAATCACTTTTAAGGTCTTTCCCTTGTTCATAACAAAAGCAGATCTGAAAGATAAGAAGGCCCAAGACCATTAAGACATTTAAAGACCAAAAAAGAACCTGAAACACACGGGGAGCCAATGCAATGATTCCAAAACCGGTGAAATGTGGGCCCACCTTCTGGTCTTTGGCAGCACATGTGCTGCGGAGTTTTGTAAAGGTTGTAGAGGTGCAATACTCTTTTTGGGAAGACCAGAAAGCAGGGCATTGCAGTAGTCAATACAACTGGTGATAAAAGCATGCATCAGCATCTCTGTGTTGCCCGAGAGAGAATAGGGCGGACTCTGGCTGTTTTTTAAGTGCTAAAATCCTATTTTAGTTACATATTTAATGTGTGGAAAAAAAACAAGCTCAGAGTCACAAATAATGCCCAGGTTTTTCACTTGTGAGGATGGGTTTAAGGAAAATGCCTGTAATTTAGATAGGGAATTCTCTCTCTGAGCCTCAGGACTGATGATTAAAACTTCAGTTTTCTCTTGGTTAAGCTGTAAAAAGTTTTCTACCAGCCAGGATTTGATATCTAAAATACAGTTAAAAAGGGCATCCATTGGTCATCAGCGTAACTGTGGAAGTTTACTCCATGCCTCCTGATGACATGGCCAAGAGGGAGCATATACAAATTTAAAAGAACAGGGCCTAAAACTGACCCTTGGGGCACACCACCTGTTATTTCATGGATCTCAGAGGAGCATGTATCCAAACTTACCATAAAAGTTCTGTCTGTGAGATAGGACGTGAACCAGTTGTGAACAGCACCAGAGAGGTGTTTGAGTCTGTTTAAAAGAATAGTGTGGTCTGATGTGATTAAAGGCTGCACTAAGATCCAGTAGCACCAACACTGAGAGCTTCTGAGAGTCCCAGTTACATCTAAAATCATTTAAAACCTTTAGGAGAGCTGTCTCTGTGCTGTGGTTCGCACTAAATCCAGACTGATATATCTCTAAAATATTAGGATTTTTTTTTTAATTGTTAAGCTGAATAAAAAATCTTACTTAAAAATGGTAAGTTGGATATTGGTCTGTAGTTATTAAAATCATTATAATCCAAATTGCTCTTCTTCAGAAGGGGCCTCACCACCTCCGTTTTAAAGGCAGCAGGGAAAACGCCCATCTGAAGAGAGCAATTCATCATGTTTAAAAGCTCGTCGTAGTAGTGGGGCAGCAGTAGCTTAGTTGGTAGAGACATACGCCCACTAACCTGAAGGTTGGCGGTATGATCCCTACTGTCAGCATCGCATACTGTCATTATGTCCTTGGGCTGACGCTTCACCCACCTTGCCTGTATGAATGTGTCAGTGTGACTGTGTGGTTGGTGCTGGCTGGAGAGGCCGTAGGCACAAAATGGCAGCTACGCTTCAAATACACCAAATTGTAACGCAAATCTGTTTAGAAAAGTGCTATATAAGCTGAATACATTATTAGTAGTAGTAGCACTTTTAGGACTTGTAGTAGTAGGTGTAGTACCAAATGATTTGATGTAAACACTTGAGTCCTTCTGTAGCAGTACCAAAGTACTCTACCTGCAGGGTGTATACAACTGATGTTTGTGGAAGGATTGTCATTTTTGCCCAGCTTTCATAAATCATATTTGATTAGATAAAAGTTCCATACAGCGCAAAATTAATAAAAACATTTAACACTAGCACACATCAGTCAGTTGTGTCATGTGAAATATTTTCATTGTATAATCCACATAACTCGTCTTATCTAAATAACTATCAGGACTTACCAATGAGACTCCAAATGAAACATCCGGTGTATGTTACAGGTCTATTGTCATTCAGCTTTTATCTGGGAGCTGTTTCATTTGTGGGCTGTGGGCACCTACACTCATCTCGGCTTGAACAACAGAGAAAGGAGGAAAAGGCTGACACGGAGCAGCACTGTGATTGATGCTCTGTCTCTCTCCATCCCGCCTTAGACTCCGAATGACGCACCTACCGGAAACCCGAGTCTGTACCACGCTGTTTTTATTCCACCCAGGTAGTACATCGCTGTCACTCACGGTCCAGTCATGGCAACACGCTGTTGAGAGGCTGATAAGATGTATGCCAAGTCAGGACATGTCAGTGTAATACTGCTTATAGAAGTCTGGGTCGGAAAGTGATCCAGGGCTAACATAAGGGATTGTGCTGAGTGGTATTGACATAAAGCGGAGATCAAAACTGCCTTAAAAAGACAGTATTACCCAAAGGAACAATATGGAGGTGCATGGACTTCTTTTCTCTGTTTGAACAATCCTGTATGATGAGGCGCTGACAGTTACGGAAGCTGAAAATGCCCGAGTGTGTCGTACAGGGGTGCTTCTCTAACTTCTGACTTATTTCTGACCTCCTTTCAATTTCTTTCAGTTCCTCTTTCTCCCAGACTCAAGGCCAAAGGGAGTGTAAACAACAGGAAGCGTTAGCTGTTACTTGTCAGACATAATGGCTAAGGAAACGCCCCTATCTGCTTACATCACACACTATATATTTTATACTTAGCATGCATTGTATTAACAGCTAATATGCATGGAAGAAGACTTTATTTCAGACTCTGTGTATAGCCAATGGCCGTGAACTTTATATGTGATCTATAAATAAATGCCCACAGGCGCACTAGATATTTCTCTAATTTGTTTTGTTATTGATGCTGCCATTGAGAACCCAGATGAGAGGAACACAACAGAATTACACATCAAGAATTCCTCGCTCACTATGTAGATATAATGAAATCCTGTCTTTACCAGGAAGCGCAAACAACCCCTAACCAGTGTTCCTTACAGCCGTGCTAGGCAGGCCTAATTAGCACGGTGATGAAGTGGTGAAGTAGGCGTGGCCAGCAGGGGAAGCAGCACAATGTAACTGCTGTTTCTGTTGCTTGTTTCTTTGTTGCTTTTTGCTCCTTCTTCTCTTTGGAGCTACTGCTTTTTTTTTTGTTGTAAATACTCATTAGTTTACCTGACTCCTGTGTTATCCCTTGCTCCACTTTACTTTTGTTTTTGTTTTGTTTTTTGCTTTTTTGCTTTTGGTTCACTCTGTAAATCGAGTGATAAAGCCATTGCTAGCCTGGTGTGTGCCACTTTCCTGCGACACTCTGTTACAAGTGTGGTTTTCGGCCCAGAGGCTGCAGGGGGAGATGCAGGGTGCTTTAGTTACCCCACAACAACTCATTTAACCGTCACACAGACTCCAAAACAGTTTATTTTTAAAAGGACCTAACCTAAGCTTTTTCAGTAGAAAGAAAAAAACACCAAAAGTTATGACTTTTTGTAAATAACAATATGGCCCCTTAAAGGGTTTTAAAGGTTTTTTTTAAAGAAAATAAAACTGCATGAAAAACTTTTAGTTCAAACCAAACCAAAAAGCTTACCTTAAACTTACCTCTGAATTTGGGTCAGGCCTATGCAACCCTATACACCAGTGATTTACCACACCAAGTACCACTTCAGAAAAAAAGGGATTTTCAAGTACCATGTTAATGAACTAAACCAGTGTCGCCTATTATTTTTAGTGGGAAGTATCTAGATCCTCCTCATAAAGTTGCTAAATGTCGCCACATAACGTCATTTGCATATTACTAACGTCATCGCACCAAATTTGCATATACCACAAAATGATTTAAAAAAAAATAAAATTCATTACTGTGTTCTCCCTTAATCACTTTCTACAAACTCTTTTGAAGTAGTGTCCCATAAAGCTTGTTTAACCTAACTTACATAAGCAAAAGTTGCACTGATGCTGTTAGTATGGAGAATCAATGATGCTCTTCAAAATAATACTGGCTATGAAAAGTGAATAGTCATATAATATAACTGTACACAATTTTATGAACTGAATTGGAACATACCAGAAACATTTTATAGCATTAATTTATGATGTCTAACATGAGCCTGACTTTATGTAAATAAAAATTCTCTTAATTTATGTAGTGTAAGACTAGAGTGTTTGCTGTCCAGACCGAGCAGACAGTGCGTCCTGCTTGCTGCTGTGTGCTGCTGAGTGACAACTGACAGCACTCACAGAAAGGGAAAGAGGCAGAGTTACTGGCACTGCTGCTGCTGCTCTCCTCTGTCTCTGAATGAGACAAAAACAGAGCAGAATCTGTGCAGGAAAAGCAGGGAATCTACACCTCACGCTCTCCCAGAACATTACTGACGCCTTTTTTAAGTCATTAAGGGTCTGCCAAAATGTCGCTAGATTTGTCGCTAGCTGCTTTTTTACGTCTTTCACTTTCAAGACATAGCCAGCACAATAGTATGCAAGCATGTCAACCAAAGCTTCAGTAACTGTTATGCATTTATTGTTTAAAATGCTACAAAAAGTCAAAAAGTCCTCTGTGGGGGAGGGGGGGTGGGGGTGGGCGTGGGGGGTAAGGGCTTTCCTAATACGCTCACCTATGGGACACAGCCAATCTTTTTGCAGCAATAAGCAGCTCCAATTGAAAACGATGGCTATGATATCAGTCAGCATTCTCTGTCCTTTAATAATTCTGACCCATTGTGGAAAGCCAGTCAAAATCATTGTGTTGCTACAGAAATTATATCAGTCCATTCAACGAGCTGGAGTCGCTAAAGCTCTTTCAAAAACCAAAAGTGAAGCTGGATTTGGCGAGCTCTAACCGTGAGGATAACAATGGATTTGGGGCGGGATATAGGAGCAGAATTTACCTGTCTGTTTAGCCTGTCCTCTATTGTACTGGTGAGTGCAGGGGCAATTTATCTTACTTAGCTCTCAATAAAAAAAAACTGTTCATTGTACCAGTCTAGTCAGAGCCTATTTGAAGCGCCGCGCTCAGGCCACTCCATTATGGGACACGGAGTTTGGCAGGGTATCTTTATTGATACAGTGGACACGATGGAAGAGAGGTATTGCACAGGCTGGGAGTTGTTTTCAAATGAATCCTAAATTTATTGTTCCATACTTTCCATTAATAACATGGAACATCACCCATCAGGCATAACATTATGACCACATGACTATTATTAGTAGTTATATTGTGTTGTTTTAAGTTGAGAAAGCTGAGAAAGAACAGGAAATGATATTAAAATGCACTTGTACATTTAAAAAGCAAGTTTAAAAATGTTCTGTACAAATACTTATTCTGTGCCAGTTTATATTTTTCTCTATTTTTTACCAGAGGGTAGAAGTGTGAACAGTCTGTGCTGTGGTGTGGGTGGTTCCTTAATAATGTAGGCAGCTCTTTTAAGGACTCTGCAGTGGTCCTGCAGAGAGGGCAGTGGACTCCTGGTGATCTTCTCAGCAGTTTTCACCACTCTACCCAGGCAATGCGATCCACGGCGGTAGCGCTATACCACACATTGATTTTCTCCACAAGGCCATCTAGAAGTTGCCAAGAAACCAAGGCGACATGCCAAACAGCTTCAGCCTACTTACTAAAGGTAATATTGTATGTGCAATATGCTACACTCTACTGTTTTAACATGAAATTGCCATCTAAATTCAAAGTATTGGAGCACAATGCCTCCCTTCTTTCTGTCCATCTTTACAGTCTTGTAAATTGCCAGGTACAGAGGATCCTCTCTTGTACAGCATAACAAGAGTTACACTTGTTGACCAGTGCAAGAGATGACAGCTTAAAGATTCTGTACAATTGCGAGATAGAGAAGAACAAATTATTATCACCGGAACATATAAGAAATTTGTGGCTCAGTGGATATATTTACCCCTGAATTATCCATCCTTCTTCTACCGGGTAAGACTGGGTCGCGGAGGCAGCAGTCCAAGCAAAGATGCTCAGACTTCCCTCACCCTAGACACCTCCTCCAGCTCCTCCAGAGGGATCCCAAGGCATTCCCAGGCTAGCCAAATGATATATTCTAGTCCCTCCTAGGTCTTTCTAACCAAACCTAAAAGATGCACAGTAGGCTCCTGCTAGGTATACTCCTGTCTAAAATTCTGGCTCAAAATCTGGAGAGGGGTCCCCAGGCACTGCCCCTGACAGGTTGCCCCAGTGCCATTGTAGGATGGGTCAAATGCAGAGAACAGATTAAGTACTACAGAGACAATTAAGTGCCCCCAAAAGCTAGGAAGCTATAGCTTTATCATTGCAAGATAGCACCATTTTCTTAGTCTGTTCTTGTAGTTTTGAGCTTCAGTTTGTTTTGCATATGTTGATACTGCCCTCTGTTTCCTAATGAAATATCTACCATTACATTTAATCAGTGTTTATAATAGAAAGAAAGAATTAGGATTATTGCCTAAGTTAGTAAGCCACACCCAAAACATCAGTAATTATGTGTCTGCAGTTTGTTACTCCCATCAGCTTTTCCAAACTTGAATTATCACCCATTGCCTAATAGTAATACGTCTATGAACCAAATCCATGTTATCTTAATACAGCTAAACTGTCCCTTTACCATTAATACAGTCTGGTCAGATAAAGTCGAAGCATGCTAATTAGACCGGCGCTCCACAAAGCCTGTTGCTGCCGGGACTCGGCTCTAATTGTTCAGGTTGCTTTGTTTGTGGCTTTCAGACTTAATGAGCAAATTATCTCCCTTACAAATTTTGGTTTAGTCTAAGCAATGAAGTGTTTTCAATTTCCCTGGAAAAATGAATGTGAGTGGGTGCAAATTGTAATCAAGAACAACTGTCTGGTCTCATTGTTAGTGAATATAATGCATATCTTTATTGAGACCTTCTGCAAGAGTGGGCCATTCCTCAAAGGCCATAGAAGAAACGAAGATATAATTAAAGCTATAAGTTAAATAACATATTTGGGATAATGCATGCACTGGTAGTTAATATATACAGTATACATTAATATTTTGTTTTGACATGTTTTTTTTTTTTTTTTAATCATTGCTTGTGAATTACACAAGCTTTCATTATGTTCTTTAGCCCTGTGATTAACTGTAGCTCTCAAGGTTCTTAGAGGATAAGAGTTATAAAATGTTGGAATGTTGAGGTGAATTACTTAAAGGCACTATATTTTGCAAAATTAATTTCTGAGCTTTCTACCATTTTATAATGTTGTTCCCTCATCAGAAACACACCTGGGGTACCTCTATTCTCTGGCATGGCCGTTCTGAGGCCTCAAAACGCTTGGATACACCAACCATCGCCTCTTTCACGAATCCCCGCCCACTCCAGGAAGCAATGACGAATAATCAAGCCCTCTACATCCAATCTGCTCTCATTTATATATATATAAAAATGCTGTACAGCTGTTTCCACTGATTCTTCAGCTATTTTTCATGTTGTAGTAAAATGGCATCATACAAAAAGTTTAAGGATTTTTGTTCTTTGATTATGTTAACCTGCAACACTCTGCACTCTGCTACCATCTGCGGGGCTGGTCTCTTCACATGTTTTTTGTCAGATGATTTTTTTAAAGGTTGTAAAACATGCATTGCTGTTCAAGAGGAGACCGAGATTGGTTTAAAAATATGAATAAAAGCATAGGCTATAGCCCCTTAAAGAAACACCAAAAATAGCAGAAAAGCATATATGAATAAAATATACAAAACAGCATTTTCATTTTAATGGAAATAAGAATTATAAAATCCACAAAAGCCACTAAAACCTTTTATAAAAGAAAAAAAAAGCACCAAGGTAAGTAAAATGCTTCATTGCCTGAGTGTATGTCTATTATGTAAATTGAGAATATAGTGCTCACTAATTGCCCGGTACAGTTTTAATGAATGAAAGGTTTAATGTTCTTCTCTCTGTTCATGCTGAAGTAATGATCCCAAAAATATATGGTTTCAAAATAAATTTAAAAATAGGTTATCCTTCCCCAAACTTGTGTCCTCTACCAGAGGCCTGGGAACCAGGGTTGCCAGATCTGACTGACAGTTTCCAGCCCAAATATAACGTAAAACCCGCCAAACGCAATAAAAACCCGCCCAAATCACAACCATTCTACAATCTTAATGTTAAAACTGTAATACATATGAAATAGCATATTTTGAGCACACAAAACTTCACAACTGCCAATGGAAAAAGTAATAAACAGTCTCCACAATGAGTGTAATCAGAAAAACAAATAGCTCTCTCACATGCTTGCACTCGTCAGGGACAGGGGCGATCCACATTTTTAGCTCTGGGTCAGTCTCTTTCCTGTGCGATTTCTTGTATTTCCCCCACTTCGGCAGGTTGCTAAACGCTAAAACTCCAAGCTTGAGAGGGGAAACACTGTTGGCCCGTCTGCGCTCACGGGGCTGCAGTGTTTACTTTTTTCAACCAATCAGAGGTCCATAATTAGACATGTGATTGACAACTAATGACACTAATATTACTACTTCTATTTTACAATTTTATTCACCAATAACCAGCAAATATATACAATTATTGATCAGGAAATTTAAAAAATATTATTAAAATAAGTTTATTTTACATTTTCAAAATCCTGCCCCATAAGTCTAAAAATAGCCCAAATATTATACACCCGCCCAGCGCTATTTTTTTCCGCCGAGAGAGAGCAAAAGTAGCCCAATTGGGCGGGAAACCGACATCCAACCAACATCCATTCCCCAGTGAAACATTAATACATCACTATCACTGCAGGCTCCTTCTCCTGCTTTTTCACCACCTCTTTGTCTGTTTAGCATATACTCTGCAGTACACCTAGATGTATCTGCCCTTCGATCATGGCTTGGTCATTTTATGCAGGATGCCCTTCTTGACATTTTCATTTCTCCGGGCTCAGGACTGGCACAAACAGTACACTGCCCTTTAGTATAGATACAAAAAATGTTTCTGTCAGATTCTTGGTTATGGAATATCATAAAGTCTGTAAGCATGCAAGATGTTATGTGCTTTTCTGTCTCAGGGGTCTCTTCCTATAGTCTGCATAGGAGGAGCTTGGCTTGTAGCACCCTTGTGTTTAGGGCTTAGTCCTGTGCTCCAATGATTAGGTCAGGTGTTCTATAGTCAGCCTTTAGTGGCCATTGGTAGGATTTCTTTAACCACTTTTTCTGTCTGTTAGTGCATACCATGCATGGCCTTTGTGGATTCCTCCTGAGATATTCACTAAGAACTCCATATCTTGGAGCCATCTGCCCGATGTACAGCAGCTGGATAGCTCAGTTTTCTATCTGTGTTGTTCCAGTGTGGAGTAGGGATGTCACGAATAATATTATTATAATACCATTATTCACAATTTTAGATGTTATGGTAGAGTAAGAATTTTAAAAGCTACAGTATTTCACAGGGAGCTCTCATGCGTCACTTAGAAGCCCTGGTATGCTCTGTCCAGTGCTTTGAGTGAACCAAAATGCTGCGTCCTGCTATATCATTGTTAAATAATAAATGTATACATCCTAAGTAAATTTATTTAACCAAACTGAATTTGAACATATCTTTTATAACGTGACAATTAGTAATACATTTTAAAATGCTTTATTTATTTGTTTGGCTCTTCGGTGTTCCAAGTCTGTCCCTCTCTCATGTCTTTGAAGTGGTTTTCTGTTCACCTCACGTGCACATGATCCATTACAGGGCCAGTTTATCCATCCCATGCTGGAGCTGGATAGACCAATGTCCCCCTGTCCCACACTACACACTGCCAAAAGCCTAACCAAAGCCTGAGACACCTCTGTAGCCTCCTGTCTTTAGTTTGTTTAGGTTTATCTGTTGGTTGGCTGTTTAAACAGACTTGAGACACACTCTGCTCGCTGCAGGCCGCCGTGTGCTGCATCAAGTCACATGACAGCGCGGTGACACAGAGTGGAGCAGAGCATGAAGCGAGTGAAGTGGTAGGCTACTCCTGAAGCAATGAGTGAAAATAAGTTGCCCCAAACATGACAAATCTTTCACATTCGTGTTGCCAGTTAGGTTTAATTCCTGTCCAATAATAGGAATTTTTTTCAGCGTGACAAATGCGAGGGGTGGCATGTAAGAGCGGTGAAATGTGTGTCTCGACTTGATTATGAGGCTCTTCCACTTTTCAGAGCACTGTACACTCTCCTCATATCATCCCACCATAAGTGAAACTAATGTTTAACCCTGCACTCATTAATTTTTCAGAGAAAAAAAAACATTTTATGGCATCATAGCTCCTTTACTTTCATTCCCTTCACTTCACTTGCCTCGTACCTCTCGACCGCTCCGTTACGCACTAAATATATGGGTGAACTCTGATCTGAGCAGAAATGTATTTAAACTAAAATCACACTGTGCCCCAACGGAGGACAAGAAAATGTCGACAGTAGTTTGTCCAGTAAAAGTTTACAAAGTGGCTATATACGAGAAGAGGAGCTGATGATTTCTGCTGAGGCTGTTGGTATAGTGTGAATGTAAGAAAAAGCATCACCAGTGCCGAATCTCAGTCCTAATCTCAAGCCACCGTGCTCCCAGCTCCACAGCTCCCAAGAGCGCTGTCCTCACGGTCCATCCACTCTTGAACCTGGGTGTTAAAAACAATGTAGCCGTCAGTTGACAAGACTACTCAATCAACAATCCTTAAGAGGAGGTATGGGAACAGCCCTTTACTTAGCTGAGTTTAGCGTTTCCTCCTTATTAAGTCCGCGGTGGCTCCAACACGTTGGCCGTCCTCTTCCTCGCTCACCAGCGACACACCATTGTCCCTGTTTTTCTCTTTTTTTAAAACAGTCAGGTGATTAGGGAACTGACATGGGACTCTATGATTGGCTGCTTGTATGGGTCAGTCCATTAATGCAGGGGTGAAACACAATACACTACAAATCCACACAATAAAATAAACCATGCAATAAATAACAAATCACACTTAAAACAACCCCAAAATATAAAATCTTCCTGCACAAAGTCTAATGTCTGCCCCATCCTGACATATACATGGTTGTTATCTTGTGAACTCATGACTTCAAGCATATACTCGTGGTCTCCTCATCTGGCTATGGTTGGCAGTGTTGCCAGACATACAATAATTATCGTATTTGTACGATAATTTGAACCTCTGTACAATGTATGCTCAATAATCCCAAAAACCAACAAATGTATGATAATTTCAGGGATCCGGTTAATGTCTAGTTTAATGATTTTCATCCTCTCTGCGGTGGTTTGCTGTTGGTCTGATCTGGAGTCAGACTGAACCGCCGTATTCACAAAACACTTCCTTTCTCATGCCAGAGAGAAAAACTGACCCTGGATCTGTAGTTAACCCTCCCATAAGCTGTGGGTGGCTATGTGGGTGTTGACATTTCATTAGTAAATAATGATAGACATTTGAAAGTTAGGCGCTTAGTGTACATCAGTGTTTCTAACTTGTTTACAATTCTCTAAAATGGAAATTAGAAGTTGGATTTTTCTGTTTTCTGTGGATATTAAGAAGGTACAGTCTGTCAAAAGACTGCTAAACAACAAGAGATGAGCCAGGTGACTGTCACTGGAGACATCAACTCCGTCCACATGACAGCAGAGACAGGAGAGGACGAGGAACTAATAACACGATGAGTGTCATGAATGAATGTTTAGTTCATGCTTAAGTTCTGGTTGTAAGCGTACATGTTGTGCTTATGCTGTTTACATTGATCGTGACTGTATTTAATGGCATTAGACACAGTATGCATGAGTTTTAAGATTGTCTAGTGTCTGCTGTTTAAATAGCCTCCATTGTGTTGTCATGTGTAGGGCTGTGTAGGGCTAACTAAACATACAACAAACTAAACAACCCCGTGTGCAGTAGGTGTTAGTTGTTTTGAGGTGGGCTGTGAGGCCGTGATGCTGAGCGGGGTCTCAATGGTCTTTGTACCCAGGACCAGAGTGCCGAAGTCAGGTTAGAGACAGAGAGAGAGAGCGCTGGTCTCTGGTCACCGGGCTCATTGCACCGGGCTCTACCGATGGGTTTACAGCTTCACTTTGTTTTTATAAAGAAAGTCTTAGTTTACAACGGGTCAGGCTGAGGTAGTTAATATCATTTAATTGTCACCGATGGCTTCCACTGTGTGCATTTGTTGATGCATAACTTGATTACAGAGGTTAAACAGAGCTGAAAGGACTGAATAACAATTGTGTACATTAGCAGTGTGTGCTTGTGTCCGCAGGTTTGTGTGTCTGTGGGGGCTGAGGGGCAGTGGCTTCAAACCTCAAGCCTATTCAAGTATTATAGCCTAAATTATGTTTCTGGCCAGTGCGTGACTCTAATTTTGTATGATTTTTAATTCCAAAACATGTTAATGGTGCGTTATTATTATTATTATTATTATTATTATTATTATTATTATTATTATTATTATTTTAATTGTATGAATTTATCCTAAAATATGATCATTTAGGGCTGTCTGTACGATAATTTGGTTTTGCATATCTGGCAACACTGATGGTCAGATACGTGCTGCACACGCAATGCACTTGATGTGAATTGGAGTCTGCAAGAATACCATCTTGGAGACATATTGCACACGCAATGATTTCAGTGGGAATTAAGCATGACTCTAGCCTTGGCATTAGAGCTACTTCCAAAAGAAAGCTCCTGGTATTTCAGTGGGTAAGTCCTGTGTTTTTTATAGGCCAAGCCAGTGCCCCAAATTGCTTTTTATTTCACAAGAAGAATCCAAAAGAATAAAGAAAAATGCATCTCATATTTTTTAACAACGGATGTGTGTGTGGATGTGTTGCTAACTTTATTATTTTAATAACTAGGGAATACAAAGTGAAAATCCTTGGTGACTGAGTTGTTTTTACCAGTACCTTGGGGGAAGCCAAATAAGCGCTGTGGTTGTTTTTGCTCTGGCTTGCACCATCAAAATGGATTTTCTTTTTTCATTAAGAGGTGAGGTCTTTGATATGACGGATCAATTCTTCAGAAGTATTTCTCTTTGATAAACAAGTGCCTTTTTTACTCACAAGGTGAACACAAGCTCAGCCTCGGCCAGGCACACCGGTTGGAATGAGAAATTATGGCGCAAATAAATAAAGACCGAGAGGGAGGTGGCGAGACGAGGGAATGGAGATCTGAAGAGGAACAGATGAAGACGGAGTCAGCAGCAATGAAGAATAGAGAATAAATATTTATGCGATGTGATGTTTCTGCATGACAGCTTCTATATTATACTTGAACGTGAGCTACACCTCCGCCATGAGAAGTGCATTGGCGATGAATTGCACCATCCGCCAATAAAGTACATTGGGGGATTTGGCACAAAAAGAGGACGGGTAAACAGATTGAGGACTGAAGGGAGGAAGCAATAAAGATGGAAGGAGAGGGGGGGACAGATGGAGCGGAGAGAGTGATCTGAGAGGAGGGGCGTATGGAGGAGATACAAAACAAAACGCCAGCAGACAGAAAATTGACATCACAGGTAGGTACTGCAAACGGACCAGCGTACGTCAGGCAGATCTAGATAGTGTAAACAAGGAGAGGGGCAAAAAAAAAAAAAAAAATGAGCAGTGGAGATTTGTGGCTGGAGTGAAAGGCATGAAATGAATGGAGTGGAGGGGTGGGTAGGGGGGCTGCAGAGTGTGTCCTGGGAGAG
Organism: Bostrychus sinensis; assembly: GCA_020698575.1. Lineage (NCBI taxonomy): Eukaryota > Metazoa > Chordata > Actinopteri > Gobiiformes > Eleotridae > Bostrychus > Bostrychus sinensis. The sequence goes on along the minus strand of CM036247.1, from coordinate 29,659,695 downwards.
GGCCAGGGGAGCAGCCAGGGGTTTGTGGAAGTGACAGTGAGGAGAGAGACAAGGGCCATTAACTCAGACAGAGCTGCTAACAGGGCCACCGCTGATTCATGTGCTGCACCCCTGTGAAACGCTGCCAAATACTGAAGGGATCAGTGGAAGTTGGTTAGAATAGGGGCTGTCTTAGCAACTATGGGCCTTATGCAGAGTACAACCTGGAAATTAAAGGTCACCTATTCTGCAAAATTGACTTTTTTGAGCTGGTAACCATATTCTGATATTTTTGCACCTCAAAAACATGCCTGGAGTAGTATTTTGTTTTATTCACACTTTGAGTAATCCTGTATGCTGAAGCCATTCCATTCTCAAGAGCTGGAAATGCTCTGTGTTACCTCTCTACACAGATACATAGGACCAGGAAGTGCTTCTGCCTCTTTCTAAAGCCCATACACTATCACCAGATTCATGCTGATAATTTCAACTCTTGAATTACAAAGCACTCCCAAAGTTCCCAAAGTTTTTCCATACATATACATAATTTAAAGTTATAAAACGTGAAATAATAGGGCAAAGGTGTCCAAAATTGTTTCAAAAAGCCTGAAAAAAGCATAATAATAAAAAAACACAGTACTGTATTTATTAAAGCACTCTTAGTTAACAACATTTTTTTCACACCTGCCTCAAACTTTTACAAAGTACAGTTTTTGAACATTCAAAAGGATTGCAAAAGTTGTACCCTTTCATGAGTGAGACTAACAGCCCCAACACATTTTTTTTTTGTTTCTGATAATTAGCAGTTTTATTTAATGTCACCCTGCTTGGGGATGACAAAAAACAAAGAAACCATGAATGCGTGTTTGACTTGGACAGTGGCACAGTACAGTCTCAACATAACATAGTCAATTTTGTGAATAGAAGGCTGATTAGATGTGCTGTATTGCTTTGCTAACTTTAACATTTAGCAGTTACACCATATGACTGCATCATGTATTAAACAACTGCAAAAAGCATAACGTCTCTGTTTTACCCCGGGTAAAACATTTACTCTAACATTCATTCATCAGAGGGAATATGGATTTAAAATTTCACCAATACATGCATGTTTTTATATGGTGGGAGGAAGCAGTAGTAACACAGGCTGCGAACTCCACTCAGAGAGATCATGGGTTGGCTTGTATGGAGATCAAACCCATGACCTCCTTTCTGAAATGAAGGATCCCTAACCCCTCTGCTACTATGCACCCCCACAACTGGTGAATCATTATAGCTGAAGCTCAAAGGTCAAATTTTCTAAAAAAAAAAAAAAAAAACAAAAAAAACAAAACAAAAAAAAAATGTATGAAGCAGATTTTACTTTTAATTAAAATCTTGTCATGTATGAAAAATGCTAGTTGGAGCTGTTTGGCTGTTTCTTTGCAGCAGTGGAGAGATACAAATGTTAGGAGCATACACATTAAAAATGTAGCTTCACAGATTGGGTGAGGGGAAAGTTGGGTTCACTTGGGACTAATTTGACTGTGCTCTATCTGGTGATTTGTAATAATTGCCCTGCTGGTGGTTGTTTAAATCCACAGGGACTCTGCTGTGTCTGTGCTTTCAATCTTCCCTGTGGCAGGGAAATGAACGCAGCTCGTGGTGGAGTCACTGGAGAAATGCTTGAAAAGGTTTTCAGCTAAAGTTGAACTTTTGTGCCACATCAGCATATGACAAAGTCATACAAATCGTGTATTCAGGGCACCAAGCATTTTGATTAATAGCTCTGATATTAAGGCAGGGCGCATTTCGTAAACAGCACTTTTTCTATGCTTTACATGAGACATCAGAAACATAGAGGACATAGCTTAGCATAAAGACGTGCTAAAAATATATGCGCTGACAGTGTTTTCTATGCTCTATACTGCATAATCATTTGTTCTTTACTCACTTAAATGTATTTGGTCCCATGTTTTGAATATATGCAATATTTGTCATGCAGTTGTTTTGCATAAATATATATGTTGTCCCCTTAAGAAAATCAAACTGAGTATACTGTATGATCTAAAATCAGTAATGGATCCAGTTTGGATCCTTGGAGAACACCAAAAATAATACCTAAGCTGTAAGGCAAAGCTCTTGAGTGCATACATTCACCAAGACAGTACAGTTCCACCCCTGTCCAGATGGTCATCCGGATCTACACCAAAAAACAAAACATGCGGCCTGTTTTTATACAGTCTGGTTTAGCAACTGTAAGGGTAAAATGTTAGCTCCAGGCATCCTTTGGCCTCTTTCCTCTTTACTTTGCAGGTCCCATTATTTTCAGTTGCACATACAGTGTTAAAGTGTGGGCGGCCGCTCCCAGCTCTCGTGCTCACACAGGCTGATTGCAGGCTTTTTGCCCAGTGTGAGATGGTGGAGAGCCAAACTAACTGAGTGGCTGCTGAACACAGCAGAACATCCAGGGAGCCGGGAGAGCCAGATGTTTTCTCTAGAGTTGGCTGAAGTCAGAGGGACTGTGCCAGTGCGGACTGGAGCTCAGTCAACAGGTGTGGATGAAGAGGGCTCCAGCTGAATGCCTGCGCTGTTGTTCCTTCTGGTGGGTAAGTAATGCTTGGCTATTGTTTGCTAACAGATTAGGGATTCAGTAATTTGTGATTAACCATGGTTTCTGCAAGCTTGAGATATATTTTCATCTTTATATTTATTTTCCAATTTCAAATACACAGCATGTTTACTTTTATTTCAGTATAGGAGAGTGCACGTCGAGTCAACATGAGTTCATGAGTCCATCTTCTAAATGTGCAGGATTTAGCCACACTGGCAAATTTTCATCTGCTAACAGACAGAAAAAGCACATACACAAGGCACATGGGCAGACACTCATTCCCCACTGTGTTCAGGTATGGGACCCTTCTAGAGGTGTGGCATAATTTTATTATAATGTCCCAGGTAAGGCAGTCTCCATCTCTGTTTGGACTATTTGAAAGGAGGCACTGGTAACTGCACAACTGCCAGGACTGTAGTGTAAAATATACAGCAAGATAATAAACATTTTACAGGAAATTACTTTTATTACTATAGGTTTTACATTTAGGAGAAGCTTTAGATCAGACAATGCTGTAATGTGTGACACTGTTCCTCTGAGTCATGGTTGGACAATGACTGCCTGTGTTCAAACACAGTCTCTATTGTGGTCCTGTGCTCATCAGTTACGTTCCAACCATGACTCAGAGGAACAGTGTCACACATGACACCAGCATCAACCTGTCAAATACTGTGATCTTATTAATGTAAACTGATATGCAAAGCTCTCAGTTTGGAAGTTAGTTTATTTTAGGAACTCAATTAGTATTCCTCGTCATGACCACATTTGCAAAGTCTCCAAAATGTGAAAGTGGATTAAGAAAAGCTAAAAAGTAAAACATTCTCTGTATTAGATATAAAGCCTGAACCCCTATTTCTGCCATGTTGACTCATGGTCTTTCACCAATGTGCACAGTTGATTGTTTTTACGGTATTTTACTGTAAAAATTACTGAATTAACTGTAAAAGCTTCATATTCTCACCATATTTTTACAGTAAATTCCTAGCCAGTTTTAAACTTTAAATTTGTCAGAATTTTGTCATTATTTTACAGTGTATATTTTGGCACTGTATGTATCTTATTAATGTTATGTATCCCCAGTTTACAGAAGGCATAAAAGTGCATAAGTATGTGTATGTGCACAATATGCCAGACATACAGTAAGTGATCTCAAAGCTAGTTTTTATAAATACAAGTTTCAGTTAAGAGTTCATGTCAGTAATTGTAGTTGGTGGGCAGATGGCAAGATTGAATGTAAAAATAAGCCTTGTAGACAGTCTGTGCCAATTTTTGTGTTGTATAGATGGAGACAGTGCTCAAAATAAACATGTATGATGGCTAAATTCCCACATACAGTAATGGCTATACATTACCTTGGCTAAGGCCCAAGTCACCAGTGGGGGACAAGGACAATGGCATAGAGAAGGTACAGATTAACTGACCTCCGTGTGAGTGCAGCCAAATAGAACCATAAATTGAGTTAGTACACACGAAAAGATACTACTCTCCTTTACTTTATACTGTGATCTTAATGGGACAAGAATGCAACAATAAAGTAGAGTCTGATCCTCAAGCATCTGCTGCATTCACTATATGCACAGGTGTTAGCATGGCCTTTAACGGCACACTGCACTGAGAGGAAGCAGCAAAGTGTGAACGAGCTGATGGCTGGGAGTGCACTAGCAGCCCATATCAAAGTGTCTCTCTAAACGCACTCAGACAGAAACAAAGAAGAAGTCTGCTCAATGAATCTCCAAAAAGGACACATCTGGGACAATGAGGGGAAGTGGCAGAGCAGTTAGTGGCTTTCATTAGCGCAGAGTACGAAAACAGGTAAGGGGTACGAGGGACACGGACACCCTGCCTTCGGTGTCATATGTCAGCGTGAGAGACAGACGCGTTAGAGTGAGTGTGTGTAGAGGTGGAAGTCAGCGGGAATGAAGGGCACGCTGGAGGGCAGAGGAATTGGCAGAGATTGAGGCAAGAGATGGCACCGTATTGTCTTACGCTATTCAGGACGACAGACTGTAATTATTGATAACCCAGAGCTCAAGCTTCACACTGGGGGCAGGTGAGAGGAATAGAAATGAGTGCTATCAGGTGAGACAATAACGGGGCATTCTACAATCTTAGTATTATTGATCTGTGTAGGCTCATAGAACATCTAGCTTAACAAAAAATTAATTAAAAATACTAAATCTGCTTCTAAGACATTCAGGTGTTCATCAGAGCACCTTCAGCAGCAATGTACAGGAAAACAGGAAGTCACTGGCATTAAATACAAAGCTGATCATGTGACCTTCAGCTGTTTATATAATGCCAGTTACTTCATACTTCATTATTATATACATTTACAGACTTCCATTCATTCAGTACCATACTGATTTATCAGCCAACTTAATATTCATTCATTTTCTTTCTTTTGCCGTTCATGTATGCTTGAAGCCTATACCAGCAACTACTAGTATTGCCTACATAAATTATAAGAACACCTATGGAACACTATATGCAGTTTGTTAAGGTTGATTAAAGAAGCCATGTTAAATATATTACCTATAAAATGAAGTCAAATTGGAATAGTTAGGGCCTGGTGTCTGGTTATCAACAGATCCTGATTCCAACCAAGTTACATTTTTTAAAATATAATAATAACTTGCCCACAGTTTTACTTCCTTTTAACTATTCTAATTATGTTTAATATCCCAGTGTGTGTTGTTATAAATGTCCCTCAGTATGGCGTTAACATATTCAAGTACCCCAAGTCACAGCCACTGTATTCTTCTATTACTCCTTGGAGGTGCTGAGATCCAAACAGCTTTCAGTCGAGCAGATTATCAAGAAATCACACACACTCAAGCCCACAAGCCCTTGGTTTTATTATTCAGGTACAGCAAGCTATTTCCCTTTATATTTGTCCTTTCCCTGATGACACCAACAAAGCTGAGCCCTTATACTATGCACATGCTTTCTCAGCCCATAACACCACATAACCTCCTCTTGAGTTCCAATTTATTACCTGGTGGCAGAGTGAATAGTAGTTGAGGGACTTACAAGCAGCGCTGGTCTCTCTTTTTTGTATAATCAAGGTGAAAAGGACAGGGATGAGCATCTGAGCCGGGCCATGGCTTAAACACAATTACAGATTCAGAGATACAGCTTGTTTGTATGAGCTGTGTATCCAGTGGGTGGTATGGTACGGGTCAGGTCAGTGCAGTTCGGTAACCTCTAAAGCAGCATGTGTTTACCCTATAATGTGGCAGGGGAATAACGACTGACATATAAATTATATTTAAAGCCAACTTCCAAACAAGGATGCTGTGGGGTGACAGTAGCTCTAGCGATGTTTGCCCACTAACCCAAACGTTGGTGGTTCGATCTCCACTACTGGTATTGCATACTGTTGTCGTGTCCTTGGTAGGGATGGGCATCGAAACCTGGTTCTACCCAAGATCCAATCCATCAGAATTGTCTGCCTCTGCCGTTAACAATTCCTCTAATTGATGCCACTTTAGGCAGTTGTGTTTGTGTGAGCAGCAGGTTTTGCTCTGAGGCCTGCCCCACTCCCGAGCAGCGCCTCTAACTTATTTACTTTCACATCACTGCTATAGTCGTCTTCGTTGAGTAGCCTACAATGCGCGGTGCTCATTGTGCAATGCATGTCGTTCTCCCCTCTCTAATTAAAGTGCCTTGAGTGTCTAGAAAAGCTATATAAGACTAATGCATTATTGTGATCATTGTTATTTGCCAATAATATGTATATAATGTATTGCATTATGAAATGAACTGTTTTAAATTTAGTTCTATTCCTTTATTAGGCATGCGTACAACCTGGACAATGGTCAGTCAAGGGCTGATACACATACACTACAATTCAATCACATTCACTCATTGGAGGAACTAACTCACCTAACTTAAAGGTCCCTTATTAAGTTAAATCGTCTTTTTTGAGCTAATGTTAATAATAATGTGTCCACCTCTTTCCAACTGGGACTCCCTTTGCTTTGCATAAACACATATCTAATCATCTTTTTGCCTTGGTTAATGGAAGAGTTCTGTCATCCAGTCAACATTCTGTAGTTTCTATCTCTACTTTATTTAGACCACAGTCTTGGAACCCCTATAGCCAAACTGCCCAAAAACTGTTGACGTATGGTGAGATTTTTAGGTACCCTTTTTGTTCATAGCTATATATTGATCCTCATCATGCTGCTACAGTGAAAATGATTACTCACTTTGGTTTCTCTTGCTTGCTTACTCACACATGACTTTAATAGTCTGCTGCAAACCACCAGCAGATTTCTGTTTTTGATTCCAATGGCTCACTTCTTAAGTGCTCTGTGTAATTGAGGGACTTGTGCTCTGTCAAAGACGCTGTCTCCTCACCATGAGTTTTATTAAGACCTCTCTTCACCTCCATCACAGCACCAAGACATCCTGTTCCTACCACTCATGTCCTTCTGGCTATTTTTCTTTTTCTTTTTTTCCCCATTTAAAGTCCTTTCTTCTCTTTGCCGCTGGGCATGCTATGTCATCCACAGAGCAGGTATGTCTGACAGCATGTGACGTCTGACTGAGAATGCACAATGGTCTGCCAGATCACTTCCATTCATTATCAATCGGAGTTTAGGATGAAATATTCCTCACATGTGTTAATATGTCACTGTTGAGTTGTTGTCAAGTGTCTTAAAATAAATCAGTGTCAATAGATGGCATACTCACTGAAATTGTGTGCTGTATTTGTCACCCTGCCTATAGATTCTCACCAGCAAGATACGTACCAACGCAGCAGTAATGTCTAGCCACTTGTAGTGAAGGTAAAAACATAAATTAAAATCAAATCAGTTTATTTAGTGCCAAATCACAAGAAAGCTGTCTCAATTTTTATAGAGCTGGTCAAGAGTCCAGACCAGGGTTAAATGCCAAATGCAGCTCAGAGATCATTTTTTATTGGCTCAATTGTTACATGTAGTCGTTTTTAATGCAAGGTACTGTGCAGGTAAAAAGCTTCATATTTGAAAGAGAACCTGGTATTAAAAAAGAAAATGCCAGATCCATCTCTCTAAAAGTGGTTGATGAGAATTCACTCATACTATTTGCCAGTCCAAAGCCTGGATAAATGTGTGGATTCACTGTGGAGAAACCCTGACAGAATGGGAGCAGCAAAACTAGATTTTCGATTATGGTGGGGTGAAATACACCTCTTGTGAATGGCTCTCCATGTATATTTTTTCAGTATGTGACCTTCAATGAAAAATGTAGACAGTCTTGGTCTAGATCATGCTCTTGAAATTTTGTTTTAGATTTTAGGAGAGAAACCAACATCATAAGTTGATTATTTAATAATTCAATAGAGCAGTGTTTTCCAACAAAGTTAAAACTCAATACTCAATGCGAAAGATTTACCAAGGACTAAGGTTGTCAAAATTTCTATTAATAAGAAAAACAGGTAAAAGCACTATAAAATTAACCGCTGGACGTCAGTGCTGTCAGACATACCTGCTCTGTGGACTAATCATTTAAGGAAGAAGAGAATGAATATAATTAAAAAAATGTACTTAAATATTTTTAGCATAAATTACTCTGCAGTGCACTTAACATGCTGTTTAAGAAAGACCTAAGTGACTTTTTTTTTTTTATCTTTGGGCTGTTCACAATTCGGTTAGGGATCACCACAGGAAACCATTTGCACAGTAATTTGGAAGATTTTTACACTGCTGATTTTTACATCTGCTTTGAGTGAGGTTTAAACCACTTAACCTTCCAAAGACGGAACTGACATATAATAAAAATAAAAAAAATTAAATATAAGTCCTATAGAAAAAAGTTTAGAAAAGACTGCTTTAGAGACATTTTTTCATGTGGTTTTAACAGTTAATGCTCTTTTGAAGGTCTTGTACTTAAAAATTTCTAGTTTTCATATTTTTTTCTTTACTCTTCTCAAGGGCAACGCTAATTTTACCTTAATAATCTTGCTGCCTTAGTGATGTGGGTGTGATAATTTCATCAGGCATTTTGTCAAAGTATAAGAGTCTTTGTTGATAAAGCCCTGGTGCTGAAACAATCTGGGCATAGCTCGGGATCATCCATAGTGTTATTTGATGTTCTATTACAAGTCAGCATAACACAGTCCCAAGTCACTGGATGCAGTTTTTTGCCTTTTGCTGATGCAGTCAGCATTCTCTATTATTATAGAGATTTTTTTTTTTTTTTCGGGGTTAAATACCATTTGATCTTTTCAAAATGTTTTGCCTTATTTTTATGCTAATAGGTGCACAGACATCTGTTTCTTTTAATTACAGCCCAAATAAAGTTAATAAAACATTATTTCTTTAATTAACCACTTTCCACAAACATGATTGAGCTCAAAGCTGCTACAATTTTACTGAGAAATCTTTCATAAAAACCTTAGTAAATCAAAGAAGTGGGTGACTCACATGCTTCCCCAGTGCAGACAAGCAAGGGCAGTCTTTGCATGAAGAGAACAGAATTACCATGGGACTGGGCCTAGAAGAGACATGCACCCCACTTGGACAGACCAGCAGTGCATCTTGAAGCTAAGCTTTTGGAAGAAGCCACCCACAAGTGGTGCCTGAAGCTAGAATTACAGCGCTCCACTCACAGAGTCAATCTGAACTGTGGGCAAATGGGCACTTTTGGCTCCTTAAGCTTCACTAGACACCTGCCTCGGCCCAGGGTTATAGGTGTGTGAGGTCCCTTCAGGGCATTAGTTAGCTGCTTACACTGGTTTCCCAAGCCAGGCCTTAGGAGAGACAAGAGTGGCGCAGAGTATATAGGTGATAGCAGGCCAGTCATTAGGAGTTATGGACAGGAAGGAATTTTTGTAAAAAGTTGCCCTGTCACATTCTCACACTTCACCACCACTGCTATACAATACCAAAATTCAGTGTATTGAGCCTGTTTGGTTATGTCATGTAAATACAAGCCAAGGTCCTATAGGTCAATAATATTAGACTTCAACACAGATTTTTGTGACGTCAGAATTTCCTTTATCCTAGATTATGCTACTTCTTCTTTACCTATAGCTTCTTTTTAGGGGTCACCACAGCAAATCACCTGCCTCCATCTAACCCTTGACATTCTTCTCTTTCATGTCAAATAACTCCATACCCTCTATCACTACATAAATCCATAAATCCATTCGTTTGACACCATAAGCTCCACAACCTGCAGCTCTGCCTCCTGTCTTATCAGTGCTGCTATCTTAGTGCTGCCAGTGAATGTACGGATTTTAACAGATGCAACAGGCACTTCATAGTGATAACAGATCTCACTCTGACAAGGCCTAAATCACTCTCTTTTTTGGAGGCTTATGTAGTTTTTGAAGTACCATGTTCATTTTAGACTTTTAACAGAAATTTGGCATACCAACATTTCCCATATACTACATACAATTTCAATTCAAATCTTAAATAGTAGAGGAGCCAGGATGGAGCCTTGTGGAATGTCATAGTTTTCAGACTTTGCATTATTATATAATACACCCTTGGGACAGGGATTACTTGCATTCAAGCCATCCTCCAACTTTTACAACCAATTTTTTAATATTTTATTAAAGGTCCACTCTTGTGCTAAATCAACCTTTTCTTTTAGTTTTAACCATGTTATAATTATAGTTTCTACCTCAAAAGCATACCTGGAATAGTAGTTTGTTTCATTCACCCATGTTTGAGTAATCCTCTAAGCTCAATCTGTCCTCCTCTCAAGATCTAGAAATGCTCGGTCTCACAGCTCTAAGTAGACAAGTGAAATCAGGAAATGCTGCTTCGCAGTTTCAAAAGCCCACACACCATCATTAGATGCGTTCTGATCATTTCAGCGCCTAAATTTCCATTGATACAAAGCAGTCAGCTCATTTATCTATCTTTTAGCCCTGTGTTGCTAATAGCTGTGCTAAATAGCCATTTTATGCTCTGTCCATTCCCCATCATTGCCAGCAGGGGGCGTCAGACACCTATTCCAAGCACTCTCTGCAAAGTCATACATATATACATTATTTTAAGGTATAAAATGTGAAATACTAATGCAAAGATGTCCAAAACTATATAATATTACTAATATACTATTTTTTTATTCATCTTCATGTTGTTTAGAAGTTATTCACAGTGTTATTGTGCAATCAAAGGAACAGTGAAAGAAATTTGATCTCTAAATGAACATATTCTGGATAAGACCTTGAGATTTCTTAATGCAGCTGCCCTTCCTGTGAGCACCTTTTCTGAGCTAGCGTTAAGTGCTGGGAGGTGAACACTCGGGTTACCACTCACAGATGACACTTTTCACGAGCGGACCTCAGCACACTGTCTTCCCAGCACACGTTCCATTCGACGCAGTGTTTTGAAAATGTCAAGGCCCCAGTGTCACATCGCTTCAGAGACAAAAGCTCAGGGAAGTCCGGAAGATGTCCCACTCAAAGCTATTATACAGTGACTGTGAGGACAGAGCCGTGGAGTGTTTGTGCTGCGGCAGGGGTTTTGTGAACGCATTGGAGGATATGGAGAACAAAAAATCCTCCATCCACTTTCACACAGAGGAGTTTTCCAAAGGTCACTCTGCCCATTCTCCCACCAATTTCCATTGATCAGCATTCTTCACAGCTGTTTATGCACTGAGAGTTTTGCCCAAGAAGCCCATCATAAATCAAATGCAGCCATTGTCCGGCAATGAGACAAATCTTTAAAGCTGAAGTACCCAATTTTACTAATTCCATCCCAGAAAATTTTTCTTCTTCTTAGCAGTGTTTTCTTTTTGTAACAAGACGTATCTAGCACTAAAATATACAGTGGCCCAGAGAGCTCAACGAATTACAAAAGCCGAAACACACTTTACAAAAAGAAACTGCCCCACGACATTACAACAACCATTTTTCTGCACCGGAACATGTAGCACCAGAAGTTCTGCAGCTGGAAGCTGCTCATTTAACAGCCAAGGAGCATGTCCCTTAGCAGAGTTTTTGAGAGTGTGAGAAAAGTTTTTAAAAAAACATGGCCTCCTCCCTCTTATATATTCACATTTAATTTTATTTTATTTAATATCAGATTTGTGCCTTGCATCTCTTTTGCTTATATTTTTTTGTTTTTTGTTTTGTTTTTGCTTTTTTGTAGTGTAAGCTACAAAGCCAGTGTTGGGACTGGTATCTTTCCAGTTGGACTTGCTGCTGCCATTACTCCAATGCATAAAGACGTGCACCAGCTTTGACTCAACCAATGAAAGGCTCCCTGATTCGAATGTGACTGTCCCTCTTTGTTCTGAGTCTACAATTGGGCCAAACATTCTGCTCTTGCTGTACTTCCCCCTCTGTCAAAAACTCTTTATAATAAAACAGAGCTGAAACAAAGTGTCAACATAATCACGAGCGAACTGTAGAGTGAGCTGTAGATGCGGCGCCTGACAATTACACCAGCTGATTCCTTAATCAGTGGGTGCATCCAAATGAGCATGGAGTCATTGTTGAATACAGCATTATCATAAATATCTCCATGCATCGCAAGAAAGTGAAGTTTACTCACATAACAGGTGTGAGATGTAAGTAGGAGCCTGCCCATGTAAGGCTCTGAATATCAGGACCAAGATTTTATAATTTATTCTGTAAGTGAAGCCAATGAAGGGACTTTATAATGGGGGTTATACGGGATCTCCTGTTTGAGCGGGTCAGAAGCCTTGCAGCGGAATTCTGGACCGGCAGCAAATGAGTCAGCTCCTTCTTATACAAGTGAACAGCCATTATTCTCATCGTGTAGAGACAAAAGCATGGATAAACATCTCAAGCTCTCATGCTTCATAGACTATGAATCAAATGAACAACACTTATAGATTAGTAGTTAGTATTTTGTAATGTTTACGTTTAACTTTCCGCTCCTAATGAGTCATGCACTGTTGATATTATTTAATTACTCCACTTTCTCAGTTTAAATCCATACCCTATGTGTAGTTTTTTACCAAAAAAAACAAAAAATGACTTTAAAGTTGCATTTTTAGTTGTCCTTTTATGAGCCAATCACATTTTGATGAGCAGAATGAGACCTTGACTGTTCACCTCAGTTGCCTCTATAACCCTCTATAATCTCGATGGTCTGTGAGTGGAGCAGCGATTATTTTGGTTGTCACTCAGACGTGTGTGTGCAAAGCGTGCACCCTGAGGACGAGCAGGAGACTGGCTGCAGTTCCTCTAACGGCCATTGGTGTCAGTAACTGTCAGAACCTCCGCAATGCTCCTTTAAAAGTAACTAACGTCCAAATGCTATATGCACAAAAACATTTGTGTATATTTGTGTTTGACATGCCTTAAACACTTTTAAGAGCTAAACAAACAAAGATGTGTGTAAAAGGCAAAATATATACTGTTTTTATTAGGTTTAACTAATTATTTGAGTAAGAGAGAAAAAATAATCAATAGAATAAGTGATAGAAAAATAATCTTTAACTGCAGCTGTATAATAAAGCTTAGATGAAGTAGTATCATTTTTTCAGCAATGACATCATGACATTATCTTGTATTGGTGGAATAATTTGTTTTCCACAAATATTCACATGAGTTCACGTTTAAGTCATTTTTTTTTCTACAGTGGTAATAATAGCAGCAGCACACTTTTTTTTTTTTTCTCCCCAGCACATCTCTCTGTGATGTTTGACGCCGTTTGGTTTTCCCTCCCAAAGTTTTGCTGGCATCAGATGTAGATCAAAGCACAGCACATTTCACAAAGAATCAGGCGGCGAATCCCAGCGGTCACTTAAAACACCAACGCACTACAAAGGGAAGATAAATTGTACTTGAAATGTATTCAATCATCTGACGTTTGAACAATATGGCACTCTTTGTCTAATTAATACCAGCAGTTTAGATGAGGTGAACTTTTATCGACATGATATATAATTACAGTGATGGATTAGTCACTCTTTTAGTAGTATTAGTTTCTTTAAAAAAAGCCAAGTGTATTTATTCATAAGCACCTTCCATGTTTTCCCGCGATACTTAAATAGGACTTTGATGCGCACTACAATAAATAGTGACAAAACACACGCACCAGCTCATACATATTAAAACGATGTAGAGCAAGTTGTTTTATGAAAACAACAAAGTTCAATATTTGCCAGTGTATGTGCAGATCTAAATTTAAAAGGCTCCAACTGGCAGTTCATATTATTAAAAGAGCTATATTATGCTTTTTCAGGCTTTTTGAAATCAGTTTGCACACCTTTGCATTAGTATTTCATGTTTGTTTTTTTAAATAATGTACAGTATATTTATATATATATCTTTTTTGGAGCGCCAAACAGGTGTTGATGCTTGGATTAGGTGTCTGTTGCCCCCTACTGGCAACAGTGGGGAATTGACAGAGCTATAATGGCTTATTACCACAGCTATTAGCAACATGACACTAACAGATAGATATTTGAGCTGGCTGTTCTGTAATGACAGCAATTTAAGCACTAAAATGATCAGAACGAGTCCGGAGATGGTGTATGGGTTTTAGAAATGTGCAGGAGCAGTTTCTGGTTTCATTTATCTACGTAGAGCGTGAATGAGACATTGAAAAAAATACTACTCTAGGTATCTTTTTGAGGTGCAAATAACAATATAGTGGTTAAGCTGTTGGTGTTACTGTTGTGCATGTTTTAACTTATGCATTTTTTGTCCTTTAACAGAGAATTTTAATTACATACAATAATGTATAGACATAATGTATAGACATGTGTTTTGTTAAAAGTATACATTTTGATATGAGAAATGATATATCGATAAAGGGCCCACACACTATAACTAACTATACAATGCTCGCCAGCTAAGGCAATCTATTTGCGGTTAGCCACTCTAGATTGTTTGGAAAGCAGTTTTAACATGTACAAGATAAAATGTTCTTGCCAGTTCCACTTATCTTGGCCAGAAAGAAGATCACAAAATAGCATCCACTATTGGCCGCATTATTAAAAAAAAAAAAAAAAAAAGTCCATATACACTGGAGAAAAAGCTCCAGAAGAAAAGCAATGGCAACCATCACTTGCTCAGTATGCTGGTTCCACCAAACCTGCCATGGGAAAGGCTATCCCAAAAATCATCCCATATCATAATAAAAAAGCCTTGTGAGATGTTTCCATTTTTAATTGCTACTTTGAGTGATTAGATTCAAAGTGTGACAAGCTGCTACGTACAGTATCCTTGCTGAGCCATTTGGTTGAGAAGTATTTCACTAAGATTTAGTGGCTTTAGTTCACCGGAACAATGACAGTACAGCTGTTTTAGTAAATGAAACATAGCCAGAAACATGACATTACGTCTGTGAGCAAATGCTGAATAATTTATATTGCCATTGTGAGTAAAAAGACTTGGCACACACAGAGACAATAGACAGGCGAATAAATAAATAGATCCAGCTCTCTGCTTTAACTCAATGATTGTGTCACTAAAAGCCATGACTTTTTAAAGAGCTGGCCTTTCCCTCCGAACAGGTGGCATGCCGCCACGGCCCCGACGCCAGGACAGATTATCCTAAAGGTGACGCAAGTGTGCAAATGCATAATAATGAGATTCACGCTGAGTTGCAAATCTGCGGCGCCTCCAAAATGTCAATGCACTACGTTTAAACAACAGCTGCCGACCCGTCACGACAAGTCTATCAAACAAGACAAAGCACCTTGGCTCAACTTCCACTCTTTCGCCTCCAAATTGTGTCGCATCATGCCGCCGTTTGAGTAATGATATCATAGTTCTAAAAGTCGCACTTAAAACTTGGGACGCATCGGCTTATTAAACATGATCAATGCGCTATCGAGCAGACAGATATTGAGGGAGGTCAAAAGAGATGAGAGAAAAGGCCAGAGGGGCTGCGAATGGAAAGATAGATATCGGTTGAGTGATTGAGATGCAAAGAAACAACGGCACCTTGAGAAGCAGACTGACGCGCCATTGATTCAAATAGAGCAGGACAGATGGAGTGGAAGAGCTGAGTGTTCAATCTAAAGTGCACTTACAAATGGTCCTGCTGTGGAATATACAGTCACAGTATTAGTTACAGCTTGTATGAAGCTTCCAAATACAGAATCTAATCACAAAGTCAAGTGGTATGCACACATGTTTGAGACGAACCTGCTCAAGTTCAAACTGAGCATTAGAATGGGGAAGAAACATCAGTCAAGTGGCTTCTAATATGGCATAGTTGCTGGTGCCATAGACTTGTCTGAGTGTTTTAAAAACTCTTCAACTACTTGACTGGCAGTTCGGTCAATAAAAATGCTCCGTTTAGGCCAGAGGTCTGAGAAGAATGACCAGACTGGTTCAGGATGATAGAAAGGCAGCTCTTACTCCAGTAAGCATGTCTCACAACCCAGGTCTGCAGAAGACCATCTCTGAACAAACTCTCAGCAACTCCAAACCTTTTAAGAAACTACTGCAGGAGGATATTTTTGGTTGTTAATGTGACCCGACAATCTGAAGGTGGGACTAGAAATCGATACTTCTTAGAGCAATGTTTGACCTTGGTTGGACTGCAGACCTTGGTTGTAAAAATGGCTGTTTGAGTGCTGGTTACATTTGTATGTTCTTGAATCAGTCTTCTCCCCCTTCGACCACTGGTATTTATGCTTGTACAACTGCTGCTCACTGGAATTGGTTTCTGTTTTGGACTATTCTCTAGAGATAGTTGTGCGTGAAAATCATTGTTGATCAGAAGTTTTTTTCATAATACTCATACCAGCCTGTCTGGCACCAACAACCATACCGCGTTTAAAAAGTTAGCGACGAAGATTGTTTTAAGATTGTTTCCCTTTAAATCACCTTTCCTCCTCATTCTGATGCTTTTGTTGAAGTTCTGCCATTTTGTCAATACATAAATTGTAAATGTCAGTGATGGGAGTATCGATACTGTGCTATCAATACTACACAGTACTCATTTGGGTATCGAGTACTTGAATAAAGCACCGATACCAACCAACACATGCGAAATAAAAGCACATGCATCTTTTGGGGGTAACTTACTCCAGTGTTATTTATTTTATACTATGCATATTAAAATTGTTAAATGGTCAGTATCAGCCACAGGACCCGACCCCAAGAGCAACAATTTTCAGAGTATCAGGCATCAGCATCGACCAAACCCCCCCCCCCAAATGAATCAGTATCGTATTGAATTTAAAAAGTGTGGTATCGCCCATCACTAGAGAATATTTTTAAAAAAAAATGAATCTGGCACTGTAAAATACTACTACATGACCTACCTTAAACTTCCAGTACATTAGCATTAGACCATTCTATCTCACAATTACTGTCTATCTGCCGAGGTAAATTTCAAATAAATGCTTCAAGAATTTTTTTCATTAGCAAGGACCACGCTACAACTACAGGGTAGATTTTAAGTATTTATTAGTGGCTGGTCTGGATAAGATGAAGGAATGATGAGGAACGCTGCGGGAGGCAGGATGCCAGATGCATGATGGAGAATACGGAATAAAGGATGAGGGATGCAAGATATGGGTTGCAGAATGACACATGCGAGGTAGTTTAGTTTAGGTTATTCTCTATTCAGGGCCATGTACAAATACACAAAATTCACAAGAAAAGAGATGCTTTGTACCAGATTTAGCTACAAGCTACTTTCCATCTGCAGTCCCGGGGCAGGTGGGCACAAACAATAAAACATTTCAGAATACAAAAGTTAACATTAATTTATGTTTTACTTACTATGTTACCAAGCTTAAAAAAGGCATTTTGTCCTAAATTCGTTATTAATTAAAATACTTACAAATACAGATAATCAGCAGTGAATAATGATAAATACAGGTAAACACAGCGTTAGTTCGACTGATGTTGGCACAGGTGATTATTGAGAATATGTTTTTTTAGACTTAGGAAAAATGCAGATCTATAGACAACTTCAGATTGTCTGGGAGCTGATTCCATTGATTGATAGTTTTAAAGAAAAAGGCATGCAAGATTGTGCAAAGGCAGAGCATCTGTTAGGGATTAGGCAGTTTTTGTTCCGAACAAAGTTGAATAAATTTCTTCCGTAGAGTTGGAACAATAATATTAATTTTAAAAATGTCTCGTAGATTTGAATATAGAATTTGATTGTTGAAACTCAGCGTTTTGTATTTGCTGAGAATATTACAGTGGTGAAATTAAAGTTGTTTTTTTTTTTATCTAGTACCTTTAAAGCCTGATTAAAGAGCGATCTGAGAGGTTTGAGTGTGGTTTCGTTGGCCCAAGACCAGCTAGAAATACAGTTTGTTATGTGCGAAACAATCATAGCATTAAAATACATCATAGATGCTTCCAGCGTAAGATTGTTTCTGTGAGGAAAAGAGGAAATGTTATATTTTACTAAATTAGACTTTTTTGATATGTTTTTTAAAACCCAGAGTGTGGTCCAAATGGACACCTAAATATTTCATTTCAATCACAATGTTTCATTTTGATCCTTTTACATAATTTTTAGACACATTTTTGATTTTGTTGGTCTTGGTAAAGTACATACCAAGTGGTATTTTTTAAGGCAGGGAGGTTTTAACCAGTCACTAACTTTATCCATCGACAATTTAGAGGCTACTTGAGCTATGTCCCTTCCATATATGTAGATGACAGCATCATTTGCATACATGATGATGTCTACATTTTTGCACACAGCCAGGAGATAATTTATGCAAATCCTGAACAACAGGTAAGGGATTCTGGGTAAGGGATGAGGGATGCAGAATGAGGGATGAAAGATGCAGGAAGAGGGATGACGGATGCAGGGTATGGGTTGAAGAATGACGGACGCAGGGTAAGGGATGTGGGATACAGAATGAGGCATGCAGGATGAGAGATGCAGGGTAAGAGAGGACGGATGCAAGATATGGGTTGCAGAATGACACATGCGGGGTAAGGGAGAGGGATGCAGGGAGAGGAATGACGGCTGCAGGATGAGGGATGAAGGGAGATGGATGAGGGATGCATGATAAGGATGCAGGGTAAGAAATGATGAATGCAGGAAGAGGGATGACGGATGAGGCCTATGGGTTGCAGAATGAAAGATGTGGGGTAAGGGATGAGGGATGCAGGGAGAGGGATGACAGCTACAGGATGAGGGATGCAGGGAGATGGATGAGGGATGCATGATATGGGTTGTAGAATGACGGATGCAGGGTAAGGGATGAGGGATACAGGATGAGGGATGCAGAATCTGGGATACAGACTGAGGGATGCAGGGTAAGAAATGATGAATGCGGGAAGAGGGATGAGGGATGCAGCCTATGGGTTGCAGAATACCAGATGCGGGGTAAGGGATGAGGGATGCAGGGAAAGGAATGACGTCTGCGTGATGAGAGATGCAAGGAGAGGGTCTACAAAGTGAGGGATGCCGGATGCAGGGTGAAGGGTACAGGGAGAGGGATGCAGGATAAGGACTAGAGACTGAGGTCTAGAGGGTAACGGATGCAGGGAGAGGAATGCAGGATGGAGGATGCAGAGTGAAGGATGAGGAATGCAGGGTTTTCATCTTTTTTATTTGCACAATTAGGCCTAGTCAGTGTGGTTAGCCTATTGCAAACATATTTTACAGTTTCAATTTAACAATCTTGGGGAACTCTATGAACTAATATCGAGACTCTTGAGAGGCTGAGAGCAGCGTGATTGAGACGCTTAGTAACAACGGCGCACTGAGCAGCAGTAAGACGCACCATTGATTCAAACAGGGTAGGACAAATTCAGAGTGTTTAATTCTATGCGTACTGATAAGTGTTGCTGGCTGCTGACAAAATGCAAGGTGTGCTTAATTAATGAGCCGAACAAGGGCGTATATGTTAGGCCATTAAGCAAGCCCGGGGCAGAGGGAACAGAAAAATGGTGACTGTTTCGCATAAATTGCAGAAAGGCTTGGCAGCGTCTACAATCAATACGTTAATTGTGCTCGTGTGTGATAATGGTGCCGAGATGTTGATGACAGTCCGACTTTGATTACTGATATTTATTTTTTGTTCTGGGAAGCTGTCCAAGTGTCGCGCCAACGTGCCAGAACTGTGACATTAACAGCGCCGCATATCCGGAATACGACTCTTTAAATGTGTATCGATGGGCCGTGGTAAATGGCTTAGTGAGACAGCCCCAGAAATGAATGGCGGTCCATAAACAATCAAACATTTTCAGTGGAGGTTTTGTTCCGCTTAGAAACCTCACTTAGATGGAAGTAATCTGTTTACAAAGGTACTGCTAAATCTGTTTTTGGTTCATTAAATGCACTGTAAAATTATTGTAGTGTTTTTGCTCGTTTTTGCTTGCTTGCTGATCATTGACCTAGGCTTTGCATTAGGAATGACTGCTAATAAGGCCAATGGTACTCTTAGCAAGATAACTGGTCAAATAATGGTTTTTAATTGGAATGCCTTTTTCAGGAACTGCCAGTAATAGGTGGAAAAAAAGTATTTTTTTGTTAGGATCTGAAGCACAATATCACATAAACACATAATTAGTAATAGTGGATTCTTAAAGGGAATATGCTATGCTTTTGTTAATATTTTTTAACCAATCTTAGTCAACTCTTGAACAGCATTTCACATTTTACAACCTTTTAAAAGCTTTCCTGACTAAAAGAACGTTTTTAATGAGTACTCTACTGGTGCTATAAAGAAACAGGTGAAGACACCAGCAGTGGGCAGGAGAGTGCAGACTGTTGCGGTCTTTAACATAATTTAAAGAATAAAAGAAACTTCTCTTCCTTAAATTTTTGTATGATGCTGTGTGATGATTTGTATGAAGTTTTACAAGATGAAAAATAGCTGTGAAGAATCAGTGGAAGCTGAGCTGTACATCATTTTTGAATGAGAGCAGACTGGATGTAGAGGGCTTGTTGATTGGTCAGTGTTTCCTGGAGTGGGCGGGGTTTGTGGGAGAGGCAGAGGTTTGGGCAATCAAGCATTTTGAGGCCTCAGAATAGCTGTGCCAGAGACTACAGGATTACTCAAACATGCATGAATGAAGCAAGACACAGCCCCAGGTATGTTCTTGATGCAGGAACATTAAAAGATGGCAGAAAGCTTTGTTGCGTAATATAGCTCCTTTAATTACCATTGTAAGATATAAGGGTGCTCAGATGATCCAGGTTTAAGTCTAGGTCTGGGTTCCATATCTTTACCATAATCTGTGCTATTTTGAGTTTTCTAGTTTCATCATATGACTTTTTTTTCTTCAGGTCCCTTTTAAATAATATAGTTTTAAGCAATATAAACTGTGGAAATATCCTCTTTGTAGTACATTGTTAGTCTGTGGCATTGGGGACTCTTTACTTAGGCTATCAGTTAGTTAATTACAAGTCCGACTCAACCAAAAGCCCTGAGATATTCTGATATTCTAAGCATTAATATACAGTTCCACTTGTCACTGTCACTGGGGTATGTGTATTTTGGGTAAATGGACAGCTCCTCTCAGAAGCTAATAGTGAGGAACAATGGCCATTTTAGGGATGCTGATATCAGCACTCTGTACAAGTACTGTGGATCTGTGTGTGCCTGTGTGACCAGCAGTTAAAAAGTCATGGCAGCATTTTTATGTGGGTTTATTTTCGTGGTTGCATGTCATGCACAAAGTACACTACTAAATCAGAAATTGCCTGAATCGAGTATCTTAGCACATCATAAACCCAGCATAATCGTAGAAAATCTTGCAACAAGCGATACTAAATGACTGGTTTTGTAAGTTTTATAGTATCTAATTAGTAATTAGCTTGATGGCTATGTAAACAAACTGATGGTAACCAGTTAAGAACTCAAAAGTCCTTTTTAAACTTCAGACTTGTCCACACCGTATTTCTTTTTCATACTTCTTGCTACCTTTGTCTGTAAGCAGGAAAACTGTTACAAAAGTAACAGTTTTTTTGATGAAATTTATGATTTTGAGTAAGAAGAATTATTTGGTTTCTGTGTGGATTTGGTATTCTGGGAAATGTTGTTCTTCTGTTTCACCTATTAAGGGTTAGGACTTTTTTTTATCATTTTAAGGTATTTTTATGAACTTGTGAAATTAAAAAACATACTGTATGCATGAGCGTTGAATGCATTTTTGATATTTTATTCTGTTTTTAATTTCACAGATTATCGATGTTTGATGGCTGTGATGGATTTTCACTCATTTTAATGTTTTTATGCATTTGTATGAAGAAACATAATATGCACAACTTAATAGAAATAACAATAAAATAGCTCTTTTTTCCTCATTTGTGGCTTTGATACACATGCTTTTAGTGTTACAAAACTGGATCATGATTGAATGCATGAAAAATCTGGGCAGAACTTTGTTTGCAATTGAGGAACAAATATTTCTTCATAAATAATTAAAACAGCCAATATCACAACAGTATTTGTGAGACAGAGGCAGATAAAAATGCTTTATGAGGTTGGTTAATTGGTTGAGGTTGGTTCTCTATTGTTACGTAGCATAAATCAATAATCAGCCAATAAAAAAGTTCTAAATCATCTTCAGTATGCACAAATTGCAAAAATACATTTGATTAGTGAGGCGGCACGGTGGCACAGTGGCTAGCACACTTGCCTCACAGCAAGAAGGTCCTGGGTTTGATTCCTGGACTGGAGGAGGCCTTTCTGTGTGGAGTTTGCATGTTCTCCCCATGTTTGAGTAGGTTTTCGTCCAGGTGCTCTGGTTTCCTAGCCTGACAAGCCAGACTATAACATTAAATGTAAAGTCTGGGGACAGTCCATAGACAGAGCTCAAGCCTAGGGGTGGAATCAATGGATGTCATTCAAACTGCTTCCACACATAATAGGCCAGCGCTCTGACCAATCAGAGCAAAGTACAAGGTGAGCTTTTTTAGCTACCAGCGGAGCCAGCTGGTATATTAGACTTTTGCCATAGCCGGTCAGCAAAACCGCAAATACAACCTTCTTTAAGACGAATGATTTGACTGCTTCTTTCTGCTCCACTTTCAAAGAAAAACCCAAATCTAACTCTTCCAAAATTGATGTCAAGGAAGCCTTGGACGGAGCCAAGATTGGCCCTTATGGTGTGTTACTAGACCAACCCGCTAGGCAAAAAATATTTTCTGCCCCTAGGGTGCGTCTTGCCTGGAAAATCCAGACTGATATGTCTCTGTGTTATTCTACAGAGAAATATCAGTCTGGTCACCACGCCGTCCGCAGTGGTTTACTCAAATCCAAACCGTACCGTGCATTTTGATTGGTTTATTTAAGTCACGTGTTCTTCGCAAGCAGCGTCACTCATATGCGTCTCCTCACCACAACAATCAAGATGGCGCACCGAGGAGCCGAGAGTTTGTTTCATTCAGTGGTATGGTACGGTAATGTTGAAATAACTCCCTCGTTCCTCCCTCGTGGCTTCACTTCGTTTGTTTACTTTCTCACTTTCTTGTCGCTTTGTTAACGTCATGTCTGCCATTTTCTGATTGGCTAACTCCGCTGCCCGTTAACTCGGGTTTGCTCCGCCCTAGAAATTGAATTGATTCTAAGGCGACCAGACAAACTAAAATATATCTAAAATATAAAATACAACAAAATATAAATCATAATCCAGAAAAGAGCCACAGACGAGAGAGAGTCCAGCGCAGAAAAGTTAATTGCATGACACAACAAACGGAGCTCATGTCCAGTCTTTACAAAAGCCCCCGATCTCATCCAAACATGACCTTTGATACTTTTTTGAAAACACTAATTTTCATATGTCCTTGAAAATAACCAGTTATTATTTGTCTAGACAGTTGTTATTCAAATTTAATTTGTAAACATCCCAATTGAACGGGTGCCAACCACTGCACCTGCTGTGGACACTCAATTTGTCACGTCCACAAAAGTTCATCAAGGTTATTATTATGGAGTTATATAAATCATTAAGCAGTGGAAATATACAACCCACACGGCCATCATGTTATATTCCCCTTTATTGTGATGTCATCAACAGTGGCACCTACACTAAACTACAATCAGGAGCCAAATTAAATTCTGTACCTCTTTGTGTGTTTTATCTTATCTACAATGAGGCTCATTGTGTTTCCCTCACAGTTACAAAGTCACACATTTCTCAAAGAATGCATGAAGATGAACACATTACATTATCATGACTTTATAAACACTCACAGCACTGAAGTTTTTTACTATAATGGATATATGAAATTATACAGGTTATTTGACTGTACCTTTAATACTTAGCATAAAACCATAAGAAAACCAGCCCTCGGTGTTACCAGTCTTCCTGACCTAAAGTAACAACATTTATAGCTTTTTAACTCATTAACCTCTACAACATGTGTCAGGTTGGCCCATAGTGGCAGCGCGCACGTTCGCAGCGGCTCAAGACTAAACCTCCATGTGATCTACACAATTTCTATGTACACTTTGTATGTATAATGACAAATAAAACCCCTTTATGTTTACTTTATGATGCATAGAGTAAGTGTTTAATTCAACAGGTTCATAAAATCACTCAAACTTGCGCTCAATAGGGGAAACATGGGGGAACAGAATTTCCTTATCTATCAATGGAGAGAGCATTTCCCCCAGAACTAGAAGATCCCCAGTTCTAATTCTTATTATCTTTACAATTGTGAGAGGGGTCTGCTCTAGTGCTGTTTTCTGACCAGTACACATTGTTTTCCCATGACTACTGCCATTGTTCAAATCCGACACTGACCACTATATAAAGGGTAAGACAAAGACAATAGCTGCTGCACTGCACAGCAAAGGGCAACACAATCACAAATGCATTTGGAAAACTTCTCCCAAGTATCTTCCTTGCATTTCAATTGTGCGTTTTATTTTCCTCCTCTTCTTCTCTCAGCGCATTTAAAACAGCACAAACCCTGCCGGAAAAATACACTGTGGCACAGATTGATTATAGGTCTGGGCAATGCATCGGAGACTGCTACATTGTTCGGAAGTTGCCAGGCTTTGAGGGGAAATGGATAAATCTACAGGGATATGCTCATCTGATTGCACCCAACAAACAGCTGACAGAGGCGCCTTTTTTAGCAACACTTGTGAAAGTCTGAAGATATGTAATGAATTTGAATCAACAACGTGATGGAAGCTTTTTATGCGATGATGAGTGTTTCTGTATACATTCTGAACTGTCAAAACATAAAACGCTTATGGATTCTGCCTCATATTTCTCATCAGTCACAGTGCAGCTGATGTATGTTCTGTGAGCATTTAGCTGCGATGCTAACACAGCTTAAGGGGTGAAACAGGATGAATCATTTTGTCAGTTTTGTAATGATTCAGCAATGGAGTGCAAAGGTAAGTGAATTTCTTATTGTGCCTTTGTGGCGTTCAGTTATTATCTGAAATTGTATTAAAGGAGACCTATTGTGCTTTCTTCAGGCTTTTGGAAATAATTTTGGACACCTCTAGATTAGTATTTCACATTTTGTAACTCAATATGTATTGAAAGCCCCATCCTTTTTTTGGGAGCTTTTGCTTTCTCTCTGCTGAAAACGCTTCCACTAGCTGCATTTTAAGGCCCTAAAAAATGGTAAATGGTCACATTTATAAATACAGTATATTGCTTTTCTACCTCCATGGATACTCAAAGCACATTACATGAAGGTACCATTCACCCACTCACACTCACACATTCATACAGCAGTGTACACAGTGACTGGAGGCAAGGTGGTAAAGCCCAAACACCGTCATCGGACTCTTTCTGATAATTTCAACACTGTTGTGACTAAGAAGCATTTATATCTGATCTTTATTGATGTGTTAGCATCATGTTCCTAGTAGCCATGCTAATAGGTAATAGGCATTTTATGCTTTGTCCATTCCCCATGTTGCCAGCAGGGGGCGTTAGGCTCCTAATCCAAGCATTCTCTACAAAATCAAAATAACAGCTCCCCAACAGAAGACGTTTTCCATACTATACATTGTTTTAAATGATAAAACATGAAATACTAATGCAAAAGTGTCCAAAATTATTTCAAAAAGCCTGAAAAAAGAATAAAATAAGACCTTTAAATAAACAAACATAACAAATTTAGTTTATATTTTGACTAGGCTTGGGACTGACACATGGGGAAGCATACCCTTTACCTCCTGCACCAAGGGGAGCCTTAGAATCCACATTTGTGCAAAGTCTATGCAAAATATGTCCCTTGTCCTTATATGGGCCATTTATCTCAGAATGTGGCTTGGAATAATCTGTGATGGCACAAAATCTCAATAAATGCCCCTACAGCTGTGGTTAAAGGTCTCTTATTTTTCAGGCCTTTTAAAATAATTTTGGACACTTTTGCATTAGTATTTTATGTTTTATAACTTAAAACAATGCATATGTATGGAAAATGTCTCCTTTTGGCATGCTAATGATGTCAATTTAATCTAAAATTATCAGAATGAGTCCAATGACAGAATTAAAATCTTCAAAAGAAAAATGCTGAACCAGGCTGGAACTTTGGCACTATGCAACTTGTGGGAAAGATTAACTTGAATTATGATAATGCATAATGTCATTAAACCTTTAATGAACAAACTGTATATCAAAACCACAGCTTTGTCAACCAGTATCTGTTTGAGGGATAGAATGTGCTCCTCCAGTGTCAACAGAGGATAGCCATTGACTGAAAAATGATGCTAGTTATGCTTTTGGTATAGGAACAGCCAATTGTGCGCATCAAAAAGTTTTTTTGTGTGTGTGTCTTTGTTCTGATTAGTTCATTCGCCCTGCTACATATAGGGTTTTTCATGGCCACAACTCAAGAACAGTATGCTTTTAATATAACCTATATAGCACATAATATGAATGTCAGAGAGCCAGCACTGCTTGCGCTCATTTGCTGTCAAATCACTTTCCCCAATCTGTCATTTTGACTTGACATTATATGGTAAGGTGAGAGAAAGAAATAGACGTCCTGACATAGACACATTTAGTTCAGGCCTTGTTATACAGGCGTTACTGTGAGCTGCATGTCTACTGGAAGCTTTTTTGGAGCTGATTACGTAAGCCAATTATAGAGCACACAGGGCCACAGAGGTCCGGATCTCGGTATTTTTCTATTACTACACTAAACCAGATCTAAACCAGGAAAAAAACAGGGCTAAACCAGGTCTAAACCAGGTCTCAACCAGGTCTAAACCAGGAAAAAAACAGTACTAAACCAGGACTAAACCAGGTCTAAACCAAGTCTAAACCAGGTAAAACACAGGACTAAACCAGGACTAAACCAGGGCTAAACCAGGGCTAAACCTGGACTATGCCAGGATTAAACCAGGTCTAAACAAGGACGAAACCAGGATTAAACAAAAAAAAAAAAAAAAAAAAAAAAAGCTCTAAACCAGGACTTATTTATAAAAAATCAGGACTCAACCAGGTCTAAATCAGTACTAAACAAGGACTAAACCAGGGCTAAACCAGGACAAAACCAGGTCCAAACCAGGTCTAAACAAGGACTAAACCAGGATTAATCAAGCACTAAGCCAGGTCTAAACAAGGACTAGACTAGGACTAAACAAGGAAGGAATCAAGTCTTAACAGGACTAAGGACGTACTCACATCTAGGGCCATTCGAACCGTGCTGTGCCCAGGTTCGATTGGGGAGCGGTCTGAGTCCCCCGCCGGCCCTCACTTTCACTGCACAAACGATCCGTGGCGTGGCCCGGTTACGTCTTCACCTCTGTGGGCGACAGGCTGCTACGTCATCATGGTGCGCGACTTCACAAGTCGAGCAAGCCGCTAACACTTTTAAAACCGGTGTAGTGGAAAACATGAGACCAGCGGAATGAAGTTTTTTGTTTGTTTTGTTTTGTTTTTACCAGCGGCATGAAGTTGTCCTATTTTGTTGAGTCTCGTTCGTGAGACACGGTCTTCTGTCACATGTTTTGGAATAAGCCACATCTGAGGAGCAGTGAAGGCATCCGCAGACGGAGAGAGGCTTCAGAACTACTGCCGCTGTTCTCTTCTTCAGAACGGTGAGCGCAGGTCAGTGGCGTTGTTACGAGTGTTGATAATGGAGTTCATTCAATTTTACTGAGAGAAGAACAGTTGCGTACATGACAGAGCTCGTAGTAGTGCGTGCGCGCATGCATGAGCAACCGCGCCTGTGCCGTGGCCCACCTCCACCAACCGTGCCAAAGTCCTGAAGCGTACCGCGCCTGGGCGCGGTTCGGAGCACTCACATTAAGCAACTGTGCCGTGCTTTAGGGGCGTTCCGGACTTGGGCACGGTTCGATTGGCCTGGTGTGAGTACACCCTAAGCCAGGGCTAAACCAGGACTAAACCAAGACTAAAGTAGGACTAAACCAAGACTAAAGTAGGACTAAACCAAGACTAAAGTAGGACTAAACCAAGACTAAAGTAGGACTAAACCAGGACTAAACCAGGTCTAAACAAGGATTAAGGCAGGTCTAAACTAGGATTACACCAGAAAAAAAAGAAAAAAACAAAACAAAACTCTAAACCAGGACTCATTTAGGAAAAAGACAGGACCAAATCAGGTCTAAACAAGGACTAAACCAGGACCAAACCAAGACTAAACCAGGATTGAACATGGACTAAATTGGCTGTCAACATAATGGACCACAGTATTTCTAAAATCAGACGCAAATAAGTTTACAGAACTTGTACAAATACCCAGCAATCCTGCAACAATGTGCCTGAACCACACGTCTCAGTATTAAGTTGTCACTTTTACATTTGCGTGTCTTATTTATGAGGCAGTTTAATCAGGGAAAGTCTCTTAAAGCCGCGGGCCGTCACGTGAAATCCCTGTGCACCTTGAGATTTGGCCCTTTCTGCCAAAATCGCCAGGGTACAGCTGCGGCCCCGCGGGGGTGTAAGGCTCCGGCTCTGTGCGCAGTTTGACAAATGTGATTATAGCGCTGCCAGAACAACTCTGTCTCAGGAAAGTGTTTGCATAACTATGACTGCAGACTGTATGTAACTTTAGCAGGCCGTGTGCATGTTAATGAAGCAGTGGGAGACTTAATAATGGGTTGTTAACATATGTCCTAGAACTCAACAGATGTTAAAATACAAGGTATAATAGAAACTTTTGTGATGTTGGTGATTTACAATTAAAAAACCAAGAATGTTAAGAATGTTCTTGTGGCATTTGGTGACATGTGCACCAACATTACCAACATAAATTTGTCCCATTGAAATTAATATATTATGGTTTTATTCACTCTTTGACAGCATGTTTTACAACTATTAAAACTTTTTTTTTTTTTGCAGATAACAGATTAGTTGTTTTAATATACAATGAAAATAATAACAATAGTTTCAACACAAATAAACAAGTATGTGTATAAAAAAGACAAAACATAAAAAACAATCAAATCCCCCTCAAAAAAAAGTATGTCTGTATCTCTATATAGTTATTTGTATACCTCTCTACATAGTTAGATTACGTTACATACATTATACACCATCTATATAATTTATTACATTATTACATGTTAAAAACATTTTTGTGACTTTTTTTTCTTTTGAGGTATTTTGGGCCATTTTTTAGCCTTTATTGATAAGACAGAGTGTATTAGGAAATCTTAGGGAGCAGGGAGAGATACTGTCATACTATCATACTGGCAAACTGTCAGAGTCCTGGACTCAAACCCGCAACATTGAGGCAGGCTGTAGTTGCCCTTTGTATGCACTGGCGCTCTATCACAAAGCCTACAGCAGCAAAAGAGGCACTTTATGGCACTTTTCTGGTGCCCAGCAGAGGGCAGCTATGTTGCTGTCTTTTGAACATAATCAGAGAAAAAAAGCTCTTCACTTCCTTAAACTTTTTGTATGATGCCATTTTACTACAGTATGAAACAGAGCTGTACACTTTTTTTTTTCTTTTTTTTTTGGTGGGGGGGGGGGGGTAAATGAATGAGAGCAGCCTGGATGTAAGGGGCTTGCTGATCATACTTCCTGGAGTCCCATCCAGTCTTAGCGGGCTCGTTAGGCGCAATGTACGGCCATATCTATTAGTTGTGCCCCATGCCAGGGGCTTGGTGGTTCTGCTCAACCACATTGCCTATGAAGACCATATGTTTGCTTCTTCTGTCTTGTTATTTTTGACTCATAGCAAGTTTTAGGTTTAGCACCAACTGGTTTTGTTGCGCTGACATTAGTCATGGCCATAGCTCACACATACAACCCAGACTTATCTGCTTTTGTAGTTGCATGATGGCAGTGGTGGAAGAAGTACTCATTTTCTTATCTTAAGTAAAAGAACAGAAAAGGAGCAAAAATGTACTCAAGTAAAAATATCAGATGGAAATTTCTACTTAAGTAAAAGTATAAAAGTACTCACTTTCAAATGTACTTTTGAGTAAAAAGTAAAACTATTCTGCAGATTCAAGAGCTAATGAATGTATTAAATGTAAGGGATTTTGCTGAAAATGAATGGTTAACCAGAGCAATAGATGAGACTGAATCCATAGGTAAGGTTTTTATAAAAAGTACTACTTTACTGCTTCTTTTATACTCATGTACTGTGTCTACAATGACGACACAGCAAAAACTAATGATTCTAAACCAAAGTCAAAATAGTTTTTACTTCAAACCAACTCGTTAATGTAGTGGAGTAAAAAGTACAGATACTTACTCTCAAATGCACTAAGGTGAAGGTAGAAGTACCTCTTAAAATTTACAAGTAAAGAACATTATACATTACAATGTACTTAAGTTAAGTAACTAAGTACTTTTACTTTGTCACAGTCCACCACTCCATAACGGGCCATTGGTGGATTTTACAGACCTTAACAAAACTCCAAACCACAACTTTTATGTGACCAAAAATACATTTTACTTGTGAATAAATTAGCTGTACCACTGACAGACAAACACATATATTATCTATGTGTATATGTAGTTATTGTCTGTTAAAACTGCTGGTATAACAGTCCACAGACTACATGAATTTTTACTTTTTTTCATTTTTATTGTAGAAGAAAAGCAAACAGTAACATTACCTGATTAAATGATCCTGTAGAAAAAGTCATGAGGAAAACTTCTGGAGGAAAAACAGTTAATGAGTATACTTGACGCATCTATAAGTGATTTATCTTCATTATTGTCAGCTCAGCACTAAAATACACTGCTAGCTGCCAAAGTGACACCTCATTCACGGTGCCAATTCTGCAGAACAGAGTGCTTAGTAATGCCAGCCACATCCAATAAAGACATTGTTCCACCACTCGGGGAGGATAACAAGTACGAGAACACAGGGAAGGAGCTCCATTTGTAATGAGCAGAACATAGCGGGACAGATGGAGAATGAGATGGGGGAAGGAACGAGCAGTCGAGCAGGGTAGGACTGGAGGAGGAGGATTGCAGGATTTTGATAATGATACGAAATGGTGGAATCAGTTGTTGGGGAAGTGAGAATGAGAGATTTGGGAGTAATTGTGCAGGGAAATGCAGGAAAAGGTGCCACTTAGTCAGTGTGGGTATTGACATCATTTTTGATAACTGGCAACACTAAACATAAATACATAATTGTATTTTTATTATGAATTTTTTTAGGGCAGTCATGGAGTGTTTGAAGGGATTCTGTACAATATTGAGATACAACCAAAGATATTATCCACACTCTCTGAAAGAACAAATGCTTAGTTTCTGTGGATTGTTGACATTTTGAGGATTTTTTGTGGCTCAATAAAAACAGGATTCACCCCTGAACTAAAAGATTTTTGAGTTTGAGTCTAGGCCTTGGCACTATACCTTTACTATTGTGAGAGTTGTGTACATTGATAAACTTTTCTTTAAGGCTTTTCAAGTATATCAACAAGTTAGACATCCATTCATCCATCTTCTTCCGCTTTATCCGGGGCCGAGTCGTGGGGGCAGCAGTCTAAGCAGGGACTCCCAGACCTCCCTCTCCCTGGACACTTCCTCCGGCTGCCCTGGAGGAACCCCCAAGGCGTTCCCAGGCTAACCTAGAGACATAGTCCCTCCATCATGTCCTAGGTCTTCCCTGGGGTCTCCTCCCAGTGGGACATGCCAAGAGGCATCCAGAACAGATGCCACCTCAGCTGGCTCGGGCTCAGCGTAGAGCAGCGGCTCCTCGTGAGTGACCAAGCTCCTCACCCTATCTCTAAGGGAGCACCCGGCAACCCTACAGAGGAAACTCATTTCGGCCGCTTGTATCCGGGATCTTGTCCTTTCTTTCATGACCCAAAGCTCATGACCATAGGTGAGAGTAGGAACATAGATCAACTGGTAACTCGAGAGCTTTTCTTTTTGGCTCAGCTCCTTCTTCACCACAACAGACCAATACAACGACCGCATTACTGCAGACGCTGCACCGATCCTCCTGTCGATCTCACGCTCCATCCTTCCCTCACTCGCGAGCAAGACCCCGAGATACTCCTCCACCCTTTCCTGGTCGACAACCATGAGATCGGGCTTGGAGGTGCTGATTCTCATCCCAACTGCTTCACACTCGGCTGCAAACCACCCCAGTGCACACAGAAGGTCCTGGTTTGATGAAGCCAACAGGACAACATCATCTGTAAAAAGCAGAGATGAAATCCTGTGGTCCCCAAACCGGACTCCCTCCAGCCCCTGGCAGTGCCTAGAAAGTTATACACAGTGGTTAATAAATAAAGACACATATAGGCTGGTCAAGCTGGTCTAAAGGCTAATAAACAGAAAAAAATGCATTGATTTAAACTGATTCTTACACACAAGTTTAGATATTTATTTGATTCTCATCAACTCCTGGTCAAAGCTGTGTTAATTAGTTCCTTTTGGACTAAATCATTTTGTTTATGCATAATTTCCTATTTTAGGTAGCTGATTTATAGCTCAGGTGCTTTACAACTTCACCTAATGGGTCAGGGGATCATATCTGACCTTTCTATGCCTTTATTAATGATCTGAAGTAGGATAGGTAACATATGACCTACATAATGTAGCTTTAAGACAGAAGCCATAGTAAGACATAAGCTGCACTGGAAAAAATTAAGGAGTTTTTTTTTTATTTTATTTTTTTATGCTTGGATTAGGTGCCTGTTGTGTTGCTTCAAGGTCCTGTTGGCCCTCCCCACTTCACTCTGTCAGCTCCCACTCAATTGCAAACACCATAGTTTATAGCAAACATATGTGAATGGAAGAAAATACAGCTCCAGGTTTGTTTTTGAGGAGGAAACAGCATTACAACATGGTATAAAGCTAAAAAGAAAAAAAGGTTTATTTTCCAGTTGGTTAACTAAACCAGGACTAGCTAATTGCAATGCTTTAATAACCTATTAAGCTTAAAGTATGTGTTTTCTCTTTGAGTGTCTATCTAATCCTTATTAACACTACTTGTCGACTTTGCAAGTAGAGAGAAGGTAAGTGAAGGCAAAATCTGCATATTGGCAAAACATTCATCCAAAAAGCTAATGCCAAACTCCAAGCAACATTTGTGTGGTAAGCACAAAAGTCAGTTTGAAGCTATTCTGTGAATGGGAATTTATCCAGTTTTACTATTTTGAATAAAATAAAAACAGAAACGGATTGTTGTTGGGCAGTGGAGTAGGATACAGATGAAAAAAATATAATAAAAGAAAATGTACTTTTAAAGATTAGACTAGCAAGTAATAATTGGCAACTTACATGAACACAAATTATATACTGTATATAAATAATCTCACACAGGTCTTATTTTTCATCTGTAGTCTAAAACAACACAATTAAACCAGCCCAGAGAAGTGACTAACTAGCTAGAGTTATACAAACATGACATATTTGGTCCCAGTGCTCCAGGAAGCTGCAGTCTGTTACCACGGATACCTGTGAAATTCATGTTGCAGGTAGACTTCTGTAAGCAGCTATCTTCACTTTTTTTTTTTTTACCAAACACGGCATTCACAGCATAATGGAGCTCTGGTGAGGCTCCTGGACACAGAATTGATCAGGAAATAATAAAGAGATCGATGTAGGATTGGACTGCCTTCTGCATTTCAATAAAAAAATACACTCATTGGTCTTTAGTTACTCCTGTTCTGATGCTTCTGAATGCAAATATCTGATCAACAAATTATACAGCAACACTGGAATGAGAAAATATCAAAATTGTAAGGCAGCAGTAACTTGTTAAAACCAAGGTCGGCAGAATCATCACGTAAAGCCTTAGACAGACGGCAGAAGAAGACCAGAGGGGACCACTCCTGTCAGCTAAAAACAAAAAAACTGAGCTGACGGTTCAGACGGGTTCATTAAAATGGGACAACAGAAGATTTAAAAATGTAGTTTGGTCTCATGAGTCATGGTCATTAATTGGTGTAAACTTAAAAGCATGGATCCAGCCTACAACAGTTCAGATGGTAGTGGGAGGTGGTGTAACAGCTAGTACCAAATGCCAAGTCTAAGTATCGTTGCAAACTATGTCCATGTCTTTATGACCATATACTGTAGTCATGTTCACTGCAAAAAATCATTATCGGCATTACTACATTAGATTTATTGACTAAGGCTAGATTGTTTGACTTGTTTAAAGTTATTTCTGCCAATGGGGTAAGAAAATTCCACTTATGGCATTGGCAGATAATTTTGATGGAAATAAGTAAAATGACTTGAAACGAAACAGAAATAACTTGAAACAAGGCAAATAATCTAGTAATAAGTTACCTAATGAGTAAATAAATCCAATCTAGTGAACACTGCTCGAATCAAGATTAATAATCTGAATTCATGTAATTTTAACTAATGTAGATTTTGATTGTTTTCAGCGTTCTAATAACTACCAGCATGATAACTTCAGATCATTTAAAACTAGTTATTTGAACAAGCCTCTGAGTTCATTTAAATTATGCCTTATTGATGTATAACCTTGTTTCTGCTTCACAAAGCTATATTTATTGGTAATATCACATCACCATTAATCAGTTCCTTAAAACCTGTTCTCCAAATGTTGAAATCTGACCACTCATGGACTCGCTCATTCACCCTCAGTAATTTTCACAGTCTCAAGGGCTCCTTGAGTGTACGCGGGTGTCTGCAGTAGTGATGAAGCATCCTGATCTCTCCTCTCTGTAAACCACTGAACCGTGTGGGCTGCTGCATGTCTTTAACTCGCGGCGTCCTTGCTTGATTTTTAATTTCCTTAACAGAACCTTGTCAAGTCAGAATTAATGAAATCATTCCCACATCGCACACGCTTTAATAGATCCACATGAGAAAATTATGAATTAATCGATTAACTAGGTATGATGATAAGTTTAGGGCCATGTCCGCACATATATGAATCATTTTACAAGATTTTGTCTGGATATGGGCTTCTTCTTCAACACTATGTGAGGGGACAACATTAGAGAGATTTTTATTAAAGACATTCTGAATCAAAACCAATCTTACCACAGGGGGTCATAAGCAAGATTTACTAAGACAGGTGCTAAATTAAATTAAATTTAATTTAAATTTTGATGGTTGTACTGTTAATTATGTGTAGTGTGATTATGGTGAGGAAGTGATTTAGATGTACATGGATGTTTGAATATCTGACTATGTATTTTATTGTATTGCCCACCTGCCCCGGGACTGTAGATGGAAATTAGCTGTAGTTAAATCTGGTGTAAAGCGGCTCTTCTTTTGTAAGATTAATGTGTTTGCACACGCTCCCTGTTAAATAAATAAATAGACTAAAAATAAAAATTTTGGAGGGCAGCTTAAAAAATAGCGTCAGCTGTTTTTGGGCATGTTTGCTTGTGATATACAAAGAGAAATTGCTGCAAGTAATTGATGCTGCAAATCTGATATGTAGGCTAAATGAGAATTTTAGAGCATAGACATCACTAACAGTGAGAGCAACGCTGATCTGATCTGACTGCATCTTTTGTTACAGTGATGTAACACAAAAGTCAACATGAGAGTCCAGCCTCAAATACCAGGACTGACTGTATCAGACTCACTGTCAGTGAGGGATAATCATTTCATTGCATTTTACTTTCTTCTATTAACTTTGAGTAGTCCATCCTTGTTAAAGGTTTCAAGCGATTGTGGCACTGACCACAGTCACATGACTTATTTCCCCTCTGTGTGACACAAGTGAAGACAGAGAGGAAAGTCCTATTCACTGTCATAGCCTATAACCTTTCAAACAATTATACAAAATGTGTCAAGTACCGTCTATGTTGTGCTGATGTTGATCAAATAAATATAACAATTAAAAAAATATTTTCGAAGTCCTGCACTCTTACATTCAAGGCAAATCCACGCAGTGCAGCCTTGAGCCATAGACCATCTGTCAATCAAGCACCACAGCGAGCATTGGGAGGCAATGGGATAAACACAAGTG
This sequence comes from Bostrychus sinensis, assembly GCA_020698575.1. Lineage (NCBI taxonomy): Eukaryota > Metazoa > Chordata > Actinopteri > Gobiiformes > Eleotridae > Bostrychus > Bostrychus sinensis. The sequence continues at coordinate 29,623,926 of CM036247.1, read as the reverse complement.
AGACTTCATGTAGCCTTTGCACAGCGTTTAAAGACTATTCTGTCACCTAGGGATTTAAAAGTACATGGAACAGACACAAGACAGGAGTTCAGGGAAATACGAGCGAGAATCAAGGAAGAAGTGTCGCAGGTAAAGTCTGTTTCTTTGTTTCCTCCAACTTCATATCAACACTTTACTGTTGTATCTTTGTAAATGAGCCCTGTTAAAGCAGTATACAAGGGTGGACTGATAATCTGGCATACCGGGCAAAATCCCGGTGGCTTGACGGTCCACCTTTTTCTTTTTTCTTTTCTTTTTTTTTTTTTTTTTTTTCCATTTACTTATTTTAAATTAAGGCGCACTCACACTAGGGCCATTCGGACTGTGCTGTGCCCATGTATGATTGGGGAGGAGTCTGAGTCCCCCGCTGGCCCGCACTCTCACCTGCACAAATGATCTGTGCCGTGGCGCGGTTACGTCATCAGCTCACACGTTTTGGAATAAACCACATCCGAGGAGCAGCGAAGGCACCGCAGACGATGAGAGAGGCTTCAAAACTACTGCCGCTGTCTGTTCTCTTCTTCCTAAAGGTGAGCGCAAGACAGTGGTGTTGTTATGAGAGTTTATAATTGAGTTTATTCACTTTTTACTGAGAGAACACTTGCGTACATGACAGAGCTCATATTCTGCGTGCGCGCATGCATGAGCAACCGCGCCGTGGCCCACCTCCTCCAACCGTGCATTAGGCAACCGTGCCGTGCTTTAGGGCCGTTCCGGACTCCCGCCAGTTTCCATAGTGTTGAGTGTGGAAAGATGGAGAAATCAAAGTGGAAAGGGGGTGTGGAGAGGTTGCGAGAAAAGAAATTAAAGAATCTCACAGCAGACACTGCAAAATGTGCCAAAATCACAGACCTATTCACTGGAGGGGCTGCTGTAGCCCCCACGTCCTCTGTGACGGTGCAGGTTGAAGGTGAAGCCAGCAGCAGCAGACAGGGAGAGGAGCAGCCAGGGAGGACATACATAAATTAGTAGTCGGTTGTACTGCGGTAATTATGAGTGGCCTGTCTATGCCAAAAATGCCTGTGCCGTTTTTTTGTCCCAGTCCAGCCCTGGCAGTATAACTTATTTCAACGCCCCATCCTGTGCACTAAATGCTGCACTCATTCCTTCGCAAAACTTTTGCACCTGCTCCTCTAATGTGCTAAATTTGCATGCAGGTTTAGCTCCTGTACTTGTGATAAGTCAAATAGCGACCACAAAGCGATTTAATTTGCATTTTCCACGCCTTGGATTTTCCATGTTCTGGCGAGAATGCCTCATTTTACATATTCATTGAGTCACCGGAGCAAAATCTGCGCCGGGCTCATTTTGCTCCTGTGAGAGACGCAAATCTTAGCTGTGCCTGGGCTTGCTCCACTTTTAGCACGTTTTATTCATTTAGCGTGTGCGCAAACCTTTGGTAAGTCTGGCCCATTGTGTCGAGAAAAGCATCTGGCAGAAAACCTGTGTGAAATCAATGCAGAATGGAGCACATTGGGTGAGGCTTTGTGAAACTGAGCGTTTTGAGGCCAACAGACATGTGTGAATGACTCAAAACACAACTCCAGGTATGCTTTTTAATGAGGGAATATTATAACATGGTAAAAAGCTTAGAAGAGACAATTTTGCATAATATATCTTTAGTTGTAGTTTAGAAATTGGTATATTTTTTAACTATACCTTCAGGGAACAAATAATGGCATCCCATTTATGTACCTTTTGGTAATACTAGTGGATTAATTTCCTCCTCTGTTGTTGCTGGGTATGAGTTGCAGAGATTATGAGTATAAGGAAACAAGCTTTTGGATAGTGTCAGATGAGATGCTATTAAGGAAAACCCAATAAATATTTTAAAAAGTACTAATATCATGAATGCTAATATCACTAGTGCAATAAAAAAAATGTTTACCTATTGCTCTGTTGGTAAAACATACGGCACATAGCGAATGCGGCTCACCTCAGTGTCATAAGTTTGAGTTTGAATTTCAATGATATCTCTCTATACTTTCTCTGATTTCCTGTCTTGTCTATTAAAGCATTAAAGGTAAAAAATATAAAAAAAAAATGTTCACCTGTTGACTCTACATCCAGAGACTTTTAAAAGTGAAAATGAATAAACATGACATGGTCTCCATTTCTTATGATTGCACCATTCCAAAACAAGCCCACCTTGATTCCTCTGCTTTGACCTCTGCTGTCAGCGGCCGTGCACATGAGCTAAATTCTTTTTTCGCACACGCTTGTTCCATTTGTCTGTCTGAATGTCTGTCTGTCTCTCTGGCCCCTTTCTCTGCCTCCTTCCTCATCTATTTACTCTCTTCCTACACCTCTAGCCAGACGCGAGGTTGCTCTCCTCATTAACCTCCCCGGCTCTCTCCAGCTCACCTCGGGCCAGCCCCACTTTAAGCTGCACTCATTACGGCCCGAATCAAGAAGGTGGACTCAAAGTTAAGGCGGAGAAAGCTGGGAGAAGTAGGATGAGGAAGTTCAACTCACTGGTTAGCGTGGAGAAGTGTGTCAGAAGGGGAGACTGCCAAGATTCTCAGCACTGGTATTGACTATTGCACTCAGGACAAAGTCTTGAGGCACGTCTTTTGAACTTTTGTTTGTGAAATGAGGACACAATCAGGTCATAGGTTAGATAACAATGAGCCTGACATAAAGTTTGGTCCACAGAAAAGCACATGTATTAGTTCTTTTTATGAAAAAGTTCATCTTTTGTCTCATCAGTCCAGAATTATCAATGTGAAATAAGCTCTTGTGTAAAGATGGGACTCATGGCTCTTTAACAGGAGCCAGATCTTTGGGATCTGTTCATTTCTAAGAGCCGTTCAAAAGACTGACTCATTTTTGGATTTACGTCATTTTAAGAAGCCAGTCTCTTCATTGAGAAAATAAACACTGGGAGGAGTGTTACAATATAATTTTAGTCAAAATAAAATTCTAATCGTTTCTATTGGTGGGACATTATTATTGTCATTGATGATTATAAAATTATTAAGTGTGGACTGAATTCACTAATGGTGACGTCATATAGCATAGAGTGAGACCATCATTTAGGATTTATTATGTCAAAAGTGTGCAAAATATAGCTACCTTGACATGTTCATGCAAAAAATGTAAAAACAAAGCAGGCAACAATAAACTTTCATGCACACATGTGTAGGTACTTAGAGACTGTATGTGCTCCTCTCTCTCTTCTTCTCTTACTGTTTATGATTCTTTCTTGAGCTTGAGTTCTTCAACTTTTTCTTATGATATTTTTTCAGGGTTGGCAGACAAAAAAGAGCTTGTTCATTTCAATACAAGAGTAAAAAAAAAAAAAAAACAAGCAAAAAAGAACAGCTAATGCCCCTCTCTAAATCAGCTCTCATCTTTCCCGGTGAAGAGCTGTTCAAAAGATTCTGATCATTCATGAACATCTCAGCTCTACTCTTGTGTTCTTTCTGGTCAGTGATGGTTTTCTCTTTGAAACTCTCCCATGGATACAATTTTCTTCTTTCTTTTCGTCTTTTTCTTATTGTTGAATCATGGACTCTAACCTTAACTGACAGATGTGAGTTCTACAGTTCTTTTAATTAGTTTGTTCTGGGTTCTTTTGTGACCTCCTGGAAGAGTCTGTGATGCGCTCAGGCCACTCATGGGACGAGTCAGCACTGATTCCAAGTCTTCCAAGTTTGTGGATAATCTAAACCAATCCAATCCACTTTATTTCTATAGCACATTTTACAAACACAGTTTCCAAAGTGCTGCAAAATTATAAAACAATAAATAAATTAATACATGTTCTATTTAACCTCACTAGCTTCCACTAAAGTAATAAAAACTAGTAAGATCAAATAAGAGCAATGCAATAAAAAAAGCACATAAATAAATATGTAAAATCAATAAAATAAATAAAAACAAAACAATAAAAGACACAGGACCACACAACTCTTGCCAAGTTAAGACGAGACTAAAAAACATTCCACTGTGGGGGCCATCCTGACATGGGGGGGCAGAGCATTCCACAGTCTGGGGCCGACCATAGAGAAAGCCCGGTCCCCTGTGATTTTAAGTCTCGTCCTAGGGACCACAAGCTGGAGCTGGCCCACAGATCTCAGTGAACACGCTGGAGTGTAAATTTGGATAAGGTCCGTGATGTACTGTGGGGTCAGTCCATTCAAAGCTTTACAAATAAACAATAAAATCTTAAAATCAATTCTAAACCTAACAGGAAGCTAGTGCAGGGAGGCGAGGACAGGGGTGATGTGTTTGCGCTTTTTGGTTCTTGTTAAAAGCTGCGCAGCAGAATTTTGGACTAACTGCAAGTGAGAAAGTGCATTTTGAGTAATTCCAGTGTAAAGTGCATTACAGTAGTCCAAACGTGATCAAATAAAAGTGTGCATGACTTGCTCCAATTGTTTAAAAGATAAAAAGGTTTGATTTTAGATAAAACCCAAAGATGAAAAAAACTTGATTTTATGACAGAGTTAATTTCTTTATTCAGTTTAAAATCACTGTCTATAGTGACGCCAAGGCTGGTGACCGTGGGATGCACATGGTTTTCGAGGGGGCCCAAGTCGATCAGAGTGCTAATAGGACCAAACAACATTACTTCTGTCTTCCCCTCATTTAGATTTAAACAATTCTGAGCCAACCAAGCCTTGACTTCACTTAAACACTCGAGTAGGGGTGTCAGGGGGGTGTGGTCATTTTTGGTCAATGGCAGGTATATTTGGCAATCATCTGCATAAAAATGATAGGAGATACAATGCCTTTTAAAAATCACACTGAGTGGGATAAGGTACAGAGCAAAGAGGAAGGGCCCGAGAATTGATCCCTGGGGGGCTCCACTGTGAAGAGGGGTGGTGGACGACGTGGAGTCCCCCAGTCTGACAGCAAAACATCTCCCACAGGTATGACCTGAACCACTCCAGAGCAGTCCCCCTGATATCCACAGAGTTTTCCAGATGGGATAAAAGAATTGCGTGGTCAACTGTGTCAAAAGCAGCAGTCAGGTCTAAAAACACTAAAATGGCTGAATCACCAGTATCAGTCATTAAAAACAGGTCATTAAAAACCTTTAAGAGTGCAGACTCTGTGCTATGGAAGGCTCTGTAACCTGACTGGAAAGTATCAAAAGTGCCATTTGCATCTAAAAAAGGCTGTAACTGTGCAAGTACACTTTTCTCCAAAATCTTCGATAAGAATGGAAGTTTGGAAATTGGCCGATAAATTGATCAAATCGTAGAGTCAAGACCAGTTTTTTAAATTAAAGGTTCAATAACAGCCTTTTTACAAAAGGAGTGCCCAATACCAGAAGACAGACTGCTGTTGGCTGTTGCTACTGTTGTTTCTCAGACATAAGGGCCAATAGTCACCCAGACCTCTTTAAAAAAGCGAGGAGGGACTGTGTCAGTGGGAGAAGTGGAAGGTTTAAGTTTACTGACTATTTCTGTAAGAAATGACAGTGACACGGGCTCAAACTGATCAAAAATATCAAGGCACTGTGTCATTATGGGAAGATGAAAAGAGGGGCGATATATTGGCTCTGATAATAGCGATCTTATTATTGAAAACGTGCAAAAAGTTTTTACCCGGTTTGCGCGACATTTCCAGTATAGAGGTAGGACTGGGGTTTACAACAGAACCAAGAGTTTTAAACAGAACCCGGGGCTTATTGATTTTGTTTGATATTATATGTGAGAAGTATTTTGTTTTTTCAGCTTTAACAATATACTGATAGGTTCTCCAACTATCTTTAAGGATTTGGTATGATAATGGCTCTCACCAGGGTTTACTGGCGCCCCAAAGCCATAGACATGGCTTTGTCACCCTTTTTTTCCTTTACTTTGCTTTCCAGAAACAGGTAATTGATGATTTAACAAGGGGTGCACTTACTTTTGCACTTAGACCCAGAAGTTTTAATCTAATATTAAAAAAGTAATTGATTCAAAACAGTGTGACAAATCTGCAAAAATGTAAGAAACCCAGAAGAGTGCACACACAATACCTTTTTGAATGTCAGTGTAAATTTCAGAAAGCATCTGTTAAGTGTCTGCTATGGCTCCACCTTCAGAAAAGAGGATGCATTTTTTAACAAGAAGCACTCAGAGCGGACCTCAAATTGGGGATCTTCAAGTTCAAGGGTAAATGCTTTCTACGTGTGTGTGTGTGTGAGCAACAAACATTTTCTAACTCACAATGAGAAAAAAAGTCTTAATTCCATTTGTTACTTTACTCACCCCTTGGCTGGGTTAGACCTTATACCTGGATTCAGATCGTGTTCTGGATCCCAAATCTGATCGGTATTTTTTGAGTCATCTCGCTAAAAGGAAACAACCGACAAAACCTCACTGGTGAAAACATACGCTCCTTTGTCCCGAGCAGTTGCTTTACATGGTTTGATAACCCCCGAGTAACTCCAAAGAAAGCTCGCATAACACTGTGCAGGAGAAAGATAAAAAATTGATGGTGATACGTTATCTGGGTACTGTATAGGAGATATTATGGATTTTTTCCAGTAAACACTACAAACTGTATTACCATGAACAAGGTGAACACATGAACACAAGCTGATGAAAAAGCACTAAGTATGCAATTAAGACTAACAGAAAAGTGTACTTAATTTTAGTCACAGGATGTGATTACTATTATTATTAGTTTTTTTTTTATCTAATTAGAGGCTTTGTAATTAATTGTAATAAATCACTTTTTTTATCAAGTAGTATGTCAGAAATACAATATAAGCAATTTGTATGTTCTGGCATTGGATTTAGGGAAACACATTTTTTAATATTGCTTTAGCTTAATTAATAAACTTTACCAATGAACAGCAGCCTGTGTGTATTCATGGCAATGGATAGAAGGGACAATGTTTTCAAACAACTGCAGTTAAATGAGGTAATATTCAGTGTTCATGAATCTACCTCCACCTCAGCCTATTTGACCCCCACACTTCTGACTCCTGAGCACACTTTGCAGCTGTCCCCCACACACTACTGTCTGTGTGCTAAGTTCATGTGCCAGAAATTTGGGAGTTTTGTGTTGCCATACAAAAATTTGCAAACTTTTTTTAAACATAATAAAACATAGTGATCTGCACTAGTTGGGTTCTTGCGCAGGTTGATGGTTCGATCCCCGCGGCTGGCATTGCATGTTGCCGCTGTGTCCTTGGTGGGACCATAGGCATAAAATGGCTGCCATGCTTCCATCACTGTTTGACTGTGGAGTGAATGAATAATGCACCAATTTGTAAAACAACTTTGAGTGTCTAGAAAAGCTCTATATAAGACTAATGCATTATTATTTATTATTAGTTTCCAACATTGGAGAGAGACAATCAAATATGTAAGCTAAAGGCTGTAGTTCTCTGACAAAAAATAATCCCTCTTTTGTCAATGCAGTGAGCCTGGCTGACCAGACTCTGTTGTGCATGATACCATCTTGTGTGAACACATCTTGCCAAATCAACGCAAATTTTAACACTCCACATATTTACATAACACATTTTGAGACGCAACAGTCGCATTATGTATAGTGTCGCTTTAATGTGCAATGTCAACACTCAAAGCATTATTTTTGATTTACTGAGCAAGGGAAGACAGTCTAAGATGTCCACTAAAACCAGTAACAATTGCTATTAAAGGCTTGCTTTTTGCAGAAAATTACAGCTTGTACCATTTATTTTCTTTCTTCTTTTTGTCTCTCATCTTCATTCACTATTGTTAGACTGCAATCCTTAATAAACCATAGCCAAAAATCAATGTACTTTTGTGCCGCTTTCATACACCAGAATAAATGAAAGTTCGGAATGGCATCTGACATAAAACCGATCCCTAATTAATGATTCACAGCTCTATGAAGATGACTATGTACCCCATTTTCTATTAAAGCCCTTTTGTGCCATTTATTGAGCCCCAAATTTAGCCAGGACTTCCATTCCTCCTTACTGCCAATGAAGAAAACTTAAAGTGGAAGAAGAATAGGTACTCTTGGACAAAAAGTAAGTAAAATGGCAGAGAGATGGAAGACTTTGTGGGGAATCCATTACAGAACATAAAGCTAAGATGATGTGTGGGGTAGTCATGGGCAGACATGCTCAGAGCCTAAGACTATTGCACTTGGCATGGTTATCCGTGATAGATATCTACCTTTAGAATGCTGCTATTCATCACTGCCACATTTCTGTTGGCCACGCTGCTCCCCATCCTGGCTCCAAGCGAGGGTTTCACGGCCTCTCCTATATTTTCCAAAGAGCAGACTAATCCCGGGCCAAACTGCTTTTGTAGATCCCTGTGCTTCCCTTTTGGCTGAGTCAGAGTTCAATAATCCCTACAAATGTATCATTGATTAATGACTTGCTGCTTTAAGTGCAACAGTTATAGATAGAAATGGATGCAAAACTGCTCTTGATGATAATGAATCTTGCATTTTCTTTCCATTCGCTGCTGAAAGTTCTTTTGCCCGCTTGCTTGCCCGCTGCCCATTTGTTTTAAGATCTATTGGATATTGGGATGATTAATGACATACAGAATGCTATTGAAGCACTATCATTAAGAATTTCTTTAATTAGTCTGGGATGCTCTGCTGAGTGAAATAAAGCACTCGCCGGACTGTTCTAAAGATAAGTGGGCAGAGCATGTTATGGCCCATTGGCACTGACGACCTGACTTCTCTGTGTCCATTTGTCCATGTGTAGACAGAGTTTAAGGCCTCGAATTAAGATTTTTTAAAATGCCATCTGAAGGAAAGCTGTTTAAAAACTCCAATGCCACAGATATATTTGGGCAGACAAAACTGAGCCTTTAATATCTGATCATTGACAGTTTATGTGAACAGCTGTGGCTATTTTTATAGCATTGGTTTTCACAAAGTTTGCTGTGTCAGTGTTTTTAGACCTTTCAGACCTAGAGTCATTATTGGCAGTGGTGCTCTTGGCGGATGTTTTGGTCCCATTCTTTATTGATGGCTGGATCAGGACCGTCTCATAAGGTTGATTCAGCTGCGGGATTGGGGCACCACCTGGGCAGAGTATGCTCAAGAATGGCAGCAGGAAGCCGTGAGTGCATCTGCACGCAAAGGCTTCTGGAGGATGGCCTGGTGTCAAGAAGGGCAGCAAAGAAGCTACTTCTCTTCACACTCTTTGGGAAGACTCACATCAAAAGCGGCTCAAGCGACTGAAGGGAGACCATTTCCTATGGCAGCAACAATCGATGCAAACATACCACATAACCCAAATCAAGTGACATGAGTGTAGTTTTGAGTTGAACAGAAGTCAACTTTATGCAAATATGTAGCGACATTGCAGAAGCGCCCGCCCATCACAGAACAAGATTTGAAACTCAAGAGGAGTTGGTTCATACACAAAAGTCATGTTTTAAACCCTGCTCCTCATCAGTGACCTGAAAGGGGGCTAGCAACACAATTATAGTGAACGGAACTAAGGAAAGTTATTTTGTTGCTTTTGGAGTAAATCCACTCTAACTCACAATTTTGCCCAAGACCACAGCCATAAATAAAGAATGGTACCAAAACATCTTCTGAGAACAACATTGTAAATGTTGACTCTTTGCATAAACTTGTGATCATTAACAAAAGTCTTTGACACTTAAATAATGCTTGCAGTTATACTTTAGTGTACCATAGTAACCTCTAACTAAAAGATCTAAAAGAAAAAAAGCATAAAATTTTGAGATAAGCAAATACTTATGCATTCTCCAAAACTTTGCCCACGGCTGTATATTGAGTATCTGCGGCAGCTGTGTACTGGGTTTTGCAATATTAGAACTTTGTTTGTTAGCAAGACAAACTGTTTTGTTGTAGATGGATATTAATAAACATATTCCAGAAAGGGGAGTAATATTTGTTTTTGGTGTGGATCCGAATCACTGTATCCACAGTGAACTGTAAAGCCTTGGCAGAGGCGTTTTCACCACCAAACATTTATTGATTGGAGAGAAGCATAACCAGGGGAAAACTGAATTGAATTGGGCATTAATAAACATAATAACAAACTTATGCCGTGTAATGTATAATGAGTGAGAAGATGCATCGACAGAGGAGCTGCAAACATCAGGGCGGCGGGTTTGAGTTATTTTGAAAGTAAGAGCTTCAATATTCTAATTGAGGATATTGCTGCCTGCCTTCTACTTCACAGAAAGAACAGCAATGCCAAACCATCCATGATAGCTTGTTTTGTAAACAGAACTGCTGCGTCAGGCACAAAAGCCATCATGCAAGCTCAGTTTTGTTGAGTTTGTCGGTAGAGCTGCTACGTATCTTGTGTCCAGAGAACTAATTTAGATCATTTGTAGTGGTGCCATATAGACAGAGATACAGTATTCTGCCAAATTTTTGTGTGTGGACAGATATATAATGGATCAATAGAATCAAGTGGATGCTAACTAAGGCACTGATGTGACATGAAACACGATCGGGCCTATCCGATGCCTGACAGCCACCAGCACTAATTAAGTCATTATGCTGATGTTTTTGTGCCATTGTACTTCAATCCCCAATACCAATGAGTTGCATCTAGAGAGTCTGTTACGATGGAAAACTCTGACAAAGTGGTGAATTAAAAGAATGGGAGAGAATTGCTGTAGCATTAAAAAGCTGTAACACAGACAGAAACAGAGTGTTCGAAGGCAGACATGATTAAATTCCATCATCTATTACTGCTCTGGCTTCAAGGCCGTACACTATCACATTCAGAAACTCCATTTGCTTCTTAAAAGGTGACTCTCCCTAGCACGGTTTCATTGCTCATTCACTATCGGTCATTCTGCACCTATAGGAAAGCATTACCACTATACGCCTGTACATACTCATCCTTCGGTAAAAGCAATTAGTAACCTTGGCCAAGATGGAGTATGACATTTGCATTTCAACGCTCAAAGAGATATTTTTTTTCTTCTTACCACAGCATGTTCATTGACATCTGTACATTTCTTCCATCTTTTCACAGCCGACTACTCCAGAATTAGTTTCAGGATTTCATGGTTCTTTATAAGCGTGGCATGTTGTGGCAGAAGCAATCAGTGGTGAAAACAATTGTGCACTTCAAGTGAATGAAACGGGATTGATTTGGAAAGAAGCAACAGTGCTTTTATCATTGGCAGACATGAATTAAATTAGAAGGATGTATTGAATAAGTGCATTTTCTTGAATGAGCCATGAGACATATTCCTTTAATAATATGTGTTCTGAAAAGATTTTATCCTTAGAATATTTCTACTTAAACATGTGATAATAAAATAATACTCCCACAAAGGGTCACAGGGCAGTTCCAAGCCTGGAGGGCTGCATGTGAGACAAGAACAAAGATCACAGCCGTCTTACGATCAAAGATGGGCTGTGACAGATATCAGGCAGTGTCAGATATTATGGAGGCTTCATCGCAGAATGTGTCTGCCTCTGTCTGCACCTATGATCTCTGTCAGACGTGTGACCAATTGAAAAACGCCAGCACATCCTCATAGTAACAGTAACCATACCCAGCCATGAACATGACCACATTTCTGTTTTCCCCTTTTGATTTATTTACTTTTCCATGCACATAAACTCCGCAATAACAGGTGGCACTAGTTGTAGGATCACCAGCACTGATGACATGAACATGTGTCCAGAGCCTAAACTTTGCTCTGGCTGACTTTGGCCATAGCCACGATTCAACATGTGAAGCATCAGTAGTTTACGATTTATGTATTCCACATTGTGCAGTGTAAGACATGATTTTTCTTTCCTGACACTTTTTGCACAGCCTCAGTTCCATTGTAGTACTGATACAGCATAGCTGTTTTTTGCTTTTTTTTTTTTTTTTTTTTTGCATAAAAGAGAGCAACGTAAACACAGTTTTATAAGATGCTGCACTGCAGTTTATGCCAGATATTGGGCACTGTCACATGGAATCAAGCAATTATTTTTCACAAAGCAATTTTATGGCAGAGTAAAACACTGCTAGACCTTTGTATTTGCTTTGTACAATAATACAGTTAGGAATACTCCTACACACTTAAACATTTTTGCTTCATTCATTAATTTATTCAGTTCAGATTCAGAATGAAAATTGTGTTTATTGCCAGGTCAAGTGACAAGGTTAGCACAATAGTTGGAATTTGTTCTGCAGGCAAAATATTAACTACTACTGCTTTTCCTTTTGGCAGTTCTCTTTTTGCATTCTCCCACACCAACTAACTTCATGACCCTCCTCGAGGCCTCCTGCCTGGCAGCTCCACCCTCAGCATCCTTTTACCAATATATTCAACATCCCTCCTCTGTACATGTCCAAACCATCTCAATCTGGACTCTCTGACTTTGTCTCCAAAACATCTGACATAGAGCTGTCCCTCTATGTGCTCATTCCTAATCCTATCCACCCTTGTCAGTCCCAAAGAGAACCTCAACATCTTCAGCTCTGCCACCTCCAGGTCCCCCTCTTGTCTTTTTCTCAATGCCTCTGTCTCCTAACAGTACTAGTCTATAATATACATATAACCAACCACAGCGGGTCACAAGCCAAGTCAGTATGCAAATCACTGCACACTAGGAGTCAGAGGTTTGGCTATGGTGACCCCAGATGGGAAAAGTCAAAGGGAAAGAAACAGTATTAATCTGTAAAAAAAAAAGCTTAATGCTTAACATTTTCTGCACTTCTTCATGTATTGACAAGCCTTTCCCTCCCAACACCTTTTATTTACTATATAATCCCTGCTTGCTGTTGATTGACTGAAGCTAATTTTTAAGTGTCAAACACACCCATAGCCCATTATAAATCACTAAAGTTTACAGAGGATCAAAACCTAATTACATTGCTAAAGGTGGTCAGTCATGTTTTCACTCATCACTGCCTCTTTTCCCTCCTCATCTTCTCCATGTCACTCAAACATCCTAACCTTCCAAACCCTTTACCCTTCTGTCGCCCAATCCGGCTCTCAATCTCCATCCCTAATCCCCTACATGAGTCGCCTATCCAATTCCCCTCTCCTGCCATCTGCACTCCTCCATTTCTCCAGGAGCTGGGGGAGGCTATATCAACATCAGTGTGACTCAAGCCTCTAACTTTCTATCCCTCCCTCGTTCCCTATCTTCCCTTCCCCGCTCTCCCATGCCTCTCTTCCCAAACACCTCCAGGAATAACGTATTTCAGAGGACAAGCCCGATGAGACTTGCGGCTCCCTGGCTCCCTCGCTTTCTTGCTCCAGTCCTTTGCGGTTGGGGTTCTCAGAGGGACAGTGATTATAAGCGAGTGACTGCCGCTTCTGCCATGCCAATTAATGTGCAGGGCTCTAAGACGGGTGAAGGGAAAAGGAGGGAAGAAAAAAAGTGTCCGTGGCCATATCTCCATACATTACCATAGTGAACAGGCTGGTGGGGTGTCGCAGCGCCAACTGGCAGAGCTCTACAGCAGACACTTCAGGGACAGCCTCCGCCAATCACGCTCTCTCCAAGTCAGACATGTTTGCATAAAGGGAACCGAACAGCAAACAAGCTCAGCAAGGTGTCCTTCTGTACTCAAGGTGACAGCACCAGCTTGTAAGCATGAATGAAATGGAACAATTTTGAATTAGGTTTTTTGGCTTTTCTTTCTGTCACAACTTTCATGCATTTTTATTTCTGAGAGACCAGGGGGTCAACATGTTTAAACATACCTATCTGTTTTTACATATCAATACATAACACACCCTATATAATATTTGAGTTAAAAAAACAAAAATTGAGCCCTGGCCCCATTGAGGCTACTTCCTTTTCAAAAGCAGGACAGTCTGGTTCCTCAGCCACAGCGAATTGTTTCCACTCAGTTGATTCTGACCCGACCTATCACAGCTGCTTATCCGCAGGACGTCTTACAAATGCGGAAGATAGTCTCCAAAAATTAACCAAGATGGTGCTGAGCAAATTTTAACTTTTTAACAACAACAATTTTAACTTCTGTCACCTTTGATTAACAACGTTTAGTACTTTCCTTCGTTACCTGTTGATTCGCGTTATTGTTCAGTCCTCTGTTGAACTTTTACCTTCATTTTGTCAACAGTAAAGGTCCTTTAACGTCTGACCTAACAACCACATTCAAACAAAATGACTTTTACCTCAACTTTTTGTACAACTGCAGTCTGCTGCTGTCCCCGTTTAAACACAAGTCAATAGTTGCTAATAATACAGCGTATTGCAAAACCGGCAACTATCTGCCATGTTTGTTTGGGTTACAGGTCAGCAGTGCGCAACCTATGTCCTGCCTTTCTTGTCTCTGATTGGTTACTCCATCTGTGGTTTTCACTCATATAAATGAAATTCAAACCATGAGATACTAACTACTTTGTATAGAAAAGGAAAATAGTTAGTCTGTCCAGCAAACTACTGGGGATCTACTGTACCTGTTTTTGGTGCTAGTGGAAACTGGAGCACCCAAAGGCGCCTACACAGACACAGGGAGACCATACAAATGTCTACAGAAAGCCCCCAGCTGATCTGAGAATCAAACCCAGGACCTTCTTCCTGTGACAAAACAGTGCTGCTAACTACTTAATCATAACGTAGTCCTATACCTATAAACTCCCAATGTTGGTATTGCCCTCTGAATTGTGATTGGTTGATCTAATTGCATTCAGAGGTATGTTAATCTGTGTCCTTTTGTACTGGTCCCTGAAAATTAGGCATGTACACACTTTAGAATTGAATCTGTAGATCATTCATGAAAGCCACTCCTTAAAGTACTCTGGAAGTAAACACCAGCAGCCCATACTGCAATATAGCTATATATATATATAGTTTTTCTTACTTTAGTTTTTCTTTTTGTATTTTTTTTCCATGTTACTACTCACTGCTTAATATAATGATGATTGGCAACACATTTTTTGAAAAAAAGTTGTATTTGCATGACTTGACAGTTTGGTGCAAGAACACTGATGATATGATTGTTTGCCTATTAGACATCATTTTTCTTTTCTGACAGTTTTTGCACAGCCTCAATAGAGTTCTTCATATTTTCATGTAAGATTCTTGTGTAGTGTGTGGTTTGTTCCAATCAATCTTACTTGTTCAGTATAACATCAGATCTTCTCTGAAATTTAAAATGTGTGTGGGTAGCCCAAATGACAGACTCTGGTCACACAGGCAGAGGCAAATTTTGCACAAGAGGGAAGCTCATTGCAGAATGAAACAGGTCTCAAATCTGCTGTATTTGTGCTGCACAACAATACAAACAGTTTAAAACTTACCTACCTCTTCTGGTAAAAGAAAAGCACTACAGACAAGCAGCCTCCACAACTTCATCCAAAGCTTTTTCACAATGATTTGATTCAATTAAATGGTCTATAAAGTAAGATGAAACGCAGTCCAGTAGGTCAGATTCTGATACTAAAATAGTGTTTTATCATGTGAAGCTTTGTGAAGTGTACATACACTATATTTCCAGAAGTATTCAATCACCTGACCAAATAACTGAATTGTGATTATGGTGTGGGGTGTTTTTTCAAGAGCTGTGCTTGGCTGCTTAGTTCCAGTGAAAGGAACTCTGAATACTTCAGCACCAAGAGATTTTGGATAATTGCATGCTCCCAACTTTGTGGGAACAGTTTGGGGATAGCCACTTCCTGTTCCAACATGACTGCACCAGTGCACAAAGCACAGTGTATAAAGACATGGATGAGCAAGTTTGATGTGAAAGAATTTGACTGGGCTGCACAGAGTCCTGACCTCAACCTGATAGAACACCTTTGTGAATTAAAAGAATTAGAATTAGAGTAAAAACTGCAAGCCAGGCCTTCTCATCCAACATCAGTGTCTGACGTTGAACGAGAAAATCAGACACATAGATAGCGTAATTAGATGGAAAGGGTGGGACGTCCACCTGCAAAGGCAGGTGAGCTAATACTTTTGGAAATATAGTGTATTTTATGCCCAATTCACACTGAATCTGTGTCCTTTACATGTCCTGTACGACCTCTGCAAGAAATAGACTCATTGCAAGTCAATATGTGAGTTCACACCAGCTGTGTTGCAGTACGTCTCCGTGTCCGGTGCTCCAACAGAAATATGTATCAAGTCTATTTGTGTCAGATGCCGGATCCGTTGTGCATAAAGCTGAACAGAGCAGATCGAGCCAGACAGGACGTCAGACCTGGGACCACTCAGGAGGATATGGCAAAATTAAATGTGTCATTAAATGTGAGTAAAAGGAAAGTATTTATATACGTAGCATGCTTACCCAGGGTAGAAGCACAAAAGTCACGGAAATAATCTCCAAATAAACAGGAAATTGTGGTCTGAGGCAAACGTGGCTTTTATTTATGTGTAGCTCTCATTATACATTATCATTATCACGTGAACTCATAACTTCAGCTTAAACTCACTCCTCTCCTGTGGCTCTGGTCGGAGAAGTGCCACACCTGCAATGCACTCGGTGTGAACTGAGTCCATCAGACAACTGCACCAGAGACGTACTGCACGTGCAACGCATGCAGTGTGAATCTGGCGTTAGACTGAAGGGCAGTTGCATTGTGTTGCAGTGGCTTCTGACATCTTTCTATGTCATGCATTAGTTAGTTCTCTAGCCACACCAGCAGCACAACCTAGTCCATGCTGGAGCTACATTCCTAGCCAAAAAAAACAACATTGTCCTACAACAACCAGCTTTTAACGAAGATATTACAAAAAGGATGGTGATCTAAGCACCTAGGATCTTAGACCAGTGTACATTTTTTACTGGGGAAAACAGAGGAGGCTGTATCAGGAAGGGTATCTGCAGTAAAAACCTATACCAAATCAATATGTGGCAGATGATTTGATGTTGGAATCCTAAAAGAGAAAAGCCAAAATGAAAGATTCAGAAGGAGGGATGTGGCTTTACCTGACTCACCACACCGCTGTGGGGTGAGTGGTTTTTATATTCTATACTCATTGAACTCTATGTTGGTCCTGTGTTTGAACCACTGGATGCCATCAATAATGGCTCCAAAGGTTGCATATAATTCTTGGAACCAACAGTAAGAGTGCAGTGAAGGTCATATGTAAAGGTTAGTCCTCACAGATGTGTTGATGTTACCACAGGGGTTTCCACGGTGGTTGCTTAAGTGCTAAGATGTGAATTACTTCAGGCTAGCAGATCAACATTTGTGATTTCCCTGTCATGGTGTAACACTAGAGTGAAATGTTCCTTTTAAAAGCCAACATAAAATAAAACATTTTCTTGTTTTGCAAAATGAAAACAGACAAAATAGACAGTAGTATATTAGTAAACCCAAAAGGTAAAAATGGCAAAATGTGTTGCTGTAAACCTCAGTCTGGCTTTTTTACTGAATATCTCTCCCTGCTCCCCTCCATAATTTTCTGTCACTTTTTCACTGTTCTGTCAAATAAAAATGGTAAAGTAAGCCATCAAGTGTCTTGCATGGCACTTGCCACCACCCTCAGTGTTAATCCACCATTTGTCATGATGGGACATTGTGGACATTTGACCACAAGTTGTTTTTTGAGAAAAGAAGTAGATTAGTTGTTGTTGAGGTGAATGTTTCAACAGGAGATGTCACACCTTAAGCAGCCTAAATTCCTGAGGTTGATATAGACCGCCCTTCTTGGAGTTCTGAGTGTAGACCTTTCTCAAAGTATGCTGTCCCATCTTCCTTCAATCAACATATACACAGACAGTGTATGGTGGCTGGAGCCTATCCCACTAACCAGGCAGGGTACACTATGTCCAGTTATTGAATGGATAACAGAGAACCAGCCCACGTTCATTAACTACGGGGGTTTTTATTGACAAATTGACCTATCACATGCATGCCTTTGGATGATGTGAAAATAAATCCACCTTGAATACCTTGAAACCAGACTAAAAATGTGTAAATAAAATAATAATGAATTTGCCTGGCTAGTATTCATCTACTCTTCACAATAGATACAGTTGGCAACTGCGGGAACACTCACAAAAACATCACATCTGATTACTCTGTGGGAAACAAACTATTCACAACAATGCCGAAAGAGTGGCTGCGTGATCTTCTGCTTAAAAAATCCACCTGCACATGCTAAATTTAAGTTTTATATGTAACCTAATAAAGACATGGCGACAAATAATAACAAAGCAATCCAAGAGTACAAATTTGTGTGTAAATAACACCTAACACCACTAACCATAATGAAGACTTCCGTGACATTGGGTTGGTGATGTTCATACTTGCAAGTGTCGTTTTTGGCCCAGAGACAGATGGGTTCTTTACTCAATCCCCAACTCTTTTAATCATCACACAGACTCCCAAAGTTTATTTAAGTCAAAAGTTGTGTTTCTAAATGGTTAAAATGGTTTGTTTTCTTTCGCCCTTGCCAGACCAAACCCCCAACTATGATGCAATGGCAGATTTATGTATAATGTTTGTCAAATACCTTAATACAAATCCTCACTGTTTATATGAATATCAATTTCAGATGAGCAATAAACCATTTTTGCATTCATTGCAATGAGTGTTTTGCATATAAAAGGGAGTTTAATTACATTAAAATACTGTAATGAATTGACCACAGTTCACATGTCAAACACTGCTTGTATGCCACTCTTCTACAGTGCCATCTTTAGATAAGTGGCCCTCTCCAACTTTCATTTTATATATTTAGGTATAATTATGTTCAGGCACAAAAACAATCTGGTTAGAGCGAGAATAAGACCAAGGTTAGTAATACAATGTGGTAGTTACATGACAACTATCACCATGGAAACTCGAGTTGTTAAATAGATGATTCGTTTGCTTTGTCACAGCAACACAAGTCTACAGGAACATCCATTCGCACACCAATTCTCAATCTCTATATCATATATATTTTTTTTTATTAAATCATATATTTATTTGATAGGGACAGTGCACATTATTGAACATCTGTTCAGACAGCAATAGATGTAAATATGCCGGATTATAGCAACAATGATAATTTACATCTGCAGTCCCTAGGCAGGTAACACATGACGTGTACTTTTTCTAATCAATAAAGACTCCAATCAGTTTCTTTTAGCTTTTTGTCTTTTTATTCGCATAAGCCAAATTAAACAGAGCTCTGAGTTGGATCTGTCCCTACCGCCTACGTCTTACTCAGGGCTTACGCTGGGCGTCCAACAACGACCGTCCCTATCACACTGAATATATACCCAGGCTCAACTTCATACCACCCACTCCAGATATGGGCATAGTCCAGGATCTGAACCAGTTCTCAGGCAAAGCAGTGCGAGTTGTAAGGGAGGGGCTATTATCACTTCTGCTCTCCCATGAAGGCCACATTTCCAGCACAGATTGTTCCCTTGCACTTGTTGTGGCGTCTTGAGTCTGGGTCAGATCCTGGTCACATGATTAGATACATTTCATTATATTTCATTATATTTCATTATATATTTGATCATGTTAAAATCACATACAACATTCCCCCTTTTGATCTCCAATCGGAGATCAACAAAATTTAAGCTGCAAAGCAAATAATGTAAAAACCATGTATCTTCCTTTTTTTTTTTTTTTTTACACATCAGCAAGCTTATTCAACCAAATGACCACGCTCTGCATATCCACGTGCAGGGGCTCGTACCACGTCCCCTGGTGTTTAAAACCCTCTTTATTAATCAGCGGTCATCAGCTCCAGCAATTGCACAGTATGAGTAATAAAGATTAGGAAAGTTAAAGTTAAAGTCAGAATTGTCTATCAGTTATTGCAGGAGGGATACAGGTCACAGCAGATCTGAGACCTTTGCTCTGATCTATAAGAGGTCACCATGTCCTGGCTCAGGTGCACTAAGACACAACATGCTTTGGCCTTGCAGCTGTTACGCTGCTGTTGTCCTTGTACCGCAGTAAGCTCAGATAATAATAAACTAACGGGATAACACAGAAATTAATAAATTTCCACTACGTTCCCCCCTTTTGATTATAATAAAACCCTGTTTATAATAATCAATGAATAAAGTTAATGACAGCAGCATGTATGGCTCTTTCACGAAGCCCATTTGCAATGTCTGATTTTGCGCCTGGTCCCTCTCCGGGCCAGGTCTTGCTCAGATATCATAGTCTTTTTGTTAAATGCGCAAGATGAGTCTGGTCGTTGTTCTTCAGTTGCAGTAACAACCTGTGAGGTGTGTGCTCTGCTCGTTGTGAGATGTGTGTGTGTTGTGAATTCACTGGAGCGAACACAGGTGGCGCTAGGCTCGCACCTGTGTCCGTGCAGGTCAACGCAGCCTGACTGTTGTGAGAGTCAGTGAGTGCGGTGATCCTCTTGGTCAGTGTTGATGTCCTCAATGTCCAGAGAGGACGGTTGTTGTTTGTCTCCGACTGATGAGAAGTTGTCCCCTGGTTTGGGACCTTTTGAAGCGGCTGGCATTGATCCAAGGGGAAGTTGTAGAAGCCGGAGATGGAGCAGAGGTTGTTGTGGAGAGTTGAGGCCCTTCTTAAAGGAGCCAGCGTTTTCCAGGTGGCTCAGTTGGTCAGCTGTGATGTTTCCCGTACAGGCAGAGCTTTGGTGGAGATGCCTGTTTTCCCCTCAGCACTCTCCCATTTTGTTATCTACTTTCCCAGAGTGGAGGTTATAGGAGCAGTGATACCTCACAGCATTCATTTAGGAAACATGTTTTTGGTAAACGTATTATCTGGGACCTGCTGAGAGAAAATAGAGGAACACGTTGCACACAAAACAATGCCATCCCCCCTTTTTTTTTTTGGGATGGTCTCGAGTCTGGACCATAGTTTGATCTCTGATTTCAATTCTCTCATGGATTTTTTGGTAAAGTTGTAATTTGGCAATATAAGTTAGACTCACTTAGTTAGCACATAAAAGCATCAAATATAATAAGGCAATCTGAAATAACTTACCAAAGGTGTTATAGTTACCACATCCATGTATTTTCCTTGGATTTTCCTGAGTTCCTTGAATGATACACACTTTTCTGAAGTGTGCTTGTTCCATATTTCATATTGTTCCATATGGGTTTATATCAGCTCAGTCTTTTGTTCCATTTGTATTGTTTTAGGTGATAGTTCAGTCTGTGGAGGGAAATATCAACATATACACACAACAACTCTTCTCCTAGAGTTGTTTTCAGTGGGTTCAGATCCATATGGATCCAGTTTGTTGGATCCTTATCATCTTTATTAAGCACCTGTTAAAACCTGTTAATTTCAGAAATATGAACATTTTGGATCATAACAACACAAAGAGTGATTAGAGTTCACATATTCACGTTCACACAGACACAGTGTTAGTAAACCTGGTCAAGTCCAAATCAGAGTCTGGTCAGTCCCAAAAATGTATTTTACCATTCCCCTTTTCATTTTTGTGCACATTTTTTTAAGAATGACATCATGTTAACTCAAACATTTTGTTGCATTATTGCTGAGGCCAGGAAGTATCCTGTCTGTGATCACATGGCCCCATAAGGTCACCACTGTTTCAGATGAGCAGAGTTTCTAATTCTTGCTGCAACAAGTTCAATACACCTTTGAAATAAAACAGAAAATGCTTCCTAAATTAGTTATTTTAAACTTACAGAAATACACAGAGCTCTCAGTAAATGCAGATTCCTTACCCCAGCTGCAGTTGTTGTGTGTGCTTTTACCTGCATTATGTGCTGTGGACAAGATTTCTGTACATAACCTGTTAACCCTTTTGTGTACCACTTTTGCTTGAGTGCTGTTAACATCCCCCCTTTTGACACATGGACCATCCCATGTGTCAATTTGGCCCGATTATTTTCTTAAAAATTGTTATGAAGGCAAGGCTGGGATTCAGGCCTCTACTAAAGGTCATCATGTTGGGTTGGTATGCAGACAAGGAGGGGCGTATCTTGTAAATTAACCAGTCTTGCCATTATTATTACCAACGACAAGACATTGACATACCAAGACATTGGGCAAACAGACAAAAACACAGAACAGAGACACAAACAACAAACAAACTCAGGGAAGCTCTAGTATTAAAAAAATAAAAATAAAAATAAAACATCAAAACATCTTCGACCATTACTGTCCCATCTAAAAAGAGCAAGCTAAACCCTCTCAGTCTAACATGTTTCTACTCCCATCGTACAGGTTATCCGTTGTAACCTGGGGCTTTTGACCTTCTCCCACGTCTGACTACATGACCGCAAATGGCAACACTTAATGCCATGGTGATATAGTTATACAAAAAAAAGTACTGGAGAATTTTCACAAAGCAGTATTACTCCTGCCTCCCTTAGAGCATTAAAACTGGAGTAATGCCAACAATAGCTTCTTGTTTTAAGGGGTACTGGTGCTGGTATGGCCTATAAGTAGATTTAGGGGTGATCACCACTGGTTCACAATCTTTGATCAAACCAACATCATATTTTACTTTTTGCCCACAGGTCCTGTGAAACTGCTTTTAAAGCAGGGATGGCTGCAGCCTCAGAGTCAGAGAGAAAGAGGAGGAGGAGGTGCTGTTTTGATAAGCGTCATGCTTATCTGACACCAGAGACACAGAGCAGTCTGAATGTAACACAGAGGTGAAAGGCATTCTGTTTGCTTCAGCATAGAAGAGATTGAGACCCAGGGTCAGAGGTGGGGGCCCAGTCTGTGACTCGTGTGATGTGCAGTGCAGGTCATCCTCATGCATATAAGTAGTACCCTCAGGAGACACCTGGTTTGTGCCATTTTGATTAGGTCTGTAGTAATTGGAGTTGGTGGCAATTTCCATTGCTATAAATATAAAGTCCCAGACAAGTCCCAGTCCCAGTTCCCAACCTGACTCCTGTAAATATGTTGTTATTGGCCAATTGATCAGTTGTTACATCCTGAGGACCTTCTGGTGTGGAGATAAGGCAAATGTCTAATCTGCACATCAGATCTCAATGAAGAAAATTAACTGGACATAATGCGAAAAATAGAAAAGAGCTTAAAAGTTTTGCCTGCAGGGTCTGAGCATGAAAGTGGAGACGTATTGCTCTCGCACAGTGTCACCAGAGGCACTGACAAACATAACAACCACTCATTTTGGGAGATTTCTTAAGACTAGCCTTTTGACCACAGAATTAGTGGCCCCCGAATCAACAAGAAACATTTCTTTTTCACCATTCACTTCAATGGTATATTCTGGCAAGGCTGTATTTGTCAATGAGATCAGACTTGCATAAGTTGTAGCTGCTGGCTTAGTCTTATTCTCCAAATAAGTGTCTGCTTGTGAAATCAATGTGTGTGTTAGCAGTAAGCAGTTCTTCATTGCAGAGCTACAGATGTGAATGTGTGTGTGTTGTGGGTGCAGTACCTTCCTCTGGGTGACGTCTCCTCGGTGCGTCTCTCACTGGGCCCGTCCTCGCTGCCCAGTCAGTCTGACCCCTGGGGAGCACTCAGGCGAGGTCCTTCACTGTATCTTTGTGGACCTCTTGCATCCAGTGTCCAACTTATACAATCTCAAGTTCAGTGTCCAAACTGTCCTCAAGTGTACCATACGTGGTCTTGGCCTCTATTTTGTCCTTGGTGGACCCTCTGTCCTCTGTTCCAGTGACCACCACCCTTGCCTCGGCCACGTCCTTGTCCCAGGCATCCGCCCTCTGCATACAGCTGCATGGTCAGAGCAGCTGTGTGTAAGTCCTTGTTGATGCTGTTATTGTCCATTTCCTCACACTGGCAACTTGGACCATTGGACATTGTGTGGAGGAGCCCAGTTCACAGAGTGCAGCTTTAAGACCCGACAGAAACTTGCTTTCTTACGTGATGGGTGCTACAGTCAGTTCAATTCATGTTTAAACTGGTGGACTGGGCTTCCTGTTCTTGTTCTGTGTCCGATGGCTTCGGTGGCTGCAGATGGAGCTGTAGCTTGGCCTGATGGTGTAGGTGGATCGTGTCGGCTTTAGGTCTCACTGGCAGGTCACTGGAGGAATCTGGCTCGACCTCGGCTGTTATGTCTGGGGCCGCTCAGGCTGCTGCTGTTATTGCTGGGGACTGACAGTGGGCAGGAGTCCAGGTCCAGGTGGAGTCCCACCGTGGAGAGGTCTGGAAAAACAGAGGAAACACAGGCAGCAGTATCTGATCTCTTTTTTTTTTACATGTTATTCACATTTCAAAACAATTTTGTGTTCTTGTACTTTCTCTAAATCAGATTTTCTTTGCTTTTTACTCTTCCGCTTGTTATCAAAATTGTTTTAAATTTTTTTGAATTACAAGAAACCATTTTAAATATTCTGTATAGTGTATCCTCTTTCAAGCATCAGTTGAAGAAGTAAGAAAATGAGATTACAGTGACACAAAGACCTACTATAACCTACAAAGATTGACTTTTAGCTTGACACTCACTCAACTCTTTGTCAGACTCACCCTCCATTGTTGCGGTCCTCTCCACACACACTGACCACAATTTAGTTTAGCCAATAGCAGAAATTTGAATAAACAGGTTTTCTGCTCACCTTTTAGTAGAGGCCACCCGGGTCAGTGGGAGGAGAAGTTTGCTGCAATGACGATGGTTGACTGGCGCCTCTTTTTTCCTGTGGACTTCTGGCCACGACTTTAGTACTTTCAAATTATGCGAACTTCTGGCCGCGGTGTAGGCTTCAGGCTACTTTTAGCATCTAAACTGGTGTGGACTTCTGGCCACAATATTAGTAGTCAATTATGCGAACTTCTGGCCGCGGTGTAGGCTTCAGGCTACTTTTAGCATCTAAACTGGTGTGGACTTCTGGCCACAATATTAGTAGTCAATTATGCGAACTTCTGGCCGCGGTGTAGGCTTCAGGCTACTTTTAGTGTCCAATAGAACAGGCTTCAGGCTGTTCGGAGTAGGCTTCTGGCTACTCTCTATTCTTTCCTCGTGAACTTCTGGCCACGGTATTCATATTCCATATTTTCAAACTTCCGGCTGTAACTTTAACAGTCCAATTGTGCGAACTTCTGGCCGCGGTGTAGACTTCAGGCTACTTTTATTGTCCAATAGAACAGACTTCAGGCTGTCCTCGGCCGCATCTTTTAGTGATCCGATTGTGCGAACTTCTGGCCGCGATGTAGACTTCAGGCTACTTTTGGTGTCGAATAGAACAGGCTTCAGGCTGTTCTGAGTACTCTTTTTACGCCGGCGGTTGAGGTGACTTCAGGCCTCCAGGGCTCTAACCCTGTTTTCTTGTTGACCTCATCACGTCGTTGGTCACCATAATGACGTGTTCTTTTTCTATCAATCTATCTTTCAATAAAGACTCCAATCAGTTTCTTTTAGCTTTTTGTCTTTTTATTCGCATAAGCCAAATTAAACAGAGCTCTGGGTTGGATCTGTCCCTACCGCCTACATCTTACTCAGGGCTTACGCTGGGCGTCCAACAACGACCGTCCCTATCACACTGAATATATACCCAGGCTCAACTTCATACCACCCACTCCAGATATGGGCATAGTCCAGGATCTGAACCAGTTCTCAGGCAAAGCAGTGCGAGTTGTAAAGGAGGGGCTATTATCACTTCTGCTCTCCCATGAAGGCCACATTTCCAGCACAGATTGTTCCCTTGCACTTGTTGTGGCGTCTTGAGTCTGGGTCAGATCCTGGTCACATGATTAGATACATTTCATTATATTTCATTATATTTCATTATATATTTGATCATGTTAAAATCACATACAACACACAAAAACATGATAAGACAAAGAACAGGACAATAAATCACAAAAAAGAGCACATCACAAAACAGTATGTTACTAAGAAGTTAAAAGTCAGTGGTTACAAAACTGGTTTGCTTTCAACCACTGCTTAAATAAGTTTTGAAGATTTGTAATGTGGGACACTCCCTTATGGAAAGACTGTTCCAGATTTTACTGGCCTTTACAGAAAAAGCATTTTGTCCAAAGGCTGTTTTTCTGTGTGGGACCTCACAGTTCCCTCTAGACGAGGCCCTTGTCATGAGACCGCTGTGATCCCTTTTTTTAAGCATTTTTTTTTTTTTTTTTTTTTGAAGCTCAATAAGTTTTAAGTACTTTTAAAAAATGTTACAAATGTGGAATGACACTGGTTTTCTGTCACATTCAATTACTTTCAGTTGTTTCCTAGATGGTATATGTACACTTTGCTTATCACTCAGTACAAATAGAAACACATTGGACCTGGCAGCAGTGTTTCCAGTGATGCATGATTGGGTTACACTCCGTCAAACCAGCGTCACTGATGATGGCCTCCTGATGAATAATGATCCAGTCAGTGGCATTGTGGCCAGCCAGTTATCTGTTATGTATGCATTCATCACCCATGCTGTACTTTACGTCAACTGAGCAAGGCTACGGCGCGCCATTACAATCAACGGCCACATTTCTTAAGGTTCAAGTTTGATTTATGTTCATTATGTTTGTTTGACTGTCCAATAGCTTCAGACACTATGACCATCTGTTTTGTTGTCCTATAGCCCTGAACTGACCCTCATAGACAAAAGAAGCACAACATTCACAGCTAATACTGACTTTTCAGACAGTAAACCCAATAGTGCTTAAAGATGAATTTTGATTGCTGTAAGGTAGAAGCTGGTGGGAGTGTGAGCTGATAACAAGGTAAGGTGTCACTACTGTTAACGCCACAGCTCGCTCCAGTGAATGCCTTCATTATCACATAGCTGTCTTTTGTACCATACACTAGATTGAAGTTATCAGTGTGATTTTGTTCTTTTTATTTCAGATCATTAGGAGCATGAGGATTGTTGCATGTTCTGAGGGGGCTGCTTTGGTATTACAGAAGGATTTGAGTAAAGTTCAAAGTCTGTTTTGCCTGTTTCTTTATCTTTTGTTACAATAAACAGATTGATATACCCCCACACATTTTGAATGGTTTGGATATTCAGCATGGATTGAGGGAAGTCTGTGCTTTGTCTCAGCATGAGTTCTGCTATGCCAAATGTGGGCCAACACAGTGATACTGTTCTGAATGTCCATACTGCATAATTTGAAAACTGAAAGAAATATTTTTTTTTTCCACCGATTTACTATCCTTTCAGAATAGTAGGTCTATGTTAGTATATAGCTCCTATGCAGAGTCTCTTTGTTCACATTCCTCCTTTGGAAATGACAATGCCTTCCATTAAGGCTGAGAATTATACTTTATTTTCCTTTATCGAGCAAATGTAAAAAGAGAGCATGTGGCAAAAATAGTTTTAGTTTAAGATTAATAATAATGCATTGGATTCATGTAGCACCTTTTAGACGCTCAAAGCGCTTTACATTGCAATATTAATTCACTCTGTTGTGAGCTACTTCTACTTTAGTACTTAGACACAAAGTACTAAAATTAAATTGTTAGGGTTAGGGTTAGGGCTCCTTTAGAAACATTAAAATAATAAAGACAGAAGACCTCACTGGCAGGTTCCGTCTCTTCTACTGCCCCACTTTGATAATTTCATCTGTAATTAGCACAATTGTTCAGCAAAATCACTCACATTTCACACATTGGGTTGAGTTTTTCTTGCAAGTACATTTTAAAAAAAAAGTACTTTTATACTTACGTAGAAATTTTAAGGCAATCATTTTACTTGAGTAAATATTCGCTCCTTATCTGTATTATTACTTAAGTAAAGAAACTGAGTACTTCTTCCACCAATGCTGAGGTGCACCATGTCTTTTATAAACTGATGCATAACTTGTGACCTCATGGTGTTGTGTTTGCAGCTTTAGGCCTAATCTATTTTTCTGTGAACTTAGATTATATTGTATGTGTGCAATACAGAAGCAGGTAATCCAATTTACTGATACTATCTATTGTTTAAAGCGAAACTCCGAATATAAAGGCTGTTCAAATATTCCAAGGCTGCTCTGACTGCAGCACACTGTGATCGCCCCATGAAGCCTTTTAGTGCAGTGAAAAGGAGCGAGTACAGGAAAACAGCCACTCACTGATAAAACAAGCCCGTGATGAGAGCGATTCTGCCAAAATGATTGGGATTATTAAGTCGACACTAACCGGTTGCCGCTGCTATCAGAACCTTTATTCAAGCAGAAATTAAAAGAGTGAAGTTGTAACAGAAAGGTCGCTGTGTCAAGATGACTGCTCTAATTAGTGTTAGCAATGCAGCTCGGAGCTTTCTCTCTCCCTCTCACTTCAGGTGAGGACGGGGGGCTTGACGAAGATTTAAAAGTTGTAAGTCTCCTCACCCGGCTCATTTAGTGCGTCGCAATTTTCTTTGCTCCGCCGCCACCCGACTTGAGCAGCTCTTCATTTTGTTCCCACTCTTTTATTAAGCCAGTCACCTCCACTTGTTATATGCATTACTCTGGTTTCCCTCAACACAAATACATCGACAGTTGCACACAGACGCACACGCTCCCGCCTCTCGCCTTAATTGGGTGGTTTGCCGATACTATTGAGTATAACTTTGAGCGCTTTTTCCTCCTCCATTTGTCTGTTCTCCGCTGTGTGCTCGTTATCTTGAAGGGAGTTTCTTCAACCTCTAGGGGCCCTCCAGGAGCCCTCAAGTGTGATTTGCTTTTCATAAAAGTGCCGCAGACAAACCCAGGATTGACATAAATGTTATGGCTGTTTCTATTTCTATTGACTGCGATAAAATAATGATTTTCAACAAGGGTGCAGTGTACTAACTTCATTTGGTATAGCCTATATACATTAAAGAAGTGGTACTCAAACTTTTTTGCACCAAGTATGCCCACAGAAAGTATTCGGCTCTTCAGCTTTAATGGAATAAAATGAGCATTACTAAACTGGGGCAAAACATGGACCAAAAGAGAACTAAACTGACACTTAACAAAGACTAAATTAGAACTAATCTTGAACCAAATCAGCTCATGACTAGGACTGGTCTAGAACGAAATTGGGTTCAATCCAGGATCAAACTAAGGCCAATCTAGGACTAACCCAGGACTAATACAGGAATTAATCTAGGATTAAACCAGGTGGAGTACAGGTGGAATCCTGGGCTAATCTAAGACTAAACCAAGTAGAATACAGGACTAATCTCGAGCTTAACCAGGCTAAATTCAGAACTAATTTATCTCGGACTAAACTAGGTTGAATCCACTACTAATCTAAAACTAAACCAAGCTGAATCCAGAACAAATCTAGAACAAAACCAGGTCAAATCCAGGACTAGTCTAGAACTAAACTAGGTCCAATCTAGGTCCAATCTAGGAGTAAACCAGGCTGAATCCAGGACCAATCTAGAACTAAACAAGGTGTAATCCAGGACCAATCTATCTAGGACTAAACCAGGACTTAATTGTACCTACACCAGGACTAAGCAGGCTATACTTCATATGTAATCCCGAACCAGAGAGGACTAAAACAGGAATAAAACTGGCTCTAAAGCACGAAGTACCACCAGAAGTCTGGGTATCACCAGTGGTGCCTGTACCACAATTTGAGAATCAATGTATTAAAGAACTAAGGGAATAGGTTAAAGAGCTGAAAGTTAACCTTTTTTATGCTTTTTTCCCCTCCTCAATATGGTAAATATTTAAACACTTGAAATTTTCAGGATGTTCATTTGAAGTTTATGGCCCATTTTAGCCTGCATGCTACTAGCTTGTCGGATATTGGCTACTAAGATTATTTCTTGTATGACAAACAATGAAATCAAACCTAATGAATTTATATAGCCCATGGTGCAAAAAGAGCAGGCCTAGGCTATATACTCTTGAGTTTAGTTTAATTGAATTTTTAGTTTTAGAGAGAAAACCTAACTCTCTCTCCCTAAGTGTGCTCTTTTCAAAGGCAGGAACCTTGGGCACTCCCTGGCTCTGGGTGGGCGGATGTGTGCCTGGACACCTGGGTTTGGAGACAGGAGAACACTTTAACAGTATTATTTTAAGTTTTCAGACGTTCAGTCATTCCATTTAGTTCGAACCAAATTTTCAGATGTGAAAGCTCCAAACAGCAGGTCGATGCTTTGATTAAAAAAGGCCAAAGTTCAGCTTGTGTGCGTCTGGTGACATTTCGGTCTTTTACATCAAATATAAGAAGTTTGGAAGAACATATGGTGTAAAACCTGTGCAAAGTCAGAATACAAATCACTGCAAGCTGGGAATCAGATGAGATTGTTGTGGCGACCCTAGAAGGGAAAAGCTAAAAGCAACTTACATGTCATGCTCATTTTAACAGTGAAATGACAACACTTTTACCACATTAAACTGTTGTTCATGAGGTACACTTCCATTGTCTGACGATAAACAGCTTCAGGGAAAGTCTGATGAAAATTCATTGCACATCCTGGCCTGTACATAAAAAGTAGACCTCCAAATCAATAGTGCCTACACAGGAACACCATGTTACACAACTGCCATGAACAAATTACTAAGACCATTAACCATTCTGTACTGATGTGGTCACCTGCTCTGAACCCAGATAACTGCCCTTCAAAGTACTGCGAACAGGCTGAGTGTTCATTTCAACTTATTTAAACCATGTGCATAGAGGAGTTCTTGATAAAAAAGTAAAATGATTTTTTGTCTTTGATTAGGCAATCACACAGTTCCTTCCTCTGTTAGCTCAACCCCATTATTACGCATAATTTCTTTTTTTTTTTCCTCTTTTTTTATCAGGCATCCCAATTACATCACACCTCTTATTTTGTAAATGCCAGACTGCAGAGGTGCCAGTCACATTAAGTTTCCCGGAGAGAGCAGACGTCTACAGTGCACATTCTTGTAGTGAAGAAGTAAGTTTTACAGTTTCCCACATCACTTGAATGTAACGTCTAATTTATTATCTGCTTCTTATGAGTGGAACTGTTGCTTAATTACTGAGAGATGTTTATGCCTCCTTGCAAAAGTATTGGTCTAATATGCCATGCATCCAGGAGTTTTTGGAATGATTCTGTTTTATTGCAAATCCACTCACAAGCCAGTGCCAAGCCTGGATAAATGAGGCTTACATCAGGAAGGACATCTGATGTAAAATGTGCTCTTCCAGAATGAGGCCACATAGATCAAGATTTAGCATTTTGACTGCCTTCATGACTTGAGTGACCAAATTTTCATACCCCAAAAATGGGACACTATTTTTTTTTAATACCAATTACGGTGCATTTGAACTCACCATGTTACAAAAAAGCTTCCGAAATCGATACAATTTTCTGTCATGTTATTAAAGTACATGATGCTAGGGCTTAAATTTTGAATTTTAATGAAATTGTAAATCATTTCAGTGACAAAAGTTTTTAGAAAATTGCACTTCAACTTTTCTGTTAGTTAAAATGGGGACAACTGGAACATGGTTTGTTGAAAACTGGGACATATTAATGTTTTTACAGATATCTGTTGGGACATGAGACCAGGAGCGTAAAACTGGGATTGTCCCGGTTAAAAAGGGTCGTCTGGTCAGCCTATTTTTGGTATCTGATTCTAAGCAAGTGTGTTTTTTTCTGCTCTGAACAAACAGTTAGTTTCAGTGGATTCTTTACCATTGTGAGACATAAGAACTCTATGCATTGATAGAGCATTTTCCCCTGAACTAAAGGCTCCCCAGTTCTAGTTCTGGGCAGTATATGTTTTCCATTGCGAGAAAGGGCTAATGTCCTGCTGGAGGTTTGTTTCTAGGCCTTATATAATTGCTGCACTTTTTGTTTTCTTTTTTTCTTTTTGTTTTTCTTTCTAGAGTTGTCACAGCAAATCATCTGCCCACTAGTTATTGATTTGCCATATATTTTATACACCAGATTCCCTTCCTGACACAACCCTCACTGCGCTAGCACTGGCTTGTGACCACATGTGACTGGATTACTTTACTTGTACCTTAAAGTGTAGTAGTATATGTATCAGTAGTGTAGGTTTTACTTCCAGTACAAGAAAATGGGTTTAGGTCTAAAATGGATATAGTGGTGGTGGTAAGACACAAAACCACTGCTCTCTTCTGATAAAACCACTCTGTCCTTGCCATTAAAACAACATTTTGCACCTGCGGCTCCTGCTCTCACTAATCTCAGGGGACAATAAACCAGTTCAGCTAATGGCTTCGCCCAAAAAATAAAAAATAAAAAATTACTTCTGGTAGGAATAAAATGTGCAGCCAATTATTACTTTTTTCCATTGGTTACTTCAAATTATTCATTTAATATTCCATTTTGGCATTTGTGTAATTGAGCTAAAGCGGAAGCTATTTTAACTAATGGGAACTATGAATGTTAAGATATCTGAACTAGTTGAGGGAGAGACAGAATGAGGAAAATTCAAAGAAGTGAGACTGTTTTTTAATGCACCCTTTTGTTTTGAAGCAGGGGCTTTAAAATGCTTGAAGGGTGCCGTGGATTACCTTCAGTGCAATGATAAAAGAAGGACAACAAACGTAGGCAGATTGGATTAAGGAGGTCATTGAAATTCGGAAATGGGGTCCATAAAAGGGTAAACCGGGGCGAGGGGGCGTACATGCTGCCACACACCTGGGATGATATGAGACCTCAGGCAACACAGGGCAATGATGTTGTACTGTGTCAGATAGGATGGCAAAACCACACAATGTGACACAGCACATCTGTAATATTATCTGACGTCTTCTGATGGAGACCATAAGAGGTTAGCAGTCGAAAGATGTCAAAGTACAATACTGTAAGATAATGTAAGAAGATTTAAGCAAAGTTTATAGATATATTACTGAAAGTTGCGCACAATGTTGATTTTTCTTTGCTTATTTTTAATTTAATTTATTTAATTCTGCAGTGGCCTAGGCAGTGGTGGAAAGTAACTATGTTTACTCAAATAATTAATATGTACTTTTAAAATTTAATATTTACTACATTTTTTCTAAAACTAAAACATGTTTATTTTTTGTAGGAAATAATACTTTCAGCAGCTGATCTTTTAGAATATTTATACAGTCCCGGAAAAAAAGACCACAGCCTAAAAAAGTCACACACTGTGATACTCTCCCGATGGCAAAAACAAAAAGAGTGGCTTTGAATAAGACAGCCTGGAATGTTGTGCAGCACAAGCAAGTTCTTAAAAAATCCTGGGGGTTATTGGACAGAAAAATCAAGTTGTAGACCCAAAAAATGTTTTACCTGTGCTGAGCGGGAGGATACAATGGGCTGTCTGCGAACACACAGGTTGTTCTCAATTCAATTTCAATTCAATTCAGGTTTATTTGTGTAGCCCAGTATCATAACAAAAGTTTACCTCAAAGGGCTTCACAAACAGTTGATCAAACATAAACACACAATCTGACTTAACACACAATCAGCACAAACAATAACTACACTAAACTAAACAGACCCAGGATACTCCTGTCCTTAGACCCTCCTTCTCGGTAAGGAAAAACTCCTAAAAAAAAACAGCTCAACCAAACTTAAGGCCCTTACTGATGCTGACTGCAGCCTAATAAACATATGAAACCATCTGCAAGAGAAGGGCTTAAAGAATAAAAACATCTTCAAAGGCCACGTCTACTCTCAAGCCTCAAACTCGCCTCTCTGGACTTTGTAAGGGAGCACCAAATATGAGACATTGAAAGATGGGAAAAAGTTTTTCTCTCTGACAAGAAAAAATGTGACTTGGACTGTCCTGATGGCTTCCATTGTTTTCTGTCTGAGGATTTTGTTCATGAGTATAAAAGCAAAAGTTTTTTTTGACCTAGGTAAAATGGTATTATCAATGGTACTTGTATTAGTAGTAGCAGTAGCAATGGTTGTATTCATAAAGAAAAGTGTAGTACTGTACTTTTTACTTAAATTTTTCACTTAATACTCACACTTTACTGTTTACTCAAGTAATATTTTTTCTGGGTACTTTCACTTCTATTTGAATAATATTATTGAAGTAACAGTACTTTTACTTTAGTCCTGATTATGAACGCCTTCCACCTCTGTCTCCAGCCATGTTGTCACTGCACTTCACCACCTGACCATGTCCTGTGTTGACAGACCTTGTGTACCGTAGACTGTGGTCTTAAGCCACCCACAGTGTCAGGGGTGTCTGCCATACAGGGCTCCTCTCAACACACAGGAAACAGGTTAGGGAATAGGAGGCTTCATGAAAACCACAACTGCTGTGTGTGTCCGTTCCGTTGCATGCTGGTTACATTTAGGAAGTGTCACCATCAAAAATGAGAATAGGCCATACAGGCATGTGGAAGTGCAAATGTAGCACCAGTGAACAACATTCTGATTTATTTATTCATCCTCTTTTGTCAGCAACTATTGGTCTGAGGCAGCGTACACCATACTCCGTAGGCCTGACATAGAGACACACAAGGACAAACAACCATTCACCATTCATTCACTATGAGCAATATAGATTCACCAATTCACCTAACACATTCATGTCTTTGGATGATGGTACAAGGTACCTGGAGAGAAACCACTTAATATGGGGAGGACATGCTCAAGGTTCTGACCCACAATGCTGAGAGCCACGCTAACCACTCTGCCACTATCCACCCCATATTCATTTATTGTTACTAACTATAAGTTACTAACTGTGTAGATGAACCATGGGGTTTAGAATCATTTCAAAACACAAAGTAAAGAAAAATGTATTTCCTACTGAAGCGTTTCCCTACCAGGGGCATGGGGACCCGTAGGGGTAAGTGAGCATTTTACAGGGGGTACTTGGAATTATTTTATAAAGTAATAAAATAAGTAATTTCTTTCTAACATAATAAGAAATTATTTGCGATCTCATATAGGACTATTAAAACTTATGAAAGACTAACTCAACTGTCTCACTGCTTACAGAATATTATTTGAATTTTATACTGTATTTTATTACTTATTTTTCTAACAAAATTAGATTTTATTTATTTTTTGTAGTAACTTTATTTAAAATTACTAATTTTTCACAACATATACAATATAAAACAAGTACATGCAACAGGAGTTTACATTATTATTTTTGTTATTTTATATTTTCTTTTTTATGTTGAATTTGTATTTACAATAAATTAAGTATAAAATGTATGTAGCCTCCTAATAAACACACATGTTTTTATATGAGTATTTTTAGCGAGTATTGGGGGTTCTCATGGTATGACAAAAAGCTCAAGAGGTACACACAGTGAAAACGTTTGGGAACCACTGCTCTACTGTACATTTGTGAATGCCCTGAACCACAGAAGCCATAGATGCACTCTGAATATAAAATAACATTGAGCTTGTGCAAATTCACCTGAGACAGGACCACCATTAGGAAAAGCCCTGTTTTATCTGTTGGAATGTATATAAGGTAAACAAAGGTATTATTTTCCTTTTCCCTCTTCCTCTGTGGGCTGTCATTACCATCGACCTGAGCTCTTAACACTGCCCTGGAGACCAAGAATAGATCTGCTGCTTCATTTCATTTTATTTCATGTACTGTTTAAGGCAATGGCAATGTTGCTCATCATTATTTTACTGTACATGTGCAGAACAAGTGGTTGGGAAGAAAATAAGCAGACCTCAGGACCAGGAGGTTGTTGGGTAGTTTTAGACTGGGTAAACCTGACCCAGTGTGGTCCCTGTCCTAAGATCAGGGCTTGACACAAAAACTTTTTTTTTTCCAAGGACATATCGCATTGTAAAAGGCACTAAGGCAGGGAGGAACCACTCTGAGGATGCAAAGACTTTGTTGGAAAACCCATTCAACAGTTGATGCAAACAATTTAAAGATAAGAGAAGAGGAATTCACCCAAGAAGCTAGACAAGTCGCTGAGAAAAAAAAGTTTGGTTGTGGCTCAAAAGTAATGATCTCAATCCGGGGTATCAAGGATCTTACAGAGAGCACTAGTGGCTTCAGCACCCTGAGATGTCCTAATCCTGAAGGGGTGAAAGATTTGTGAAGGCTAAGTGCTTGGTACAGTAGCTAAGTCCCTAACTTCTCTCTCTGAGTTTTTCTGACCTCTCCTCTGTGTCCTCAGTGGGACTAAGGTGCTAAGAGGGAAGCATACTGTAGCAATAAAGGGCTTTGAGATCAGGACCTTGGATTTTTTCTTTCAAAGTGTGCATATTCTGTGGCCTAAAATACAGAGGACAGAAAAAGCAACATTTTCAAAGATGCCCTTCAAAAGTGGTATTGATCTTGGCCTGCACCAGCACTATATAAAGCACACACTGATCAGGCATAACATTATGACCACTTGCCACTTCATGACTGTATTCTGACACCTTTCTATCAGAAGCAGCATTGACTTCTTTGTCTGTTGGATTGGACCACATGAGCCAACCTTGTGCATCAACTGTTGCCAGTTCACCCCTGATCCTTCCTTGGACAACTTTTGATATATGGCACTTGTCAAACTTGCTCAAATCCTTCCACTTGCCCATTTTGTCCTGCTTCTAACACATTAACCTGGAGCACAAAATGTTTACTTGCTGTCTTATACTGTATATCCCACACACTAACAGGTACCGTAATGAAGAAATAATCTGGTATTTCACTTGACCTGTCAGTGGTCATAATGTTATGCCTGATTGGTGCATGGATGCTACATTAAACACAATTTATTCAGCTGATACTTGTCTTTTCCGGAAAAGAAAAAAAAATCTTATTGTGGCGCAGTCTTTTCCCACAGCCCCACTTCTCTCTGCCGTTCGTGTCAACACTTATGACGGGAGCCGCGGAGGTCTGAGGGTAATTGGCTTTTGTAAAAATCTGACTTGAAATGCAAATTTATATCAACATTTTCTCAGGTGTTTCTACTTTTATCAAGTAAATTGGAACAACAAACAAAGGGGGGGACTTGTGACAGGTCTATAAATAATGGGTGCGTGTGCGAAGGGAAACTAGGCTGATTGCAATCATGAGTTGTGTTAATGAAGCTGTGCAGAGGAGCAAACAGGGATGGTGTTGTTGGCAGAGTGGTTAGTGTCACGCAGAGGGGAGTGTTTGGTGCAAAGGCTTGTCGTGCTTTTCCAGCAGCGTCTGACAAAATGTTACAGGTCTGAAGGCTTTTATAAAGCATTTGGTGGCTACTACTAATGCTACTAGTCTTAATGGCGGGACTGCTACTACAACAACAACTACTATTACGGCGAACTAATACTTTTGTTACTGCTGTTACTACCACTAATAAAACTACTGCTGCTGCTATTACTACTGACTACAGCTGCAACTACCAAAAAAAAAAAAAAAAAAAAAAAAAAAAACTACTACTGTGACCGCTATAACTGCAACTATATTACTACTAAAACTAGTTACTGCTGCTGCTACTGCTACCATTACTACTATTATTATGGCTACTACTACTTCTGCTACTACAATCACTACTACTACTACAACCAACAAAAAATACTATTATTGCAACTAACACTACTGCTGCTACTACTACTATTACTGCCACTGCTAGTACCACTACTACTACTACAACCAACAATACTACTGCTCTTACTGCTACTACTGCTACCACTACTATTACTGCTACTACAGCTGCTGCTTCTATTACTACTGCTACTACTACACTCTACCCAAACCATGAGTAAAACACTTTGAGACTAACATTTTTAGAACTTGGAGTAAATGTATTTGAATGCACTCAAGTACAAAATACAATTTTAAGTGTGCTACTGCTACTAATACTACAACATCATATATGCAATTACTAATAAATGAATGCATACACAGTTTATAGAGACTGAATTTACTCTGATGTTATTGTAATTGGACATTGATTGATTGAAGGGCGGCAGTAGCTCAGCTGGCAGAGACGTGCGCCTGAAGGTTGGTGGTTTAAGCTCTGATGCCAGAATTGCATACTGTCGTTGTGTCCTTGGGCAAGACACTTCACCCACCTTGCCTGTATGAATGAGTGTGTGAGAGAATGTGATTGGTGGTGGTCGGAGAGGCCATTGGCACAGAATGGCAGCCACATTTCTGTCAATCTGCCCCAAGACAGCTGTTGCTACAAAGTGTGGAGAGTGAATGAATAATGCAATTGTAAAGGGGGTGTCCAAAAAAGCTCTATATAAGACTGATGAAGACTTATTATTATTATTATTATTATTATTATTATTATTATTATTATTATTATTATTATTATTAACCAATTTTTCAAGAATAAACAATTAGTAATGCAATTAAAAATGCTTTCAAAATATTCAATTACTGTTACCAATATTTGACTAATGCTTTATAGTGTGTAGTTATTATAAAGCCTTAACAAACAAAATAAGTAAATAATCCTTTATATATAAAGGGGAAATAACTTTAATAATATTTAGTATAGTACTTCCCACCGCAACCATAGCTTTGATAAATCATTTATTTTGGATGGCTGGTCGGGCCATGGTTGGTCTGAGACTCATTTTATTTAAAAATAATGGCCCACTGAGGCAGTGCTCAACTGGAGCAGACTTCTAATGCCCTCTTCTGAGTCAGATCTAATTAATAGTGAATAATAAGTATTTACAAACAGAACACACTAAGTGACTGAAGCTGGGTTTTGATTAGCTAACTTATTCATCATCGCTGGCCCTTCATTTTTGTATTTTTTATTTTATTTTTATTTTTTCGCTTGGGCACGTACAGTAGGCAGCCGGCTACCCCAGACAACTCCATCTGAATTCAGTCTGGATATTATAAATCAGCCAGCGACGCCTTGTTACTTACACACTCAGAGGTAATCAGGCTCTAATTGGTTAATCAGTGGATAAAGAAACAACTCAATAAACTTAAGGAGTAAACTGCAGAGGGTCTAACAGGGCCACTGTGTGTGTGGGTGTGTGTGTGTGTGTGTGTGTGTGTGTGTGTGTGTGTCATTCCAACTCTTTGTGACTCATGGTTTCATTAGGAAAATCTTTGTTGCCGGTTTATACAGGTACTTGTCATTTCCTTTCTAGTACCAGGCTAGACGTGCTTCTGCATTCAGAACAGCCTTACGTCTTTATGGCATATTTTAACAGGAATGTTTCTGGTTTTTTTGGTCTGTATTGTTATCACACAGTTGCTGCAAGACTGTTGGGTGCACACCATGATCCTATACCACTTCATCTTATGGGTGCTCTATTGGGTTGAGATCTGGTGGTTGTGGAGGCAATTGCTTTACATGCAGGGGTGTCCAAAATTCATTTATGGTCACATACTGATAAAATACATGAGAAGAAGCACCACTCATTAGAGGTTTATTTCACTACCGTAAAACAAAGCCCACTTATGGCTCCTCTCTTTTCTTTAGGGCTCTCCACATTGAATACTTCACATTGGTACTTTCACTCCGAACACTTCACCAACACCACATTTATTTGGGCTTGGGACCAGCACATGCTACAGTTTTAATCTTTTGGCACCACCAAAAACAAACTTTAACAAATTTATTTATTCATCCTTAACGCCAGGTCCAGTTTACAAAAAAGTGTGTGTTATGGAGCTATTAAAGGCAATATATTTTTTCCAAATAATCTTTTTTGAGCTTTCTACCATGTTATAATGTTGTTCTCTCATCAAAAAAATACCTGTAGTTATGCTTTGTTTCATATACACGTTTAATACTCGTTTAAAAAAAAAAGTTTAAAACTCTGACATGACCATTCTCAGGCCTCAAAAATGGCTTCATACAAAAACTTTAAAGAAGTAAAGTTCCTTTTATTATTTAAATTATATTCAAAAGACTGCAACAGTCTGTACTCTGCTGCCCTCTGCTGGTGTCTTCACCTGTTTCTTTATGGCACCAGTAGAGTACTTAGTAAAAATGTTTTCTTTTAGTCAGATAATGTTTTTAAAGGTTGTAAAACTTGAAATGCTGCTTTAGGGATGACCCCAAAGATAAAAATATAAAATATATAAAGATAAGCATACTATAGCCCCTTAAGAGGACAGTCCAGTTAAAGTTTTTAGTATTCGCTTTTTGTTGTAGCTCATTTCATAGAGATCGAGCTGAAAATACCCAACATTCATCATCACTGTCTGTGGTTACACTCCATAAATCTCTTGTCACCGATCGCCCCATAGATGAATAAAGATAGTAGGAATCAGGAATTGACAGGTTATGATGGAATTGGGTAAGAAACTTTAGCACCATAGAAATTAAAACATAACTCTTGCCCTTAAGCTGCAAGCTATGACCAAAATGATTAGATTTGCCTCAAAATGCTTCCACAGTTCTAGGGTAGATGCTCTTCCCAGTGCTTTTTTCTTGGCCTTTAACAACTTCACTTCTCCAACTGTTCAAGTATTCCGCGGCAGACTTTTGCAGCAGACTTGCATGTTTACAAATGCCTCATTAGTGGCTGCACATAAATATAAAAGTGTCTCCCTAAATGGCTTTATGTTCCCTGCCATTAGAATCAGATGGTGCTATGTGCAACACCACTCCTGTCCCCACCTTACCTACAGTCTACTGTTTGAAGAGCTCACGTCTTTCCCTAGCTGTTTATTTTATCAATGAGTAACATCTGCTGTTGTGGAGTTCCCCTGGTGACATTTATGGGGGAAATGTGGCTTGCATCTAATTCAGTACATTAGGATATTCACAGATTGTAAGGGTCTATTTAAGTCGAAGCTAATAGTTACTCAAACACAACAGATATCTAATTTTTTTAATATACTTAATACACACAGCAATTCTGCCCTGAAAAATGCCTTGCAAAATGGCACCAAACAATGAGTAACTTTATTTAAAAAACAAAACAAACTCACAATTCACCACAATACATCTCACTGAACTGAAGAACACCTTACCTTTTATTTTTTTCCTGAAAGCACAAAAGTCTGGTTCCTTGGCCACAGGCAGCCATTTCCACTTGACTCACTGGTTACTGGCCACTCACAGCTGTTTATCTGGCAACAAGTCTAGCTGAAGGTAATCTACTAGCAAA
This sequence comes from Bostrychus sinensis, assembly GCA_020698575.1. Classification (NCBI taxonomy): domain Eukaryota; kingdom Metazoa; phylum Chordata; class Actinopteri; order Gobiiformes; family Eleotridae; genus Bostrychus; species Bostrychus sinensis. Next base: position 29,583,269 of record CM036247.1, on the reverse strand, counting down.
ATTAACCAAGATGACACCAGTTTAATACATAGAGTTAAATTTCATAACTTCTCACACCTAATTAAGATCATTTAGTGTTTTCCTTTGTCACCTGGTGATTCTGCTGAAGTCTGTGTTGTTGTTGTTCAGTCCTGCTTCTTTTTGCCCTCCTGTTTCCATTTTAACAACAGTAAAGTCCCACTGACCCTGATGTAATGACCACATTAAAACAAACTGACTTTTTCCACAAGTCTTTGTACAACCAGCTTTTGTTGCTGTCCCTGTTCAGAAATAAGTACAGAGTTGCTAATAATACAGCGTATACTGATGTTTTATGGCAAAACCTGCAACAATTCTTTATGAGCGGCACGTCTGTTCTTAGATACGGTCAGCAGCATAATGCTTATGTCCCATCCTTTGTTTCTCTGATTGATTTCTCTGCCTGTTTTTGTTCTGTCCATAGATACAAACTCAAGCAAAGTTTTACCAGACTAATGTCTTTGTATAGAACAGAGTTAACAAAATTAATTAAATAAATTGAATAAAAGAGTTAATCTGGCTGGCAGCCATTGATTCAGTGTTAGCATACACTGTTGACCAGCCAATGGCAGCATCCTTAACATGAGATTTAAAACTCTTTTGGTCATAGCTTCTGTCATGTGCTCAACATTTTGATCTGTTTAAACATTTGATTACCATTTAATAACCCACACAATACTGTGGCTACATTGTCACTTCATAATAACATCTTATGAACACATTTTGGGTCCATGTTGTATGTTGTGGCCACTTTATTTCTTGTGGTCATGTGACCATCTCTCATCTTTTGTGACCATGACAACCTTTTCCTATGGCTCCTCATTATCGTCTTGGGTCCTGATCTAATGACTGTGTGTCTTGTTTTTGAAGTGTGACAGGTGAATGAAGCTGTAGAGACGTCTCTACAGGCAGTGCATGAGTCACTCAGCATTACTTTTTTGTTTTTGTTTTGTTGACAAGGATATACATTACATTACATACATTCTATTGTAAAGTGATGCTTTACAAGACAAAGCTGTGATGCAGAGCTGACATGATGATGTAAAGCCAGGTTCAGTGTTGATCTACTGAATTTTCTGCCACTACTTCAGCATTCATTTGTGAATTCAGAGCATGGTCACATTGCATTACCTTTTAGACATGTAACTCTTTTGTTTCCTCAACAATAAACAGCGGTTACCCCCTTCCCTTTAACAGCCTTGCACTCCTCTTACTCCTATAGTATATGATTGTGCAACACAGAGTCCACACTGCTTAGCGCTTCCAACTCCACCCCTTGTCCCACTGCGCTTATCCCGGTGTCCCTCTGTGGACCGTTGTCTCTGAATACCGCAGCAGCCCCCTGAACTCGCCATAAATCACATTTGATTATGAGCGCGCGCTGCTCTGGCGGTGCGCACTGGCCCGCCCACCACGCGCCTCTGATTCGCCCGCGCAGCGCCTCCCGTGCGGGACCTTCTTGCGCGCTCGTAAATCCCTCCCTCTCTTCCCCCCTGCTCCTCTCCTCTCCTCCTCCTCGGGTCCGCTGATTGGGGGAACGGGGCTCTCCTTGAACTGTCAATCAACGAAGCTTGTTCTTGTGAGCATCGCGCGGAGTGCTGCTGCTGCTGCTGCTGCCTGCTCTCTCTGCTCTCCTCTGCTCTGCTCTGCGTGCCTGCGACGCGCTGCATACCAACACAGACGTACGGCAACGGGCTAATTACGCTTGGAGTGGACACTTGCCACTGCCCAGGACGCACACTCTCTATCCAGCTCTCTGCGAAGCAACATCTCGGAGACTAACCAACAGCGCAGCTTCGTTTTTAACCCACATTTCTACTCTTTTTGCATCACTTTCCCTGCAAGACTCCCCTTTTCTCCAACAACTGTTAACCGGAATATCATTTTACCCTTACGCTTATATATCACACACAGCAACCTTTTACGCATTTTAAAACGGGACTTATCGCCTGGAAAAGTCACGTGGATTGGATGTTTTCGTCCTAGTCGTGTACGTATAGAAGTTTGGACTATTGCTACTGGCGTTCAGTGCTCGTTTTGGCTCTGCAGAGATTCCCCCCCGCTCCGTAAAAAGCAGGAATACCACTGGCATCTGTTTGCGAGTCAAGCGTAGGATCGATCCTCAACTCCATCATGGGCTGCTCTGTGCTGCGGAACGCGTTGGCTGCTCTCCTCCTGGTCCTACTCTGCAAAGGTAAGTTCTCGTATGTGTAGCTTTTTTTTTTTTTTTTTTTTTTTTTTTTTTTTCCGCGCTGCTGGAGGTGAATACTAATGACCAAAGAGAGGGTGTTTCTAGTTGTGGCTGCTTGTGTTTGTATCACGCGTGTGTCTGCTGCGGGAAAGAGATGATATAAAGTCATTGTCTATGCGTTTTTTCCTCTCTTCCTCTTCTTGAAGTCAGCCTCGTGGCTCAGTGTGCGCAGACGGCTCATGCATGTTTAAGGATGTTTACCACAGTGGACATTCCTTTACGTGACATGAATGGTCCCGCGTATCCCACGCACACGACGCAGTGGCAGTGGGGAGAAAAATATATATATATAAAAAAAGAGTGTCGCTGGTGGATACGTGTGGAAGAAGGGGGAGATATATACAAGGGGGAGAAGGGGGAGAAGGGGAGAGAAGGGGGAGAATATATACACAGCAGAGGAAGAGTGTTTTGTTGTGTGCCTCTCCAAAGCCAAGGTCGACAGGGAGACGCGCGCACAGGGAGATGAATGGTTAAAGGATGGATGGGTGGGTGGTGAGAAGAGCTGCGGGGTCAAACACGCACTGGATCAGTAGGCAAGACACTCCGCGTCTTACATTATGCATAAGTGACAAAACTGAGAGGAAGAGGAGAGGGAGAAGAAGAAGGAACAGCGGACAGCTCCATATAGGCTAAGCTTTGATGAATCCTATTCAAAAGTGATTGTTTTAACAGTGATGCGTAAACACTCTGGCTCAGTTTTGTACAGCCATTTGTTTATTTCAACTGGTATTGTGCCGTTTTGTGGATGACTGACAGCATGACTGGCAGCTCACTCAACTGTCACTCATGCATGTTTTTTTTTGTTTTTTTTTTTAATGTTTGCAGTAATCATAATTATATGGACAATTATTATGTGCAAAGAATAATGAAGAGGAGTATTATCTCCTAATGTGGTTATAGGTCGAATGCAATTTATTCTACTGTGACTTTTCCTGTTTATAGGCATTATTAGCGTTAGCATGACCTAATTATTTTATAGCCATGCATTTATTATTTCACGCTGACACTTTATCAAATGACAGTGTACAATGTAATGTTCAAGTTGCAATCAAACAAAGATAAAGTCCTGGAGTGGCCTTCTCAGTCACCAGATTAAAATTTTCGGTGGGATTTGAAGAAGGCAGTTGCAGCAGCACAGAGGACATCAAACATTACTGAGGTATAGAGGCTTTTGCACGTGACAAAAAGATTCCAGAGATGTAAGTAGCATGTTAGCGATTTCCAAAAATGTTTGTTAGAGGTTATAAAAGTAAAAGGATGCTCCATAAAGTACTGAAGCTAAGGGCTAAATAAAACTGGCCATGGGCGTGTGTTTTATTTAAACATCAAAGTCAACCTCTGAACTCAGAAATGTAACAATACGTTTTTGGTAAATTTGTATTTATATTGTTTTTGGTCAGGGTCAGCCCTAAGTTCCCCAGTATCTATGTTCCCAGGGAAAGTTGGGGTTAAGGTTAGCTGTTATAAGTTATATCTCGATGGCTCTCCCTGTCACATTCTATGGGCGAATGTGCAATTAACAGAGAGTCAAAGATAATGCACTGGCTCATGCACGTCATCACTGCTCCTCCTCCCCGCCCATTCATTTCTGATCTTCAAACTGGAAAGGCATCTTCTGTTTATTCCAAGAGGGAATAGCACCATCAATGCAGAGTATTTCAGGCTTCAGAGTGGAGACTATGAGTGAAATAAGTATTGATATTGTAGATATTGTTCGTAAGTGAATTAGCTTGGATCACAACTGATTTTGAAAAACTTAAAACTGATAAATCTGATCAAGTTTAGAAAGTTTTATTCAGGATCTGATCTAGTTTTACGTAACCTTGAAATTGTGAAAAATTTAAGTGGATGTGAAATACAGTGGTTTATATTGGATCCCTAAAGATTGTTCAAAACTGTACTATTTTAATCAAGTTAAGTACAAATAAGCACAGGTTTAGAAAGGTTTATACTGGACTGTATATGATCTAGTTGGTATATATAGTAGGTTTCCTGTATCTGGATAGGGAACATAGGTATTTGTTGAACATAGTGCAACAGTGCAAAAGTAAGTTTAATTTGAATGCACATGTCAGACTTAACAGCAGGCACATGGCTTTTGGCAAGTCTTGTAGCTGTTGACAACTTTGCCCTCAATCACAATTTTCAGCACCACTGTGTGGAGATAGGACAAGGTTGAAGTCCTGGCACCATCAGGGTAAACAAGCAAGATCCCAAAGTCCAGCTGGTGAAAGAGTCATCGGTGTCCTAAGATGAGAACAAAATAAACTTTAATATTCTTTAATGTTTAGTAACTATTTTCACACTAACATATAAACACAGATACAGTTGAACATCACTACAGAATTTGACTGCCAATGTTATACAGACACATGTACTGTAAAAACTCATGAGCACACGTCATACACATTTTTGGAAATAAAAATATAACTACTGAGACCCAGCCCACTTAGTGTAGACAATGCAAAATAATACTTACAGAATTAGTCTTGGAAAAACTCTGTGGAAGTCCTGTAGGCACAGTCTTGCCTTCATTTCTTATATAAGTTGTACCAAACGTTGTCCTATATTGTCCCTCTTTGATCTAAAATGTCAGAGATGAGGAGAGTGACATCATTAGCAAAAATATATTTTAAAATTGTGCAAGAGTCTCTTGATGAGACACCCACTTTAAAATATATAGAAAATTCAAATTTTGGCATACCTGATTACAAATAAAGAGTGCAGGCCAGTATCCATAACAAGGCATACAGCAGCTTCAGACTCCACAGCCTCTGTCCTCCTCTGGGTCAGCTCCATCTTTTGCTTGACAACTTTAAGCAATGGTGTTTCTTGGACTTTTCACTTGTGAACTTGCAATCCAGCTTACACAGATCCACTGCCTGCAGGCCATGATGACCTGTAAAAAAAAGCTTTAAGTTTAAAACTTAAAGCTTATGGTTTTATTACTCAGCACAAAAACACTAACACAAATAGGTTAAAACTGGTGGCAGCACTGCTCTAAGAGCTGTAGAACTGATACTGTTACAGCTAAGGTGACAATCAGAGCAGTTTAAAAATTCAATAAATGCCCATCTATTTTAAAGAGAGAAAAAAAAAATCTTCATACTGGCTAAGCTGAGCTGTTTGACCTCCACAAAAATGGAGGGAAGCTGTGTGGCACGAATAAACAAGCTAACTGTGCTAATATTAAAATAAGGGCATGGTGCTAAAGAACAGTTTCTGTGCTAAAAGACCAAGTAGTCCCATTATAACTGTTATAACTGTTACATGTTGAATCCCTAAAACCACACTGTAACCTGTTTAGGCCAATGTTAGCCGTCAGACTTGTGCTAATCCTACATGCTAAACACTGCTACGCAGCGCTAATGAAGGCATGGGCTGCTAACTGGAATTTTCTAATGAAAACATGACTATTTTTGATGTTTCCACAGTTCTAACAGACATGCCAAACCATGAAAATATCTCTCAAAATAAATAGTTTGTTTTAAACCGTCCAGGATTAATTTAGGACTCACTATTGCAGTAACTCCACTGTCACGTTCAAAATTACTCATTAACACACATGTTAAGTGTACAGTTTTACAGTTTTATGCACTTACCGCAAGTTTTGAAGCTGTAATCCACCAAAACCTCGTCCATTTTATGTTTCTGCTGCCGATACTGACACAGACCCAACTATAGGAACTTTCCAGAACTTGTGTTGATGTCACAGCCCAAACCCCTCCCATCTCCTGTAAAAACTGAGGATTTTAAGTTTACTCTGCAGAGAGCCATTAGTGCACTCACTACTTAAGTTAAGTAGTGTTAACACCTGGTCAGGTTAAGTAATGACTCTGGCCTTTGCAAAAACAAAGCAATATTAGTAATAACAGCTAAACATGTTAAAAAACAAAAAGCTGAGTTTACAGTGCATGTTCTATAAACATGTTTGAGTTTTATATTGAAATTGTTTTTAAAATGCTGTTTAGAGTCGATAGGACTTGCTATTATTTCTACTTGCTTTTTAGAGACGGACACTGAGAACATTTATGTAACATGACAGTAAAACAACTTTTTTGTTACTCAACATAAAAAGTTGTCTGAATTTAAAACAATGCATATTGTCAATATGTTTGTGGGTGGCTTTGTGCAAGACCCAAACCATTGTAAGAATTCTTTTGGTTACCCACACACAAGTCAAGAAAACCTCTATCTATTTTTTCGCAAAATCCATAAAAAAAAACTATTGTTTTTCTGACATTACACAAAGTTTACAAATTTCTCAACATAACTTGAAAATATTACAGATTGGCAGAGGTGGAAAGAGCACTAAAGTTTTGTACTTTAGTAAAAGTACTGTTACATGGCTGAAAAAGTACTGTTAATACTCTGGCAAAAGAAAAAAATTACGCTAATATCTATACTTATGAGTACAAATTACATTTTAGCCACTGATGTTCTGTGACATAATGATATCTAACATGTGCATCAACTGTTTCCAACTCTGGGCCAGACCACATGACCCACTTACTAACCTAGTAAGTGGTTTTATGAGGGGCTAACACAAACAGATAAAATCAAGTTACAAAATTATTAGGTAAGAATTTTTATTTATTTATTTTTTAAGTAGTGGAGTAGATTACAAGTTACATGGCTTATATTATACTCAGTTACATCTAAAATAATAGTCCTAAAAATGACCCAGAAAATTACCTACCCAAAAAAATTTAAACTAAGTATTTGTAATTCGTTACTTCCACCTCTGTGTTTTGGTGCAGTAATCCTCTATGGACTTTGTTCAGGCCAATAGTACCCAGACTTCCTGAAGTGTAACCTCATATATACTTTCCCTATGAGGCTGCAGCCAGCTATCATTTCACACACACACACACATGCACAGGCGGCATGCACCAATCCCCGCACCTGGCTCAATTAGTCCGGCCTCCGTCCTGGGGGAAATCAGTATATAAATAAATTACTACAGCCCTTAATAACAATAATTGATGTGTCAGTGCAATAAGATGAGAGGTTAACAACTGGCAGATGCAGACGGTCTGTGGCCTTCTGAGCTCCCGCGGCCAGCAGAGCTACGTCTGGTCACGCTCAGCTTAGTTCAGCAAAGGATACGGCACAGAGGCACAATGGCACATAGGCAACACCCCACTTTACCATACTGAGTTCTAATTCAGGTCTGGCAAAGTGAAGGTTGATCCAGTCTTGTAAGCCAGGGTCGAAGAATCAAAGAGGGAGGCTTAGGGAGGCTGGAAGACAAAATATCTGTCTTTAAGGCTGGAAAGCATGCATTATAGAGGAAGAACATGGCTTTTCTTTTTTTTTTTAAACATACTGTTATAAATTAGAACAATAAAAAAAAAAAACAAGGGAAATAGGATCATATCTAGACTTATTTGTGGCACCGCTTGTCAACACTGAGTCAATGGAGGTACAATATTGTGTTTGGAAAGTGGCTACTCCAGCACTGTTTGTTGGTTATGTAACAGAATCGCTGACATTGCATTTGCACTATGATTTACTGATTGTAGGGTGGTCATTGGTCAGATGCTGAAGTCCAACCTAAAAGTTGAAAGTAAGCTTTAAACAGGCCTCACACACACTCGATGTGTCAGGCGCAGCTGTGAGACGAAAGGTTGTTCACACCGGCTGCCTGAGCAGAGCACTCCTTTTCTACTGAAAAGCCATGAAACAGTCATATAATAGACCTATGGTGACTATTGTTGAAAAGGTATATGTTTACTGTGTGTTTTTAATTACAAGCCTTTTTACAAGTACATAATTCTACTAATTCACGGGTCATCAGAGCCAGTAATCCTTCAAACATTAAAAAAAATACATCAGGGTCATGTAGTACTCATGGTAGTTGCAAAAATATAACAATAAATGCACATTTTCAAAGTATTTTGGCTAAAATATGCATCCCAACTGCCTGTGGAAATTCATAGCATTTTGGCATAATGTCAAGAAAAATCTGAAACAAGCATCAGAAATAAATAAGTGACTTTGCCAGAGCTGGTTTGAGTATTCCAGAATCAGTGCTATGTGTACACAAGGAATCGTCCAAAAGTGCCTTGTTAATGCCAGAAATCAGATGAGAATTTCCAGATTGGTTTGGGTTGATGAAAAGGCCAAATACACATTTGTCACAACCAAGGTCTGCAGAAAACAGCAAAGACCATCTCTGAATGCACAACATGTTAAACCGAGAGTGGGGTTAAGATCTAAAGCTACCAATCTGTTGTACCTAACAAAGTGGCCAGTGACTCTAATTACATTGCTCTATCCCTTAATAACATTAAAAAGATTCCCTCCCTGCCACAGCAAATCAATTGCCTCCTAGCTCACAGTAGTTCGCCAGGTGCCCTTCCTGACGCAACCCTCTCCATTTATCTGGGCATGGGACCAGCACAAAAAGCACACTGACTTGTGACCTGTTAAGGCTGGATTATGTACCACTTAATAACAATAAAAATAATAATGCAGTAAGATGTGAGGTTGTGACAGATGAAGATGGAGGCCTCCTGAGCGACAACTGGTCACGCTTGCCTTAGTACTGCAGTAGATAGAGTGCAGAGGCCCAATGGCACAATGGCACCCCACTTTACTATATCAAGCCTAGTGATGTGAAGATGGGTCCAATCATGTAAAGCCAGGGCGGAGGAATGATTGGATATTGATGCAAGCAGTGCATATCCATGAATCCGATTCATCTGGAAGAGGAGATCCCGCCTGCTGTGCGGGGAGGCTTGAGGTCCACAGCACGTCCGTCTTTAAGTCTGGAATGCATGCATTATGGAGGAAGAACATGACTGTTAAAAGGGCATGGTCCGCCGCGTGATAAATCATGCAGAAGTGGGATAACCAAGACTCAACGCTCATCAAAGTTGTGTGGGATGTGGTTGCCCGACGCCGGAAAAAATAATGTGGTCTTTATGCATCTCCGCAAACCACAAAGACATCATATCTGTTTTTGAGCAAATGGAGACAGGTTTAAATATCAGCATGTATATGTCCTTCACATCATAATTCCCAAGTGTTCAGGATTAGACTGTAAAGAATGTGGTTATTGTTAGAGAATGGGTGATTTGAATATCTTTGAAAAAAAAAATATTCCTGAGAGAATATTCCTTATGTGTAGGGAGTATTGTTTCATTGGTGGAATACAATTTAATCACCTGACAGCATACAATATGTAACAATGATTTAGACCTAAAGACCTTAGATCTGTGGTTCTCAAACTTTTCACGTCAAATACCACCTCAGAAAATATTTAGTTTTCCAAGTACCATCTAAAATAGACTAAAAAGAACCTAAGCCAGGGCTACACCAGATGGAAAGCAGGACTAATCCAGGAGTAAACCATCATTAAACAAGGACTAAACCAAGACTGATCCAGGTCTAAACCCAAACAAGCTCAAACAAAGGCAGGACTAAAACTGATATAAAACTGGCTTTAAATTGAACAAAATTAGGACTTGAACAGCAAAAGACTGCAGAGAACCACCAGAAGAAGCTTGCGTACCAGTGACACTTGTACCAAAGTTTAATTGAACATAAAGATTGGATGGAACCCATAATATTGCTGAGAGGAAGGGCTGCTAACCATTCTGTTATTGTGCAGTCCTATTCAAAAATCTCACAGAAAGAGAGCATAGCATAAAAGTCCACCCCTTTTCAGAACAACAGTTATGATAGATTGGTAGAATTATTTTAGGCTTAGAAAGGTTTGATCTGGAGGCATTCCGGACCTATTTCATTAAGAAAGTGAATGAGTTTGGCTGTCTGAAAAATTGAATGAAAACCTGAAAACCTTGCTTTTTTCAAAGGCATTTTTTGACTTTCCCAGTATGGCAGTGAGGTAAACAGGCAGACACAGCATCAAGCACTATGAATACGATATCTTTGGATATTTCTTACACTTGACTGTCACGCTGGCACATTTCGCATTACAAATATTCAAACAGAGACGAGGCAATGCTTTTATCTTCACTCTCTCAGACACAGGCAGTAGAATGTGTTTCAGCCCGGCACAATGGCACGTCGACCGGATCTAAAAGGTCCTCTTTTTTTTTGAGCTACAAAAACACCATTAGTCTATTCACAGGCTTCCTACTTGGCGTGCAGAGCCACAGCCCCGCTCCATGGGTGTGCTCGTGCCCGGCCCCTGGCGTGCCATCAGGCCTCTCCCCACACCTCATTCATTCTCCCTTTCACCAAACATCCTTCCAAAGCATTAATATAAAAGGTGGATGGCCAAGTGTCTACTCATACATACAGTAAATACGCATGAGTCTTCTGGAGCAAGAGCTGTCCACAATTAATCACAACTGGCTCCGGCTATGGGACTAAAAAACTGTGAGGCTGTTTGCTCAGCGATTAAGGCATTGAATAAAATCACACCAAATTAAACCGTCTTCACTCATGGAATTGGTGTTATGACGGTAACCTGCAGGATTTTATAAAGAGAATAGACCCGTTATGTGCTCAGATGAAAGTGAAGAAAACAGGAGAAATAGCTTTTGTTACATTTGCACAAATGTTGGACATAGCAGAGTCTCAAGGTTGTATACATGCAGATGTTAATGATGATCTATTAGTTTGTTAATTGCTGTTCAGAATGTAGTCAATTAAACATGTGTAAACGTACAATATATGCATTTTTTTCAAGAAGACACTCCCTGCATGAAACATCCATTCATCTGACCAAAAAACCCTGCTGACAAATAGGAACTTTGTAATGCATTTTTTATCATAGTATAGCCTTTAAATCCTACCAAAGGGGGTAACAGGCTGGTATTCTCTTTGTGCCAGTTCCATGACCAGATATATGGAAAAAGTTGTATCTGAAGCGTGTCTGGCATCAAACATAAGGCAAATCAATATGCAAATGACTGCATGCTAGGAGCCAGATAATGTGCTGTGGTGGCCCTGGAAGACAGATGCCGAAAAGGAAAGGTTTGCAGACTTTCCTTATTTTTCATCAGCTGATAGCACTTCTTCTGCACAGTAAAAAGGTTGCAGGTTTGATTCCAAGGGTATGTTTTTTCTGGCTTGTATAGATGGATCTGAATTAGCCTTAGAGCAGGAGTGGACACTTGGAAACTTGTTCTCTCAGCCCGGCACAATGGCACGAAATTTAAATGCAAACAGATCTATGATTAATATCCAGGAAAGATATGTTAGTTTGCCTAGCAACCACCGACAGTGTATCCAATCCTGTCTTTTCAGTGCACAATTTTAAAGTAGATATCCCCACTTTGGGCACCCCTGTCATAGAGAATGAATGGTTGTCTCCCTCCATATATTCATGTGCACATTGCCTTATTCAGACAACTGATTGGGGTTCTGCCTATCTCCAGGTTTATATGCACAGGAGAGAATCAAACTATTACGTCTGCAGCTACAGGCTAATGCTGTATTCATGTAGTCTTAGTAATTATTATCATTCAGCCTATGTTAGAAATACATGCCATCAATAAACCTGACTTGCCTGTTGTGTTTAATAGTAATGAACTAGATTACTCTGCTCTCTAAAATGTCACTTCAGTTAGTCAATCAGCTTTTATTCCTGTCGCGCTTTCCAACAACCTGTCAACCAAAGTGCTTTGCAATGTTAAAAACAGTAAATAATCCATGAATGCCATACAGGAACAGTCAATAAAACATAAAAAATACAGAGTGTCACTATACGATGTGTCAAAGGCCAATATGTAAAAGTAGGTCTTAATTTTGGCTTTGAATAGGGGCAGGTCTGTGATGGTTTGCAACTCAATAGGCAGAGTATTCCAGAGTTTAGGACCTGCCACTGAAAAAGTGTGAGCCCCCCTACTGTTTACACCTGCAGTGTGGGACTTCAAGCAGATGTTGTACAGCAGAGCGCAGGGCTCTCCTGGGTTGATGGAAGCTTAAAGCTCACATAGGCCATTCATTGTGCTAAAAAGAAACAACAGAAGCTCAAACTGGATTCTGAAATAAACAAGGACCCAGTGGATAAAGCAGAGGACAGGTGTGATGTGGTCATTTTTGCAGGCAGCAGCATTTTGCACAAGTTGTAGTCAGTTGTAGAGACCTATTTGTTCTCACATGTCTAGTAGATTAGCTCGAAATACTGGTTCTCATTTTTTTGCTGTTTTGTTATCGGTACAGTAAATTGCATCACTCATGTATGTTACCCTGACAAAGAAATTTGAATAACTGCTATTTTAGTTGCATTAAAATGTATATAGATTATCAGAACAAGGCACTATTTATTGTCTGTCTTTTGAGTGTTGTCTCTGGTGTACTTTTCCTCTCCCAAACCAGCTGGGGTTACAGCGCTACACGCTGAATAAATGATAGTGCTTTCTCAGTTCTCAAGATTGTCCATGCACCAAAGCGGTACTGCACAAACACCATACAATATCAACATACACAGCTGAAGTTCAAAAAGTCAACAGATGGGACAGCAATGCTCATCTGCGACGGGGCGGGGGTAAGCGGAAGTGTACAGGGCCGAACATAGGTGAGAACAGGTGGGGTCGCTTTGTCGCCCGCCATCCTTCTTGTTCCAGCAGCATATGGAGGCCAAGTGGGGTCAATGCACACCGCACATGCTCACGAGTGGCTGTGCTCCCTGGCCACTCCTCCAGGCACAGCCGCACACCACCACATGCACAGTCCCCTGGATCACCAACCTTGGCTTTGGGACACAAAGAGCTGGAGATGCCAACACCAACAGATGCCTTGCTCTGATTCTGGAGGGACCTCTGCTTTTTTCCCCCCATCTCCCTTTGAAACCCGTGGTCTGTGTGTGCTGTTGTTGCCTATGTTTGGACTTGGAAATGCTTGGCTAGTTGAGCAGGTTGTGTTTATCTGCAACTGTTGGACTCAGTGGGGCTTGGATAGAATCTCAAGAGCCTCAGGGACAAAGGCTGGAGGTTTGACCAGCTTTTGAGTGGGGACTCCATGTTTTTCCACTCGGATAGGGCTGCTCAGAATTGATCATGCATGATATGTTTACTTGTACAGTGCCAAGTTATGATCTTTCTTTTCATAGAAGTTCATCAATCTTATACAAGCTTGAACTAACAGAGGGAGAAGTCCAACTAGTTTGGGCCAGAGGCAGAGTATACCCGGGACAATAGTCACAGGACCCACTGATGTCCAATCAGAGACTTAGATGTTACTGTAGTGCACTGGTGTTACACATAACTCTTTGAGTGGTACTCAGGAGTCTTTTGCAGTGCAAGTCCTGATTTAGCTTAATCCTGGTATAGGCACAGTTAAGTCCTGGTTTAGTCCTGATTTAGACCTGGGGTAGATCCAGTTTAGTCTTGGTTTAATCCTGGTTATGTCGTGGTTTGGATCTTGTTTAGTCCAGCTTTAGACCTGGTTTAAAGCCTGGTTTGGGCTCATTTTGGTCCATTAAAATTATACTTTAAAATTGAAATATTATTAAAAGTTTGAGAACCACTGCTGTATAGCTCAATCAAATAAAAAGTCCTGGTTTAGATTGGTTTATTCCTACATTTAGGCCAAGTCTTGAGCTTTTTAGTCCTTATTTAGACCTTGGTTAATATTTGGCAATGGTTTAGTACAACCTGGCCTGCCAGAACTAATCACTTTTACAGTATAGTGAAAGAAAGTAGGTCTGTAACTGCTCCCATTCAAGACATCTGCTGAAAATGATACCACCAATCACTTGTAATCTAAAATATTGCAACCTTTTCATGCAATACTTTGTTCCCTTGATTAGTTAAATAAACTGATTAGGCACAACATTATGACCACTGACAGGCGATCATGGCACCATGTAGTTGGACATTTTGTACTCAATATTAAAATGTTAAAATTGTGTTTTGGTGTTTCTTGTCTTGCAGGGGCCTGAGCAGGGGCCTTGCAGGTGCCAACTGAACAGACGAACCGCAGTAGTTTAGGAAGGTGTCAGAATACAGAGTGCATCACAAGGCTGCATATTAGGCAGGTGGTCATAATGTTGAGCTTGATCAGTGTATTTTTTGAAAGGCATTAGTAGATTCTTCAATATTCTTACTGCCCTGATTTGTAACTAACTATTTGCATTGTCTAGCCCTAGTTCAGTCTTTGTTCAAAACTGATTTTGCCCTGGCTTTGATGTAGGAACGATTGAGTATTGTAATTCTTTATGTTCTGTGTTTTCAATGCAAAATGACATTGCAATATTCAAAATTGTTATTGCAAGTTTCTTTAATACGGTATGTAGCCCAACTCTATCATTTTTGTATTTGCCTTGTTGCACCGCTGTGGCCTGTTGCGAAAAAACATCTTCAGTGTTTTTACGGTGAATGGCCTCTTGGCACAAAGTGTATCTCAGTAAAGACAAGCTTTCAGAGATCAAACCTGGTTCTGACGTGTGATTGGCACAGACAGGTGTTGTTGTGGAAAAATAGAAATGAGCGTTGTGTGTTCTCAAACCTCGGCTCAAACACAGGCAGGATGAAGTGTTGCAAACTGAGATTCCGCCGGAGCCAAGATTTTTCAGATAGAAAGTGAAAAAGCCGTTTCTTTGCAGCAGGAAGAATGTGTGATGTACCTGTAGACTCTTCCTTTGTTGAACCACATTATGCACAACAACAAAACACCAGCAACTAAAATAGCAATGTTTAAAAGAATAAGTTATAAAACTAACTAAAATATCACTGTGGAAGAGGAACGAGGAGCCAACTTCAAACAACAGTGTGTGCTCACCTGCTTTCTGAAACGTACAAGTTTTTCCTCAGATCTGATTTTGCCGGAATTTAGAAGTTTGTGCTAAATGGGTCATTTAACCATAGTTTTTTTTTTTTTTTACACCAGATGCCCTTCCTGGTGCAATTTATCCGAGATTAGGACTGGAATTTAGGAGTGACAATGGATCAAGAGCTGGGAACGATTGTCGTATAACCAGGTTGTTGGTTTGAATACACCTCTCTCCCATTTATACTGTTGTTGTGTCCTTGGGCAAGACACTTCACCCACTTTGCCTGTGTTTGAATGTGTTGGTGTGATTGTGTGGTCGGTGGTGGTCAAAGAGGCTGTAGGTGCAAAATGGAAAGTGTTTTCAGTGTCCAGAAAAGCACTATATAAATTAAATGCAATGTTATTATTATTATATTATTAAGAAGAATTAGGTTACTTCTCCAATTTTTTTTGAACAATGACCTATGACTGTTAATGCACATGTAATGTTAATTGAAAGCACATGACTGTCTATATCGCATATCCGTGTGGGTCCACTGTCGATGTCTGCCAAATTCTCTGGTATTTCACAAAACCAAGGCAACAAAGAGGCAATATCATAATAGGATATTTAGATCAAGGCCTCTGTACTCTGGAAGAACAGACAAAATGTGTTCTCTCTCCCAGGGCTGCAAGAAGAATGACGTTACAGTATTTTGCTCTTGCAGCCATGGTTTGGGAGTTCTTGCAGCTTGCTCTTAACCCATAATCTTTTTCAGAACTTTTTCTTGTGAGGTGTCAGAGAACTATTCCATAATTGGACATTTGAAGTGGGCATGGCCAAATAGTTCCCATACGTTAGTCACCTAGGCTACTGTCTCTGTAGCTTTTTTGAAGAGTAAGATTATAAGTTTTTATTATCTGCATATTTAACAAAAATGTACATACTCAAAATGACCGTTAGTAGGTTCATGGATCACATTACCATCTATTCTTGACCTCCATTGGCGCATTTCTCTCTCTACAGCTCTGGGCGTGGCTAATGAACCGGTTGAAAGTCATTATGTCAACAGGGTGCAGGGCTAAGGAGAGTTCTCAGAGTTCTGTGCTTTGAATTTGTACTTGACTCCTCAAGAACAAGAATATTCTCTGTTCTTGTGTGTTCTTGTTCTTACATGCATACACTTTTTTCCCACAAACTGGCCTCTGCAACTGTATTAGTATCTGCTCCTAAGAAGAGAAAGCAAATGGTTTGTGAACTGCAAACATCTGCCTTTTATGTGCAGGTGCATACCAAACAGTTTGTGGCGTTTAAGTGTTTAAATCTGGGTTCAATAGGAAAGTTGATGAACAAGGATAACAAAAGAGATGAGCCCAATTTTAGGAACTAGATTTGTTAGGTTTTATCAACTCAAAAGGCTTTTTACCGCTTTGAGTTTGTTCAACTTATTTTGAGCAACAGCCCTCTGGTGAGCTAATTAACTGAAATAATTAGAGCTCTACATTAGACACGGATCAAGTCAAACTCTGCTGGTTAAGAAGCTGGAATTGCAATCTCTGCATCTGTTTTGAATGTAACATCTATTTGTACTACATGCTTGCTTTTGTAACACTGCACTTTGAAATAGAAGGCTCCCTAAATGACCAATCAGAAACGCTCTTTTCGGTGGAGGCCCACAGTCTCATGGGGAAAGTTCCTGTCAGTTCTGCCAGTTGTTAGATTTCAGGCTACAGAGAACCCACATAAAAGCGTGAATAGGCCTGGGCGGGAGAGGAGAGAATCTTCTGGAGACTTGTTCATTATCATTCACTCACAATGTCAGGCTTTTGCAACATTTCCAATTACAGGCTACACCGACATGACTAACCCCCTCAGCTGGTGACCCCCGCGACCTACAAGAGAAGTCGAAGTACGCGTCTTGTACGGTTAGCAGCGCTCGGGCCGGAGCAGTGACTTGCCAGGGTCACGGGTTGAAATCCTCGGAGGATAGCTATGGCCGCCTCATTGCCACGGACGACTGCAGTAGCACCTCGCTGCCCTTGAGACTCCTCCATGTCGCTTTTGATAAACACTTTGCCAGGCCCCACATATTGGTTTTGGGGTTAGGCAATTACACATAGTGTCAGTGTCATAAATAATGATTATGGCGCGGCTTGTTTGCAATTATAATTACAGTTCTAATATATGGAGTTCAGTGTAACGGAAAGGAGCTGGGACTGTTTTCAACTTGGGAATGGGACTTTTACTGTGTTTAATTAGTGTAGCCATGTAGTCTAATACACATCTAATGTTCTACTATGCGTCCCAGTGCAGTTACCACATGGGGTTGAGGTTTTTTATGCTGGTCTAATAACATGGCACAAATATTTCCTTGTTAAATAAAGATAAAAAATAAATAAATCCATGAAAGAGTTTTAAAAGTGTACAGTGGCATCAGAATAACTCTTACAGTCTAAGACTTTTACACATTTATGTTTTAAAATGAAAAAAAGACAAGCTCTCTAGACATTCAGTCACTTCTTGTGAGGGTCAGCCCTGTATTCTCCAGTATCTATGTTCCCTGGTACACATGTGCCCCAAAGACAGTTAAGGTTAAGGTTAGGGCTAGGGAACATAATCAGGATTTTGTGATTTCTATGGACCAGGAAACATAGGTACTGGTAAACATAGGTAAATCCACAAATGCACAGTTATCTATGTTCCCTAATACCTATGTTCTCCAGTCCATAGAAAGCAGGGAACATAGGTACACACCCCTTCTTGCATATACAAATACCCACAAACGACAAAATGACTACTGCTGAAGTAGAAGCACTGCTATGTTTATATTTTTGCCCACATTCTTGCATGTACTATTGGGAATATAAGGACATGAGGAAATGATCATTATGGTGATTAACTCTTTATTCATAGACAACAGCTTGTACCTGTTGGGATTCCATAGTTGTTCACATGCACAAAAAAGAGTGTGATGCAGTCAGGCATTGCTGTGTGCAACTCCCCACCAGACACCACCAAAAAAGCCAAAATATGTATACTTGCCCCATGTACCTTTTTAAAAAGTCAGACACTAAGCAAGTCATGTCAGTCATTATATTGACATTGTTGTTGCAGCATTACCTCATACACCCAACCAGGTTTACTTCAAAAATATTTAAGTAAATAGTACGTTTCATGCCATGGTAGCTCAGTAGGTAGGGCATGCGGCACATATAGAGCGACTGCATCTCTCCTTGGCATTGTTGGTTTGAATCTGGACTCTGACTGTTCTCCAATGCTCTGTCTATGTCTTAAGAGGTCATACATTTCTTTCAATAGGATATTTCAAGAATATGTTTTGTTAATATAAGCATAAGTGGTGACTTGTGTCAATTGCAAAGGGAAAAAAGTAGCTGTGATTTATTTAGTGTGAAGAAAAATCTGTCTGAAGTGGCTGCAGAGACTTATATTAGATGCATATGGTGCCCTCACCTGCAGCGCACTCCTCCACATTCTTCCACAGATATAAACATATGCACGTCCCGCTGTGAAATAGGTCTTTCACCGGGGCCGGAGGTAAGATGAATCTAAACAATTCCCCCTGGTGAGGTGTGAGCCGGAATCAATGGAGAGCAAATGGATGAAGGAGAATAGGGCGCTGCTTCTGGCTCACACACCGATGTATTTTATATATATATATACATCCCTATGGATATTAATAACCCTCATTGATCTATGTTCAATGGCATTTCTATTGAGAAAATGGAGTAGGGCAGCAGTGGTTCTCTCGGGTTCTGCCACGGCTGTAGATTGAGCTATCTGGAGGGGAGAGTGAAATAAATAGATGTTTTCTTGTTTGGCAATCCACAGTTGTTATGCTTTTATGAAGACTGAATAGTGTTTTAGGGAATGTGCGATTTTCTTTTGCTTGTGCTCTTTTTTGTGCCCACGAGTTAGCATCACTGGAAACACAATTCAGATTAGTGCTGGCGCTTCGTCCGGGAAGGAGGGAGCCGCCGGGGGAGCCAGGGTCCCGCTTCTCCCTGTCCTCATTACCAAAAGACAAGGAGCTCACCGGCAAATCAATGGGAGAGGCTTAGGTGCTTAATGCAGGCCATGTCTAGTGATGGGACTTGGCTTTGTGTGTTGTGCGATGCTTCTTGTCTTGTGCGTGTGGAAGTTTAATCACTGGTGCTACAACAGAAGGCAACGGGAAAACATTACTTTCAAAAGGGGAGCTGAATTGGCTCGGTGTTGGAATGGGCCCAAGAGCGGCTGTTAGCTGCGTGCCGGTATTTACCAAAGGGACATACAATAGCACACAAGGCCTTTAATTACGCGGCGATAACGTCAGATTCATTGGTGAATCCATTTAGTCCACTGCTAACACGGTTACCATTGTAATTAGAACGGCTCGAGGCACTGTCACCATGACGACTACAACTCCAATAACCGGCAGTTGTTTACAAGTTTACACACACAAAAAGGAGGGACAGGACCTTAGTGTTTCCAGACAACCACCTGTAACTTAGAGGGGCAAATCTATCACCTATCTATTCAACCGGTGGATTTAATAGACACTGTAACTTTTTACCTCAAAACATAGAACTTGAAAAAACTTAACATTCATTTGTTGGGTCCTTTGGTGGGTATACATCCTGACAAGTTAGACATCTGTATTGCTTTAAATCTGGGTTGGTTTAAAGGCGGCACAATGGCAAAGTGGTTAGCACTGTCATCTCACAGCAAGAAGGTCTGGGGCCTTTCTGTTTGGAGTTACATGTTCTCTCTGTATCTGGGTGGGTTTCCTCAGGGTACTTTGGGTTCCCCTATCAACCTAAAACATGCTTAACTGGCTAATCCTCCAGCTAAGTACTCCTAGCCAGGATCGTGGCATGAATCTGAAGAAAGGTTCACAGCGACGGGTTCTTCACAGTGATGACAGATTGCCCCAGTGGTGTGGAAGGATAGGTTAAAGGCTGAGAATGTCCTGATTTGGTTCTAGGTTTCCATTTTATTCCTTACTTTGTTCCTCTTTAGCTCTAATAATACTTTAGGCATACCCAGGCTGAGTTGTAACTAAAGAGTTTCAACTCAGGACTAACCTGGCTACAGGACCATCTGAAATATGGAGTTTGTAAAAAAGACTTCAAGACCAGATAGTTTTAGATGAATAACTAGGTGATTGGGGGAAACACTTACCCACCTACCATGAGTCACTTTTCCTGTCAAGGCACTGGCAACTAAAGACAACTGTTGCTTCATCAGCAAGTGGAAAACATTCCCAAAACTAACAGAGTCATAGTAGCAGTCTGGACTAGCTATGGTTTGGTTGAAAAAGAGGGGTAAAAAAAAAAAAACAAGTAGCTTGAAAAGCCATATTCATTTACTATATCATATCTTGATTCTTTACAGTTGTAAATACCTCTGGGATACCTTTGAGAATCCTCCAGCTAGGTACTCCTGACCAGAATTCTTGCTCATGTTCTGGAGAAGTGTTCCCTGGCGCTGCACTGCAGTCGCAACTTCTCCTGTCAGGTTGCATCGCAGCATTGGGTCAAATACAGACAAATTTATCTTTAGAGATACACAATAAGTTATACCTTACCTTATCTGAATTCGCAGGTACCAATCTAATTCTGTGTATAGAAAATAAAATGGAATAGATAGCCTGGCCATCCTTCAGAAAACCATGAATTAACCACAAATACAATTACATTTTCTACTTGCACAGCAACCACAACTAAACCAGAACCAAACTTCATAACCCTGACTTGGCACAGTAACATGCAAAAACTACACCCATCTTCTCTGTGTGCTATCTTTCTCTGCATGGCACCTCTGTCACATCTAAAGTTGTATTTACACAGGTAAAGGACCACCGGGCGCAACAAATGCTAAATCACACTGCTTTCTTTCTGCTTGTGGATTTTTTTTGCAGACGCCTCTGACATCTCTGGGCTCTGGTGGTGTTCCTGGTGCAAGAGCAAGGCAGGGAAGACAGGGAAATAAATAAAACCTAGGAAAACAGATCAATAAATATTTCAGCATCTGCTCCCTTCACAGACTTCCCCGGCAGCCATTGGAGACGGAACGAAGGAGGGAAGGAGAAAAGGGGGGGGGGGGTGGAGGGAGGTATGGATACTCTGGTAATTGTGTTCCAGACTCTTATTCAGAGCAGGCCCAGAGATGGCGAGTGAAAGTGAGAAGCAGAATAGGGATAATTGTGCGACGGACTTTTAATAGACAGAGGCTGGAGCTCTGAGTGAGGGGCGGATGGGCAACACGGGCCAAGCTAACGAGCTGCACATACCGACATTGTCTCCATTGGGAGCAAGAGAAAGCAAGGTGTAAAAGGTTGGGCCCCGGACTATGGAGCGACATAATGGTCGACTGCAGGAATCTCTTTTGTCCCGACTTACAGCGCATTTGATTCAGGTCTGCAGTTAACCTCAGACTGTGTGGGTGGAAGATTTGGCTGGTGAACTGTTCTGGTAGGCTAGGTGTGGAAAGGGATATTGATCACTGTTTTCTCTTGAGATGCTTTATTTATACACTCAAGTTGCAATGGCTATTTAGTCAGACCATTTTGAGGCTTCCTATTCCAGGCTGTGTCCATGCTATGAGAGGTGACAGGTTATAGGGCTGGTCAGGACCTGGTTGTCAAAGATACTGCATTGTCACACACAATCTCACAAAAATATTTTAGATTTACAGATAAGCAGAGGCTGTCACACTCTTAACCACATCCACACAACACCCGAAAACACAGTATTACACAGAGACAACATTTACAGGGCCCATACATTTTTTGCAGGCTATTCTCTTCATGTATTCTGGATCACCAAAGCAAACCAGTCGCACAGTGATTTGGCAGTATTTTATGCCAGATGCTCTTCCTGACACAAGCCACTTACTGTGACTGGAGTAGACAATGTGGGTGAAGTGCCTTGCCCAGGGATGTGACAGAATGCACACTGAACCGCCAACCCTCTGGATGCTGTTGCCCCACAGAGGGCCCATATAACATGAGTACATGCATTATACATTAACATTACTTATATAATGATGTAACTACAATTTCATTTGAGAAAATACTATTTCAACTTATTTTCTGAAAACATATTATTTGTTGCTTTCTAATAAAAACTGTTAGCAAAGTTCTAATATATATATTTTTTTTATTTGAATAAAAGCATTTTTTTCCCCAACAAAATAATTATATAAAACACATTCAAGAAATCACCTTCAAAGACACCCAATACAATGTTCTACAAAAACAACCAATGTAATGCTGTACAATATTATACCATCACTAATGAGCAATAATCAATGGAAAATGTTGTTTTTAAATAAGTGGTCATATTTCATTGATGTAGTAGTGAAACTAGTTATGATTTCAGAGCTTTTAGCAAGATAACTACTGTATGTAAAGAAACATACAGCATGCTAATGACCTACCTGACTTTGTTGCTCTTTGAAATGCCCCTAATTTCACTGTCACTCAGGCTAAATGTGTTGGACCAAAGTTCATAGCATAAGTTTTTTAATTAGCTAATTAATTCATTGTGTCAGCAGGTCATAGCTGAGTATAACATTTTATTTCAAAATTTCATAAAAAAAAAACAAACACAAAATGCAATAGAGGCTACAAAGTCATTGTTACATGGACTGTTTTGCAGCATATGATCAGAATTACTTTATGTGTGTAATTACTGTAGTGTTAGTGGTGCCCCCTAGTGATCTGGCTGCCATACTGCAGCAACAGCCTTTTTATCTATTGAGCATCAGCCATCATTAGAATTTTGGCATTTCTGTGGTGGTACCTCGGTGTAGCCATGGTTTAGTCCATGCTTGTTTTTGGTATAGGCCTGGTTAAGGACTAAATTAGGGTTAGTCCTAAGGTTAGTTGGTTCTGTGGGTAAAGTCCTAGGTGTAGTTCATTTTCCAAGTTATGCCTTGGCCGGGTTATGGTTTAGTTCTAAAGAAACTCTGTTCATTTACATAATATAGAACATCCACTAAATTAATAAAAAGTAAAAGAGGATTGGCGTCTGGATTGAGGTCTACACCATATTTGACACAGTGCTGACTGCCTGATGACCACAATTTTATTTCATGTTATGCCATTTACTAATACTACAATACTATAGCTATATAACCTTGTCAGCACTGCCAAGTGATCTGCTCTGTCATACCTCTAACAGTGCTTATTTTTACTGTCTCTTGTCCTGACTATGTCGATTTTTAATTCATGTCAGCACCTGTACTTGTGGGTGTGGAGTTTATGCAGTGAGCAGTTCTAAATGATAATGAGGCGGTCAGTGCACAAGACAGCGGGCCGGGCAGGCGTGGCTATAGCGTCAGCTCTCACTCCTCAGCTTCTCACTCTAGCGTGAAATGTGCACACGTATGCTGCATGTATGTTTAACACAACAGTGGGGGGTCTAGAATACAGGAGGCTGCTTATGGGGTGGACAGGCCAGAGCAATGAAGGAGTTATGAAAAAAAGATTGAAGGAAGAGAGACAGATGGTGTGAGGGAGGAGGAGGAGGAGGAGGAGGAAACTCAAAGACCCACAAAGGGGGCCGATCAAGATGGATAGATTTCGCCGGCAGATGATTTTGTGGAATACGAAAACATGGCGGCACAGTCCTGCCAATAAAAAATCTGTTTGGGTGCGATCAGCAGTCGGGGGGGGAGTGGTGGAATGGTTTCAGGGTCAGTCGCTCTGTGATATTGGCAGATTAAGAAGCTGTGGCTAATGCTATATGCCACTGGTTAGGGAGTCATTTCAACATGCTAATAACATGCTCATGCAGTGTGCTCACGTTCTAATGTGCACATAATAAATGGAGCTTGTCAAACAATCAACAGGTTGCCTCAAATATTAGATTTACATATTATTAGAATGCAAATAAGGAAATATGATGGCCCATGGAATGGTGTATTTGGGCACAGTATACCATATTGGTGGACTCATAAATACTGTATATTAATTGCTGGATTGGGAAGTAATGCACTACATGTATAGTATTATGTAATCAGGATATTAAAATAGTAAAGTAACTTTATCCACTAACAGTACAGAGAAAACTAGTGTAAACATTCCACATTTAGACAAGACATAACATTTTGTGTAGGTAACAACGTTATGGTTTGTTAAAGAAATTTAAGGGATGGACCGTAGAAGGAGAGACTGACTCCAGCCCATGCAATAGATGTGTCCAAGACAGTTGGAAAACATGGATGAAGTCTGAAGAAACAAGGCATTTTGGGAAATGAACTCAACCCCACTGAACACTTGTGGGATCAGAAACGCTGTGCCAAAGTGACCAACACAACCAAATTTGCTGACTTGTGTCAAATGGTGGTTAAATAATGGGATGCCATCCCACAGCAGTGTGCAATGGGGCTGATGACCAGCATGAGGAGGAGATGCCGGACTGTTGTGGTTGTCACACACAACTGAAGTTCCTGTTGAATACTAGAAAATGTCTTGTTTCTTTAGATTTTAATCATCAATTCATCAGACAAGAGACACTGGCCAGATAAGAATCTGCAGCAGGGCAACAGCAGCTCAGGTGGTAGAGTGGTAGTCCTGTAACTGGAAGGTTGGTGGTTTGAATCCTGCTCTCTCCAGTTATTACTGTTGTGTCCCTGGGTAATACTCTCAACCCACCTTGCTTGTGTGATTGGTGGTGGATGGAGAGGTTATACGTGCAGAATAGCAGCCACATCTCTGTCAGTTTGTCCCAAGGCAGCTGTGGCTACAAGTAGCTCACCACCGCTGAGTGAATGAGTAATGCACCTAATTGTGAAGCAACTAAGTGCAGAGAAAAGCACTATAAAAGACAAAAGTGTCATCATTTAAAAAGGAAATAAACAGCCTTTCTAATGGTATAAGATGTATGGCCATCTAGCACTTATACCATGCACAAATTGCTATACTTTCTGAGTGGAATGTACATAAAATAGCAACTGTGTTTTCCAGAAATGTTTGCACATATTTATTTTTGCTTAAAGCAGTTGTTCCTTTTGGAAAGAAACAGTTTTGAGTGTGTTTGTCCTTGTTCTGAGTAAGCTGTAATGTCTGTCGGAGGGCAAAAGGTCAGCCCTTGAGTGTCCAGGGTGGAACAATCTGTGATGTTTGTGGTTCTGCAGCGGTATCGGGTGTTAGCCAGGTCTGCTGTGAAGGGCAGAGGACAGAAACTCATTTTCTATGTGCTACCTACACTACACAGAGAATATAGATGTTTGAAGACTAGCTGGTTAGTCATCCACAAATGCATCATTTTTATATAATGTGTTCTCTTCAAGTGGTTTTACTGATGCAAGCTCTGAATGTTCCAAACCTCTGCTATGAATTTAGATGTTGTTGGGGTGTGATAATGTGTCTCTAGCCTACGCTTATGATACCACAGAGGGCCTGCTTTTTATGGGGTACATTTTAATCCTACAGTTTCTGCCATTCCAAATTCATGAAATGGAATCTAAAGAAGTTTAGATTATAGGTAAAGCCAGTCAATGATGAAATAAGAACTACTCTTTAAAATGTTAGTGAATTTAAACTGAAACAATCCTTACTATGTAAACAATATAGAGATGGTATGGTTGGATTAAAGTACCTTTTGATAGGCATGATCACCAATCATCATCACTAGGTGGTTTTAATGCAACTGTCCTTTGTAAAGGCTTTCCTTTGACACCCTTTGAGACAATTCCATGAAAATCTAAACTTGTCCAACAGTGGGACCCTTTTTTGTTATTTTTTTTTTAAGCCTCAATGTGACCCACTTTTTATGGAAACAAAGATACATTTCTAAATCATTTTACTTTGACTTTTATGGATCATATGTATATGTTAAAATCTGTCTCTTTCGCATTCAAACAGCATTTAGGGTTCAAATAAGCTTACCATTGAAACTATTTTCCAACCCCTTGCGATCCAATTTTGTGGCGTGACCCACCTGTTGACAAACACTGATTTAAAGTATGCTTAAATCAACCTTTAAAGGAGACATATTATGCTTTCATTCATCTTTTTAAAAGGCAGAGAGCAGCAGAGTTAAGCTGCGTTGTGCTCTTTTGAATATGATCAGAGAAGAAAATCTTTTAACTTCTGTACATTTTTTGGATAATGTCATTCTGTTTGTTTACTATCGAGTAAATCAGTGAGGGTAGACTGGATGTAGAGGGCTTGTTGATTGGTCAGTGCTTCTTGGAGTGGACAGATGTTTGTGGGAGAGGCGGGGGTTTGAGGAACAGAGCGTTTCGAGAGCTCAAAAACACAGCCCAAAAAACTACAGGATTACTCACACAGATGTGAGTGAAACACAACTCCATGTATATTTTTGATCAGGGAACAACATTGTAACATGGTAGAAAGCTCCAAAAAGTTGATTTTGTGTGATATAGCCCCTTTAATATCCTTTGTCTAAAAGATGTGAGTGTATAAAGTCCCATGGCATTTTGAAGTAACCGGCAATTAGCTCTGTTTTAAGAATCCAACTGCAAGGAAGTCATTACTTAGGTGGATCAGTGTTTTTTCTAGCCTGCCTCTGTCTGATTGCCCATTTATCTGTATCCAGGTGACCGCATTAATCCAGTTATCTCTCGTCATGACGCGTCCGAATCTTCTGCTATCGTCAGACTGCCTTCAGACTCCAGTCAATACCTGCGTAATGTCGTGCCATTTGAACACCCACAAAATTAATCAGACTTGGCCCTGTCTGATGTCCACTACACCGGAGCAGCTGCCAGATAGAGATACAGCACGTTGGCCCTGTCCTTTAAGGCTGGCACAGTCTGGAGTTGTGAAGGTGGAACTGTGATTTTCTTGTAATAAAGTGTCTGTATTAGTGTGACATTGTGACACTCTAAAGACTCAGGCGAGATCTCTTTTCTGCGACAGCTCAACAGTTACTGACAGTGAATGGGTGCCCAGTGTCTGGAAACATTTTCAGTCTTTTCTTATGAGGTGGTTGTCTGCTTAAAATGCTACACACACTTGAGAGGTTGGAGATCACAGGGAGATCACAGGAATGAGTAACTTGTTATTTTGTTGTTAGCTGATTGTTATTATCAAGAGGGAGGTATGGGTTTATGAAGGTTGGTTTGTGTTTTTATTAAGATTTTTTTTAGACAATAAATTTATGTAACAGATTTTTTTTTTTTTCAATTGAATTTTGTGAACTTTTTTTGCTATTGAATTGTATTAACAGATTTTTTTAACTCAAAATTCTGATGAAAATGTCAATGAATAAAATTTTATAAGCCAATACATGTATAAAAATACAATGTAAAAATGTCAGTGTTTGGGACACTGAATTTTTTTTTTTTTTTACTATGATTTTTATATATATTTTTTTATTTTCTGGATTTGGCTTTATAGTCACATACATTCATTGTCTAAAAAAAGATTAAGTAAAAGACAAAAGGATACAAAACAACCTTCATATGAGTTACATTTACTTGACTTGACTAGTGAATTAATGGTATGTTTTATTGTAACACCTTTTGGTTCTGCTTGAATAATATTATTTTGAAGTAACAATACTCTTCCTTGAGTATAATTTTGGCTATTCTACCTACCTGTGGTTATTTATTTATTGCCTGGCTGCTGGTAGATGTCCCAGTGATGACTGGACATTAGTTGCCTGTGCTCCTGTCCTGACCTGTAGGCCCTTAACCTCACCTCCCCATAGAATTCCCAGACCCCTACCTTATCCCAACTCCCCTGTCTGGATGAGGTCCACCTGCTGCATCCTTACAGACCTGAACTGTGATACTATAGATGAGCTAATGGACTTTATTTAACAGTCCTAGACACATTTTGCCTGTCTGTCCTGGTAGAGGATCTCTTCGTCAATATGGCCTCCATAAGGTTTCTTCTTTTTTCCCACAACTCTTTTTTTTTTTTTAGGAATTTTTCCTTACTGGGAAGGAGGGTCTAAAGACAGGAGTGTCCTGGGTCTGTTTAGTTTAGTGTAGTTGTTGTTTGTGTTGATTGTGTGTTAAGTCTGATGGTGTGTTTATATTTGATTAACTGTTTGTTGTTTGTTGAATTATTATCAGGCAAGGCTAGAATACTGTAACTAGCTAGAAACTCCACATTTTGTACATAGCCTAAAAGCCATATGAATACAATACTTTAAGTAATTGTAATACATTTTGTCATGTCAAAGTACAATAGGGTATCCTAAATGCTCATAGAAAAAGAGGAAATCTTGTGCATAGGAGAGAATGGAGCATCTCAAAATATATGAAAATGTTCCTGGTAAAGAATGAAGGAAGAGCAGCTGAACACACTTGAAGTCAGTCAGTTGCCATTATAGTGTTGATGCAAATTTGTGATTGAGGCAAAAATGACCTCTTGTCAGAAAACTAGGAAGTGAGTCTACACACCATGTGGTGCAGAGCCATGGATCTAGGGCGTGTCGGTTGAGACATTCGCCCACTAACCTGAAGGATGGTGGTTTGATCCCCGCTGCTTCATCCACCTTGCATGTGTCAGTGTCAGTGTGATTGTGTGTTTGGTGGAGGATGGAAGGGCTGTAAGGGCAAAATGGCACCACGTTTCCATCACCAAATTTTATTTTTATTTTTATTTTTTGCTGCAATACCTTGAGTGTCCACTGGTAGAATTGGAGGCAGGAGAGAGGGGGCAGTGTCTTATCTAGTTCTCCCTAGTATGTGGAGAGCACGTGGATTTAAACTACTAAGCCAGCCAAAAGTGTTTTATTATTATATCAAAATGTAAGTTTGGATGAATATGAGTTACTAGAACTGTAATACTTAAGTAGTTTTATATAACATAAAGCAGTAAATTAATTTTGTTCTCTTCCCTAATTAGGTTTGGCAGAAGTCACTAAGTATGATACTACAATATTGTAATGCAACATTCCAATTTTCATTTCATCAGTTAATATGCATGGGAATGATTACATGCACACTATTTTGGCCAACCATTAGTTAAGAGATTTTATGTATGCTGTCAAATTGTCCTTGATTCTTATTCCATTCATTTATTCACAGAAGGCTGAAAGTCTAATTTGCAGTGCAACATCATACTGTAGTAGCCAATGTGATTTTCAAATATCTCCCCCAAATCAACATTTCAAGGTTTAGTTGCAATTTAAATTTCTTATGCTGGAATAAATAAGACCGAATACGACTATAATTAAAATGAATGAAATCATCCCCGAGTCAAATTTCAGTCTCTCATCATTCTGTCCTTGTTGGGCTGGTGCCTACTCCACACTGGCCTCAAATACACCTATTCCTGTTCATTCTGGGCTCATGCTCTATGCACTAATCAAGTATTCTGCCCAAGGTTTGTTGCATCAGAAAGGGGCCCAAATGTTTTCGCAGCCCAAACAATGTGCTGAAATGATTTTGTCAGAGAAGCAAACCGCCAGGCTCTCGCTCCATCAAGGGGGCACTGCGGTATCGACGTGACCTTTATCCAGCCTGCAGACCTCCAATTCCATTAAGAAATAATAGAAGTGTCAGAAAAGGGCAATTAGCTGCCTAATGTTGGGCAACAGTAGTCTAATACATGTTTTTGCTGACGACTCAATATCTGTATGTATACCTGACAGCAACCGCAGTGCATTAAGACATTATAGAGAGTAGAGATGTTAGTAAGGAAAACGGTGGTCTCCAAAGTAGGACATCTAACATACAGTACGATTTATACAAAGTTACACAGTTCAGTCAACCTTGGGTTCACTCCACAAAAGGGTGAGATTATAACTAGATGAACAATCACAGCTTAAATTTCAGAAAAGATAAAACAAGCTACTTATTTTATATAAAAAAAAAAAAACATTTAATGGGTGTATAGTGTCCAGGGTATATCAGGCCTAAAGTCACTGGAATAAGCTGAAGGAATTTCCTGGAGTATTTTTTAGCATGTTTTTCATTATCAGATTGACAGTTTTACTAGATTTGATTGGGTACCTTGACCCTTTGCGTCTACTGTTTATAGTTTTCACAGTGATGTCACACCTGAAGGGTGAAACTCCTTTGGAAAGCAGGCACATTGGTTTAATGCTACTCCACTCATCGTCAGGTGAAGCCACTGTTTACTCAAGTTAGGATCTGTGTTTCTACAGAATCTCATTAGAGAAAACTGACTTTGGGCTTGTGGTTTTTTTGCCATTAAACAAGTTTTTCTTCCCAGGGACAGTGAACAGTGGTAGCTGCTTAAATACACATATCAGCTAATGGTAGTTTGTGTCTGTCGTCCTCACATTTTTTGTTGAAAATCTAATGCCCATCCCATACAGCAGACTGATGACCCACCCTGACTGAAAAAATAACTTTTGGCACGATTTAATGGTTGCCTCGCGGCGGCAGTAGGGAGAAGAGTTTCCAAAGTCCAACTCTGACAGCGACCTGGCCGTTGGCCAGTGGCTCAAACAGGACAGCAGTGCCTCATGTGCATCACAGGTCCCAACATTTGTAGATTTAGTCCATATCATATTTTGTCCTGAGTTGTCATCTAAAAATTTATTTGGCTCCATCTTCTCATGCCTGTGGCCACGTCGTCATGTTTGTTTGGCCCTCCAGTGGCAAGCAAAAGTCACATGAAACTATGACTAGGTTTTCCCCATGCCTACATTTGCATGTATTAAACAGCATTGTAAGAAATTCAGTATATATGCAGTTTGTAATAAGTTTGTAAGAAGACAAAACTGAAAATTGATTAGGTCTTACAATTCCTTATCTCTTACAGCTGAATTCTCGTGAAGTTTAAAAGCTGCATCCTGTCCTGCTTAGGCCATTGCATTTGCACTCGAACCGCAGCTGGATCAGTCTATAGTGTGAGAGTACTGATGGTGGGTTGACAACGAAGCAAAACAGTATTCCTCTGACTGGATAAAACTGCAGTTCATCCAATCACTGACCAGGTATTTATCTAAGTACCTGACCTTTGCAAAGACTTGGATGTTTTGCATCAAAAGTGCAGACTGTAATTCCACACCTCACTAGAGTCCTCCTGCACTCGTCCCCACAGTCAAATATTTCCAAACTCTGCAATAGAAGAGAAACTAAACTCACAAGACACAGAAGATTAAAACGCTTATTATTTTACATGACACAATATTGCAATGCAAGCATCAGGGCCAACAATATTGAAGATTCAAATCAGATTGTGTGGTGAAGATAAACAGCCACACTAAACACGTGTTATGACGGTTCATGTCGGACTATTTATCATAAATATGTGCCTTATCAAACCTGCACTTACCTTTGTTTGTTATGTGGCACTGACAGCAGTAATCAGAATTGATCTGTGTACCCTGGGGAGGCAGCAGAATCAGACATGACAAATGTGGGCCAGACAGTGCAGGTGTTGGGATTGATCCGCTCCAGAATCCATCATGATCAAGCCATATTGACACCGCGCTTCTATTAAGATTATTTTTAAGACTGCCGAGAAAGATGTGAATTTCAGTCTGGGCCTAAAGAGCTTTGCACAATGCTGGAAAGCCTTCTATTGATTTAGTTTAATTAGATTTTAAGAAGTATGCAGTGTGCTCGGAATTAATGTGCATTTTATGATAGCAGGTGTAGACTTATTCCTAGAATTTATTTTGATTCAATTTATTTTATATGTGTATATCACTATAGCTTTGCATAAAACAGCCAAATGTTATTTCTATGCAAATGTATTTTTGCAAGGAATTCAAGAACTGTGTCATAGGGGACGTTTATACTAGCAGAGTACCTTACAGATTCTGTAACAGCTTCAGTGACAGAAAACTGTCAAGAGTGATCCTCAATGCCCTGTTGCTAAATAGGAAATCTTTGGCCCTTTGTAAGTGAGGGCAAGAAATGCATCTGGGTCATATGAGTTTGTGTATGATAACTCTACAAACCATGTCCAGATGACTTCTCTGTAACTTTGTTTTGATTGTGATTCACTGCATACCTAAGAATCCTCAGACATGATAAATAACCCTAAATAGTCACTGTTTATTTATTCTTTTAATACTTTTGTATTAAAAGTATAAATATACAGATCCACCCATAACCCTTAGAAGTGAGTTATGAGGTATTTTTTTATACAAAATAGAGCAATTCTAAATTCACAAAATCTACAAGACGTTAACAGCCTTGGTATTGCAGAATTGCCAGGATTTACTACATGTGTATGCTGTTTTTGGCACATGCTAAAACGGAGCATATTTGTTTGCATAGTTGTTACAGTTTTAATAGTTTATTTCAAAGGGGAGTTAGTTGAATGATTTTATTTCTTTGTAGTAAATTTAATATGATTTATTTATATTATTTTTTATTTATTTTTTTAAGTTTATTCTGAACACAAAATGTACAGTAAAATGTGTAAATGTGGTTTATATTATAGTCTAAATTGTTATATTATTTCAGTTTATTTTCCTATTCTAAAGAATCAAAATTCCAGATTTTTTTTTTAAATTTTGAATTTGTATTTACAACAAAGTAATGTCTGTTGTAATAAACGCAGATGTTTTTTGTGAGCACTTTTTAAAGAATCATCAACATATATGAGTGATGATGTACTCATGACAAAATGTTCAGAGGGGTACACAAGACTAAAACCGCTGAGTTAGTTTTGGGGAGTTGAATTTTGTCCTCGAGTTGGAAATGATAGGCCGTTAACTCTGGATATCTGAGGCAGGGGAAGTTTATTGACCATCAGACAGTGACCACTCAACAAATTCTGGTAATGTTGACCATTCAAGTCTGACCATGCTTCAGAGAGCGAGTGGTTATAAATCTGTTGCTTCATCATGGTGACAACAACAGAGAAAATGGAGGAAGATGTAGTTGGAGGTAATCAATGTAGAACTGGATAGTCATCATACAGTCAGAACAAACCCAACCTTGTCCCACCAAATCACACAAGTTGTCCCACTTTTTATACTTTTTGAGGTGGTCACCCAAAGTACATGTATTAATGCCCCTTCTACCCATTTTAGGTTTGCCTATGCTTTTTTCTATTAGCCCTTTGGATGTAATCTCTCACACTGAAGCCCTACTTTTTATCCAGAATGCCAGTGTACAGACAAACCAGGAAATGCAAACTGAATCAGATTTTCAAAGTAAAAGACATTTCTCTCTGGATGATTAATATTTCTTTTATCTGTAGTAGATACTGTAGATCCAACATAAATGACATCTACATTGTATGCCCAGAGCAAAAATGGCTCTCTTTGAAGTGGTGCAGATGACGCACTGAAGCAGCAATGTTCAATATCATGCTCTTAATAATACGCATGTTCGTCAATGCCTGTCATGTAACGCCACACTTCAGCTCCTAACACCGCTACTGGCTTTTTTTCCCCCCATCCTTGGATATTTGGATACTCGTTGTCAGTGACTTGACAGCGTAGCTTGATGTAACATAGCTTTTTTTTTTTTCCCACTCTCCATGCGGGGACTTCTTTAAATGAGCCGAGAGTTCCGCCTTTACAATTGTGCGGCGCACCAGCTGAGATGGCACAACACAACTTGTCAAGCCCGTATATAAGGAGCGAGAAGGCTTTGAAATAGCGTGTCTTTGAAAACGGCAACATTTCCATTCAGAGGACAGCAATTACACAGCAAACACCAGTACGCGGTGGAAAAGCAGTCCAGTGGAAGTGCATTTGTAGTAATGTGAAAGGCAAACAGAAGTTGCGCTTTAGTGCTTGGCCCCGGGGAGAGCGGCCCCTCTGGCTGTGCCCACTCACCCGGCACTACTCTCTGCTCTCAGCCTTGAAGACACAAGAGCACTGCGGAGGGCCATCTGTCTGCGCTTTCAGGATGACGTCATGCCCAATGGGATACAAATATAGAAATAATTCATCTGCTGCTTATTACTGTTGGGGGTTGTGCAGCTATGGGCCTGAGGCGGGGTTGAACTATTGCATTGGCAAAAACCAATGAGTGGTTGAGTATTGATTATTCTTGCTTGCCCTACAGAATAAGTCCAGTGATGTTTTTGTTAGAATGTGAATAGATGAATTATGATTTTAATATGAATGTTGAAAACCTGACAAAATTTTCTGAAAATTTCTAAATTTGAATGATTGCTTATGTCCATCCTCTGCTGCTCAATGGCCAGTACAATCCAGGACTAAGATTGAATATTAAATAAAATTTGTGGAAAACATAAATATAAAAAAAAAAACTGGCTGAAATTTTCCAATACTTGATGGGGGGGTTAAAGAAGATTATGTTTAAGTTTATTTAAATGATATGAATTTTGACAGAGGTCAATGTTTATAACTTGTCAAAAAGCAGTTTTATTAATTATTGTATTGCTGACAATATAAGGATTGTTAAAATGATTGCTATTTTTATACACAGAAAAACTGGATTCTTTGAAATTAGATTTGTAGATTTGATAGTGTAGATAGTGTGAACAAACTTGAATGCATGTGTTGTGTTAAAATTTGCTGTTGTGAAATAGCTGTTGAATATGCGATTGTTTAAATTTGTTGAAATGGTGAATTTGAATGTGGTCAATGTTTGTAAAAAGTGCTCATTGTTGAAAAGCTGGGTTCAAATATATATATATTTTTTTCATTGTTGACATGGGTTGTCAGAATGGCTTGACAATGTGGTTCCAGTATTTTTTTTTTAAATGCTGAAATTAGACTTAGTGCAAACAAATTTTAGAAACCGATGAAGTTGGTAAATATGAACATTTAGTTTGTTTGACTGCGCTGAAACTTGGAAATATTCAATAAATTGTCGCATAAATCCCAGTGGTGGAAAAAAAATATTTAAATTCCACTTATTGTAAAGCAATG
The DNA here is from genome assembly GCA_020698575.1 of Bostrychus sinensis. Classification (NCBI taxonomy): domain Eukaryota; kingdom Metazoa; phylum Chordata; class Actinopteri; order Gobiiformes; family Eleotridae; genus Bostrychus; species Bostrychus sinensis. Next base: position 29,548,558 of record CM036247.1, on the reverse strand, counting down.
AGGGAAAGCAAATGTGAATTTTGTCGCAGGATGCCTCAGTGGCCACAATTATAGTATGAGCCAAAGCAGCCTCGTCGTTGTCAGCCTCCTTCATCGGGTGTGAATATCTAGGGAGCGGTGCGTCTTCACAACTCATAATAAAAGCAGCGATTCTTTCTCTGTATTGTCCCTTGTAACACACTCCCTCCGCAGCAGTGGAAATGTGTGCGGTTATTAAAAATCACATTCATAACTGCCTCCTGACGCTTGTTAGACTATTGTGATGGTGTGATGTTGCTTTTGTCAAAGATGGAAGCAGTGTTTGTGTGAGTAGAATATCTTTTGATGGCCTCCAGAGAAATTAAATGCATTCGACTGGATGGGGTCAAAAGTCACAATGATCATATGCTGCAAATTCTGGTTTTGGGTGGGAATTAAGTATTGGCTTTTGTCGGGGGCGAATGTCGGCATGTGCTCACAAGGAAGACTTAATTTGGTAACAAGCACTGAACAAATTTGTACATGGAATAAAACATGACTGTGTGACATTGTATATACAAAAGGGCAAAGGTCGGCTTTGCTGCAGTATTCTCTGTTAGGGCGTTATGAATTATTCAGCTCCGGATTTCTCTAAAGTCTAAGTCAGGGCAATAGTTTTGTTTAAATAGAAAGTTCTGAGCAATAAATCAGAATTTTGGTTTTAAAAATAGTTGTGTGCAAAGAGCAAAGATAATAACACAGTGGCTCTCTATTATGTAATTTAGTCAGTGCCATAATCTATAAAAACAGTCATTAGTCATCAGTATTTCTATAAATTGTTGTTGCCTTGTATGTAACAGTCGACAAAAGGACATCAAAATGTGTTGTAAGTGGGATCTCAAGTGGCCAGTGTCAATACCAGGCGTGAATGTGCATTTACTGCTTCGAGAAGTGGCCTGGGCGACTTGTGATCAGTGCCAAAGAAGTGTGAATGGAACTGTGTCCTGACTTGTTCTGAAAACCCATTAACTCCACTCAGCGGCTGTGACAAAACATTGACAAAGTTCAGTCACTAGATCTAGTTTAAAAATTGTGTCTCCAAAACATGCAACATCATGCAAATAGTGACTATTGCTGCATTTACAGCCACGCGTTTTCATGTCATAAATACATACATCATATACATCATGGAGCAAAAAGTTATTATTTGCAGAGTGCACATAGCCTTTTTGAATAAATACTTGATTCCAGTTATGTATTTAAATATTATTATGTGGGTGACAGTGGAGCAGTAGGATCTGATTTGTGACAGGAAGGGCATCCAATGTAAAAACCTGCCAAATCTCCATGTGATAAAAGAGGATATATTATGCTTTTATTTATATTTTTAGACCAATCTTGGTCTCATCTAGAACAACATTGCATGTTTTACAACCTTTTTAAACATTTTGTGACTAAATAAATATTTTACTACTGCCATAAGAAATAGGTGAAGGGAGCAGCAGAGTGCAGCTCTCTTACACTCTTTTAACAACATTATTTCCTTAAACTTTTTGTATGATTCCATTACTACAAAATGAAAAACAGCTGTGAGGAATCAGTGGAAACAGAACTGTACACTGTTTTTCGGATGAAATGAAACCAGACTGACTTCTTCCTGGAATGGGCGGGGTTTGTGGACCCAAGTGTTCTGAGGCCTCAGAAGGGCAGCCCCAGAGAATACAGAATTATTCAAACATGCATGAATGAAGCAAAACACAACTCCAGGTCTGCTTTTAATGAAGGAAAACATTATAATATGGAAATAAAAAAAAATTAAAAAAATTTTGCATAAGAAAAGTGACTTGGGTGACTTGACTCATTGCATTTAGTAGAAAATTACTGGTAATAGTTAAATTTGTGTATTTATAAGCATTTATCTTATAATGTAATGGTAAATTTGACTTGTATAGCCCCTACCTGGTTGAAAACTACATGGATTTGTGATATCTACCTTGGGTCTGTTTTTCTAACTCTTGTTCTACTATCATATTGTTAAATAAAAAAATAAAAAAACAATATACGACATATATGAGAAAATCTGATTTGTAATAGCTTTTAAGTAGCTTCAATAATATGTGGTCAATGAATATTCAATGTCTAAAAAGTCTTCCTTCCTAATATCATGCAGTGGCAATCTTTTCTCACTTTATGTTTTAAAAATGAAATCATTATCCCAATCAATATATATTATCCGGAAAATCAAATGAACTGAGGACACCTAATAGTAGGATACAAAACACATTTTTATTCTCAATATGAATAGTTCCATGCTATGCAAAGCTGTAAATCTTAGCTGAGTGCTTCTCTCCTTGCATTTCTGAGTGCTCTTGACAAGGAGCTGGTGGGAGACCACTATGTCATCCTTCCAAGTATTTGGAGTGATTCACAGTTGCAAAAAGAAATTCATCTGTTTCAAAAAATAGCATCTGACAGTCCATATCTTTAAATAATATTTTAGGCACACACCACACGAGCTTAGACCCTGCTTTGAAAACCACTGGCTTTAAGGTGACACTGAGGTCATCTCTTGTTATTTATATAGTCAGTAATGAATCCTGTTTGGATGAAGGTCACAGGGACGAGTAATGGACACAAAGCATGGCTCAAAGAAACCCACATTAGAAGAGGATAATGGACTCTTGGAACAGGCTTCTCCACACCTGAGATGGGCCGTGCCCTTACAAGGATGGATGAAACAGAACCGGTGGTAGACTTGACGCACCATATGGGTGCCAGTGAGGGGCTGTGGTTGGTTGTTTTATTTATTAGTTGAGCAGAAGTTGGTTGCGACATTCATTTCATGCCTGTGTTGCTCCACCTGCACTTCCAGACTTCAGCTGCTGTGTTTAAGGGGCTCCATTATGGTGCTTTCCCTCCAACACAAGCAAGAATGATGAAGTAATACCCTACTCATGTTTTAATTACTATGTGATTAATAATATGGCTACTGTTGCTACATTAGCGATTTTGCTCTTGTGTAAAAGCCAGGCCTTTTGATCTACAAACTTCCGTTTTCTCAGACGTTGCAGCTCTGACTAGAGCTATAGTTGAATCTAAGTACATAATTATGGAATTAAAGAACTACATTTAGAATGCACAAGTTTACAGTGTTTTGTGTGAAAGTGGAGTTACTAAGGGAACAAGATAACTCAAACTTTTACTGTATAAAAGGCTGTAAGTTTAATCACATAAATTACCAATGTACAGAACACATGATAGAGTAGCCACTCGTAGGCAAAAAAACTCAAGTAACCTTGTCTTACATGATAAAAACTTAACTAGTGATCTTCAAGAAATAGAAAAGAAATAATGATAATGCAGCCACATCACAGCAGCATAACCACATATTGTTTTTAGCAATGTTCATGTACTAAAGACTGCTTGAACTGCCAGAATCTTTGAGGACCCCTATTATGCTAAACTGACCTTTTTGAGCTTTTAACTATGCTGTTTGCACCTCATAAACATACTTGAAGTAGTCCTTTGTTTCATTCACACTTGTTTTAGTGATCCTATTTAGTGAGCCCATCACTGCTCTACATAGCCACGTGACAACCAGGAAGTACTCCTGCATGTTTCTAAAGCCCACACACCGTCACCAGGGTTCATTCAGAAAATTTCAGCGCCTAAATTGCTGTCACTATGAAACAGTCAGCTCTGAAAAATCTGAAAAAAAAGAATAATATGGGCCCTTTGAGTATTCTGTGTGCCAGCATTTGCACTTGTTCATCAATTTATGCTGCCAATTCAAACCTTAAAGTTGCACTGTGCGAAATTTAGGAATATGAACTTTTTGTTTGGCATGCATTTAGAAAAAAAGGAATACTTCCCAATGCAGACAAACTGAGCATTAATAACTGAGAAGTGCATTCATGTTTCTTTTCAACCCAATCTATGAGGAACGCTTTGGACATAAGCTAAATGTATTTTGTTTCTATGTCCATGTAGGGCTACCGTAGCTGATCACTGTCTGAGGTATGGACCTGCAGTCTGCACTCAAAAATGCCTCTATCTACTTAATGCATTTTAAATTGTAAATGGAGTTCAGGGGTTGTTTTTGCAATATTCAGCATCTAACGTGTAGCTCTAGCCATTATCTTTTGAATTCTATACATTTTCATGAAAAAGCCATAACTGTAATAATATCCACATGTTCTTGCAGGCATGGTGAGAATTTTCTAAATGCCACATTTGGTCTCTGGGCTTTGAGTCTGACATGTTTGCTGCAGCGCTACTAAAACTCCTCATTAACCCACTTTTGTCCGCACCACACAAAGCCTCTGTAAAGCTGCCCTGTGAAGCATGCACAACCCACCAAGGCATTCCGGGATCGCCATTCATCTGGTCCACACCGCTACACTGTTGCTCCTCCGATAACACCAGCCTTGTGATTTACTCTTCTATGCCTCGCTCAGAGGGTAAGCAGCCGCCGGACCTCGCTGTCGCTCCAATTAGTACCAGACCTCTTCAACTGTTGCTGCTAAGTATTTCTTCAGAGATTTCTCCCCGTGGCGAGTTGTTCACCTGTACCTCCATGTCATTACAGAGAGAGGAAGGCAAGGAATCGGAACTCTCTAGCCCTCAAGGCCAATTTGGCGGGGAAGGCGAGGTCATGTTGAAATAAAATCCCAGTTTTATGCAAATAAAGTCCAAAAGCACTGGCATAGATCTCTCTTGCTTCTCTGATATTTGCACTTGAGTGGTCAGACTGTCCTGTAGCTTGTCTTAGACCGTGATCCAGGTAGCCATCCCATCTTGGCATGTCGAATCTATTGGGAAATGGCCGCTCCCTTCCTTCTCTTTGCTAATATTCCCCCACACACATCACACAGACAGCGGCTGCTAAAAGATTCATGTGTGTGGACTTTGGGTCATTAAAGAATGATCCACAGCAAAGCTATTTTTTTCTCCCTCATAATGAAATCCAATATTCATGAAATGGATTTTTCTCTCTCATCTCTCACACTCTCTCCAGCCACCGATGTGTGTGCGTGTGTTTGCAGGGGTATTTAGCCAGTGTTTGCACAGGGCTTATGTGCTAGCATGGGTTAATGGTATCCTAAAGGCGTATTTTAGGGCCACCTAGTTAATTAGATGGGGTTGAGGAACGACCTTGCTGCATTTTACCAGTGCAAAGCGACACTGAGTAAGAGACTAGGTTATAGTATAGAGAAGTTAATCAAATGTTTGTTTGCCTAAGTGGTTTTCATACAGGACCATAGGGACAAGCAAGAGTAATTGTTGACATAGGCCCCTGAAACCTACAATACACCAAAAAATGGAAATAAAAATGAATCTGAAAACTGCGTGTGCTAAGTATATGGTACATAATCTGGCACACTTGTTTAAGGCTAGAGATCATTACCTAAACATCTTACTTAGAGAAACATGAATTTATATCATAGAGGGATTTCAAAATCACTAGCCTGACGTTCAAGAGCTTAATTACTCTGAGCGGTATGGGGACAGCTGCAGCAGCAGGGGAGCGCTCTCCCTATCTCTCCCCTGTATATCACTCACACTCACACAGAGCACACAATGCTGCAGATCACGAAGGAGACTCTGAAGGTATTATTTAGGATGCATATACCTGTTTGCTCTCTTTTCCACTGTTTGGAAAGTAACTCGTCTTTAGAAAGAAAGAAAAGCTAATTTGCTGTGAAAGTTTAACATTTTTAAAGCTTCAGTGGTTCGTCCCTCGGAGCATTTTAAGCTCCCAGTATCTTTACTGTAGACATATATTTTCTTGATAATAAAAGCATCACTGACAAGCTATTGGACTATACTTAGGCATATATTGTTATTTTTGTTATTCTGATGTGTCATTTGTTTAATTTAATCTAATTTCCAGTAATAAATTAAAACTATTTAAATTTGATAAGCACACACAAACAATATTTTGGTCATATTTGGATTGCAGCTAAGTCTGTTAATGAAAATTGTAACAAAATATAATTATGAACTAAAATTGACTTGATTGCATCATTACATCTCTAGTGAAAACCAAAACTTTGGCATGGCATGGACAAGAAATTATTCACTGGGAAATTACTGGGTCAGCCAATCATGGCGACTTTTGGAAAAACTAGAAAAAGAGCAGAAAAGGAGCACTTGAGGACATAAATAAATGCCTTGTAATGACTGACAATTTGGCAGTAGACTCAGTTGGACTGAGTTTTGCAGTTTTATTGCAGAGCTAAAGTGTCATTTAAAGCCCTGCCTTGTGTGCTCAGTGTTTGATAATGTCTCAGTCATTCATATCTTAATCCAATTCAGATGTCTTTTTTGGAATCTTTCAGATGGATGTTTAAAACTTGTTTGATGTTTAAAAATTCATTTTAGTGTAACAGGGTAAATACTACGAAGCTGTCAACAGTAAAGAGAGAAATCCAGCCATACAAGCCAGTGCAGCCCTCTCCAAGTCAAGTGGACAAATAGAGTCTGTTGAATCAGGAAGGGCATCTGGCATAAAATCTATACCAAATGAATATGCAAATCACTGCACGCTCTAGGAGGCAGATGATTTGCTGTGGCAATGCCAGAAGAGGAAAAGGAAAAGAAAATACAGTAAAGGAAGAGTTACTGATTCACTTTGAAGTACCTCTGACTTAAACATTATGAGTACTGCCAGATAAAAAGCTATTCATTTTTCTTAAATTAACTTTACAAGCAAGCAATGAAATGGTTGTGTGTGAGTATTTACATTTTTAAGTGGTTACTGCAAGGCTTACTGTACACTCGACTTAATATTTTAAAGATATTTGGCCACTTTCTAGCTTTTATTAGTCACAAAGTAAATGGAGAGAAAACAGCTATTCATTTGTGTTTTGAACTCCAGCCATTCCAGTCATTACATTCTAAAATATGGGCTCCCGGTGCAAGCCCGAAGCAAAACTCAACTTTGTAAACATGACCAACATATGCCAGTAATGTGAAGTTTGTTAGTACCTGCCTACAACCTTGATATTTAACTCAGTCTGTGTTCTGCAGTCAATACATGCATGCGTTTCCAACTTACACCTTTAAAATGCACTACTTGTTACATTACACTGCGGCCTGCCTTCTTAATGACACAAGTGTACAATTTCACTTTTATTACGATAATAATGTATTATATTTGCTCTGGGCTGGTGCCATTTACAAGCATATGGAAAGGGTTGATAATTGAGGATGTGGCCCGAATATCTTTTTATTGTTCCTTTATTGTCTTATGAAGCAATTCCATTACTTTTTATTTACTGTTAGTTATGGTTTTGACCGCATTTTACAAGGCAGGGCGACAAAGGTGTAACACACGCGACATATTGCACATAACAAAAACGCTATTAAAAGACAGATGTATGCTGAGTGATGCAGTATTCCACCAACCACAGCATGTATTGTGGCTAATTAACTTTAACAGCCACTGACGGTCAAAAAAAAATAAATAAATATCTGCGACTGCTGCAGGATCTTTCCAACATTGAGCTGTTCATTTTACACTGACATTGAGTGAAAGGTGGAATAAAAAACCCCACTGCACCACTGAGGCATTGGAATAAACAGTATTATTGCTTGGAGTGAGCTTACTGTAGTGGAAAAAAAAGAATCCCTGACTTGAATTTTCGATCAGTTTGATGGTCTGCATTGTTGACAGAGCTAGTATTGTTATTTTTTCCTCCCATTCATGTTTCTTGTCAGCTTTTTCTGTTCTTTTCTTGTTACTTCTGCCAGATTGTCAAACCCATATTTTACCGTTGTCGGAGTACTTCTTTTAAATTTTTTGAGGGCTCTAAAGATCGACATACTGGTATATAGTGAATAACTGACGAAGGCTGAGGGAGGCATAAGTGCGGTGCATATTATATACTGTATTGTGAGGTCTGGGTTGCTGCATGTATGAGGATCAAATAATCATGAGTCATGCCGGAGCAGACTGTGGAACAACTATCAGACAATAAGCAATATGCAGTCCTCATGCTTCACTTGATATTCCACACAGTGCTGGAGTCTGGTCGCCCAATTCTCCAGTTCCGCTCCAGTTAGAGTCTGAGACGAGCCATCATTACCAATATGAGCTTGATTTAAAAAAAAAAAAAGTACATGTTGGAGATGTACAGCACATGCAACTTGTTCAGTGTAAATGAAAGATAGCATTGCTGTATACCAAGGAAAAATACTGCATCTCAAAATGATGTTTAGGGATCTGGCTTGTATGTAGTTCTTGTTGATAGATAGTGTATATGATTACATCTGATTATCATGTCAGAGTCTGTGCTCTAAATCAGAGGTCCCCAATCTTTTTAGTCTTGTGTAGCCCCAGGACCGGGATTAGTCCTGGTTTGGACCCGGCTTAGTCCTGGTTATGTCTTAGTTTGGTCCTGATTTAGACCTGGTTAAGTCTTAGTTTAGACATGATTTAGAGCTGGTTTAGTCCTAGTTTAGACCTAGTTTTTTTCTAGTTTAGTACTGGTTTAGACCTGGTTTAGACCTGGTTTAGACCTGGTTTAGACCTGGTTTAGTCCTGGTTTAGACCTGGTTTAGTCCTGGTTTAGTCCTGGTTTAGTCCTGGTTTAGACCTGGTTTAGACCTGGTTTAGTCCTGATTTAGACCTGGTTTAGACCTGGTTTAGACCTGGTTTAGTCCTGGTTTAGTCCTGGTTTAGGCCTGGTTTAGTCCTGGTATGTTCCTGGTTTAGATCTGGTTTAGATCTGGTTTAATCCTGGTTTAGACCTAGTTTTTTCTAGTTTAGTCCTGGCTTAGACCTGGTGTAGTCCTGGTTTAGACCTAGTTTAATCCTGGTTTAGTCCTGGTTCGGTCCTTCTTGCATCTTATCTTGATTTTTCATACTCTCTGGTCAAAACAACTGCAGGGAGAAGTCCTTGGTAAATGTGCAATTATTTATCAGTGTTGCATTTCCATGTTTGGGCCGTGCACCTGCGTTGGCCTTTGTGGAAGTTAAGTTACCAGGGCCTGAGGCGAGACAGTGGACGGCTCATCAGTATTAGTGGCCTTAACCACTGAGGGGGAAGAAGGTGGAAGAGCTTAGAGTAATACTTTGCTTATATAGATTTACAACAGCCATGTTGCCCAAATTTAATTTTAGGAGATAGTGTTTTTTACAACATTGGAATAAAAACGGACACCAGTGCTGATAGCCCAGGGCTTTATATGCAGCTGAATATTCATGAATTAAACAGGCGGAGGGGCTGCATTCCAATCACTTTCATAAAGGAATAAATAAAGGGTTTCGCAAAACAGCCGGCTATATCCAATTACGGCCCTATGTAGTACGTGGAAATTGATTAAAACAGCGCCAACAGACCACCGCTATCATCGCTGGGATCATAGTCATTTTAATCAAGTCATTTTTTTATTATTATTATTTTTTATGTCAAATCATCAAGACATGACGCCGCGTTTGATCCCCGGCACCTTCATTATGATAACCACCGACTCGGTCTTCATCAAACGTGATAATCAGACCATCTTCCTCCTCATCTCCTCACTGTTATCTCCATCTTCATCGCAGCACTGAGCCCGGTTTCCTCTGCCCTCATTGTGTTTAGCTGTGGCAGTCAGTCAGTCACAATTACATACACCAGTGAAGCAAAGGAGGTAATCCCTTCTCTGACTCCTTGATTAGACTTCATTGCGCTCATTCTTTCACCTGCTACACCTTCACTGTGCACTGCTCCTGGAAAACAGATCTCTGTGTTGAGTCAATCGAGGAACGGAGCAACTGCTAGGTCATTTTGATGTTGACTGCAATGTGGAGTCTGCCACGTCCCCAAATATTCATTATATTTGCTTGATAATATTATTAATATGTTGCAAAAGACAAAAATTAAAGGTGCTCCACAAATAAACAAAAAGTTAATGTGGATGGTGCTCATAGTTGGTATTAAATATGCCCCAATTTCCCAGGGCACATACAGTATATTTTGTAGAAACGTGTTCTGTGTTCTGACCAGCCAGACCTATTCACATCATAATAGTTAAAGCATCACTATGTGTTTTGACCTTAAAATAATGCTTTGAAAATTATTTTTGTGGTAGATTAACTCCTAATGGGAAAAACTGCCCCTCCCCTGATGATCCTTTATCATGATGTGGGTAAGTCACAAGCTCTAAGTAAAACACTGTTGTTGTTGGATTTTTTGTCATTACTTTGCTCTGAAAAATAAACTCTGAACAATAAATTTATTTCAATAATTCAATTCCAAGTAAAACTTTAATTTAAATTGTGATACTTTTGGCTTAATAAAAAAATGTAAAAAAATAGAATATTACATATTTTTTACATACTTATCTCAATAAATAAATTGAAATATGTCACATTATTATTATTATTATTATTTTTTTTACCTAGTCCTGAAAACTAAAGCTCTGAGATGCACTACCTGGTATTCTGGAGTCCCTCTCCAGAGGGAACGTGTGTGAGAGTGCAAAAGTGCTCCTTGTGCTCCTTTAATCTGACATGAGGCTGTCAGTGCTGCATATGTTTGCGGTGCCCACTTTTTGATTGGTTTATTTGTGTCCACTGCCCTAGAAATCAAACTGAAATCAGTGGGGGCCACACTAATTCTTTGGCTGAACTATCGTTCTGTGCTATGCAGTCTGAGAGTCAATGCAGATCATGTTTGTCATGTGCAACTGACCACCTTTCATTTTTTCTAGCCTCTGTCCCACCTTTGTAGTCATAAACACTCCTGCCCCCTTAGTCTTTTAGTCACCTCTTGTGTCTCAACATGTTTTCTTGAAAATCCATTTTCCTCTTTGCCTTGTTTCTCTGTGAAGTCAGTGCCGGTGCCTGTGGGTGTTCCTCTCTGCACCATCTGCTCCGCATTTCTTTTTCATACGTTTTGCCCCCCTGTCTTGTCATTTCCACATGCTGGACCTCTGTTACTCTTCCTCTCACTGTTATGAAGTGTTTAGACTGCTGTGGAGTGCTGAGTAAATGGCTCTATGTGGAACTGTATGTGGTGTAGATCCTTGGAAATCTGGACTGACCTTTGTAATGGAATGTTAAAGGGTGCTGCATGTTTTGGTCCTTATTTGCATCTATCTTTCAGTATTTAGCTCATACTTGACCCCTTTTGCCTTTTGAACAGCCTTAATTCGTTATGGCATAGATTCAACATTACATGAAAACCTGACGATTTTAAGTTTTGCATACATCGATCAAGAATAACATCGTGACTGCCTGCCTAATAGGTTTTCAGAATTGGCTCAATTTAGTTCAGGAAGTCTACACACTGTCCATATCCTATTTTTTAAGATACAAAACATACACTGTGCTTTCTTAAAGTCAACAAATACTTTCTTTAAAATATTCAAAGCACAAAAAGTTAGATGATTATTTTTGTTCCACTATATTTTGAAAGGGTTAAATTAAAATTGCGAAGGAATTATGCATATCACACTCTCATTGCTGCACTGGCTGCACTGCCTGGTGTTATGCCTCTTGTCTTGAACATGTCTTTGAGGCCAAATTCATTGACCTACTCCCATGTAATTTGCTGATTTGCTATTTGTGTTAACAAGCAGTTAAACGGGTGTACCTAATAAAGTGGCCAGCAAGTGTATAACTAGACTTGAGAATGTGAATAGAGTGCTTAATAAATGTCTCTGCGCCCACAACGTTATGCTAAAGAGACAGCTTACTCGGGCTGACAGGGAAATGGTTGTCTGATACCTAAGCTACATGACAAATCCCATTATCTCTGTTTTAGTTAAAGTTGTGTCAGAAATGAGAGTTGCAACTAAAACGATGACTCAAATATGACAAACAGTTGCATGAAACAGCTTGTTGAGATGGTTGCTTTTAGGTTAATTCAAAATTAGTATGTAGTATTAGTATGTAGTGTGTACTAATTTTAGTGTCCATCCCGGCCCTAATCCTACATTGTTAGCATGTTAACAATTGTGCTTTCCTCAAATTTTGCACCCTTTGGTTTAAAAAACTGCCATAAAAAAAAAAAAAAAAAAAAAAAAATCTGCTTCTTCTTTTTATTTCTTTTCATTTATTTATTTATTTATTTATTTGCATAAATCTTTTAAACCACTTGAAATCTGCTCAGAAGTACCAAACATTAAATAATTTCCTGGATTTTACCCCTGTAAATGCCAATATAAATATATGAATTTTGAAAAATGTATTACAAAAAGCACAAAAACTTAATTATTTTCAGTATATTAAATGGTAGAGAGATGGGGCTTTGATGGTAATTAGAACCTTGGATGTGTCAAAGATAAGCAGCAAAACTGATTTGACTGCATTAGTATTCTTTATGAGACATACATTTCTGTAAATCCAATTCACATATATTTAAACTGACATTTAAATTATTAAAATCTAGAAAATGATTTAATGTTTGAAAGTTTTGAGCATATTTCAAGTAGTTTAAGATATTTATGCAAAAAAAAAAAGAAAAAAAAAGAATAAAAAAAGTCAAGCAAAATATACAAAAATGTACACAGGGGAGCATAAGGGTTAATATCCTGACTAAAATATGATAACTAGCATGCATTCTTATGAAGTCACTAACAGTAGGTACAGCATTTAACCCAAGATGGTGCCCTGCTGGGTTTCCAATTAAAAGCAGTGGGTGGTCAGCAAGCAGCTCCCAGAAATCTCTAGTTCTTGGAAAGTAACTTGGTCAAGGGCAGTGACAATTGTTCACTGGCTAACTTGCACCATTTCATGAATTGCTAAAGTTAGCTTATACAGTAAAAGTCATTTACAGACGCAGGTGAGTGTTAATCCAGGTTTTATTTGGTGTGCCAACTGCCTACTTATACTTCAATACTTTAATTTTGGCTAAATATGTACTGTGCAGGTTAGCAACAACATTAAAACACTAAACATTATGGAACCTCAATGCCATGCAAAGCTAACAAGTCAATTAGCATATTTTGCCTAACTTGCATATCCTGTATTTTATGTTGCTAGTTTGAATACTTGCCGTTCTGAGGTATTTTCTCTTGGTATTAGTGGGCATTAAGTGCCAGAAAAAAAAAAGTGTGTTCTGTATGATATCAATATCACTTACCACATGGTCATGTTGCAGTTGAAGTGCCCAATGTGTGCTAGCAGCAGCATTAGCCTGTGATGTGCAACAGGGGAGTGACAGCTCTTGTTTACTTCACAATCTGAGGAAACCTGGGATAGAAGGTCAGAGCAGGCCAAGTGGCCCTCCTCCCCTCCCTCTCCTTTTTTGAAGCATGACTCACCACAGAAGGTGAGAGCGGCCTTGAGGGTCTGTCTCAGCTTGTCCATGAATGAATTATTAAATGTAGATATGCTGTCAGCCTAGTCATGCCTGTTCCACCAGTGGACAGTAGAGGTACTGCGGCAACAAATCATCCCATTCCAATTGCATACGGCTCAGTTTTAATTTCATCAGCCAAACTGCATATGGTCCATAGCAGGGGTGTCCAAGCTTCATTCTCAACTGGTCCAAATTGCCACAGGTAGTACTTCTTTTATTGCAAGGCTGCACAGCCAAAAACACACAATTTCTTGCAGATGATGTTGGCATCAAGGAAGAAGATGGAAACTAGTGGTTCAGCCATACTATGTGCCAGATCCAAGCCCAGATAAATGTGAGATTGTGGAAGGGCATCCACACCTGTGCTAAAGTCCCCCGTGGAGATCCCCGAAGGAAAGGGAGCAGCCGAGAGGCACTTTCTTTTGGTGAAAGTGGTTCTCCACTTATGTAGAAATGTATTTGTAAAAAAACAAAAAAAAACAAAGCTGTATGCTTAAATGAGCAACTTAAATTCAATGGCAGTCAACACTAATGGATCCATCAAAGGTGTAGTGCTGGGTTTCAGATGACATCACAACCTTCTATAGGCCTGTGGTATGTAGTTGAGATGGAAGACAGGCCAAATGTATATTATAAATATGCTGATATATTGGTGTGGTAGATACATATAGTGAGATCATAGACCTTGTCACTAGGATAAATGATCAGGTTCAACATCTGTGAATTTTCTTTTTGGATATTTCTTATGAAAACAGCTTATAACTTTTACAGGAAAACTGGCTCCTGCCCCCATCTGAGACTGTGACATCAGCTCATTCGAAAGTGTGAAAACAACCAATTAAAAATTAAAAAATATTAACAGAAGGTCATCGGGACAAGGTTTGCTTTTTGAAAACATTTCAGAGTAAAAAAGTCTTCTAACAACAAACCTTGTCCGGATGACCTTCTGGTTTAACTTTTTTTTTTTTACTGATTTTTGCCTGGATGACTGAGAACCTACACAGAACCACATAAGAGCTATAAATATGGCTCTGGCACACTTTTTACCAATGACTACATAAAATATTGCAGTAAAATATGATGTGCAGATTTTCACATACACTTAAATGTAAAGAGACTGCAAGCGTACACTGACAGGCAAACTACAACTTCCAAAAAGGTCACATTGTTCCACTCTTTTTCTGGTTAGCACTGATCACTAGGAACATGGCTGCAGTTATGCTGTTTAGTGAGGAATATCCAGTGGAAAACAGTGGCAAAAATGACCCTGTTTTAATACATGTGTTCAAGAAAGCTTTAAATGTCTTTTACGCGATAGGAAATTACAAAGGCTAATTTTCAAGGTTATCATACACTATTGGGAACAATTTTGATTTGTGTTCTCTGAGCTCGACACACAGGAGGCTACAAGCGACAGCAACCAGCAAAACTCATTGCCGCTGTGTCATGACCCGTCACACGGGAGGCAACGAACAATTGGAAACTAATAGAGGAGAAGCGACATTGCATCCTGTGTGTCAAGCCCATAATACGAACATGTTACACAATGCAGATTTATTCCTATTTATTTCCACACTTTGCAAGACTTAACTGCTGCATTAGGTAACAATGTGACTGACGTTTGCCTTACACTGAACAAAACTAAAGCAGGCTAAGTACCTCCCTCTTCCTCCTCCCTTTATGAAGCGTGACTAGCCACAGAAGGTGAGCTGCACCGTGAGGGTTCAGCTCAGCGTGCCCCTTCACCGCCCCCTGAGGAGACCCCCCTTATGCCCGGTTATCCCCCTTTTATCCCTTTGACTGTTGCCCCCCGCACCTCGCACCTGTTGCTACCAGGCATAATCAAGTCATCAAACCCAACCGGCACGGCGCTTCCATTATTAACAAGTGTTTTCTAATAGGCTCTGAGCGCTGACAGACGGGACGTTTATAAATACAGTCGAGCAGACGAGAGAGGGAGTGGCACCTGACTATATCCAGACTCATATGTGCTCACTTGATGTGCCACAAACAGCAAAATTGCAGCTTGAATCAATTGGAATATCTATTTTTCTGCCACCTGCTAGTTCACCATGCAAAGGGCTATCTATGCTCCATGCCTTCGTTCACACTTATTACCTCCATTAATTAAGTTATTGAGTATATTTTTGGCAAAATTAGCTGGTAAGGTGGCTTTTTAGACTGTTAGCTATAAATAATTCAAAAATAATGGTTAGGTTTTGATGACGTGTTCAGGATAGGTCAATACTTAGCCAGGACTTTTTCAAAGATTCTGTACTCTTGCAAGATAGGTACCAACTGTAGAGTGAAAGTCAGTTACATTATGGAATAAAACAGCTCTATACTTTCCACACCTTGTGACACTTATATGGCATTTTCTGCTCTTCAGTTTTTGACAGTTTATGGCTATTTAAACATTGGAAACTGAAGTGCAGTCACATTTAATTTCCGGAGGGTAGAACAAATGGTTGAAGTTTAAAGTATCACTAAATGTATTTGTATAGATAATTACCAACAAGTAAACCACCATGTTTAAAATAAGCTGTCACTGGACCAATAGAATTTTCAAAACATACAACCAATCAAAAAACAAAATATCACATACACCCCACTTTATAACAGATAGATTGTATGGCACTTTAACTTGGTGGAAGTTAAATAACTGCTCCACTTCACTTTACTAAGAAACTCAATTGTTCTAGTTGGTCAGGCAAGCTAACTTCCTGTTTGTTTTTGTCGTTAGCATCAAAATTCGGCTGCCACGTTGCACGTTAAATCACCACTTGAATAAATTGGGACATGTATTTTTCCCACCCTCCTCATTCACTCATGCCATGTGCCTGATCTCAACAGGAAAAGAGGAATTGAATCTTAAAGGATGTTGGATAGCTCTTCCTCTCCTCAGATAAATAAAATGATCAGCCTCTGTCAGCAGGATGACTTGCGACCCCCGTTTCGGCCCCGGCACTCCCTCATCTCTCCATCTCCGCTCTTGATTGGAATCTAGGCAGCAAGCTCGGGCCCCGTGTCAGGTAGTCCGCTCACGTCGGCCCCGTCATCGTACCCCCCTCCCCCCCCTCCTCTTCCTCTCTTTGCTTTTTTCCTCTCTTTTGCTTTCTCCTTTCCGTCTTTATCCCCCCACCGTCTGCTTCAGGCTCTGTGGAGAATTTGCCCAAATTACCTGTCATACTGGCAGCTACGTGTAAATAAGCCAGGAAAGTGTGTCTCTACCCCCCCCCCCCCCCCCCCCCCACGCCGCTATCTCACTTCAAACCCATCTTCCCTTCTTTTCAATCATATATTTTGCCTAGAATTTTTTTTTTTTCTTCTTTCCCTCCCTCCCTGCCCTCAATCTCCCCTTGATGTTTATACCCACTCGTCTCTTTGTCCGGCGGTGGCTTCTCGCTTCGCCAACAGAACTATGGGGAGGCTCGGAAAGGCTTTGTGGTTTCTTTCTAGTGCTGGAAATGAGTTTGTTGCTGACTCTGTGGGGGATGCAGCATGCAGAGACACAGGCCATTGACTACCTGTCATTTAGCCTCATGGCTTAGTGAATTAGAAATCGCAGCCTTTTGGTCCGCAGTCCTGCTAGGCCTGTGTGTCACGGTGGATGGGATTTGTCATATGTACTTATCGGAGCTTAAACAGCACACGCATGATGACTGTTAAGCACATTAGCACATTTATTTTTTAAAAATTAGTAAAATGTACTTCATATGGACAGGGCATTTCAGTGTGTGGTATCTTTTGGAATGAGGTATGCTAATTCTTTAACAGGTTTGTTGCTAATCAAATCAGTCATAGAAAGGCTGCCCAAACTAGATGTTTCTTCATGCTAGCAAGCTAATAGCTTAGCAGAATGTTGGCAAAACTGCTAATGGTTTTGTTTACATAATGAGTTGACATATACAGTACCTGCACCTTACAGGTGTACTTATAAGGTAAGGTATACTTTATTGTCCCTGTAGGGAAATTTGTCCTTTGCATTTGACTGATCCTTCAGTGCCTCTGGGGCAACCTGTCAGGAGCAGTGCAGCACCATGGGACCCTTCTCCAGATCTTGAGCCAGGATATGGGTCAGGAGTACCTAGCTGGAACATTTGCTTATTGTGCATATTTTAGGTTGATGGGGAAACTGGCACATCTGGAAAAAAAAACTATTCAGACACAGGAAGAACATGCAAACCCAAAAGGTCCCACATGGTCTGGGAATTGAACCCACCACATTCTTACTGTGAGGCAAGAGTGCTAACCACTGTGCCACCTAGAGATTCCTCAAAACCATTTCTTCTTAAACCATATACCTGAGTTAGCTTACTAAAATGTAATTACTACTTGGGTTTCTGAGGCAGAAACAGTGTGTTTAGCTGTAATTATCAATTCAATGAAAATTTTATTTATATAGCACATTTAAAACAACCCCAGTTGACCAAAGCTGCTGAACAGAAAAAAATCTAATTAAAAATGTAAATACTAGTGGTGAAAACAAATATAATCTATGACAGCATAACAAATAAAATACTAAAATAACAATTTAGGTGCTAAATATTACTTACTCATTACTTACCTACTTAATACTATAAATGGAAATTAACAGTGTACTTGTCTGGAATATGTCTCACTAGGACACCAGAGATTGTCTATTAGCCTTTGATAAGATCAAGGAGCTGTAAATGACGGGCTGGGATGACACTTTCAGGCCTCTTATTATTATATCTTATTATCGCCAAAGAGTGCAAACAGCATGATGGGAACACATAGGTGTAAGTGTAAGTGCAAGCTCTGACAGGTAAAGCTAGTACTTCCCAAATTAACATCTACTCAGAACAAGCATTGGAGAGCAAGGCACTCAGGTAAATGTATGCTGTTGTCCATAAATCAACAATCAATGGCCAGTGTCCAGAAGAAGGCAGTTTGATGAATTATGTGTGTGAGACAAACAGACTTGCTTTAAGAGCAGCTAAAGATTTCCTATTCATTCATTTGAGGGCAAGAGATTCCCATGTCGGGTTTACTTCTGTCAGAATATAGGATGCCATTCAGAAAAACAATAACTGCATCACTAGGAAACACCAGTGCAACAACAGTGGCAGTTGGTATCACACATTTATTAGGTATTTACAGAATTCAACTTGAACAAAAAGATGTACACAGCAAAAGTGATAGGATTTGTATTTTCCTCTTGATGCCCCACAGTTAAATCTAAGTTAAACCTGGCAGGTGGATAGCTCAAGATTCCAGATTTTCTCTTTGCCTTTTGTGCACAAACAAGCAAGTCCAAGCACATAGGAATTCTTTTACAGGGCTCTCTGGGAGTCAAGGAAAAAAGTTAAAAGGCTACAAGAAAAGAAGTCTAAAAAAAAAAAAAAAAAATCTGCACAATACAATACAATATAATTTAAAAAGAAATATAACAGTCAGTAATGGGCCAATGAAAAAATATATTTGTTTTTTATTTAGAATCTGGAACACTGTTTAGATCTTCACCCACAAGGGACCATTAAAGATGCAAATGATCAGTTTTGTTAAATTCTTTAACATTGTGAAATATAAGGGCTGTGTGGCTTAATGGATTCAGCATTTAATCCTGAACTAGAAGACCTCTTGTTTGAGTCCACATCCCTGCACTATATCTTTACCATTGTGAGATGGTCAATGCAAGAGGGCCAATAGATTTTGGGTAGTCTTCACTCTCTGAGAGCTTCTAGTTTACCATACGCAAGTTTCGCAAGAATGCTAAAAACCTATAGCCTTAAGATATCTGACATAGCTCCACAGCGTTTTTTGTTTTGTTTGTTTGTTTGCAGCTTTTGTAAATGTCTACCCTGGTGTCATGCATTTTACTTTTAATCTTGGTTTAGCTTCTTTAGTGATGTGTACGTTAATCTTGTAAGGCAGAGCTCAATTTAACACTTATTAAGGAAGAAGCATTTGCAGTTTTTGGTAGCTAATCCTTTTGCATCCCAATGAAAAGATACTGCATTCCTCCAACCTTCCTTAAGATCATGTTGCTTACAAATGATAGGTAATGCCTTTGCTTGAAACCCTAAAAATAGTTCAGTATTGTATGCACGCATGCACACCTTTTTTGTAGCCATTCGGATGCTTCCATGTATTCGTTATTCAGAGGTGGTGATGGTGGCGGAGGTCAGGGCCAACCTCGGTTCAATCTGTGCTTTGGAAGGCGCAATCATCTCTGCTCTGGGGGTTACAGGTGGAAAGACTGTGATTTGGAGGGAGGACAGAGAGGCTAGAACCTGCTGGAGAATGAAGCCCGAGAATTGTAGAATAAAAAGCCCTTTAAATCTTCGAAGCTTGAATCAGAGCAAAGGCATTCAGCGGCCATCTTTTGCCATTTATCAAAAGCCCCTCACCTGATTTCCAAATTACGAGCCAATGGAGACACATCGTCCTGATAAATGAAGAAAGAAAAAAAAGGAGGGCTCTGGCTATTTCGGGGCTTGTTAAAGAGCCTGTCCAGGGCAAATTCAAGGACAGTGGGTCATACAAGATGGTCCAATTTCTTTATACAAATGCACTGTCAATTTCCTTTCTGGGTTGGCCATGGTTTACTCTCGCTAATAGAGAATACCACTGCTGATTTCTCCCTGTACCCTTAAGGCTTTTAAAACCTACTTATCTATTTTTAACAAACATATTTAAGTCTCCTAATGGTGCCTAATGGAGAGGCTAGCATTGCATGGAATGTATTGCCCTTATAACATTAGCCTCTAAGCAAACTAGAGATCCTTTTGCTACAACAGGAACATTTAATAGATCGATTTTTGTTATAAAAAGTGTATAAACCATTATTTGGCCAATGTACCATGTTTTTTTTTTTGTGTTTTTTTTTTTTTCAGTAGTTATGGAAGGTACCCTAGAGCTAGCTGTATTGATGCAATGGCTCATATGCAGTTTATACAGTATATAGTGTTGAGAAAACTGAAGGCCTAATTGTGCCAGTATTCATTCACTCCCACATAACAGTCAAATATATAGCTAATGCAATCAATTCATATAAAATATTACATTTGAAAATCTGTAACAATGTGCAATCATTCTTGTCTCAAAGCATAAAGTTCTTGGGATCAATCCATTAGCGAAATGGCAAGGGCCTCTCTTTGTGGAGTATGTCCTTGGGGAGTTGGTCGCTACAGCTTCCTACTGCTATTCACTGAGCTGCCTTTAGTGGATACATTACCAGGTATGGTTGTCAAAGTACTGTATGTCTATAAGAAATTCCTGTCATAATTGGCTGTTAGACTGGTTGGGACTGGATGCCCCTCACTGTCTGAACATATAACTATATCTGAATTTAAAGGAGCTTTATCATGCAAATTTGACTTTCTTGCGCTTTCTTCCATGTTATAATGTTTTCCTCTCATCAAAAACATGCCTGGAGTTGTTTTTTTGTTTTATTTGTACATGACTGAGTAATCCTGTATTCTCTGGCACTGCCTTTCTGTGGGCTTTCACTTTCTGTGACACCAAGCTCTCTACAGTCTGCACAATTACACTATTACTCTGGTCTTTCTATGAGGAAGAGCCAATTGATCTATAATAAACTAGGTCTTAACGCAATTAGATAGACATACAACCAGTTGAGGAACTTGGAACTGTATGTGTACTAGGATTGTGTACTGTATGTGTACTACGACTTCATTCATACCATTTTCAATCCAGCTGTACAATAACTCACCATTCTGTATTAGGTAACCTGTGTCACTCATGTTAATCCTCAGCCATATCATCTCAGTGAACTATTTTTACCCCACCTGTTGTATATATTATATATTTACTGATATTTATATATTTTGTTGATTTTTAAATATACTAAAGTTTTTATCTGCTCTATTGTATTTTATTCAAAGTATCTTCTTGCTACTGCTATTCGAAACTATTATTTTACTTGTGTTTGTGAAAAACTGAGCTACTGTGACCAAGCAATTTCCCTTGTGGAACAACAAAGTCTAAGTCTAACATAATGGGAAGGTAAAGAAAGAAAGCATTAAAACTCCTATGTTACTTCTATTGATTAACTGGGCAGCTCTTGGTGATCATGAAGTACATCCTGGTCATTGCTTTAGGGGTTCGGAAGCCTTCCAAACAATTTGATGTATTGGGATTAAACATAAGACTGGCTGCAGTGTGTCTGATAGTGATGTGTAACCCTGGGGTCTGTGGGTAGCCTCATACATCAACCTGTGACATGAAAGGGCATCTACCATGTCCCCACGGGAAAGGATGGGATAATTCAAAGATGTTAGCTGCCAAACATTACGAATTCTGCATAAACAAAGTGGTTAAGGCACCCTGATAAACATGTGGGATGTCAGTGACTGGGTGGAGATCATTAGCTAGCCTAATTATGCAAACATTTAGCCAGCACCTATCAGTGGATCGCCTTTCAATATATAGAGCTGAACTGCAGAACAGAAAATGGGCAGAAATGGGCAGAAGCTAAGGCAATGCAAGTCACCTTTATGATACGTAAGGCTAGGCAAAAATATGTAGAAATGTTACTTCACTATGCCATGAAATGAGTTTTTTTCCGTTTTTCTACTCTGTCTGATACACTTTATGCCAACCGAGCTGGAAATCACCAGGGTTTGCCCACACAAATCAAGGAAACCACCTCCGCCTGAGAAATTTAGCACATTTTACAACTCTCATCCAAAAGTCCAAGAAGCCCACTTTCAGTATTCATTCATTCTAGGGTTTCACACTGTGCCCGTCTTTGTGCTCAGATAATTTATACATTTGTTCATCTTTTACTCTTTAGCAGAGGGCTTGAGTACAGTGGAGGTTTGCAGAGATGATGGCACCTGTTAGCCAAAGAGGGTTCAATCATGAGTAGTCACGCATTGCTCCTGTGCCGTCCCGCTGTGTTGGGGAGGACTGGGTCTGTGCACGTGGCTTTGGGAGTGCAGTTCCTTTTTTTGGAGATGGCCTGCAGCTGGGAGAGGATAGGCCAAATATGATTCCATCAAGACCCTCCGTTTAACAGTCTTTAAGGAAGAGGCATTTGCGATTTTGGAGGCTCATCCTTTTGCATCCATTGAAAAAATGACATAAAAATGCTTGCACCATGTCAACAATAAAAGGCTTAGTTACCAAAAATAACAAATTCTGCATAAACAAAGCACTTTTGGGAAATGACAATCTGATTCACGAGTGCTGCCACCATCTGGGTAGATAACATTTGGCTTATATTATATTAGATATGTATGGCAGAACATGTAATAAACATGAAATGACAAAATATAAAAGATTAAAAAAATAGTAGAAATAAAGTAGAAATGCAAGAAATGGGCAAAAACTTGATATGATATGTAATGCTATGTTTTTTAGTCTTTGGTAGTTAAATTAAAGTGTGGGGATTCCCAGGTATCCATGTCTTAATAATCAAACTAAAGGAAGCCATCTTGGAAGATGTCTCATTTTTCAATCAACAGACTCCAGATTTGATTTTCTTTTAACCTTGATTTTATCATATTTAAAATAGGGCACAATATATTTTTAACACAAAAATTTAGATGCCAACATGTGCTGTCAGCTGTGTGAGTAGAGAACATCAGCAAAAAACAAAACCTGACGGACAAGAAATACACATTATTTTAGAACCTGTGCTTTTTCATCAAAGACTCATCTGACAGACTAGCATAACTGACCCTACCATATTATATTAAGCAGTGAAAAACCAAGACCTTATGTAGTTATCTAAGCTTTATTATGAAGGACATTATTTACAATGTTATACTGAGAGTGGCACAACGGCAATGTGATGCAAAAACATGTAAAGGCTATAGCTTCTGGTGGTTTTTGCTAGTGGTAGTAGCCAATGTATTTCAAGTGAACTGATTTCCATTGTTGTCTGCTGCTGCAGTTTAGGGTCAGAGTTACCGTCTGTTGTTTGTTATTAGAAATAAGTGTGAAGTTCTTCTGCTTTTGTTTGCTTGTGGAATGTCTATAGACAGCTTTGCACAAACGTATGGGTGCAAATACACAGACGGTGAATATCCCTCCACAAACTCACACTAATCCATGTGCAATAATGTAATATATGCACAGAAGTCCCTTGAGGCCCTCCACATCCATGAAAACCCTGAGCTCGGAGAGAAACCCCTCCTCAGCCAGTCGGATTAGCATACCTGTCAGCGGAGCACACCTCTGGGCCTCTTTCACGTGGGCAGCTTGTTTCTCAGATGGAGCAGATAGGTGTGTGGAGGAACATTCAAAGCAAACAACTAGCTCTGTTGGCCCAGCCGGACGCCTCTCTCCCGCACGACTTTTTCCTCTGAACTTAAAAGACAGCGGCGGATCTCACAGGCAACGCAGGGCAACGGGGTATAATGCGAATTCCAACCAACAGCACCTGCAGCCCTGCACACAAATTGGTAACATGAAAAAGTGTGTTTGTTTGTCTTTTGGGCTTTTGGCTGCGCACATTAATCCACTGTCTGTAGTTACTTTCACACTGAGAATCATGTTTTTCCCCACAGAATATCCCATCCTCCCCTGCCTGTGTCCTAGCTAAAAGGCAAACCAGTATGAGTTTTTACACCATGGATTTATGTCAGCGATAAAGACAGGCTGCCATCTTGTATGATGTATATTATGAACACAGAAGAAATAAAGTTAAAAGAAATAGTAATAGCTGAAAAACAGGTTAAGCTTCAGGTGGTAGCAGCTACTACAAAACAAGAAGCCTGTTTAAAGAGACATATTGCTAATAGTCCTACTCACTGACAAAAAAGTCCTCTGGCCACCAATAATCTGATTGGTCTTTATTGGTCTGTTGGCTGGCTGAAATAGCTCTCAATTTACACAGTTGTGATCAGTTGCTAGGATCATTATTAGGCTCCATTATAAACTACTAACCTGACTGGCCAAATTATTCTGTTACACAGCTGTTACACTGAACAATCTTGGAGGGCTTCCACTGAAAGGGTTTGCAAAAGGCAGGTCATTCATTCTCTTCCAATTTATCCTTATTCATGGTGGAGATTTTCTCAGCTACTATGGGCTTTAAACAGGGTAAAGTCTATGGTCTTTTAGTCACACAGCAGATATACGCTCTCACACTCTCTCGGAGCTCAGAGAAGTGGTTGGCCACCCTGAGGATTGAACCCAGCATCTCCTTGTTGTGTAGCAGAAACGCTTACCACTCTCTCACAAAATGTAACTATATTGGGTGGGCTGCAAATGCATTGCTCTGAGCAGAAGCAAGTGGCGTTTAGTGAACTCTCAAATCTCTCACAGATCCAACTTCTCTGCACAGTAAGACGACACTGAATGAGAATGGGAAGAATTTTAGACCAGCTTTAGTGAATTTGTCCGGTTGGTGATGCGATTGCTAAGCTATTTTAGTGTTGTAGTGTTGTGTTTTATTGGTAGTTTTAGCTGCACTTTGAGGTGATGAGGATCAAGCTGCTTCACATTCCAGCCACGGCACATTGTCTACTAGAAACATACCTTTTCTGGCCAGTGTCAGTCAGTCACTCAGACAGGTCTGGCAGAATGGTACAAAACTGAGAGACATCTTAGAAGGGGACAGCTCAGTGACCGCACACAGCTCTATTTAGCTTGCTCTCTCCGACACACAGCTGCCCTATTGTCACCCAGAGAGGCCTGGGGACCCTCTTCCTCACCTCACTCCGCTGCCAGGCTCCAGCTCTCCCACGCCCGCCGTGCCAAAGATTACCAGCCCCTACAAAAGCCCAAACAAACATTCCCCAATTAAAAAGCATTCACAGAATAGCGGCAATATTCTATCAGCATTCCAAACGCCGAGGCATGCTTCTTCTGTAATGAGCTCAGGATGAAATTCCCCATCATGCCATGTTGGCTTTTCATGGCTTGATTTCACATCCATTTAGCCGCCCCCTCACAGCAAATGGGCTTGAGAATTTATGCTTTTCGACGACAGTGCTGCTATCAAAGCGGAAAGCTGCCACTGGATGGGAGAGGAGATAATAAAAAGGGTATACGATGAGATCAATACGGCAGCGCGCGCTCCTGTTCAGCCGGCAGCGGGGAAGGTGTAACAGAGATTGAAACGGCCTGAGCCAGATGGCATCAACACATGGTCTAGTAAAAAAGTTTTGTGGGTTTAATTTAGTTTCCCTTTCCAGATAGAGTAATTTAGGTGCATGCAAGCAGGCAATCAATAGTTGTGGCTCTGTAAAAGGGGAAGTGAATTTGCAGCAGAATTTCAAAATGGCTCAAACAGATAATTGTGAAAAGAGTAAGTTTTGTTAAGAAGTGAATAAAATGTTATGCAGTTGGAGACTCAAGGTTTAAATGATTGTTGCAAAGGCCTCGGGGAACCAATTGATAGCTTTTCAGATGTTTTTGTGAGTATCTGAAGAAATACTACCTATTCTGAAGACCACACCACAAAGGCAGGTTACCGCGCAGCTTTGTCTGAAATAGTGACACATTTCACTGCTGTTTTCAGTCAGTGCTGTGTACACTTTCAGTCTTAACGTTCTCCCACAAATAGTGATTGGTTTCTGAGACCAAAAACAGCTTGACAATTACTGAGTTTTTTTCTCAAACACAGTTTCAATTTTGAGGTTTTGGGCCAGTTTGTTCCTTTAACATGGAGCTTTTACACAGAATTCAAGAAAATGTCTATAGTACACATAAGGGTGTTTATTTTAACACATTTAGTCAACTTGTGTCCATAGATTTCTCTTGGAAGTATTGATTTCAGTGTCTGTTTTCTCCAAATGGGTTTTTCTCACACTCTGAGTCAGACATCTCCACTTCAGTAGCACCTATAAGCTCCACACTCTTTTACTTAAATTTTGATGGCTTTTACAGAGGGTTTTTATTGATATGTAATTCCTAGCCCAATTTATTGATCATTTTACTCCAAAAAACAAGGCGAAATTTGGTTTGATTTGAAAGCTATTCAGTGTCAGTGTTTTCAAATTTACTGAAAGACAAAAGATATCCAAAACCCCTTCTGTAAAAGTCTTTTTATGTAACTTGAATTTTAAACCTGGCTCTCTCCAATATTCAGATATCACTTTTAGAAATGTGTGCAGATTTGCACATTTGTATGGATATAATGCCTAATTTGCATATGACGTTAAATGACTCAAAACCTGCAATATATATTTTATTCATGCATTTTTGAGTAATCCTGTATGCTGATGCTATATATACATTATTTTAATTGAAATGCTAATGCAAAGGTGTCTAAAATAATATCAAAAAGCCTGAAACAAAAAATCAACAAAAAAGATTAAATTGAACATGTACATAACAGCTTTTTTTTTTCCTTACATTTGGTCTTTTATTTTCTGCTTCTGTTTTTCACTTGTCTATGGGGGTACAGAAAGAGAGCTCACATACAGCTTTACTTCTCCAAAGCTGATTGAATTCCTAAGCCCATTTCCTTGCAGAACGGGAATACCAAAATTATGCATCTCTCGGCTGCACCACTGCGACTGCATCTACTGCCTTTTTTTCATTCTCTTCCCATTTCAACATTGTAACAAAATCCCCAGCTCTGATTAAATGATACCTTCTTATTCACTTTGTCGTTGTATACTTAAGCTAAGAGCGAGCCATTTTGCTGCAAAGCCTCCATTTCATTTCCTTCTCCAAACCTAATTTGAACTTTTAAAAAATAAGCATGAAGCGAGGGCCTGGCTCATAGGTAGTTATTGATTTGCGTGTGTTTCCTGAAAGGGAGTGCCATGCAGTTGGACAAATAAGCACATAATGGTATCCCCATGATGCGCTGTGATTGGATTACTTCAGTATCCAGGAAGATGGCTGCACAGTATGTTGGCAGTGCAGCTGGAGGAGAGCATATGTACGTGCTCAGATTTGGAATTGATTTTGGCGCTTGGGTTACAGAAGCATGTCTTATTCACGAATGTTTATTTTTACACACAAATGATGCTAAAATATACCTAAGTACTCTACTAATCAGTCATAAGGTGAATGGCAATGGCCCTGACCTGCAATGCAAACAATATAATGCAGGAGTGTCCAAAATCTTTTTATTGAGGGCCACATACTGAAAATTATAGAAGGAGGAGGGCCACTTACTAAAGATGACGGTTTTTACCTTTCGATAACAGCAAGTCCCATTTGGGTGTTCCCGTTCTTTCACACAGAAAGAAAAAGTCTCCACATTGACTCATTATCATGGGTACTTTGGCATAGGTTTTACTCTAGATGCCCTTCCGCAACCACACATTTATTCAGGCTTGCAACCGGCACATGGTATGGCTGATTTCATATGAAGTGCAGCAAAAAGTACTCTAGAAATTTGGGCCAATTGACCCCAAGAGCCAACAAAAATAAATACATAAAAAAAAAGAGACCTGGACTCAAACCTGAGATCTTCTAGTTTAGGGGTAAATGTTCTATCCGTTAAGCCACAAAGCCCTTGTCCAGTCGCAATGAATCAACCAAACTATGTTCCCCTTGTGGCTAGAGTTAGTATCTACACTACTTGGATCTATCTTGCAATAGTACAGAATCCTTTAAAATTCCTGGATACGGTGTTTCCGCACCACAAAATAGTGATGATTATCTTTGCAACAGATTAACCAACCATCCTTTATGGATGTGTTCTAGATAGTGCAACTTTGCAGAATGCCATAAGTGGGAAAGATGTTGACTTCACAGTTTATTTAAAGACACAGAAGACAGCAGTTGTCTCCAGGGATACGTTATTCTTCCTAAAATGTTTGATCATTTACACTGTATTGCCCATTTACACTGAATCAAACTCTAGCCCGGTCCATGTGGTGGCTTTGATTGACAGATGTCTGTCTGAACTTGTCTCAGTGTCACTCATGGTTCTTTGAAGTGCACATTTGTCGGCTCTGTCTCACATGTGTGAATTGCCATTTTTGAAGTATCTTTGTAGTGCATTTTTCTTTATTTATCTGTAGTATCCTTGGTCTCATTCAACCAGGACATCTGTAGTATCCTTGGTCTCATTCAACCAGGACATCTGTAGTGTCAGTGCCTTGATTGTGGCACTCCACTCTCAAGCCTTACCCCAGACTTCTAACATGTCTCAGTTTCCACACCAACCTATTATAGTCGCACAGTCCACCGCTTACAGTGGATTTTCAACGCCTGATAGTTATACTGTATTTAATGTAATTCTCCATTGGATTAGAGCTGCAGCTTAGCAGTAGGTCAATACCAGGTCACTCCCAAGCATTAAGACAGGTCAAGGCTCCACATAGAAGCTTGAGTTCCTCTATCTCTGCTACACTTTATCATCAAACTCCAATGAAGCAAGCAAGGCAATACAAAAATATAAACACATAACACTGAATAATGGTCGTATTTGTAATAATGGATGCATGAAGTCACCGGTGTCAAGGAGAAGTGCCGTTGCTGAGAACCAAAACACTGGCAAATATTGTTAGTGTGCAAATGGGAGTAAGAAGGAAGAATGGCTTAGTGTGTTGGATAATGAAGTGGTCCGAGTTGAAAAGCAGCAAAAATATGAAAGAATTTCAAACTGAGTCACAAGAACACATTCCTCCACCAAGGCCACCAAGTCATTTGAAGAATGCAATACAATGGAATAGTCAAGATGCTAAGCTGGAAAATAACAGGAGTTCTTAACATGACCGTTTCGGGAATGTCAGTATATATTTTACAGTTACATAGTTACAAAAAGAGCATGTGGACCAATTCATAATGAGAGTTAGAAACCATAGTTATCATTATGTCCTTAGTTAAAGACAAAATTACTGCTAGTGTACATTCAGTCACATTCTAAATTAAACACGTAACCTGCCCAAATTCATATAAAAACGAGTTTAAACCCCTCCAGGCTACGCACATTGGTTACCACATTATATAGACTGTTGATTTTTTTTTTTTTTTTTTTTTTTTTTTTTTTTGCTTCTCCCTTTCTGTTATTCGGGGTCGCACTGTTGTTTTGCAGGTTTTTACACTAGATACCCTTCCTGTCACAAGTCGCTACATACTCTGGCTGGAGTGGGCAATGGCAGTGAAGTATCTTGCCCAGAGACAATCTTATCTCCACATGGGATTGATGCATCTGTATTGCTCAAAAACAAAACAAAACAAAACAAACAAACAAAAAAAAAAAACTCAGACTTTATTACCTCTATTGTCATCATCAGTGGTGCTGTAGTGATCATATGACAAAATATGACTTACATATGCACCAACTCCATGTGGAAATAAGAATGTTATACTCAAATATCAAGTATTTTCTGGCCTTAGATTCAAAAATCTTGTCGACATTAATTAAATTGCAGCAGTTGTGTTCTTAAAATGGAAATGACTAACCTTGTAGAGCCTATGATATAAGGTTGAGTGACTTGCTGATCTACTGCCAGCTTAGAAGCATTGTCTTAATGTGATCAAGTTTTAGCAAGTTTCGGCAAAATTCAAATTCACCAATGTCCCATATCCTTTGCATGACTTGCATGAAAAGTAGTAGAAGCTATATTTCTATGTACACAAAAATGGTTGCTGGAACTAGTAAACAACAGTTTAGTATGGGCATTCATTTGGATCAGTCCCGTACGTTTGTCCTCTCCTGTTTATGTTACCATGGATACGCACATGCTCATTACACAAAATGACAACAAATAGTGACATAAGCTTCAACTTGGACTTTATCTACAATATCATCTACATTTGAATGGGAGCACAAAGTCCATACAATTAATTACCAATGTTTTCAGAGATACCTGCTCCTGTATGGAAGACTATTAAGCTGAAATTACAGAAGCACCTTTTTTCTCAGACTTTTAACTTTTTGCAAAATCTCCACAAATAAAAGTATTTATTTGACCAAATATAACCCTTCCTCCTGTCCCCTTTCCGAGGCAGTTTGTTGTAGTTGTTGTTTAGCCTAAGTGCATACATCAGTGGCTGCAGAGCCCTCTGTCAGTGCTGCTGCTCCACTCTGCTGCGGTGCTGCCGTATCAAATGCTGTTATAGATTAGTTGTTTTAGTTTCACGGATGAAGGCACTTTGCTGCCGCCACAAAGTTTACAACAAGCGACAATGCACTCTGCATCTCGAACTGAGGAGAACTCCCGATAATGACAACGCTTACAGCTGTTCTGTTTTCCCCGAATCCCTCGTCCACGTCTTTTATTATGGCCAGGAGATGACTGTAAAATAAGTTTACGGCACACGCATGAGCTTGTACAGTTAGGCCTAAAACAACTATGTGTGTACCTTCTGTTATATTGAGTCACTACCAATGGAATAATGGATAAATTTGTTGGACTAGCTATTTCTGCATGTATTTTGCTTACAGAAAGTCAGAGATTGGAAAGGTGTTGAGTTCAGTAAAGCAAAGAAAACTAAGCTGATACAAGTTGCAGTAATGATTCATTACACATATAAAGACCTCATTTCCCTCTTAAGCATCGGTCAGCCAGCGAGGTATGTTTTTACTGCCTTTACATCGCATTTATTTTATGCCTGTAATCGTCTGGTTGTAATTTGTGTTATATTTGTACCTTTTAGTTCGACGATGGTCTTACAGTCTTACTGTGGCTGCATGAAGGACTAAGCTATGTAACAATGAAAGCTCAAGATTGTAAGCCACAATAAAGTTTAGTTGGAGCCATCAGTAAAAACAACTCTTTATTGACAACAAAAGAGGGAAAGTGATACTTGCTAACTTTTTTTTTTTTTTTTTTTTTTTTTTTGGTTGTTTTGGTCTCTAGTGTTGTAACCCTTTAAAAGAGTAACCTTAACTGTCATAGCTCATGATGCATTTATGTGCTTTCAGAACACACAGTTGTCAAATTAAGAGCACTTTTTTATTTTACATTTTTGTGTACATAACAGCAGTGAATGTATTTATTTATTAGCAGTTATTAGCATTTGACAGTGGCTCAGGAAGTATAGTGGTCGTCCTATAAATGTAAGGTTGGATGTTGGAATCACGCTGTGCTCAGTTCATACTCTTGTGTCCTTGGTTAAGACACTTCACCCACCTTCACTCACTGTCATTATTTAGCTCCAGTGGTAAATATCCAGACCATCTGAATGCAGCATTTGGCCTCCATTCTCTCTCAAGCATGTAAAGTTGGCCTATGTGAGAAATCATACTCTGAGAGCTTAATTTTGATAGGAGCATAGTCCTAGTATGCCTTGTATCCCAAAACATGATGCACAGTATTTGTTTTTAGACTACCATATGGCCCATTGGCAAAGTGGTAAGCACTCTCGCCTCAGCGCAAGAAGGTACAGGGTTCAATTCCCTGTATGTGGGCCTTTCTGTGTGGAGTTTGCATGTTCTCCCCGTGTCTGGGTGGGTTTTCCCTGGGTGCTCCAGTTTCCCCCATCAACCCAAAGATGCACAATAATCAACAATAATCAACCAGATAGCTGCTCCTGACCAAGATCATGGTTCTACAGCTGGAGAACGATCCTCTGCGCCTTTCAGGTTGCCCCAAAGGCTGGGCATGGGTCAGTTGCAGGAGACAATTAACTGCATTTTACCCTTAATCAAGCACCGTGCATTACCTTTAGATAGATTGGGTCAGAAACTACTTCTTATAATGTTGATAATGGAAAAGCGGTTGGTTGACATAGCAATTAGTCAGTTTGTTCAGTTTGCTGACTTTATTGCAACAGACTAGGCTTCTAGATGCCCTTCCTGCAACACTCTCCATTTATCCCGGGTTAGAACTGGCACAAAGAGGACTCTGACTTCCTGTGGTTGGATTGTACTGTCTGCCTGTCCAAAAAACACAAATTTGAGTGTCCACTTAACGTCACATGGGAAGAGGGTGAAGACAGTTGAAAGCTTGTCTTTTCCAAAACATTTTCTTTTACTATTTCACTATATTATAATCTATGTCGGATTGATAAGGCACCTCGATTCTGTGCAGCTAGCTGAAGGTCAAAGATACCATTCTGTTCCTTAAGGGGAAAGATAGAAGCAGTCTGCCTTATGTGTGCGCATGTCTCCCATCAATACTTGTCTTGTGATTGCTTCGGCGAGAGGTGGCGGTGGAACGGGGTGCAAGAAATGGTGCGAGGTGTACATTATTTCATTTAAAAAACAATCAGGGATGATAAACAGAGCCGCAGCCCTCCCTGGGACTGTAGTTGTGCGTTAGCGGATCAACTCCTCTCTAACCTGGAGGAACGACACTCCTCCCTCATGTAAAGATGTTGTTTACAAAGTTCGCATCAACTCAAACAGCACCGCGATTCTTGCTCTGCTCTGGGATGTCCCCGCTCATCAGAATAAATATTTTATTCATCTATTGTAAGCCTCCCAATGCTTACTTCCTCCCGTCTGTAAGTAATGCATCTCCGAGTGTGATTAACTTTGCAATGTGCACTGTAAATCAACTCGAGGCTGAAATAACAGTAAGCTCTGAGGAAAGGTGCTTATTTTTACTTAACCCTTGTGCCTGAATGATGGCAAAATTGTTCTTTTCAAATTAGATTTTTTTGATAACTTTGCAGTGGTTCTTACCTTTTCTGCGAAATTTGGCTCGGGTGTGTATTTTATCATAAATTTTGATATTTTAAACACAAATCTAATATTACTTCATTTTACATTTTTACATTTTTACCCACTCTAACTAAATTTGTTAGACTGCTCACTGTTCTTGTCACAAAACATCAATATAGATATATAGATATATAGAAATAGTATATTATTTATTTCTACATTTTTTGCATAAATCTTTTAATCAACTACTGCCCTGACCAAATATTTAATTATTTACAGAATTTTAACCCTTTTTATGCCAGTGTATGTAATAGCATCTACATTTATTTATTTATTTATTTATTTTTTTTTTGTGGTAAAAAACACAAATGAAAATGTTTAATATTTTCAATATTCTCAGTGCAAAGCAGATAGGAGTGGCATTATAGACTACAATATTGATTTAGATGGATTGGGAATTTATTTATTTTTTGTAGTAACTAAATGTTTCAACCACTTTTAGTTGGTTTAGTGGGTCAGTTGGTTTTTAGATTCTACATAACACAGTAAAAAAAATCTCTAAAAATCAGTGTTGTAAATTTTAACATAACCCACGCTTTGCATTGAAAATATTAAAAATATTTCATTTTTATGGCATAAAAAGGCTTACAATTCTGGTATTATATTTGGTATTTATGAACAGGGCACACGTTGATTAAAAGATTTATGCAAAAAAAAGAAAATAAAGAAAAGAAAAGTTGAAAAAATATCAATGTATGCATCTTCTGTGATGTTTTGTTACTACAGACACTTTTGTCACTTAACAGTAACAACTTCACTTTTTAAATTGGGGTCTGTGGGTTAAGTAATATTTGAGTACATTATACTTAATTTTATACTTCGGTAGCAGTATGATCACCTTGCAATCAGGTTGTGTCTTTGATGCAGGTTTGGTAGTAGTCGTATGTGTCTCAATGTGGCTAAAAGTAGCGCAGGAGGTTAAGCTGGTTGCCCACCAACTGGAGTGTTGTTGGTTCAATTCCTTCACTGACCCCGTTGTTGCGTCCATGGGCAAAACACTTCATCTACATCCCATCACAGCATGTTCTTGTATCAAATCTATCTGGTAAATGGGTTTTCCCTTCATTAAATATTTAAACATGTGTAACTTAGTCATCATCAGCAGTCTACATGATATTTTGATTTTTATTCATATTTGCACTGTTGCTAATAGAACTCCTACTACTGCACTGTATTATATGAAATGATAAAACTGTGATATTCCATATAAAGGTTTTATTATTATTAAGAATGCAAGTAAATGAGAATAACTGGTTGCATATACCAGAAGGCCAATCACATGCTTGCTTAGAAAGGGGTTTCAAGCCGCAGGTGCTCTAGCCTCTTTTCAATGTAATATCTGCCAGTTGAAAAGAATATTTATTGGAAAAGGCACTTCACTCAAGGGTAAAAAACTTATTATGTGTTGTGTTTGTTGTGAGTCCATAAGGTTTTTTTTTTCCTCTATTGAAGCATTGGCAGACTTGGATAGTATTTGTTAGTGTCTCTCTAGTCTATGGTTTAAAAGCAGAAAAGGTTGCTATGTTGTCGTTGGGCGTGGGTTTGGAACCATTGTAGAAGAACATTGTTTGGTTAATTCAGCAAGGGTACTAATTTTCTTCCATGCCACTGCCACGGCCATGTTACTACCACAATAGCGACATTTTCAAACCAATCCAATACCACCCACAGTTATCACCGCCCATTTCACTTTTCTTCTTTCTGTTCACTATATAACTACACAATGCTGAAATAGTTGCTTCCTCTCTATTATCTACAGCCATTACTTCAGTGTTGACAGCCAGTGAGAGCACATGTGTTGCAGTTGGCCAAAGCTTCCACTGTCCTGTCTACTCTTCCAATAAAACCCCTGATAATAAAGCCTAGAGGACACATTAAAGCAGAACTATCTGATTTTACTACAGCCGTCCCAGGTGCTGTTACAACAACATCTGCTACGTATTGCGTTTTCAACCCCAACATTCACCAATGATTTCTGTATAGAGCTACTTTACGGCTTTTATTTTATTAACAAACGTAAAACTCAACCAGTTTGCCACCTCAAAATCCAAATATGTGACAACAAACTGAAATGTGCAGCTTACCTTAAAACTTTTAGCACTGAGTTTAGTGTTAGCCTGATGTAAACCAGCAATGATCTCTGCCTCATTGACCCTAGAAGACTATCAGTTGTGTCCTACAATGATTTTCATGGATAGTAAAGAGTATAATATTTTGAGTGAATTTATCCAACTGTTGGTAATGGTGTTTTTGTACTAAATCAACAACTTTCAGACCCACCAGACAAGGCTCACGTGTTCTAGGAATGTTCAAATTTATTATTTTTTATTATTACTAACCCTAATTTAGATAGGCCTATATTAAAAAAAAAAAAAATCTAGCTCTACAAGGTCCTACTGTGATTTAATTAGGCATTTTTTTAGGGTGTACAGTATCATGTAAAACATAACCAGCGTTAGTGATGGTGCAATAAAAAATAGCAATAGTGTTCCCGGGTCTTGCATCAACAACAAAACATTTTTTTAGCACTGTTTCTCTATGTAACAAGATGTGTCTAGTGCTAAAATAGACTGACTTTCCCTGTCAGCCATTATTTCACAGCCAATCGGAGTGTCCCTTATTGGAGAGTGCCAGCAGATTGAAATGGAACTGATGATTAAATGAGCTGTTGTGGGGTGACCTGCCATGGAACTGAGGATGGAAATTAGTCCTGGCTATAATCCTGTGTATTTAAGGAGGGGAGAGCGAAAGTAAAGGTATCACACAGTAGTCAACCAAACTCGTGAGTATTTATGGTAATGCTTTTCCTCCATAGAGAAAAATGAGCCAAAAACAGCAAAGAAACTTGCAAAGCTTCATTGTGCTGCTTTAATATCCTTAACAATGCAGCCTATATGATATCACGAAGTCTACTTTTTTCACAGATGATTCCTATGATTACATGAGTTTCCTCTAATCCAGGGAAAAAATTGTGTATTCCCATTTAAGGTTCCACAGCTCATTCCCATTACAATATACTGCTAGCTGGATAAACAATTCCCTTCAGCACTTTCCCTTCATCTGTCTGTTTGCCCTTGGCCCTTCCTGGTGCTTAGTCTTCCTCCTGATTGCAGTAGCGCCCCCCTCACTCTGTTGTGTCTGCGGGCGTGACTGCATGACCGCACTCTGCTGGTGACTGATCTCCCCGACTCGAGCCATCCCTTAGGTGGCTGATATCTGATCGCGTGGATTGATCGGGCCCAAGGAGAGCGTGACATTCAGCTATCGGAGTGGCTTGCTCACCCAATACGGCCATAGACCGTCATCGCCACAGCCCCTCGGTTACAAGAAGTTAATTAGACCAGACCAAACCACATGAGAATGAATAAAAAAAGACAAGATAGTGTAGCCTCTAGGTTCCCAACAATGCTCCTTATATAGGAATGTTTCAGCCGGAGCTATAATGCATGTGGATGGGGGTTTCCCTGCGCTGTAAGGTCAATCCCTGGGGAGGTTACATAGAGGCTTTTAGTAGAGCTCCAGGCAGTGAAGGTGCTGCCACACAAGCATTGATCGAAGCGTTTTACTATAGAGGAACGTCGATGTCCATGGAATATACCCAGACATATATAGCTACTGTGCTCCAGGCGCTCTTACTGTGCTCTGAACCAAGCTTATTGAATCAGAATAAGCATTTCTGTAAGTCGTATGAATACTTTATAACAGAGACGGTACTAATGGATCAAGGGAGACATAGAGTACATGGAGAAGCAATTAGTGATGTTATATAATCTAAAGACAGTATTTCAAGCGGGGATGGGCTATACATTGAATTATTTTGAATAATCTGTGGTTTTAATTTTGGATGATGAAACAAAATAGCCAAATTGCAAAATCAAATTTAGTGAAAATGTTGTCCTCCAAGCACCACACTGTCTCCTGTGTTGTGGCTAATTCTACTTTAAGGGCCCAGAAGAGCTTAGGTACTGACCGTGGAGACTTGACGCAAAAAACACAAATATTTCCTTTACCTTTGTAATGTCCTTGTTTAGATGTGGCAGCAGTTTAGCCAAAACAAATAGCATAGTGTGTTGTTCTGTGCTAATTTACGTACTTTGTGGATGTATGCTAATTAGCCATGTGTTTCAAAGCTTTAACTGTCTTTTAACAAGGCTTCATTTGCAATATAAATTACAGTAGACGCGGCCTTTAGAAGCAGAGAGGGGCTAAAACTAAAAGACATTTGTCTTCACTGTCACTGAGAGTGATACACACTGATGCTGCTTCACTGTTGTTTTGTGCAGACATTTAGCATAAAAATATAATTATGCAATAATCTAATAATTAAAAACCTACATTTAAATAGCTTTTATGCCAACAAGGGGAAAAAATCACAGGTGTTATGTATGACTGCAAATGTGGCAACTAAACAACAAGGTCTCACTTTTGCCCTACTTGGAACAATTTTTTTGTGTATATAAAAGGTATTAACTCTTTTATTTTATTTTATTTTATTTTTTTACTTTTTTTTTTATTATTATTATTTTTTTTATTCTCAGTTGAGATTGAAATTGTGACATGGTATACATGCTACAATTTAAATGTCAACATGTCAAACCAAATTATTGGCCATCTTTTTGGAATATATCTAAGGGCCACATATCTAAACATTTCAAATGTGTTTTAAACATAGTATTTCAGGTCCCATTTACATTTATCTCCTTTAATAAAATCAAATGCAATCTACTCAATGGCCATTAACCATGTTTATATTGTGTTTGCACCCACAAGAACAAATATATCTGCACTGCAACAAAGAAAAGTCAAAGTGTCAAAATAACCACTTATGGTAGTTTGTAACTAAGTTGGCACTTTCCTCCTTTTTCTGTGGCAAATTGTTTAAGATCCTCCAAGAATCTCCTGTCTTCCTCTCCAAACTGGAAAAGTCCTGACCTCTTCTAAATATCTAAAAAAAAAATATCTAGTACAACTACATAAATAAAACACTAAACTAGCCCTTAACAGTTTACTTAACATTGCTGTTTGCATGAACCAAAACTGAACTTTGGGAACAATGTCAGAACACATTCTCTACTCACTCATCTTGTGTAATATCCTTGACTACAAATGATTTTCAGTTATATTAAAATCATGTAGTAAAATGCTAATGTGGGCAAAAATCCTTTGCAACAAGGTTTGTATGCCATTTTAAACTGCATTAATTCAGAGTGCCTCAGGTTACCTACTAGTACGCATTCCTTTATGGCTTTCAGATTCGGCATAAATAATTACTCACAATGCATGATTGAATATTCATAAAGTGTTTATCTCTTTTTAAATAATGCTGGCAGTTATGTAATCTCCAGAGTGGCAATAAGATACAGTTAAATTTGATGCTGAAATGATGAGCGTTTCTTTCCAAGAGATCAGAAGTCAGTTTTAAACAGAGACCAAAAACGCTTATTTCACATCATAACTCAGGAATGGAATGACAGACTGTAACCATGCATTCTGTCAAAGTCAGTCACAAGATCAATGAAAACGCATATCTGGAACCACTCATAATAGTAGTGGCGCGCTCTTGCCACATTCCAACCAAAATGGTATGCTTCACAACCCTTTGACGCTATATCTAACTTGGCACTTTTCTTCATTTTTATACTGCAAACACGCGGAGACATCAGGAATTTGACTTTGAAGCAAGTCAAGGCAATTTCTTCAAAGTTTTCTCTCATATGGTTTATGAATTGCGACAGGCAAGGACAGAATTTTGACATCTGACCGTAGCCACACTCTCGCACTAATTCAAGGTTTTTGAAGCTTTCTTTCATTAAGTCCAATTCCTATTAGTGAGACGATTTTCCCATAAGAGCCTTGTGAGAAAGCGCTCACAGTTCTCGCCATCTGGGAAATGTCTTGTGTGTGTATGTGTGTGTGTGTGTGTGTGAATACCCGTCGGACCTCTGTAATTCAACACAATGGCACAACTCTCACATGTAAAGATTTTCTATCAGGACTTTAATGCCATTAGAGGGAAGAATTATTCGCGGGTGTTATCATGATTTCACTAGCTTTAGCGGAAGCCATGCCAGATCCCAGTGGGTCTGGATCAGGCCTCCATCCACACGGGGGATCCCATAAGACATCATTAACATTATCTTGGCTCGCTGGCTGGCTAGAGGGGGATATTCTTCCTCTCACTAAGGAGTTAGACGCAGCCTTCGTAACAATCCCTTTTTGCTAAACCAGCTTAAAACGTGCAACCAACGAGCAGTCATTAGCTGGTAAATGGCAGAATGTAAGGTTAACCAAAGCAAACAAAGGAGCTCTGAGATATAGTGGCTTTATTGTAGTGTTATTTTTATGAGCAAGTGTTAAAGAATGCAAAATAAAAAAGGAGTGGAGTCACATGATTCCTCTGTGATGTATCAGCTAATTTAAACAGGTGACTAATCTGAGGAAGACTGTTGGAGGTAAGTGAAACATGTCAAGGTAAAACACAACTCTGCTTTGTTTAAAGGAAACTTAATATAACTTTTGTGAAAAAAAAAAAAAAATATTTTTGCAGTAAAGATACAGTGAACAGACCTGGAATTGAACTAGAGATCTCCTAGTTCAGGGGTAAATTTTTTATCCTCAAGCTATTAAATCTTTTGGAGTTGAAGAATTCACTAAAGGTAATCATTTGTTCCTTTAATAACCCTTTGGCCTGTAGTTAGCATCTTTGTTGGCCTTATCTTCCTATAACTATCTTGCAATAGTACAGAATCATTCAATGGGGTATATTATATATATATATATATATATATATATATATATATATATATATATATATATATATATATATATATTTGGTTTGTTGTCTTGTTGAACTTTTTATATAATGCCATTTTACTACAAAATGAAAATTGGCTGTAAGGAAGAATTGGAAACTTTACACCTTTTTTTGGATAATTGAATGGGAGCAGACTGGATGCAGAGGGCTTGTTGATTTATCAGTGCTTTCTGGAGTGGGCAGGGGTTTGTGGAAGAGGCGGAGGTTTATGAAACTGATCGTTATAAGGCCTCAGAAACTCAGCACCAGAGACTTCAGGATTACTCAAACAGGCGTGATTGAAACAAAACACAACCACAGTTAGGATTTTGATGAGAGAACAACATTTTAACAACTGCAAACAAGTCAATTTAGCATTTTATATATAGCACCTTTAAACAAAATCCAGGATCCAGCTAGTTTTCTGGATATAGACCAAATTCTCATAATTGTCTTCCTTGGACCTTTACTCACCTTTTCTTTTGTCAGAATCTAATTATTGCTCTTTGAGTTATCTTGCTTCCATGCGAGATAACTCAAAGAGTAACAAACAAAAGCTGGCAAACACATAACATCATTGGCATAGGTAACTATGCAAAAGTTTGGCAATTACAATATAGCTGTTTTCCTGGCAACCACAAAGTACACTTTTTTTTTTCTTGAGATTGCCTGGTGTGCACAAACAAGCCCGTTGACAGGCTTGCTGGGGCCTGGGGCAAGAAGGCTTCACATGGGCCCAATATAATAGAAAATGAAAGAAGAGCGACCATTTCTGGGCCCCTCTGACCTTGAGGCCTAGGAGAACAGACCACTTTGCTCCCCCGTCAATGGACAGGTTTGAAAATCAAAACAAAAGTGGAGGCCATTGGCTTTTATTCATTCTGAGCAACTGTAGTTTTGTCAGATCTATAACATATGTATTCATGCACAGATAGTGCATGAGGTCATGAGGGTTATCAATGACAAGCATTACACATAGTATTAAAATTGCATACAGTTGGTGCAATTGGTGTTTAAGTACTCGCAGCTGTAGGTTTAAATGGTCAGAGTAACATGCATATACAGTTAGCCGATTACCAAGTACAGCAGATTATACATGTAAAAGTCCCTTTGCGCATACCGGCAGAGGCTGGTGTAGCTCTGTCTCTCTTTTAAAATCCAAGAGCTGTGGGAGAGGGAGGAGGAGGTGGACAGGGCGACAAGTATAATAGCATTAGTCATTTTTATTTTCCTGTGATTCCGCTATTTTGTCTAGTAGCAGTAATAACGGTATTTCTGGAGCGTGCGTCGGCTGGATACGGCTCATCTCTGCTGACATGGGGGTACACAGTGTGCTGGCTCTGGCCGGCAGCCACGGTCATCAGCGGCGGTTATGGCTGTCTTTGATCATCAGCTGGGAGGCAGACTCTCACACTTCACAGCACCTGGTTACCTCCCCGCCTCCTCCTCATCTCCTCTGCGCTGCACCCCTCGCCGTCTTTCCCCCTCCCATGGACCGCCGTGTCCTTCCAAACTCCTGCAGTCACACCGCTACTCCAGATGTCCACTATGGCACGACAGCATGC
Organism: Bostrychus sinensis; assembly: GCA_020698575.1. Lineage (NCBI taxonomy): Eukaryota > Metazoa > Chordata > Actinopteri > Gobiiformes > Eleotridae > Bostrychus > Bostrychus sinensis. Next base: position 29,507,428 of record CM036247.1, on the reverse strand, counting down.
AACATTTGTGCAATCAAGGTGGTTGCAAATATAGTCGGACAGGGTCATAGTGCAAGATGAAATCAGGGTCAGTAACCAACAAGACCAATGTGCTTCCACCGAAAGTAACTATCACAAATTGTAGCCTGATCAGCAATCCCAATACTTTTTCTTTTAATAGTCTGGTGCCTGTTGATGTAAGTTAGACATTCTTGGAAATGTGGGGGAAAATGAACACAGCTTAAACTACCTTTGAAGGCAAATCACAAATAAATTCAGTGCAATTCAACAGTGCCAAAATACACAGATAAAACTACTGGGTTGAGTTTGAAACAATTAACCACAGAAACATTGCATAAAGCCCGCCCCATTTTAGAAGGATGTTTTGATTGGTCAGAAAGAACTGATTTAGGAAATAGGTTTGAATGGGAGTGGTCTAAACCAGGTTAAAACCACATCTCGAACACTGTGCCGATCAGTGGCACATATACAGGACAACAAGAGCAGGACTATATCCAGAACCAAGCAATAGTCTTTACATCAGATTAAACTCAATCAGACTTAAACTGCAAAAGACTCCTGAGTACCACAGGAAGAGGCCCAAATACCATCAGTGGTACAAGTATCACAGTTTGAGAACCACTGATAGAGGGTCCACAGAGCTTTGTCTGTTCTGAGGTTATCAAAATTATGTTTGCCTATAATAAATGTACAAATTCCACACACCAAATTGGAAAACAAAAAGAAGTAGGAACAAGAACCTAAACCTGCTGTTTATTTTTGTAAATGCATTTTTGTAACCAGTCACTTTATTCTTCTGATGGGTTTGTGCATGGCCTGGTTTGTCTCTGTCACAAGCAGAAGGGTGGCTTCAAAAAAAAAAAAAAAAAAAAAAAAAAAAAACAACATTTGGGCTCTAGGAAATTACCTATTATTATTATTAAACCTATTATTGATTATGCCCTCATGATACAGAGTAGCTTGTTATTAGTTTGTGTGTAGAACTCTTCCTGTCCTTGGACTTCATAGTACAACCAGTCATGTGAACATCCAGAGTCAGGAGGTAGAAATGTGCTTAAAGAGGCAGGAATTGTGGTTCTGTATGTGACTGTGCCTTCTTGGAACGGTGACTTGAAGATGTCATAATGTGACTTAGGATGGAGACTCAAAATATGCACTGTTACTTGCAAAGAAAAAAGTTTTACTGGCATCACCACATCATACGATAAAGCTTGCATTACTAAATAAGAGCATAGCTATGAGCAATATATACTGGAAAACCTTGCTCATATGGAAGGTTTTTACTCCGAGTCAGAATATAAAATATCTCTATTCATATTATAATGGGATATTATTAGATATCTTCAAGGCCTTCTTCAAATGTGTTCTGAGTGACTGGATTTAAGAGCTCTTTCAAAATGTGTAGCAAATGTTTACACCTGTCACAGAGACTAGCCTCTTGAGATCTGATCACTTGGTCCAACGTTCCGGAACAGTTCCATTCAGGTCTGGCCTCCTATTCATCCCGAAAGTCATATGACCTTGCAATACTCAGCTGCCTCTTGTAGACATCTCCCACTACCCATTTCTTGGTGAGGAAGCTGATTTCACGGTCCGCTGTTCTTGTACTTTCTATGACCACGCACAATAGAGACATTTGCAAATATCGTCGGTCAGGGTTACAGTGCAAGACATAATCAGCGTCAACAACACTCCAGCACACTAGACCCAAGTGCCTCCACATTCTCCAAAACCAGTTTTTCAGCAGAACACGGTGTCAAAGAGGGTTATTGTTTGTTGAAGAAGCAAAAAAACAGCAGGCTCAGAAGGCCATGAATAATTTCATGTTGCCACAGTTGAACAAGTGGCCTCCGAGGGAGAACTGGGGCTGATGTAATTGCATACATTAGGCCACTTCTAACTCCTGAAGATCAAAGGCTGCATAAACCAGAGTTTACATGTGCATGAGGTCACAGCATCCCGTCATTTTATGCAAGGCACCTCGCAAGCATTGCATAATTTATTAATATAGTAATGTTGCGTGTTTTGGCTCTGGGGTCAGCTGTAATAATAGCATTCAGACACATTTTAATAGCAGTTTGAATGCTTAGATTTTGGTGGTGTTTGTTGGTGGGGTATTGCAATTCCACACATCACAATATTCCTTCGTACAGCCACCTATGGAAGCCTTGAAGAGACATACTGTTGTCTTTAGCCTATTTGATACCCTCTTCCACAATATTTGCAAAATGTTCTTCTTCCGATATTATTTCTCCTCTTGAATTTATGAAGGATTTGAAAGTAGCCATCATCCTGAATACAGTTTTTGGTAACATGACATTTTGCTATTTTGACATCTCGCAACAGTCATTTCTGGGGCACCTACGGCAACCTTGAAGGGACATATCATCATCAGCATCATCAAAACTTTATAACAGACACATACATGGTCCATAGTACAGTATGAAAAAACAACCTACACACAAAAAAGACATTGTTACATGTTAGTGTAATTTTCTTATAGCTTCGAGTACAGCGTGGAGTACAATCAACTACTTCTAACTCCTACACACCATAACCCTAACCTAAACCATCTTTGAATTGTGCATTCTAAGGTCACGGTGTCCCTTTTTTCCCCCAACCACTCATTTCATGCAGAGCACCTAGCATAAGCCTTTCATAATTTGCTAATGTAGCATTTCGGCTCTGGGGTCAGCTGCATTTCTCTGAACATTTAGCCTTATCCGGACTTCTGCACCGAAAGCACTATTAATGTTCCGTTCCAATTTGTTATTGGTAAACACTGTGAAATTGCATGAGTCAACAGCTTCACGGCAGACTCCATTTGCATAAGTTTGCCTTTTCGAAACAACATCCTCCCTCTTAAAGTATGTTTTAGTCTGCACCATCTGCTCCTCGGTTCTAGTTTTGAATAGTCATTTCACCACCGAGAATGGAGGGTTTCAATTTTGGGTTCGGCGAAGGCGTCTTAGCATTGAGCGCCACAAACGGCAGTAAATTATACACAGGGATGTTGGACTGTAACTTCTGCGCTGGGTAAATCTGAACTACTTTGTGCATAGACTTTTCTGTACATCTGACTCATGTATTTAGGCTTGGCTGTTTGTTTTGCTTGCACTCAACTGTATAGGCCACAAAATGTTCTGCTACTTTGAATATGGCTCACAGTGTATGTGAGCTTTAGTTTCTATAGCAATACTCTGGTGGGGTTGGGCCTTTTGACAATAACCTAATATTTGAAAGTAGCATTTAGTCTTCTTTTTAATTAAAAGTGCATAGTTTTATTAAAAGTGCATCATGTTTTTGGTGCTGACATAGTACGTTTGAGCCATACCCAGCCTCTTAACACTTTTTGCCATGCTTTATCCCTGTACTATCCCCCTACCCTTCCCACTTTAGAAGAACAAAACATTTTTAAAAAAGAAACACAAGTGAGCTTCCTTTCCAGAAGAGCTCAGTTTGTCTACTGAAGGGTTCTACTAGTTTTAATGTTTATTTTTACCCAAGATGCAAAGATGATTAGACGTTCACATTTCATCATGGTAAAGTGTTTACTGCAACAAATTGCCATTTCATACCTCTTACCATCCCATCACCCATGACAGCCCTCTGGCTTGTTCTAGCTTTGTCGGAGTCCTATGCAAGGTGTCTTTGGCCCCTAGTTTGCCAAACTACAATAGAAAGATCACTAATCCCTTAGATCAGAGGTCGTTAACAGGCGGACCGCGGTCCGAATCCGGACCCAGATGCCCTCCCATCCGGACCCGAAACCTCTGTCCCACTCCACGGACCCGAACCCGTTCAGCCTGTTCACTCCCCGGGAGCGCAGCGGCGCGCGTCAACAGCATCGTATCCTGGTGCTTTAAAACTTTAACATGAACAGTGCGGGGTTAAATCAGCTGTGTTTTCTGTTACTGTCCAACAAAATGAGAGGAGTAGATCCAGACTGAGTGCGGAGGGACAGGACTGTTCCGTTTACAACAGACTTAAGTTTCGTTTTTACGGAGCGGCGAGAGAGGACGCGACACAGGCTGTGAGCGGCTCTGCCGTCTCGGTGTCCCTCTGTCCCACAGCTCACCCCTCCCCTCTCGGTGTCTGTACCTCTGTTCTACAGAGGACAGAGCTGCCTCATATTCACCAGAGAATTAAGAGGAAACCTGTGTTTTGAGGCGCAGTACGTTCCACTTTAGTTTTAAAGGGTGCATCATCTCCTGCGTAAAAGCAGACAGAAAATCTTGCGTGTGACGCTATCAACCAATCAGATCTGAGCATTTGGAAACATATGGAGCGGTGACTGTGAGACAGACAGCGGAGAAATGAGAGAGACAGATGTAGAAAGGAACAGAGGTCAGCTCTAAACTCCTGTGTCTCCTGTGTTCTGAGCCAAGGACCATTATAAAAGCATTTTGTTTGATTTTTTTTTAACTGTATTTGATTAACATAAGAAAAAAAAAACTTTTTTATTTTATTATTTGATATCCCCTAGTTTTAAACTGATGCTTATGTTAGCAAAATGCTATTGCCATAATGTAGACACTGATGTGACTACAATGATTTTATTTATTTATTTTTGAGGTACAAATCAACATTGTGATGCTCTAGGACCTTCGCGCGAGAAAATTTTCACCAATTGGACCTCGGTGAATTTTAGTTGGTGACCCCTGCCTTAGATGATCCATAAACATGCCACAGTCTAAGTCTATAAACTTCACAAGCAAAACAGGCTACAGTCATGATAATCTCTCTTGTTAAAGTTAAAGATCTTAACTTGCCACTAAACATCTGAAATTTAGCATGTAATATTTAATGGCACATGTCTGAGAAACAGCTTCCACAGGACAATGAGACACATCTGTACAACAATTCTCCTCAGATGAAGCTGAATGTTCAGCCTTGGGCCCCCCTTGTGGCTCCTGGGGCCCTATGCATGAGCATGGTCTGCATAGAGGCTAGAAACGGCCCTGGTAGCTCCTTTTATGCTACCTTCTAATATCCCATCTCAGCTTGACTTATTGCAACATTGCAGCACCCTTCCATACAGTGACAGCACCTACAGTAGCCCCAGAGGGACATTGTAAGTAAGAAATACATGCTTATTCTGCAACAAGGCATGTACTGATTCCTCACAGAAAAAAAGGTCTGCTTTTGTGCAGCGTGTCTACTGTAGCATCTCTTATATTGTTCACTATAGTTGAAGTAAATTTATCCACCTACTGAATTTGGACACACTCTTTCTGCTTTACATAATTATAAAAGAACTGACTCTAAGTGTTCATTAAGAATGTGCCTCTTCCCCAGGACAGCTCAGTTTTTTTCTGAAATTGAGTTTGACTAGTTTTTAAAGTATTTCCCTCAGAGAAAACAAATGCAAAAAGTGTTGTAATCCTATACTAGCATTTAATTTTGTTTAACTGTTGATTTTTCTCATTATCTCCCTTTTAAATTGCAGTGAGTTCGCTCTCATTTAGATTTGATATTTAACTAAATCTGACTAAGAGCATTCCCTTCGATAGAACGTCTAATCTTAACTTACGTAATGATCATTTAAATGCTTCGGCAGCAATTGAAACAGTTCATTTGCTCGAGCGCAACTATTCTTCTCTCAGTGCAGCCACAGCAGCGAATGCGACTAATGTGTATTTTGATCACGCCTTTGAGAATGGGTGTCTGCCAAGTGGAGGGATAATAAGATGTGGAACGTGCGGCTGAATTTTAAAACAATTCCAATTTTTTGCCCTCCATTTTCCATTATCATAATCTTCAAAGATGCTTGTCTTGTTCATTTTGCTTATGACCCCGGCCAAGTAAGTCATTGAATTTCCTGAAATAACTGCAAATAAGAGAGCCATCATTAAGATCCCCAGCGTGTCGGAGCGATAGGACAGCCGAGACTTCAGATATGAAAGGACATGCAGGTTGATGGCTTTGCAAATGATCTGAACTCCACTCATGACATGAATGCAAATCTGTCAAGTTTTTCCCTCTCCTGCCACCAGAGTGCTGTCCGACCTCCATAATGAGATGAGTGCCGGGAGATGTGCACAGCTTGTGGCAGGGCTAATATAAGACAGATTCAAGTGTTTTGTACATGCTTTGGCACAGGCTAAGGCTTGTTGCTGTATCTCGAGTTGACTCAGCACAAGTTTGGATCTTCTTTTTGGTGTTGCCACAGCAAAACATCAGCATCCATCTAACCCTAGCATCTGCATCCTTTTCTTTCACAGCAACGAACTTCATGTCCTAGCCTCAGCATCCTTCTACCAATATATTCACTATCCCTCCTCTGTACATGCTCAAACCATCTCAATCTGGCCACTCTGACATCTCACATGAGCTGTCCCTCTGATGTACTCATTCCTAATCTCCATTCCTCCCAAAGAGAACCTCAGCTAGGGTGACTAAATAGAAGCTTTTCTATTTGACATTATCTAACTTACCAACTTAATGAGTCTAAAGGTCATTTACATAAAAGATACAGCTGCCAAAACGCATATTTTGCAGAATAATGTCTTTACTGGCACTTTATTTACTGAAATAAAAAAGTCCCATGAAAAGCCCTTTCCTGAAACCCAGGGGCAGCAACACATCAACCATATAGTCCAACCCAGCAAGATACACAACATATACTGACCTTAGCTTGTTGTACTTAACGTCAACCTAATTTTTTATAGGCTAAGATTTACAGGAAAAGTGGGACATTATCTTAATAAATGGGACAAATGCCTAAGGGGCTGTGCAGTACAACCAAAAGCGGGACAGGTGGTCACTCTAACCTCAGCATCTTCAGCTCCGCCACCTCCAGGTGTGCCTCTGTCTTTTTCTCAGTGCCACTGTCTCTGAACCGTACAACATTGCTGGTCTCACCACTGTCTTGTACACTTTTCCTTCTCTTTTTGCTGAAACTCTTTTAACACACAACACTCCTGACACTTTTCTCCATCGTTTCCAACTCAAAAGTGGTCATTGCTCTTTCTCTAAACACTTAAAAAATCCTGCCACTCTAGATAGCACACGTGTTTGAATGTTTCTGAGAAATTTGACTGTTGTTCAAACTGATGCATCTATTTCCAAAGCTAAGTCTGTCAACATTTTCTCTGATAGAACTGGATAAAGCTTGGCATGGCTACAGGCATTATGCTTTGGGCCTTTCCATTTGTTCTGTAGTACATCTGCCCGTCTGTCCTTCATGTTCTGGTAAACAAGTTCTTTCAGATGAGCACTGAAAAACAAATTACTTTTAGTTTGATTTAGTATACAAGTACTAAAAAAGACATGGTCAACACCCAAACAGCTGTATTTTTCATCCATTTATATTTATATTCATTTATATTCCTCCTAGTGTGCAGTAATTTGCACATTGATATAGCATAGGGTTTTCTCTCTCAACCCTCTTATTTTCAGGCTTGGGACAGGCACTGGCTGACAAAAAATGTTTGGAACCACTGCTTTAACATGTTATGGAAATTTGTAGTAGTAGTCGTAATGGAACAAGGACAAAATGATTCATTTTGGTGTAGATCCACATCACTGTTTAGAGTGTTTTAAGGGCTTTTGTACCATTTTGTGACACAGACTTGTTTTTTCTTCAATAAAAAATACAATTTACTCTTGTACTAGAAACTCTTTAGTTTGTGACCGGGCCTGGGCTTCTGGTTTTGATATTTCATGTTTGTTTTTTTTCCCCAATGTTTATTTTTGTGCTTCAATACACCTTTCTTTCTTTCTTTCTTTCTATCTTTGTGCAGCCTTTCTTAAAAACTTGTCCAAGACTTTTGTGCTTTACTGTTGCTTTTAGGGATACATTGGTTGTAGTAGCAAAGGTTGTGTATTTGCATTTGAATCCCTTTTTAAACATTTTTAACAATGGCCAAAAACCCTAAGAATGACGTCGATGTAGATGATGAGAGTAAAAAAAAACAATGCAGCATAAATTTCCGATCCTTACATAATAAAGCCGTCATTAGTAAAGGATGATTCCAGGTCATTAGATCATCAAGGAAGTAACCAACGAAGCAAACCAAAGCCATTCCACTTGAAACTAGATTAATGATTTGCATGTGCTTCTTCCCATTTACCAGTTATGCTATAATGGGCATCTGGGACACTCTCTGGCTTTGCATGACTGAGATGAACCAAAGTGATGATGAATGCGTTATTGTTATGCCATTATAAAATATTCATCCACTATAAAGTACAGTAAATATTGAGATAAGCCATGATAAAGCCATCCCACTGGTGAAGCTCCTCCGGGAATGTGATTATGGTAATTGCATTGTTTTGCTGTAGTTTATTTAGATGTACCAAACACTGACATGTTTTTTTGCGTATTTGCTGGGTCATGCTCATTATCCATGTGTGGCGAATCAGTGCAGACCGCAGCTTGTGTAGAGGCAGGGGGCAGAGGGGGGTGCAGGACAGGCCCAGGGTGATTCTTGTACAGCCTTCACCGGATAACCTCAAGGTGAAGCGGAGCATCGACTCCCGAGCCCTATCATGTGAACTTCATGAGCTTGCTGCTCCTCTGACTTACTACCATGGCAATTTATTCTAATATATTCTCTAGATTTTATATTGGAGCACCCACTGTGTTTGGAGATGGTGTAAAAATGCTTTTCAAACAGCAAAAAAAAGTGTGTAGTGATTTCTGTCTGACAGGGATTTGACCAAAAACATCAACAGAGTTTGGTGTTTGCTATGATTTCCACATTCATGAGTAGAATTGAGATTTTCGCATACTGCGCATTGCTATGAATAAGTCAGTGGGTGGAAAACACTTCTTTAGCCAAGCAAAAAAGTCAGTTTTAAGTCTGAAGTCTCAAAGAGATTTATTTGGCAGATAAAGTGGCATGGTGGAGTTTTAATGAGCTCTAGCTGACTGCAAGAACTTGATATTAATTTGTTAATTGTAGCTGGCACTGACTTAGTATTATTTAGTTGCTAGAAGAGAAACAGATTCTGGGGTTGAGAGTTCCTTGGCTTCTGTTGTGTTTTGAAACATTTTGCAATATGTTTTTAATTTATTAGAATAAACTTTGTTTTAATGCAATTGCTAGCCTTCTAAGGTCATTGCAAAGTAGAGTGAATGACTTTTTTTTCTAAGCAACATTTGTGAGTCCAAACTTAATAATGTTATTAGTACAAGACAGTGTTGGTTTGTTAATTGGTTGTGAGCCTCTTAGCAGGCTCATATTTTCAGGAAACATTAGTAATATGCCTATATCTATAGGAAAAAATATATATATTGTTTTTATTATAATCTAGAACACAATCTGTAACATGATATCCCGAAGAAGAGATGCTAACACCAGCCACAAGGGGTCAGTAAAGGAGTAAATGTTTAGTTTAAGGGTGCTTTCACAACTGAATTGTGACTACTCTCATCCAAACCCTGATCACATATTTGCATAGTCCAAGAGTATTTGGTTTGTATTCACACTATCATGTTAACCAATGTACCAATCTTGTGATACATGATGTCACTAAAATCTTATCTCTAACCTGTCGCTCAGAAGTCTGGCCACTATATCTTTCCATTTTCAACTGAACTTATTTTGAGAAGCTAAATATCTGTAATTGGATTGAAACCTACGCAAAATGTATATTTTTTTTATTTCTTATTATTCTGCTTATGGGCATAATGCAGTACCACAAATGGCCACAAGTTGAACTTACAGCCTTACAGTACTGATTCAATTCAGTTTTGACCCCTATATAATATTATAAGTATTATATGATACCTTTTTTACTTTGACATATGGACTCTTGATATAAAATGTGCTCCCAAAAAACTATTGTAAACCATGGTATGTTGGTTAGTCCTTGCTTGTGTGTAAGAACCGTATACCTCCTGAAAATGCCTAGCTAAGCAGCCTCCTTGTGTGAAGCTGTAAGAACTGGTGCAGAGCAGCGTGGGCTCCCGGGACACAGCTGGGGGACACAGACACCTGAGTTGGCTCTGTGTGCTATACATACCACTCTCTGTTCTTCTGGCTCTGCACAAAACTCAAAGCCCGTGAGCAGAAAAATGCAATGCAGCACTCTGATTCATTTCCAGGTGTGTCACGGCCACATGGCTCCACTGTGATACAGAAATTGCTGGAAAAGGCAGCTCAAATAAATATAAAAACAAAGTCAGTGGACCACGTTTGAGGTTGGAGGATTGTAATTTAAGTCAATACCCGCACAGAGGACAAGGTAACAAGCATAAAATCCCCTACACCTGCCTATGGAGCATGTCCAACTGGCTGTCGCTTGCAAGCAGCTCGACACCCCCCGACGCCGCTGCTACTCCCAGTGAGACTTATTGTTTTATTCTGTCACTTATTCGCTTCATGGCTGCCTTAATCTAATGCAATTTAAGCCACTTACATTTTTCATACAGAGCGCATTAGCCAGTTAGCGCTGCCTGAGCAGGCCACATCCAGGACCTTCCTGAAGGGCATTGTCCCTGTTCCGCTCTCCCTCAGGCCTCAGCAGCAGGGATGTTAGGCATTAGGAAGTCACAATGGAAGTTTTTGTAAATAGTTAAGTTCTGGGTCTTATCTTGGATTAGTTAAGGGTTTTGCCATGTTTCATCATTGTTTATTTTATTTAGCAGTTTTGGTTAGTGTAGAGAAAGATTATTATTTGATGTTTAAGTGATGGTCCTTTCTATTTATCCCTTGTTTTAGTCTTCCTGGTTTAGTCATGGTTACATTTGAGTTTAGCCTTTGGGGTTAGTCGCGCCTTTAGTCAAAATTCACTTCATGGTCAGGCTGAGCTTTGGGTTGACTTACATTTTCATACTACCACCAGTATTTTGTCCAATTTAGGCCTTGCATAATAGTATGTTATAAAAATGGTTTGGTGGCTGCTTAGTCTAATCTTTTAATGAAAGTTGGGTTGTTGGGTTTAGTCACATGTCCTGATTGTTTTAGCCATCTTTAGCAATGGGGACTGTCTTGGGCATTGCTGCTTGTAGCTGAAAGTTTATTTTTGTCAGACAGGAGTGTTTGTTTTCCTGCTTTATGTGTTTCAACTACTTCCTTTAGTTTAAGGTACACTTTATTGTCTCCGTAGGGGAAGTTGTCCTCTGTATTTGACCCATCCTTCAGTGCCACTGGGGCGGGAGTCAGGAGTAGTAAGTGACCGCAATGCAGCGCCCAGGGACCCTTCTCTAAATCTTGGTCAGAAGTACCTAGCTGCAGGATTAGCCTACTGTGCATGTTTTTTAGATCAATGGGAGCAACCAGAGGAAACCAACCCAGACACAGGGAAAACATGTAAACTCCACACAGAAAGGTCCGGGATTTGAACCGTCTTAAGGTGAGGTGAGAGTGCTTATCACTTTGCCTTGTCTTCACTAAGCATCTCATGATACTAATGTGATGTGTCTTTTAGACTACTTATGTTGTTTCATCAGACAGTAGGGAAAGATTACTCCCCCTTCTTTCTGACACCTTTCTCAGAACTGCGTCCCAGGTTTGGGATATGGTGTATTGTGTGTATTGTTTCCTTGTGCAGTCCTGAGGAAGGCACCAAACACACATGTATGACAGTATGCACGTTAACAAAAGATTGCTGGTTGTAGATATGGATTAGCTACTGTTTAGTTCACAATTTATCTTATCTTAACATGGTTTTAATCCTGGGTTCTGGTTCTGGTTACACTGGTCGTAGTTCTGACTGTAGAATAGGGGTCAGTCCTTAGATTTCTTGTTAATTCTTGCTCTAATTTTGTTTAGTTCCACTTTTACTTTTTGAATGCTCATCATGGTTCTCTGTCTAGACCTAGGCTTTGTTTAATTATGCCCTGGTTTAGTGCAGCTTCAAGTATTCAGTGTTTGATTGTGTCCTTCTTAGTTCAGACTAAGGAAAAGTACTCACTTCGTATTGAGGATGTGTTGTTAGTGTTCCTTGTAGATTTCCTTGTAGATTTACAATAATTTTTTTGTAGGTTTTGTGTGTCTAAGTCCATGTTTTAGGGTTTTTATTCTTGATTTGATACCACATGTAAGTATTGGTTTACCCCTGGATCACGTCTTACTGGGGCCTAGTGTTCTGGCTTTAGTCCTGGCCTAGCATTAATTAAGTCCCATATTACCACATTACTCTCTCCTCCCCTCAAGTTTAGTCCTAGTTCTGTTGTCATTTTCGCCCCTTGTTTACTCCCTCCTCTCCCCTCTGTCCTTGGCCCCTATCTTTGACTAACGGGCCCTCCGTCCTGCCTCATGCTGGCACTCCTCAATAGTCTCCCACTTTCCCATTTACAGACTCCAATGGCCTGCTTCATCTTTGAAACACTGCCTTTTACTTCACTCTGACTTTCCTCTTCTCTTATTGACTGGACCCTCCATCACACGGCGTGAGCTCTGGGGCCCGGTGCAGGGGAGCTAGACTGCAAATAAAGACCGACATAAATCTCCGGGCAGCTCCTCTTCTTAAGCCTGTGGATGATGCTATCTTGTAAATGACAAGAGTTGTGGCTTAGCATTAGCATCACACATGCAGTTAGCTGGCAGGGCGGCGGTAATGAGCGGTGGGCTGGAGTGGTGCATGTTTATGAGTGCATGTGGTGCGCTGATGAGCATGTTCAACCTTGTAGCGGCGCCTCCTCGTAGCTCAGTGAAGACAGCTTGTTAACTTATGAGACGCCACTCCAAGGCCATGGCTTAGTTGATATTCAGGCGTTGGATAACAGGTGCTGCTTATGAAGATGTGAGGGCGGATTAAAAAGATCAGGTGAGAAATATTCAGCTGAGAGATATAGTATGTAGCTGATGATATTGAAATTTGAAAAAAAAATGCAGTGGATAACATGGGAAAACACTGGGCTGCAATAATTACATTAAATTTGTATTATGTTTTGTAATTCTGTGAAATGTAATGGGTTAAGCTTGATGTGAAGACCACTGTTTAGTCCTGGCATAGGTACAGTTTAGTCCTGGTTTAGTCCTGCATTCGTACAGCTTAAGGCCCAGTTGTAGTCCACGTCCTGGTATAGTCCATGTTTTGACCGTATTTAATAATAAAAAAGGATAAGACAGCCATCTGAACAAGATTATTTCTTAAATATGACGTTTCACCTTTTATCCCAAGGGCTTAGTCATTTCTAATGAAAACAGCTGTGTGAGTAGAAGTTTCTATGCAGTACTTCAATCCCGAAGGGTGTGGTCAGACCTGAAATACTGCATATAAGCTGCTACTCATACAGCAGTTATCAGTAGAAATGAGTAAGCCCTTGGGATAAAGGGTGAAACATCTTCTAAAAACAAACCTTCTTGTTTAACCCTTTGTACAGAATTCTCCTGGGTGACTGAGAACCTACAGACATCTTGTTCAGTAATGCATTTTTCTGGGTCATTTTTTTTTTTTGGTTCATTTTAGTTTATTAAAGATGCTACTTGGTGAGCCAAATATTTTCTGTGGTGGTACTTGGAGTTGGCTTTGGTTTGAGCACTGCTATTTTAAGTAACAATGGGAATGCAATAATTATCCTGAATAATACTTTAAGAATAGCAATTGAGTGTACAGTGTTGCTTGGGCACTTGCAAAACACATGTCTGAGGATTTTGGTATGCTTTTTGTGATTGCTGATATTGTGATAACTATTTATCCAGGCATGGTTACAAAAAGTACAAAGAGTACACTGGCTGGTGACCCCTTGTGGCTGGATTCCAGATAACATACTGTACCACACACTGCGGTGTAGAGGAATTTTAAACATTTAGTTTTGTTTAGCAAAAAAACTCTTACTTGATGAGAAATTAAACCTCAAAAAATACACAGCACAGGTGCACAACACTACATTCAAGATGATAGCAGCTGTTGTATCTTCTCATTTTTCAAAGATTATGTGAAATCAACTTCTGTTACTGCAATATTTTTTTATCATGAATTTCTTAAAGTTATCCGTTAGGTTGACAAGCAACTTAATTGTTTGCCGTATTCAACTTCATTCAAAACTTTTTTTTTTTTTTGCATAACTTCTTTGCAGGCACCGACTCATACAATTTCTGGCTTTATGAAGTTGTCACATTGATTGAAGACTTTCCGAGTTACAAAAGCTATACATCATAGAACGTGCATACAGACTCAGACAGACACATTGTACATAGTGTGAGCCAATAGAAATGACTTATGATCTAGATTTGTTTTCACTGGCCGCAGATGGCTTAATGGCCTTGTACTCCATCATTCTCTCACCTCCCACTCTTTCATTCCTTGGTTTTTTTGTTCCTTCCATCCCTCTTCTCTAGCCCACTGGTCTATCACACCATCCTAGTGTTTGTCAGAGATGGAGCAGCGGACTCTGGCTGAAGAAACTCACATCGATCGGCCCAAACCTGCTGACTCCGGCCAGAAAAAAAAGTCCACCTAAGCTCTTTTTTGTCCTCCCAACGCTGTTTTATCACCAGCATCGCAACACAGGTCACTCGCGCACTCACGGGCACTCTTCATACGTGACATCATACTTGACTCTTTCTAACAACTTTTAAAATGCACCCAGGACCAACTTTTTCAACATTTTTTCTTATATAAAAATGCTTGAGCAAAATGGCAATAATTTATTAAAAAACTAATTATCTACAGTTAATTTCTTCTATGCTGAGAAATAGAACACAACAAGGAAAGTTTAATAAATTGTTAAATAAAATGCAAAAAACAAAAAAAAACAAAAAAAAAAACATGAGATTACTAATTAAACGTTTTTCTAAAAAAGTTTTTGTTCTCATGCAGGCTTTGTAAAATTGGTTATTAAAATGTGAAAAGTCTGTCAGAATGCTGAAATGAGTGTTTTAATGAAGAAATTGGAAAACTCACTTCATATTTGTTTAGCTGTTTCATTGTTAAAACACATGAAAAACAAAGTTAACAAACTCTCTTTCTGTTTGTTTGAAAGTACAAATTTGGAAAGTTCATGAAATCCAATGGAATACATAAATATATTCAATAATATTTATTTATTTATTTTTATTTTTTTAATTTTGTTTGTTTTTGTTATTTTATTTTAATGATCTCTTCTGGAGAGCCACAGTTTATTTAACGCCATTAACATTTGTTTTTTGTGTTACTTTTTGTCTCATTTCTCAGGTCTATAGATGTTGGGAAGAGAGTGTATTATTTTGTTGGACAGTTTGGTGGAACTAACAAAGAAAGTGTTTCCAGGTTTACTGGTGTTTCAAAAGCAGATAATTATGTTTTAGATTTTGTAAAACCGTTCATAGTGATGTGCTTTAAGTGTGCTAGCGAGAACATGCATGGAGCCAATCTAAGTTGAGTCTTTGCTCCTTGTGTGTCAAGTTTCTGAATTTCTGCATTTATTTTAACTTAAAGTTTAAGCAACTACAAAAACTGTAATGAGAACGTTCCAGAGGTTCCGAAACAGTGGTCATGGACCCAAAAGTGGATCATCAAAAAATGCACTATCGCCAGAATATACCAAACTTTAATTTCACAAATCCAGAAAAGAGCTCTGATTTTCTATGGCCACTTGGTTAAAAAAATGTTTCTTTAAAAATGATTACTAACCCTAAAAAAAAATAAAATAAATAAAATAATAATAATAATAATATTAATAATAATAAATAAATAAAAATAGACAATTAGTAACTAAAAAGCTAGATTTGCTGCAAAATGCTGTTTTAATTACATTTACAACATTCCATTGGCAGTAACATGAATTGCAATACAATATTAAATCAAAAAAAGTAGGAGCAAGGATTTGAGACCAACCAGGGCTTCCTCACCAAAGACTTCTTAACCATTCTACCTGATAAGATTAGCATACACATTGCTAAAGCGACAACATTTTTATTCAAAATGCATATTACTATGACAGATGTTATTTAAATCATATGAGGTCAAACCCACACAAATTCTGCTCAAGGCTATGCAGAGTGATGTAGTGTTCTTGCTGTAGCTGCTAAGGGTAAACTTAGAGACATGAGGGCCAAAGGAAGAAAATGAGATGACTCAAACGTCTACTGTAGTACTCGTAATTTGCAAGGTCTCTCGGCGAAGTGAAGTGGGTTTCGAATCCCTCCCACTCATGCTATCTTTCCACAGTTTTGATGAAAATTTCAGGAATGGTCAGTGTTAAGAAGAAATAATACCAATAAAGGAATAAAATATTCGTTTTGGGGTTTCTTTTAAAATCCCTGGTTTGAGTCTACATCTTGCCCCTATAACGTAACTATTGTGAGATAGGATTAGTGCCTTGGAAAAGTTCTGTACGCTGAGCTCTTCTGTACTTGCTGGTGCTGTTGGTAGTACACATGTCCAACCAATTTTATTTAGTTGTGCATTATTCTACATCCATTTGTACCACCCCCTACAATTCTAACTCATACCAACCCGGCCAGACTAACTGATCAAAATATAATATATAATACAATAAAAACAAAGATGGCTGACCACGTTTTTGATCAAGACTAGGCCCAAAATGATGTGATACTGCAGCAAGACTAGTCTCAAGAAGCACAGCACCAATATGAGCAGAAACATAATGCTCACCAGAAAGGACAAAATGAAACTGCTGGGTCCTACAAGGTTATAACATTCAACTTTCTTCTTTGTTTGCTTCTCTATTCATCCTCATCCCAGGATCCAGTTTTTCAATTCTCCTCCCCACGTCTCATATTTCAGCCTCCTGCCCGTCTGGCTTTCGGCTGTTTGCATCCTCTCCGTTCTGTGCACATCTATTTCGCTCGGTACACAAACACCCCTCACCCTGACACCCATGCACCCACCTAACCCTCTCTCCACTTGTGTGTGCGTTGCCCCCTGCTGTTTCAGAGAGCTCATATTGAAGGCACAGTCAGAGGGGATTAGCCACACACTTGATCAGAGGCGCTGCGGTTGCCAAGGTTCGATGTGTGGCGCGGAGGTTTACACGCCGCACTTAATATCGCACAAGTCCGGGGTCTAGTGGCTCGTGTGTTCCACTTTATAAAGGACAGATTGGAGGCTTATTGTATGCTCTTCTTCATATGAAATTGGCCTTGCATATGACAGGCGGTGTTATTGAAGGTCCCGCAATTGAAGTGGCTCTAGAGTTGGATTGATGGCTGTTGGGCTGTTTCTTGACTAGATTTCCATTATGGGATTCAAGTAGTAAAAGAAAATGCAGGGTGTGTGGTTTTATGCAGCATATTGTGGCAACATGGCAGAGTCTAATTCTACACCTGACACTTGCTTTTAGTGCTGTGAACATCTATGGTGGCCAGCAGGGACATGTCTATAAACAAACACAGGCGGCATGATGGTGGTCATAAATCTGTGTGTTATGAGTGTAATGCACTGTGTATTCTGACACCTTTCTGTCAGAACCAAGATGAACTTATTTAGCAATTTGAGCTGCATTAGCTCATCTGTTGTGCTTTCCTCTCCACAAGAGCTGCAGTTTCGGAGATGCTCTGACCCGCTGTTGTGTAGCCATCACAATTTGGCCCTTGTCAAACTCGCTCAAATTCTCGTGCATGCCAATTTTTCCTACTTCTTAAACATTAACTTTGAGAACAGAGTCAAATAAGGAAATGTGAGTGCGTCAATGGGTCGGGATGTATTAAGTCTTTGGTCAGGTCCTCTTCATAGGTCTGAACAAAGAAATGAAGGATATCCACGGCACTTTGAGTTCATTTTTTTTCCTTATTTAACAAGGATAGTCTCAGTGAGATTCAGAATCTCTTTTACGAGAGAAACCTGGCCAAGGTAGCAGCCAATACAGTCATCAAGACAACAAATACAGCAAGATTAAGCAAGATAAACACACTGAGAAATTAGACAAACATGGTGAACTGAAGTGAGTGATTCCAATTTAAGATCTCTTTGTAAATTGTTCCATGCCCATGGTGCAGAGTAGAAAAAGGCTGTTTTCCCCAACTCTGTGAGTGACCTGGGTACATTGAAAAGCGTTAAAGCGTTTTGAGGACCAAATGTTGACTTGCTGCCTAATAAATGTAGCCGATATCTCATCCACAATGTATATGCATATTTTTTTGTAATCTTGCTGACCATGCAGATATTACATATTTGTCCTTTAGCAACGTTTTCTGTGCTTTTATATTTTCATTGCTTAAAATGGGAAAACACTACAATTGAGGCACTGTGCATGGCTAACACCACAAACTGACAATCATCAAATATTACACTCCATAGTACCCAGGGGCTATTTCTGAATGCAGTAAGGTTTGTAGTGTTCCCATGGCGACTTTGATGTATAAATATTCTTTTAACTAAAACACTGTCAGGACCTCTTTGTTAAAAATAACTTCTTAAACGGTACCTTTTTTTCTGTTTCACTTGGATTTATATTTAGCAGTGTGCATCTGTTCTGCTCATTTTAACAGAATTACATAGAGAGCAGATAAAATCCCCATAGAAAAGAAAATGCAGACATCAATAGCAGTAACATTAGGAACACATCTCCAACTTAAGGAGGAGCTTGGATGGAGGCGGGATGCGAACACATGCAGGCTACATCCATGGGCCATGCTAATCAATGTACTATTTACTTATAACTGCGGCTAATGTGTGTTGGTGTAGCTTCATAACACCATATATATGTGCAGTGCCATCATCTGTAATGTTTTTTGAATCGCTGGCAAATATATATCTTAAATGTTTCAAAGTGAAAAATAAAGACCTAATAAAGCCATCTATTCCATGAATATATTGATATGAAAGCTGTCTTCAGATTAGTGCCTTAATTTAACTGCTACTTTATTAGCCCCTTAATGCTATCACATTGATCCTTTCCATCACTTTAAGCTGTGCCAATTCGGATAAGGCATGTTCCCTATGTGCCACTAATGCCTGTATCTGCACGTTAATACACAAGCTGCTTTTTGATGCATTGCACATTTACCGTCCAATAAGCTAGGCGGGGAGCACATTGCACATTCACTCCTCCATCACGCTCCTCTAATTTATTGCACATTTTCATCAAAGCCCGTGCCAAACTGCCAGATCAATGGGTCCCTCTGATGCGGATGGATAGGAGATGACGGTGGAATCAGTAACAATCGGGCCTGGTGAGTGTTTACAGCCGGCGCTATTACGATACGGCTGCAGAATTGACAGTCAGGAGGCTAAGAGGGCTCCCTTCTTTTTCCAACAGCGATAAGGCGCATCTGATGCTCGGGTTCCTTTTGGTTTGGCCCGTGTCAGTGCTATCATTGGAATTAATGAATCACCATATTGCGCTGTCAGTGCTTCATGCATACCAGAGGAGGCGGCTATTGGCAGGAAGCTACATGTACGAGCGCTGTGATTTTGTTTTGCATGTGTTGACCTCTGCAAAGGAGAACACACGCATTGCGCTTTCCAAATGGTGTCAAAAACGTCCCTGTTTATTTACACAAATGAGTGTCCCTGTTCCTCATTAGGCCTCCAAACAAGGTCTTAATTAGTTAATTGGCTTATTATGCCGATTGCTCCCAGGACAGACGGTGTGGGCTGGCTGTCATTCACAGGCGGAATCCTCCCCATTCACTCCCACAGTACAAGTGAGGGGAGCTGTTTGGACCAAAAAGGTCTCCTTCAGACCCTGCATTTCAATATGTTTTTCTCAGTTTTGGCATATGTTGTAAGTGGGACTTCTATTTAACCTTGTTACATATGTACATATACACATATTACTACCAATAATCATTCATATTGGCCCAGTCTCACAAATTTAAAGATATAGTGTTCACTTGGACTCAAGTCTGCTAGTTCAGGGGTATATGCTCTATCCACTGAGCCACAGCACCCTTATATATGGTATATGGTAAAGAACCATGGTAAAGAAAACCAATAAAAACCTGGATAATCTAGAGCCAAACCAAAAAAAAAAAAAAAGTTCCTTTACTGACCCCTTGTGACTGTGTATCTTTTTGGCAGGAGAGGTCTTCCTATCTCACAATGGTGCAAAAACCTTCAAAGGGGACAACAAATAGGGTTAACTCAAAGCTCAATATAAATAAAGAATAAAACTAAATTCTACTCCAGATATATTTTTCAGGTGCAAAGAACATTATAGCATGGTTTAACGGAACAATAAAGTTGATTTGACACACATGAGGACCTTTAAAGATTCTGGATGGACTTTTCCTCAAAATGCCACTAAAATCTGACCATTTCCATTTAAGTTATTGTGCTAATAGACTAACAAAGAAACCAATGCTAGCAAAAACATAACCTCTTTGATGGCTGTAACTGCACAGATTGGCTTGTGGTTTAATAAGCACTTACTTATTACTATGCTAAACCCAAGTGCATTTCCTGTAAAAGATGTCAACATCATTCAAATTCATTTCACATCATTAGCAAACACTTGAAATCTAGAGCTTATGTTCCATGTTTACCTTGCCTGTCCATGTTGACTTAAAATCTCCAAAGCTTATCATTTTTACTGGCTTTCATTTCATTGTGATGACACAATATGGCACCACACGGAATTAGATAAGCCTCAAGCTGGGCCTTGTCCCTTTAAGTAAAGTCTGACCCAAAATTATTCACACAACCTTTCTTGTGTATCCTGCCAAAGACTAACTCAAGACTGTTTGCCTTCACTTGACACATGACCTGCATAATCTTTAATAAAGTGCTGCCCTCCAAACGTCTCCCTGTACTGCTCCATTCTCCAGGAGGCTGTGTCAATCAACATAAGCCTTGCTCAATCACAAATGTTTGCTCTTCTCCTCTGAACCACTTGTAGGGGTTCTGCTCCAGAGCGCGCTGCTGACAACACAATCATGTCTGGGTCACTCGCACTTGTATGGTGATGATAGAAATGTTGGCCATATTGCTTTGGGTAATGAGGGTTGTAGTGATTGGGGGCTGTCGTGTGTCCCCCATCTGCAGAAGAGAAGGTCAGTGGTGGAACCTCTCTGGCCCCCGTCACGGTGACGATCGTGCACAGATCACCTCCTCGCTGATTAATTAGGCTCACTCAGCTAATTGAAAGTCACCCTTCACCCACTGTTCCGATGCGAGACTGCGGGGCAGACTGAAGCGTCATGACCATCCCGTTCTGGAATGAGCCCCTGATCTGCCACAGTTTATTAAATCAAGCAGGAGGCTGACACACTTCTCACAGCAGTTCATTCATCTATGAGGCTGCCTTCAGACCTGTCATTAAAATCAGGACAAAGTGAGTAGATCTAATGTGGAAAGCACCCTGAGCAATAGGGTTTAAAACAAATTTGAAGTCCCTCAATGTTGGATTGTTTGTAGATTGGTTAGTTTGTTAGCAAAATAAGTCAGGAATGATGAGGTAAGGAGGCAAGGGGCAACAGTGGTGCAGGAGGCAGGCTGCCCACTAACCAGAGGGTTCTTCTTCTTCACTTCAGCTCTTATCCAGTGCATACTGTTGTTGTGTCCTTGGGCAGTACTTACTCCAGTCACAGTATGTGGCTGGTTGTGACAGGAAGCCCATCTGGCATAAAAACACTTGGAAAAACACCTTGTGATAGGAGCAAAAGAAAGAGAAAGAAAATAAAGTGAATTCTGAGCACTTTGCATCCAGGATATTTATTAAGATTTGGAACCATTGCGAGATAGGCCCAAGGATACTTCTTGCAATCACAAGGGCTCAGTAAAGAAGCATGTGAGTAGTTTTAGTGATTCTTTACCATTCTGGGATAGAAGGCCTTTGTGGCTTGATAAGTGGTGTATTTACCCCTAAAGATCGGTTTATGTCCAGGTCTAGGCGCTTTGATGGGGTTAGTGCCTTGCCAAAGGTCTGTGCTCTTGGAGTGCTTCTAGCCTATTTTTTTACAATCGTATATGTTGTGACAGTTTGTTATAGTGTTGTAGAGCCCACAACCAATCTTGGTCTTTTTTGTCTCTCAGGGTTTGGTCTTGACCTGGTTTTGGTTTGCTCTGGTTTCGGTCTTGGACTCTAAAAGTCTCGGTCTTTATTTGGTCTCAACCCCCTCTTGTTCTTGCTTCAATGTGGTTTTGGACAGGTCTTGTTCTTTGCTAGTATGGTCTTGACTACAACATTAGTCGGTTGTCAGCATGTTTTTCTATTGCATGCATTTAAACGGTGGGTCGACATCCCTTACATGCATTTAAACAGCCAGATACATAGAGTTGGTAATTGTCCCATTCACTCTGATCCACTCTTAGAAAGTACCACAGGCCGGAGCCTCTGCAACTCCATGGACCGTTTGGGCTTTAAACAATGTCCTCATGAAAAATACAAGAGCAGGGCTTGTTAGTTCAAAATGGCATGGTGTGTTTACTTTGTCTTGACAAGCTACATCTTGTAAGTGCGCCACTGTCCTCTCCAGAGAACACTTTGGGCTGGGTTATTTGTTCCGATGACATATGTTTGTGTTCAGTCACATAATCTGCAGCAGTGTGGCGGCGTATTCTCTAAAAATACTCGGGAGGTCTGCACTCTATGATACACGGACTGTTCAACGGGTTCACATCATGCTTTTAATAGTATCTTGGCCATCTGTATGACTAATATGCTACTGTATTTGCTGTTATGAAAATCTAAAACGAATCAGTTTGAGATGAAGCTTGTCTTTTGACGTTCAGTACTCTTCAGTGGTCAAATGGTCAAAGTACAGTTGCAGTTGCACACACCAGTGATATTTATTGTTACACGGTTGCTTGCAGAACTGTGAACATTGGAAGTCACTGGCTCTATCTCGGAATGGTAAATATATAGTGCCCTGACCAGGACTCAAACAGGGGACGTTAGTTCAGAGTTAACTCCTCTATCCATTGGGCCGTTAAGTTAAAGTTCTCTTCTTTTCCTAACCTCTTGGAGATAGCTGGAGTCAGTATTCTCGGCCCAATCTTGGTATGGTACAGATTATGTTGAATCTAAATTGCCCATAGTGAATGAATGTGACAGTTAAATGTCGTCTGTTAGTGTCTCTAAGTGTCGACCCTGCGACTAACTGGACCACTGTCCAGGGCATACCTTACCTTAGGGCCAAAGTTGCATGAAGAGGCTTTAGCCACATATAACCCCTGATTGGGATAAAGCAGTGTTTCTCAAAATTTTTCAGACCATGGACCACTTTAAGATAAAAAGAAAAAAAACAATTGGGGACCACCTAACCAGCAAACCATGTAGTCCTATTCACTGATACTATAGAATGAATATTGTTTTTCAAAATATTACTGTAACACTATGAAAAGTGATCAGTCTATAATTGCACATTTTTTAAAACATTATGACAACAATTCTCTCTGTCTTTCCCCTTGTTTGTGCTCTTCCACTGGAGCCATTTTATCCATTCCATGCTGGGGCCAGATTTCCTCCCTGGTCCCTCACTACACACTGCCACAAGCCTGAGCCTGGGACAGTTTGTAGTCCACCTCTTTTTAAGTAATAGTGCTGGGCATTGATTAAATTTTATGACATTAAGCTCAGCCTTGCTAAAAGAGCTGAACCTATTTTTCTAATTCCAAAGTCTCTCCTCCTCGTGTGGCTGCCATGTTCCCCTGCTGCTGCTGCTGCTGCTGCTGCTGAATCTGCTCCTGTCTGCTCACTTCTTTCTTATTTAGGACTACCAAATAGTTATGGGATGTAAATATCTCTTTTTTTAGGCGTTGGTCAAGTAAAACATCAGTGATAAAATCTGAAAACACTGCATGACAATAGTCTGCCGCTTTGCTGTGTGCCGCTGGGTCATGTGACAGCAGCAACATAGAGCCACAGAGGCAGAGGGAGATAAGCTGGTGGGAGCCCTGCTGCTGGTCCGAGACCTGGAGATGGTGGAGGAGCTCATGCAGACAGTCACCAAAGTTTTCCCTCATTCAGCTTTTACTCAGTCTGTCTCGGCAATCTTTCTCTAGGAGGCGGTCTGTATGCTTCCCGCTTAACTAAAAGATACATAGGGATGTGATAAACGCTGTTACAAAATCGTATTTCTTTATAATATCTGACCGTGGACCACTAGGGGGCGCTGGCAGCCCACCAGTGGTCCGCGGACTACAGTTTAAGAATCACTGGGATAAACAGAAGAAAATTAATGAAAATGAATTAAGTGCTTCTTAAGACCTAAAGAATAAAAGGAAGTTCTAACTATCAGTGAATAAATAAACATATTTTTCTCCATTGCCTGTTAAGGTTTAGTCTCTTAAGTAAACCCTCATTAAAAGTTCAAGGGTTCGTTAACAACAAATCAACAGCAGAATCCCTCTTTGCCGGCTGTCTCTTAACTTTGCAGCGAGCCTCGGCAGAAACAGCCGATCTTGGTTTTGCCTCACAGCCTGAGCACTGTAAGCTGTGATGTCATGTTTTAATTGGCCTATTTGTGCATTAGCATGTTGTTGAAGCATGGCATTGTATGTATATAGCCATGGGTTAGTGCACATATATCTGTTGTGTGAGTGTATGCTGGGAATATGCCTATGTCGGAGGTGCGGACCTGCCTCAGTGGATAAAAGCGTGGGCGTTGATGGCACATTCATATTGGCAGATCTCCCTCTTAAGGCTAAAATGTTTGCACTTGACTAAAAGCAGAACGCCCACGCAGCAGCCCGGGTTGTTCATAACTACCGCTGTTACACAAGTCGAATGGCGATGCTACCAAGCTCCATGGGATGTCACCTTTATTTTATTTTTTTCTCTTCCTTTGTCTTTCTATAGAGATAATAGCATCATAAACGCCATCAGAGGCAAACTTTCACAAATGGCGCTACAAGGGCAAAAATGATCGTCGGAACGCATTGGCTTGCAATTCATCACCGCTGTATTGTGTTTGGTTTAATTGACTGTGAACCTGTTGGTGTGCAGCCAGGCCCGGTGTGCGGCAGACGCCAGGCCGCACAAATGAGTCTAGTGGGGATATAAGAGCGGGAGACAAATTAGCCCATTTGCATGCATGTCACTGTGGAGCGTTTTAAGATGTGTCTGGGATGATGGATCTGATGGACAGCTGTGGAAAAAATGACGAGGTAATAACAGCAGTGCCTTCTTGGAAGAATCGTTGAAATGTCTTGATAAATTAAAGGGGCTATACAGTATTGTGCTTTTTTGTATCTTTTTAAACCAATCTTGGTCACCTCTAGAACAGGACTGCACATTTTATGACATTACTGGTGTAAAAGAAACAAGTGAAGAGACCGGCAGAGGGCAGCATAGTGCAGTTATGTTGTGCTTTTTTAAATAGAAAAAAAAAGCTGTTTACTTTCTTAATATAGTTGTATGATGCCAGTGGAAACAGAGCTGTACACTGTTTTTTTTTTAATAAATGAATGAGATCAGACTGGATGCAGAGGGCTTGTTGATTGGAAATAAGAAAAGCTTGTTGATTGTTCATAAGAAAAAAAAAATAAACTAAAAATATTAATCTCATGGTTTTGTAGAAATGCTCACAATAACAAAATATTTTTTTCCAAACATGCTCCAATCCTTTAGTGCATTAATTATTGTGATATTTCAAAAGATTAAGACTAAATAAGTGTTTAATAACAATAATTTAGTTATGTTGGCTGCAATGAAATTGAGCAAAGGATCATGGTCTCTGTAGTTCCCTCTGCTTTTTTACCATTCTGTTGTAACAAAACAATGTTTTTTAGTCCTGGGAGCTTACCATTTGATATTGTAAAAGTCTGTTATGATATTGTGAGAGTTTTGATATTGTGATATCATGGTATTGCCAATATTGTTATATCCCTATTTTCGAAAACTAAAATTGCTGATGTCATATGTATATGTTCTGTATAATTTCTGCATGCTCTACCAGCTGCGCTCTCCTGTGGTGTATGTATTTGTATTTTGTGGTCGCGAATTAATACTGTTATTCCCTCATTCATAAAATAAAAGCAGAAAATGTAGCAGTTGTTGTGGGGTTGAGATTGGAATAGGTCAGATATTAAGAAAACAAATCGGGTTGCAGGATTCTTGAATAATCTTTTTAAACTTTGAGATGCCTTAAACATTCCCATTGATTTTCAAGCCCTGCACAGTCACTTCACATGAATGTTTTTATGCTTCTGTAATGGCGTCTCCAGATAGCTTACTCTAAATGGTTTCACTTTTAAGTATAGAAACGGTAAAGGATGTCTTTCATCACTTTTTTTTATATCTGTCTGAATCTATAGCTGTTGAAAAGTCTCAATAATTAAAAAGCTACATCTGTCGTGGCAGTGCTTTTAAATGATCCACTCCCTAATGGTACACTCAAGGTATTATTTCTATTCAAGTACAACAAAGATGACACATTGTTGGGGATTCTAAAAACACAAATACCATGAGAGATGTTTCAGTGAAAAGGATAATTTGACTCTTTAAAATGGCTGTCTGTATTTTGATATATGACTGTGGTCTCAGATGATAAATACCAAGTGGTGGGAATAAATGATCAACTCATTTTCATTCCCAAGGTGTAATATTGTGACATTTGATCAATGGTGTGTCTCGTCTCTACTAATGCTGATCAAGCACTTTGGAGTTCTGTGTTGGTGCTCCAGTGTATATGCTTTATATTATTGATAGGCGCAGTGTCAGGTCTGGAATATAAAGCACTTTTATCTTCAGCACCCCCCACTTGCATTGCGGCAATATTGTCACATGCCATCTCTGTTTCATCCTATGGCCAAGTCAGAATTAACAGTGATAAAATGCTTTATAAATATTTGAGCATGGAAAATTGCCGAGTATATTCAGATTTCTGTGCTACCCTAGCCTGGCCCACCTCTATTCCTATTCTATACAAAGAAGTTAGTGTGGTACCCCTGTGTTAAATTTTGTTTCTATGGTCTGAACAATCACAGTTAGAGTGACCAATCAGAGAAAGAAAGGGCGCAACGTAAGCAGTGAACACCAGAAATACCACAATACGGCGTATTAGGAGCAGCTCTGTACTTATTTCTGAACAGGGACAGCAGCAGAAGCCCATTGTACAAAGAGTTGTGGAGAAAGTCACTTTGTTTGAATGTGGTTGTTACGTTGGACGTCAACAAGACTTTAATGTTGTTAAAATGGCAACAAGATGAAGAAAAAAAAGAAGACTGAACAACAATGAGGAATTCAGCAGAATCAACAGGTGACAAAGGAAAGTACTAAACGCTGTTAATCAGGTCAGAAAAGTTATAAAATTAGCTCAGTAGCCAGCACTACTTTGGTTAGCTTTTGTATTTGTAAGATGTGCTGTAGATAAGCTGCTGTGATAGGCCTGTTTCAAATTGACCGGAAAGAAACGCGAGTAAGGAACCAGATTGTCCTGCTTTCAAAAAAGAAAGTCAGAGGGACTGTCTTGCAAGGCTAGTTCTACTCCTCACACCCTGCCTTTATACAGCCTGTGAGCACCTACAGAAGCCCTGTAGGGACATGCTACTGTTTGGGAACAAAAAACTCAGTTGTCAGATAATGAATATCCTTTATTTGCATTTAAATGCAAAGCTATTTTTTCACAATTTTTACATCTGACTCTCAACATTACAATAGGAATTTTTACTTATAGTATCTCACAGTAAATAGTCTGCACCGTGATTGGCAGAGTAGTTAGTGCTGGTTTGCAAGGAGATGATTGGTTCCCCTCATCCCTGGGCTGGCAGCCAACCATCTCTCTGTGTGGAGGTTGCATGTCTTACCATTGGTGTTCTCCAGCCTCTGACCATCATCCAAAGACATGCACAAGATGCATGCAGGGTTGGTGAGTTTTTTTAGTCACTCAGTCTTGCGTACCCTTCCTCATGATAACTGACTTCAGACAGGTGGAAGGCAGAAGCAGGGATGTAGCGTGAAATTCTGAGCCCTTTGTATTTACCAAAGAGCACCTTTGCTCACTTGATAAATACCTCTTAAACATATTCCAGGCTTTATGAGGGCCCCTTCCTGCAATGGGCCCTGGGTAAACAGTACCCTTTACCCCCTCAATTTGACACCACTGGGTGGAAGAATAATTTAACACCTTTTTAGGTAATACTTTATAATAACTCATCACTATTAAGCTAAGTTTGCAAAACATAGCGAATAAAAATACTGCATTGTGCAAAACCCTGTGTGTTTTGGATGGTTTCAAAATGACAGATGTTTCTTAAATTTTATCCAAGACTGCACACAGACTCATCTGAATCCTAAAAAAAGTGCAGGCAGATTTTAATCCATTTTGGGTCAAAGATTTGCATAAAAGTGTCATTTTTAAGGACTTCCGGTGGATGACAATGACAAGTGCGTTTGAAGTCGAGCCTTGGTGACTGGCTCAGAGATGGAGTTGCTTGTGTGTGAGTCAGTGGATATTAACAGTCTTCTTGATGTGACTTGTTGCCCCCGGTGAATGTCAGGGAACCCCAGAGTCTCGGGCAGAATCTGCGAAAAGGCAAGCACTGACATGTAGTGGCAGGGAGGTCACAGATCACTGAGTTTAATTGTCCCTGATGGGCGCCACCATAAGCCAAACCCGATATGCTTTACTTGACATGGAAAAAAGATGTGCTTCTTTACAGTGAGTGTTAGTTGGAAAGACTGTTAGGGCGAGTATAAAGTGAGTGGCATTTTCTCCCTTCTTCCTCTCCATTTTAACTCACGTCCTATCAAATGTCCCATCAAGTTAACTTCACTCCGTCACTCTCCCAACGGGGCTCCAGGGACTCTTTCATTAGCAGATATTTCCATTTGCGGTTCTTGTTGTTTTACTTTACTTCTACCTAATTATGAGATATGAGTAAGCTGTGCAGAGGTGTGTAAGAGTGGAGTAAATCTGCTACTTACTACTACCATGACTGCAACTTCTACTACTAATCTTATTTGTCTCCTTTAAAACTTCTAAAACCTTGGTATTGTGACCTTACTGCTAAATGTAAACGGTCACATTAATATAGCACTTTTCTGCCTTCATGGGCACTCAAAGCACTTTACATCAAGGAACCATTCACCCATTCACTTACAAACACCCACACACACTCATACACAAGTGGAGGCAACAGACACTGGAGGCAAGATAGTTGAAATTTCTTGCCCAAGGACACAATGGCACTATGCAATGGTGGAAGCAGGGTGTGACCTGCCTACCCTGAAGCTACTTTTAATGCAATGTGCACTTCTTCTTCTATTAGTGATTACTGCTACTATTACCACTACTTTTTAACTGACACTGGGGTATAGCCTGAAACCTAATGCAATTGGTCTACAGTGAATTTATTATACTTATATACTGTAGACAGTAGACATCCACTTTAGACCATTAGCTTTAAGCTTCAGGCCAAACCCCTCTCTCTGAGGGATAACAAATCAGCTCTCTCACAAGTTTAATTTAGTTCAATTGACAGAAGGCCCAGATTTATCAAAGGTTTGCATCCACGCTAAATGAATAAGATGCACTACAGGTGGAGCAAACCTTGGCACACCTGAGGTTAGCCTCTCTCACAGGTGCTAAATGAAGATTTTGCTCTGGTGACTTGATGGAAATGAAAGCATTTAGCAGTTGCTATTTCATTTATCACAACTACAATAGCTAAAGCTATGTAAAAAACCTTTTACAGAGGAAATATTCCAGCTGTTTGTGCACAGATGGGGTGCTGAAAATAAAATATAATGCTTTAAAAGGGGCCATTTGCAAAGATACAACAATGTTTTGGGTTGAAGGCAGTGGCAAGACATTACCTAAAAACACATTTTTTAAACAAGTCTGTTCAGCATCCTTTCAAAGTTTTAACAGTATAAATCGAACAGTTGTTAAACAAACCATAGAGTTGACAGTTGTGGAATCCACTTGTATTGATCCCCTTGCTCCCCCTACGCACCTTGACGCACACCCTGGCTGTTTGACGTTGAAGCTGTCCCACTTCATAGTGCATCATTTTTATAGAAAACAAAAGACTCTCTTCCTGATACAATGTGGGTTATTGTGGGTAAGTGTATCGTGTTTATCACAGAGTTCTGCAACTGGTCTCTAAGACATCCATCTGTCCATTTGCTGCAGATGATTGACAGGCTGCACTGCATTCGGACTCTGACACGATTTGCAACAACAAATATTTCCGCAACTCATCCCACAAATAGCAGACAATATTTTTTAGCACCCTTCTCAGTGGATCTGTCCTAAAATCTCTTGAGTAACTGAGATATTGCATATTTGAATACATTGTTATGCCTCTATCATATCCAAATTCAAGCTTTGATGTCAGGCTGTAAATGGGACAGAAAACTTTAGCCTGACATGGCAGGGAGGGTGCACTCAGTGGCGGCTTACGACCTCTGCTGACTTTGAGGGACGACAGCTCTCTCCTCACTCTGTGTTGTTAGGAACCGGATGAGTGGCAAAGGCTGTTCAGATAATTAGCAAATCAAGTGCTTCCTCTGTAGTGTAAGTCAGTAAGCCTATCATATTGGCCCCGGCACTATGATACTGACAGGCATGTATTTAATAACTATAATTAGCAATATCCCCTTTTCCCTTTTTCTGACATGAGTTCATCCGCGGGCAAAAAGGGATTGAGCTGTCAACACTGCTGTCCAATAATGCATTTGTTTGCTATACAGTAAATCCCTATTATCCATAGAACTGTGGGTGGTGCTAATCACAGACGCAGTATATTCTCACTTACTGGTGCTAAGTGGTTATTTTCCAAAGCTTAGAGTATCATGGTATTATTAATTGTAGGTCACGGACATAGGCATATTGAACCATAAAGAGAGCTACAATATTAAACTAGAAGCAATCAGAGAGCACAGACCTCTCAAGCATTGGGTCCTGTATCACAATAAAGATATAGTGCCCAGACGTCAAAATGGGGATCTTCTAGTTCAGGGGTAAATGTCTCTATTCATTGAGTGACAAAGCCCTTATGTCTCTCAGTGGTTTTGTTATTGACTGTTTGTGTGTGGATTTAGTATCTTCAGGGATATTCTGCAGTGGTACACAATCCTTAAAAAAGATTACAGATGAATGTGGCATTCCAGATGTTCATAAGATTCTGACAATTACTTTTTGAATTATCCTGCCAACAGACTAAGAAACCAACCATCAAACAGTCAAACTCCAGCAAAAACATTGTCTTGCCTTGTTGAGATGTTTATTCAGGATGAATGCTAATGTGAAATAGAAAGTATTATAAATCCTGTATTGATTGAATAGACCTTACAAAGGACCCATGCAACTTTGCTCATCTTTTCACTCTTTTGGTTGCATTTTTTCTATGGAGCTTCTCCTCACAAGTCCGGTTGACTCCTGTGTGACCCCTTGCTCGGCTTGACTCTCATATTATACTCATATACGTTCATTTTTGGCTACTCTTCCATGGTGAACAACTAAGAAAGAAAACCATCCTTAAGTGGGATGTCATGGATCGGCAGGAATCCATGTTTGTTTTGGTCAGCAGTGCACAGCTTATGTCCCACCCTTTGTTTCTCTGCTTGGTTTCTCTGCCTGTCATTGTTCTGCCTCAGAAATGAAATGTTACCGAAGAGGTACCAGACTAACTTCTTTGTATAGAATAGGAAAAGAGTTTATCTGGCAGGCCAGGGTAATTTCGCGACACCTGAGACAGTTTTTTTGCCAAGATATGCCAGGGGCAGGTGCAGGAGGCTTTATTTATCATGCAAAAACCGGTCAAATCACTGTGCAACTGGTTTGCTACGGCAACCCCTAACAAAAAAGGGAGCAGCTGAAAGATAATAAATAATAATAATACAGCCAATACAATATTGTGTGTGTTGTTTTTGGATAGTTGAAAAATGCACATGCTTAAAATGGGAAAACTCAGAAAAGGTTATTTTTAGTCCTTGGCTTTTTGACTTTTAACTTTATTTCACTGCATAATTTCCAGTATTTGTTGGCCAAATAGCTGTTTTATTAATTTGCAAAATGCACATTATCATAAATTTAAATACATACATAAATACTGCCCAACTATGTGATGTATGAGGTGTTGCTTTTGAGGGTCAAGCCAGTGTTGCATCTGTGATTGACAGCTTGCTCATCTGCCACTATCTATGAAGATGTGCTTTCACAGTCATAAAAATAAACCAAATTTTCCCGTTTAACCAAGATGACAATTTCTTCTGGTTTAAGATTTAATGTGCACAGCTCTAGCCTGGGGTTTGTAAACAATTGAATGCTGTAATTAGAGTGCAAATGGCTTAAAGATGGATCACTACTAATATACATGTAGCTAGTATCACAAACATAGACACGCATTATCCCTTCGCTTAATATCTGGTCATGTCAATTCACAAATTCTCATGCAAATCATATTTTTCAGCCGATGCCATGATGGTTCCGGAAGCCTGTTTATCCACATTTGTTGATGCAGCTGGATTATTCAAACAGCTATCTCCAAGAATTTCACCGAGCAACTCACCACCTGGCATCAACGTTTTTTCTTCCTGCATATCAATGGCTCTTGCATCAGCCCAGACTGTGCCAAAAACTCATTAAAACCGCCATCAGGAAAAAAAAAAGGAAAAAAATGTCAGAGAACAAAGAGAGAATGATGTTCAAAAAGTTTCAAAAACTAGATTCCAAAGATTAACAACAAATCAGATTTTTTTAATCACTGGTTCGATCAAGCGGCAGCTGTTGATGCTGTTGATGAAAATATTATCAGAAGGAACACAAATGGTGGACCATGGGATCATATGCTAATGAAGGGGAAGCCTGTGCAGAAGTGAGGGTCAGCGCCGAGAAGTTTAGCTACCATCCCTTCATATCCAGAACACAACTCAATCTGCTTAGCTTGGTGATGTGCATTCAGAATATTGAAT
The DNA here is from genome assembly GCA_020698575.1 of Bostrychus sinensis. Taxonomy (NCBI): domain Eukaryota; kingdom Metazoa; phylum Chordata; class Actinopteri; order Gobiiformes; family Eleotridae; genus Bostrychus; species Bostrychus sinensis. Next base: position 29,474,784 of record CM036247.1, on the reverse strand, counting down.
GAAAGGAAGACTGATTGTTTTATGGTTATTCATACCTATAGCTATGACTATTGGCCTAAATATTTTGTCAAGGTACTACTTGTTCCCATTAGGGGTTATGGGGGGACCTGTTCGGGGTCATGGGGAGCCTGTTCCAGCCAACCTGTGGTGGAGTTCACCTGGACCATAGCCAGTTAACTGAAGGGCCAGCACTTAAATAGATGACACTCTCATATTCATTCAATACTGGCAATTTAGACTGACCACACTGCCTATTTGTTTATGTGTTAGCAAAATAACTCAAAAAGTAATTCTTTTTTGATGAATTTTAACAAAAATGTCTTTAAATGTTATGCAAAATTGACTTTGGCTTTCTACCATGATTATAAAGTTGTTTCTCCATCAAAAACACACCTGGTGTTGTGCTTTTCTTCATTCATTCCTGTTTGAGTAATCCTGTAGTGTCAGCCACTGCGTTTCTAAGGCCTCAGAACACTCACTTCCACAATCCCCCGCCTCTCTCACAAAGCCCTGCGCACTCCACAAAACACTCATCAATCAACAAGTCCTCTACATCGAGTCTGCTCTCATTCTTTTATCCAAAAAACAATGTACAGCTCTGTTTCCACTGATTCCTTACAGCTATTTTTTTTTTTTTTTTTTGTAGTAAAATGACATCAACGAAAAATTTTAAGAAAGTGAACTGCTTTTTTTTTCACTAATTATGTTCAAAAGACCTGTATAGAGTTGCACTCTGCTGGTCTCTTTACATGTTTCTTCATGGCACCAGTAGAGTACTAATTAAAAATGTTCACTTTCAGATAAAAGGTTGTAAAACATGAATGCTGTTCTAGAGGTGACCAAGATTGGTTTAAAAATATGATCCAAGACAGAAAGGTTTCCAGAGTCTCTGCATGGAACCATTTTTTTTCAAGATGTCCTGTTTGTTAGCAACAGAACTCAAAATGTTATAGGCAGATTATTTAAAGCAGTCAAGGCAGGTCACAAATAGGGAAAGGAACAAATTTTCATTTTTTAGTGTGGATCTAGGGTATTAAGTTGCTTCCTTTTCCAGACCTATTTGGACTATCCATAATATACTGTACATTTGAGCCAAACACTCCAATGCCTGTTTTGTTGTTCACTGGCTGCTTCCAATGCAAACAATTCTTCCACTTTCCTATTTTAGGACGACTATCCCATAATATGTCCATTTTCCGAATATAGCTAAATTAGCGCACAGACCCTCACAGCTTCCCACATTGCAAATGTTTGTTTTATGTTGATTCTCTACTCTTCTACTGTGAGTAATAGATGAGTGAGCAACAGATGTATCACTGGCAAAGACAGTCAATTTTGGCAATGGCTGACAACTCCTGTTTTAAAGTCCCGCACAGTCCTAAAATGGCATGTGTAAAATATAGACTTGACACCTAAAATTTCTTCTCCAGGTGTGTAACAAATCATACTGAATTCAGTTAGTCCCACTACTGGCAGCTCTGTGTGTCCTCAGCCCCTGTAGAAGTTAGAAATTACAGCACGAAAGGCATGAATCGAATGAAATATTCCCCGGTTCTTTTGTGTCAAAGTCCTGCTCTGTTCGGTGGCAGAAAACACTCATAAACACAGTCATTAAAGGAATCACTGTAATTCATCTCTGCAGACGCCAAACTGACAAGCCCCCTTCCAACACACTGACCTTTTAGTGAGTGCCAACCAGCCCCGTTCCCAATCGTCAACTGGACCGCTGGCTACGGGCTAACACACCATTCAGCAGTCCAGATGGTTTTAGTGGTCAGGGGAAGTGAGTTGAAACAAGGCCCATCCATTGTCAGCTGCCACTCTGTGTGTGGCAACATTCTGTCTCTGGAAGCTGTCTCACGCTCATGGTCGCAGGCTGATATGGAGCGGAAAAAAAACTCTACAATTCCATGTGGCTTTTCCTTGAAGTCATTTCACAAGCACTTATAATCTCTTTAGAGGGGAGAGAGAAGAAAGCTACTGCTGCTACTGCTTTTGTTTCCCACTCTTCCCCATCACAAGCGTTCTGAAAAGGAGCAAACTGGAACAAAAAGACAATGGGGACTACGCTGACAAATAAATCTGCTGATTTAATCAGGTCGCTATAGCCCTCTCTTGGTGGAACGACTTTACTTGCCAACTTACACAGAAGGTCTGGCTGAGCTCTGATGCACCTTTGCAAAAAACAGTTCCTCTGCCATAAAAGTAAATGAAAAGGAGGGAATTTGCCACGTCCTGAAAGAATTGCTCTCTCCTCAATTATTTCAGTAAATAGGCTGGCATTGCTTGGAATTATAATAAGTCTTGGACCACTATACTCTCTGTCTGCAGCAATGCACTCTCTGAGCAATATTGATTTCTGTTTTATTTCCTGAAATATAATGCAACAACTAGTGGCAGCTTCTATTGAACGCCCATTTTTAACTCCTTTTTAATGCCGGAGACACACCGTTCCTTATTTTTTGTGTGACATTTTGTTGCATTACTTTAGTTTATAGACTCATTTTCAGGTGGGGTGAAAGATCATTTAGTCCTGTCCTTGTGTCCTTGTTGCCGCTCTCTCCCCAATTTCCTACTTAACTCTGGCCTATCAATAAAGCCTAAAAATGGCCAAAAAATATCTTTAGATATAGCTTACACAGGGGTGTCCAGACTATGGCCTCGTGGACTTCATTCTTAATTGGCCCAAGTTGCCACACTACGATGGACCTGGAATTTAGGGGAAAAAAAAAAAGTTAAATTAGTGGTTGGTAGAGCCACAAAAAGTTTCAAGCCTGGATAAATCTGGTCTTGTGGAAGGGCACTTGGAGTAAAACCAATGCCACAGTTGATATATCAGCTGAATGAGACCCAGTATGTGGCTCTCAATTAAAAAAAAAAAAAAAAGTTTGGACCCGCCTGGTTTAGATGGACTGTGTTTTTAGTTTGATTAAGCTGCTTAGCCTGACTTCAGTCTTTGTCCCGGTGTACATCCATTGAAGAGAGAAGTCAGAGCATAAAATGGCTAATATTGAGTCCACATCGCTCTGTTCAGTCTAATGTGAACTTGATTAGAAATTCATGAAGCTGCCAAGGTATGGACATTTGATGAATAATCTTTCATTTATTTATGAAAAGCTACATTAACACACAGGTGCACAAGAACAAAGTTGGAAAAAACCCTCCTCACTTGACAACTACACCTTCCAAGGAGCAAATAAATACAGTATTGAATTCTTCATCAGCTACTGTAGGCTAGGCTTTTCTCTTTTAAAAAAAAAACATTTTGTCATGAGAGACTAAAACTACGGATAAATAAGTTAGCGAGCAGCAGTGACCCGAAGTGAAATTTGATTTCAACCAGAGACATTTACACACTGATGTGTATGAAAAAGTTAGTTCTTGCATTTTTTGGCCTTTTCATCAGCTCTAGTTCCAGATGTGTTCAGAAATTACCAGAATGATTAGGATAATAACCAGAAGCCTGCAGTTGGAATCCAAGCAAAACAAACACTGGGCACCTGCATGGATTTTCTTTTTTCTTTTTTTCTTTTTTTTCAGTTTGGACCCCTTCAGTTTCAAAGCTGCGCTGAGCGCAAACATGGCTGATTATTCCAGTAAACTTTCCTGGAAATCATCTCTTGGAAAAGTAGGAGATGTCAGTGTTTGGAGCGTTTTACTGTCTCCCGGTGAGAAGATAAAGTCGCCCAACTGGGGGCCATGCAAATTCAGGTGCTGTTTAATCATTAGCTCATTAGGAAATGTCTCCTAGACTTCAAACACAAATGAAAGAGCCAGTCTGGGTTATTATACAAATGACTAGTCAAAATTGTTAATTAAAGCTGGACGTTTGGAGTAAATGAGTGAGCCAGTTGGATTCTCAGGAGGCGCTTGGACCACACCTGGTCTTGGCTAACCTTTTTTCCCTGAGAGACAGTCTATTCCATGGAGCCTCCTCAAACTCCCACTGCTGCCGGCCCAGTAGGACACCCTAGCACTTGAGGACCAAATTAGAGCCAAGTTGGCCCTGATTGATTCATGAAAACAAGACTGGGCTATAAGCATATGAAACACATCTTTTCTCAGCAGCCCTACTCACTGATCTCCTCATGGAATCCTGCTGGACAGAAACTGGGTCTCGATGTGCTATGCAAACCTTTCCGACAGCGCCTTGATGTAAATTCATGTTGGGTAACAAGGAGGAGGAACACAACAGAGCCCAACCAAGAGTGTGCAGGTTTTTTTTTCCCCCCACCTCGAGGGAAATCACAGTTCCAAATCAGCGCCATCCGACAGAGACAGAGGCCCTGGTATTCATAAACAAGAGCCGGGGTATTTAGGTGGAAAGGGGAAGCTTTGATTTAATCTGCGTCAATGTCGGGCTCTCCGTGACAGCTGATGGGGAGATATACAGTGGACTGTGCGGCGTTTAACCCACATGACACACTTCCTGATTCAGTTGGCTGTCTGACAGAAGCCCTGCCTCGGCCGGCTGCGCTGACTGACACTGTGACTCACCGGGACACACAGGCTCATTACAGGTGAGGGAGAGGCGAGAGGTTCCATCTTCTCCTGGTTTGGAGTGGGAAATATGGTACATAATCTTCCTGCTTTCCTACAAAACCAAAGAAAAAACACCTACTATCACCATTGTATTAGTGTGTCAACCAATCCAGAGCCTGTAAGCCTAAACTCAGGGTAAAAGACACACAGCTCGAAACACAGACACACAGATCTGACATGGCAGGACTGTAGCAAAAAAGATTTGTGTGTATTTACAGCTTTGTCCGTAAGACTTAGAACTTTTAGCATTTTTGGATTTACAGATCACAGATGGGATTTACAGATCATTTTACACACACACAAATCTTCTTACACAGGCACAAATCACAATACAGTTGCACAAATCATAATACACAGACACAAATTGTATATCGCACACACAATCCTTGGTATGCATACACAAATGGCAATACAGATGCACAAACTGTAATGTGCACACACAAATCTAATTGCACATGCACAAAACCTAAAACATATACAATAGGTTAATCCTCCAGCTAGGTACTCCTGATCAGGATCCTGGCTTAAGATCTGGAGAAGGGTCCCTGGGCACTTCACCATGGCAGCCCACTGCTCCTGACAGGTTGCCCCAGCGTTATTGAAGGATGGGCCAAATGCAGAGAACGAATTTCCCTACGAGGATCAACAAAGTACTTAAATCTTAACATCTGCACACACAACTTGGTACCCACACATCTTATTACAGACAAATCTATGTACACACACACACAAATCTTTTTGCTACCATACTAGCCCCATATTTGGAGAGATCTGAAACTTTGTCACCATTGGAATGGTTTGGGTCAGTACTTATTTAGCTGGAGAATCCAAAATTACCCCTAGTGAGTCAATGAGAGTATTAATGGTTGTCTGTATGTTTATGTGTTTGAGATCTGCAACTAACTGGCTATTGTCAAGGGTTTACCCCACCTCAGGCCCCATTTCTGTAAGTAGTGAGTAGAGTAATAAGTAGTAGAAAATTAATTAACACTATTTTCTTTGCATTTGTGTAACATAAGTAAGACACATCAGCTTCTTCATGGGACACCATACCAAACTGTGTCAGACTGACACAGCCTGTGCTGTATACCTCGTGGATATTAGGCTGAAGAGACCATCACAAGAGGGAAAGACTCTTCCCTCAGTGGTCCGGTGGTGAATGGTTGTAATAAAAGAGTCTGTGAACGGTCACATCATTACAGCAGTGGTGAACAGCGGCTCTCTCCACAGACCTGAGGGGTGTGTTTGCCTTTTACAGATCAATAGCGCCCACAGAGATGCCCAGAAAGACAACTTATGAGGCATAAAGGACAGGTACTTTGGTTCAACTCCAGCAGTCCACCTCTAGCTACACACACGTCTGGGTCAGATTCACTCTCTGTTGTTACCTCATTGTGATTTGACCTACAATGGAAGAAAATTAGAATGGTTCTTGCACCGTTCATTTACAGGTAGTTACATTTACAGTACAGACTTCATATATTAACTGCTTCATTATTGTCACTTCCTGACACTTTTACCACCGCCACAAACCTGTAATCTTCCATCCTCTGAAGTGTTGTGTTTAATGTTATCATTTTGATAGCATCAGGTTGTCAGGTAAAGTGGTTTATATTTAACTTCACTTAAAGATCATCTAGTCTGCTAAATCAACTTTATTAAGCTTGTAACTGCATTATAATGTTTGCACCTCAAAGAAATACCTGGAGTAGTATTTTGTTTCATTCACGCATGTTTGAGTAATCCTGTATGCCTAGGCTGTCCCCTTCTCAAGAGCTGGAAACGCTCGGTCTCACCCCTTTATCTAGACATGTGAAACCAGGAAGTACTCCTGCACGTTTCTTAAGCCCATACACCATGTCACAGGACTTGATCTGATAATTTCAGCTCTAAACTTGCTACAAAAAGTCACTATGAAGCAGTCAGCTTATTTATTTGTATGTTAGCATCATATTGCTAATAGAAAATTTGTCCAAAACTATTTCTAAAAGCTTGAAAAAAGTGTAATATGGGACGTTTAAACATAACTTTATGTGCATTTATACTCCAAATGCACACTGGTTAATAGCACATGCTATTGGTAGAGTCACGTGATCCAGGTCAAAGGACACACACACTGCCAACTACTGAATAGAAGGACACTTATTTTTGTCTATATACAAGGCCAGTAGGAGAAGTTTGAAGCTTATCATTGTTACTTCTATAGTCATTACACAAAAGGAGTATTGGTGGAAGTCAGCCTAAAAATACATAAACTTTCGAACATGACATTTTCTGCATTGTTATATGTAAGATTCATATACGTATATAAATATATATTTGTTTTCATACCGCAAGCTTAATAGCATAAAAATATTGTGCCATAACAACACTGTACTGCTTCCTGTATGTAGCCAGTTGCTCAGGAGTTTCTAAATGGCCTGCGGACATTTTTTTATTAGCCCTCGGGCTTTATTCTCAATTTGCCCAAACTGCCACTGGTAAAACTTTTTACTGCAAGTTAAAAAGTCTCATATGACTGCTTCATGTGACTCAGTCTATATGCAATGACTCTCTATGGGCCAACTTTAAGCAGTCATTATGTGCATGGACATCTATAACTTTGTTTTCCTCCCATCTCAACAGTTCCATAACAGACATTTTGTGTGAGATGCACCATGCACTAAGACAAGAAAGAATAATGGAAATAAATGGTGATGCCAAAAGTTTTTTTTTTACCCACACTATGTGCCGGTAGAGGCAAGATTTATCCCCTGTAGTGAGTGGCCCTCCTCTACATATATTTTTCAGTGTGTTGTTTGGGCAAACCTGTTGCAGCCAATAGCTTTCTGGGACATGGCTGTCGCATCATTATTTTCTTTGAGGATGCCATCTTTACATATTGCACAGTGACAGAGGTTGAAACAAAAAGCACAGTTTCAACCAGAGTTCGGAAGTTTGTGTTTTCGTGGAGTGACAAAGTCGTCCACACAACCATATCTGAGTGTTTTGAATAAATGCGTTTTTGTGTACATTCCTTTTGGATTTAAATGGGTACAGGTGAGCTAAGGAAAGACACTGTAGGGCACCATCTGCATTAAAGGGTGCTTTCTGTTTGATTCAGTTGCATATTCCATACCAGTCGTGAAGTGGCATCATGTCACAAGTGGCACATGTTGATCCCTCTCTCTCCTCTTCATCTCCCCTCCTCTGTTCCTTATCTCCACAGCTTCACTCCTTCTCTTCCCTACCTCCCCTCTCTACCTCCCTCCTGCCTCTCTCTCGTTCTCTCTCTCCCTCCTCTGCCTCTCCACATCCGTGCCTCGGTGCCAGCTGTGTGATGAGCCAGGGGCTGTTAAGCGGTGGTCAGCCTCTCTCCAGATGGCAGCCTGAGCAGCAGCTGCCTGGAAGGTGGAGGGGGGGGTGGGGGGGGTTATGGGAAGGGGAGGGGGATACACTGTCAGGGAGCGTGATGGAGAGTGAGGGGATGATTACAGTTTTGCTGCATTTCCAGGTGAAAATGGCCGCTCAGAAAAAGGGAAATCAATTGTCTGGCGGGTTGTGCGTGGAGAGCGTGCATGTGAACAGTTGATCGGCCTGTGCGGCTGGGTCTATCCTGTGTTGCCCGAGGTGATGGCTGATGGTTTGGCTTTGTGGAGTCATCTTCAGAGCTCAGTGCGGTGGTAGAAGTGGCGTGCTTGCCGGTCCATATGACATCCCCGTGCGGTGTTAGCCCGGGGGGAAAGTGTCTCCACAGGGGATCGCCGAAGCTCTCATTCAAGTGTGTGGGATTTCAGTTGTTTTTTTGCTCTAGACATTTGTGGATGAATTTGTGCAACAATGCCTAGAGCAAAAATGTCCTAGTAATAATCAGAGGTGGAAGAAATACTCAAAATCTCAAGTAAAAGTACAGCTAGTTAAAAAAAAAAAGTAGTGAACCAAATGATTACTTGAGTAAAATGATTGATTGTGATGTCTACTTACATACAGAGTAATTTTAAATTTTATATTTTCTTTTACTATTGCACACCAAAACCTACTGCTACTATCACTTCTGTTGTTACAGCTTTATACAGGCTGCCCATAAAGTCTCTTTACAATTTAAAAAATATAAGACAAAGGCAATTGATGAGATATCCTAATCAGATTTGTTCTATGTACTCAGTGGTTATCAAAGTTTTTAAACACATATATACTGCTGCCAGACAGTTACAGCTACAATGTTCAACAGTGCACAAAGTCCTACACAAGAACTTGCAATTGTACTTGTGACATGCAACTTTTACAGGCACTCGAATCAAACCAAGAACTTCACTGAGATAGTCCAAAGGTGAATGTGTGCTGTGGAATCACTATTGATGAGGCTCTGCTACAGCGAACATGGCAAGAAATCAACCATATAGAGGTGGATTAAATGAGGCTGAGAACTTTATGGACACCCTGTACATTATTAGTTGTACAGGGCGACAATGTCTATTACTACCACTTTAACTACATTGGATCAAATCTATTACCCATGTTACCTTACTACCATAGCCAAGTAATGCAAACTTCAAAATTAACACATAAAAGTATTATAGAAATTGTTGTAGATTTGCTTCAAAACCATGTAAATTACTTAAGTAAAAAACTGCAAAACAGTTACTTGTTAAAATTCCCAGTACAGTAGGCTAGGGCTGTGCTTAAAAAATTGATACGGGGATATATCGTGAAGTACTTCTTGACAATACACGTATCGATACGCATGCTACTGTATCGATACAGCTGTTTAAATGACACACTGATATGTTATAAACAGCTGGAACGGCAGTTTTGAAGCTGTTCCCTAAGGTGCCGTAGACATTTATGCCATAGGTGGCACAGCACACAGCGGCAGCATGCGTCTAGTAAACAAACGTGGAGGGGCACGGTGTTTTTTAGTCAGCCAATTTTGAGGGGAATTATCAATTTTGGACTTTGAAAACATCAAGGAATCAGGAGTTAGACATGGCTCATGCAGTTTGTAGGTTCTACAGTGAAGTAAGATTACTGCAGCAACTCTACAGATCTCTGTCTTCACACAAGACACTACGCTGATCTGCCGCTAGCAACAGGTAACATTAGCAACACACAGAGCCAACGTGTGTCACTGAGTGGAGGAAGAACAAAGTTACTGATCCTCTTGTGTCTAACATGGCCTGAAATAACCTCTGCATCCAGGGTACAGAGAGAGTATGCTCCACTGCTGGGAACATAGTTACAATTCAGCTCAACATGTAGATACATTTGTTTCTTCACAAAAACACGTAGGCTAGATAAGCCATTGCTGCCAGTAAAGGCAGTTAATAAGGTTATATTAAAGCTTGTTAAAATGTGTATTATTATTGTACCCATTGGTGTTATTGCCATGTTGGTTAGATTATGTCACTCACAGCCAATATACAGAATATAAAACATCCATTTAGTAAACTTTTTTTTTTAACCCTGTGCTATTGTGAGGTTGTTGGCAATACCCAGCCCTACAGTAGGCTTGATGCAAAGAATCTGAGGCACTCTGATGGTGGACAATCTCAAAAGTCCTTTATTATGCAATGGGGCGTAAAGTCTTATATAGCAGTTTCAAATACTGGTCTTATATAGCAGTCTTATATAGCACTTTCTTGTAGTCGCTCAAAGTCACAAGAGGTGGCTCAGTGGTGGTGAACAACTTCTGTAGCCACAGCTGCCCCGGGAAGCGTGGCTGCCAATCTACGCCTACAGCTCCAGAAGCTAAAAAGATAAAACATTTTTACTGCAGGAATTAGCGTTACCCACCAAAGATTGCCAATTATGAATGAACAAGATGATTTTGGAAACTGACAGGTTGGAAAGCATTAGCGAGTGTGTCTACATTTAGCTGTTTTATTTAACATCTCAATTAGCATCTGTAATTAGGAGCTATAGGCTGCATATGAGCTAAAGGCTTTAAATTTAAAGAACTCACAGAAATGTGTCGGACCACAATAGTTTGTCAGTGTTCGCTCAGATTTAATTCAACAATCTGCAGTAATCCTACTTTAATACGTTCACTTCAGCAACTATAGCTCTAGGTCATATTAATTCATAGTAAAAATGAATGGTGATAGAATGCTTAATCGCAGTACCAATCTGCAACTTCCTTGAACTTGTGGAAAGGTCCATAGTGCTGCACAAGTCACTCCAACACATCACTCAGTTTCTCCACACATTTTTTTATTCTTGAGCCATCCCTTTCATGTCAGTTTTATCCAGTCTTCCTTTTGTCGTAATTGTACTCCAACTTACTGCTGCATAAAAAGGAAATTGGCAATAAGGACTTGAATATATGCATAGCTATTTAATGCATATATTAAAAAGCAGTCAAGGCTAATACTTCCTGACTGTGGAGGAAAGTGAACTTTGAAGTTATAGAACAACTTTGTGTGTGCATGTGAACAGCCAATCTCATATAACATCCTCATGTGGTGTTAGCCCAGGGGGGAAGTACCTCTGTGGGGGATTGCCAAAGCTCTGATTCAAACGTGTGGCATTCTCTTTGTCCGTGTTATGCAACCACATGAATTTGCAGAACAACATCTACAACAAAACCTTTATATTCCTCCCTTCCTATTTGTCTGGAGATGAGTCACCCCTGTGCCATCATAGCCTGATCCGTGATGTGGTCCTAATTCCTCTCATCTGCAAAGGCTCGATATGAAATCAGTGGCCTTTTGTTCCGGCCAATGTGCGGTCGCAGTCCTCTATGCATGTCTGTGTGCATTAGCAGTGAGGCCCATGAGACGGAGCAACACTTAACATAGAGCAAGTACTTATTACTGATGTCAAGGCAAATGAAGGGGAGTAAGTGGGACATTATACTGCAGGTGGGGTTAGATTGATAGAAAATGCAGTGGACACTAGAGGACAGTAATAATTGTGCTGTAACTCATGTTCTATGTATTTGTGCAATAGACCGTATATGTGTTTGATGATGATGATTACTGGATTTATGTTTAGACAGCATTTCACATTTTACAACCTTTAAAAACATCTGCCTAAAGAAAATGTTTCCAAATAATTATATGACTGGTACCATAAAGACATTGGTGAAGAGACCAGCAGAGGGCAGCAGAGTGCAGCTCTGTTATTCTCTTTTTTGTAGAAACTGAGAGAGAAAAAAACTGTTTACTTCCTTAAACTTTTTGTATGATGCCATTTTACTACAAAATGAAAAATAGCTGTGAGGAATTAGTGGATAAATAAATGAGAGCAGACTGGATGTAGAGGGCTTGTTGATTGGTCAGTGCTTCCTGGAGTGTGCAGAGGTTCATAGAACTGACCATTCTGAAGCCTTAAAAAGACAGTGCCTCAGACTACAGGATTACTCAAAAATGTGTGAATGAAAGGAAACACAAGGTATATTTTTGATGAGGGAACATTATAAGAAAAGTTGATTTTGCATAATATAATGAAAAATAACAAATTTTGAGTTTGAAAGCAGAAACACTTTTCCAAAAACTATTGTGTAGCATCCCCTCCTGTGGAAATATGTAAAGCCTTCTCCAAAAAAGAAGCACATGTTGCTCTAAAACCTCAAACAATAGTATGAATAGTTGAAATGTTGTTTGTATGAATATGAATTTGTATAAATGCAGTTTATTTATTGCTTCCAGGCAAACACTGTGTGAACGGAAACTATCAACAAGTCCAAATGTAAAAGGACTTTGAATAATCTTGGAAACAGTTCTGTAGGGACTAGTTGACTGAGCTCACTCACGTGTCTAAGGCCTATGATTAGTACACCACATAGCATAACATTAGCATATTCTCAGCATGTGCACTGGGAGTTAAGGCGCTTCTGAGAGTTCTTCGTGAGACCCTCACTGTGTGCCTTCAGCACATGTCATGTTGCACGCTTTTCATTTTTCAAAGAAACAATGCTAACAATGGTGAATGGAACATGGCACCAATATTTTAGAACAAGGTTACAGCGAATGCTTTCACTTCTTGACTCAGAAAGTGTCTTTGTAAAGTCACTTCAGCTGCAGTTCTTTTGTTTTACAGTCAAACTCATCAAACTGCAAAGGTCTGAGCAGCGTGCCTGGTTTTTCAAAGCAATGGCAATAACCTTGTTTAGGCAGCAAGAGCCTCTTAACATTTATTTCATGATTCTACAAAGAGAATCATTCAAGTTTAAACCAAGTTATCTTCCATTCAATGGATGCAACTGGTTTTCAGTATTGCTAACATTTTTACATTTAGCTAAACATTTTACCAGTCTGTGCTTGTCTTTGGAGGTACAACTTGGAAATTGCGTGTCTGATTCTGCCCCCATTGTCTGACCCACTAGTTTTAAGGTTCAAAGTTAGAGACCTGCTGCAGGCGGGAAGTCCAGTGCAAATCTTGCGTGATCGTGCAGGATTGATGTTGTTTTGGATGCGATTGGGTGGTCAAGCAAAAACATACCGGGTCCCTAGTGTTAATTTTGGGTGCACACTTACACTGGTCTTACGAAAGCAGTCTCATCTAAATGTGGATGAGTGTGCATCTTACATGGGGCCTTACAGTAACATGCCACTACCGGAGGAAAAGCAGCAAACATGAGTCAACAGACAGAGCAGGGCATGGAAAGTGATAGTACTGGAAGGTAAAGGTTTCCAGTGGTGTGGAAGACCCTGTCATATGTACATTTCTTGGGACCTGTTGGAACCCATGCGAATCCCTCAGGCGGGCAGGCCATGGTAGACTTCAGAATGGGGACGGGAGCAGCCAGAGAGTCTTGTGCAGCTCTCTAGATTGAAGTACCGTGTGGTAATTGTTACACAAAACATTGGTAGCAGAAGCCTCCAGCACTATAGTGATGGTTCCTGTGGCGGTAGAAGACATGTGGTCTATTGTCTGTGTCCCTCCACCTAGTCACCTAAATTCTCCAAACTTTCTTTTATCCTTGGGCTATCCATTTTATATCAACTTCTAAGGCATCTTTTCCTCCTTTATTTCATAATACCCCTTGTTCTAACGGCAACATAAAAATTAAATTGCCTTTAACAGCAGGAATAAATGCACAGCTACTCAATGCATATTAAAAGCCAATGGCGCCATTACTTTCTGCCAGAGGAAGAAAGTGAACTTTAAGAATAAAAAACTAGTTGAATAATCCAACTTTTTTGCCGGAACTGTCTTTGCACATTGCCAAACCCAGAGACACATGTGCAAGTTGGTACCTCATGTGCTACTGCGAAAATAAGGTCATTTTCTCACTTGGATATCTGCTTTTTTTTTTTTTTTAAAGAATCCATCTTACCCCCCGCCCTCCTCTCACTTCCCTTCCATTTGTATCTGAACAGGGGCTAAACTCTCCCAGCAGCCCCTCTCTATCCACTTCAAACAAGGGCTGTTTTCTTAGAGCTATCGGTGGGAACGCCAGCGCCAGCCGCGGAGGGCCTCTATGGGACTTGTATGAGCGGTATACAAGACAGAGAGAGAGTGAGAGAGGGCGAGAAGACGTACAGCCCGTGCATGACAATGAGGGGAGCATTCAATTAGCATTGCTTTATAGCCCCTGATGTTGATTACCTCAGACAGGCCAGCGAGTCCCATCCTTTTACTGATTAAACCTAAGGAGAGAGCTGCAACACAGACACTTGCAAGGGATTGGTCCGGACTGCGAAAACCTTTTCTAATTTCTATTTCATAACCAAGGAGAAAACAAGGTCAGTGTATTCCTGGCAACGCTTGTGTGTGTGTCAATCCCAACCACCAGGCAGGTAATTGGATGGAAATGGAGCACACGCTGGGAAAAAAGCACTCCGACAATAGTCATTTCTTATTGTTTGAAAGACGTATACGGTTTAGAGAAAAGTGCATCTCCTCACGTGATTAATTACACTCAAATGTCATCGCCCCCTGCAGGGTAATCAGGGGGACTTCCGTGCAGATTGGGGCGCTGATTGCTCAACGTGTCAACATCAAGTGACATTGATGGCCGTCTGGTTTATGTGGTGTCACAATCAATGATTCTTTATTTAAATGGAAGATGAAGCCTGTCTCCAATAGCCGATTACCCTCTTTGACCATTATTTACTTTATTGGATTCACTACATTTCTGATCTTAATACTGACTAAGAACGATGCTTGTTTGGCTCCTTCCAACAGTCAGATAGGATATTTTATTTATATTATGCTTTTATGTAACTTTAAATCAATCTTGGAACAGCCTTGCATGTTTTCTCCCTTTTCTGCCTTTCAGTTCTTTCCAGAGCATAGGCCATCAATGACAGCTTTCAAGTTTTCCAGTTTGCTGTTATTTGTTTTTCTGTAACTCTTGGGTTTTTTTACAGGGAAAGGGCTCTCACTTTGTCTGGCCTTTCTCCTTTGAGCTGTTCAGCAAGGGTGACCCTACCAGGAGAAATATCTCCCACTGGCATAGCTCTCATGGTCATTGAGACTTGCAAGCTTTCCAACCATGACAATGGAGCAATCTCTATGAGAAGATTGCATGTTTTACAACCTTTAAAAACCTTATTACTAGTGCCATAAAGAAATAGGTGAAGAGACCAGCAGAGTGCAGCTCTGTTACACTCTTTTGAACAGAGAAAAAAAAGCTTTTTAATTCCTTGAACCTTTTGTATAGTGCCATTTTACTACAAAATGTAAATAATAGCTTTGAGGAATCAGTGGAATCAGAGCTGTACACTTTTTCTTTTATTTTGATAAATGAATGAAAGTAGATTGGATGTAGAGGGCTTGTTGATTGGTCAGTGCTTCCTGGAGTGGGCAGGAGTTTGTGGAAAAGGCAGAAGTTTGTGGAACCAAGCGTTCTGAGGCCTCAGAAAGTCAGTGTCATACAGAATTATTCAAACAGGTTGAATGAAAGAAAATACAACTCCAGGTATGTTTTATAATGTATCATATAATGTGATACAAAGCTAAAAAAGATGATTTTACATAATATTGCCCCTTTAAAAAGGAATTATTGTATTTGTCAGGCCCGTATTTGTCATTTTAGACATTTTGTCTAGACTTGGTATCAACAAGTACATGTTAATACTGCCATGTTACTTGTTCTGTTTAAAGGTGATATCAGGATTTCTAGTATTACTGGCTGAACAAACACACCTTTATGTTCACCCTGCTTAGACTAACAGTTGCCTAAAATCTAATTAGTTATATCATATTTGCCAAAAGGCACCAAAATCAAGCAAGAACAATTACAACACAATATTACTTAGGCCTAGTGTACCTGCGGTTACTAGATACAGATTTCTATCTTCTTCTTTTTTGTTTTTAAGATGCAGATTTCTTTCTGATTTGAATCTGATTTTGCGATCAAAAATCACTTCTAGGACACTTTTTTGCCCCCATGTGGACTTCTTTTGCCACAACCTCCACTGGTACATTTCATTGCATATGAATTTTGTGCATATAAAAAAAGATTCCTGCAATATTTACCTCTTCAAATTTCCATTTCCCGTTTCTAGAGTCACTCTTGTACTTGCCTCTCAAACCATCACAGCTATTTCTTGTTCTATCACTATTCTTTCGCAATGTGATAATTTGTCCCATCACATTTGGTTTCGGCTGGAAATATTCTTGTCAGTCACTACAAAAGCTGAAGAAAATACATTTGTGTTAGAGTGCGCTGAATCTCGGTAGCCAGCTTTGGCGGTTTTTTTCAGCATCAGTTAGCAGACGTCCAGACACCCCGGTTGCACCTGAATGCCTTGTGCATATCTAAAAATATTGCATATTTGTTTGAGCTCGCAGCTGCTTTTAATGTTCTTGCCCTCCTCTGTTCTGTTTGGCACAGCAAGGTGAGTCTGTCATCAAAAGTCAAACGGCATAATTGTGGGCACGGCAAAATAAATAGTGACATTATGGCTTCAAAGGCTTCTTGCTGCAAAAGTCTGCGTCTAGCCGGCTCGGTAAAGATATGTGGCAGACAGGCTGACATTCACAGTGGGGGAGAAGGTTAGTCAAATGAAAAGGAGGTAGGGACTTGTGTGTTGTCTCTTTAAACTTAGAAGTAAAATAAGTTTTCCTGCCTTGACTCTAACATAAAAAAGTGTATTGCATTTTTATTTGGCCACTATTTCAACTTAAAGATCAGTGAGGGCAGTAAAAGTACAATAGTTGGTATGAATAAAAAGGGAAACGGGGGGAAAGTTTGAAATGCTGCAAAATAAAAATGTAAATGCAGTCTGTTTGGGGTTACTGCTAAGAAATGAATACATTTGTGTGAGATCAGTAGGAAACTTAAGATGAAGTTCATCTTGAGTTTTATGAGGAGAATGTGTTGCCTCTTTCTTATTCATTACAACTTGGCAATCTAAATGACAATGAAGACAGTAAGAGCCATATCACAGCAGCATCTGTATATGTATTTCAGTATGACAAAGTGGCACATTTTTCTGCTCCGAGTATTGTTGTTACGCTTGTTTCATTTTTAAGAGCATATCCATTTGTCCTCATATAAATGCCACTTTTAAAACTAGAAAATATTTGGTTTGTGTCCAATTCTTCATCACTGTGACATAGGCCCAATGCCATGGCAGAGGTCTTCACTTTTTTTGGCAGCTTTAACTGTACATTTGCTGGTTTATCATGGCCAGGTTGTAGCCAGTGAGGCGGCAGTAGTTCAGTAGGTAGCGCCGTTTGACCCATCTATTAAAGATACCTTCAACATGGCTTTTTATGTATTACCGGGGCACTGTGCTAAAATATAATGCTCTTGTTCATACAACAATAATGAGATCCAAATGTCTAAAGATGAAAATGATTGGATGACATTGCTTTGTAATGGATGGTTACTGGCAGGTGGTTCACCCAATCATCTGTAGGTATTGATTGCAAAGTATCAGCCCTTTGCACAGATTTTTTTTTTTTCATTAACCTTTCATTTCACTTTATTCATTGATTAATTTCTTTCCTTCTTTTTCTTTCTTTCTTTATGACGGTGTACTGAACTTTTTTTTTTTTTAACTGTGGTCTTATGCTAAATAAAATAAAAAAAAAAATCTGTCATAAAAAACAGGTGGTTTTGTTACATTAGATTGTTACCAAAAACAAAAGAATGTTTAAAAGTTAAAGTTGAATTCATTAAAGTCAATAAATAAATATAAACAAAGCTTTGAAAGAAAGAAAAAGTCACATAGAACCAAACAGTAATAACAAGAAAATACAGATACTAAACAAACACTAAAAAGAAATAAACATGCTTTGATGTAACAAAGATATAACAATACATCAGTGGTCAACACAGCGCAAGCCCACACAAGGATGATCAGCCATTTTACTGCACCACCATCTCACACTTCTTTCTTTTCTGCTTATTCAATAATTCATCCCTAAGACATTTACCCACTCAATTAAATCCTTTACAAATCTGTTTTACATTCCCCTTGTTCTGTGAGAATGGCTAGTACGGAGAAGACAGGCAAATATTCCAATTTCAGTATTCAAACAGTTGCGGGAGGGGGGGGTAAATAGGCCGAGGGAATTGGTAAATATGATTGCCTCGGTAATTAAAGAAAAGAAGTGAAAAGCAAAGGGAAAGGGGAATGTGCTAGTCATATCTGAAATGCATTCGTGACGAGATTACATGAAGGAAAAAAAATGGAAGCGGATTAAAGAGGCTGAGAAAGAAGGAGAGACGCAGTGGTGAGAAGGAAGAGGAGGAATAGGAGGAAGATGAGGTCTCACAGGCCCTGAGGTGCAGACTTAGACCGCCGTGACCTCACTGCGAAAGCCCGGCAAATGAGGTGTGCATGTGTGAGGGGGGCACAGATGAGTGCGGGGGTCCTGCTGCGAGAGAGATGAGACGAGATGTAAAACAAATAAATATATACAGGCTGTTTGGCTCGGTGGTTTGTCTAGGATAGGGCTGGATCTTATAGCACAAATATGTGTGTAGAATATTATTAGGATTTATCCGTGTTAACCATTACTGTCCTGTTGAGCCGAGCGGTGTACTGACTTGTTGATGCTAAATGATGGCAGTTTGATAACTATTTTATTTTATGCATTTGCAAATGGGCAATATCCATCAGTCCTGGACACATCTACAGCCTGTCCTGGGAGTGGATCTCACCTTCATGTGGTTCTCCCTGAGGTTTTTCCTTTTTTCCCATAACTGTTTTTTGATTTCCCTTACCAAGAAGGAGGGTCTAATTAAAGGGAATACTGGAACACTCTTGACTGTTTGTTTGTTTGTTTGTTTGTTTGTTTGTTGTTTGTGACCATGTTGCAGGGGTACTTGTGATTATATAATAATCTATTTCCAAGATGATAAAATCTTTACAATCTTTTCATATTGTATTATTGAAACTTATGACTGATGAAAAGGAGGTGAAACTGCTAAAGAATATTTTTTTAGTATTATAGTTTGTTTTCCAGGATTAATAGCTAGTTTCAATAAAAACAGTTATTCAAATAATTTTAAATTTTATTTGTTTTAATTCATGTTAAGTTTAAGATTATTATTTTTATTTATTTTATTTAAGTTTATTTTGAACAAAATGTATAGTAAAATAACTAAATGTAATAGTTATTATTGTTATAGTTGTTTATATTTCTATTTTAAAGGCAGACATATTATTTTTAAAATTTCAGTTTAAAAGAAATATGCACAAGAATTAAAAGAGTTTTAAAGAGTTTAAAATATATATATATAGAGAGAGAGAGTGAGAGTGTGTGAGAGTGTGTGAGAGTTAGACAGTTACTGTGAGAGTGAATGGTTCTCTGTCAGTCTATGTCTCTGACAGCACTGCGACTTACTGGCCTGGGTGTAACCCACCTCAGGCCCATAGTTGCTGGGATGTTCTCCAGCCATCTGTGACCCCTCATGGAAGTAAGCAGAAAACATCTTTCAAACTTCTTCTGTGACTTTGACCATTATAGACTGGTTACTTAGGTAAACCAAAAACAAACTTTAGAAGCTCACAGATAAATGTCAGAAACACAGACTCATTAGTAATTAAAACAATAATATGGTCCAAGATTCTGTGCAGCTCTCTTTCTAAGCTGGTATTTGAGTAGATGCTTACAGATTTGACCTCCGGTGTTGTGTCTGAGTGCCTCTGCAGACCCAGTGTAGCATCCGGTGTGGAGTCCCTCACATCCTTCTGCTGCCTCTGCTGTGACCGAAGGCATATGTCTGCTCCTGTGTGTGTCCCTGTCTGTCTGCATGAGCACCCTGAGAGTGTGAATGGGTTCACTGCTCATTTGAACCTCATTCAGTCAAGAGCCCATGTTGCAATGGGAAGAAAAGAACAGTGACTTGCAATAAATAAAAATAATAGCTCACTGATTCTTGATTTAATCACGGAAATATGCTTTTATCAAGTGCTCTGTGGTGCCACTTCATTAGCAATTGTCTGTATGGGAATTTCATCAAATTGCACTAACAAGGCAGTATAAAACAAAAGTACTTTCTGTATATGAATGACACTAAACTCAACAAGCCATGCCAGCTGAACCCATTGACTTTTGTAGCAAAGTGAAGTGGGTCTGGAACCATTTTCATTCAAACTATACATGCCAAGCTCAATCAACTCTGACCAATCATAACTGCTTGTCTGAAATGGAGCTTTATGTTTTCTTTTAACAGATTAGTCGCATATTTTTTTCCAATTCAATCAGTCCAAAGGATGAATTCTGATTGGTTTTAGGTCTATCCAATTGCATTCAGAGGTAGTTTAATCTGTGTCCAGTTGTTCACCCTCTGACATGCTAAGTCTTTACTGAGAAGGCTGGCCAGACTAAAACCCAACTACAACTATTACTTGGGACGTTCTCAGCCAACCAGGAGGAATTCAGTAAAACATGTATAAACAAAAAGAAGTCATCTGGACAAGGTTTGTTTTCTAGAAGACGTTTCATCATTCCATCTTCATCTCTATCATCATTCTAAATCATCATTTCTAAAGTCAACTGCTGCATGTGTGGAAGGTTATATAAAGTAGGCATATGCATTAGAAGCCTCTAATGTTGATGGCCTATTGTTATAGTGAAACTTGGATTGAAGCCTACTATGTTTTTGTTGTTGTAGACTGGGGGAAGTTTACTCTGGGTATTTAGACGGCAATTTTGACCACTCATTGACTGTGACTGGACCTAAAAAAACATCTGCATCATTTAGTGTAAAGCAACAAACTCTGGCAAAATGGAGAAAAGAAACCTGACTAACCTTACTTTACACTGTAAGGGCCACAGCAGGGATGTGGGTGTCCAAAATATGGCCT
Source organism: Bostrychus sinensis (assembly GCA_020698575.1). Taxonomy (NCBI): domain Eukaryota; kingdom Metazoa; phylum Chordata; class Actinopteri; order Gobiiformes; family Eleotridae; genus Bostrychus; species Bostrychus sinensis. The sequence goes on along the minus strand of CM036247.1, from coordinate 29,454,046 downwards.
GCCCACACTGACCATTTTTTATAGGCCTGTGGTTTCCTTCTTAATTGCCCTAAGGTGCCACTGAGAGTACATTTTTACTCAAAGGTAAAAATCTTCATATGACTGCTTCGTGTGAGTCTTTGTGTGGTCTAGCCGTTATAAAACTTTTTAAGAAACAGTCATTTAGTTAATTTTTTAAATTAGTGGTTAGTGGTGCCAAACAATTTCAGCCATACAATGTGCCAGTTCCAAGCTCAGATAAATGGATGGTTGAGGAGGAGCATCCAGAGTAAAACCTATGCCAAAGTACCCATGTCAGTTATTCACTGTGGACTATGGAGACACCTAAGGGACAGCCTAATGGGACTTATGAAATACATTGCCTCTAGAAGTCTAAAGTGTTGTTATTTCAATAGGTTATTTACTATAAGAAATACAACATTTAGCTTGAACACAGAGATGCTAATGTAATGTAGTAATTCTACTGTGTGTATGCTATTAATCCAAAGGAAAAGTCATATGTCTATGCATTACCTTACCAAAATATGTCCAGTGTTTCATAATCTGACACCACAATGCACACTAATAGCATCTAAAAGCAGTGATGTTAACTGCAGAGTATTTTACAAAATTATGTAACCTGTCAAATTTGGAGTTCTTTGAAGTTCAAACAAGCCATCAACAAGAAACATCCGATGCACTTGCCAAAATACATTAATCAGAGGCCTATTTTATGCAAAGAAATCAGTAATGAACTCACATTACCCATTTACAGTGATGGAGTGGGTTGCAACCCACACACGCTGGCACATCTGTTTTTTTGTTTTTTGTTTTTTTGTTGCTTGCATTTATAACTTTTTGTCTAAAGTTTTAAAAAGAAAAGAATCCAATCAATTTGAAGAAACAAAATACAGCAGCTTTATATGAGATGCACTTCACAGCCCATGCAGATGGATGGACGGATGAATAATTTACCGTTTGGTGTCTAGTCACTCTGCAACATGACGCAAATTAATACAAACAATCTGAACTTCTCTGCATTTTTGAAACTGTGGTTCTTGGTTGCATTTCAAAAGTAAACTGTGTTCTTGGCTGGAGTGAAAGAAAGTTTCTGTTGTAGAGTTGTAGAGGTTGAATTGATACTGCACACGAGACATTTCCAATGTAATGAAGAATAAAGTGTACCGTGCTATACCACTTTACCTTGGGCTTTGTATATGATATGGTGGCCTTGAGATGGAGCAAAACATTACTGTATGCTGATAGAATGGTTGAAATTATTCAGAATAAAAACTGAAAAAGTACAACCTGAAATAATGAATCCTTTAAATTAAAGAGAGTTGGAGGTTTTGGTGGGACATAAACTCCAGCCTCCAGGTTACCTTTGTGCTAGTCCGAAGCCAGGATAAATAGATAAAATTGCGTCAGGAAGGGCATCCATTGTGAAGCCTTTGGGAAGTTGATTTGCTTTGGTGACACCTGAAGGGGAGAAGCAAAAATAATAAATTTGTTGTCTTGGCTGGCCAAACTAAAATTCACGTACAGCTTTTGTACATGGTGTGATTGGCAGCCATTTTGACTAATAATGAACTGTTATTGGAACATTCAGCATATACATAGCTAGATCTACTGCTCAGTTGGCAATATGTGGGTCGAAAAGTCCACTGCATGGTCTAAAATTAAAAATACTACCAACAGTTTGCTTCAACACTTGCATAACAAACATGTCTTTAATTACAAAACCTGCCTCGTGTTGAGTAGCTGACCGTGACCGTTTGACTCCTTAAACTCACGCCTAATGGCAATCAAGCTAAAATATTCAATTACACCAAGAGATATTGATGTTTGGGAGGGGACCGTCAGCTGGAGGTGATGTTTGAGCGCTCCCCTGATGGCTGAAAACATGTGGGAGGGGCCGCGCAGCGAACTAGATCAATGACACGGCGGGTTGTGGCTGGAACAAAGTGCTCCAGCTCGGTGTGGCGATGCGCTGGAAATTGCATCTTCAAGGAAACGTGCTTGATGAGATTGTGGGATCAATAGCGAATGGGGGGCTTCTTGGCTGCGAGGTGAGGCTGGTCCGGAATGAGAATATGTGAGACTGAAGCTGCCTAACCGCTCTGTGATGATCTAATACAATATGTCACCTAAGTCACCACATGGGCGCAGCCGGCGGTGGGGAGGGGGAAGGAAGCGCAGGAGCCGGTAACACGAAAGGTTGTTAAGGTCTCGGTGAAATCTTGCACCAAATTGTACAGATTCAATTCTAGCGTGGCAATCCCGGGATAGGCTGAAGAGCTTTTAACGGGTCATGGAGCGTAATAGCGCTGCCACGCACGCACATGCTCTAAGTGATGTTACCAATCAAACATGCTGTCTGTCTTTCTAAATCATGTGCATTAATGGGCAGGGAATTAGATCAGTGTCATGCTATTTTATGCTTGTACATGGTCAGTTAGTCATACTAGGAATACAAAGCAAGGCAAATTGACAGTAGATGGCTTATATTTAGATTTAAAGGGACTAGTCTGAAAGTTTCGGAAATATACTACTGGTCAGAAATTTTAGAACACCGCAACTTTTCCATTTGTTTTATGAACCGAAACAGCTATCAGAGGACTCCATGCAGTGCCCTCTGGTATGCAAATAGTTGGTCAGGGTTTGATAAAGTAAGATGATGACCTAAAAAGTCTAATCTTTGCCAGAAACATAATCCAAGTTAGAACATGCAGTGGCCAACGCAGTCTCCAGACTAAACCCCTTCAAGCTGGTTTGGGATGAACTGGACAGAGAAGTGAAAGCTAAGCACCCTACAAGTGTCACACATTTATGGGCACTTCAGCAAAAGAGTTGGGAAGAATATTCTGAAGAATATTTGGTTTTCATTGTAGAACGATAACACGAGTGTGGTACGTTGTTATATCTGCAAAAGGTGACTACTTTGATGAGTCAAAAGTTTAGAACAGGGCTATTCAACAGAGTTTTCCTATGGGCCAAATTGTTGGAAGGTTATAGGCAGGGCCGGATATTCCCCTGTACAGGCTTTAGGGTTGCAATGTGCTGTAAATTGCTGCACGTATAGTTTAGCAGCTATTATATGATTGATTTATTATTTATGGGTAGATGGGCTAAGGGCCAGTCCATTTTAACTCATGGGTTGGTTCTGGCGCCCAGGTATACAATAAAGCTTTATTTAGTTATGCACTGATTCCAGGATTGATTTATTCTTTAATAAATTAAATTTGTTCTCATGTCAGAGTACAATGAACTGCATACATTTCAATGTTGTTTGTTTGTTTGTTTGTTTGTTTGGGTTGTCTCAAAAGAGTAAAGGTCAGAAATGGGCAAAAGAATAAATTGTTCAGGTTGAATTGTGATCTGGACTGTTGAAACATTGCAAGACAGAATAGAATAGAACTTTACTGCCTCCCATTTGTAAACAATAAGGCAGAAATGTGTAATTGGCTTGCAACAATCCACCTACCATGATGCATGTAAGACATAATAGGAACTAAACAGCAAAAGCTATCTAAGAGGAATAAAACGATGGCATTGTCCTAAATGAAGTTTATTGTTGCAGACATCATATAGATTGAACTGTATACTCCCCCTGGTGCTGATAACTGAAGCAAACTATGTAAAAGCTACATATAACTTATTAAAATTAGTAGAAATGATTACACAATACAGTTTCTCTTTCTCAGTGTTCTGTTCTTTGTCCGTGCACACTCTTGCATACCAACAGCACCATGCATTCAGTCTGCACAGGGACCTGATTCCACACTCATTCATACCGTCACCATCACACAAATATACACATATACATTCCCATACTAAACCCTTATCCAAGTCCCCCTCCCCTTTTATACAAGGCTGTTTCTGTGGAAACCGGCTTCAGTTTCTGGCACTGAGATGCAAAGGAAGAACTAAGTGGACTGGGGTGGCCTGAGCTTTTGGGCATCTGTTGAAAAGTTTGTGCTCAAGAGAGTTGGTGCCATGTGAGGTCTGGCGAGTTTTTTTTTTTTTTTTTTTTTTCTTCTTCTTAATTCTGTCTAGCCCTGTCTCGCGCAATCTCTCAGCACATCAGCTTAGCCAGCCGGTTTGAAATTCATCATGATGAAAGCGTCTGCTGTCACTTTCTATTGCAATGCTAATTGGAGGGAGGGGCTTTGGAGCTGTGCGGGCTGACATGTAGGTCAGTGGTGCTTGAGGACACACAGCTTGTTGTCTGTGCTGTCACTTTTTTTCACATTCAGAGTCTGTTACAAGTCTGAAAAGTTGTATTGAACACTTCTCTAAAAAAAACTTATTTTTGTGGCGTTGCAGTATGCATATGTCAACCTGGTAGAAAGCTGTATGAATATACTGTGGTGAATCTCCCCAGAAAACTACTAAAATAGAGTCTGAAAATGAGGTGGTTTTAACAGTAACATTTACACATAAGATAGTAGAATGCACTTGTTAAAGTTTCTGCATTCACAAGGTTGAATATTATAGAAAGGCTGTATTGCTGTTATGGAAGAATATCTCTAGAGGTCAAGGCTGTAAACATCTCAATTATTAAGTGTCTGTTCAATAAAACTTGTTTACTTCCAGTGCTAGCTACGCAAAAGTTCTTGTAGCATTACCTGTAGGTCTGCCCTTTGCTGTGCTGCCTTACCTAGTCCAAGTAAAAGTTATTACATCAGAGTTAATAATGGTGTACCTCAACTTTGTCTTTAAACACTTTTGTACCTTTTTAGCAATAATTGTTTTTTATCACTTTGATATCTCTTACATCCAAGCGTACTGCTTTTATATAAAATCCTGAAAAGCATGACCATTGACCTGGCCAAAACCATTTTCACTGAGCTCTGTGTCTGTCTAGTTACTGCATTTGTAGTGATGCCAAGAGACAGACTCCATTATGCATTGGAAGCATGCATTATTGCAACCAGCATAATGCCCCAGGCCCAACCAAGCAAGTACAGTACTTCCTTTGATATGATGTTATAAATTATTGTGGATAAGAAAAAACTTATCTACTTATGTTGTGCATTTTTCAGGCTTTTTTAAAATAGGTTTGGACAATTTTTAGTATTCCGTGGTATATATTAATATATATTAGGGCTGCACAATATGGAGAGAACATGTGATATTCGATAACTATGTTGAAAATTGCGATAACGATATTATTGCCATATTTGAAAATAGAGCCTGCTTTTCGAACATAGTAAGTTAAATTCACTTTTTGTATTTACAAGTCAAAACAGTGACAAAATCAAAACTTAACACAGACTAAACCAGGAATAAAACAAGTCTAAGCTGTGACTAAATTGATTAAATTACCACTAAAACTGGACATTTTAAACATTTTTATTTAATCACAACACATGTTCTTTTAAGGCTCTGGTGGAAAATGATATTGCGATAACGATAATTTTGCGATATATTGTGCAGCCCTAATATATATGTATGGAAAACATCTTTTGGGGAGCTATCACTTTCAATTTGCAGAGAATGTATGGCTAATTAGCAACATGAAGAAATTAAAAGCTCAATGATCCCCTCTATTAAAGCTTTAAGTTCAGGGCCCAACACGGTTCAACAAATGCAGAACCAAAACACCCAAAAAACTTTTTTAGTTTGTGAAGCAACCATTGCATAAACCCCTCAGATTGTCTCCCATCCCTCACTTCAGTCTTGCAGAATTATTCCTCTCTCTCTTCGGCAGCTTTCATGGAAGATTTATCTGAGTCTCACTTATAATCTCGACAGGGCGGTGACCAAGGCTGTATATGCTGGCAAATCCTGCAGTCCTGAATTATAACCCTAAGCATACAAAACCCTTGTTACAAATGCAGTGCCATGCAACTGCGCCTTGATTATCTGTGAGGAGAAGAAGTCAATTTTTTCTCTCCCACTCTCTCCGAATATGAGTGTGTGTTTGTGTTGTGGAAGATGCGCCTGAAGGGGATGGGCTGATAGCTCGGCGGTTGAAGTGGCGAACAAACTGGAGGCCATTTTCACACCTAGGTCTTGCTTGACTTAGTGCAATATTAATGTCTCTCTTCATTGCCATCCTCAATATTTTCTCCTCTCACCCCACTTCCTCTTCGCAGAGATTTTCAGTGTGACCGGCGCAAACATCTAAGGCTTCTCATACCATCGTTCTGCTGCTTTAATATGGATGTGGTTACAAAAACTGGCTCCTTTCTACATTCTAGTGGCTGTATTCTTTGTGGATAGAGTTCTTCCTAGTGATGCAATGTGTAGGAAAGTTTGATGTTTTAGCACTTTACATTTAGAAGTAGGTCGAACCATCAGGGGTTGGCTAGTTTGTTAGCATGAAGACAGAATGGTTGAATTTTGAGGTATATATGGTAAAAGTTAGTAGAAGAGATCAATATTTTTTGATGCCATTTCAAGCTAGGGCCAAAGATTCCAACTAAAGCCACAAGGGTAAAAGCAAGTAAAAAAAAAATGTTAAGATGGTAAGTTAGTAATAAGTAATAAGATTCTCCACTACTCCAGTTTCTATGGATTGGGGAACATAGATTCTGGGAAGCATAGATACCTGTGCATTGGGTATAGGGAAACATACAGTAGTTACCTGTGCTTTTGTGAAAGTACCTATGTTCCCCAGTTTCTGTGGTCTAGGGAACATCGATTTTAGGAAACATAGGTAGCTGCACATTTGTGAAAGTACCTATGTTCCCCACTACCTATGTCCCTTGTCCATAGAAACCAGGGAATAGAAGTATTTATATCTGCCCAAACCTTATTCCTAACCCTAATGTTGGCCCCGATGTTCTTCGAGGAACATGGGTACTGGGGAACATAGGTACAAGGAAACATAGGGCTGACCCCGGCCAAAGATACAAACTTTGCATTTTGATGGACCATTGCCAATTTACCATTCAAATTGCATACAGTGGCTGTTTTAGAATATTTCATAAAGCCAGTATTTTTACTTTTCTCTTCTGGCTTTCCTCTCAATGTTTCCTAAGACATTTTAATCCTAAACTCTTAAGTAAGTACCTTAACTCCTAAAGGCAAGATAAAAGCACTCTTGGAGGACTCTTGGTTTAGTGAACAGGAGCCTTGGGTACTTTTCCCTACATCCTCATCTCCTTTCTTGTCTGTTCAGATCACTTTGGGCTTCCACTTCACTGAATCTCTGAGTGACATTTTCAAACACACTCCCACAGTACAGCACGCTTTTAAAAATGAACTTTATTTTATTTTTATTTTTTTACATTAAAGCTGAAATATATATATAAGCGTGTTTAAAAGTTATCATTCAGTGCATTCTCCTTGGTTTGATCCCGGTGGATTTACAGCTTCCACCGTTATCATCCGGAATGGAGGGGCAAATGAGGTGAGATACATTCACAGATATTTTTTAAGGTCGAACTCCAGCATTGTAATTATAACAAAGACCGAACACTTTGGATTACTTTGTGCTCAAGTTTTGGGGGGGTAGATTTAGAGGCGCTGCAGAAACGTGTGACCCAGGTTAAACACAGTAAAATACTTTTTTTTTTTTTTCCATTTTAAACTTGAAATCTCAATCTTCATCACGTATAGGCTGTACTCTCTGCTGCAGCACTCTCCAGGCCCCAGAGGGAGAGAAGCAAAGATCTCGACAACCTTGACTCGCTTAAAAAACACGTCAAAACAGCACTGCGTTCTCCAGAGATCCATACAGACAGGAAAGATTGGAGTGAGTTTTACTTGGACATACAATTTTTCCAAAGCAGTGTATTGCACCTCTGTGGTCTGAGTCGCCGAAGTGGAAAGAGATGTATTGCTCCCAGTGGACTTGCATTCTGATCCGCTGTATTTATGGTTTGAAATTCTGTCACACCAAAAGGTACCAGGACCTCCCTAGTGCAACTATTCAGACATTTTCAGCAATATTTTTGATATAGTGCTGTTTGATTGTACCATTTGTTGCATCAGAGTGACTTGCAATTATGCCAAATGTACAAAAACTTAATAGTCTCCCATACTGTTTCAGCAAGCTTAATGTATAGTACCATAACATAACTTAAGGGTCTATGATACTACATGTGTAGGGTGACCAGACATCCTATGACACTCCCAGGCTGTGTCTGAACGTCACCCCTAGCCCCTAACCCCTCAATCACTATATAGTCCAGCACTATATAGTGCACTTATTTTGTGAATGATTCGGACACTCGCACACTATTTTTAACTCACGTGATCTAAGTAAGAATACCTTTATTAGTCCCTCAGTGGGGGAAGTAGGGATCTATGGCGTCTGTGTAAAAAAAAGTTTAGCGAAACTCCGCTAATAATGTTCTTCTGTGATAAAGCCTAACCAGACTCACTTGATGTTGTAGTATTTATAGATAAATAATAGTCATACGCGTGATATTTAACATGAATTATCACTATAATGAATAAAACAAACTGGGTTATTGTAGCTCTGTGCCTTACAGTGGGGAGGCTGAATGCTGGGTAAGCTAACGTTAGCAATTTTACACTGCAATGGTTTATTTAAGAGCTTTTTATTTCTGATTACAACGTGATAGAAGTAAAAAAAAAAAAGCATTTCTAACTGGTTTCATTCAGACATGTTGTGTACAGTTTAAAGACCTGTCGCAGTCCCGCTGTTCTCCTCCAAAACTCGCAAAGCATTCTGGTCTATACTGACCAGTCTAGTGACCGTCGCTGTCCACTACTTTTCAAAATGCATTGTGGGAAATTTTGAGTGCACTATTTTTTAGTCATTAGACATTCAGGACACCACTGCAAAATGGCATGACCACTTTATAGTGCACTATATAGGGATTAGGGAGGACAGTTCGGACACAGCCCCAGTTTTAGGCTCCTTGTCTCATATGTCCCACTTTTCAACAAATCATGTCCCAGATGACCCCATTTTGGCCACTTGAAAAGCATAGGCGTCATTTGTCATTTTATGGATTTTGGAAGCTGATTTGTCACTTGGTAAGTTCAAATGCACCATGATTAGTGAAAAAAATATGTGTCCCTATACATGTGGCTTATTGAGCATAGACCATTGATTTTTTCCTTTATTATTTGATTAAGAAAACTATGGCATCATAAAAATATTAAGTTCTGCTAACTGTCTGACTTGTCTGTTCACCATGTGTGATTGTTTAAACACTGAGTCATACTTTTATAACAAATATTATAAAACATGTTGATGAGCAAATGGCAAGTCTCGGTCATGAATTGTGTGAATTTAAAAAAAAAAAAATGCAATTAAGAAACTGGGTAGGATGTTTTTTGTTTGTTGCTTTTAGCATGTGCTTATGAATTCATAAGAGTTTGACCAAGATAGAGAGGGTCATATTGCAACATCAAAATTTAGAAAAAACACAGTGGCAAAGTGGTTAGCACTGTTGTTTCACTGGGTTTGATTCCTGGGCTCCTTTCTGTGTGGATGTTCTTCCCATGATCAAGTTGCTTTTTTCCAATTTCCCACATTAACCTCAAAACGTACATGCTATAGGGTAATCCTCCAACTAGGTACTCCTAGTACTCCAGGCTCAAGATGTGGAGAAGGGGCCCCGGCCCTGTTGAGTGGTCACCAAATGCTTCTGACATGGTTGGCCCAGGGAGGATGGGTCAAATGCACATAATGGGGACAATGAAGAACCTGATTAACATGTAACTCACTTTATCATTATTTAGTTAACAGTTAATCAGAATAATGCTAAAATAAAAACAATAGAAAAAGATAATTTTAATGTTTTCATCAGTCTGTTATTGTGTTGCAATCTAGACCCAATCTTATTTGCAACATTGATTCAGTTCATTGAGCCTTTTTGGCATCCACTTATGTAGACCGCTCTTAAGGTCCCACCCCACCTTTGCAATTAGGCTGAGGTTGTATCACCCACACAAGAAAATATTAAACTTAAAGAGGGTGTAAAACCTTCACTAACAGCTTGTTAGTATAGACCACAGTTTGTGTAAAAAATATGCCTTCTTCTATGCATTAGTTAGAAGTAAGCATAGGTTTTGCTGCTAAATTATCTCACCTCTGCACCGCTGTATTTCTTGTGCAAAAACTTGTAGGAGCTCTTGCCAGTTCCAGCAAATGAGTTTCCCTGCCCTGTGATCCTCCCATGGGCCACCGTTCCCCTCTCCTGTTTACCTTTGTTCTGACTGCTACAAGCCCCACTCCTCCGTACATGCTTCTTCTTCTTCTTCCTGCCTTTTCCGCGGCAGTGAACAAATCTGATGATCAATTCCGTGTCTGTTTGCAGCCTGTGCCAGCCAATTACGGCGACATGCCACTAGCGCTGCCACCTGTCCCACCTCCCACCTGCTCTACCTCCACTTTCATCACACCCTCGGTCTTATAATTACCTCCTGTGCCAAAGTTCAGCCCCCCACAGACCTTCCGGACCCTCCATTGTCTCTCACCACTCCATCAGTCCTCTCCAACAGTTTACCCTTTCGCGGCTTGTTCGCAATTATCACTTTTTTTTTTTTTTTTTTTTTTTTTTTTAACCTGATAGTCTCTTGATATTTTGGTTGCACTCCACAGCCAGTCTGTCTCGTGTTCCCCTCGGGCGGAAACACAGTGGCCCGTCAGATGTTGTCAGCTCTGTGCTAATTAACACTTTCGCTGATTGGAACACCCATTTCTTTGTGTAGCCATGTAGATCCCCTTAAGTATTGTACATAATCAATGTTCTGTGGCTATCTGTGATCATGTTTAGATGTTATAATACTTACGAAATCAGATTTTACTTCTGTACAGTGTATTTAAAGGTGAGAACTAAATAGGCACAAGTGACAGTTTGGGTGAAACTGAGATAGAATAGACCTGCGTCAAGGCAATACAGTTTCAGACCCACACCAAAAATTCTTCATTTGTTCATTTTCCCATTCATAACCTGTCCTGAAGGTTCTATGAAAACCCACCAGTAACATTTTCAGTAATGTTTCTGACAGACAAAATTGTCCCTTTCATGCACTGGAAGAAAACTGGATCAGAACTAATATGGCTTCCTCCACCTTTCACTGAAATCTTCAAAATATAATTCTAAGTTTATGAGACAAACAAAGCAGTGGTGGCAAAAACATAAATTCCCTGTTGGAGATGAAAAGCTCTTGTTGATTGGTCACTGAGGGTTAAACGCAGTGGTGGACAAATTACTCAAAAGCTGTACTCAAGTAAACAAACACTTCAAAAATATTACTCAAGTAGAAGTAAAAGTAGCCAACACAAATTTTATTTCAGTAAAAGTAAAAAAAGTATTGAGTAAAATAAACTTACGTACATTTGAATGTTTTTGCTAATTCTTCTTCTCTGAGTTTTGATCCCAGAACCTTCAGCATGTAAGTCAGACATTCTACCCACTACACAATAATACCTAGCTATAGCTCCTCAGACAATTTAAAGTTTTACTTGAGTAAAAATGACAATAAGATCATCCAAAATTTACTCAAAAGTAAAAGTATGTTCTACAAAATGTACTCAGAAAATACTTTTTCCTCAAAAAACTTACTTAAGTAAAGTTACTGTCTACTACTGGTTAAACATTTGCCCGCCAACCGTATGTTCAGGTGTTTCAAACCTTGCTTGAAGCACATACTGACTTTCCTGGAAAATCCAGACTGATATGTCTCTGTGTTATTCTACAGAGAAATATCAGTCTGGTCACCACACCGTCCGCAGTGGTTTACTCAAATCCAAACCGTACCGTGCATTTTGATTGTTTTTTTTAAGTCACGTGTTCTTCGCGAGCAGTGTCACTCGTACGCGTCTCCTCACCAACAACAATCAAGATGACGCACCGAGGAGCCGAGAGTTTGTTTCATTCAGCGGTATGGTACGGTAATGTTGAAATAACTCCTTCGTTCCTCCCTCGTGGCTTCACTACTCTGTTTGTTTATTTTCTCACTTTCTTGTCGCTTTGTTAACGTCACGTCCGCCATTTTCTGATTGGCTAACGCCGCTGTCCGTTATCTCGGGTTTGCTCCGCCCTAGAAATCAAATTGATTCTAAGGCGACCAGACTCATCCGCTGGTACAGCGGTGAGTCTGGAATTTCCAGGCAACATACTGACATGGTGTCGCTGGGCAAGACATTGCAGTCACAGTATTTAAAAGTGCACGTGGCTTAAAGGCCTCACCTTGAGAATGATTCGCTGTGGCAGCCCCTGATGAAAAAGGGTTGTTGCGCAGCTGAAAGATTAGATTCCCATCAGAGACTAAGTGGCAGGAGTCTATCGTACTATGGGCCTTAGGCGGAGTACAGCCTGGACAATGGCCAGTTTGTCGCAGGACTGACAGAGACATTCACAACCATTCACTCCCACATTCATTCACCATGGGAAATTTAGATTCACCAATTCACCTACACACCTACATACAATAACAGGACATACAAACTCCACTTTATATAACTCAAAACCCCAACCTGAGAGGCAGGACGGCTAACCACTCTGCCATCCTGCAATTATTCTCTTTTTCTGTAGAAACATGACCTGATCTTTCAAACCAACACTAAGTCTTCCTATTCATGTTATTCACATTGGTAAATGGTTATTAATGATGTATTGAATTATGCCTAAATGTGTTGTTCACTGTTGGAAAACTACTCCACCAGCCTACTGTATGTCTGCAGCCAACTCTCTCGACAGCTGAGAACTTGGTGAAAACTGTTTGCAGACTGTCGTAGTGAGTTTGGTGCTTGTCTAGACCCAATCAGCCTTGTGCTTTCTTACAAATTCTCCCCCCTTCCGCTCCCAACACCTTATTATATGGAGCTCTTTTGGTATAGGGCCCCAGCTGCCTTTCCACTGTTGCCGTGAGCGTACTCAGAATGAAAAATTGAAGTCGGAGTAGGTCTTCGGTGACTGTACCTCCCTGCATGGCGCCGGCAGTCCTTTGGCTTGTTTATTGCCTAATTCGTTTGGCCCGGTGTAGTTGGCTTGGACATGTGGCTCGGCTAACGGCCGCAGGGAGCTATGGGGTCAACAGCTAACAGCTATCACGAACTATCCCGCTGTCTCCTGAAATCCACACTTTTTTTTTTGTTTGTTTGTTTTTTGTTTTTTTCAATTGAAAGGTGCATTAAAAGCGTGAAGAGGCCCATGGGATGAAGGTTAAAGGCTGTGTCTACCAGTTACGGTTGTTTATGTTTGAGAAAGGCGGCAGGAGAGAGGCCAGGTTTTATGGTTTTGTATGAGATACACATCTTCAATCAGTTCAGTGGCAAAAGGTGATTCCAGTGGGGCCATGGGTCAGATGTGAAGTAAACAAGCGCACACTTTAGATGCACAGAGGAGTTGGTGTTTGTTTCTTGTGTTGTTTTTCATTTGGGTCTGTAGGGAGAGCAGGTCAATATGGCCAGACGGTTTTCATTTTCTTTTTAATGCTTATTTTTTACATACTGTTAATGTGCCATCGAGCAAGACACCAAATGTTTGCCATTATTTGTGACGAATATATGTTAAGCATGATGTCTACACAACAGAACACAATAGAACAGTTGCAATTTACATGAAAGTAAGAATGTTAACTTTTTGGCTTGTTTATCAGTAAGCTTTTCAATGCATTCTGGTTTAACAATCCTGACAATGCAAGTCATAGTCAGGCCATTGATGCATTCATACACTTACTTGGCTCTAAGCCAGTGGTTCCCAACCTTTTTTTTGTCTCGTGTACCCCCTGAGCCTTTTGTCATGTCATAAGTACTCCCTCACTCATACATTTCAATTCAGTTCAATTTTATTTATATAGCCCAGTATTATAACAACAGTCATCTCAAAAGGCTTCACAAACAGTTAATCAAACATAAACAAACAATCAGATATAACACACAATCAAATATCAACAAACAATCAGATATAATACACAATCAAACATAACAGTTCCTTCTCGGTAAGGAAAAACTCCTAAAAAACAAAGTTGTCATACATATAGTCATTCTTCAAAAAGTGGTCACATATGACATGATTCTGTATACAGACCTTTTATTCATTATTTTTATTGTACTAATGACATCGTCTAAATTCAAGGTAATAAAAATGTTCAAAACAAGATATAACAAAAAATACTATTTAATATTAATATTGTATTATTAAACTTCCATTTGAAACAAGCCTAAAAAAAAGTGACAAAATATAATTTTTAAATAATATTGTTACATAGTTTTGCCTTCTCATCAGTCAATAAGACACTCTCACACTCAAGCTTTTCTTTTATGGATTTTAATAGATAAGTATGACATTTTCACAGTGTTCCAGTCATCTTTGAAATTAATTGTAAAATGAATCCAAGTACCCCATAAAAGTGCTCACACACCCCTGTTTGGGAACATAAGTACTAAGCTTTCTAAGTTCTGACTGTGTGTTCTGAGGGTGCACTAGGCCTGGATGGGGCTAAAACTGGATAAATGCCGGGACAAAACACTCCAAATATAAGCAAAAAGAGTCTTACATCTGAAGTGAATGGCTGTTGTATGGGCTTCCTTCAGTTCATGCTCTGCTGTCAGCCAAACTGTCTGCACTGCCCATTGTTACAATCACTTCAGGACCAGTACACAAAGCGTTTAGATAGCCCTGGTTGTCTGGTCTTTGTGAATGGCCCTCTCATATAGTCGTCTGACAGTTTCTCGTCCTGGCACACAGGCTCCTAAAAGCGGTGCGCACCAGCAGGCCTTACCCTCTCCGTCCAGGTGTCTTCTTGTGTTAACAGCAGAGCACTTATGTGTCCCATTCATCTGTAGTGTTTTTGACCTCTCCCTCCTTCCGTCCTCCTGACTCTTTCACCTCAATTTGCTGCTTCACATCCACAAGGTCCAATCTTCAAAGTTCTCCGGCCTCTTCTCCTCCTCCTCCTCCTCCTTCCTCTTACACAAGTTTCCCTTTGAAGTAAAAGTTCACTCTTGAACATTTCAACTTATTTTCCAGCCGTTTCCTTGATTTTCTATTGATTCCCATCTGCCTTGCTTGGATGGAAAACGAGAAAAAAAAAAGAGGAGATAGGAGAGAGGCCGGTGGATCAATGATAGCTTAACCTCCCATGAGATATTGGATCAGACGCTTTCCAGATAAAAGTCATTAACTGTTTTAGGTTTCCAAGCGTCGCAAAAACTACAAAATGATTAGAATCTGTTTGAATTTTTTTCCAGCCTAGATTTCCATGTCATTTCCAGGGTTTTTTCTTGGAACCACGGGATGCTGATTTTTATAGGAAATCCTTAAATTACATCAGTTTAAGGCTCAAGACCAAGTTTGAAAATGATCTGAGTAAAATGTCTGTGTCCAAATAAGTGTTGGAATTGTGCAGAGCGTTTCTAAATCCTCCCTTCCAGCTATGTCTCCCCTCGCATTGTTCTGTGCACACAGTTGTCGCATTCTTGACAAGACTCTAAAAAGGATCTAGGAGCATTTGCATTGTTTGTTTGGTGCTAACATAAAAAAGAATGGCTCCGAGCTCAATCCTGTGTTTTGGAATTGCACGTTTTTTTGTTTTTTGTCAGGCATTTAAGAACAAAAGTGAGGAAAAACAAAAGAAGGGACAAGAAAGAAGATATGTGATATGTATTTTTGGACTGTTGTATACAGTTAAGGCCAAAATGATTCATATTCTGGCTGAATTTTTAAAAGAATTATGTAGGTATTTGCACATTTCCACTTTCCACATTTTCTTAATTTTGGGGCACTTTTTTTTTTTTTTTTTTTTTTTTTGCATAAATCTCCAGTTTCTTGATGTTAGACAGATTTCTTGTTACTTTGGTCTTCAGTTCTCTCCACAAAAATTCACAATCTGATGATTCAAGTCTGGACTCTGGTCTTGGTCACTTCAAGCTGTTGATCCTTTTTCCTGCCATCCATTTCTTGACCACTTTGGCTAATAGGTCATCTTATGGCTGAACTTGAGACTGACATCTTTACATCTTTGCAGCTTCTTGCTACTGTATGCGTTTCTTCTAAAAATTGTTAAATTATTAAACAAATTTCAAATAAAAAAGATGGAGATAGCTCTAACAGTGGCCAGTTACTTGGAAATCTGATTCCCCTCTACTCCTTACCAAATGGTATTGAGAAATGAACAGCTGTGTGCCTTTAGAAGAGATTATATCCAACCTCAGAAAGGGATATAACACCATGGTTAAAATTTGGCAGTCTTTTGTAAAAAGAAGCATCAATGGAACAACAGTTCTTTTCATTACTTTATTATTACAAGACATGTCAAACATGTTCAGCAAGAAGACGTTGTATTAAGCACAATTTGAAGCCAATTAGAAAACAAAACAACACTATAGCCCTGAGATATTTTTGTATGAACAGAATGGAAAGTGTTTTTTAGGACATGACGATGCAGTTTGCAGCTTTTCCAACCGAGGCTACAACACTGGGCATGTGAACACTATAAAGGACTTTGGAAAGACAGCGAAAAGACTAAAGCAATCAACAACACAATAATTGAGTTCATAACCCTAGATGAGCAGTCGGAGAGATAAGACACATCCGCAGCGCAGCCACACTGATTGTTTATGATGTAATGTGCTCTTCACTCCACAAACAAATAAATGAACATTTTCTACAGCGGCTGTATGGCGGCTGTCTGCCTTTTTACTCAAGATCTTTTCAAGACGTCACATTTTACAAACCTTTTTAGCTTTTTGTATTTGGCCAAATGCTGTAAAGGTTTTCAGTCATGCAGTTCATAATGGCATTTGTACATACTTTGAAACTTGTTAAAGGCTTCAGTGTTTCTCAAATGTTTTAGCCTTCACTGCCCAATTCACTTTCTAGGCAAAAGTGATACTATTTTCCAACTTTGAACCCATGCAGATTGCAGTTTTAGGCCACATTCAGACTGAAGAAAAAAGTGGTCCAAATCATATCTTTTGCAATGTGACTTCAGGCTGAACGGCCAAGTCACATTTCATCCAACTTTTATGTCATTGAAATGCAACAGACAGCCTGCACCGGAGGAGGCGAGAGCTGGCCAGATCAAATGTAAACAAGCATGGCAGACACCATGATGGAGCTAGTCAATGGAAAAAAGTGAGGTGTGTCAAATGACGTTCTATTTAAACTAAAGTTGAGCGGTTGTATTATAACTGAAATGAAGAGAGAGAGAAGATAAGAATTAGGATTGAGTAGTGTCGCTGACAGATGTACTCAAACATCTGTCGTAATAATTAGAAATTATGGATAAACTCTGTGGCAGTGAAGCCCCTCATGCCACAATCCCACCACTCCAGGCTATGTCATGTCTTTTTCCATGCATTGCAGGTCACACCAGAGTCACACTTGGAAGTCACACTTAAAGTGTAACGTGAAGAGCCACACAAAAACAAAACAAAAAAACAAATCTGATGTTGTGCATTTAAAAATGATCTACTGCAAACCTTGGCCATTTGAGTGTGAACTGTTTGCCTTGCTATAATCTCAAACCAGTCTGGCCATTCTTCTCTGACCTTTTTGCACCCATAACGTCCACTCACTGGACATTTTTTCTTTTAGACCATTTCCTTGTAAACCCTAGAGATGTCTTGTGGAAATGCCAGTTTCTGAAACACTTAGCCTGTCTAGCACCAACATGTAATGTCCAAGCTCACTCAATTGTGGCCTTTGAATGGTGCTAGTGATGGAGCATGAATCTCGCCCAAAGTGCATACTGTCGTTGTGTCCCTGGGCAAGACACTTCTCCCACTATGCCCATTCCAGTCACACTATGCAGCACAAAGGGCATCTGCCTTTAAAACCTGCCAAATCACTAAGTGACTGATTTGCTGTGGCAACCCAGAATAAGAAAGGAAGCAGCCAAAAGATTAAAAAAAAAATTAAGAAGGTGGCCTTTGATTGTTTGTTCATGTCCAAGGTAAGTTTGTTTTGCATATTTTGGCACTATAATCGGAATTCTGATATGTTGTATGTCTTCCCAATCGAGCTAATTCTTTGTAGAAAACTAAAAAATTGAATGCCCAGACTCCAATTCTTTCCCATTGCACACCTTTTTCTCAAAGAGTGCCTTCAAATTGATATGTTCCTGAACCTTTTCATTAATTACCTCAGACCTCAAAAACCACAAATGTCTTCCCATACGCTGCTGCCTCTCCTGTGTGAGTCCACGAGAGACTGCCTCGCCTCCATACAGCGGGCCCTCCGCTGCTCGTCCTCCAGAGCTGTGGCCAAGCGTGCAAATGGCAAATGGACAAGGGGCTTCCCGGCGGCCCTCGCTTCTACCCCATGCCTTATTCATGAGTGCCTCTGTGTGTGTGCATGTGTGTGATGCCTCTTGTCACACACACACATCATCCAGACCTCTGCCACTAAAACCCTGCTGACATTTCCACTTTATGTGCATTGCAAGAAAAGTGATAATGGCAATAGAAGGCCTTAACGGTAAGAGAACATTGGAAGAAGAAGAAGTGTAATCCAGTGGAAGAAGCAGCTCTCAGTAAGTCCTCAGTGGTATATATGTTGGCTGGAGTATGATAATGTGATTACTGCTGCTGTTTTTATATATGAGGTAATAACACTGGGGAGATTGAAGTGGAGTGGTCAAGGCTAGGGGCCAGTGAGAACAGCTCGTGTGTGCTACAGAGGCTTGCAGCGCACTTCCAGAGGCAAGATCTGGTTGTAACGCAGTGGAATAAGGTTGCATCGAAAGTATATTGTTTGGAAAGTATGCATTTTTGCTTTGGCGAGAAACAGAGAATCACTTAATGAGGTCTTGTTTTTCACGTCTTGCTTTCATCCAAAGAAAAACAACTGACGTAAGTGGTTGCATTGGATTTATTGCGTTGTGTCAATTCGAGCTAAATTTTAAGTTATATTAAGCATGAACCCAAAAAAATGTGCTTCAATATTTCTAATATTCCTCATATTATTGTGTTGAAATAAAATATTTTTTATGATAAATTCAACTCAAATGTATTTGTTAGTGTACTGCAGTGTTTCGTAACCAGGGGTACAGGGACCCCTAGGGGTATGCGAGCACATTGCAGGGGGTACTAGAGTTAGCTGATCATTTATAATACTTTTGAGAAAATATTTGGCTGTCAAAGACTACAATGAATCTAAACCAGGACTAAACCAGGACTAAGCCGGGTCCAAATCAGAACTTGGAATTATTTCATAACTATACATTTTTCAAGCTCAGGTGTCTCTGTGACTGCAAAACTGCTAATTTTATTTATATTATATTTTGTTACATATACATTTCAGGTTGAAGGTGAAGTATTATTAGTTTAATATTATGATTTTTTATTTATTCTGATGTTAAAATATATAGTGAAATTCATACATTTAATAAGAGTTTATATTATTATTATTATTATTATTATTATTATTAAGTATAATTAAGTATTAATGAACGCAGATGTTTTTGTTGACCACTTTTTAAAGAATAATCAACCGAGATGCATGAAGGGGGTACACAAGACAAAAACGGTTGGGAACCATTGGTGTACTAAATTGACTGAGTAAAAATTACTTAAATTTAATACTAAAATTAAAAATTGACCAGTGTTTTTGTTGTTGTTTTTGTTTAGTTATTTAGGCCTTCCCAGGAGAATATAAACCAGCTCTCTTACCAGTTCAATTCCAGAATTGAGAAAGCCTCTTGGATAAGAGGTGAAACATCTTCAACTTTTAAATATCCAATCCAGATGACTGATTTTTTAACTTTTTGTTGCGATGCTATTACCCTGGACGAGTGAGAGTCTTCACAGACATTTTAACAAAACCTTAAAGAATAAATATATCTGCACTCGTTTACATTTTATTGCATAAAATAAAACAATGCAACACATTTTTAAAATTGCAGTTTATTTAAAAGTTTACCAGACATAAACCTTTTGCAAAGTATTTACCAAACAAAAAAGACTGTAAATTGTGGCTGTGAAATAGATTTTCAGTGTTAACATTACATAAGCAGGAAATGCAACCAAACTGTTCTATGTACACAGTGTTACTTTCCTTATCGCTAACAAAAAGCAGCTGGTGTTATGATTATTGTATGAGTCATTTATAGCTTTGATTGTCAAACTTTTCACAACAACTACCACCTCAGAAAACATTGGTATTTTAAAGTGATTTTAATGGACTACAATGAGCGGGACAAAGAAGGAACACACAGACTGAAAGTATACTAAACCAGTTTGAAGCCAGAGGACATAACCAGGACTAATCTAATAAACCAGGACTAAACAAGGTCTAAATCTCTACCTGCTGTGGTCTAAGCGCCAAATTTTAATCCTAAGTTATTATTGATTTGGCATAGGTTTTACGCCAGATTCTGTATTCCTGATGCAACCCTCTCCATTTATCTGGGCTTGGACTGGCTCAAAAAGTATACTTGTGACCCCTTGTGGCTGGATTATTGTACACATTTACTCTCAAGTTTTTAATAATACTATCAATATGTCCTGGCCTTTTTCTCACTGCACAACGGCACTTTTCCTACAAGCACCATTTTGTCTGTTTCTTCCTCTCCTATGCAGAGAAAAACAAAAAAACAAAGCACAGAACAGCACCTCAGCTGTGTAAAAAAAAAGAGAAAAAACCATTAGTAAAGTATAGGCTTAAATGTAATCCAATGCAACACCCTGCTCACAGCGATGCGCCGGCCGTTGTAACGATAATGTGATTACTGCTGCTCTCTTCTTCTGTGGGGGCAGAGCGCTGGGGAGATTGCATTCTGGTGGTGAGGCTGGAGGCCAGAGAGAGGGCGTCCCACCAAGCATCTCATAAAGTGCAGACAGTGGATCGGAGTACAACAAGTGGAGGGTGGAGAGATGAGTGCACGGACCGCAGTTTCATGGCAGCATCAGCCGAGTGACATTCAGGATAAAATATCTAGTGCGCGGCGCCGACCACTTCTGAGCCCGTCCAGTCAATAAAGTAATAAAGTTGTATTGAGCCCCGGCTTTGCTTAAAGGTCGTATTTTTTGTTGTGAGTTTTTCGGTGGCCAGGTAAAGGTGACATTATCAGCAGGTAGAGTCTGGCTTTCAGGAAAAAAAAAATGAGGAAACTAATTGCATTAAATATTAAAGGCGCAGAACCTCAGATATACAGGAGACATATACTGCTGCAGCTACAACTTAACTCAGGTGTTTTACATTATAATGGATCCTAGACTGTAAATAACTTCTCAAGCTGCAGTATTCAGAAGACTTTGTAACCATAACTTGTCTTTGTTGGAAAAGCCACTCTCTAAACAGATTTTTCAGTGGTTGCTGCAGGGCTATGTAGAGCAAAAGTCAATGGAAAGGTACCTTATATCAGTTTAAATCCTTTCAAAAAAGCGTAGCCTACATCTTACGGGCTTTTGTCTCACAAGTCAATCTTATTACAGTTAAAAAGTTGAACAATGCATGTGTAAGCTGTATTTAAGTATGTGCTGCTGTTGTTTACTATTCGATAAACCATGCTGAAAGCTTCTCAAAATGTACACATCCCTCAACCCCCTTTGTGCCAGTATACCTAAGTTACTCTATGCTCATCTTGCAAAATGCATTCTAGCATTCTAGCTATAAAAAATGACCATTACCTATTATACTAACAGTTTTCCAGGCTTTAATAAGGAAGCACAGGTTCGGAAACAGTGTAGATCAATCTATAGTCTATTATAGTTCTACACATTAGCCTTTAGCAAAGCCCCAATGTTCTCTACCCACTCACTGACAACACAAACCTAGAATTCAGTCATTATCACATTTACACAAATGAATGTATGTAGGACAAATTGTGTTTTTTGTTAGCTACCAGAGATGGAAGAAATACTTACTCAAGCCTCAACCTGTTACTTGTTACTGTTACTTCTAAATAATTTGACTCAAGTTAAAGTACTACAAAATTATTGCTTGAGTAAAAGTAATTGAATATAAATTGTAAAAGTACTTGAAAGTGGTTTTCTGCTGTCACAATGCAAAATCTACTACTACTGCTCTGTAGCACTCTGGCAATGACATAAAAAAGCAAAGGTAACATTTTTTCCCCTTACAGATGTTCTTAAGTAATACGTGTTTTAGAAAATCTACCCAAAAAGTGCATTTTCATCCAAAAATAAATAAATAAAAATAAATAAAAAAATCTAAACAATCTTTTCGCCAATGCTAGCTACCACCCTTTTATCCTTTGAAAACATTGCAGTCTTTTTAGCCACTACAGCGTGCACTATGTTTGCAAAGAAAAGCCTCTGTATCCTCAGCCTCACCACAGCACTGCCTCTCTGACCATACAAAATACAGCTTCTAGTTTCCATCCTCCTCTTATCCTCCATATATCACTTTAGCAATTTGGCATCAATCCTTGGTAATAAAAGTTGCATTAAACACATAGTTGCATATATCTGATTTATTATGTAGAAACTTATGAAATGCATCTGCCGTTCTGTGAGCATATAAAGTGATATGTGTAGAGGCAGAGGTGGTAAGGATATGCGCATATATTAGAGCCTGCAAACACCGTTTTTAAAGCCAGTGTAATGTGGTGCAAATAAGTGGAGAACAAATTGAATGTTACAAGGGAAAAAGCGCTGTATTAATATAAATCACATTATTATTGCTGTTGCGTATACAGTACATTCAAAGTAGAGGGAGATTCGATTAGGGGCAGTGTTTTTCTCCATTTAAGTTAGAAACAAGTGCACTGGTTGTGGCAATAGTTTTTTTTTACTGTCAAAAATACTGACAATATAGCAATATGTGAGCTAAATCCCATCAGTCTACCATAAAATTATCCTTATGTTATTGGTACAAATGCCAACTTGGACGTTAAATGCTCCAAACAAGACTTCTACAACAGCTAATGGTCACAAAAAAAAAAAAAAAAGATATAATATCATATAGGTCTATTATAGGTCTAGAGTTGGTGGCAAATGCTTCATATATTGATCCTATGGCTTGAAAGTGAATCATTGTCATTGCCAGAAAGTGGATCATCCAATCAGAGCGCTCCTTTGGGCAGCAGCAGAGGAGGCGACTCAGATAAAAACTTGATAAACTTCTTGAAACAGGGCCAAGGTCTTGGTTTAGTGGTGCAATTAAGTAGAATGTGAAATTAAAACAAAAAAAGGACACTAATTAGCACATTTTCTTAAACTGTATCACTATTTTTACTATTGGAGAGCCAGTAGATCAAGCCTGTTCATTTGCAAGGGGGCCAAGTTAGAAAATTATAAGATTTGTGAGGGCCAGATGGATTATTATTAATAATACTAATGTACTTTGGGAATAAACTTGTCATGCACATGTTTCTTTTCATTTAGATCATCAGTCTTGGAACACAAATGCACTTTAAAGCTGCCAATCTGACACACTTATGTTTTATACTCAAAAACTAAAAACAATCAACACATTCTTAAGGCTGGCAGAAAATTTCAACAGTTCATTTGTTTTAAAATGAGAAAAGAGTGATGTGCGAATGCAGATTTATAAGGCACTCTTTGCGGGGAGCCTGTTTATGTTTGCTTTTTTTGTGCTGCTGTGAAATTTTGTGTTCTTTCTTATGTATAATGGGTTTAACATTTAGAGTGGTTTTGATTTGGCCAGGTTTTTATTGCGTTGGCCAGATTTTAAGTTCTGTTTGTGCTGGAAACTGTGGTCCCTGGATCTTTGTTTACATCTTGTTTGTTTTCCAAAAGAAACCCTGCAGACAACATTACATTCTTGACTTATTCCGGAGCCATCCTCCTTGTTTAAAAACTCACTCAGATGCTGTTAGGTCATGTATTTTTTAAGATCTCGCCTCTTTTTTTTTAAGAACCGACTGATCGATTAAATTTTAACAAGACCCAGTGATGGGGTCTCGGCATGCTTTAAGCATCCAATCAATCATTGCCACAGCGCTCTTTGGTTCACCTTCTGCTCAGCCCTGGCTTCATCTCTTCCTCCTAACAGTTTTAAGGAAAAGAAAATTATCCCTTGATTAAAATTTAATTAAAAGCCATTTAACTTCCCTCCCTCCTCCTTGGATGCCCTCAACAGAAGTAACTTTCCCCTCTGAGCTCTAGTGGCTCCGGTCGGTGGCTGACGCGCTCTGGAACACTGATTATTCTTTAGCTGCTTTTATTACACCTATACATCAGCACAATTAAAGTCCAAAAAAGGGGTTGTAAAATTCCTCCTCCCCTCACCATGGTAAACAGCTACTCCCTAAGGCGCTAAATGGAGATCTGTGGCACCTTCAGCTAGTTACAAAAAAGGTTATAGTCTTGAAGCCACTTCATAAAGTTTAGCTAAGACTTATACAGGACTCTGGAATGGAGGACAAGTTGGGCCAAAAACTTTTTTTCAAGCTTTTTGAAATACATTTGGACACTTCTTTATTATTATTATACATTTTTTTTTTTACATTTTATACCTTAAAATAATGTATATGTATGGAAAACATCTTATTGGGCAGCTGTTACTTTGGCTGTCGATTTAAGCTCCTACTAGCCCTGCCCACTTCACTCCAGCAGCTCCAAGCTCATACACAGTTTGTTGCAGGTGACAGGGGTGAAGGACTGCAGGTCTAAGGCCATCTTTTGACTAAATTTAGCCCAACAGACATTACAGCCTCTTGTTTATCTTCTTTTAGTTCACACAGAAAAAAAGCTCAATCTCTGAATGCTTGTACTGAAGAGTTAGGGTTAGACGGAAGATGATATAATGCTAATTAGCATGGTTATTAGCAAAATGAACCTAACAGATAGATGAATGAGCTGACTGCTTCATAGCGGCCATAGTTTAAGTGTTGAAATGATCAGAACGAGTCCAGTGATGGTGTATGTGCTTAAAGGGCTTATATTATGCTTTTTTCTTTTAAATTAATTTAGGACGCATCTAGATCAGTATCCTACATTTTGTTAGTCAGAAAACCTTATTTGAAGAAACTCAAAATTTGACTCTGTGAGGAACACTCAGATTAGGTCTCTGTCACTTTAAGAGCCCTCACTCCCTGCTGCTCTCCGTGCTGTCACGCCCCTTCAGTGTGTCCCAACAACACGTCAGTGCAGTAGCAGTGTTTGAGTGTTGTCTGCTGCAGTTTGGGCGTGGGTTTGTTTGGTTGCTGTGGAGGAGGCGTGAACTGTAGCAGTGCTTCCTGAACGGGCCAGAACCGTGAGGGGGGAGGGGCGTGGTCAGGTGGAAAAGGCAGACACCGGTAAAACAAGCTGTTTTGGCCTCTCACAAACTCAGTGTAAAAGAATAGAGGATTACTCAAACATGCATGAATGAAACAAAAACACAACTCCAGGTATCTTTTTGATGAAACAGCATTATAACAAGGTAGAAGGCTCAGAAAAGTCGATTTTGAATATATCCTCTTTAAGAAACTGTCCAGGAGCATTTCATGGAGAAGTTTACTTGTCTATGTAAAGCGGTCAAAACAAGCTCAGCTCTTAAGAAGGATTACAGGATTCCTCAAACATGCCTGAATAACTCCAGGTATGTTTTTAATGTGGAAACATTATAACATGGTAAAAAGCTAGTCAAGTTTGCACTATGTCCCCCTTAAGTCTACAAATTGTTAAGAATTTACACATCATTGTGCATTTGTAGCAATGTCTTGAACAGTAATATTCTAATAAGCATGAGTAAGCTTCTGTGTTGCAGCATCTTTACACATTAGTCGATGAACAACCGCAAACATTGCTTGTTACTTATCTGCTCCTTACAGCTTCATCATTGTACAATAGCAAGTACTTCAGTTTTTGTGGTTTGGATATGTTTCTCAGCAGCAGCAGCACTTCACATTGCATTGCAAAGTGATGGATTTTTATGTCACTGTTGCTGTGTAGAGACAATGGCTGCTCTACTAAACAGTCTTTCACACATCAGTATTGGTCACATGATGCCAACAACACGCCAGTTTTTCTAGCTCTTAGATGATTATTGCTCTTTTCACAAGTATGCATCAAGTTTGTTTTTTGTCTGAAACACGTCCACTAACTATTCATCCTTTTCTGGAGCCCCCACCAGTTGTACTACAAGCTTATGGAGACAAAATGACTCCCCTGTTTTTATCTCCCGACCCCGTCCTGCTCTAACCTTTGAGCTTGGACTTGTTTATCGCAGAGATCATATCTCAGATGGTGGCCCTGTCTTGTCCTGCCTGGCCCCTCAGTGCTAAGGGTCACCATGCAGATTACACTGGTCTTTGGATGTTAGGATCCCACTCTCACAATTAGCCTCTGTGTGAGTCTCCTCTGCCCTTTGAGGTTCACTGTTTAATTAACTAATTGAAAAGATGACTCCTGCGTGGCTGTTTCCTGCCACACCAGCTCCTCCCAATGGGACGGATTGTAAAATGTGTTAGTGCACTCTGTCCCATACGAGGGAATACTAAACTCTATGTGATTAAACTAAGAGCTTACTGCATCTCGTGGTGGTTTACAGTGCACCAAAACTTTCATTCAATTTGTTGTTGTACTTTTGATAGAGAGGCATTCATTAAACTGTGGCTATATTATGCAAAATCATTTTGTTTTTTTTGTTTTGTTTTTTTAGCTTTCTACCATGTTATAATGTTGTTCCCTCATCAAGAGCATTTCCAGAGTTGTGTTTGGTTTCATTCACTTCTGTCTGAGTAATCTTATAGTCTCTTGGAGCCTCAGATTGCCTGATTCCATGAACCCCTTCCCTCTCCAGCAAGC
Source organism: Bostrychus sinensis (assembly GCA_020698575.1). Classification (NCBI taxonomy): domain Eukaryota; kingdom Metazoa; phylum Chordata; class Actinopteri; order Gobiiformes; family Eleotridae; genus Bostrychus; species Bostrychus sinensis. Next base: position 29,427,468 of record CM036247.1, on the reverse strand, counting down.
ACTGACCAATCAACAAGCCCTCTACATTCATTCTGCTCTCATTTATTTATTCAAAAAATAAGTAAATAAATAAAACTGTGTACAGCTGTTTCCACTGATTCCTCCTCTGTTTTTGGCATCTTTGGCAGGAAGTAAAAAGGTTTTTATCACTTTTTCTGTGCAAAAGACCACTTTGCTGCCCTTTGCTGGTCTCTTTACCTATTTTTTTAAGGCATTTGTAAAGTAATTATTGGAAACACCTTCTTTGTCTTTTTTATATATGTTCTAGAGGTCACCAGGATTGGTTTAAAAGCATAAAAACATAATAGCCCTTTAAGATCTGTATACAAAAAAGGTGTATCAATGCACAACAAGACAAAGAATTAAACAAACAAAAGAAAGAAAACATCTAAACAAGACGCCTTCAGAGACCATAGACCTTTTGTAGTTCCAGGGCAAATCCTCTTTGAGCTATAAAACCCTTGCAATGGTAAATAATCTATTTAAACAAATAACTTGTTATTCTAGTAAAGTGATTATCTCAAAATGGGACCGAAACTTTTAAATCTGGATTCACCCTCAGACTGCCACCGAAAAGATGGAGCGACAGCTCATCTCTTCTCGTCTCCTCTCGTTCCCTCCCGTTTCCTCACGTTGGATGACCTTTTTCCCTCTTCATACACTGAAGTGACAACCGACCTAAAGACCATGTCTTGTGCATGCGCGTGATGTAATTACCCCCCCCCCCAAAAAAAGCGACAGATGGCGCCAGTGAGCAAACATAAACGGAAGTGACACAATGCAATGTAGCGCGCCTTGGTCTGCCACTGTTCTCAGCTTGTTTGAACATTTGAGAAGCGTGATAATGGCCGGTTTGGACATTGTTTTGTGTGGATTAGGTGCCGCTGCTCTGTTACTTGAAGAAGATAACTTTCCGCACGGAATTGCGAAAAATGCAAAAATGGTGACAGTAAGCTGCCACAGCGGTTTTCACCTCTCGTCATTCCGTCACTTCCGCTAAAATTCACGTGAGCTGATTGGCGCGGCAGCTGTAGTGCTAGGCCTATCAGAGCGCTTCGTGCCAAAGACCAAAGACCAAAGACCAAAGACGCCGATTCAACAAGGCCAATCGGCAGAAAACTAGTCAGACGGCCTCCGTCCTGGAGGGATGGGGGCAGACGGTGCATACATATCAAAAGGACGGAAATGAGCGACGTGGAAGAACCGTTAAGACGGCTTCAGATGGGCGATCGTCGCCTTGGTGTATGGAGGCCTTAAAATAACAATATTGCCCATGGCCCATACTGCAAAAAAATACAATTCTGTATTTATGAACGCACTTTTTGTTAACAGGTGTTTCTTAATACAATAAATCTGGTGGTGGATTGGACAAAAAAACAGCTTAAACATCTTTGCCAGTTGAAGGTACAAATGCAATATATCAGTGTGGCACAAAAGAGCAGTTTTCATTGTATGAAAACTTTTGATTTGAGAGCGCTGAGCTGTACATCTGTTCTCAAAGACTTGTTTGAAGTCCTATTGCAGAACCCATAGACCTGCTGAAATGAATATGTAACCACAAAAAGACTGTCTGTACAGCTCTTCTGTTCTGTTGTATATGTGCTGTAACAAAAGGCTCAGTGCTGCTCTCCATTCGACCTCTGTGTAGTGCAATTGTAAATGAAAAAAGTTGCCACTGCTCTGGTCATTGCCATTTCATTATTCAACTCACTGCAATGACATCTGATATAGTTTTCTATCCAATGTACTTTTTTAGTGTGTTTTTGAAATGTATTGACAAATTCCTTAAGAAAAGTTTGTTTTTTTTTTTACAATCGTGATAAAAAGCAAAAAAAAAAAAAAAAAAAAGAAAGTATCTGTTAGTGTTTAGTCCTTTTGCCCACCGTTTGCAAACTTTCTGTGGGCTTATTCGTGAGGTTATTTGTGACAAAAATATGTTAGTGATCTAAAAATGCTTTATACTGGACAAAGCATTTGAAGCACTTTGTAGTTGCTTCCTACAGCTTACATAATGCAGTTTTTCAGCAGTCATGCATTGCATATTTAAATCCCATCTCATTTTGTTTTTGGCTTTTTGGTGGTCACAGCATGGGCCAAATGATTTAGCATAAATGGGGCGCTGGATGCGCTTCCTAATCCTTTTTATCATTATTAAATGCCTATACATTATTACACTTTTCTATATTTCTTTATTTCTGAACTGACAGAATTGGACAAGTGTTTTGAGGTCCTCCCCCATGAAATTTTGTGCCCAACAGATTAAATTTCCTGTATTTTGGTGCATTAGATGATGTTGTTATACTTTTGCCTGGCCTGGGTTTTCGTAAAATATAACTACATTTTGAGTTTATAATAAAGACTTGATGAAAACCTAATTTAACCCTGAACTGTTTAAATAATAGATACTTTGAACAAGAGGGACTAGACTATGTTGTTGCCCAGTTTTGCACATTTTAAATAAAATGATTTCTGTTAAATTACATGAATTAACCCAAGCTTAAAAAAAAAAGTTTTATAAGCTAAAGACCTTACAAGTTTAAGGAAAGGTTGACAAAACAGACCAGTACAACTTGTACCTTTGTAATCTGAAGGGGGGAGATTGCTAGGAGAGATAATATAAATTTGTCTTTCTGATACCTTTTTGATTTTGTTTGTTTGTTTAGAAAAACACAATTCATATTTATATTGGTTGGGGGCTCCAGGCAGCCACCTACCTTTGCCTAATGGTAAAGCCGCCTCTGTGTATCACTTTGGTATAAATGACTTCAACTGACACCTATTCATTGCTGTGCTCTTTATTGGCTTGTTTTAAATCGAAACAATGACTTCTTATTGGCTAGACAGATACTGTATTTGGGATCATTTGCTGTGAGTCAACCTCCTCTTATGTGCAGCAGCTATTGGTCTCAAAGTCATTTCCCAGCTCTGGCTTTATCCATCTCCCAGTCCCTCGCAGCACTCTTGTGGGCCCTGTCTGAGTCCACTGTCCCCTCTGTGTGTATGTGGGTGTGTGTGTGTGTGTGTGTGGTCATCCTCCCCCTGCTCTTAATGACCCGTGCAGTGCCTGGGAGCTAGGGGTGTCACAGTGTCCTGACTAACAGCCTGGGCAGATTGGATACTGCCAAAGTCCTAATGCCGGCCAAGCTCTCGATCCCTGCCGTTCCACACACAGAGGAACCCATGCATATGCGCAGAGACACACTCTAGTCTCCTGCTGCTTAGACCAATACAAATGTGTTTATGTTGCACTGGATGGCTGCGCTAAGACATTAGTAAAAGTAGATGTGAATGTAGAGTATGACTATATGTGCCACTGCAGTGAATACAGTCGCCAGTCACTTTGTTAAGTGTTAAATGTGGATGTATCATTGGCCAAACAAGACTGGCTGCAGAAATGATGAAATGCAGCAGCTTTATTGGGTTTAGAGCAGCCATTTGTGTCATTTTTCTGTTCTATACACTGAATTACTCTGGTCTTTGGTGATTCGACATTCAATATTGGAAGGCAGAACAAAAAAACTGCAGAATAAATGCGGTTGGATGGATCTCTACCAAGAAGGATAGAGGACCGAAATACGGCATGTACAGGACAAAGCATTTTGAAAATATACAACCAATCAGAGAATCAAAGCATTGCACAAAAGCCTGCCTCATTTTTGATAAACAGTTCGGATTGGTCAGAATCATTTTTAGGGAAATGTGGCTTGAATGGAAAAGGTTCCAAACCCACTTCACTTAGAAAGAAAAGATAATTTAGCCTTTGTGATTAATGGTAACTGGTCTCCATGTCTGAATGTCATCCTTAGCCCCTAACCCCTCAAAAACTATATAATCCCACACTACTATATATATTGGTCGAGTGGTTCTCAAACTGTGGCACAGGTACCATTGGTGGGCTCCTTCTGGTAGAGCTCAGGACTCTTTTCCTGTCGTTATATATGTAGTTTAATTTAGAGCCAGTTTAGTCCTGGTCTCTGTATTTGTCCTGGTTTATTAGGATCAAGATTTAGGCTTATTTTAGCCTAATATTGTCTGAGGTGGTACTTGGTGTGAAAAGTTTGAGAATGACTGTAGTAGACTAAACAGTAGACTCAGTAAGTGAACAGATTCAAACACTTGCTCACTATTTTTTGCTTGCCATTAATCACCTGACTCACCTGACTTTTTACCAAACTGCCCTAATAATGGGCTTCAACTTGACTGGACTTGAGTAATATTTAGGTATTTATAGAGAAATAAAAATCATACATGTTACAGTTGCAAATGTAGTACAGTGTATGCATGCTATTGCAGTAAACATATCCAGTATGTGCCGAGTGCATTTGAGCAGTCAGCTGGAAAGACTGCTGCAGCGTTGTGCCTCAGATCAGCACAGGGGCAGGGCCTGATTAACCTGCTGGGGCGACTGGGGGCTAAATGAGCTGTTAGCCCCCATGCAGCCCCACACTACACTATCAAACAGCCTCTGAGTATTGGTTTGTTTGTGTTGTTGGGGTGCCACCAGCAGTTGTCTATTGAATAAAAAAGTGCTGCAGTGTCTCAGGTTGGCTCCGACTCAATTTATTTGTAATGTGAATAAACATACAGTGAATGTTTAAAGAGGCCCATTGAAGGCGCATTAATTACTCAGGTAATTAAATGCTAAACACACTTCTACTCCAGTGCAAATGTAATTCATCAAAATGCATACATTGGTTAAGTGTATTCACTTTTGAATAGATGTAATTTGTTTCTATGAGACTAAATTAAATCAACATATTCCATATGCATATGTTTACAGGTTTCCTTGGGGACCCAGGCACAAACTGCTATGTTAATATATAGAGTAAATTGTTAATATGAATTAAGATATAGTATACACTTACCATTCAAAATAAATTGTTGAGTATATTTATTTGGTAGTATCTTTATGTGGTACTAACAAAGTATTCTAAAGGTTTTCCATTACACACATAACACATAGTATATGAATGAGGCCTTGTCCACATGGCTCAGGCATAGCCCCAAAGGTTTTTATTGTATAGATGTTTCATCCACATGGATCTGGCATTTTAAAAGCCAAATAGTGCCATTTTTTAAACCAGATCCCAGAATGAAAAGATTTCAAAACACTGTTTACATGTCCCATTCCATTCCATGTTTGCAACCCATACACATCTTTTCTGAAACGATGACGCCGTAGCCCCACATCTCTCTTACCCTGCATGCGCTAAACTCTGAGAACATTAACAACAATGGCCCCTTACAGTGTTGTGTTCAAGTTGCAGATGCTACTGAGCTTTTTTTGGCTTTTACAGCAAAATGTTATGCTCCTCTTACTACAGAGCAAGGTCTCCTTTCTAGCTCGCACATTCATATTCACTGTCATGTTCTTATGTTTACATCGCACCAGTTTTCTGTACCTGTCCGGTGTGTTCTTGTCTGGCTTTAGCTTCTTTTTGTGGCAACATTACAGTGCCACTAACAGGCCTGGCATATGCATTACATTGTTTTCAGTGGTTTTGTGTGAGACATGTTTATGAAAGAAAAATTGAAACGGTAACATTTTTGTCTCTGTGTGGATTTAGGATCCCTTGTTAAACATTTTATACAAACTGCTGTATTTTGTATTTAACACAGTTTGCTTGGAGTCTGGAGTTGGCATCTTTGGAGAGGCCAACAATATAAAGTCATGTGTGCAGTATTGCAGAGTATAGAAAAAGCATTAACATTAGTCAGCCAGTGTGGGTACCGCCAGAACTAGTGATTTGCTCGGTTTAGTTTGTAGATATTTTTGTGTGTGCAAGCTACTAGGCAGTTGATTTTTGAGAACATTTTGTTGAGGCAAGGAAAACTGAAGCTGTACAGTTATACAATAACAGGTGGCAGGAGCAGCAGTCTGAGCAAAGATGCCCAGACTTCTCTCTCCCTACACTCTTCCTCTAGCTCATTACCGAGGTTATTTCAGACCAGCCTAGACATAACCTGAGGCCTCCTGATGGGTATAAGCTGGCTAAGCAGGAACTCCTTCACTTGAGGCAAGAACTCTCCTTCAACCCATAGAGGAATGGCTGAGAACCATGGCCTCAGACTTGTTGGTGCTGATTCTCATCCCAGCCGCTTCACACTTAGCTGCAAACTGCCCCAGTCCATGCTGACGGTCCTGGTTAAATCAACCCAACAGGACATCATCCACAAAAATCAAGGATTAAATCCTGTGGTCCCCAAAGGAAAATCCTTCCAGCCCTTGGCTTTTCTAGTAAGTAGCAGCAAAAAGTAAGAATGATCATAATTTAGAACAACATAAAGCAAATAAGGCATTTTGAATTATATTGTAAACATTATTAATGCACAATAATGTCTTATTAACATAATGTTACCTTTTTTTTATATACCTGGATTGAGGAGGTCAAAGGTCTTTCTTTTTCCTATCAGCTAATTCCCTCTGAGGTTACCACAGAAAATAAACTGCTGTGTGTACTGTTTGCTTATTTATTTGGCATACTCTTATATGGCATATGGTCATGAGCTGTAGGTCATGACTGAAAGGACAAGACAATACAAGATACAAGCGGCTGAAATGAGTTCCTCTGCAGGGTGGCTGGGCGCTCTCTTAGAGATAGGGTGAGGAGCTCTGTGCCCCAGCGAAGAGCTTGGAGTAGAGCTGTAGCTCCTTCACATTGCCATGGAAGAGTTTTTCCCCACCAGGTAGGGGCGTCCAAGGATAGGAGATACCCTAGGACTGTTTAATTTTGTGACTGTTTGTTTGTGTGTGTGCCTATTCCTGTAAAGCTATTTGAGGTGACTGCTGTTGTGACATTGGGCTATATAAATAGAACTGGATGTCCCACCATAATGAGACCCCAGGAAAGGCCCATGACACGCTGGAGGGACTGTTTCTCAGTTGGCCTTGGAACACCATGGGATTCCCCCTACAGAGCTGTAGGAATTACCTGGGGTGAGGGAAATCTGGGCATCTTTGCCTCTGCCAAGAGCCCTGGATAAGCGGTAGAAGATGGATGAATGGATGGTTTCATGCCAGATTCTCTTACTGACACAACCCTCTCCATTTTTCTAGGCTTGGGACAGGCACAAACTGTACACTAGCTTGTGACCCTTTGTTGGAGCTGGTTAAATCCAACTATAATACTAAAACAAGAAGAAACACAGACACGTTAAATGGTTTACTTGCAAGGAGAGCAGACAGAGATGAAGACCCAGTGACATGCACCGGGGACATTCCCTCCATGTGCTCTGGGCTCCCTGTCGCTCTCATGCTTTTTATTAAACATCACGCCCCTGATTACATGCACCGTCTCTGTCCGATAAGGGAATTGGGGAACTAGGACAGAGACAGTCATCAACTCTACATATGATAATTTAACATAACAACGCTGGTTATCAGTTCTGAGGCCGCACTTTCTTATCCAGTGGTCATTCTTCTGCGGCCATGCCATGCTTAATCTATACGGTCAGTATAGATTAAGCAGTCAGTCGTGCGTCAGCATTATCTTACTGGAACACTCTGTAACTCAGCACATGATTAATACATTCATAACACACATATTGTACTTAGGATTTATGAGACATATAAAAGTAGATAACTTATATACACATTTCTCTAACATTTCCCTCCTGTTTATCAACTTTTATTTTATCATCTCATAACCACTTCTAGTCGATTTTTAATTACGGAATCATTGTGTTTTACACTCAGAGGGGTGTTTAGACATTGTCTTCATTGAAAAGTTCTGCTATCATAGTCTTTTTGTTAAATGCGCAAGATGAGTCTGGTCGTTGTTCTTCAGTTGCAGTAACAACCTGTGAGGTGTGTGCTCTGCTCGTTGTGAGATGTATGTGTATTGTGAATTCACCGGAGCGAACACAGGCGGCGCTAGGCTCACACCTGTGTCCGTGCAGGTCAACGCAGCCTGACTGTTGTGAGTCAGTGAGTGGTGATCCTCTTGGTCAGTTTAGTTGTCCTCAACGTCCAGAGAGGAAGGTTGTTGTTTGTCTCCGACTGATGAGAAGTTGTCCCCTGGCTCAGGGACCTTTTGAAGCGGCTGGCATTGATCCAAGTGGAAGTTGTAGAAGCCGGAGATGGAGCAGAGGTTGTTGTGGAGAGTTGAGGCCCTTCTTAAAAGAGCCAGTGTTGTCCAGGTGGCTCAGTTGGTCAGCTGTGATGTTTCCAGTACAGGCAGAGCTTTGGGCCCTGCCTGTTTTCCCTCAGCACTCTCCCATTGTGTTATCTACTTTTCCAGAGTGGAGGTAGGAGCAGTGATACCTCACAGCATTCATTTAGGAAACATGTTTTTGGTAAACGTATTATCTGGGACCTGCTGAGAGAAAATAGAGGAACACGTTGCACACAAAACAATGCCATCCCCCTTTTTTTTTTTTTTTTTTTCTTGGGATGGTCTCGTGTCTGGACCATGATCTCTGAATTCAATTCTCTCATGGATTTTTTGTAAAGTTGTAATTTGGCAAAATAAGTTAGACTCACATAGATGGCACATAAAAGCATCAAATATGATAAGGCAATCTGAAATAATTTACCAAAGGTGTTATAGTTACCACATCCATGTATTTTCCTTGGATTTTCCTTAGTTCCTTGGATGTTACACACTTTTCTGAAGTGTGCTTGTTCCATATTTCATATTGTTCCATATGGGTTTGTATCAGCTCAGTCTTTTGTTCCATTTGTATTGCTTTTAGGTGATAGTTCAGTCTGTGGAGGGAAATATCAACATATACACACCACAACTCTTCTCCTAGAGTTGTTTTCAGTGGGTTCAGATCCAGTTTGTTGGATCCTTATTATCTTTATTAAACACCTGTTAAAACCTGTTAATTTCAGAAATATCAACATTTTGGATCATAACAACACAAAGAGTGATTAAAGTTCACATATTCACATTCACCCAGACATTCACACAGAAAGTGTTATTAAACCTGGTCAAGTCCACATCAGAGTTTGGTCAGTCCCAAAAATGTATTTTACCATTCCCCTTTCATTTTTGTGCACAATTTTTTAAGAATGACGTCATGTTAACTCAAACGTTTTGTTGCATTATTGCTGAGGCCAGGAAGTATCCTGTCTGTGATCACATGGCCCCATAAGGTCACCACTGTTTCAGATGAGCAGAGTTTCTAATTCTTGTTGCAACAAGTTCAATACACCTTTGAAATAAAACAGAAAATGCTTCCTAAATTAGTTATTTTAAACTTACAGAAATACACAGAGTTCTCAGTAAATGCAGATTCCTTACCCCAGCTGCAGGTGTTGTGTGTGTGCTTTTACCTGCATTATGTGCTGTGGACAAGATTTCTGTACATAACCTGTCAACCCTTTTGTGTACCACTTTTGCTTGAGTGCTGTTAACATCCCCCCTTTTGACACATGGACCATCCCATGTGTTAATTTGGCCCGATTTTTTTTTCTAAAAATTGTTATGAAGGCAAGGCTGGAATTCAGGCCTCTACTAAAGATCATCATGTTGGGTTGGTATGCAGACAAGGAGGGGCGGAGCTTGTAAATTAACCCGTCTTGCCATTATTGTTACCAACGACAAGACATTGACATGACAGGACATTGGACAAACAGACAAAGACAAAGAACAGAGACACAAACAACAAACAAACTCAGAGTAGCACTAGTATTAAAAAAATAATAATAAAAATAAATAAAACATAACAAAACATCTTCGACCATTACTGTCCCATCTAAAAAGAGCAAGCTAAACCCTCTCAGTCTAACGTGTTTCTACTCCCATCGTACAGGTTATCCACTGTAACCTGGGGCTTTTGACCTTCTCCCACGTCTGACCACATGACCGCAAATGGCAACACTTAATGCCATGGTGATATAGTTATACAAAAAAAAAGTACTGGAGAATTTTCACAAAGCAGTATTACTCCTGCCTCCCTTAGAGCATTAAAACTGGAGTAATGCCAACAATAGCTTCTTGTTTTAAGGGGTACTGGTGCTGGTATGGCCTATAAGTAGATTTAGGGGTGATCACCACTGGTTCATAATCTTTGATCAAACCAACATCGTATTTTACTTTTTGCCCACAGGTCCTGTGAAACTGCTTTTAAAGCAGGGATGGCTGCAGCCTCAGAGTCAGAGAGAAAGAGGAGGAGGAGGTGCTGTTTTGATAAGCGTCATGTTTATCTGACACCAGAGACACAGAGCAGTCTGAGTGTAACACAGAGGTGAAAGGCATTCTGTTTGCTTCAGCACAGAAGAGAATGAGACCCAGGGTCAGAGGTGGGGGCCCAGTCTGTGACTCGTGTGATGTGCAGTGCAGGTCATCCTCATGCATATAAGTAGTTCCCTCAGGAGACACCTGGTTTGTGCCATTTTGATTAGGTCTGTAGTATTTGGAGTTGGTGGCAATTTCCATTGCTATAAATATAAAGGAGTCCCAGTTCCCAACCTGACTCCTGTGAATATGTTGTTACTGGCCAAATGATCAATTGTTACGACCGGAGGACCTTCTGGTGTGGAGATAAGGCAAATGTCTAATCTGCACATCAGATCTCAACGCAGAAAATTAACTGGACATAACGTGGAAAAATGGAAAAGAGCTTAAAAGTTTTGCCTGCAGGGTCTAAGCATGAAAGTGGAGACATATTGCTCTCGCACAGTGTCACCAGAGGCACTGACAGAGTAAAACATAACAACCACTCATTTTGGGAGATTTCTTTAAGACTAGCCTTTTGACCACAAAATTAGTGGCCCCTGAATCAACAAGAAACATATATATATATATTTTTTTTTTTCCATTCAATTCAATGGTATATCCTCGTAAGGCTGTATTTGTCAATGAGACCAGACTTGCATAAGTTGTAGCTGCTGGCTTAGTCTTATTCTCCAAATAAGTGTCTGCTTGTGAAACCAATGTGTGTGTGTTAGCAGTAAGCAGTTCTTCATTGCAGAGCTACAGATGTGAATGTGTGTGTGTTGTGGGTGCAGTACCTTCCTCTGGGTGACGTCTCCTCGGTGCGTCTCTCACGGGGCCCGTCCTCGCTGCCCAGTCAGTCTGACCCCTGGGGAGCACTCAGGCGAGGTCCTTCACTGTATCTTTGTGGACCACTCGCATCCAGTGTCCAACTTATACAATCTCAAGCCCAGTGTCCAAACTGTCCTCAAATGTACCATACGTGGTCTTGGCCTCTATTTTGTCCTTGGTGGACCCTCTGTCCTCTGTTCCAGTGACCACGACCCTTGCCTCGGCCACGTCCTTGTCCCAGGCATCCGCGCTCTCTGCATCCAGCTGCATGGTCAGAGCAGCTGTGTGTAAGTCCTTGTTGATGCTGTAATTGTCCATTTCCTCACACTGGCAACTTGGACCATTGGACATTGTGAGGAGGAGCCCAGTTCACAGAGTGCAGCTTTAAGGCCCGACAGAAACTTGCTTTCTTATGTGATGGGTGCTACAGTCAGTTCAACTCATGTTTAAACTGGTGGACTGGGCTTCCTGTTCTTCTTGTTCTGAGTCTGATGACTTGGGTGGCTGCAGATGGAGCTGTAGCCTGGCCTGATGGTGTAGGTGGATCGTGTCGGCTTTTGGTCTCACTGGCAGGTCACTGGAGGAATCTGGCTCGACCTCGGCTGTTATCTCTGGGGCCGCTCAGGCTGCTGCTGTTGTTGCTGGGGACTGACAGTGGGCAGGAGTCCAGGTCCAGGTGGAGTCCCACCGTGGAGAGGTCTGGAAAAACAGAGGAAACACAGGCAGCAGTATCTGATCTCTTTTTTTTTTTTTACATGTTATTCACATTTCAAAACAATTTTGTGTTCTTGTACTTTCTCTAAATCAGATTTCCTTTGCTTTTTATTCTTCCGCTTGTTATCAAAATTGTTTTCAATTTTTTGAATTACAAGAAAACATTTTAAATATTCTGTATAGTGTATCCTCTTTCAAGCATCAGTTGAAGAAGTAAGAAAAATGAGATTACAGTGACACAAAGACCTACTATAACCTACAAAGATTGACTTTTGCTTGACACTCACTCAACTCTTTGTCAGACTCACCCTCCATTGTTGCGGTCCTCTCCACACACACTGACCACAATTTAGTTTAGCCAATAGCAGAAATTTGAATAAACAGGTTTTCTGCTCACCTTTTAGTAGAGGCCGCCCGGGTCAGTGGGAGGAGAAGTTCGCTGCAATGACGATGGTTGACTGGCGCCTTTTTTTTCCCGTGGACTTCTGGCCACGACTTTAGTACTTTCAAATTATGCGAACTTCTGGCCGCGGTGTAGGCTTCAGGCTACTTTTAGTGTCCAATAGAACAGGCTTCAGGCTGTTCTGAGTACTCTTTTTACGCCGGCGGTTGAGGTGACTTCAGGCCTCCAGGGCTCTAACCCTGTTTTCTTGTTGACCTCATCACGTCAGGGTCACCATAATGACGTGTTCTTTTTCTAATCAGTAAAGACTCCAATCAGTTTCTTTTAGCTTTTTTGTCTTTTTATTTTCATAAGCCAAATTACAGAGCTCTGGGTTGGATCTGTCCCTATCGCCTACTTACTCAGGGCTTACGCTGGGCGTCCAACAACGACCGTCCCTATCACACTGAATATATCCCAGGCTCAACTTCATACCACCCACTCCAGATATGGGCATAGTCCAGGATCTGAACCAGTTCTCAGGCAAAGCAGTGCGAGTTGTAAAGGAGGGGTTGTTATCATTAGCAGAGAAGTGCGAGTTGAAAGGGAAGGGGCTGTTATCGTTTCTGCTCTCCCATGAAGGCCACATCGCCCGCACAGATTGTTCTCTTGCACTTGTTGTGACGTCTTGAGTTCTGGGTCAGATCCTGGTCACATGATTAGATACATTTCATTATATTTCATTATATATTTGATCATGTTAAAATCACATACAACATTCCCCCTTTTGATTATAATAAAACCCTGTTTATAATAATCAATAAATAAAGTTAATGACAGCAGCATGTATTTTTTCTCGTAGCTGCGCCAGCTCTATTGTGCTGAGTTTACCATTGAAGTTATATTTTTCTATCCATTTGCGGAGATATTTATTTAATTTAGGGTCATGGTTTTTTACTACTTTGTAATCTTTGTGTTTTAGTTGTTCCGGGTCGGCCGCCCTTTTTCCTGATTGTTTCCCATTTTTATAATTTAGTTCCTCCTGGCGGGACCTAAGGTCCCTCTAACGAGGAAAAGATTTCAGTCAGACAGTGACAATAGTTAATACAGTATTTCTCAAGCTTCTACCTGCGGTCAGGCGGAGAAATCTTGTCTAGCACATCTGTATTACTTCACTGTATTTTTCTGACTGTTTTAAATGAACTTTCACCGTTGCAGTTCCTTTCACGCTCACATGCATGGCCTGTGTCTACTTATCCGTTTTTTTTTTCCTCTTTTTAAAAACGCGATATTTTAGTAGACCAACGTTTACCGATCTGCCGTCGGAGGGTGGTTCAGCCCTTTTTTTTGCATTTACCAACTACTTGTAACCTCGAGTTACTCGTTGGATGACTTCTCTGTTACCCTGCCAGAGCCTAGGATGCCACAGGTTTCTTTTTCACTGCGCGTCGCGTCTTTTCTCCCATTCACACTCACATTCAGTCTACAACGGTTACTCACTCTTTGTGTGTCTGTCTTTCTCCTTCGGATTCTCGTCAGCCGTCAGACTCCAGTCGACAACGAAGAGCCAGCCGGTCAAACGGTATTTGTGCAGCGGCCGCTGTCTTCCTGGGTCTCAGTTGCCCTCCGGAGTCCTCAGGCGTCTTGAGATCCGGCTCGAAGGACCAATTGTTGGAGCTGGTTAATCCAACTATATAATACTAAAACAAGAAGAAACACAGACACGTTAAATGGTTTACTTGCAAGGAGAGCAGACAGAGATGAAGACCCAGTGACATGCACCGGGGACATTCCCTCCATGTGCTCTGGGCTCCCTGTCGCTCTCATGCTTTTTATTAAACATCACGCCCCTGATTACATGCACCGTCTCTGTCCGATAAGGGAATTGGGGAACTAGGACAGAGACAGTCATCAACTCTACATATGATAATTTAACATAACAACGCTGGTTATCAGTTCTGAGGCCGCACTTTCTTATCCAGTGGTCATTCTTCTGCGGCCATGCCATGCTTAATCTATACGGTCAGTATAGATTAAGCAGTCAGTCGTGCGTCAGCATTATCTTACTGGAACACTCTGTAACTCAGCACATGATTAATACATTCATAACACACATATTGTACTTAGGATTTATGAGACATATAAAAGTAGATAACTTATATACACATTTCTCTAACACCCTTTGAGGCTGGATTGATGTCTTGACTTTGTTTGTAACTTTAGAGTTGATATATGGGTTATATGGCACTGCAGCACACAAATGAGACCCAGAATAAAAACACAAACGACTTTCTTTAAAGTTAAAGGTCAGCTTTCATCTGATGTTCTATTGATTGGACAAACCCATTTCCAAACTTTGTGTTTCAAAAAACTCTCTGACTACATCCATCAAACGAGTCCAGCTAGGCCTGAACGGACTGGGCCTGTGTGTTGGAGGCTCACAGTCCCAGTGCGGCGGCCATTTCTACCTCTTCTTTGTGCATGGCTGTGTCTGCCTCTCTAGCGTGTATACACAGTGTGCAGGTGAGTGATGAACGCTGCAGAGGCTTTGGTGCAAGGCCTGTGCTCAGAAATCACAAGAGGACCCCAGTCACTCCATTCGCCCTGAGCCTCACATGACTCCGCTCCCCGTACACACCAACACATCCACAGGCTCCCAGATATAACGCGCCAGGCGGGGGCAACCCAGAAGCCTCACATCCTTTTAACTGGGTCTCATAAATCACAGTCAGCAGCGTGGCAGGATTATGTTGTCAAGTAAAAAAATTGCAAAAAAAAAAAAAAAAGTGTGTGAGGCTGTGTGTGTGTGTCTAATGCAGCGCAGCCCGGAGTAGGACAGGTGGCGCCGCACTGACATGGTATTGTTCGTGTGTTTTTTTTTTTTTTTTTTTTTTTGGGGGGTGGCTACATAAAGCAGGCTCACAATGCACAGACAGCTGAATGACTCCAAAAGGATCTTGAGGAAAGAATTGAGCAGGTGGATGAAAAGCTGGAACAGAGATGTAAAGAGGAGAGGGAAGTGCGCTACGAGAGAAGGAGAATGAGCTGAGAAATTAGGATTCTACTGTACTGGGAGTTTTAACATGAGACTTTTTATACTTTTGGCACATTTGTCATCTCATGGTTCATTTGGATATTAAGCCATAGTAACATAAATACAGTAAGTTAGCCATGACCACCACCACACACGCTAACACATTTATCAGGGGCGTTGGGCTGGAGGAGGTAAAGGGTGCAGTTTACCCAGGGCCCACTTCAGGGAGGGGCCCTCAAAAAGCCTGGAATATGAGCGAGAGATTTTGATCAAGTGAGCATGGGGGCCCACCAAATTGATTTAAACAAAGGGCCCAGAATAACTTGCTACAGCCCTGATATTCAAAGACTGAATCAGAGGTGGATGAAGTGTCTTGCCCAAGGACGTACACATTGAACGATTAAACTGCCAACCTTCCAGTTAGTTAGTTAGCAACCGTCCCCATCTCCTGAGCTATTGCCATTCATAGTCTATAGATTTTTGGGAGTCTGTGGTTTCATTGGATATTTATTTTCTCGTTCCTGTGGTTTTTTGCATTTTATTGAGACCTGGCAACAATATTCATAATGGCATATTTACATGTAATACAAAAAACACTGAACAATATGTCATTTTTTAATAAATTATGAAAAATAAAAAAAAAATCTTTCATCATAAGCATTATTGTTTTGAACCTATTGCTATTATTATTAACTATATTACCCTTATTGTTTTTTATTTTTTTCTTTAATTAAATTAATATAGACTGTGGGAAAAATAGCAGTTTTTAGTCTCTAACTTAATATTATGTATGTGGTAGCTGAGTTTGTGTAGACCTTCGGTTCTCAAATTGTGGTATGGGTCCTACTGGTGGCACGTGGGCTCTTTCTTTCTAGTAGATAATTACTGACTGGTTCTATTTTATTCTTGGTTTTATGCTTTTGTGCTGTTTTAGTTTGGAACTTTGATTTGCTTTAGTTGATTTGTGGGTAATTAGTATTAACTTTTTCTCTATTTCGCTGTTTTATTACATAGTTTACCCCAATAAAGACAATACTTGGAGAGATACTTTCTGTTGTAGTGCTTGGTATTACAAGTTTAAGAATCACTGGTGTATACAATTTAAAGAATGATTTTTAATTAAGCCAATAAGCATGCATTTTATGGAGTGGAGCTGGCTAGCATTTATAACCACTGGATCAGCATTTGCTATACTTCCCAACAATCTTAGTTCATTAACATTATAAATTAACAGAGTGCAAAGCTGGAATTACCTATGTTTAGAAGTACTGGGTGATGCATGATAACATCAGCCTAAGTCTTTCCCTTTAGAAGTCTATGGAGCTGTCGGGGCGCTTCTTACAAATGACTTTGGTTAAGGAGATTCATCAAGAGAGTGCGGCAAGATGAAGAAAAATGCTGGAAAATGCATTCTGATTGCACTGGGGGAGTGGGAGTACATCTAGAGGCGGACGAGAGGAAAAAAGATGGAACGAATGAGAAGGAGCGAGGAGGGAGAGAAAGGAGTCCATCACAGAGCGCTGGTTCGCGGGCTTCAATCAATTATTAACGCCATGCAGATTAGCAGGCGAGTCGACAAACGATGCAGTGATGGCTGTCAGTATCCCCCGCTCCGACGCCTACCTCGGGGAACCAGGGAGTGGGAGAGAAAGACAGAGGGAAAATGGATGAAGGAAATGAAAGACAAAAACTCAACTCAACTTTACTTTGCTCTGGTTAGTAGAGAGTTTGAAAGATCAGACGAATATTATGCCAAAATGATGAGAAGAAAGACCAAGATATTTGTCAGAGCAAGACACTGAGTCTCAGGGAGCTGAAATTACATTATGCAGTTTCTTTGCAGCCAACTCATGTGCAGAATTTGAGAAGGGGGCTACTAGACATATTTCTTATCGATAAATCATCTAGATGACTTGAGGATATAGATTAATCGTTATGTAATAAAGCCAGTGCGCCCCATGGTCAGTGTGTCCTAACATTAAGCACTGCTTTCTTGCATTTTTATTGCCTAAAAATTTCCAAAAAGATTTTACCATAGAAAGGTGGTGATGTTTTTGCCAGTGTTGGTATGTTGGTTGGTTTGTTTGTCTGTTCGCAAGATAACTCAAAAACTAATGAGAGTTTGACCATTTTAAGGAGGGGTCAGTGATGTACCAAGAAAGAAATACAGTATCTGTTTCCATGTGGTTCTAGGACACCAGGGATTTTCTAAAGGATTCTGTACTATTGTGAGATAGGGTCAAAGATAATCACTCAAACCACAAGGAACAAATTATCACTTTTAGTTGATTACTTTTGGCATTCTGAGATACTGTATAAGGGTTCTTTAACTGAATGGACAGAGCCCCTGAACTAGAATACGACTGGAACAAGTTCTAGTGTGATCACTATAGCTTTGCCACTGCGAGATAAGGTCAATGCCTTGGCAGAGGTCTAAACTCTCTAAGTGCAGTGCAGTAATATTTGAAAGTTTATTTTTGGCAGACAATATAGGTGGGGGATGTTTTCTTTACCTTGACATAGATAACACAAAGGTGATCAGATCTCAGATAAACAAATGTAAATGCTGGATCAAAAAGGCAATCAAAATCAGAAAAGTGGGGCTTAGACACCATCAACCGGGATGAGTGAGCATCTATCCTCTCACACAACCTGGGACACCCTCCTCTCCAGTCTGATAGACTTGTCAGGTCCGACAGGCTGATCACGCCCAGGAAGCGCAGCTGATTACGGTGACAAATACGAATATGAATACGAAACTTTATTGTCCATGAATGTGGAAATTTGCCTTCAGTTTCATCATGAAATACATTCAAATTACTCAAAAATACACTCAAACACACCATGCAACATCTAAGACAACTTGGCAGACCCTACATTTCATGTGTATCATACATTGAATGCAAGACATATTAAAAAGTACACAGCATTCAATAAATACATATAAATATAAATAAGGCTACACCCATGGCAATACATCTCATGTTAATTAATTAATTGAATACTCTATAGCCAATATAAAATATAATGATCAGGCCAGTACACACATCAGAGCATCAAAGAGCACTACCCTAAGCCAGATGTCTATTAAAATTCATAGAGTTAAGAGTTAAGTTTCACAGCCCATGAGGCAAAAGAGTTCTTAAAGATGTTTTTGTTTGCTGTTAATATTCGATATGTTCTACCTGATGGTAATAATTCAAATCCTTTGTGTAGGGGATGGGACGGATCATTTATAATGCTCACATGCCCATCTTCTCCTCGTAAATGCTGTTCAAGGGCCTCTGTGCCCCCCCGTATGATTTTTGAACTAATATTAACAATCCTTTGGAGTTTGTTTTTCCTCTGCATGGTCAGGTTACCATACCACATCAGCAGGTTAAAGGTTAACATACTCTCCACAAGGTGCTTATACACAGTTTCAAGAATAGTTTGACTCATACCAAAATTGTTCAGTTTACGTAATGAATACAAACGTTGTGAACACTTCTTAAAAATGAAATCAGTACTTTCTTTAAAGGTTAGCCTGCTATCTATGTATGTACCAAGATATTTAAAATCCTCAACTATCTCAGCATTCTGTCCGTAGATTGTTAGCGGCTGTATGGATTCCTTATCATTCTGTAAGATAAGCTCCTTTGTCTTAGCAACATTAATTTCTAAAAAACTTGTCTGACACCAATGTTGTAGCATTGAAAAATGATTAAAATACAAACGTTCCCTCTCAGTATTCCCTTTCTGTAGTAAGGTGACCAGTGCCATATCATCAGCAAATTTCAACAATTTAAAACATTCATCATGGATTTGAAATGCATCTGCATAAATAGAGAAAAGCAAAGGTGATAAAATTGTCCGTTGTGGTGCCCCTGTATTTATCACAATCTCATCTGAAATGTCAGAACCAAAGATCACTCTCTGAGGGCAACTGGAAAGGAAGTCCCTGACCCATTTGGTTATACCTCCATTAACACCTAACTCCACAAGCCTTTGCAGCAAAATATGTATTTGCATTGAATTGAAGGCCGATGCAAAATCAACAAAGAGAATTCTAGCATAGTGGTTTGAGGCCTGGAGATGCTTAGCTAAGGTGTTAAACAAAATAATAGCTGCATCCTCTGTGCTTCTCTGACTTTTATATACAAACTGTAAGTTGTCCAAACAGCTAGATACAGATGACATTATATGTTTGCTTAAAATCCTCTCCATGCATTTACACAAGATGGAAGTAAGTGCTATTGGGCGAAAGTCATTCAATTCTAATGTTCGAAGTTTTTTTGGAATTGGTACAATATTTGAAACCTTCCAAGACTTAGGACATGTATGCGTCTGGAGGAGTGGCTGAAATAGCTTAGTAAGGACCTCTTTCAATTGATGAACACAATTTTTCAATAATCTTCCTGTGAGGCCATCAGGGCCTGGAGCTTTACTTGGTTTAATGGGAGCCAAACTGCCAGCGACTTCCTGTTCTGTAAGTATTATTGGAACATATTCTGGAATCATTGTGCAAACTTCATCACAATCAGGACTAAAATTCATTTTATCAAACCTACTATAAAATATATTTAGATCATTAGCCATAGATCGGGGTGCATGAGAGAGTGGGGCATGTTTTTGCTTTGCCTCCCTGCCCATTAATTGGTTTAAACCACCCCATGCACTCCTGGCATTACCAGAACAGATGTTTCTCTCCACCTTGTGTCTGTGCTCAGTTTTTGCTTTCTTTAGTTTACTTCTTAATTCTGATCTCTTTTCCTTAACAAGGTCAAAATTTCCCTCAAAGAAGTTTTTTTTCCCTCATTAATGCAGACCTTTAAGTCCCTAGTTATCCATGCTTTGTTGTTTGGAAACAATCTTAACACTTCTGAGGAAGACTGCAGTCGTCAGTCGAAACATGTGAAGGTAAAGGAAACATCTCTCATGTCTATATTATCTGACTAAAAAACTATTTTTTAAATATTATGGTCACTCTTATGGTTCGTGACAACCTACGGATGTGCCCTGCTGCCATGTGCGTAAATAAAAATATCTAGCACGCCTGACTTATAACACAAATATTGCTTCTGGCTTATTTCCACCAACTAAAGGCCAAGCTTAAGCTTCTACTCTCACAGCAGTTATCAGTAGAAATGACTAAGCCCTTGGGATAAAGGGTGAAACATCTTCCAAAATCAAACCTTGTCCCGATGACCTTCTTGTTTAATCTATTTTACTGAATTCTCCTCGATCACAGAGAACCTACACAGATGCCCAAAGACATTCGTATTCGTGGTGCATTGGTGAGTCTACTGTAAATTTCCCATTGGCTGGGTTAGCGCTGCCTGGGTCTACTGTCGCTTCCATATGTTTAGGGAGAAATTAGATTAGCGCTAGTGCTAACATATACATCTGCAGTGTGAATGGAGGAGCTTAGGGAGTTTCGAGTTGAACATAAGATCATAAGACCAGAGGGATTTGTCAACCAGTTACAGATGGCGTCAGATCCTTTTAAAACCAGCACTTGTCTGCCAGTTGGCCCAGTATTGCAAACCAGTATGGCTTTTTTATGACTGCACCAGCTTGGTAATTAATGAATTTTTTTTTTTTTTTTAAGCAAAATTCCAACCATACACTGTTGCTCAGATGCGAGGACTTATCTTGCTTTTCCATTGAATATCTTTTTGTGTTTTTTGGTGGGTTTTTTTTTTTTTGAGTCCGTTTTGTATGCCAGTCGAAAGCAATTTGAAGATAACAACTCGGGTTTCCATAATGACGTGGCTTTTTTAAACTGACATTTAATGAGCAGAATACAATTGATCAAAACAGTGGAGATAAACGAGTTGTTAATTAGTTGTTTAAAGAGCATTCTGATTAAATGCATTTATTTTTAATTTAGAATCGGCTCAGAACACTCCCATTTGGTATTGCCTTTAATCCAAAAGGGGCACGGTGTTAATGCGTTTTTAATTCGCATTTTGCATTGACAAGAAGACACTAGAGGGCTCTAAATCCAAACAGTGATACCATTACAAGTGTTTAGGAACCTACTTAAAAGTATCTAAACCATTACTTAAAAGGAAACAAGGTACTCTTCAGTGTTTTGGTTAGCAGATGCTGACATACTTTCTGTCAAGGCAGATCTTTTAGGAAACTTTCAATAAACGACTAACCTACTTTGGAGCAGGCTAAGTTCTAGATAGAAGTTGTTAGCTTGTTAGCAAGATTATGAACAAGAGGGCAGTACAGGCACAGATTATTAGTTTTAACACTGTGATGTGTAAGGCTTTTGTGGCTCAATGGATAGAGCATTTACACCTGAACTGACTGAGATCCCTGATTTGAGAAGTCTGGGAACTATATCTGGGGTAGCAGTCGCTGTTGGTGAGACTTTTGCCCACTAACCTGGAGGTTGGTGGTTTGATCCCCATGTCCTTGGGCAAGACACTTCACCCACCTTGCCTGTGTGCATTAGTGTGACTGTGTTTGGTGGTTGGAGGGGCCGTAGGGGCAGATTGGCAGCCACAGTTCAATCAGTCTGCCCCAGGTCAGGGCATCATTTGTTATGTATAAGAACTTTGTGCGACAAATAGAGCATTTACCCCTGAACTTGTTTAAATGCCTTGTTCAAGTCCAGGTTCAGGTAGTATATCTTTACCATTAAGAGAAAAAAAAAAAAAAAACAATGCTTTGGCTTTAAGTTCTTTTATAAATATCCTGCAGTATGTACCAAGATATTCAAAACTAAAATTGGACCAAAGTCTTGCCATCCCCAGACACCACACTGCAACTCAAACCTCTGAGTGTTTATCTGCCAAAAACAATGAAAAACAATGAAAGCTCATCCCAATATTTCTCATTTGAAAAGCTGTTCCCTGAAGGCAGCAGTTTGGATTAGGTTCAGCAATGGTCAGGTTATTTCTTCTTTTGTGTTGAGACTATTGTAAATGCTGTATACAAGAGATATATCAGATTTAAAGTGTGCAGTACATGTTTTTGCTACACACACCCAGGTACGTCTAAATCATTCATGAAATCCAGTCACTTTAACACTCTCACATAATCTCAGTGCACCGGCTCTCCACTCTAACCTCTACAAAGTGCTATGTATAGGCTCCGATGACTGTTTAGGTTAATTGTGCGAACTCAAGGGCGTCCCTGCTGCACCGCCCTTGAGACATATAGCTTACTATACATTTTAAAGCCACACAATCCATCGCCCACCTTAGTCCCCCCCCCCCCCCCCCCCCCTCCCCCCCATTCTGTCCCTTTTTAAACACAAACTGCATCATCATCATCTTCTTGGTTGCAGAAGCGCCTCAGGTGAGAGTCGTTCTGGCGCACTAGGGCCATGAGTTCAGCTCCCTCTGACTGTGTGCTAACTTTTTGGGGAAAGTGGGAACATCACCTTGCTCTGCTTGTGTGCACTTGACATTAGAAGCTAAGGGGAAAAAGAAGAAGAAGAAAAAAAACACAGAGTTTTTGTGCAAGCTCAGGGAGACAACACAGGTTATTGATGTGGAGCTGCAGCATCTCCCAGTGCTACGTGCTGCTGGCTCTATACTGGATCTGACAACATGCTCTTAAAATGTGACACTACATTATATTATTATTATTAATGCATTATTTCATGTATTCTTGAATAACTACCCATTGTCACAACTTGTATTCAGATCTTTATGTACCTTATAGCAAGGAACAGAGATGATTTTCGCTGCTTTTTTAACTAATCAATCAATGGACATTCATTTATATAGCCCTCAAGGTAACCAACGCGCTTTCCAATAAAGTAAAATTAAAATAATATAAATACATTGATACAAAATAAAAGTGTCACTGCATTACTAAGTGTTGAAACCAGTCTGAATAGTTTTAAGCCTTAAAGATTTAAAAAGACTACAGTTTTGTAAAGGTGCGCAGATCAGGGGGCAGCTTGTTCCAAAGTCTGAGAAGGCCCGGTCACCAAAGTGCTTATACCTGGCTCTCGGGACTTCTAAAGAAGTTGATTAGATGACCTCAAGGCCGTGTTTGAATTTCAAGCAGCCGACAATTCAGTCAGATAGAGTAGGACAAGAGCATTAAGAGGTTTATAAGCAAAGAGGAACATTTTAAAATCAATTCTAGTGCATTACAATAATCTACCCCATTGCTGATACAAGCATGAATAGTTTTTTCAAGAACGGAGCAGTTAAAAAAAAGGCTTGACTTTGATAGAAGTCGTAACTGAAAAAAGCTTGCTCCAGGCTTTCGATGGTGGTCAAATTTAAACAATGATCAAAAATGACAGAGATTTTGAACAGTTGGTCTGAGCCTTAAAGTCAGTACATTAACATCTAAAAGTGGAGAATCACCAAATGAAATGTATTCGGCTAATGGGGATCCATTGATACATTGGGGAACCAATGTATCAATCCAGTGGTTTCCAAAGTGGGGTACAGGCAGAGGTTCTGCTAGACTTTTATTTTGACAGTCAGTTTGGCCAGCAGTGTTTGAAAATACCGGCCATTAATGAGATCAACCGGCTATTTTTAAATAGGCTAATAGAATAACAATCATGTCAAAACACGACTGAATGAATCAATAATATTAAACGGTCATTCTGCACGTTACTGAGTGAATAAAACTAAAAGGCATTGCTTTAATTTACACACAAATACACTAATGCGCCGCACAAAATAATGATTAGACAATGTGCGTGAGTCCAAACGCACACAGCACAGGGGTGCGCAGGCGGAGAGAAACGTTTATTTTATTTAGTTTATTTTATTTTAGTTCTGGGGAGAACAAGGTGTGCGCTCTGGGCACGAATGCAAGGTGACAAAAATACTGATGATGGATGTTTAATTTGCCTACAGTGCGCTAACATTGTGCTTTTATAGCACAAACAAGAAGACTAAGATACAGAACAGATGCGGCCACAGTCCAACACCTGGCACAAGTCCGCGTGTGTGAATCCCATAAGGAGCAGCCCTCTTTACTGTCCACTTCTCCGCAATTACTCCAGTGCTTTGTTGCTGCAAAGTTCATGCATAAGCGCTAGTCTATAGCAGCGTCAGTGCTAGTTTTAGCTCTAAAGCCGAATGACCTGCGGTGCGTAAATGTGTACTGGAGGCTGGAGGTGCATCCTCCCGCGCTGTGCACAGCGTTCCACCAGCCAAGAGGCGCTTTTGCTTTCTAACTGCTAGAAAAATTGTTGAAGCACATAGCGAGGCACTCGCTGAATACGCCAAAAAGAAGTCTCAAGCCAGAGGAACTTCACCGCAGCCCGCGGAGCCAGGCTTTGGCACTTTCAGAGCGGGTCATGGCACAGAGAAAGTCCCCTGAGACGCATCGTAGAGACCACACTGGTTTGACTTAACTCATGTGATTTACAGATTAGTAATAGCTCTGATAATAATCTTCACTCATTATTATAAACCTGAGATGTACCTGTAGGCCACGGTTCCCCTGAAGAGTTTGACGGAGCACAGAGAGGAAGGAAAGCCATGCATCACCGGCGTGATGATGCGTTCGGGTGAAGTAAAATACATTTTCAGCCTTTTAGACCATTTATTATAATTTTAAAACTAACAACTCTGCAAATGCTGACAATGTTTCAGATGATAAACAACCAACATGCTGTATATATTGTTCACAAAATACCTTTCTTTTTTTTCAGTAAAAAAATGTGCAGGTCATCTTGGCTGATAATCATTAATTTTATCGGTCATTTGCATATGCCGGCTAACGGAAACCCTGGGTCCAGGACCCCCTGGTGGGCTGCAAAGGTACTGCAGGGGGGTCCTCCAGAGGTTGTCTACATTAAATACCTAAATAGAAATTGAGTTTGTAAACAAATTACAATTAAGTACAGTTATATAGCTGTTTAAAATATTTTTTTGAAGGTGCTTTAGCCAACAGTCTATTTTTATAACGTTTTTAATAGAAATCTTTAGGGAAAAACATGATATGAGTCATCTGAATAGAGTGAAAGTTTTATTTTTGGGGGTCCCCGTGGGATTCTCAGATTTTTAAGGGGGCTGCGACACTCTTGACTTTGAGAATGGCTGTATCAATCAATATAAAGTTCTAAAAAGTAAGTGTTTAATGTGCTTGGGGTTAATTGCCTTCAATGGCATGTGCAGTGAGTCTATACTCGGGTGTGACTGTCGAGGTAGTAGTCATTTCCAGCTCTATAAGCAATTGCTAAGTGAATTATCTTTTTATGAGTTAAAGATTGCTATACAATTGCCATCATTTTATAAAACCTTAATTTTTCTTCACTACTTTTATACCAACTTCTACACTATAGTTGGAATTTGCCAACAGTGTGACTTGCCAATTCAAGAATGTAGAACTCAGTAATAGCCTTGTGGGGGCCAGTGAATGCCTTGAATGCCACATATCTACAGGAATAACAAAACTCGAACAAAGTCATTCAAAAGCCGAGGCAAAGAACCTTGAAAATTATTCTCGTGGACAAATAATTTTCATGTGTCGGTTAAGGCCAGCTACTTTTGCAGGTGCACCCTCCCACTCACGCAGCTCTTTGTGACCAAGGGCAAGATGGAGGAAATGGAAGAAAAGAATGAAAAAGAAAAGAAAAGCAGAAACAGTAATGGCCGTGGTAGAACAAGTGTAGGGTTGTGTGGCGCGCCTGAAGGCTTCCTCAGAGCGAAAAAGAAGTTTCAGACCAGAGCTGAGGCAGAATGAAAAGCCTTTGTAATTAACCGGAGAAGAATGAAGGAGCAGGGAAATGGAGCCCGAAGAAGACGCATTACAAGTGAGAAGGGATTAAACCAGTCTCAGTGGATTTACATTATTCTACATTTCCAGTAATTCACATGTCGAAGGATATCAATTTTGAACGCCTTGGGTGTTATAGATCGAAAATTATGACACACCATATTTTCAGCAACTTTTTTAGACAGTTCTATGGTATATACAGAAAGACTGAGCAAAAAAAACAATATAACGTTCTGATATAAAAAAGATAAAACTTATATCAAAATCAGCATGTCAGGGTTGCACTAAGCTAATTTTGGTGATTCCGCTCAGTGTTGGACTCACCTTCAGTTTATTTGAACTCAACTTGGACACAGACTAATTTAGACTGGACTCTGACTCAGAAGACTCACTCCTAAACGCACAATGACTTGACCCAGACTCACCTTGACCTTTTTGGTGCCTCAGATATAGACTCAGAAACCTCACAACACTCCCAGTGTTATTGGGAGTTCTTTCTGGCTTCCTCTCACCTACCAGAGACATGTAGGTGAATATGTGAATGTAAAATCAATCTATGTTAGAGGCCCAGCGTTTTTGGAATAGAACACGAATGAATATCACTACGGTGGCTTTGCAATTTAACCGTTTCAGCTACTGTGGAAAATCTTTTTCTACTGACATCAGAGTTTTTCTTAAAGCAGGTTTTAGTGTCTTTTAGGCTTAACTAACTAATCTAACAAGTTTTGTGTTGCAAGTAATCCATTTTAAGAAGTTATATGCATTCAAATCAACAAACACATACACCTAAATACTGCAACACTAAAAACTGTTGTGAGGAAAACACCCTAGAACTCAGATGTCACTAGAAAATAAATGACTTACCTCTGTGATCTTTTTCGTGAAGACAGAGTAAATTATTATGCAACCTCAGAGGGGTGCCCAAACTTTTATATATGACTGTATTTGTAACGAAAATCTTGACTTGTGGTCCTTATTAGCATGGACGGCTAAAAATGGCACCTGCTAAATGCACAATATCAATCTCGCCTCTTGACAGCTTCTATACTGTGCTGGAACCTGGCAGAGAGAGGCTGATTTTGAGATACTTGGAATAACTCCAGTGGCAGTAGCAGGAGGAAGTCAGCTTTATTAGGTGCTGAATATCCTGCTGGTTTTATGTAAGAGGTGATTACACACTGTCTGTCACTGCGGCTCTCCATCTTCATCTCCAGCTCCTCTTCGCTGTTTGTTAAGCCAGGACGCTGCTGCCGCCAGTGGCTGCCGGCTGCACCATCTGTGGCTGCAAAGTGCCCAAAATTCATTAGTGGGAGAGATGGAAAAGAGCACAGGGATAAGGGGCACAAACTCCAGCATGAGAGTGACATGAGAGGCAGAGAGTGGAGGAGCCAACGGGATGAGGCTACTGCTAAACTTATTCAGGAAGCAGGTGGTTGAAAGTAGGAGAAAGGAATGAGAGGAAGGGAGAATAATGAGGAAGGATAGAGGTGGAGAGAGACTTGTCAGTAAAGGATGACATTTGCTCAATAATTGAGCCAATAACCAGCTGCCAACTGTCCAAGCACCTGCATCTAAAGGTGAATGGTTGAATCTAAATTGCCCATAATGAATGAATGTGAACGACAATGATTGTGTCAAAGCGATGAGTGTCCAGGATGTATCCCGACTCATGCTCAAAAGTCGCCAGAATAGGCTTGTTTTTTAAAGTTGAAGACATTTCACAAACCACTTCTTTGAGGATAGTGAATATTCACCGGAGAGAAAGGATGGTTTGAGTGAGAAGTCAAAGAAGTAATCATTGTCAAAAAAGAAAAAAACTTCTTTGAACAAAAGTGGTGGTCTAAGACACAACTTTCCATCTGTTTTCAACAGTTTCTTAAAACCTAGACCAAAACAGTTTCACTCAGGCCAATTAACATCAGAAGGAGCAGATTATGGTAATGGTCCTCAGGAGGGTTACCAACTGTCCCACTCACTCCAGCAGGGGACAAAGGACTTTTAATGACCTGAAACCACTGAAGCCTATCAGCTTCTTCTAAACCAATAAAATTTTGTTTCAGGTCAAAAATTCCTCCTTCCTAGAAGCATATAACCCAGCTCTCTTACAAGTTCAATTTCAGAATTGACGAAGCTTCTTGGATAAGAGGTGAAAGTTAAAAACCAAGTCCAAGCGAGACTTCTTTTTAAACCTTTTGTTGTGATTATCACTGTTAGAAAACACATTGTGAAAGTTTTATACTGTGAATTGTCTTTTTCTTACCTCATTCATAACTTGGACCTGGTTAAGGTGGTCTTGAGAACAGTACAGTACAGTCTTCCTAGTACAATGAAAGCAGTGACTGTTCCAGGTAGGGAATATCTATCAAGCTATTTACAGGATTTGTATGTTGGCACTACCTGAAAGTTACTCTTTATATCCACAAACATTTTCATATATGCCACATAAAATGCATAAACGATTCCCAAACCAATTCCTTTTAACCGTGTTGTAACTGCTGTCAGTTTTAACAGCAGCTACAGGAGCACAGTGTTTTTCACCAACACTTCTCAGTACAACACACTTTTTTTTCTGGCTTTGTCTCTTAGTTTTTTTTTTTAGTTTTTTTTTTTGGTGTCTTGTGTGATCACATGCCACTCACTTTGCTTTTGTTATGTTATTTGTAAACTGTCTTGTTGTGAAAGTGAACGCCAGGGTTAGAACTAGAATGAGTCTGCTGGGTTAAGATTACATAGAGCCACTGTTGTATGATGCTTGCAGTTTTTTTGTTTTGTATGAGCAAGGTTATTGTACCAGTCTTTTCAGGAATGTTTTTTGTGGATAAAAATAGCATTAGCAGTAGCACTGAGTGACAAGGGGAAAAAAAGAAATATAACGAATAACTTGAAATAGGCCACCTGTGCAAACATTAGCATTATTGAACACCAAGCAGTTTACAAGTTGTTCTGTGTTGTTGTGAATTTGCGCAGTCAGCGGCTATTGCAGTGCTTCCATCTGTCTTCCATTTACTCATGAATCAGTTTTAACTGGCAGAGAGATAAATGCAATAAGTTTACTACCTGGTGCATAATTGTCCCACAATTTAAATGACAGGCTTTTGAGTTTTGCTATTTTTTTTAACATCAAGCAAGGTTTTAAAATGTTAAGTGCAAGTATATGGCTCCTGTTGGGAAAATTGTGCAAGACATTTACCAGCCTTGCATGTATAAAACTTAACTTGATTGCCTTAAAATGAGTTGTTGACATATCCTGCCTATTCAAATCTGCATTGGTGATGTTAGATTGCAAATGTATGAAAATCAATTCTGTTATATACACAATTGAATTTTTATGAATAAAAAAAGTGTACTTCTTCTACTACCTGTTAAATGACTATTCCTTGACCGTAGTGTGAGTAACAACAAAAATGTCAATATATTGCTCAAAAAATTAAGTGGACACTTAAAAACAAAAAACAAAAAAACTCAAATTGGATATCTACACTTGTACAGGGTATTGTGTTAAGAACAAAAGGACGCCACATCATTGAGTGGAAAAGAAAACGATCACCCTACAGAGGGCTGAATTCAAAGACACCCCAAAAATCAAAGTAAAATAACAATGTGACAGGTTAGCTCATCTTGCTGAAATTTCTTTGCAGCAACCTAAAAATGGTCACAGTATATATAAAATACGTAAATACATTAAAATGAACTTTTCTGAGCTTTTTACCATGTGAAAATGTTGTCTCCTCATCAAAAACATACCTGGAGTTGTGTTTTTGTTTCATTCATGCATGTTTGAGTAATCCTCTATTCTTTTACATTGAGTTTATGAGAGGCCAAAACACTCCTCACACCCCTCCCCCCTCACGGTCCTGTCCCGTTCAGAAAGCACTGCTACAGTTCACGCCTCCCCCGCAGCAACCAAACAAACTCACCCCGAACTGCAGTGGACACCACTCAAACACTGCTACTGCACCGGCGTGTTTTTGTGAAGAGCGCTGAAGGGGCGTGACAGCAGTGGGAGGGCTCTTAAAGTGACAGGGACCTAATCTGAGCGTTTCTCACCAAGTCAAATGATGTGTTTCTTCAAATGAGATTTTTGCAATAATTAGTGCATTTTCTGACCAACAAAACGTAAGATGCATATCTAGTTGTGTCATAAATTAATTTAAAAGATTTCCAAAAAAACATAATATAGGCCCTTTATAAGTATAATGAAAATAAATATAAAGAAAGCTGTTCTGTGTTTAATCCAGTGTTATGGTTATCATCAAAGAACCCATCCCACCCAGCAGAACCTATCCTATCAGTTTAATTTCCACCTTTTATGTGTGGAATCCTGATATTTCACACATATCCTTTCCTCGTTGTAGACCATTGTACATTCTCAGCATTCTGCGACATCTCTGTGCCCTTCCACCTCTCTGCCTCTCTTATCTCCTCTCTCTCCCATCCTCCTCCTCTTCCCATCATCCCATTGGGCTCACGGCTCTCACAGGGGCCCAGGGGTGACAGGGATCAGTCCTCTTTGTGAAACCGGTATGCTCTGATGAGTCGCCGAATTAGAGGGCAGAAGATCAAGCGTGGCGTGGTGACGATAAGGCCATAGAGATGAGGCTGGTGCATGGAGGAGGAAAGATGGTGGCCAAGAGGATGTAGGAAGGAAATAAGGAAGTTATACATGGAAAAGGGGGAAAAAATAAGGCATAATACAAATATGAGCTGATGAAATTGCCTTTGAACCAATACAATTTGTCAAACATGAAACCAATAAGATAGTTCTGATGCTATTTAAGTCATCTTACTTTGAAGCAAGATGGAATGATCAAATGCAAGTGTGAGTGGTGGTCTTTCATCATCTGTAAGTGTTAGCCCAATAGCTAACTGTCAAAGTTCTGCATGACTCATAAGAAGAACAACCGCAACAGTATGGACCTGTAGCAGTGGGGATATTAGCCACTTGTCAACATCATAAAACCACTTACGAACAAGCATAAGCATTCAAATACAGACAGCGCCTTTTATCTGTACCCAGTGATGGAAGAAGTACTCAATTTTGTTACTTAAGTAAAAGTACAGATTAAGGAGCAAAAATTGAGTCAAATAAAAGTATCACTTTAAAATTTCTACTGAAGTTAATATATAAAAGTACTCACTTTCAAATGTACTCGCTTGTAAAAAACGTATTTGGCACAGACTCAACAACTCATTCATGTGTTAAATGTGAGGGATTTTCCTGAAAAATTGCTGTGCTGATTCCAGATGAAATGAACAAACTGGTGCAATACAAGAGACTGAATCTGTCGCTGAGGCCTTCTGTCTTTAGTATTTTGATGTTTCTAAAGGAGAACTACTTCACTGCATCTGTTATATTAAAGTACTGTGTGTCTAAAATGAGACCGTGAGATAAAAACACATGATTTTAAATCTAAAGTGTAAATACTTTGTACTTCAAACCAACTCAGAACTGTAGTGAAGTAAAAGTAAAAATATCCATTGTAAATTTGACTCAAATAAAGTACAGATACATGAAAATTGTTCTCAAGTAAAGTAACTAAGTACTTTTACGTCATTACATTCCACCTACCTTGGTCCATTTTCCCAGAGCTTGCAGATATTTTGTATTTTTTTATAAATGGTGTCATGTTATCAATGAATGGAACAGACAGATCTATTTGCAAACAAAATGAGAGTAAAAAAGACACCTTTCTGTAAAGATAAAGAATGGAACATTTCACTCACATCCATGTTGTTACATCCATTGCTCACATGGACATTGTGATCATCATTAAAACAAAAACAAAAAAAGACTGTTAGCCACTTCAGCAGTGTTAGCTAAAATGGATATTGATTTGATGCTCTACAAACTGAGCTGTACAAGCCAATCTGTCTTTTATTGTATCTCTATCTATCTATCATTGGAGTCGAATGTTACTTTTTGGGAATTGTGGGAATAGTGGGCAAAACATTTCCGTCTTTTTAACAGAAATTGTCTTAGATTGGCTTTGAAAATGAACCATACTGAAGACAAATCTGCTAGAAGTTCATTTAGTCTGAATGTAATACAAATTCTAGACACAAAAGTGACAAAAGGAGATTACAGTTGAGTTCTTTTCCAAAACCATGAGATGCTACAATGAGCCTTCTGCATCAGTAGAGGACGAGATGAGCCACTGACCAATCTTGACTACATTACGCCTTGGGAAATGAGAACCAGCCGTCAATCCTTATCACTATATAAAATGTATGTATATTTGACATTATGAGCATTGGTATAAGTGTATGAGACTTATGCATGCGCAAATCTGAATAGAAATGACATTCACATATGCATATACCGCAAACATACTGAGCAAATAGTCAGACAACTTGACAAATCCATATTTATCATTCATTCCTCATCATTCTGGCAGATTCTCCGCCTACGTCTGCAAACATCGTGACTGGGGGCTCATTGCTTCCCAGATTACACTAATTTTAGCAAAACAAAAAAAAGTTTGAAAGAAAAACACTAACTGTAGTCTCATTAGAACACAACATAACGCAAGTTTGAAAAACGCATTTATTCAAAGTTGCGTTTCCGCTAGTTAATGCCCCACTCTCTGGGTAGAACATCTGTGTGAGCCGCCGAATTACAAGAAATTACCGGCTTTGATAGATGAAGCATATTGAAGAGTCTGCACCAAAACTAATCAATGACTGGGTCTGTGCAAGCTTCACAGACTTATAACACTAAACAGCAAAGAAGTAAGCAAAGACATGGAAATAATAAAGTAATAATATTGTATTATATATATTTAATATCATATTTTAAATAGTAAAAGGAAATTAATAAAATCCCAAAACAATAAATAATAATAATAATAATAATAATAATAATAATACAACTAGTAGGTTATAAATAGTTAAGTGATATCATACTTCCCTCTATTTTCTATATTTCTATTAAAATGTAAAAAGTAATATTTTTTATAAGTATATAACTGTTATTAATTTTGTTTTTATGTATATAATATTGACAGCCTCTTGGGGCCTCCCTGCAGTACCTGGAAAAAAAAAAAAAAAATAATAATAATAATTTATTATTGTTGTTGTTGTTGGGACGATGGTGGCACTGTGGGTTAAGCATGTACCTGAATGAGTAAGGGAAAAGCCAAAACAAAAAAAAAAAACAAAAAAAAAACAATGCATATATGATTATAATTGTGTTACTGCAAAGTATTTTTGCTGAATATTTGTGTTGGCAGAAGCGTTTCCTCAGACCAGAATGTCAGAAACGATTACGTCTAGCCAGATGATAACTCACATCTCTAGGAGTATTTTTTTTTTTATCTTTTTTTTTTTTTTTAACTGCAGACTCTTGCACAAATGCGGCGAGTAAACATCTGGCTAATGTTTTGTCGGTTCATTTGCAGATGAAGACACGAGCGCGGCAGTGTGAAGCGAGGGAAGATAATGAGACAGCTTGTAAAAAGGTTAAAAGTTATGTGTTCAAAAAAAGTCAACGACGCTGTGACACTTGCCCACTCGCCCACTCACTGAATAGTAATGTAGAGCCATATGTGAATTAATAAAGAGGACGGCTGACAGAAGTTAAATTAAACACTAAAGGCTGAAGATATATGCAAATATGTTTCTTTACATGATATTATTTAGAGAGAGATGTTTTTGTTTTTTTTTTCTTTTTTGGTGCAAGGCTGTGATGGTAGCGCTGGCAGAAGTTTTATGTTTTGGGACCTAGCATCCAGCAGAAACATGTAGTTGTAGAATCAATAGTACCCAAAAGGCATGTTTCTTTTTTTGGAGCTGTGCAGTATGGATTGAGGATGGAAAACTTCTTTAATGTCAACATTTCTAACGTCAAAAGGTTAAGTGTTCTTTTTTACAAATGCATTCACCTCTGGGCTTAGGCTCCATCCATTTGGCATGGAAACTCAAGTGAAAATAAGAATCAAAAACAATTACACAGTACATCTTCGGCCAAACAGTCATTTTCCAAGAAGAAACTTTGCTAAATGTGCTTTTGATGTCTGTATTGCAATAATCATTTGCATTACTATTAGACAAATCAATGCAAAACATGTTTAGCTTAGACAGTACTACATGAAATTAACACAAAAGCACAGATGTGTCTCCATTTATCCAGGCTTGGAACCAGCACAAAAAGTACACACACAGTTGGATTTGCACAAGTAGACATGCTAATTGCTTGTTTTAATACCAATACTGCAACCTAAAACTGTACAGATTTTGCATTATGCTTATGTTTGTTAATTTCAGTGTGGCATACAGGTAGAAAAATGTAACTTTAGGTAAGCTTGTCCTGGATAGTGACTGCTCTATCAGACTTGAGCATCACTGCAGCCAAACACTACCATTTACGTATTAAAGCTAACTCAACCGTCAAGGTGACAAGCCAAGTGGAAGAGGAAGTCAATGTTCTATAGAAACTACAGTCTTTATGTTAGAGTGTTGTTTTTTTTAGAATAAAAGGTAAATGTCATTTTCTATGGATAGTCACTTAATGCAGTTGTTGAAGTATTTTCAATGCACACAGTTTGATCTCAAGATTTCTGTTTGTATTGTACCTGAAATGTAAAAAAGTCCTCCTAATTCTGTGTTACTCACTCCAGCAGAGGACAAATGACTGCTAACAACCAGAAAAAAATGAGAATTGACAAAGCCGCTCAGAACCAAGTTTGGTATACTTCCTATATACAACCGTTAAATACACAGCCAATCAGAAACAAGAGGGCAAAACCAATGCATTTTCTCTGCATGCAGTTGGGTACAGTGCCACTCTCAGTTATGATTTATCCAATTTTTACCAAGATGAATTGGCAAAATACAAGAGAATAAGTGTGGATGTCCAGGCTAGCACTGATCAAAGTAGGGTTGAATTCAGTTGTGGTCAATATAATCTAATAACACTATTGTTAGCTTTATAATTAATTGATCAGTTGAGCATTAATAGTGATTTGGGATGATTAGTAATATAACAAGTGATAAGCAATAATTTATGAAATGTCCTCACCAAATATGTACAGATAATACAGTATATGCTGTACAAAAGTTTTTAACAAAGGAATGTTGTAAAGTTGGTGATTGACCAAAAACATAGCTCCAATGTCATGTAAGAACTGTTATCAGCATAAAAATGAAAAGATCAGTGGTTAGCTTTTCACATGCATATTTAGTTTCTTTCAATAATGCATATATAGGTAGTTAGAAGAATTGATACAGTTCTTTTTTTCATTTGTTTGTTTGTTTGTCACTTTGTATTTTGTAAATTAAAAAAAAAGCCTAAATCATAATGACATTTAATATAAATCCCCTTTGTTAAATTTGACCACACTATTTTAAAGTAATGGTAAACTGGTTTTAAGAAGTGCACGGTTTGCAGAGTGCTTAGCCTCCCTGCCTCTTAGCAAGGAGATGATGGGCTCAATCCTCAGGCTGGCCAACTCACGATTTGTCGATGTGGAGTCTGAATGTGCTCCCTGTATTTTTGTGTACCCCAGCTTCCTCCCAAAAGACATGGATTGGTGAAATTGCCCTTCATGAATGATTATGAATGTTTGTCAGTGTGTGTCTCTAAGTATCAGCCTTGACACTAACTTGCCATTGTTTAGGCTGTAACCCACCTAAGGCCCATAGTTGCCGGGATAAGCAGCAGATATGGGACTAAGCAGAAGATGAATGAATAACCAACTGTCCGTTATTCATTGGGTCTTGTTCAGTGTGGTTTTCTGTATTACCCACAGCCCTTCCACACACAGCATTTGATTAAAAAAAAACTCCCACAGACTGGATCTCCCCCAGCACATCCATTACCACAGGTGGACTAATAGGCCTATTTAAAATATGATGCCTCCACACAGAATGCTAAAGCAAGCCATAACCCTTCTAATACCCCACCCTGGATCATATCTGAACAGCTTTTGTATGGACCATAGCATGCTCTCAGTCTCTCACTCCCAAACTCCTCTCCTCTGCTACACATGAAGGCACATTAATCCAATTCCAACAGCTCCAAGGAGGCGGCTCTCTAATAACTTATGGCGACTTAAAACTTGTTTATGTTTGTAACGCCACACTGAAAGATTAATAACCTCGACTGACTCTGTTTTACAGCCCTTTATGCAGGGAGAAACACATGAAATTGATGTGTTGAGATAAGTAAAAAGCAAATTAGCCGCTAGCGGAGTATTTAATTACACATAAGTTGTTGTCACAGATTTGGTTCTGCCCTGTATTGCTCATGAGCCTCTGCAGCAGCCCGGGGCATCGGTGAAACAGCCTCACGATGGAGCAAAAGCCAGCACAGTCATCAGTCTGCTACTGCCCACGTACACTTTAGGGTTTAGACTAGCCTGTGGTAGCATGGCTGTATATCCAAACAGCATATTAACTCTTATGGTTCCACAGCTAATTTATGGAAGTCAAGACAGGTTGGTTTCCCAAAGAGCTTAAATGTTGTGCTTGGGAACAAACATAGGGAATTTCCTATAGTTTTCTTGGTTTGAGAGGTAAGGGATTCCAATTCTCCATGAGACACCTAAAACTCAAGCCATAATACAGGTATGTACCGTGCCTGTCCCAAGCCCAAATAAATGGCGAGGGTTGCATTGATATCTGCCATAAAAAGACAGCACTCTTGCTCATAATTCTCTGTGGCAACCCATGAATACTTTATCGGCTACATCATTTTGTTGGTAAAATCTAACTTCATTTGAGAAATTGAAATGTGTTGATTTGACTTAAAGAAGATGCTTTTGGGGCAGTAGTTGCTCAGTAGGTGGAGAGGTTCACCCACTAACCAGAAAGTTGGCAGATCAATCTATGCAAGACACTTACCCCACTTTGCCTCCAAGTATGTAGTTGTGTGATTGGTGGGTTGTCAGAGAGGCCATAGGCACAGAATGGCAGCCACGGTTCCGTCTGCCCCAAGCCACATGTTGCTACAGAAGTAGCTCACCGCCACTGAGTGTGACTGAGTGGTGAATAGATAATGAGATGTAGAGTGATTTTGAGAATCTAGAAAAGCACTATATAAGACTAATGCATTATTATTATTTCCACATATGGCAACTGCATGGTGTGTGTGCTGTCACTGAAAGGGGAGAGAACATTAGTCAGCTGTGTTTGTCCATATCTGCAAGCTCTGGAGAAGCGGACCAACATACAGACAGAAAAAACGCAGAAAACGGACAGAATGCTCGGGACGTATCTAAATGCCTAACGTAGAGCATAAATAAGCTTTTAATTTAGTTTTGAGAATAGAATACACATTGTTCTTATCTAGTCTCATACTAATACAAGAAACAATTTGATCAAGACCAGCCTTAATATTCACATAATCTGCCATCTGTACTTTCCATTAGAAAGGTGTTAAGAGTTGTTATTCTGCATTCCACACATTCTGTTTGGGAGCCTGTTTTATCTTTACTTCTCATATCACCTTGCTTCTTTCCATTCTCTGTATCTTTAAACTTGATTTTTTTGTGCCTAGATTAAATGGCCTCTGTATCGATTGCTCTCTTCTAAAGGCAGTGGCGGTGTCTCCAAAGAAACACCAAAAGCCTGTCTTCGCCCAGCCTTAGTGCCGGTCTTTAGGCAGGAAGCTTTCTTAACTCACAAGGCCGTTTTGCTCAAGACGATGAAGTGATGTGAGTAAGATTATCTTGGCGTCTAGGTAACTGTCTGACTGTCTGGGTATTTCTGAGCGGTGGGAGTGTGGAGGTGCAACCAGGAGCAAGATGGAGTGTCGTCTGGGCTCCATCTGCTGTGAGACAGGGCTGTGGAATGAAGGAAAAAAAGTGGTGTTTGCCACATGAGAAAAATGGAGCCCAATCTGGCTAACTAAAATAAAATATGTCTAGGTACATAAATGTTCAGTTGCAATTATTTCATATTAAAATAAAATAATTATTACTACTCTTATAATACATAGAAATTTCTAAAAAAAAAAAAACAGCTGTGGGGACAGAAAAAGAAGAAACCTTATGGAGACTACATTGAAGGAGAGATCCTCTCCCAGGACAGACAGGGAAAATGTGTCTAGGACTGTTAAATAAAGTCCATTAGCTCATCTCTAGGATCATAGTTCAGGTCTGTAAGGATGCAACAGATGGGCTTCATCCAGACAGGGGAGTGGGGGTGAGGTAGGGGTCTGGAAAGTCCATATAGGAGGTAAGGTTGAGGACCCACACGAAAGGACAGGAGCACAGATGGAGTCAGGAGTCAGCTAAGGTCCAGTCATCACTGGGGCATTACTACTACCACATTCAACAGTTTGTTTTTAACCAATGTTTAAAACACTGGAAATTACTTAAATACACCATGCCAATAAATACGACACATACAAGTATAAAATCTAACTTGTTTATGAACGTCATGATATAATATGAAATAGTGTGGCAGCGTGGTTAGCGCTTTTGTCTCTGTGCATACAATATCTCTTGGCACCTGCATATCCCCCTGTTACTTTGGGTTGTCTCCAGGTACTTTGTCTTAGGTGAATTGGTGAGTCAGTGATAAAATGAAAGTCAGTGCATGTCTTTGTGTCAGCCCTGGTTTAAACTGAAGTAACATTGTCCAGAATGTATCGCACCTAAGGCCCATAGTTGCTGGGATCAGCTCAAGATACCCCTGACCTTGGAAATGGGAATAAAGTATGCCTGGTTGTAGCCTCTCTCAATAATGAAAGATTGGCAGAAGTATATTTATGAGTCATGGTGCACCAGTCTAATGGGTATCTATTGTGCTGCCAAAATATTTGACAAACAGGTGACATATGGCTGTTTTTCTCTGATCAGTTCGTTCAAATTATGCCCTGGGACGTTAAGAGGTGCACTTAAGGCCAATCAGACAATTTCTTATTACATGATGTTTTGTGGTTCTTTTCATTTACAGCTCTTAGTCACTTCACAGCCCACAAACTCAAGGCAAACTTAGAGAAACAGGATGATTGTGCATGTTTGTGCCCAAAAAACATCCTAGTTACGAGACATTTACTGGAAGGCAGGAAGTTAGTAGTAGAAGTGAACACATTAGCACGTTCCTGGTTCTCGCAGTGAAGTGAGCAAGAACCAGGAATGTGCTGCTATGGAAAGACAGACCAGCTTAACTTACCAGTTTGATCATTCACCTTTTAAGCTAGTCTCAGCTTCAGATCCATCGCCAGACAATTTTCTCCTTGTCATTCCCCCACAAAGGTTGCATAATGTCTGACATTTTCTTAATGAAACACCACAAACCTGTTAAAGCAGGATGTGGTTGGTGTCAGTAGTGCAAACAGATCTGTGAAAAGCATGGGAGATTGAGAAAAGGCTGCTGATGAACTCATCCGACTTTATATGAGCAAAATGTTGTGCTAGTATTGTGCCATTTTGTGATTCCCAAACCTGGTTTTATTTTCTCTCATAAACTCTGTCCATCACAGTTGTAGTGAAACATAACTGTGTTCAGCTGCTGCCCAGTCACATCCACACAGCACCAACGACCAGAGCTGTGCCATTCAGAATGCAAATCAACCCCACCCACCACTACACAGCTGTACAGCACAAAAACGCATGACACACGCCACAGAGATATATTTATTCAGCCTGCAAAAAACGCGCACACGTGTGGAATTCTATTTGCTGTGGATTTACCAGTGTCTTCCTGCACCACGGTCCCTCTTCCCTCTCCTCCACTCCTCTCTATGCTCCATCCCACCGGAGCTCCGTCCTAAGCAGGTGTTAGCCGATTTCTTTCCCCTGAGCTAATTCTGTTTTGTTCTTAGCGAGTGCTGCTGCTGCTTCTGCTGCTGCTGTGAATTTTCCTGACAGCACCAGTGCTCCTGGGTTTTGGCCTCAGTGTCCTTCCCCCTCCTCCAGCCCATGAATCTTTTCTATACCATTCTCCTCTCTCCTTCAGCCACTAGGTTTTTGCTTTGCATACTCAGTACATTCACATTATTGTCTACTGGGAGTCAACTAAAATTGGTTGCATAAACATAAAACACATTTACAACTTCATAAAATTAAAGTTGGGTGTACAGTCACAAAGTGGAAAGTAGTCCTGCCGCACAATATGAAGATGAGGGTGAAATATGGATGTACTCCTTGAACTATTATGGTGTCTCTAGGTGTTATGCCTTGCTCCCACTATCCAAAAAAATAAAACTGAATTGATGAATTGAAATAATCTATTTTGCAAGAATCCAGTGAATGCAATAAGCTGACAATGGTCCAGGATGTACTATAACCCACAACCAAACCACCTGAGATGAGCTCCAGCCTAAAAAGTGTTGTACAAGACATCTATGTTGACTCTCTGAGCTAAGTTTGCATGTCCTCCCAAGTTTACTGTGGGTTTTTTGTCAGTATTTGTCTCTCCACCCAGCTGCCAAGATTGTGCCCATGTATATAAGTAGCTGGGTGGCAGGATAGTCCCATCACCCAGAGAACCGCAGTAACAACGTAGCCTACTGTTCTCTGGCTTCTTCCCATTATCAGTAGCTTGGATAAGCTCCAGCCCCATGCCACCTCACAGTGGAATAGGCAGTGGAAGAAAATGATAAGTTATTTACAGTATATATTGGTTCCAGATTCTAAGGTTTACAAGGCAGTGTACTTAGCCTGGATAAATGGAGAGGATTGCGTCAGGAAGGGCATCAGGTGTAAAACCTATGCTAAAAGGACATGCCATGTAACTGTGTTCAGATTTTACAATATTCTAAAAGTACTCAAAACAGCTTTAAAATGCCTCAAAACAGCCCCAAATACCCCCAGTAGAACATATCTGTACATAATTTGAACCTTTGAACCATTAACAGAGAGAACACAGACTTGACCCAAAGTTCCATTTTTCGACAGCTCCAAGGCTGTCGTCTGGGACCAAATTTGATTAACATGCTTTTCTATATAAGAATAAAACTTGGAATGACCAGGATGAAACAAGAACTAAATCAGAATTACACTAGGATTTGTTCAAACTATACTGACCAAAAAACGCTAGATAAAGTCTACTACATAAAAGTACATTATAGGTACACTGATGCAGAAAAATGCTTACCAGTAAAAACACCTGCACATGTATGGACTTGGCCTCTTTCCAATTGGTAGCGGTCACTGTAGGGACGCCCTCAGATATGACATCCCACACAGAACACATACCATGACCATGTCGTGTTTGCACAAGGACAAACCTATACACTTCTGACACATGCCACAGAGTATCCCCACATGACTGCTTCTGCATGCACATTAGCTTTGATGTAACCTCAGTGCACTCCAAGCCACTACATTTCATGAGTGCTCCCGGTCGGGGGTTTGGAGTGTGTTGATACAAACATTCTGGAGCGCCTCTTCAGCCAAAAATCCCCCCTTTTGTCTCTCTGTTTTGCAAAAAAGCCCAGACAAAGGACTTATTTTAGATTTGCTCATTACCAGCAGCTTCAGACTGACGCTAATTGTCCTCCGTTCAGTCGTCACAATTAGCAGTTTTTATTAGGCTTTTTGAGCATATTACATAGTCTTCATATTTGTGCATTGTCAATGGAAAATGAAGGGCGGTGGGGGAAATAAATATGCAAGGCTTAGGCGTGCAAAAATCTAAACAAAAGCCAAATGAGATCTATTATTTGGCTCCACAGTGACTTTACACTTTAAAATTTAATAAAAATGCTTACTACACAGTGTTTTTCACTTAAGACGCCACTAAACCTAACATCAGCAAAGTTACTTCTCCTGCTTTACTTTTTGTAACATAGCAAAACTGCTTCATTTTGGCACCACAAAATGCCAAGACATGGCTTTTAGCTTACCTTAAACTTATAGATCTGAGTGTATAGCTTTAGCTCCTGCAACTATTTCCACCTGTGATGCATAATTCTATTGCCAATATGAATCCTTCCAATTTAATTTTAACCAATAGCCGGTGGGAGCGCTCCAATTTTCAAATAAGCAAGCCTCTGATTGGCCAAAACTTCCAGATACTCATTTATTTATTAATGGGAACTCTAATTGATTGATTTATATTATATTATAACACACAATAACCAAATAATAATTTCCTTACAGACTGGAATAAGAGACGCCCCCACTTGGCTGTTGGTCAACACTGAAAGACTGACTTCCAGTGAAATTA
The DNA here is from genome assembly GCA_020698575.1 of Bostrychus sinensis. Taxonomy (NCBI): domain Eukaryota; kingdom Metazoa; phylum Chordata; class Actinopteri; order Gobiiformes; family Eleotridae; genus Bostrychus; species Bostrychus sinensis. The sequence goes on along the minus strand of CM036247.1, from coordinate 29,385,530 downwards.
AGAAAGTGTCTATTCTAGTGCTGACTCTGTCTGTTTACACAGATAATAGCCCAAAAAAGAAAAACAGAACACATTCTGTGTTCAAAAGAACTATGCCATGAGTTTTGAAGGATTTAGTGTTAGCAACAAATTATTTCTAATTATGTATAATCACGATGGTTTTGGCAACTGACAACTGATCATGTACATAATATACAAGCCCAGTTACAAGACATTAGTGAGTGTATCAACATTTAGCTGTTTTATGTGATGTAGCAATTAGCATCTATAATTAGCATATAAGCTAAAGGCTACATAATTCATCTTTCTTAATTTTAATGTTGAACAAGTATTTTTTTGGAAATGTGGTGGACCACAATAGTTTTATCAGTCTTTGCTCAAATTCAGTAATAAACATAAAAAATAATAGTAAGCTAACTTTAGCATATGTAACTGACTATCACATCTGGGTGCTGTTAACAGTCACCATTCGTATGTATTGTCTAAAAAATGTCTTAATTAATGTTTTTAATGTGCTATCCATAAAAATAAATAGAAAAGTGTGCTATTGTCTCCAAACGGCATGCGCAATTTATCTAAATGCATCACTCTGTGGTGTGATATACTTTAAAGAATAGCCTTATATGTTTTTCCATGGATGATTCTTCTAACAATGCTAACTCTGGTCTTGCATGATTTTAATCATTATTAGCATCTCACATTGCGTGGTTGTCTATTTCCTGTCGATACTGCCCAACACTCACCTCACTTTTTTTGACGGCCCATTCTTTCTGAGTCCACTTTGCAGCCAATAGTCCGTCCAAATAACTGCTCCGGTGCCATCGTGCTCCTTTGTCTCCTGTCACTATCACGCCGTAATTGCTGTTTTTATTGTGGCCTCTTACAGGCTAAGTGTAAACTATAGAGTAAGCCCTGTCACTGCACTGGGAGCTCTATTGTGGAGCTGGAAATGTTTGTTCAGATTGCTATTTCTGACAGCACTTCAATATATAAGCAAAACAGCAGTGGAGTAACAAATTGTACACTTGTAGCTTGGGTTTGCCTTCTGTGTCTAAATATTAATAGAAAAATATTGTGTTTGGAACTGCTGTTTTCAGGGGGTCATGGAGTGATTATAAAAACATGACATTTTTCAAGGTGCTTCACCAAATAGCATTTTGGTATTTTTTATTAAAAACAAGCCTAGAGTCTCTGAGTTGTACTGATTGTGTCAGAACATGGCCACAGCTAAAACAGTACAGTGGTTATTGAAAGGTGCCACCAGAGTCTATGCTTCTCAACTGGTCTGACTTTGGGAGCCACCATCACTCTATAATGACAAGTCGTGACCCAAATTAAAGAGATTTTTGTAACTTACAAAATTTATTGACTAAACACATTATGACATTTTTGACATGGCTAACTATGTAGTTACATGCTACACAGTGCACCTTTAATTTCTCGTTAGCTGTGCCTTTTTTATGTTTTGTGCTTGTGAATACAACACTTTATTTCGTCTGTTCAAAGGTCCTCATCCATTGGTTTGCTTATGTAGTCACACATACGTTTTTGCTCCGGATGCCTTTCCTGAGACAACCCATTCCATTTATCTAGGCTTGGGTCTAGCACAAATGTGATCTTGTGGAGCTTTGACAGATGGGACTACTTAACAATTCACCAACATGGGGCCTGAAATTTTCCTTAATGTCCTTGGTGATGCCCTTTCGCCAATTTTTTCTGTTTTGCCATCCCACTGCTCATCAGAAACCTCCTCCCTGAGACTTATTTAAAGAAGTGAAGTCTGACTTAATGCCAAGTCTCACTCCTCTGCCATGTACCCAGACTTCTTGTAGCTTATAAAGTGTGTTTTTATCAAAGGTGGTTTTGAAGCCCGGCTACTGGGATGAATCGGCCTCTTTTTACACTTCGCCTTTTAAAACCCTGACTGCAGTTGGCCACAAATCTGTCAAATTACCAGTGCACGGGGTGTATTTAAGAGCGCTCTACTGGGCCCTGTATGAGGCTGTGCGTGTGTGTGCTCACTGGGAAGAGGAAGTAACACTTTAACTACTGTATTGATTTGGGGAGTGCTTAGGGCTTTAGGCGTCGGTCCGAGGAAAATAGCGGGGCAAAAAAATAAAAAGAGTGCGATTGGGGGCTAGTTCGCCGATTTTAGCACGCCTCGGCTTTTTTTTGCTCACCGGCCACGCTTGATTCAATGGTAAAGATCGGTGGTTTGCCCATTGAAGTCGTACAAGTGCTGCATTGAACACTGTATGGCTGTGTGCTCTCCGCAGTGCTCTATTGATTGATGTGTGAAGAGGGATTAGTGGGAGAAGAAAGAGGAGGAAGAAAGGGGAGAGGAGAGGACGATGCCGGCTGGGAGGGGGGTAAAGGCAGGAGGAAAGGCACAGTGGCCGGAGGCAGGAGTGGAGATGCAGCAGGTGTATGATAAAAACAGACAGATGTCACAGCTTCGGAGAGGGCCAAGTCACACTCAGGCACGCGGCTCTCTTTTTGACGGCAATGCTGATCATTTTGGCAGGCTGCGGAGCTCAAGCTGTGTTAGCAGTTATGCGTGGCTCTGGCTGAAATGTGTGGCTGTGTAAAAGCGGCCAACAGTATGACCTTGAATGACAAGCTTGGATACAGTATCATATCATTATACAGTATTTTTTGCATGTTTCATTTAAGGGTTAGGAGGACTACAGTGGATACTAGGAAGCTGGACATCACCCTGTTTGATATGGTTTGGAGGTTGAGGGAAGGAACGTGTGGTGCCAGGTGGGATGAGTCCTTGATGATATGTGTCTGCTCCTGCAACAAATGTTTGAGGACATTATCCAACACACCAAATAAAACACTTTTAAGATCTCTAAGATATCCCTCCAGTATGCTTAGCCTCCTCAGACAGTACAGGCCTTGGTGGGCCTTTTTGATTACCTTTTTGATGTCCGTGTTGATGCTCTATGAAAAGTAATATGCACACTCAAGCATTAAAGGTTGATTTGAACATCATATTAGAATGCGCTCTTATTCCTGCTATGAGCTTTGTAGTTATTTTGGTGAAATCCCTACTTGCACTATGATAATGTTGCAGTCCAATATTGGACCAATACTGCTTTTTTTTCACTTTATGCTGGGGCAGTTGGTGACCTATATATTTTTTTCATAAGCTGTATTGTAACAACATCCTTCATGTTACCTTGAAACATGCATGCATTTTATTTATGAGTAGTACCGTGCACCCAGCTGACCTGTTTTCCAGTTCAAAATGAAATTGTGTTTTGATGCAATGAGTATAGGGTATTAGCCTGGCCAGCCAGAAAAAAAAAAAGTTTTCTTTTCCATTCAATATCCAGGGGGCGGAAATAACAGAGTCAGAGTAATCAATCAGAGAAACGAAGGAGTGATGTAAGCAGAGCACTGACTAGTATCAACAACAAACAAGGCGGCACCGTAGGGATTACTTTTTACTTTAAAAACACTAGAAAACACTGCATTGAACGGGAACAGCAGCAAAAAAGTTTGTTTGAATGTGGGCGTTATGTCGGACGTCAATGGGTTTTTACTGTTTTTAAAATAGCAAAAGGGCAAAGAAAAGAAATTCATACAGAGGCCAGAACAACATGGACCAGTATCAACACGTGACTAGAGGAAAGTGCTCAACACCATAAAAACAGGGACGAGAAAAGTTATGAAATTCGCTCCATCTTGATTATTTGGATAGAAGATATCTTCCACTTTTGTATGCCATGCTGCAAATAAATGTCTGTTATAGGTCAGTTCAAACTCGCTGTTGCAGAGAAACCAGACTAGAGGTCGACCAATATATGTTTTTCTATGACTGATACTGGTGCCGATTTTTAAAATTGTGAGCAGCTGATGGCCGAAAAACTCTGCTGATTTTCTGGGGACTGATATGTAGGGCCCATTTCCTTAATTTTATTAAAGAAATGAATAGACTATAGCCATTTGTTTTAGTAATGCTTATTAAAATGCAAACAAATGTGTTAGAATTGGAGAGTGAGAACAGTTAGAGTTAAAGATGAATTTTTTGAGAAAAAAAATAAGGCAATCTCAATTGATTAAAAAAAATTCAAAAATTGGCTGATGGCTGATTGTCTAAAGAATGCAAAAATCGGCGCGATATACCTCTACACCAGACTTGCTGAGCTGGCTGGCCATGCTAATCGTTCATAGTAGGTGGGACAACTTCACCTTCAGAAAAAAAGTAACTTAATATTCAATTCAGAACTGTCGGTGAGAAGATAGCTGTTGACAAAAAGCTGAATTTCTCTTGCGTTAAAAATAATTCTGAAAACCTATAAATAACACTCCCTCAGCCATGCCGTCCTGTCGAAATGCCAAAACAGCATGCACCAGAGCAGTCAATGTCAAATAGGGTAACAGCGTGTAAACACTAATTTCAATCATTCCACCACATTCCTCTACCCAGACAGATTTTCCTAGACGGGGGAAAAATGACATAACCAGACCCATCCAAAACTGTTCATTCACCATGACTTCTCTGACATTTCTTAGATTTCCTGTCAAGAAGCATCCCGCCGACATCCATCCCGCTTCAGCTCCAGTCGCTCTTATAGTGATGTTTGAGCAGGCATCCAGGTGGTTTCTGGCTCTGCCCATCACTCTCCAGCCGCGACAGGTGGTGCACGTGTTTGGGGGGGAGGGGGAGGTTACCTAGAGGAGAAGAAAGATTGGGGGCTTGAAAGAGGTTGGACAAAGGGGTTGGATTTGGGCCATCCAGAGTTAATGGGATCAGATGAGTTAAAGAAAGGCAGATCCTTTGCTGGTTAATGTGTAATCCCCCCACCATCCTCGGCCCCTCGTCTCCCGCCTCGGGGCTCTAAGTATCTGATAATCCCCAGTTTGCCTCAGCTCATCATCAAGGTGTCGGAGGGTAGTGCCTCTGTAAATATTTAATTGGCTGCAGCGCGCGGCTGTTAATTATGCGGGTGTGTCTTTGCCTTCGCTTGGCTCTCAGTCCTAGTTCTTCTTACTGTGTCTTCAAGCTTTTTCCAGACTGATGTCATGCTAACACCACAACAGTACAATTATCCATTACTATACCACTTGCACGTATGACAAAAATAGTGTTTGCTCCATGATTTGTGCAAAATTCAGCTTGAATTATGGTTTCACCAAGTCATTCTTTGGCTGGTTTCATATGCCCAAAAACTTTTACTGATGATAATATAGGATTTTTATGAGAACAGATTTTATTTAAAGAAATGTTACTGTTACTTACAAGTACAGATTTAGATTTTTTTCTGCCACCTTTGCTCAGATGGTAGACTAACTAGAGGGTTCGCGGTTCAAACCCTACTCCCACCTATGCATACTGCTGTTGTGTCCTTGAGCAAGACCCTCTTACCTCCAGTGTGTTTATGTATGAATATGTGTGAGTGTTTCTAAGTCTGAATGGTGAATGGTTCCTTGAGGTAATGCACTGAGTGCCCATGGAGTTAGAAAAGCGTTAAATGTGACAATTTATATACTCTGCCTAATTAGTTATTATTGAAGTTGCACAGTGGTTTGGCTGGATTTACTCTGGATGCCCTTCCTGTCACAATGTAAGTGAAATGTCTTGACAAAATGTGCTTCGATTGAGGTTTAAACTGCTGACCCTCTGGTTGGTGGGCAAACAACACTAAACCCACTGTGCTTGCACTGGTTATTATTAAAGACAACATTATTTTGAAAACTACACCATACACAAAATTTAGAGGTTGATTATTTACAACAGAAACTGTATCGAACCAATGAAGACTTTCCACATGCATTAGCCTGCTGCTAATCACATTCTCACATTTCACTAAATTACCTAAACCATCTGCATCTGAATACTGGTGAATGAGAGATTTGCATGTTGTTTGGTTTACATGGTGATATACAAGTGCTTAAGTGCTTTTGAATGATGTCAAAGAGGAGTTTTTCTGTAATGCTGGCACCTGACCTTGTGCGTTGCCATCTAAACTGTATATAATGCTTTCTTCGTATAAACAAACTAACTATTGGCTATGTACACTCATGGAGTACAACAACAATGCCAAAGCACAGTGTCAAAGCTCTTGTCCTAATAATATGTTATAAGAACTTGATCCATATACTGATATGGAAGGGGTTTAGAGTGAACCTTGTCCTATCATTACTCCTTTTAGTGCACAGCGACTATAGCGTTAGCAATTGTGGATGAACTACAGTGTTGAGGTCTATAATAACAACAGCATCATATAGTCGCTGGAGTTTTGTTGGCTGCACATCCACCATTGCAAACATCTTGTTCCACCTCATCTTATACATGCTGTATTTGATTGGTGGTGAGATCTGGTGGCTGTGGAGACCACTTCTTAAGAAATCAGTTTGAGTTGTACTGAGCTTTTTGGCATGGCAAGTAATCATGATAGAAGTAGTCATCAGAAATTGTAGCCTCTATTTTCCTGTAGTTCCTATACAGACCATGGTTTGCAATTTAATGCCTTTCTATCATCTCAAATCAGTACCTGTCTTTTCTGACATCTGATATTAACAAGACATTTTTACCCATGGAACTACCATTCTTTGGATATTTTCTCTTTTTTGGGCCATTCCTCATAAACCCTAGAAATGTTTGTGAATTATAACCCCAGTAGATCATTGGTTTATCATCAGAAGGATCCCGATGATGGTGTATGAGCTTTAGAAACATGCAGGAGCACTTTGTATTTCCTGTGTCTACAAAGAGCCATGAGACTGAGGGTTTCTAGATCTTCAGAAGAGGACGGACTCAACATACTGGATTACTCAAACAAGCCTGAATGAGACAGATATGTTTTTGAGGTGGAAACAACATTATAACATGAATAAAAGCTCAAACAGAGTCATTTTAGAACAATAAGGGACCTTTAATATATGAAGTCTACTGGAAAAATGAATGGGAAATTTACTTCCAGCACCAGAGGGGGACGGAAACTGTTGAGCTCCATAGCCCATAATGCACTTATTTCACTCATTTCATTGCATCTTTACACCATGATGTGTTTTCTCACCTCTCTAAGTCTATATATTTTGACCTTGCTGCTGTTCCCTTCCTTCCTTTAAATTTCTAAACCACTGCAGCCAATGTTAAAGCGGATTACTGTTATGGCTCCTATTATACCCTCCGCCGTTATCCGTCTCCACGCCAATCTTGCTCTGCGACGTGGCTTTCCTTCCACTCAGTGTTTATTTGATCGTCAAGGGCATTGAGGAAGAGATGAATGGTGCGGAGACGCGCAGGCGAGGACCGCTCAGGCTAAAGTTGCTCAGTTCAATAGAGCCGTTCTCACAAGTGTCTGCCAGTAGCAAGTGCAATTACAAACAGGCGCATGTAAAAGTCAAGAGAATACAAATCACATAATAGATGTCTCTTGGGTACGGAGCGAGCAGCCTTGCAAATGCTTCTTTAGACAAAGGATACAAAAGCACAAGGAAAGATGTCGATCTCTGTTTATGGGCCTGAAATTGCATTATCTACAGCAAATTTCTGTTCTGGCAGATTTTACACTTAAAATTATATTAATCCTTCTTTGACAGTGAGACGTTGTAAGATAGTTTGCTAATCATTTTACTACTTAAACCGGAGCTGCAGGAATTTTCCTTGGATAGGAGGAAACCCATGTTATCATCTAATAGCATATTGTTGGAATCTTCTGTGAAAAAAGAAAGAAGTCTTTATGATGTAATTTAAGCTATATTATTAAAGGCGCTATATATATGCAAAATCAAGTTTTCTGAGATTTCTACCATGTTATAATGTTTCCTCATCAAAAATATACCTGAAGTTGTGTATACGCCTGTTTGGAGTGATTCTGTATTCTCTGGTACTGTCTTTCTGAGGCCTCAGAACTAATTACTACAAACATCTGCCTCTCCCATGAACCCACTCCAGGAAGCATTAACCAATCCACAAGCTCTGTTCATCCCATCCAGTCATTTATACAAAACGGTGCACAAAACACATTTTTCATTTTGTAGCAAAATGGCATATTAAAAGGTCTGGGGAAGTAAGAATCTTTAGTAACTTAAGTTTTGCAAACGCTTTCATTAGCGGCACAATGAAGCTTTGCAGTAGATTTTGCTTGGATGCAGATTTTGACCTCTATGTTCACCTTTGACAACAGGAAATCTATGCATTTTGTGACATTGCACCCTTTCTAAACCTGCTAGACAAATTTCGACCCCATGCCTGATTGTGAATGCAGAGCAGAGCTTCGGGGGGTTGTTTGGAACTCAAACAAGTGTTGTATGTGAAAGTGGGGTTTCCTTTAATGTGCTAGAACAGGAGGTCACTGCAAGGACAAGAAAACCCAGTGCCACAGGCACAGGCTTGGCTGCAGACAACAATGAAGAGTGAAATACAATACGCCGCTGGTCACACCACGACTTGGGCTGCTCTGATACACTCCCAAACCTTCTCTGATAGTCCTTCTGTAGCCTGCTATTAATCATTTCAACACTGTAACTCACTAAAGCTTATACACAGATGCTGTTTTAAACTCCACTAGAAGCACTGCTGCACTAACAATATTTAATATATAATTGGTTTAATTAAGTGTAATTTAGCAAAATGAATGCAGTTTAATAATTACTGCCCCACATATAATATAATAATGTTCTAGCTGCATTCTAGGTGTTTTTGATTAAATCTGACATTCTGTATCCAGCATCCCTCATCATTCCTTCATCTTTTCCAGTCCATCCACAAATAATGAATTATTATACTAATATACTAATTATTACCCTGTCGTCGGCCTGGACTATAGTAGTGGATTGTTTATTGTGGCAAAACATAGGTTAATTGTGGATTTAATATTATAATTTCAAAGGATATCTATCACTACAAAAAACAGCACCACCCAATATTTTAAATGTCCATGTGGTAGCCCAAATACTTGCCTACTATCTAAAGCTATAATCTCATATAGAAGAGCCTGCCTGAAGTAGCCAGAAGATCCACTGACTAAAGTCACATTACATAACTTTGGATGCAATACAAATTTACGTTAAACCTTGATTTTCGTTCACCATGCTTTGCCATATTTTAAAATATCAAAAGAATAGTATTTTTGTTGAATATTCTGTCACAACCTGATACATTTTTGGTAACCCTCCTTTCAGTCCATATCCACCGCTTGAAAATCCAACCCTTTTTTTAAATTTACACCTCGTTACTGCCACAGTCTGTGCTTATACTGCTTGTGCACTTTATCTTTGAGTTTAATGAAAAAAATCACAAATTCTATTCACACAAAATCCTACATCACACAATATTTTCAGCCAGAGTCTTATTCAGCTTTAATGGAGGAAAGCTTTTGCTGGGACTCCACACTGTGCTAGTACATTCAGAGTCTGCAGGATCATGTGCGAGTCAGGCTGTCCCGCTAGCATACGCCTCTCCTGTTCAAAAGTCTGAGTCCTCCTGGAGGGTGAAGTTCATCTGTCTGCGCACTCTACCGCAGAAGCAAAGCAGGGTAAAGCCGGATCTGAAACTGAGATCAATACAGCCAGAAGTAGCTGTGGAAGTCAGAGTGACATTTGAAAATTCATGATGGAAATGTATTCTGTGGTAGGTGCTACATCTGATTATCTTCTCTGTTTTTAGCCAGCTTTAGAAGACCAGAGGTAAAATGCCTTGTGAAATCAATATTAATATACATATTGTCAATATGATAAACCAGAACTAATTTGAGACTAAGTGTTTCATCAATAGCCTGAAATGTTTGAAGAAATACATTTAGACTTTTTTAATTCTTGAATATTTGTATCTTCATAAATCCCCGTGATTCTAGACTATTTCTCAGTGACAGCTGATGTAGCAGAGTTAATACTGAAATAGGTGCAAGTAAGCATCCATGTTGACCACCATACCAATTATTAGGGGTCACGTGTTTTTTTTAACCGCTAAGCTAACCTGTGCAACTACTCACCTCCATACTCACCATGAAAACTTTCATACCAGCCATTATTATTCATCCAGGATACATCATAGATCAGTTGCTCCATACCAAACACTGAAACAAATAATTCACCTAGGTGCCAGTCCCAAACCCAGACAAATGTGGGGCTGGAGAAAGGCATATCAGATAAAACCTATTACAAAGTTTCCATCATAAAGATTCATTGTGAAGACCCCTGAAGGAAAGATGTCATATTTTTTTATCAACATCTGGTGGTGACTGTGCAACAAACAATTTCAAATTATAAAACTTCATGCAAATATAAGTGACGTTTTCCAATACACACATTTTATTCTGCAGCAACTTTGTGCAACCTAGAAAGATATTTGTTGTCATTGCAGACTATAGTAAAACTGCATTAGAGTAATTCAATTTGACATGTTACAGTAAACCCATTTAGTCACAAGGCATGCTTACACAGAAAGACAAGCCTTCACTTTCACATTTATTCACTTAGGGGAATTTAGAGTCACCAGTTCACCTCCATATGCATGTCTTTGGACGGTGGGAGGTAACTAGAGAGAACCCACAGGAACACTTGCTCAAAGCGCTCTGTTTTGTCACCGTTGCCTGGTACTTATCATTGTAATCTATACTCACTTGTTAAATGGCCATCACTCCATTCCCACAGGCTTTTGCATTGGCATCATTTCATCTATAAAGCCATCCTCGGTAAAACCCCTCCATACCTTGGCTCACTACTCACCATCTCAAACATGACCTGCAACTTCCTTTCCAGTAACTTCATCACCGTGATCATTCAAAAAGTCATTCGGTTGTTCTCCATTCTATTTTGCTGTCCCCATTAATTGGAATAACTTGGAAAAACATTAAAGCTCTGTACCTTGATCTTTTTTATCATCCTTCATGTCCGCATTATCATCTAGAATCTCTCTTTGTATCTTTTAACTGTCTTAAGTGAGTTTTTTGTATTGGTATTATTGTTAAAACTCATGTTGCTGCCCTCTTGGCCAGGTCGTCATTGGAAATATGAACTGGTTGGTCGACATATCTGGTTAAAAAGGACTCTGGGCCACTCCGCCAATGTGCTCCCTTTTAATTACTGTATATTGACATAATCATTGTGGCAAATTGTATTGTATACTGTCAAACTCACCTCTAAAATGCCTCCCAGTCCTGTAGATTTCCCAGACCTGACTCGTTGAATTCTCATGACATTCCGAGGTCAAAGCAATATTTGTTGTGCCGGAGTGATTGACTGGGAGGTCACGCTGGGGTCAAAAGGGTTGATATTCTGTCTAAAAGCCGAGCGAATGTGAAGCGAGCGCTGCATTGTTGGCCACCGTAAACAGCCTTGCAGCTCACAGTGTTATGCTAAACGCTGGCGTGTGAGAGGAAATGTTGACCTGGTTATCACGTAGCGCAGCGTCTGGGAGAGCAGCCAGGGTGAGACGGGCTTTAGACTCTGAGGTGCCGATCGCGCTGTGAAAGTGGGAATTGAGTGGGGAAATGGGAATAGCTCCCTGCTGGTTTGTAAACCTTTGCCGTGTTGTTGGGAGTATTCAGTGTATGCATACAGCTCTCATTCCATCAAAACGTGTCGGCGCGTCTGCCTCCCTTTGGTTACAGAGTGTGTTGACTGGGGTGTCTGTAATTGCCTATGTGGAGTAGTGTGTATATGTGTGTGTGTGTGTGTCTCTGTGTGTGTATTTATGACAGCACTCATCTCCAAGCCTTCAGTGCTAGGACTGAATTGAATTAACCTAAATAAAGTCTAGTGTGGAGACTACCGTTGAAAAGGAGCGGCTGAGGCTTGAGCGAGGAACTTTTTTCTTGGAATTTCTATGACAGGAAAAAAAGGACAAAGTAGGTCAGAAATCAACCAAGGCAATGGCCCTATCCTGCAATGGTGATGATATAGTGCCCAAACCTGGATACAAAGAGGCCTTCTTCTTGGGTAAATGTTGTATCTAGTGAATTACAAAGCTAGCCTGGACAGACAAACTTATTTCCTATATTCTACACAAAGTTAGAATATAGTATATATAATATAACCAGTGACAAAGGAAGGCTATTACAAGTCCTTATCAAGGTCTCTTTCACAATAGTAAAGAATCCACTAAAACGAATTGTTCCTTTACTGGTCCCTAGTGGCTGGACTAAGTATAGTTGTAGTTTGGTCCTATCTCGCGATGCTACAATATTCTTAAAGAAAATTCTGGTTCCCCATGGTGTTCCAGGTCCTACAGACATACTATGAATCATTTCTTCCTTGATCCATTACTGACTTTCAAGAAAGAGAGAGCAATGGCATGGAGTAAACAGGCCATATTTCCAGGAATCTAACCCATGCCGCTTTGGTACCACTTTTGGAGTCATCTTGCTAAATTTAACTAACTATAGCATTTTTCTCAGTTCCATGGTCACTGGGTAAAATCTCTTGCCCAAAGACACATTGAAAGTGTGAACGGGGGAGCGGGAATTGAACCACTAACCTTCCAGTTATTGGATGACCTGCTGTACCTATAATACCTTGTCTTGGTCTTGTTTGCAGTTAAAGCAGAATAATGTAAATTTTCTCCTTGCTTCACTGTTTTTGACTCATTTTCCTTTATAGAGCTCTCCCTACATTTTGGAGTAAGGTGCTACCATAAATACTCTTCTGTCCAGTTGACTCATGTGTGTTCCTGCTATTTGACTGCTCTGCCATGACGAAAATCAGGCAAAAAAGCCATTGCTAGCTAGTCGTTTTGCTAACCGGGAAGTGCCATATTCTTGCTCTTCCGGCCGTAACACTGAGCTATACAAAAATACATACACTTGCCAGATTACATAATAATAATCTCGCCAGTGGTAACATATATTTAGCAGAGCTGAGTCCTGCATCATTACGGCATTGTACAAACGGCACAGATAAACCAAGGCTGGTGAGACGTTTGGAACATCGGACACAATAGCTGATGTGCCGCTCCCCTCCCCCAGGGCTTTGACTGCGGAGCCACTTCTGGAGCCATGGACGGCCTACATAGCACAGCGGTGGTGGCAGCGGCAGCGGCAACAGCTATTAATGCGATTATGGCTTTTAGAGGGAGATTTTCAAAGCTGAGTTTCCTTTTGAGGCATCATTAGGTTGTCCTCTTTTTTTTCCCAGCTCTCTATGGGTATGACGGCAAACAAGTGTGTAGATTATACTTCCTTCTATACACCACACACATGTACGTCAGTGTAAGTATATGATTCAGTTGATTTTTATTATGTTGCTATGCTAGTGTGTAGTGATGTGTGCTCAATGGACCCGCATGTCCGCCATTGACTTTGAAAACACATGGGACCAGTCAATACTGATACACGTCATTTATTTCTCATCTGTTTTCTACCGCTTATCCTTTATGGGTACGTGAAAGTCTATACGAGCTGCTGTGAGCATGAGGTGGGGTAACTGAGAGGCAAATATTAACTCTTATTTGTTATTGGGGAATTTAGTTTAACCAATTCACCTATTCTGCGTTGGACAAAGTACCCCCTTTTTGACTTTCTCTCTTATCTGAACCAATGATTCTCAACTGGTATCACTTGGGGAGCAGTTTTTTATTATCATTATTAAGTGGCAACCCAATTAAGCAATTTCATTTTTGTTGGATACTTTGTTCTGAAATCAAGCATTAATTTTGATGGTTTCATACTCAATTGTGCAAGCAACTGTCTGAAGAGAATCACATTTTTGCTCTGACCCTGCACTAACCCTGTGTTTTTTGTTTTTGTTTTTTGCCAGAAAATGGTTTTAACATTAAGTAAAATGATGTGAAGTAACATTGTTGGTGTTGCCATTTTAAAACAATACTGGTAGTTCTTTATGGACAAGTCTTTGAGCATATCCAGTTACTTGTCGCAGCAGCTGGATTCACACGAGATTTGTGACTTCACAAATTTACTGAAATGCTTTTGTCCAGATAAATAATAATCAGCCAAACTTTAAAATAAAATAAAAAATAACAACATAACAGTACAAATCACATGCACTTATTCTATATATTTTGTTTTATGTTTAAAATAAATGTAACAATTAAAAATAGATATTTTTAACTCATAATGTATTTAGAAAAATCAATTAAAACAAGGTATTCAACCTAAAAACATGAAAAAACAATAAAAAACAATACATAATATTCAAATGCATCCTTTTCATTTGCCAATAAAACATTTCAGCTTGTCTTTCATTAGTTTCATTAGTATAGTATAGTATGGTATAGTATTAATATTTTCTTATCATTTTGGAAATAAACTATGATCCCCAAGGGCCCCCATAATCCTGATTGGGAAACACTTCATTCAAGATTTGTCGAGATTAAAATTTTTGATTTTTTTTTTTTTTTTTTTTTTTTTTGTCTATGTTTCTAATATTTTTTTATAGTTTTATGTTTATTTACCAGTGGAAAAATTGGACATTAAAACATTTTATGGTGGAATTTTTTTACACAACATTTAGAATTAGATGTATATTTACTGGTTAAGTATATTGACTCTTTATCATAATTTGCATGTCTTACACCAAGCCTTTGTATCCTTTACTTTGCAAAGATCATTTAAAGCAGATTCTCTTTCAAGCATCATTAGCTTGTTTCCTATACATTCTCAAATTATGTCTTGAGTTGACTTTTGTAGGCAATTAGTAAACAAACGAGTACCATCACCTCAGGACACCCATGCACTTCAGCTCTCCAATTTCAACAGCCAATCAAGTGCAATAAACGGCATAATTACACTAGATACATTTTTATTTTGTCTTGTTAGCTTGTGCAAACCTGATTAGAAAGCCACGGCACGCATTACAATATTCTACTGCGATTCCACAAACACAACCCTGTTTTCATTTAAAAGCCCTATTTCCGACCCATTTAGTGGTGCCATCACTCCTGGTCTCTTCTTGGCGCACCTTCCTCCATCCCGTTTAACATGTCCTCCACACGACACAGCTATTTAACAAACCTGGGGGTTGCTGCGTATACTAGTTCTGGCTCAGTTTCATAAAGTCACCGTTTATTAAAGCTCAAGGCAGAGGCTACGGCAAAAGCCTATTGAAATATTGAGGTCAGAGGGGGAGAATGGTGGTGGTGATGGTGGTGGGGGGAAGGGATGGAGACCCAGGTGTATGCTGTCATGTTGTGTAGAGTTTAAATAAAGACAAAGACAGGTATCCAGCTGGGAATGTCCCGCAATGGCATTACCTGCTTTCATTAACATAATATTAAGCTCTTTCAATAACATTAGGTGTGCTTTCATTATATGCATGCAGGTATTCCAGTAATAATCTAAATGAAAATACCTCATCAGTAAATACCGAGGGCTTGGAAGCAGAGGGGTGTAAATTTTACAGATTTTACACATTTTACAGGAGAGCCAAAACAAATTTTCACCAAAATTGAATCAGATGCTGTTGTGCCAAACACAATATTTGATATTTTTTGGTTACTAAATTGAGAATCTTTTGGAATTCCCTACTACCACAGTTTAAGTTGGGGTTTAGTAAACTTTTTAAAAAAGGCAAAAAAAAAAAAAAAAAAAGTGAGATATGCCTTTTTGACACTAAAGTTTTTCCAGTAAAGGTATGGAATAAACAGATTTTACAGAACAGAACTTAGGCGTATGTAGCATATGTAGTAAACAGCAGACAGAATGAAGATTTTCATCATTGAACTTTCACACTTTCTTTATATTCTAGGTAAAAAGTACTGTATCAAATAAACTGATGCTATTTTTTCTTTAAAAAACAACAACACAGTTCTGTAGTCTCCTTATCTACTAATCTTTTAATAAAGGGAATATAGTGTGTTATTCTGCTTGAGAGTTTAAACTTTACAGTCAGTTTTTTTCATATCTGTATTTTTAGTAAATTTAGATTTAGTCCATTTTTATCTTATTTTACCATATTTTATTTTACATGTTAAGGTGTATGTGAACTTATGCCTTTTTGGAACTGAATTAAACCTCACTTTTACCGTTACGCCTTTTAGTTTTTCTTAAATTACATCTATATTATATCTATATATATCTTATATATATCATCATTTCAGCTCTGTCCTTTTGCCATTGAAAAAATCTCACTGAGAACTTTCATTTGATAGATAATACTCATATTCGCCTAAAATAGCACTTATGCCCCTTTGTCTCCAAACCCTCGACATAGACTGCTCCATACAATCCAGTAGTGGTCTTGTTATTTTACTAACTACAACATTTATAGCACCCGTACTTTAAAATCTGTTTCACCATTTTAAAGTATTTCAAAAATGTATGTATTTTTGACCACTGTGGCAAAACAGTAGTAGTGGTAGGAGTAGCAAAAGTAGAAGTTGTAGTAGTAGAAGCACCAGCCAGTGCAGGTAGCTGGTAGTAGTTAGATTTTGTAAATACTAAAATTATTTGTTGAGTACTTGAGTAATATTATTTAGCTGTAATAGTACTTTTTCTTGAGTACAGATTTGGATTTTTCTACAGGCCTAACAACCCGCTACACAATTTTGAGTCTCAACCCACCAGATGAGAATTACTGCTTTTAAATTATGTGTGGCACTTTAAATTTTCAAAAATCTTTCATGTTTTTTCATGTTTTGATTACCTAAGAGGAGCTAGAAATCAGCCAGATAACAAGGCTATCATTTTATGCTTAAAATTCCTCCCCTTACACTTTTTTTAAACAGCTTGTGAATATATATGGAAGCCCTGTAGGGACATGCTATTGTTCATGGACAAATCCAGTCCAAATGGATGTGCTGGAGACTTTATTAAAAAAAAAAAAAAAAAAAAGGGGATAAAATAGAACCTTGGGGTTTTGTGACTTTTGCTGTCTTCTTTTTTGAAGGAATTGTATGCAACTGAAAAGACTGTATATTAGGCCAGTGATGTCTTTTTATTAAATAGATGTAATTATTATTATTATTTGACACAGGGTACCTAAATCTATCACAATAACATTATGATCTCAGATAGAAAATGAAAGAATGTGTGGTTGCTTCATGTGTGTCCACTGGTCCAGCTCCGGTAGGCAATATTGTAGTTGAACAATAGCGTTCACAATCTAATCATGACCTTAAAATGCATCAGTAAATTTAATCCAGCACTCCATGGGTCATGACAGCCATATTGCTTTGAGCCCAAGTGACCATGTGTCTCAAAAGTGTGGATATTTTGTTGTATATTGTACATGTATATTTATAGAGAAGAGCAAAATCACTGCAAAAGTGTTGTATACACTCTGTGCATACTTTGGATGGGACAAGGTTCAGTTAAATCTGAACTGCTTGTTTTTTGTTTTTTTTTTGCCTTTGTATTGGAAGAAACCTGTGTTATCATCTAATAATATACTGTACGATTTTAATCTTCAGTTGGCTCATTTATAATATTATTTTAAGTTATAAAATGTGAAATACTAATGTAAAGGCGCCCAAAATAATTTCAAAAAGCCTGAAAAAAGCATAATATTGGACCTTTAAATACAGTTTATATAGGGCCATATTTACTAAGACGGGTGCTAAACTGCGAGTGCAGTGAGAAAATATGCGGCCGATATTACTGGGCATGTTGCGCGTGAATTACTAAGACAAACTGCGTGGCCGGTGACAGGTGCAAACAGATGGGACGGATTGTTTTGTGTCATGGAAGGTGCAGAAGTGGAACACAAACGGAAGCAAAAATTTAACCAAGAAGAGCTGAAAGTGCTGGTGAATAATTTTTTCATCCGTCATGGCAAATAGATCTGCACGCGTGGGAAAAAACACTCTAACCCTATGTATTTCTTCATTTCTTCTCCTTCGTCTCACACGAATCACAGCAGCCATATCTGTGCAAAAGATTAGCACGTCCTTCTCCAACGTGCTAAATTTATACTCTATTTTCGCACGCAAAGTCATGGTGAGCCTTGATAAATAATATTACGGGCGGTAAATTAATGAATTTACATTTTCTCCGCCTTCCATTTTTCGCACTCTGGGAAGAACGCCTCACTTTACAGATTCATTAGGTCATAGGAGCAAAATCTGCATTGCGTTCGCTCTGCTCCTGTAAGACACGCAAATCTCAACTGTGTCTGGGTTTGCTCCAATTTTAGCACATCTTATTCAGTTAGCGTGCACGCAGACCTTTGGCCCATAGTCTCTTATTACTTATTCTTTAACAGCTCTATTGTGGTTTCTCTGTGGTGGTAATGGGAACCAATCCGAGCTGGTGGGTGACAGTTTTGTGACATTCTGTGGCTCTACAGTGCAATTACTGACTCCACATGATATCAAAGCACAAATATAGCCAGAGTCAGGACAGTAATCTCATTTAAACTCAACTGTAGTGGGACGTGTCACAGTCTATGATCTGGCCAATTATTCACAATAACAGACATGGTAGTTCAGTAGGTAGAGCTGTTTATCCTCTAACCGGAAGTTTAGCGGATCGATTCCTGCTATCAGCATTGTATACTGGTGTTGTGTTCATGGTTAAGACACTTTATCTGTGTTGTATAAAGGGGTTAATGTGATTTTAGAAGTGTTTAACTGACTGGAAATCCTAGAATCTATAGGGACTGGACAAGTGCTTCTCAAATGTTTCACTCCAAGTATCTCCTTAGAAAAATGTTGCAATTCCTTACCAGGACTAAAAAAAGGTTTAAACAAGGATTTAACCAGGACTAAACCAGGTATAACCACTATACCAAGGCTAAACCAGGTCTAAAACAACTCTAAAACAGGACTATAATAGATCTAAACCAGGACTAAACCAGGTCTAACTTGTATATCAAGACTAAAATATGTCTAAACCAGGAATAAACCAGTATACCAAGAGTAAAACAGGTCGAAACCAGAACTAAACCAGGTCTAAACCAGTATACCAAGAATAAAACAGGTCTAAACCAGAACTAAACCAGGTCTAAAACAACTCTAAAACAGGACTATAATAGATCTAAACCAGGACTAAACCAGGTCTAACTTGTATATCAAGACTAAAATATGTCTAAACCAGGTCTAAACCAGTATACCAAGAGTAAAACAGGTCTAAACCAGAACTAAACCAGGTCTAAACCAGTATACCAAGAATAAAACAGGTCTAAACCAGAACTAAACCAGGTCTAAACCAGTATACAAATACAAAACAGGTCTAAACCAGAACTAAACCAGGTCTAAACCAGTATACCAAGAATAAAACAGGTCTAAACCAGAACTAAACCAGTTCTAAACCAGGATACCAAGAGTAAAACAGGTCTAAACCAGAACTAAACCAGGTCTAAACCAGTATACCAAGAATAAAACAGGTCTAAACCAGAACTAAACCAGGTCTAAACCAGTATACCAAGAATAAAACAGGTCTAAACCAGAACTAAAACAGGTCTAAATCAGTATACCAAGAGTAAAATAGTCCTAAGCCAAAACAAAACCTAAAATGTAAGACTAAAACTGGATCTAAATTAAACTAAATCATGACTTGAACTGCAAAAAGCTCCTGAGTCCCACCAGAAGAAGCTCGAGGACCACCCGTGGTTTCCAAACCACAGTGTGAGAAACACCTAGGCCACCTTTGATCATTTCTAAATTTTAAAACACTTCTTTGTGGCGATAAGGCTGCATTACTGTTAGTTTAGTAGTCTATTAGACCTTTGTATTGTAAATTAATTGTCCATAACACTGCTCGCTTAAAAACAATTACCTTTTGATTGAGTGTTTATGCACTGGTCTGATCCATTTTATCACCTTCTTTTTACAAGTCTGTTTTAAAATCTCTTTAACTACAATTTCAATATGTAGGCTTTAAATGAGCTCAGCATAAAATGAATTCAACCTTTCAGTGACCCACTTTTGGATTCTGACCTGCCTATTAAGAATCTCTGCTTTAATGGTCCGTAACATTGCTTATTTTAAAACAATTACATTTTGATTATGTATTCACTTTTAAACCCTTGTCCCATTATTCATACAATAGTCTTAATATTTTTTTGACAAATGTAAAAAAAGAAAAAAGATGCTTGCTTTTGTCTGTGGTCCAAGTTCAGCAACAACACTTCAAACTGTGAAGGCTTTTTCCTCACCTGTGTTAGACAAATCTACGCATTGCCAACTCTTCAGGCTCCAGTATATGTGTGTACCCCTCTATCCTGTGTGTGTGTGTGTGTGTGTATGGGGTGTGTGTTGGCGGACGGGGTGAGCATTCCTTCTGTTACTGTTGCGCTCCCTTCATTTCACGCTCCGGCAGCTCGGTGTGAATCCTCTTCCCTTGGCTCATTATCAGTTCTGTTCATTGAAGGTGCATCCCTCCAGAATGCAGCCACAAACCCAATCATTATTTCACATACAGGGGTCAGGGCAGACTGCGGTGGTGCTTTGTCCCATCTTTCTTTTTTTTTTTTTTTACCTTAAGAAATAAGTGCAAATGTGATGCAGTCAACGCTGTCATGCTCATTGTTTGACCCATTGTTTAGCATGACAGTAATAAGATCACATGATGGCAAAAATGTAGCTGTTGTTTTAAGTCGGTGGTTGTAGGTTACACAGTGTTGTAAAAAAAAAAAAAAAATAAATAAAAAATTGCACAAATAAGTTAAGTTAATAAATGAGGCACTGTAAGACTCTATTTGCAAGCATACAGCTCTCTGTCATGGTTTCATGGTTTTAGTTGCCTCCAGCCAATAAATAGCAAGCATTCTATCATGTGACCTCCTTCTGTCATGGTTACCTTTGCCTTTATCCAATAAGTATCTAATGTTTATCTAATTTGCCGCATGAAAATGTTATTGACCTTTTAATTTTAAGGTATTTATTTATTGAGCTATATATTATGTATAATTAATCAAACAGGCTAATAAATGTTCATTTAAAGCTGCCAGCGAACCATGACAGAGAACTGTATGTCCATTCTTGTGGCCCACCACCTGACGGTTCAAAAATTATTTGGCCCAACTGCAATCAAACTTGCCTACCTACATTAAAAAGTAGTCATTAAAAAAAAAAGAATCCAGGAAATAGACATTTTCTTGCTTTTTTTTTTTTTTTTTTCAGGAAAAAACTCTGCCAAATTTCTGCCTATAAAACAAAAAATAAAACTATTATTTTACTGTTTATTTTATGTTAAAAATAAACTTAAAAGGTTAAAATAATGAGTAATACTAATAATCTTAAAGCAATAATACATTTAATTCAAAAAATCATTTGAATAACTCTCATTTGAAACAAGCTATTAAACCCTAAAATATGTAACAAAAGATAATATTTAACAAATTAACTAATGCTTTAACAGTTTCGTCACTGAGACACTTAAGCTTGTCTTTCATAAGTTTCAATAGTTTATAATAAAAGATCACAAACATATCTCTAATTACTTTTGAAATAGATTATGAAATAATTGCAAATACCCCCAGCAATGTGCTTGCGTACCCCTAGGGGTCCCCTGGTTGGGTAACACTGGTATAGTTGTTAGCCCTACAGCAAAGCAAGGGAGGCAAATTTGTTCTCTGCACCCAGCAGCAACTTAAAAACTGCCCCAAACCCGTGGAACAGTGTATGAAAACACTGTGCGACCATAATTAGTGCCGCTGTGCCAAAAGGACTCTGAAGTGACACAAACTCATCCCCGACCCTCTGTCACAGACGGAGCAGCTCCTCAGACACAGAGATGAGCTGATTTGGCCGGGCTTCACTGTGATTGGGTTTTAAAGATTTGTCATTCAAAATATGGAGAAATAGTCAATGGTGCACATAATCTGCTGCAAAAATAGCTCTGCCCAACCTGCGGACAATTTTTTTCACCTGCGGCAACACTTTAAAAGCCACCAAAATTCTGTGAAAACCATGGAAAGCCCTGTCAGTAACTTTACAATAAAAAGCATCAGTGTCAAAGCAAGCCAGGATTAGGACATCTATGTAAAATACCTGGAGAAAAATACTCTCCTCTATCACCTGCAAGAGAAAAGCTGCTGACTAAATGGAAAAATATCTCTTAAATAAAAAAATCATTGAGTTTTTTCGTCTAATCCCAATAGCCATGTTGACAAAGTAATACGTCCCGAGTTGAGCCCACTATGTCTAAAACAGACAAGGCCAAAAGAAATTGCGTTTATTTCCAAGAACCTTGAAGAAAAGTGTTCTCAAAACAGCCGACTAAATTCATTACGGCTGTCACACGGTGTTTGGAGCATTTCTCTAATAAGCAGAATGGAGCATATTTTTTCTAAATGTTTGACTTCTAATGTGCCAAAAACCTCTTCACTTGTATTTTATGTGCTGCTGCTTCCTTTCATGTGATCATAATGAGTTTTAATTGAATGTGCTTGTTTAATTTTATGTCACTTTTTAATTAGTTTGTAGACTTTGAATTGCCTTGTGAGAATAACATAAATAGCCTTGCCCAAGGACTGTTTATTATTATTGCATGGGTTTTTTGAAGCCTGTGCTTTGTGTTACATTACTGGGGTCCCAAGGGTGTCTCAAATTATAGAAAATGTTCAATTGTTACATATGGTTTTTAACATTTTAACATTTAGATATAGTGTTCAGAAATAAAAGTTGTTTTGAATGCTCTGGCCTGATACTCCCACATGTCAAACCTTTCCCTTTTTTTTTTTTAAATAAATGTAATAAAAGATAATTTAATGTTTATTTTAAAGGCAGACGTATCATATAATGTATTGTATTTTTTATTTTATCTTGAGAATTAATATTTACAATAAAATAAGTCTAAACTGCCTTTGTACTTGTAAAGATGTGCATTGTAATTAAATATGATAAATATTATGATAATTAGTTATCATACATTTTATATGACCACTTTTTTGAAAAATTATTAACATGCACACTGTAAAAAAATGTTGCGAAAACTCAAAAACTCAAGGCAACAGGATCCCTCAAAATTTCTGAATTTTGGGGCAAATTCAAAACCTCAAAATTGATGTTCATACTTTTAAAAAATTAAAATTTTAGCTTTTACTCGCTATCATTTTTTAACTCATCTCACAGGCAACTTATAGATATTGTTCAGAAAAAGTATTATTATAGATAATAATAAAAAATAAAGTAAGCAGTAAGTAAAGTAAAAAGATGATAAGTTGGCTGTAAGATGAGTTTAAAAATGAGTAAAACTTAAAAGTGAAAGATTAGATTAAACATATGAACATCAAATTAAGTGAACAAAAAATATTAGTTGTTAAAAACCTGAGATTTTGAGTTAAGCCCAAAACTCAAAAAATCTTAAGGGATCCTGTTGCCTTGAGTTTTTTATTTTTTTATTTTTTTTTAACAATATACTGTATACTGTAGAGGGTACTTGTGGTATAACAAAAAGTTAGGAACCACTGCTTTACAGAGTCACGAGCAAAGTTGTCCTGCATCTGACAAATGCTATCACTGGTTCAGCAATTTAAAGTCTTTTGCCATTTCATTCAAAGATTTAATCTGGTCCCTTTTGATTCCAGATTGATTTTTAGAGGATGGACTAAATGAATGCAGTTTAAATTATCTGCTCGTGTTGTAGGGCCCAAGGCTGCTCTTGGGACCATTTTTTACAGTCTTGGCTGCAGTTTTACTTGGTCTTGGTCTCAAATCCAGTTTTACTCTGTCTTGTGTTGATCTTGGATGTGGTGGTCTAAGAGATTTCATACCAAACATTATAACAAAATGCTATTTTTCATAATTTTGAAGTCATTTGTTTTCAGCATTAGAAGAACCAGGAAATAGATCTGTCTCTGTTTGTTTGTGGAGTATGCTGCATTAGATCATAAAATAATCATTTAATGTATTCAAACCACTTTTTTTTTACTTTCCCCCTATATTTACAGGGTTTATATGTTTTTTTGTTTTGTTTTTTACCAAGAATTTTCCATGACTTTTCCAAAACTTGTGACAAAATTTCCAAAACCTGAAAAATGTCTTACTGTGTGTTTAAATAGTATACAAAATGTCCAATGTGGTACAATAGAAACATACTTTTGCTGCAATTTCATTTGTTAAACTTGGAAATTTCTCAGTAAAAAAAAAAAAAAAAAACTGTTGAGGCTTCTTCCTTTAGAAATATATTATTCCACTAATTTTACTGACTTATAGCCTATACACAAGTGATTAAAAGATAATTATACTATGTTAGATATAAACTCAAAATCATCTATGTTGTTTTAAAGCATTACCAAAACCAAAAGAGACAAAAACCAGCAAAAAAAAAAAAAAAAAAAAAAGGATTTAGTTCAAATATTCTGACAAAAAAAAAAAAGATATAGGTCACTTTTTCCTGCAAGAAGAGGCCAAAAACACAGCGCTTCTACTCAACACTTATATTTACTGTATTCTAGCTGGCGCAGGTTTAACTAGGAGTGGCTCAATGTTCCTCTGATTGTTTAAAATTCCAAAAAAAAAAAAAACTTTTCCAGGTTTTCCATGACTATACTAACCCTGTATTTAGTGTTAGTTCCCAGGATTTGGTCTCAGTTTGCCTTGGTCTTGGTCTTTGACTCAGCCTCAGTCCCATTCTCGTACCAGAGGATAAAGGATTACTTAAATGTGTGTGAATGAAACAAAACACAACTCCCAGTTATGTTTTTGATGAGGAACATTACAACATGGTAGAAAATTTTCATTCTGCATTTTTGGAACTCATACCTAGTTCTCAGCCGACTCAACTTGGATCATTCTCCTTGACAATGCACCGAGTCACAGTGCCTTGGCTGTCAGAGAGTTTTTGGCTGACAAACACAGCATGGCACTTTTCTATCCATTCTATTGCTGCGACTTCGCTCCTCGCAACTATTTCATATTTGCGAAGATGAAGAATAGTTAGAAAGGACACCCATAGTGAATGAGATATAGACTCAGCCCTTTTATCTGTACTTGAAACTTCATTTGTTCTTCTTTTTGTGTCTCAGGGTCCAGTGTGCACGGAGCAGAATTCACACACATACCGGACAACATCACGGTGCTGGAAGGAGACAGTGTCACTCTGAGGTAAGTCTCTCTCTTCCCACACCTGTACCATCTAATTACGCGGCCGAGGCGGTATTTATGTTCCACCGCCCGCGTTTTTTTTTCTCTGGCGTCTCTTCCATTAAGTCTTCCACGTCGGCGCCGCTCGCTGTCATCCGACTAACTGAGTAATAACACCTGTCAGATGCCACTGAGTCATCCCCGTAGCGTCGTAATTAGCTTCTGGTTCAAACTGGGCTGTTACATTAACCCTAATCAGAACCACTGGGCACCCGCGCTCACCCCAGAGGTCAGTCAGATCTCTGTGGTGGTGTTAGCAGTGGCTCCATCACTGCTTTTGTAAATTTGTAAGCTGTGTTTTTACTGCAAAGGTTTAATGGAGGGCACACACTTTCACATTTGCATTTACAGTAGAAGCAGTGCTGGTCCAACTATGACACCTGTGTTGAATTCTGACAGTTGGGCTTGGTTTGCAATGAGCTTTCTTTGAATTTGGATAAAATATTTGTTAACAGGTGGCTTGGCGGCTCACCTGGTAGAGCGCATACCGTGTAGGTTGGTTTGATTTCTGGCCCAGCAGTGTTTGCTCCGTGTGATTTCCAAAAAAATAAAGAATGTCACCAAGTCATTTTATGGTTTTTAGGACAGTGGTTCTCAACTGATTTGGGTTTGGGATCCAACATCACTCTATGATGACACGACGTGACCTAAATAAAAAAAGATATTGAGGAAAATTAAGAGATATTTCAGGAAAATAAAAGGTAGAGAAAAATTAAAAGATATTTCAGAAAAATAAAAAATATTGAGAAAAATTAAGCGATATTTCAGAAAAATTAAAAGCTATTTAGGAAAATTAAGCAGTGCTCACGTCAACCTTAGGTATAACAGTAACGTTATAGAACTGGATTTTGTGTTCTGGTTGAGTTTCTTTTATATTATTCTATTCTATATAGTTTACTCTATTATTCTGTATGGTGGATATACAGCAAAATAATGTTAAAATTTCCTTTTATTTAATTTTTTTTTAATTTTTTTTATCTGTACTATGGTGTAGTAAGAAATCAGGGAGAGAGTGGGGAGAGACATTTGGCAAACTGTCGGAGTCCGGAGTCCACAACGCCAAGGCAGGCTGTAGTTGCCCTATATATACGTTGCAACTCTAACAACTCTTAACAACTGAGCCATGCCACTATTGAAATTTTACTGTAAATTTACATTTTGTTTCTTGCAATAAGGATTTTGTGTTTGCTGATATAAAAATGATAAATATGCGATATATTGTGCAGCCCTAGCTTTAAGTGTAAAGTTTATTCAAGTAGATGGTAATAGCTACTACCACTACTAGTATTACTACTGTTATGACAACTGCAACTACTACACTACTACTACTAATACTATTACTTTTACTACCCACTTTGCCAGCAAAGTCAAATCATTTTGGCCCAACAAGGTTTAACTTAAACATGAATTAGAACAAAAATGAGTAGAGTAAATCTCCAGATAAGCGAAGTTGTGTTGCACCATTTTAATTTAAGTTCAGTTTAGTACAGCAGACCTTAGCAGAATGAATATGTGATAGAATCCATATTAAAATGTATAAAATTATTAATAATACAAAGTCATACAGTGTAGTTTTAAGAACCATTTTACAGTATAAACAAAGGCATCAACCTGTTATTGTAATAATGTACTAATGCAGACTGTAGCTGTTCCTTTTCGTCAGTATACTACAAGATACAGCCTTAAGTGAGGAGAATAAATGTATTTCTTTTCTTTAACATGTTTTCCCCATATTTAACTAAATGCTTTCCATTTACAACACTGTTTATGTTAAAGGACAATTTCAAATATGAACTGTACACACCTCTGGAATGTCAACATGCCATATGTGAGTGCTAAAGTAAGTGTGTCCTGCAAATGCAAGATGAAATAACTGCTGAAATGAACTGAATACTGAATAGTAACAAGATCAAACAGCAGCTGTAATTTGCATTAATGAAAAATACATTGCTTAGTCTTACACAGTATGCTAATGAAGTCACTCGCCAACATGAAATAGCATTTGAGAGAATACATTCAAACTCATTTTGTCATTATATAAAGTCTATATGGAGAGCGTATATGGGCTGAATGTTGATGGACGCACAGGTCAGCTCAGATTGTGTGACCTTACTTGGCATTGCACTTAATATAAATATTTACTAATGCTCTACTTAAATAAATACACCTGTTTAAGGGCTTATTAATGCATTTAGGCTGTGTTCCAGATGTTCCCAGAGGTCGCAAATCCAACCTTAGAGATACAGTGTTCCACTTGTTAAGTCAGAAACCACTTATAAAACATATAGACAACAACATATAAAATCATACAACATCTGACATATGAACTAATTCACTACATTGTTTGTTAGTGTTGGTGGTGCCAACAACTGATAACGTTTTATATGGTCTAGTTTCAGAAACCAATTGTCAGAGTTTTAAAAGTTTATAGTATACTACCACTATGCTACAACACATGCTAATACTCCTACCACTACTTCATTTATAAAGTTATTTTATAAAGTCCTTACTAGCCACTGTTGGATTATTATTATTATTATTATTATTATTGACATATAAAATTGTGAATTATGGGATGTTACAGAACAAGCAAAAATATACACATTTTCTGTGTATAAAAAAAAAAGTAAATTCTTTGTCAGCTATTCCCAAAGTCAAGAGTGTCACGGTCCCCTTAAATTTCCCAAAATTCCACGCAGACCCTCAGCAATACAAGTTCCCTCTGTTCAAAAGATGGCATCATATTTTCTCCATATATTTCTATAAAAACTTTACAAAAAAACAGACTGTTGGTTAAAAATTGTTTTAAAGTAATGATTTTAAACAAGTATATAACTAATTCATTTCAAACTCTATTTCTTTTTATGTACTTAATATAAATAGCCTCTGGTGGCCCCCCTGCAGTACCTTTTTGGACCACCAGGGGACAATAGACCCCACTTCGGAAACCACTGTTCTATGTAATTATAATAAAATGTACTTATATTTGTATGAAGGCCTATTTGGTCATTGTAAAATCAAATTCTTGCACATTATTGTTTTATCAGATCCTGCGTATTAAAAAACACAGTTTGTCCTAAATGGCTTTTAGTTAATGTCAAGGCCTGACTCTTACTACTATTAATACTAGTGCAACTGCTCCGAATACTTCTTCTATTACTAGCCACTTTGCAACTAAAGTCAAATCATTTAGGCCCGCTTTGACCAAACAAGGTTTAACTTAAAGTTGAATTACTGCTAAAAAGTGAGTTTAGTAAAATTCAGACCTAGAACACTATGGGACTATGGGACTATGTCTATTTTAAATTCAATTTAGAAAGCAGATCTTAGCAGTATGGATATGGGACAGAAGCCATAACAACATGTATAAGCAAATATTTTAATAACATAATCCTTTTTAGGCTTTGAGGAGGTAAAAACTGCTAACTGTTGATATTCCATCTGTTGTTTAACAGTGAAGCCAGTCTTAATGATGTTGTCTCTCCTGACTGCTCCTTTTTACTCAGAATTATCTTGCATGGGTAATTTGGCAAAGTTTTATGCCAGATGTCTTTCCAGACGCAACCACCCACAGACTGTGATTGGAGATTCTGGGCGCTCAGAGGGGGAATCAAACCCATGAACTTCTGCACCAAAGACAGGAGAATAACTATACAGCCCCAGAATGTATTAGATTATATTTACCTAAATCCATATTGCATTGGCCTCCTTCAGCCAACACTTGTTTAGATGTGAACAAACCCCCTAATTTAGTCTCTTTTATTCCATTAAAGACGCATTCTATACACTTACGCCACTTAAAAATCCTCTCTGTCGAAGCCAGGCGCTGTTCTGCCAATATTTGTTTACACCAACACCCAAAGTTGTAAATTAAAAAGGCTGGATCCATAATGTCATCAAGGAGTGTAGCCTGCAGCTGTCCCGTCGATGGAGCCAAACAGACTAATCTATACAAGTTATTTGGGCATTGTCATGGCGCGATCACTAAACGAAATCTGCACTCAGGCTAAAATCCATCCTGCCACTGAAGAATGTCTTTATTGTTTCTCTAAATAAAGCTACAGGTGCTTGGTTAGTGTCACAGTCTCTTTACATGAGGAGATGCAGCAGAGGTGGGACAGGTACTCCAAATCTGAACACAAGTAAAAGTGCTAATACTTCAAAATAGTATTACGCAAGCAGAACTACAAGTCCAATTTCAGTAAAAGTCAAAACGTTTTCAATGTGAAATATAAAGTAGGTTTTAATCGCTCAACAAAAGCTGGTATTACTGCTTCTGCTACTCAGGCCCATCGACAGAGGGGACAGAGGGGCCTGTTGTCCTGGGTCCCTCTTCATATATTTTCTATGATGGGCCCACGTGAAGCCCTCTTGCCCCGGGCCCCATTAAGTCTATCAGCAGGCCTGCTACTACTACTACTACTACTACCAGAAGAGCTACTACTTTTGCTGTTACCAATACTGTTTCTACTGCTACACAATGCTGACGTTCCTCCTACTATTACTACTACTACTAATAGTGTTGTAGTACTAATATTACTACAACTGTTTCTACTATTACTACTGCTGCTAGTGTTTCAATTCTACTTTTTGAAGTTGTACTCATACTTCCACTACTACTACCAGAACTGTTACTACTACCACCACTATTGCTTCTACTACTGTTGCTAGTACCGCTGCTACTTCTGCTACTAACCTTGCTCCAACTATTACAGCTACTATTACTAGTGATACTACTAATACTTCCATTGTTACTATATTACTACTGCTGTTTCTGCTACCATTACAGTTATACTTCTGGACATTATACTTCTCTTACCACAACTGCTTCTACAACTATTACTTCTGCTAACACTACCACCTCTCTACTACTACACAATGCTCCTGCTGCTCCTACTACTACTACTACTACTACCCTTGCTGCTACTACCCCAGGAAGAAGCTAGACTGCCACTAATGGGGATCCTAATAATAAACACAATAAACATAATACTATTAGACTATAAAATGAACACAAATGAAAGTATGTTTTAACATTTTCTACATTGTACATGTACTAATTGACTAGAAGTATGTTGCTACTTTCCCTCTCTGCTTCAGAAGAGATGTGTCCTCAAATGCATAGGA
The DNA here is from genome assembly GCA_020698575.1 of Bostrychus sinensis. Classification (NCBI taxonomy): domain Eukaryota; kingdom Metazoa; phylum Chordata; class Actinopteri; order Gobiiformes; family Eleotridae; genus Bostrychus; species Bostrychus sinensis. The sequence continues at coordinate 29,355,463 of CM036247.1, read as the reverse complement.
CCACAAACAGATGCAAAAAGCTTTATAAATAAACTTGATTGTGATGTAGAATCACTTATACCCGAGTGGCATAGACACTCGGAGACAATGCTGCCGTGTTGTCTTTGATGCAGGCCCATTAAGATGAAGCACATTTTGATGCTATTACGGTCTGCATCTCCTCTGGGCTCCTGTAGCAACATCATCAGAGCCCCAAAAGAAGAAGCCATGATTAATTTTAAAAATAGATTAATAAAGCATTTGTACACAGATAATGATTTTTATGGTTTCTTAAATCAGTGTGTGGATATTAGGAGCCGCCAGCTACAGATGTGATCCTAATCGAGTAATGAAACGCTTCTCTTTTGTGGGGTGTCTTGTTTAAGAAAGCGTTGAAGCGTGGAAGCGTGTCAGTGCGGTCTGACCCACGGCTGGTTCTGATTGGTGCAGAGTGAGCAGGACCTGTCTCTCCCTCCTGAAGGTGATCCGAGTCTGCCTCCGGAGTCAGATTTATCCATGTCATATTAATTAAACATAATGACCACACATGGATTAGTGAAAGCTGGGGAAGGACATCTAGTGGTCAGGCCAGAAATTAACCCTCTGGTCACTGCTTTGAACATTGAACTGTTGACCTGCAAAGACACTTAGTCATATTGTGATTTTTGAGTTGCTGCATCCCGTCTGCACTTACTGGCCACTTTATTAGGTACACCTTTCTGAGTGGAAGTTCTATGCACTAAAATGCCTTGTTGATGTCTTACAGAGGTCTGGAGAAAACTGAAAAGACTACAGAGGATGGTCTTACATTACTATAACAGCTACACAACAGGACAACGCCTGATCATTCCTTACTAATATTTATCTTTCTTATATGAATTTCCACATTTGGTAGCTACTCTCAGGCCTCATTTACTTTGGTTTCATGCTGGTATTATACTTTACTAAGTAAAAGCCCCTCATATGTCAATTATTTTATATTATGGTCTCTATCTGATGAGATGTTAAACATAATGTACTGTCACTTTGTCATGTCAAAACATCAATAAAAACTGCAATTATTAAAAAACAGACTACAAAAGACATCTACATCATCGAACCATCGTGCTACGTACAAAGAGTTTTGGTTTTCCCAATTTTTCTTCACTAAAAAAAGATAATTTGGAAGGAACAAACAGCAAAAAGCACTCTCATTACTTCAACTAACTATGTTGTTTTAGCCAGGGTTGGTTTATTTGTCTTTTGGTAAGAGAGCTCTAAAAAAGTAGTGGTTGGATTTTATTTAATTTAATGCTTAGTTTTTGGTTTGGCTCCAGAACAATGTCTTGGATACAGGAATGTTTCAGTGCCACTGATTGATTACCATGAGACTGGGCAATTTGTCTTTTATCAACAAAGATACTTAATGGCATGTGTTTCTGCACAACAATAATGGGTGTCATTTATTTACTTTATTTTTTGGTGAAGCAATATTTTTTCACATTGTGATTTCTCATTGAGGTTGTTTCTCAAAGTGCAAAATAATATGCTAGCTAAATATTAAGTCCTCAAATATCTCGACCTAACACTGAACTCCAAAAACAAGGAAATAGCAAATGTTAAAGTTTGCTAAGAGTCTGTTTTGTGCATTTGACCAATCCTTCTAATTGCAGACTAACTATGCCATACTTAGACTGTGTGCACCGTTCATGCGTCATCATTTCTGACTCATCTCCCACTTCATCATGTCTTATACATTAACAATGTATAAGACATATTTAACCTGAATTCCACTGTGTCTGTCCAGATGTCAGATTGACGAGGAGGTGACCCACAAGGCCTGGCTGAACCGCTCCAACATCATGTTCACGGGCCGGGACAAGTGGACACTAGACAAGAGAGTGACCCTGCTGAACAACAACAGCAGCGACTTCTCTATCCACATCAACAAGGTGCAGGTGACCGACGAGGGCCCCTACACCTGCACCTTCCAGGCCAACAACAAGCCGCGCCTCACCCACGTCTACCTCATCGTGCAAGGTCAGAGTCACAGTGCAGATTTTTTGCTAATCACTGCATTTTCTTTTTTTTTCCTTTTGGCTTTTCCCTTACTGGAGTCACCACAGCTATCATGCAGTGATTTGCATATTGATTTGGCTTTTTATGCCGGATGCCCTCTCTGGCACAACCCTCTTTATTTATCGGGGTTTGGGATCGGCACAGGGTACAGTGGCTTGTGACCCTTTGTGACTTTGCTAATCATTGCATAATGTTCAGGAATAAAGCCATTTTGTGTTGGCTTGGTTACACAACTTCAATTTTGTTCATTCCAGTATAGCTACATTTTTATTTCAATTAAAAAGTAATGAGACCAATTTCCCATTGTGAAATACAATACAAATACATGACATGAACTTGAAGTTTAGAGATTACATAGATTATGCTTTTTTCCCAAGCTTTTTGAAATAGTTTTGGATGCCTTTGCATTAGTATTTAATGTGTTATAACTTAAAAATAATGGTATATGCATGGAAAACATCTTCTGTTGGGGAGCTGATACTTTGACTTTGCAGAGAACACTTAGATTGAGTGCCTGACGCCCCCTACTGGCAATGGTAGTGTAGCATATATAAAAATATATCACTAGACATGGATTCAGAGTATGAAGCCTACAACAGTACCATCAGCCTTGCGCTTAAATGTAAGTTAAAACACTTAAAACTAAACTACCTGATCTTGCATCCAAGTGGTGAGAATAGAGTACTGCAACTTTCCAGTTTGTCCCCCTCCCTCTTCCCTGACTCCTCCTACATTTCTCATGCACGCTCTGTGCATATAATGCACATAAACCAATTACTAGCTACTATATTATATCAAGATTTTACCATTTCTTACCTGCCAAGAAGTAAGTAAGAAGTCTCTGTCTCCAGTTTTCTTTTTTGGGGCTGTTTTGTTGTGTAAGCTGTGTAAGCTTGCCACGGGTTAGCAGCCTGATCCGAGTGGGAGGAACGTCACTTTTTTCCGAGCCAGTGATTGGCTAGACATATGTGTCCCTTGGCAAAATTCCTCCACTGTAGCATACGGTCCAGATAAGTTATAGTTGAGTTTTTCTTTTGTACACACATTGTTCTTTTTCCACAAATGGCTTCATATAGGTTGTACTGATGATTGAAAAAATGTAATCTATCGAATTTATTGTGAAATGTATCAGGTAGTTAATATTTAAAACCAGTGTCTAAGGAGGGAAAGGTTGACCAGCAGGGATTTATTATAATAGATAAAGACCACCAAATTCAACTTAAATTAGATCAGATTAAGTTTAAAGTGTATTAACAAAATTAGACAAAATAGTATACTGAAAGGCACAGTTAAATATTGAGAAATTGTATTTTTGAACAGAACTGTTATGCAGGATTATACAATTATGATACTAATTGTAGTGGAGTAAGATTTTAGTATGGCTTATAAAATCTATGGGAGGATCAAAGAAAAAGGTTAATATGGGACTCTAAAATGCCACTTCATTGATATAAATGCACTGGCTTACTTTGCGATGCTTGGAGCAAGAGCTGGGGACGATAACAACAAGCGGGCCTCTGGTTTCAGCCAGGGGTCTCGGGCGTTGGTCTTTGTTCTCCGCAGCTGGTTGGTCCTCCAAGGGCAAACTGTGATTCAGTTATACCATTATCTTGGTAAACAAACATATGAATGAAATTGGTTAAGTGAGCAGAATAGATTTCTCGAAGATATGTAGAGTATAACGTCTTTAGCTTATTAAACGTTACAGAGCGGCCACTTTCTCCGGCCGCTAGATGGCAGCGTTACTCCACGTTTGGCTTTCCTTCTTGAATGCTGGGAGGGGATTAGTTATCACCTCACATCTGGAGATGTTTAACGCTGCCGGGCAAAAGCGGTCAGTTCTGATGGTTTTATTAGTATTAGGTCAATAAGGAGTTGTCAAGAGGGGCACCAAAAAGCAGTTAAATCTCCTTATTTGTGTCCCTGGGTCATCAGAGTTGGAGAGGAATGTCTTGTTTAGTTATAAAAATATCAGAAACAGGTCCAGCCTGTATTCCTACAGGGGGGATTGGACAGAAAAATAAAGGCTTTTTAGCACAGCTATGAGCAACAAGACACTAACAGATAGACGAATGAGCTGACTGCTTCATAGGGATGGCGACTTAAGTGCTGAAATTATTAGAATATGTTTGGAGATGGTTTATGGGCTTTAGAAATACACAAGAGCACTTCCTGGTTTCATGTGTCTACGAAGACTGGTGAGCCCATTTTCAGTTCTTCAGAAGGGACAGCCTTAGCATACAGGATTACTCAAACAAGCGTGAATGAAACAAAATACCACTGACGTCTTAAGTTTGTATGATTTATATATATTAGGGTTAGATGTGCCTATCACAAATTGCTGTAAGGTGATAAACCCTTTTCCAGTACATTTCTTTGTTTCCCGTTGAAGATTTCCGACAGCACAGACTGAAGGTGTATTGTATGTAGGTGTGGTATGACGTATTTTTGCCAGTACGCTGATTAATACTAGGGGAAGTAGAGGAAAAGGTGCACCAATCCTACAAAGCAGTCTTGAATAAAAACATCTGCTAAATGAGTTTAATTACCTATGTCGTCATTAACCCGAACACAGGGCTGAATGGATTTTGATTGAGGTTTGACATCAGGGGAAGTAATTAACATTGCTCATGGTTACATTTTGGTGTTCCTTTTCACGTAAACCAGGCTTAGATGTGCCTCGAATGCATCATCGACAATAGTGTAGCTTGTGATTGACATGTCTGGAAAAAAAAAAAAGTCGAACAACTTTTTGAGCTTCTCTGAAGATCACACAAACCAGTGCATCTAATTTCTGCAGCAGATGTGCAAGAAACAAGTGACTGAAAGTGTGTAGCCGTTCACACCTGAAAGTCAAAATCAGAATTCAAAACAAATTTCAATTTTCTTTGATCCTGTGCTTTCATCACACTGCTTCTACTTTCTTTTGAAACCTTGCCAATAGACCTCTGTTGTACCTTCCTCTCAATGGCAAAAAATTGTCTTATTGCTTCTAAATGCACAAATTTTGAATTCAGAGTTTCGTAAATCGAAGTGCAAGTTGGCAAAGTGCTTAGTGCTCCTGGCTTTCAGCAAGCAGATTGTGGGTTCCAACACCTGGTTGGCTGACTCATGGTGTCTTTGAGTAGCGTCTGCATGCCCTTCCTTTGTTATCATAGGTTATTTTCGGGTACTGCAGCTTCCTCCAACTGACCAAGTTTAGGGAATTAATACATTTTAGAAGTTGCCATATTGACAATGCTCAGTGGTGGTAAGCTACTTCTCTAAATAAGGGCACACTCACACTAAATTATGCTGTGCCCAGGTACAATTGCAGAGGGGAATGAGTCCCCCATTGGCTCGAACTCACACCTGCACAAATGATCCATGCCATGGCCTAGTTACATGATCAGCTCTGAGGGTGATGGGCTGCTACATCATCATTATGCATGTTTGTTTACAAATCATGCAAAAGTGCATTAGGGGTGTTCTGGGTCTGGGCACACGCACATCCAAGATATAGCTTGTGGGCTGGATCAAAAATGATTACATCAAAAAGTAGCAAGAAGTAAAATCTGCACAACAATACTTCATTAGACAATGAAGGCCAGGCACCCAAAATGTCACTTATGACGAAACTATTATTAAAAATTGAGTATTTAAAAAAAAAAAATCTACTCTAGCCACAGCGCCCCTGGGGCAGACTGACAGAGATGTGGCTGCCATTCTGCATCTACGGCCTCTCTAACCACCACCACTAATCACACTAACACATACACAGCAGGTGAAGTGTTTTGCCAATGATAGTATGAATTGGGGAGAGGGGGTTTTGAAACCACCAACCTTCCGGTTTTAGGACGACCGCTCTACCTCCTGAGCCATTGATGCCCCAATCTAGCATCTAGCATCAAACATTACATGATCACCATGACTGAGAGGTTGACTTTCCACATCATGAGGTCACAAATGGCCAGCACAGATGCGTTTTAAATGGATGGTCAGTAAATATAAGAGCTACAAGCTGTTTGGGTTGTGATATGTTGCAAAACAGGCAGGAGGCGGAAGAAAGAAACACTGGTCAAGGTTAAACTGGTGCAGTTTGATTTTCTGTATAGAGATGTTTTTTCCGTCGTTTATTCTTTCCTCATCATGCATCCTTTAGTCTCTTTGACCCATGTTTCCTTCCCTTGACCACCTCTCCATGTCCTCCTCCCACTGTCTGTCAGTGATGCACCAGATCTTTAGGTAATTGGAAAAAAGGCCAATTTCATTACTTATTATTATTTGTAAGTGTGCGTTCTAAAAAAGAGATTGTTTGTTCAAGTTTGGAAAATGATCCTCAACAAATGTTTTATTGGATCTATAGCGGGGGTGCCCAAAGTGGGGCCCACAGGCCAGATTTGGCCCTTCAAGGGGTTTGATTCTGCCCATGAGGGGGTGCTGTAAATCATAAGGGTATTGGTAAGTATTGGTTCTATTGTGCACTGAATAGACTGTCAGTGGTTGGAAGGGATACTAACAAGTCTTTACTTCAAAATAAGCTGTTTGGGTGTAATAATTTAAAGTTTAATCATAGATCTGTTTGCATGAGCTCAATGCAAAACATTATTGTATTTGGCCCTTGGCCCACTAATGCATTTTTATCCCCCCAGTTTTATCCCCCTGGGGGAAAAAGTTTTATGCACCTCTGATCTGTAGTATACTTTTATACTGTAGTTTATCCATTCTCTCTAGTTATGCCTATCTACACCTCTTTGTAGCATTTAGCATGTCTAAACATAACCAGACACTACTGAAGAAAACCCAACAGATATATTTACAATGATGGCAAAGTGGTTAGCACTCCTGTCTCACAGCAAGAAAGTCCTGGGCCTTATGGGGCAGGGACTATCTCCCCATGTCTGCAGGTTTTGTCCATGCTGCAGAGTTCTTCATCCCAGATACTTTTTGTCTTTATTATGTCTCAAACTTATAAAGTTTGATAAACTTACAAATTATAAAGCTCTGACCTTTTAAAATGGAAAAAAATCAAGCATTAAATTTACTGAGTCATTTCATTGCATTGTCTTTTGCCAATTAACCACCCATTCAACAATCAAGGTGGGTGCGGTTAAGATATCTTGCCTTTTACAGCACGCCCCTACGCACAAATGAACTTGTCCTTGATGAATTAAAAAGGATATACCTACCTTTCTGTGAAGTGCTGCTGGTTTATCCATATGCATCTCGGCTCCAGTGAACCCAGACGCTAGCCGGTGATGGATAAGCAGCAGTTTAGTTCTGGCACCGCCCGGGCCTATTTGTTCTCTCCACTCAGAGGGTCGGCTCAACTTGTCTTTATAAACTAAAAGTTAGGCAGATCAGATGGATGGGGAGACAAAGGAAAAAGGAGATGAGGTACACAAGGGGGCTGTCCGACTGTCGAGTGGGCTAAATGACTGACAGGGCACAACCATGACGTGCCTCACTCATCAAGCTGGCAGCGTTGTCACGGAGAATTTGACTGATCCGGAGTGATATGTTTGGAACTGGACAGCTTCGGGGATGGATAGCAGGCCTCTCCTTGCTGTTAATGTCTATTTTTATGTATGGTTTGAGATACGTGTTGCTGACATAAACCTACTGGTTACTTTAATATGAATACCTGTTTGACTAATGTGCAAATACAGTAGGTTCTCAACAAGAAAAAAACAAGTATATAACTGACTGGGGGGAAAGTGGAATGGTTGTTGGTCCCAAGTGGGCTCAATATTTCAAAAGATGCAGGTACTGGTATTCTTGCACATATCAACATATACTATATTTCCAAAAGTATTAGCTCACCTGCCTTTATACACATATGAACTTAAGTGACATCCCATTCTTAATCCATAGGGTTTAATATTGCATCAGCCCACCCTTTCCAACAGGAAGTGGCCATCCACAAACTGTTCCCACAAAGTTGGGAGTCCAAAATCTCAGGGCAAGCCCACCTTCTAAAAACCCCATGCCATAATCCGAATTCAGTTATTTGGGTGGGTGAGCAAATACTTCTGGAAATATAGTGTATGTCTATGGTTTACGGAGATGGGTCTGAAAGGGGGAAAATATCCAGTGACCTCGACTGCTTGGGAAGCAAATGCCTTGCTGATGCAGGAGGTCAGAGAGTAATGTCCAGACTGGTTCAGGATGCTACAAAGGCATCAGTATATCATGTATTCAGTTATTATTACCAAGCTATACAAAAGACCATATCTGAGCCTTGAAGTGGATAAGCTGCAGCAGCAGAGAACCACAGCAGGAAACACTCCTGTCAGCTAAGAACTAAAAACGTCATTTTGGTGTATACATTGTACAAGCATGGACCCACTCTGCCCTGTATCAACTGGTGCAACTTCAGAGCCTATTTAAGCATTATTGTAGACCTGTCTATTCCCTTAAGAACATTTTCCAAAGGTTACTTCCAATAAAATGATGCACCAGGCCATAAAACTCAGATCATCTCAAAATGTTGCTTTGAACATGACAATAGTGTGGTTCCACTGGAGTGGTACAGTACAGGACCGTTTGGTACAGGGATCCCTAAAGAGGCTTGCTGCTTTAGGTGCAAGAGACAGGCTTCCGCTACATAAACAGTGACAACAAGTGCAACAAAAGCAGTGTTAACAGGAAATATAAATGGAGCTTGAAGCTAGCTTTTGAAACATAAATGCATTGCCAATAATAATTATTATGAAGAAGAGAGCAAATCTTGTTCTCATGCTGGTGAATCCAAGTTGGAGGTAAAGTCATATACTGATTGAGTTTATTGCAATGTAATAAATGCAATGCTCTCTTTCACAAATGGGCATGGTGGCAGATCCTTACCTCCCACCTAGGAGATCATGGGTTCGATCCTCGGGCCAGCCAACGCACAAACTCTCTGGGTGGAGTCTGCATTTCCTCCCTGTGTTACTGTGGGTTCTCTGCGGGTACTCCAGCTTCCTCACACCGTCCAAAGATATGCATGTGTTTGGTGAATTTGTGACTCTAAATTGCCCCTAGTGAATGAATATGAGTGGATGGTTGTCTATCTGTGTGGGTCACTGTGACAACTCTGCGACTAGCTGACCCCTGTCCAGGTTGTACCAACCCCCACTAACCTGTCTGGACGAGGCCCACCTGCTGCATCCTTACTGACCTGATCTATAATTCTATAGATGAGCTAATGGACTAACAGTCCTAGACACATTTTGCCTGTCCATCCTGGAAGAGGATCTCTCCTTCACTGTGGTCTTCTTTTTTTCCCACAGCTGGGTTTTTTTTAGGAGTTTTTCCTGACCAAGAAGGAGGGTCTCAGGACAGCAGTGTCCTGAGTCTGTTTAGTTTAGTGTAGTTATTGTTGTGTTGATTGTGTGTTTATATTTGATTAACTGTGAAGCCCTTTGAGGCGACTTTTGTTGTGACACTGGGCTATATAAATTGAATTAAAAGGAATGCCCTGCCTAAGGCCCAAAGTTACTGGGATAGGCTCCAATACCCACAACCCCTAATGGGAACAGGCGGGAAAAAATGAATGGATGATTCACAAAGCAAGATCCTTGTTCTCAAACTGGAAACAGCTGATGCAAATAAATGCTAGTTTTGTTTTCTGAGAACCAGTGAGTGTATATGTTTGAGCCGACATATTACTCAACATGGAGAGAGAACTTTTAACTGAATATTCAGGGCCCAATCTGCTGCACTGGAGACAAACCACACTGAGCTTTGGGCTCACAGGTGGTATAGGCGATGTCAGATGCTCGCTAACGGAAAACCAAACAAACATTCTTATCCGCGGGGGCTAAAACTTGGCACAAGCATCTATATAGCACACTTCCAAGTCCCCCCCAGGTTCATCTGTAGTTTGCAAAATAATTAGAGCCCCAAGTCAGTGCATCAAGCCACTTCTCTGACACTTCTTCAATCTGTGCGTTATCACTGCAAGTAATAAACTCCCGCAAGATAGAGACAAATTGAAACTCTGGTAGTTGTCCCAATCTCAGCGCTGTACTCATTAGAAACAATGATAATAGGCCATTTAAATTCAAGGGCCATCTTGTTATCAGCTGGTGTATGCCTTAGACTATCCCAGTCGAGGACAAACATTTGATAGGAGGGTCACATTTTGAAAGCTGCCACATTTTTCAAGAAGTATACCGTTTCTATAGAATCCTTTATCTGTGCATGAATGGGTGGTTAAATGGTATAAAATGTAGTACTATTAAATTTGACCTTAGATCTGTATTGTGACAACCTGCAAATTGTTTTATATGGAAAATAAAAATATATAATAAATGTACAGTTCTGTGCAAAAACATCTATATCAGTGTAAACTAAATACATAAAACGCAGAACTAGAAGCATTCAGGCAGCATATAGACCTATGGTAAGGCACTGGGCCTATCACACAATGGTAAAGATTTAGTGCCCAGACCTGGACTCAAACTCAAAAATCACGTAGTTGAAGGGTAAATGCTCTGTCCATAGAGCCACAAAACCAATGAATTTACTAAAACTAAGCATTTGTACTTTTAGTGAGTGACATTATACTGTGTCTTTTGTCCGCATCTGAAAATGGTACAGAATGCCTTAAAGGGAACATATTATGCAGCTCCGTGCTTTTTTCACCATAGTTTATAGTAGCAGCCTTTGTCTTACAAAAGCTCTCTGCCCTCTAAAGACATTGCCTCTGAAATCTATTAGCAACATGAAGCTAAGATATAGATATATCTGCTACATGGCTGCATTTTAAATACTGAAATTATCCAAATAAGTCCAGTGAAGGTGTATTTGCCTTAGAAATGCGTAGGAGCACTTCCCGGAGAAGGTGGGGATACATGGGTCTGACATAGAGCAGGGCAGCGTCTCAGCATACAGGATTACTCAAACGTGTCAGTGAAACAAAATCCAACTTTAGGAGGTGCAAAAAACATTGTAACATGGCAAAAATGTCATGTCCTTGGCCCATTACCGTGGCTGTATTATCATTAGAACATTTTGTTGTGCTGGTAATCCTAGCACAACAGCAAACCAACCCTTTCTGCTTTTCCAATTTTTTTTTTTTCTTTTGGGCCTTTTAAGACAGAAAATTATGGATAAGAGGAAGGGCAGACGTTCAGTAAATTGCTGGAGTCCAAATTCAAACCCACAACTCTGAGGCAAGCTGTAGCCGCTCTCCATATGTGCCACATGTTCTATACCATGTTATACCATGACACACCTCTTCCTTGATAAAAAAAAATCAAAAAATCAAAAATCTTGCATTGAGAATACATATTGTATTTATGTTTACACCCTACTTCATTTTTTTATTAATTTATTTATTTATCTGCTCTTTCTTTGTCTGCGTTTGTTCTCTATGACAGGCATTATTCTAAAGCCACTTGATGTGTCCCTTTTTGTAGTGTGCCAGTAGATTCAAATCATTAATAATAAAAAAGCCTATATGAAATCTTCAAGTTCAATTTTGTCACAGATGATCACTATAATATGCTATTAGATGGTTATACAGACTCCAAACCAAGAAAAAAGTAGAATATTTATACATCTATTTGGCAAAATCTAACTGATGTGCAATCTGTAAGTGGATTCACACTGCTTCTCAAAACAACAATGGCTGCTCCAGATATTTAGCCCACTAGATATTTGATTGTAGTGAGCGGTGAGTCATCAGTAAATGTTTGTGAGTAAGCTCTGAGTCATATCGGATGTTTTTTATTTCCAGCAATCTTTATAATTTTCCTTTTTTATTTATTTTTTTATTTTTTTCTGGTAGGGCCATGTTATTCATGGTATTGGGACCAGAACTTTTAATAAATCATTTTTTTAATACAACATCATTTTTTAATGGTTTGTCGGAGTGCTTTTCTTCCTTTAGTCAGAATGTTATGTGACTCCTAGTTAGTTGCTTTAGCGCTGGGTTTGCTAATCTTTCCTTTGCTAATCTAACTTAGGGTAACTAGATTTTTAGACACAAAAACTGGGAGACATTTTTTTTTCACTAAATCATGGTGCATTTGTACTTACCAAGTAACAAAAACGCTTCCGAAATCCATATAATTTTCTGTCATGTAATCAAAGTACATAACGCTGGGGCTAAAGTTTTGAATTTATAGAATCTATAGAGGAAAGTAAGGCAAAAACAGTGAAGAAATGATAAAAGTTACTGAGTTCCTCTCCAAGTCCAGGTATTATTTAGGCTACACATACCAGTTTGCTCTGTTTCTTTGTGTAGAAAGTAGCTTGTTGTTAGCAGCAAGCTAAAGGAAAGCTAACAGGCTATCAACAGGCTAAAGTTTATCTGAGTTTCACCAGCCCCTCCCTCTGAGAGGATGCATGGAGATCAGTGTTTTTACTGTTGACTATTTTCAGAACACTTAGGCCAGTACATTACAGTTTGTTTTTTTTGTTTTGTTTTGTTTTTTTTCTTTTTGGGGTAAATGGAAAATGTTGTCAATAAAATTGTTTGTTATTTTGACCTGACATTTGTTATAATATCTTTTTTTTTAATTTTTTTTATTTCCCATACATAAAAACAATTAAAGTTCAATAAGGAGACAAATATAAAAAAAATAAAATAAAATAAAATACTTGGTCATGTAATTGGACTTCATGTAATTCTGTTAATAAAAAAAATTAAATTAAAATAATACATTTTTATGTCCCAACATACGTTGTCATAGTAGAGCTGTAACAATTAGTTGTCCAGGCCACCTCCAAATGCATTTTCAGATTCAATCTCTTACAAGAATGAAAGGGATAATAGCACTTTTTTGTTCATCTTAAGCATAATTTTCTAGTGTCATTTTGTTAGTACATACTGTAATTTTTTCTTGAAGTCACACAAAATTTCTAAACTGTACCCTTATAAATGTGGCCCTTAGGTTACACTGCTGATTAGAAACCATTAGCAACCAGCTCCACATTGAACCTTGAAAGAAAAGAAGAATAAAATGTCTGGGAGTGCCTCCTTTACAAATGTCTCTCTATTATTTAAACCCACGCTGATGCAAGGAGTCGATTTTTAATGGCCATTTGCTGCAATTTAGAATTCTCTGCATTTTAAACAGAAGGTCGCGCAGACTGTTGCAGTTCACTGAGCGTTACTGTTCAGATCATTAATCAGCTTATTGCCTGTCAGTGCAAGGTATGGCCATTTGCATCACACTGTAACCATGTTCAAAGACTCTGCCATAATGAGCTCTAATGATAGTGGAATTATTTTTAAAAAGGCCATATTATGCTTTTTTTTTTTTTTTTTTTTTCATGCTTTTTGACATAATTCTGGATACCTTTGCATTCACATGTATGTTTATTGAGGTGCAAACAACATTATAACATGGCCAAACATTATAACAAGCTCAAAATAGTCTTATAAAGAATTTTAAAGTAGGACTGAAGGTTTTTTTTTTTTTTTTCTGTATAGAGGTAGGATATTAGCTGTTGTAAATTTCTGGCCACCCATTTAGTAGGTTTATAGAAGACAAATTGTAACAAAGGATTATCTTTCAACTACATATGGCTTTTTGCATTAAACCATGCAAGCTATCATTTTATGTACCACAGCTTGGCTTGCACTGTTGATTAGTAGAGAAATTGATTGGGCTGAAGAATATTGGCATGTATCCATATAACCACCCTTTGGCTATAAATTAATGTATTGTATAAAAATAATGTGAAATTGCCTTATTGTGTATAGCTTTGAAGCCCTTTGTGTCACTTTTTCTTATTTGTATTTGTACAAATATAAACTGCTATAATCATGGGCATTCTACCAACAACAGCACAGTTACAGCACTATTTATTTTAAGCTTTATTGGCTCAATAAATGAAATGCTACCTTTACGTAAGTGTTTCTGATTGTGGGTTTGTTGTATTAAATTTTTATTGTTATTGTTGTCTTAGAGTTTTATTGTATATTATTTGTTTATTTTTTATGTATTTACTATTATTTATTTTTTGACTCAGATATTATAAAACCCAGTTGTTGTTCTTGTTTTTTTCCTTCCGCTTCTGCTGTACAAACACTTTTGAGTCTTGACCCACCATTTGGGAACCATTGTTTTACATGAAACAAAATCAATAGCCTCCTCTGCTCAGTAACAGCGTTCTGTCAGCTGCTTGGAAACTGCACTATGTAGGTTGAGAAGAGTGACCCAGAGACATGACACCCTACTATGACTTTTTTTGGTTCTGATTTATCATGCTTCCTTCATAGATTATTATTACTTTTTGTCAATATTGCAACAGATTGCTTCCTCCCTCCGTATCAAAGTAATTTTCTAAGACTATTTTCTTCTTTTACAGTCCCGGCCCGGATCGTCAACATCTCCAAAGACGTGTCAGTGAATGAGGGCGAGAACGTGAACCTGTACTGCCTGGCGGTGGGGCGGCCGGAGCCCACAGTCACCTGGAAGGTCCACAAATGTAAGCCAGCCTGTGTCATCTACTTGTCTCCCTGATCCAACATCTCATGTTCACAGCGCCATTCCTTATCTCCCTCTCTCCATCCCTGTCTCCCTCTTCCCGTCTGTAAAAGGCTTATCAGGATTCAGCTCGTGTCCTCGTCTTTATCCCACGTTCTTGTGTCATCATTCTCGGAGCCAGCTGCTTAATCTGCCCCCTCTTTAATTCATACTCGCGCCTTTTTTCCCTATGTCCCTGTGTTTTGTCCCAAACAGCCACGCAGTTATACGTAATTATCCCCAGCACGGCACCAGTAATCATCGGCATCTGTCTTCATCCGCCCTGTCAACTAGCATCACCGCGCCGACGCATACTAACAAACACTTTTGCCGTTAAATTTGCTATTTTTAACTGGGATGATCATGCAGGGTGGTCAGGACGCTTGATAGATGGAGTCCGGAGCATGTGATAGGATCAGCGTGCTGTTTAATGGTACCCTTGTCAGCGCTAATGTCCAAAGTCATTCATGGCGCAGTGACGTGGCCTCCAGAGATGATATGATTTGAGGCTTTGTTTAAGCGGTAATGTGGCACTGTGTCATCTGTTTGGCACAAAGAGAATATTGCACTATACTCAGCTCTGAAAGGTGGCGTGATCTGTAGAAGTTATTGTTAGCTTTGCCTGATGGATGACTGATGTAAAGTGAAGCATTAGCATTCTGCTACCTGTCTTTTGCCCGTCACTCTTATACAATCTAAGAATATATTAGCATATCTTAACCCATCAATGTTTCATGCACACATGACATATTCAGACTCAATGTTTTATCTTTGTAATTGCAGATGCATGCATATTTGAAGTGAATGTGCACGCACAATTGTACTTTAATAATGTGGACATGTGTGAATAGCTGTTTTCATTCACTTTTGAGATGATATATACCCAGGGCCGGTCCTGCCTGTAGGCAAACTAAGGAGCCACATAGGGCCCCTCAGACATGAGAGGGCCCCCAGGTTTATCTGTTATTTGCTGATTTGATTAATTTGTTAACTCTGTTTAATGAGTATTCTGGTTATAATATTCTGCTCGCTATTGTCATTTTTGAGAGAGTCTGTGAGAAAGTGGGGGCCAATGCATTTTACGACTTTATTTTTTCCTGTTTACCTGGGGCTCCCTTGCTAAGTTTGCAAATTAAAACATGTCTCAACGCATTCATCCCATAGAAAAATAGTCAGTGTTTGAAAGAAATTAAAATGTTAAAATCTAAATGGTGGTGAGTGGCTTGGACCCCAAACCTATCCTGCTTAGGGCCCCCAAAAGTTCAAGACCGGCACTGAATACACCAATCAGGTATTAAATTATGACCACCTACCTATTATGCAGCCCCATACCCAACAAACTGCAATGCATTGAGTATTCTGACACCTTTCTAGAACCAGCATAGCTTTTTAAGCAATTTAACCTTGAGTAGTTCATCTGTTGGTTGGGACCACATGGGGCCAGCCTGCTCCACACTTGCATCATCTGTTCCTTCTTGGACCACTTTTGATAGATTCTGACCATAGATTCTAATAGAATACCTCACAAGAGTTGCAGTTTTGGAGATGCCCTGACCCAATTGTCTATCCATCACAATTTGGCCCTTGTCAGTTCAATAAATACACCTTAAATCCTTACACTTGCCTATTTTCTTGCTTCTAATAAATGGTCACTTGCTGCCTGATATACCTTATCCCACCCAGGTGCCATGGTGAGGACATCATTTTTGTTATTTATTTCACATGTCAGTGGTTATAATGTTATGCTTTTCGGTGTAAACTACTAAAGTGACTCAGAGGATTGTGTACATGCATAGTCTGATTGCCTGACTGATGTGTAAGAAGCTATTGTACGCCCACAATACTTGAGTAATTAAAGTTCATTTTATCAGTCCCCCATAGGTCTAAATAGCCAGTGTGGGACTGTGTAGTAAAATTGTTTCTGGTGCGCTACTGTCAGGTCTAAATAAACTGAATGACTGATTTGGTTGTGGTTCCATTATAAATATTTCATCTAACTTACTCAATGCAAAATTAGGAACAGTTGGCAAGTGTTAACCGACTTCCTTGGGGCATTCCTCATTCTCTCTGCAGTGGCTTTTGCAGTTGCTTACATCCTGCCTCCTCCCCAGCTCTTTCTTTGTTCTATTTTCATTTCCATTATCTTCTGTGTTTGACCTTGCTCACTGATGCTTTAGTTTTTTTATTTTTCAGTTTTATTATTGTTATACCTAAACTAAGGTCTGTTGAACAGTAACATAAAGATTGATATTATGCTTTTATTCATATTTTTAAACCAATCTTGGTCACCTCTAGAACAGCATTGCACATTTTACAACCTTGAAAAGCATAATCTGAATAAAAAGCAGCTTGTGAACTTTTTGTCCTCAAAGTTGATGTGTTAGAAGCAGGAAAAAGCTCAATTTGTTGCATATAGGGCTGCATATTAGGCAGATGCTCATAATGTTATACCTGATTAATGTCATTTTTAATCTCTCCATCACAAGACCGACCTATAGCTATGTTTTTAACTCCATCTAGTTGCAAAAAGATCATACCAGTTAATAAAATTAGATGGTCCCAGTATTCTGCTTGCTAAATTGTGCAGCTCAGAATGACCTTCTGACATCTTACACTGCATCAGATAATTATCCTCGAGTGGCTCCAGTTATTTGCAAATTACACTTAAAGCATGTTTTCACCGGCTTGACAGGATATTCTTTTCAGTTTTCAGTTTTTAAACGTAGAAAAAAACCTCAGAACGAGCCGCCTTTTGTAGCTGTCCTGACTTGTTTTCTCCAAAGTATTTTATATAGCTTTTAGTTTCTTTTCACCTCAGCTGAACGTTGGCTTGGTTATAGCAGTCCGAGATGGGGCCTGACCAGAGGGAACTGTTTGTTTTCCAAGACAGGTGTGATTCAGTGGTTTTGACAGCGCTGGTCTGTGGATAATAGAACATTCATGTGTGATGGGCCTTCAGCGATTGCAGGTTTTACTTTTTTTTCCTTGACGGGAATAAATTGGCCGCACACAGTATAGACTTTGACCCCTGTAGAGAAATATCAACACCCAATTTACTTTCTGTCTATTATCTGAAACTGAACTTTGGAATTTGACTGTTGGCTTTCATTGGGAGATATAACAAGACAAATAATATAGTTTGGGCCTGACACTTCAGTGAAAGGCAGATAATGGTCTGCGCTGATGGGGCTATCCGCGTTATCTGAGTCATGCCTGGTGCACTTTTTCTTTTTTTTTTTATTGCGGAGTATAGCTTTGGTTCAGAAGAAAAGGGAAACACACTGCTTCAAGGCAAGCAGTAATAAATAGGTCAGTGCGGACTTGTGCTAAACGGAATGTAATTATAGTGCTTGTTATTGCAGTCATCGCAGCAATGATGCACTGCTCACTGGAAGCAAAACAAAGCCAACGTTTAGGTACTTTTCTATAGTGTGACTGATACTACGAATAGTGCAGTAGTAATAGTAGTCTGAGATGAACTGATACTTTTATATGCAAGCCTGTGACTGCAAATAATTTCGTTATAATTGGATTTTGCCCTAAGACAGCTGATCCAGATAGTACCCAACGTAAAGCCCATTTTTGTTAACCATTGCTGTTGGAGGACAAAAGCTTGAGGGTTTGATGAAAGTGTTAAGTATCACATTTAGGGCTGAGTTATTCAAGTAATTTGACATATAAAAAGCTTCAATTAAAATTCTTTTGAACGCGTGGGACAATGTTTCTGCACAGATCATGCACAACACACTAACGCAAAGTCCTGTGTCTACACTGTAAAATAAAATGCTGCAAAAACTCAAAAACTCAGAGCAACAGGATCCTTCAAGGTTTTTGAGATTTGAGACCAAGTCAAAATCTCAGGTTTTCAACAACTAATATTTTTTGTTCATCTAATTTGATGGTCATATGTCTAAAAACTTGAATTTTAAGTTTTACTCATTATCATTATTTTAACTCATCTTACAGCCAACTTACTATCCATTGTTCCAAAAAAGTATTATTCTTTTGTTAAATTGAGTATATTAAGTGTTTATCATTATCAAAAAATAATTTCCTTTATGAACAATGGATAGTCAGTAGGGCTGGGAATCGATTAAAAAAAAATGAACATATTAATCACAAATTTAAAAAAAAATAATCATGATTAATCGTATTATGATTTCACGTACAAACAAAAAATTGTAAATTTAGAACATTTATTTTGAATTAACCTTCACATACTTTACTGTAAACTTGTGCAATGCAAACAAAACTTGCAAAGAAAATAAATTAATAGTCTCTTTGAGAACTGTAACTCAGACAAAGTTTGCCTAAATAAGGTACAACCAACAAATACACAAAACTTACCTAAAAAAGCTCTGGGGTGCTTAGCTTTGAGATGATATGTTAGGGACGAGTTACTACCAGTGGTAATTGAACTCATCCTTGTGTAGACTGCACATAACTTTTGTTTTGTCTATATTGCCTGTCTGGTGACTGATTTGAAGCAGAATTGTCCATTTAGCAATGTGTCTTTTTGGTCACTCATGTTGCTTTAGCTCGTTCACTTGTTGCATTAGGCTCGTTCCAGATGAACTGCGCCTCGCCTGGATTGTGAACGAGAGTGCACGGCCGCAATGAGAGGAGGGGAAATACGCCTGTACTGAAGTCGGACAGTTTGTGTTGGTGCGTTACGTTTCTGATCAGCACTAAACTCAGATCCAATCACCTGTCCGTTCACCGCTGACAGGTGTGCGTTTTCCCATCATGCACTGAGCCAAGCAGCCTCCGCAGTTGCTCCTGATGAACTGCAAGCGGCTCAGGTGCTGGTCTCATTTGGATCTCACGAGCTTTTGGTGTCGCACTTGTGGCATCAGAGCAAGTTGGTAGCAAGTCGGACACAAACCTAACCTGAGCACTGCACACAGACCGACACTGATCGAAACTGCACAGGTCTGGCTCATCTCGTTCCTGCCTCTGTCAGTGTCGTAATATTTTTGTGGTGATCAAATTAATCAATGCATCAATTGAAATTAACACAATTAAATCAATAAATTAATGCACTGCTTTAACGCGATAATTTTCCCAGCCCTAGTTATAAGATGAGTTTAAAAAATGATAGAGAGCAAAAGCCTTCAGACATATGTTAAATTTGAGATTTTGAGTTGGCCCCAAAATTCAAAAATCTTGAGGACTGCTGTTACCTTGAGGTTTTGAGTTTTTGCAGCATTTTTTTTTACAGTGTAGATGATACATTTATCTATTTAACATTTTTATTTTTAAACTATGTTAAATCAAATTTAGCAGAAAAGGCAATAAAAAAATTGCAAAATCTTTGCTTTTTGTTAATGTGAAAAAGAATGTGAAAAAGCACTCTTTGATTTTTTTTAATTTTTTAAAATGTTATTTTATTTGTTTATTTGATAGGGATACAACCAACATAGATTACTCTATCAAAACAATCTGATGCCTGTATGTGTATATAGCCATGGCTAATTCACAACACTTGTCCCTAGAAGGGCTTTTAACAGTCAGGTTAAATGAACAGTGAGAAAAAAAAAAAAAAAAAAAAAAAACAGTAAGTACAATAACATATCCAGAAACCAGTTCACACAATAATGCTATTGTCGAAGTATAAAAAAAACTAAGTCTTACAAACTTACACAGTACAATTTCATTATTTAAAAGTGAGTACAGTTCTGGTTTGCCTTTAGCCAACTCTTAAGTCTGGAAGTGAACATTTTAAAGTCAGGTATAGTCTTAATGTCAGATGGTAGTGAGTTCCAGAGCCTAGAGCTCCTCACAGAGAAGGCTGTCTGTCCAAAGCTAGTCCTGCAGTATGGGATTTTACTGTCATGATTTGTGGCACTTCTTGTGACTCTACTGCTGTTTTGTCTCATAGTAAATTTACTTAACGGCTCAGGTGATACATGATTAATACATTTGTGGATTAATTTAAGAAAACAAATTAATAAATCCATCAAAACTCAATAAATTATATTTCTTAAGAATGGTGCAGTGATGATGATGGACTGGCTTTTTGGCCATCATTTTTATTGCTCGATTGTATAGAGAGCCAATACGTTTGGTTGCAGTAGGAGCAGCCTGTGCCCATGCTGTCATGCAGTATGATATTTGAGAAAAAATCATAACATGCATGTACAGGAGGGCTGCCTGGTTTGCAATGTAGTTTCTAATTAGTTTAAAACAATTAAGATTATTTTGTAATGTTTTTGAGATTTTCTGTATGTGTTTATCAAATTTAAGTTGAGGATCTAGGACCAATCCAAGATATTTCAATTCTGTAACAGAGTGATTTTTTTTCATTTTGTAAATTAATATTAAAATTTTCTTTTAAATCATGTTCCCTAATAGAAAAACACATAGAGACTGTTTTTGACAAATTTAGAACTAAGTGATTTTGGATGAGCCAGTGTTGGATGTGAGACATACAGTCAGACAGTGCCTCTGCAGCCTGCTCAGGTGACTTAGTGGGGGCATAAAGAACTGCATTATCTGCATAGAGCTGACAACTGGCCCCTGAGCAGTGCAGAGGTAAGTCATTTATGAAGAGACTAAACAGCAAAGGGCCAAGTAGAGCCTTGTGGAATGCCCATTTTGATGTTTGAGAAAGTAGATATGTCTGGATCTATTTTAACACACTGTGCCCTAGACTGGAGATAAGATGTAAACCACATTACTGCCTCAGCACAGAAGTTAAAACCTAACATTTTGGATAAAAGTAAACTATGGTTGACTGTATCAAAAGCCTTTTTAATGTCAATAAATACAGCTCCCACCACGTTGTCCTTATCCAGGGACTTTTTAACATTTTCAATTAAACAGCAGTTTGCTATTTCAGTTGAATAACCAGGTCTAAATCCAAACTGCTGTGGGTGGAGGCAGCTGACTGGCTTCTAAATGGTCAATCAGTTGTGCTGCTACAACTTTTTCAATGACTTTAGATAAAACTGGTAAAATTGATATGGGGCGATAATTACACATAGAGTCCTGACTTCCTGTTTTGAATACTGGGATGTTTACTGCCTTTTTCCAAGCACTAGGGAATGTACAGGTTCTTATGGACAGATTAACAAGATGTGTCAATGGTTTGACAAGAACATCTCAATTTTTTTTAAGAAAACATCTATTCATGTTATAAATGTCATTTGATTTGGAATTTGAAAGTTTATTGATTATCTCAATAACTTTCCTGAACCTCTTTAATACAAAAGGAATCTGTTGGAACAATTCTCACAGAAGAGAGTTGATTCTCTGCGGGTTGAAAACCTTTTGTCAATTCTTCAACTGATTGTAAAAAATATGAATTAAATTAATTTGCCCTAGTGGCACTATTGGTTATATTATTGCCATTGATGGAAAGTTCTGTGATCCTTTTGTGTTTATGTGTTTTGTTGGTCATATTATTTAAATGATTCCAAAGTGAATTACTATTGCCTTTAGCATTGTTGATTAGTTGAGTGTAATATATGGCTTTTGCTTTACGCAGCTCAAGTACAACTTTATTTCTTAAGCTTTTGTAATTCAGAAGGTCAGTATTAAGTTTTGACCACAGAGATTTTAGAGCCAAATCTCGCTTTTTCATAAGTTTTTGTATTTCATTATTTATCCAAGGTACAGTTGATTTTTCTTGTCTAGATTTTATTTGCTTTGTGAATTTTTGGATTAGTCCTGTGACATTACAGCACTCCTCTACATCATTTAGAGCCATAATCTGTTTCCAATTTATGTTACTGAGTTCCCTTTCAAATTGCACAGTTTTAGATTTTGGAATAATGTATTTTATTTTTTTCATTGTCAGGTTTACCAAAATACTGCAAGCATTTTCTGGTCAGTTTCCTAACAGTCAGGGTCATGTTGTGGTCCGAGAGTCCTGTAATGAGATTATAAATCCGTGTTATGCGTTCAGGCTTGTTAGTAAATGCCAGGTCAATAAGGGTCTTAGTCTGTTTAGTTATCCTTGAGGGTCCTACAATCATTTGTTGATAGTTAAATTTTGTCATAACTGATGTTAAATGGACAGAGATGTTTCAGGTAAGAAGCTTTACTTTTAAAAATATGCAGTAAAGCAAGAGTGTGTCATATCTGAATACTTGATTAATTAAACAAAATAATCAAGAGATTACTCGATAGCTGCCGCCCTGATCACATTTCTGAAATGATCAAATCAGAAAATCAGTAGTTTGTTTATTTCAACCATGTATGAGCAATACAATTACTGTGATAAACAAAACTAACCTAACCCATAGCTAACAATCAATATGTGCTATACTGTACTTTGCTATATGCTATTATATACTTTGCTATATACAATGGCAAGAAAAAGTATGTACCCCCTTAGCATTTTTCCTTTATTGTTGCCTTACAACCTGGAATTTAAATGGATCATTGAGATCACTACATCACAACAACACCAAATTGATTGTGAGACAGAAAAACAGAAAACTTGAGTGTACAAAAGCATGAACTGCCTTGAGTTAGTTCTCTGTAGAACCACCTTCTGAAGAACTTTCAGCTCCAACTTTTCTAGGATAAGTGTTTATGAGCTTAGTTCATAAAATCACTGGGATTTGTGCTCATTCTTCATCTAAAACAGCTCAAGCTCCTTCAGGTTGGATGCATTGTTCAACACAGTTTGAGTCGTTTTCTTCAAAAATTGTCCTGTGTTTAGCTCCATCCTTCATTCCTTCAGTTCTGAGCAGATTCCCAGTCCCTACCAATGACAAATATCCCCACAGCAGGACACTGCCATCACCAGGCTTCACTTTAGAGAGGGACACAGTCAGGTGCTAGGTTTGTGCTACACATGGCATCTTTCATTGATGGCTCATTTTAATTGTATCTGGACAGAGGACCTTCTCATGTCCTCCACACAGCCCAGCTCTGTGGAGTGTATGGTTCAGAGTGGTCCTGGGACAGATACAACAGTCTCTGCTGTGGAGCTCTGCAGCTCTTTCAGGGTCACCTTTGGTCTTATTGTTGCCTCTCTGATGAATGCACTCCTAGCCTGGTTTGTGAATTTTAGATGGTCCTCTTTTAGGCAGGTTTGGTGTGGTTCCTTATCTTTAACATGTTGTAATGATGAATTAAATTGTGTTTTGTGGCATAATTACAGTTGAACTGCAGTCAGACCAACCTTATCTAACTGTTTCTGTGACTTCTGAGGGTGAGTAACACTGGGTCTCATTTAGGGGCCTCTGTAAAAGGGGGTACATACGTTTACACACTCGAGTTTTGTGTTTTTCTGTCATATTTCTAATTTGCTTCACAATAATAAACAAAAATAGCATTTTCATAGTTGTTGTCATGTGATGTAAAGTGACTGACATGAACCTCTCAATGATCCATTTAAATTCCAGGTTGTAAGGCAACAAATAAAGGAACAATGCTAAGGGGGTACATACTTTTTCGTGCCACTGTATATACAGGACATTACTCCAATAAAACTCCATCCACAAAAGAGACATTCAAAATTGCATATCGTGTTACCTAGTGCTGACAATAGTTTTTTACTATTTGCTACAGCCTGTGAGCAGCCCTGAAGGGACACACTGTTATCTAGTATGAACAAACCTATTGGCAAAACGCACATTTAACAACACTTTAAAGATAGAAAGTATACATTAAAGATGAAAATTATAGAAAATAATTTTGGTTATAATAGTTCCCAGCCTACACACATGCTTCTCTTCTAACCTCTGCTAACAGTGCAATTGTGTCCACTCTAGGTTTTTGCAATACATTTTGAGCCAGTACTGAAAGTTATATTAAGTGTATGTTACAATATTTGACACAATATAAATTTAGTTCAAGCTATGTACAAAGCCTGCTGCAGTGTATCTACATCTTGTTTTTCTTCTGAGGGCCAACTGTTATTTCTCTTTCAGCCTGCTATGTATAAAATGTCCTTCCTGGCACACTTTGTGAACCTGTGTACCGTACCTGAGGCTTGGACAAGTGCTTACAAAGAGCACACACACACACATACACACACACACACACACACACACACATATATATATATATATATATATATATATATATATATATATAAAGGATGGGAGGGGGAACTGTCCAATCACATGCAAGTGTGCACACCTGCAGTTCCTAAACACAGCCAACAAACACGAGCTGACATCACAGAGCGGCCGCGCTTGTCCTCACTCCATTCTCCGCTGTCAGCACTAATCTCCCCTCACTAACTGCCCCACCACCACCACCACCGCTACCCCCTCCCTCCTCGTCCCTCCCCTCAGCGCTCCAAGGAACAGATAGGACCCGCATTGCTATTCTGAAGGAGTTTTCTCTGCAACCAAGCCATCAGTTGCAGGGGACCAGAGGCGGCGAATAGGGAGTGGTAGGGAGGGATGGTGGAGGTGTGTGTGTGTGTGTGTGTGGTGTGAAGGAGTAAGGTGGAGGGGGGTGGGGGGGTGGACAAGCCCAAAGAAACAGCAAGAATCTGCCAGCCATCTGTCCCCATTACTCACGCTCTGCACGAGAAGAGGAGGAGAGTGGAAAATTGCGGTGGAGGTGTGGATGGTTGTGAGGTGGTAGGATGGTAGGCTTGATTTTGTTGAGGATTTTTAACTGAGATTGGTTACTTAGGGATGGTTAGTTTTTGCAACATTTTCTCTCAGCCAGCATGTTGAAGCAGACAGCATTGTTGTAAAAGTTTGTTGTGTTCTCATGCAATATTAATGACACAAAATCATGTTCATGTTGTGAGCTTGCCTGTGTATTTTACTGTTAAAATGACTGCTAACCAAAACAGAGCTGGTAAACAATTCATTCCTTAATTTTAATTACTTATCTTATTATGTGTTTGGGCTGGAGTCTACTCCAGTTGTTATAGGCATTAGACATACTCAGAAAGCCTCTGTATCGAAAGCCCTGACCTACTTTTTGTCAGTGCTAAGTACTAACCACTCTGGGACATCCACTGTGACTCTGTATGAGCAAAGTTCAACACTAACACCAATTTCAAGGTGCCGTGTTCAGTTTTTAGCAGCATCTTGTGGTGACTTTCCTTTCCACACCTAGTGATCATCTATGGTAGCCCTGTGGGGACATGCTGTTGTCTATGAACAGATCCAGTTCTGCTGTGAGAACAGGAAGCAAAGCCTCCCTCCACAGAGTTCTATTAATCTTCTACACTTCTCAGTTTGAGGCAGTTACACAATAATAAAAGCACAGTGCTGACAGCATTTTATTAATTTCATAAAGTTGACAAAGTCTCACTCTGTATTTTTTACTTAAAAATACATAAATTAAACTATACAGCCTTATTTTAATAGTTTTTTTTTTATCATAAAAGAGTAAAAACAAGCTGTTATTTCTCCACCATGTAGCGATGAGTAGAGCAGCACAGTGCAACTGTCATATCCACAGTTTGGCCAGGAATCTCGCTAAGCTTCAGATTAGACCTAATCTGAGAAAACTACACTCTCAAACTGTTTTGGGGTTTTTCTGACACAGGCAAACACCAACAGTTCAGCAAAAAACACTTCAAGCGTCCATAAAATGAGTGTATTTACACAAAGGAAGGTGATTTTTTTCCTGAGAGTCAAGGGAAATAGCAAAAATAACAATTAACATAGGTTAAAATTATAAATACCTGTTGAAAATCTAAGTTTAGGTCATATGGTGTGACAGTAATGTCATACAGTGTTATGTCTCTCCATATGATGCGATCCACAGTGCGTGGTGAGTGTAGGATCCCTAAGCGCAGGACAACATTTGGGAATTCTGCTTTTTCTTGTGTGGCAACTCGTCAGTGGAACATGTTGCCAACTGAGTTGATCGCATCAACAAACTATAGCACATTTTCACGCATGACAAAAAATGGCTTCTCACAAACCAAACCTGCTCACATAATATGGACTAATCTTAAATCTTATATTCTTTAATAGATGAATCTTATACTGTGAGAATGGTTGTGTTTGTGTATATATGTACTTTGTCTTTTTATGTTTTTACCATCAACCTGCCCAGGGACTACAGGTGGAAATTAGCACTAGAGCTATAACCTGGTACAATGCATCTCTCCTGTAAAGGTTAATGTTTATTGTACACTATCCCTGCATTTAAATAAATAAAATGAAATGAAATGATAATAGTGGTCATACCATATGATTTTTTGCCCTTAAAGCTCACTTCTGGCTCGTTAAAAAAGGCTGCCAAATACTTAACATGTCATCAGACTCAGGGAAGCATTGCATATTAAGAACTGATTAGAATTATTCATGAAACATCATTATTTTTCAGGAAAAGCATGTCACACCAAAAGACTCGACTGGCTGACCACATTTTGTGATTTCCACATCACTGCATTTCTTAGTCAAATTTAAAACTCACTTATTGACAATGTAGATTATTCTAGAGACATTTTTGCAGCTTTTCTTTATCATAATATTAATAAAACTATAACTCAAAAATCTAAATACTAGCATCACTCCATGTGATACCATTTTTTATATGTTTTGGACCATAACTTGCTTAAAAATAATGCATAGACTTCAAGACTTTCTCTATCAGTTAAAAACACTTGTACATATTCCTGGATCTACAAATTAGCATTATATTTACACTTTGTTCGAATATATGCTGTTAAAGTAAGACGTAACCCGGACAGTAACACCAATTGTCTTTTGAATCTAAATTTAAAGTCCAAGTCTCAAAAAACTAACTGCATCTTTATTATGTCTTAATAGATCCATGTTAGAAGAACATCTTAAAGTACTTTGTCTTCAAATAAATACATTTTAGTCATGTTTGACGCTACAGACACTGAAAATTTTATGTTTTGTCATTTATCCATCCACCTATAGATTTAATTATACAAAACAAACAAGTGAAAATTTGTGTGATAGTATTTGGCAGACAAGTACTAAAAAATGCGATGCTGCCCTCTACAGTCCTGGCAGTCTCTTGGCCACTTTTGGCTCACATTTGACTGTGAAAGCCACGCAGCACTGTAGTCCTATTATTATTCATGAGAATGGACATTCTCCACACAGCAATGAGAGAGGACTGGGACAAGAGCGTATAAGGACAAGGTGCGGTAACTTGGAAACAATACTGCGCTATAATTTTCTATTGTCTAACTTTTGAATAGAAGCTAGTGTTAACAGGAGGGCAGCACTCAGATGTTTCTCAGCACAAAATGTTACAATCTAAACTGATTTTACTAAAATGTCAAAGATAGGAAAAGCAAAGATAAAGCCCAGTCTGTACAGCTCAACAGGAGGTTGTAGGCGCATGTCTTTGTTTATCCAATCTTCTTTTTTTTCCCTCAAAGACCTCTGTGGCCATTAAGGAAATCCACAACTTGCAAACTAAAACACATTTTCTTTTTGAGCTAGCCTTAAAAAAGAATTGTTAACATATGAGGCGGCTTCACTAACAGCCTGGGCCCCTTTTTGCAGCTCCTGCTTCTAACTCCAAAAGTCTACGGGGAGTCTGCTCTGTGCCGCTCTTCCTCTTTCATCTTCAGATACAATCTGTGGCAGCCGCTCTCTCTGTGTGGCATTCATCAGCTGACCCCCACACACACTTACAACCTGTTGTGTCTGCACCAGTTAACCACAGCCAGGCCCCTGTCAGTCCACATGCCATCCGCCTAACACATGCTCCACACAGGGATACAAGAGCCGCCGTATGCTAACAAGTACTAATATGAAAAATACAGGAGGACATGTGTGTGTGTGTGTGTGTGTGTGTACATCGGTGCCAGAGGCGTTACCGCGGTTTTGTTGAGGAAGGTTAAATGATTGTAAGGATTTGGAAGATGGAATGAAGAAAGCAAAATGTATAAAAGTGAATTAAAAATGATCTCATCTTGGCTCAAGGCAACAGACTTGATTCAGGAGATATGTCCACAGTGAGGAAATGGAAAGATGAAAGAATATTAAGTACAAATAGACAGATGAGTAGAGATGTAAGCATACGACAGGGTCTAAAAGCAGTAATGGAGAAATCTTTATTTTGAGATTGTTGTATAATGTGTTTTAAGTATTTTGTACTTCAAATCCCCCTTTTATAAATTATATTGAATGATGACAGAGTGGTTAATGCCCTGAATCTCAACATGTTGGTTGTGAGTTCAATCCTCAGGCAGGCCAACACACATTCTCTCTGAAGCTCTTTAAACACAGGCAGCCAGACCCTCTCCTGAAATTTTAGAAAGTGCCTGGTTGTTTGAACACAAAATGGTCGGGAGGGCCTGAATGAAGTCTGCATGTCCTCCTCGTGTTACAGTGGGGTCCCTCTGGGTACTCAGGATTACTCTGGCTGCCCAAAGACATGCGTGTGTTAGGGGAAAGCTGCTATAAAGCCACTAGTTCAGGAGTGTGAACTCTCTAGAGATGACAGATTTCGGTTCACCCTAATACCAAGTCCCATGTGGCTGCTCCCTGTCCTCCAGGGCTTTCCACACTGAATCATTTACATGGTACTTTGGTATAGGTTTTACTTTGGATGCTTTCGAGCAACCACACAGTTATCCAGGCTTGGGACCGCCACATGGTTTGGCTGAAATTTTTTGGAGAACCACCAACCACTATTTTCCACTTTTTCACTGTAATGTCAGGGGTCTATTTCAAACAAAATTTGGCTGCACGTAATGACTGTTTCTTAAAACGTCCTGTCACTTTTTACTGCACAGTATGGAAGCAAACTTGTGTCATTAGATTAAGAATTTTAAATCCCTTTGAATTTCAACTACTGAATTTAGAGTCTGATATAGAGTCTGATTTTTTTTTTTCCCTCTTTCACTGTATTTTTTCAGTGATCAAAATTTCAGAATAGAAAATGTAACTTTTAAAAATTGGATACATTTATATTTTGTGAAATAGTTTATGAAACGTCCCTTGTCTCCTTTGTATCTGAAGCACTAGTTGCTAGTTCATGTTTTTTAAAATATTCTTGTTATAAACCTTCAGGCCCTCTTTAAAAAGAACTGCGTTCTGCCTCTTAAAGCCCTTTTAGGTCTCTGGGTCACATTTAAAAATACAAAACATGAAGAAAAAACTTTTTTTTTTTTTGACCATGAACCCTTCTCCTCATCACGCATAGCAAAAGTAAATAAATTTTTTATATTTTTAACCCTCTAAAAGCCTGTTTGTTTACATAATTTCCCACATATTTGTAAATAAAACCTGAATTATTTAAAGATACAAAAGTGTTCTTTGTTTTTGTGCAGATAGGCCTCTGATCAGCTCTAACACTGATTTTTTAAGTTTTACTTTTTGTGCCATTTAAAAAAAAAGAGCAGAAAATCACACAAAAAGGGCTAAAACTCACGTTTTTCCTCTTAAAGCCCTGGAAGGGCTGAGGTACAGTCAGTGTTATCTAATGGGAATTATAATTGAATTATTTCCCCCAGTACAATGAGAAAATGGTGGATCTGATGGTAATTTTTTTGTTTGCGGATTTTTTTAGCCTTTCACTGACAGGGTTACAGAGGAATTAACATGATTTAACATTTCTGTACTGCAATAGCAGTAGAGTGAAAATAAGTGGTTTTACTGTAGGTCAATGGGACCATAAAGGGCTTTAAGAGGAAGAATGGGTGTTTTTTGTCTAGACAGCAGAAAAATATATATTTTTTTTTTTAGTTCTGACGCTGAAATTCTAAAATGTATTTATTAGTTAGCATCTTGGCGTATCCTCTTGTCAAATATCATGACCCTAGCATAACCCTAAATTCACACCGAAAACGTCACGAGGGCGTTGCAGCAGCAGATCGTTTTACGCGCGTCTTTTCAAAAGCGTCAATTCACACCGAAAGCGTCAGAGCTGTGTTTTTACCGGCGCTGCGTCTGTGGATCTGCTCCCTGTTTTACCAACTTCATTCCTATAATTGGTGGATATTCTTGCTTCTTCAGATGGTTAAGCAGAAATATTAGGAACTGATTTATACCAAACTATTTTTGAATAAAATGCTTTTATCTATAGTATGTGACCAATTACGCTGTTTTTTTATTGAGCTCGCTTGGCGATCAGACAACAGTACTACTATCATGCTAGAAGTAGAATCTTTTTGTGTCCTAAAGTATGTTAAAGTTCTCCACCTCAAGAATTAACTTCTCATCGTCCATGGTGCAACATTCACTGAAGTCCTTGGTGCGATGCGCGATGATTACGTCAGTCATACATTTAGAAAACCTTTATTTTGAAAGTGTAGCGGACGTTTATTTTGACACTTGGTGCCTGTATCCTGTGTTTTTCCGGGTGTAGCGCTGTCGGTCGACGCGGAGACGCTGGAAAAATAGAACTCCAACCTAATTTGAGTGTAGCATCGCGGCGAGTCGGTCGTAAGACGCGTGTATGACGTCCCCGGTGTGAACTGTCAGATTGAATAAAACAGAAAGCAATTCACTCGCGTCTGATGTGACGCTGCTGTTACACGCTGCTGCTGCTTTGGTGTGAACTGGGGGTTAGAAATGCCAAAATAGGAGCAAAGATACATTTGAAAAGCCCTGAAGGGGTGCCATGGGGTCTGAGGGTTAATTGTGTTTTTTACTTATTTAAATAAGCCATCTATGATTTTACCAAGTGAGACAATAAAAGTACAGATCTTTAAAATCTTTCTTATTTTTTTAATTTAATCTATCTTCACTGTAGTCATGTGAAACAGTCAAATGAAGCTTTTTCCCTACCTGCTACCTGTGGCAACTTGTCCCAATTATGATTGACGAGTTTAAGTACATTTTAAATGTATTGTCATTTTGTGGAATATTCTCAGATTGCAGTGGATACTAAATGCTTAGCATTTACAACATTTAGTCTATGATATTTCTCATGTCTTCATCCCCAAACAGACAGCCATAACAAAGGCGTTACATAACTAAATATTTTATAGCCTCATAAAACACCACAAATGACCCTCAGGGCATCACTTTATAAGTAAATGTTTTTGTTTTTTTTTTGCTATTTTTTACTGGATTATGAGGGCCAAAAATAAGGGATTTTTGTATTTTACACTCCATATAAACTCCTGTATGACTCACCTGTGTAAAAGTTGGCTGTAGAAATGGATGGCTTTAATAACAACCTGAAAAACCCTGCTGTTTTTACTGAGAATGTGGAGAATGTGTTGCTCTGTGAAGTCAGCGATGTAAAGTGCGCAGAGGAAACTTGTTCCTCAGCAGCTATACTCTTCAACCCATCAGTCTATATTGCTCTAAATGACATGTTTCACAGCTTGGGCCCATCCGGTCTCTTCTTTGTTTTAACTTCACATCACACCTCCGAGCTGTCCAGGTGGCAGCGTCTGTAATGGAAATGGGTAAGTGGTGCCAAGAAATCAAGTGTCCGGAGTCAGAGTACTGGAGATAGAGCTATGTGTGTGCGCACTGGGGGCCTCTCGTGTGTTCTCAGGTGGTGGTCAGGGGTCGGAGCGCTGGATAAGTGGATGATGGAGGAGTATTTTGTGGGAGCGCCGGGGGCAGATCAGGCACATGTGATCTCTTGAGTGCAGAGCGCACAGGGATGATGTTCGGGGAATCTCTGGGGAGGACTATTGAGCTTTGCATTGTCAGGTTTTATCATACTGGGCTTGTCCCATTGAAGTAGTACAGTGTTAGTGCTAGAATGTGATCATCAGAGGCAGCAGTAGCCAAAAAGGGGTCCAGGAGCTGCGAAGGTACTGCAGGGACCCCTGAAAGGAGTAAAGGAAGGAAGGAAAAAAAGGAAATTGACCTTGTAAACAAATTACAATTAAGTACAGTTATTTGAGCCAACAGTCTGTGTTTTTTGGTAACACTTTAGAATAACTTGCAACTATGAAGCTGTAACAAAGCAGTAATAAACATGTAATTAACAATAATTACAATAAATAAACATTTTTAGAGCCTGAATTACCACTGGTGTTTATAATCTTGCACTGATTTACATGAGCTTATTACTAAAGAATTAAATTAATTAAACAATAATAATGTTTATAACTTTAAACTGAAGTAATGTTTTATTAAAAAAAAAAAAAAAAAAATCTGTTAACTGGTTACCAACTCTAAACTAATACTTTAATAATGCTTAATACCGTTTGTTATTGTAAAGTGTTACTGTTTTTTTCGACATTTTAAATAGAAATCTATGGGAAAATGCATGACATAATCTAATGAATAGAGTGGAATTTGATTGTTGGGGGCTGCGTAGGATTTTCTGATTTTTAAGGGGGCCGCAACACTCTGGACTTTGGGAATGGCTGGCCTAGTTGATAGAGATGTTCAACACCCATCCCTGGCTTTTTTGTCATACCTTGCGTATCCCCTGATGATTTTTCAATAAAACTTTTCTTACTTTCTTATTGTTCACATAAAAATAAAACATTAAAATTAATATAAAATTATCCTTTCCTTATATGATTCCTATTACACGTTTTACTCTATATTCTGTGTTCAAAATAAAATAAAATAAAATTACGTCTAAAAATATGTAACAAAATATAATCATATTATTAATTTACAAATAATATTTTTAGCAGTTTCACATCCTTTTTATTAGTCAACACTTATTAGTCAACCAGATGCCCTTCCTATTGTGTCCTTGGGCAAGACAAATTGACTACTTAATGCGTCTTGCCTAAGGACCCAACAACAGTATGTGGTGGCTCAGAGCAGGAATTAGACTGCCAACCCTCCAGACTGTGGACGACCTCCTTTAACCTCCATTGTTCCACCTTATAACACCATACAGGCTTTATTATTAATGATTTTTTAACATTTGCAATAACATTTTAACTGCCAGCTACATGGGCCTGGGGTACACCTTTACCTTTGGCCCATGGTTTCCTAGTGTCAGCAGTAGTGTCAGTAATGGGAGAGACAGGCCCATGACTAAACACTGCTTTATTCTAAATGTACTGCAGATATAAGTAAAAGAAATACATACAATTCTCAGAGTAACACCTCCTGTCTTTATATTCCCTTCTTCATATCTGTGTACCCGTTAGTCTGTTGCTCAGCGCCCACAAATTACCACTCTCTTGGTCTGGACTCTTCTCATTTTTTTCATTTCCTTTGTCCTATTATATCTCTTGGAAGTTGCAGCTCTGTGTGTAGTTCCCCCAGTGCTGTTTGTCTGATTCTATCTTTTTTTTTTTTTCCCATCCCGCCGCGGTTCCTTCGCCCCTCTGGCCAAGTCGTGTTGCTCTGTCGGCGAGACAGAGATGTCACCATGGAGCTGTATTTATTAAACTTAATGGAATAAGTGAATAACATTGTGCCGGGGCCCTACCTCCTCCATGTTGCCAGGCTGAGTGGTGCGGCACGGGCGCGGCACAACCATCACCGCAGCTGCAAATAATGCTCTCCAGCTCAGTAGCCGCACTAATAATCCTCGGTATAATCTTCAATTAGCAGCGCAGCGCTAATCTCTGACGGGAATAATTGTGGCATTTAGCGTCTGCTTTTTTTTTTTTTTTTCCTCTGTGTTATTGCGTCTCATAATAGAGGATTATTTGTGTGTGTGTGTCCGTAAAGGTCTAATGAGTGCAAGGAGAGTGTATCATTTTAAAAGCTGGGTTTTCTTGTCAGTGGGGAGATTGTGGACAGAAAATAGTTACTTTAAATAAACTGGACACGTAGGAGTACTATTACTAAATATATCTTGTTATTTTATTGGGTTCTGTACTCATTTGTTGCTTGTTCTGTTGCTGCAGATTCGGCTAAACTTAGTACAAAGAGAGAGTAGGGTAACAATGCAAATAAATGATGCCATATGAAAGAAAATATATTTATGAAATGAGCGGTAGAGCTGAGAAAAAAATTGCCAAGTCTGCCAATGCCAAGCAGCTTGTTCTGCCATTATTTCTGGTTTGGAGGATTGTATGATTAATGTGAAGAAATAATAAAAACACTGAGCTCACGATCCCTCAGTAAAAAATAGGTTTTAGGTCAAAAGAACCTCTATGCACAGTGGTTGTTTTGAATATGCTCAGAGGTGCTGCTAGGGTCTTTGCTAGGGCCCAGAGCAAAAATTCACAATTCAGCCCACATTCAAAACACCTAACATAATAAAAAAAGCATAAAAACTTTACTTTAGCTCTCCAAGCTAAATTAGCTACTGTATTATGTTCACTATTTTCCTTTTTTTCCTCTCTCTTTTTACTTGTCTCTTTTCTTACTTCAGATCCAGATACACACACATGCTTTAGCAACAGTTTCCAATTCAGAAAACTCCACCACAGTCATTCCAAACTCTGCCCTCAGGGGGCTTTCTTCTGTTTTGGGGCCCCAATCATTTGCCTGCCTGGCCTGTTGGCAAGCAGCCCCCCTAAATATGCTCAGTTTTCAACCTTACATCATGATCCTGCCCTATTACTGGCAAGTGCATTCAAAAACTGACCAATTTGAGCATTTATTCATGAATAATTTGTGACCTCACAACATTTTGGAGGGGTAAGAGCAGTTAGTAAGTTAGGAGCCGTGGGCGACTGCAGTGCTGTGCTCGGGGACCCTTCTACAGCCACTTCACATGCACAGCACATGCATGCACCAAAATTTCCAGACTTATATTTACCTCTACAGTATTTCTACTTAAGGATTTGTTGATATGTAATTCCTAGCCTGATTTATTTGACATTTGTCTCATAAAAACAAGGCAAAATTTAATATTGTCAGCATTTTCAGTTTTGACAGTACTGAAAGACAGAATAAGATATCCATAAGCGTTCTTATGTGACAAAATGAATCACCCTAATTTTCAAAAACATTTAAATGACTCAAAACTTGCAATACTTATTTTCCTCCTACATTTATATCAGTAATCTACAGGAAAAGTTTCTTATTAATATATGTTAGTATTAAGAAATTCCTTATTCATCTGCAGTGTCTCGCCCTAACTTCATCTGTCTGTTTAAATAACCATGGATGTAGGTAAATATCTTGCTGTGTGCAGTCTGGATGTCCTGCTTGTGTTACACTGGATACTCTGGCTTGGCCCCTTGTCCAAAGACATGCATGTATGGCCGTTTTTGGTGACTTCAAATTGCCCCTCGTACTTAAATAAATGTCCCTGTCAACCCTGTGACTGACGTTGTCCAGAGAGTACCCCGCCTCAGACCCAGAGTCGCTGTTACAGACATCCACACTGCAGAAAATCACAGCTGAGTCATCTGCTTACTCTCTACTTAACCCCCACCAAAGTAATAATTTAGATGTTTACTTTTACTTGAGACATCTTTATGCAACAGTACTTAGACTTGAGTACAGATTTGGGTCGCTCTCGCCGCCTCTGCTGTCATGTTCCACACGTCTTTAATGGGGTAAAGGGCAAAAAAGAAAAAGCGCTAATGCTCTCGGAGGCTGCTTCGGAGACATCTGGCTGCTAAGATTTGCAGAAAAGCGGGGGTGATTTCTCTCTCTCTTTCTCTCATTCCTCATTTTCTGTCTGTAGTCTGTTCCTTTCTCTCTGTGCCGCTGTCGATCCAATAACTCTGCTCACATCGCCCCCTGCAATAAGTCGGTCCTGTTCGCCCTGGGAAAACACTGCCGGGGTTGTTATTGGCCCGAGGAGTGCCAGACTGACTAATTTGGTTTGGGGAGACACCGGGGACTTTGTCAACATGACGCAGTGGACACATATTCTTCTCACTACTTAATGTGGTGAACAAGCGTGCACTCTCAGTGTCCTTACTGGGGTTTTTTTTTTCGAGGAAGGCTTACAATTTCCCCCGACGCTGTAAAAAGTAATGGTGTCGTGTCAGTTCAGATTATATTTACGTGCTCCATGCAAAAAGAATCTACAAGTGACACATTTTGTAAGACAGCTCCCCCGAGGCTCTTTGTTCAGGTCAGACCAAACTGATGTGAGTCTGTTACACACTGTAGGAAGGAACTTAGCGGCATTGCATACTGTAAAGGAAAGGCCAAGTTGCTTATTACTATAAAAAAATGGGTTGTAAATAGAAACACCACTCAGGCATAACATTATGACCTATGGGAAAGACTGTACTACATGATGATTGCCTGTATAAGCCTCAAGCAAAGAATGAGCCAGATGATGATCTTCACTGTTGCTTTAATTTGTGGATTTATGCATTGATGTGTTCACTTTGCTGCAAAAGTCGTCTTCAATTGAGTAGCCTACAAAGTGCGGAGCTCATTGCGCAGTGCCTGTTGTTCTCCCCTCTCTAATTAACACACACGCTCACGGGACATGGCAGCACAGAGGTGGAGACGCACGGAGCCTGGCGCACTCACATCAGGTGAGGCCAGAGAGCTGTGGAGGTAGGAGCTAAATGTCCACACAGTGACAGCAAGAGCTCATTCCCCAGGATAAGAAATACAGTCTGTAACAGAGTGAGTGATAGATAGAGAGAGAAATCACGATAGAAAACACTGAATACTTACACCTACCTGTCTGACACTGATGTGGATCCTTCCTGCTTTTCACTGTCACTGTAACACAAACTACTGTTTAGTTTAATAAGTTTAATGAGCAGTTTATTTAGACAGACAGGCGCAAAGCTGCTCTTTTTGCCCATAAATTAACAATAAGGCCACAACCCTGTTTACTTGTACTAGCTGTACATTCAGTACATGTTACCTCTGTTTAATAAGCCCAGTTTAAAATAGGCCCACATACATGAAAATAAAAATAAGCTTCTATTTCTGATTCATAATAAACTGTATGGCCACAAATCTCTTTAATTGTTATTGATAGATTTATCAGGAATTAATAAGAAAATTGATAAAGAATCAGATTGATGAGCAGAATCAACAATGGCATGGAAATTGATCAAATCTTATCAATTCCCAATCCTATGTGTGTGTGGTTCTAGAAATAAACAGAAAGTAAACATAACAAAATATCACTAACAAATTATACAATACAATAATAAGACAATAAAATACAGTTTAACTAATACTACACCTGCATGGCTTTACTATTAGGCATCAGGCCTTAAGACAATTACCCAATAAGAGGTCAGCATAACACTTAAGACAATCATCCATCCATCTTCTTCCGCTTTATCCGGGGCCGGGTTGCAGAGGCAGCAGTCTAAGCAGGGACACCCAGACAATCCCTCTCCCCGGACACTTCCTCCAGCTCCTCTGGAGGAACCCCAAGGAGTTCCCAGGCCAGCCGAGAGACGTAGTCCCTCCAGCATGTCCTAGGTCTTTCCCGGGGCCTCCTCCCGGTGGGACATGCCCGGAACACCTCCCCAGGGAGGCGTCCGGGAGGCGTCCAGAACAGATGCCCAAGCCACCTCAGCTGGCTCCTCTCGATGTGGAGGAGCAGCGGCTCTACTCCGAGCTCCTCCCGGGTAACCAAGCTCCTCACCTTATCTCTAAGGGTGTGCCCAGCCACCCTGCGGAGGAAACTCATTTCGGCCGCTTGTATGCAGGATCTTGTCCTTACGGTCATGACACAAAGCTCATGACCATAGGTGAGAGTAGAAACGTAGATCGACCGGTAAATCGAGGTAAATCGATCGAGGTAAATCCTTCTTCACCACAACAGACCGATACAACGACCGCATTACTGCAGACGCTGCACTGATCTGCCTGTCAATCTCATGCTCCATCCTTCTCTCACTCGTGAACAAGACCCCAAGATACTTAAATTTTTCAACTTGAGGCAAGAGCTCTCCTCCGACCTGGAAAGGGCAGGCCACCCTTTTCCGGTCGAGAACCATGGCCTCGGACTTGGAGGTGCTGATTCTCATCCCAGCCGCTTCACATTCGGCTGCAAACCATCCCAGTGCACACTGAAGGTCCTGGCCTGATGAAGCCAACAGGACAACATCATCCACAAAAAGCAGAGATGAAATCCTGTGGTCCCCAAACTGGACTCCCTCCAGCCCTTGGCTGCGCCTAAAAATTCTGTCCATAAAAATAATGAACAGAACCGGTGACAAAGGGCAGGAAGTGTGATCCCCCTGTAGTTGGAACACACTCTCTGGTCCCCCTTCTTGAAAAGAGGGACCACCACCCCGGTCTGCCAGAGACGTGTCAGCCACGACAGCCCCACAACATCCAGAGACTTGAGGTACTCAGGGTGGATCTCATCCACACCCAGTGCCTTGCCACCGAGGAGCTTTTTGACCACCTCGGTGACTTCAACTTGGGTGATGGATGAGTCCCCTCTGAGTCCCCAACCTCTGCTTCCTCAATGGAAGGTGTGTCAGTGGGATTGAGGAGATCCTCAAAGTATTCCCTCCACCGCCCGATAATATCCCCAGTCGAGGTCAACAGCTCCCCACCTCCACTGTAAACAGTGTTGATGAAGAACTGCTTCCCCCTCCTGAGGCGGCGAACGGTTTGCCAGAATCTCTTTGAGGCCGACCGATAGTCCTCCTCCATGGCCTCAAGGCATGGCAGTTCAAGGAGGGACCTTATCACAATCACTTATTGCTAACTAGGGTTACAAAGGGGTGGACTATTTCTGGTAAATTTCCAGAAATTTTCTGTAAAACTTTCCATGGGAAGTTAAGCTTGGATATTTTGGGTATTTTCAAATGGAAACCATATATAAATAAATAATTAAAAAAAAACATTATAATCAGAGTGCATAGAAGTGTATGCAGAGCAGGTTACTACATGTACCACATGTACATGTAACTGAAGAATAACAGATATTGAAGTGTGTTTGTGTTTTTTATGCTATAGCATATTGCCCTGTCATGTGACAGCTTTGAATTGTGAAAGTTCCCAATTTATTCCCATAAATTCCCGTTAATTCACATAAATTCCTGTTTATTCCAATGGAAAATTTCCAACTTTAAAAATTCCCGGAATTTTGCCACTCTATTCCTAACCCATCAAAAAATGCTTGTCTTGTGTATATAAAGTATCCAAATGATAATAAAGTATCCAAACAATAAAAAGCACAACTAAATATGAAACTAAATATGATACAAATTCACTAACTCAAGTAAAACTTAGCATAGCTTAGCCACAATTACTACCAAAGGCTAATGAGCAAACTAGCTTCAAATTCATAGTCAAGAACTAAATTAACTTGGCAAACATATGATAAAGTCACAGCAGAAGAACCAACCTGACTCACGGACGCACACGCAATCCAAACATCAGCAAAAAAATACCATAGGTGGTCGTTATGCCTGATCAGTGTATAAAATGAATAAGGTCTTAGAAATATGGGTTAGTGAAATTTTGATTAAGAACATGCTCTTGTACTGTCAAAAAAAAAAAAAAAAAAAGTGGAAAATACAAATTGGTCACATTAGTGAGGGACCATGAGTCACCATAATGTGGCAGAATTGGGTGTCCAGTCTTTTTATTCAATACTGAAAATGGAACTTTTTAGATTTTTTTGAACCCCTTTCTGATTTTTGAGCCTCAGTCAGTGTGGTCACGATGAGGAATTCTATTTTTGGTAACATATGCATAGAGTTAAAATTACTTTCACTTCCAAACCAAGCATTTTGTCTCTAGTTTCACAATAACAAGAAAAGAAAATAGTCATGGTCCAAATGATAGTGAAACAGTCATTTATAAAACACTCTAAAATGTGTCACTGCATTGAGCACCAGTGTTTTATTCATTTGCATAAGCCACTTCTAGATTTGGTCTTTATGTCATGTCAGGATTTTGCAAATGTGATATTCTAAAATTTTGTCTTTTGTTTTTTTACAAATTAGTGACACATAATTCCATGTTTTTCGAAAGGCACCGGTGTTTGCTTTTCAGCTCAGAAATGGATCATGTGTTTGTCTGCTGCCATATACTTTTTGTAAAGAACTGACGGGATAAATTTTTCTCATGTAGAAAAGCTTTAATCATGGTCTTTTTAGTTAGTGGCCAGTTAATTAGACATAGTCATTATGCTAATTTTTCAGAAAATAGTTTGCTGCCTTTTATTGATCAGACATTAATGAGAGATACTGTGATTTTTAATATTCATTTGGCAAGGACGTGCTTAAATGTTGGTATTTTTTGTTGTTTCCACTACATTGCAGCTTCTTTCTGTTTAATTTTGCATGTTTCTGCTGCTGGCTTCAAACCTTGAATTTCCCACATCTATTAGAACAATTGCTGCTTTTAATACTGCATTATCATCTGCATGCACATTCTCCAAGCTCTCACCTTCTTGTTGAGATTATACAAGCAAATAATCCAAAACAGCACAGGTTAGAGGAGATATTCTTGCCGTCTTTTTGCTGTAAAGACTTATGCATTTTAGTTGGTTGAGTACAATATCTGGTCCCTCTGCATAAGTCAGCTTATATATTTTGAGGTTAGAATTCGTCTGAAGAATCAATTTAGGTGGAAGGCTGCTATGTAAGGGGCTCAAGACCTACTTTAATTTTCTGAGACAGTGAATAGGGTTACCGAGCCAGGCAATGTATAAAATAAATGTGAAAAAGGTAAAAAAAAAAAAAAAAAAGTAATGTTAAAAATACATTTTTTTCATCTAACATTAATTTGTATTGTTGTGCATTGTTTTTTTGTTTGTTTGTTTTTTTTATTATGATTTACTGATTGGGCGTAGAAGTGAGAGAAGTAGGGGTATAACGATATGTTTTTGCAACAATATGATATGTATTGATAAGAAGTGTTTCGATACGATTCAAGAACAATATTGGCTAATTTGGAACGATACAAATCAATACGATTCAACAGCTTCAGATTGGTAATCAATACAGCAACTTTTTGCCAAAAATCATAAAAGTTTACTCTCAAATGTTGCACTGCGGCCGGGGTTGATTATGTCCAGCAGACAGAGTAAAGAAAAGTTGAATATGACATTTTATTTAATTAAAAACACAACATTTATCTCCAAAAAGCCATCTGGTTTTATTTTGACATACAAATTTCTAATTTCGATATTGCCAATATTATCGATCAATCCTTCATGTGTATCGATATTCACTTCCTAGAAAACGATACAATTCGATACAAGGTCATGTGTATCAATGTAGTTGTATTGTATGGAAAAAAAATTTGATACATTAATACAGTTACTGTATCATTACATCCCTGCTTGACAGCCATATTTGTGGGGAAAAAAAGTTTAAAAAAGAATGACTTTATAACAGGTAGCACAATAATATGTATTACCACTATTTCTGTACAAAATACTGGGGCTTTACAAATATATGAAATGTTAGTTGATCACCACAATATCTCCTCTGATATTCAATTTAATTAAGCCCATGAAAGTCCTAAATTAGTCCGTTTAGTTCCCTTCTGAGATTGCCACAGCAAATTATCTGCCTCCTAGTCTGCAGTGATTTGCATATCAATTTCATCAATGTCAGAGACTTTACATATTTAGATGTCACCTTAGATCCAACTTTGATCTTCAGAAATCATGTCAAAAAAATGTGTAATTCTCTAAAATTTAAGCAGGCAAATTTAGGCATCACATATGTATTTAAACTCAGTGATATTGTTGCATTTTCTGTATTGTGTGACTAGCTGAGATCTGTTGAATCATCATATAAACGTGCCCTCAAGATTCATGATAAGAAACCTCAACAGAATCAACACTGTCCCGTTCTTCTCCTAAAGTTTGATAATTGTGTAACTAATATTTGCCTACTAACCCTAACCGTAGTTTAAATTATGTACAAATAAACCATACCATACCATATCGTATCAACTGACATAGGTTTTCCCCCTGTTGCCTTTTCTGATGCAAGCCCCCTCCATTTCCCCAGGCTTGGGACTGGCTCAAAGAGTAAAGAGGCTTGTGACTCCTTGTCGCTGGATTATTTTCATGTAAATTACTTGAATAAAAGGATCTCATTACTGTCCCCTGCTGGGTGGGAGTGTGACATATAATCACCATCCTCTTCATCCTAACCTATTTGCATTGCCTCTAACACACTTTGACCTCTGACCTGTCCCCCTTTCAGACGGGCTGGTGAGTGATGGCGAGTTCCTGGACATCACAGA
The DNA here is from genome assembly GCA_020698575.1 of Bostrychus sinensis. Taxonomy (NCBI): domain Eukaryota; kingdom Metazoa; phylum Chordata; class Actinopteri; order Gobiiformes; family Eleotridae; genus Bostrychus; species Bostrychus sinensis. The sequence goes on along the minus strand of CM036247.1, from coordinate 29,313,114 downwards.
GATCAAGAGGCAGCAGGCCGAGGATTATGAATGTGTCACCAACAACGGCGTGGCCCCTGCGGACCAGCGCAAAGTCAAAGTCACGGTCAACTGTAAGTCATATTTTACATGAACATGGGAATAATGTATTAATGATATATGTAAATAAATGGGGCGCATTACTATGTATGAATTCATGCATGCTCGTTTTGTTCTCTGCGGGGGGTCATGCCTCACGTGGAGACCCTGTATATGCATGTCAACTAATCGCTGAACCGCCCCACTTGAGTTTGATTAACCTTGTGCTCGTGGTAATGTGCGGCAGACCCTCCCATGATCACGGACGTGAAGAACATGCCGGCCCACCTGGGGAAGACGGCCATTTTGCGCTGTGAAGCCATGGCAGTACCAGCGGCATCCTTCGAGTGGTACAGAGATGACCACAGGTGAGAAACAACATATGTTCTGGCAGGCTTCATATATATACAACTGTGATGAGATATGTATTATTGTGGTAGAGGTGCAAGTGCTCTTTTTTCTGATTAAATCAAGGAATTGGCCTCATACCTCTTGTCAGCAACTATTTTACAGAAAAAAAAAGCCATAAAAATTGTAAATAAGAGAGAATATAGAGAGCATACAAATGTTCTGTTTTCAAAGACTCGAGTATTAAAATTTGACAATTTGATTAATTTTAGGAACAGCCCAAATATTATACAAAGCAAGAAATAATCAACTTCTATTAAATCTCCAAAAATTATTCTCAGACAGAGAATGTGGATACAATCTTAGAAGAAAACTGAATTTTAAAATGAAGAGTGTTTGTACAACTATGAAGAGTTTCAGTGTTTCAGTCTGTGGTGTAAAACTGTGAAATAGTTTACCTGAGAAAATTAAGCAAAGCTTAAGCTTAACAGTGGAATAGTTTTTTTTTTTTTTTTTTTTTTTTTTTTTCTCGGTGTCGGTTGGTTTATATGATTGAGACAAAGGTCTTGTTTAGTGTGGGTTAGATAAGTTTATACTTCTCCCTGCTCCCCTTTGGACAAATATCCTTTTGTTTTTTATCTATAGTGGTGAATGAAATCAAGTAAAAATTGTGACATTTAATTTGCTCAATAATATGGATAATGCACATGTCTCAAAATAAATTAAATGAAAATGAAAAATTTAACCCCTTCACGTTGTATGTCGCTAATTCGCAACGTACCATTTAATCCAAGACTGCTGCAGAAATAATGCGTGTTTTCCTTTGATGCCTGTTCAGGCCATACTGTGTTCAAATGTGAAAAGTGCAATGTTCACCTGTGCTTAAACAAACTCAACAACTGTTTCTATTATTCTGATCTGAACACATAATTGTTGGAAATAAATTCCAGGCATTAAGGGGTTAAGGTTGATTTCCAGGGATTGAAACAAGATTAAGTTTAACTGGATTTAACTAACCAAAAATAGGTGGCAGTACGAACATGCACCGATTAAACTCCCTTAGGACTGATGCAATTTGAAAAATATTCAAGCAATCAGAGAAGAAAAGCATAGCATTCTTGTTAAAAGCTTATGATTAGTCACAATAACTGATGTGATTGACAGAACACAGCTTGAATTGAATTCCAGACCCATTTCACTTTGCTAAAAAGGTGAATAGGTGACTAAAGCCGGCTATACACAGCATGAAAGATTCCTAATTGTGGGAAAGTCATCTGTCAAAATGAAAAAAAAAAAAAAAACTGTAGTAGGACAAAAATCACAAATGGGGCTGTGGAGCAGAGTGTGTCTGCCTCTTGGCGCACTTACGTACAACCTCTGTCAGACATGTGATCAACAGAAAAACATGCTCATAGTAAAAACAACAGGGACTTTCACTTCCCTTTTTATTTATTTAGTTTTCCACACACCTAAACACCTCTATACGAGCAGCTTTTGCTTCCGGATCACCAGTGCTACGATGGCATAAACACACTGAGCCTAAAATTTTAGCTACAATTCCTTGTGTGAACAGTACGTAGTATTTTACAATTTACGCATTCCACATTGTGCAGTATGACTTCTATAAATCTTGTAAGACTCGCAGTTTATCCTTGGCTTAAGGAGATACGAATAAAACTGGGCCATAAGGAGTATGCCTATTGATTTTGAACCATTTTAAAGATCGTTATTTTTCTAAAGTGAATTAAACAGAAATAATTTACTCAAGCCATTGCACTGCAAGTTGCTCCATGCGCCCAGAGCAGCTTAAATATGATCATAACAACTGCTAAACCTAACATGACCAATTGCAAGCAAAAGATGATATTGCATTTGCAGTGTGATGGTGAAAAGGGGACAGTTTATGAACTACAGTTGCAATCAGAAATGTTCCACCTCCTCACCTCCAAACACATTATAATGATCTGAATGAAAGATAATGACAATAAATGACAAACTCATTAAAACTGTTTATTGTTACATATCAGCAACAGAAGTGGACTTAACTTTAAAGTTTTATATTATATTGTATAACTGTATGTGTTTTAAGAAAGAAACAATCATTTGTTTTAATGGGCTCATGAAAAAAGAGAGCTAAAATTCTGTAAATCCAAGATAAACTGTTTTATTTCCCCTGTGAAGGTAATGCTTGTGAAATATAGTGTTAATTTAGTGCCATCTTTGCGATCCTAGTCTGTCTCTGTTAGGGAACCAAGAATGGCTCCTTGTTACTGTTTGCACATTTTTGATGCGTAATCAATCCACATGGGGCCAGTAAGTGAACTGAGATGTGATGCCACTTTGTTAGCACTTTTTGTTCCAAGATAGAGGCAGCCTTGGTGTTTTGCTATTGTGTTACATTGTAGATTTTTCACAGTATTAATAGGATTGTCCAAAGTTGCTTCACTACTGTCTATATGGTCTGTAAGTTGACTTATGCGTCTTGTATTTCTTGATGTAGGCTCTTAACAGCTTTGCTTGGCGGTGGAGTTAAGATGCCAACATTTTGAGATTAAAATGATCCCTTTATCTTGGGATATCAATGCTTGTTTACTCATCATCGCAGGTCAAATTAATGTCAGCCCTCTCAAAATGAGCCTTTTATCTTCAGATAATGAGATAATTAGCCCATTTAGACAAGAAAACTAAAGGTCACGTCTGCAGCAGTGCTGTTATGTTCAACGTTGCAATGGCAGACAAATAGAAAATATTTTGGCAATACTTTATGTTGTCAGAGAGCCAGTCAGTGGCTTGTAAACTTAATCAGTGCATCCAGTTAGCTTGACTATAATAAAGGTGTGACACAATCTAATTATGAAAAGGCTTTTGTTTTCTGCAGACAATAAAGCCATTCCTGATTGAAAAGAAAGTGGAAAAAATCTGAAGCAAAAAATGCACTAATTTTCTATAGAGACACAAAAGGCTGAAGGCTGTCCCAGCTGCATTCTGGACAATGGCCAGTTTGTCACAAGGCTGACATTTTGAAACCATTCACCCTACATTTACTCCAACAGGGAATGGAAAACCATGATACAATCAAATGGTACAGTTGGGTCCAGCTCACGACGGGTTGGAATGGACGGCAGTAGCTCAGTCAGTTGAGATGTTTACCCAAAAGTTGGCATTTTGATCATCAACATTGTATACTCTTGTGTCCTTGGGCAAGGCACTTCACTCACTTTGCCTATGTATGAATGTGTCAGTGTGACTGAGTTTGGTGGTGGTCAGAGGGGCCCTGGTCTCAAAAAATTTACTTTGCATAATATCGCAGAGGTGCGTGGAGGGGATAGAAGTGGGATGAACTATGCAAAGTAAATAGATATTGGAAAAACGCAATTTTAAAAAATACAACCAATTTTCAGTTTTCAACCAGAAGCCGCATCATGATATCTCCAGTAGTGGTTGTAAGTGGCGTAAAAGCTGAGCCTAAAAATAAAAATGTTTTTCCTCTGACAACTACCAGCCTCTTGACTACATTCCTTATTATACAGATGCAGAGACAAAATATACTGTTTATTATATATTACTACTTAAAATAGGTTATCTCTATTTACGCACATGAGCATGTTTTTATTAACAACACATCGCCATCGATCTCACTGTGAGTCAAAATCGGCAGTAAATATATAAACTACAGCTCTGTGCTGTGTTATAATTCATTTCAGACATTTCTCAGAATTTATTACTGCACTGTTTATCTGCTGTCATTGGTAGTTAGTTAATGTTAATTGTTGATAGCATTTCAGCTTTCTTCTTTACTTTCTTCGATCATCTTGAATAAATTCTTCATGAAAGAATTTGTAGCCTTTGCTCGGCTTATTGGTGTCTTTGTCTTTGTCTCTGTAACTGTCACTATGTCTACAAACATGAAATTTATGCAGTAAGTTTGTTGAAAACACTTGCTCCATTTTGCCTTAGACAAACGCTAACCAGAAATGGGATAACGCAACATGAAAAAGGACTATCAGGGAAACAAAGCACCAAGTCCGCCCATTTTAGGTTAACAGTTAAGATTAGTTGGTGGGGCAGAGATTGGGGCTGAAGTTAGAAACCCACTTAACTTTGCTAATAAAGTTTGTGAAAATGCATTCTGCTCTTTTACCTGCTCTTTTTAAGATGTTACCAAAAAACGAGGCTAAAGACAAGGCACATATCCTTTAAACCAGCCATTCCCAAAGGCAAGACTGTCATGGCCCCCTTACATTTCTGAAAATCCCAGGAGAAAAATCCCATGCGGACCCTCAACTATAAAACTTCCTTCTATTTAATGTTTTCAAAAGTCATGTTTTTCTCCAAATATTTTTATAAAAACATTACAAAAAACACAGACTGTCAGCTAAAATTTGTTTTAAAGTAAACAAGTATATAGCTATAATTAATTTTAATTAATTTAAATTAATTTTTTTTTTTTTTTTTTTATGTACTTAATGTTTTTAGGTACTTAATATTTTCATTGACTAATTATCTTTGTCATTTTTGGTATGTTTTATTTGTTTTATGGACCAAAACCATGTGTCTGAAATACAGAATGAATTGAAATTTAAATTGGATTGAAACATAGACAGCCTCTGGGGGCCCCTCTGCAATACCTTTGTGGACCCCCAGGAGGCCGCGGATCCCATTTTAGGAACCACTGCTTTAAACAAACCATTTGTTACACCATAGCCAACACATGTGTAAGCCGCTTACATTATACATTAGCTATAAACAACAGCTGAGGTTTTTATCCACTGGCGTCTTTCATTGTCCATAGGTGCTGTGTTTTCCTGACAGTGTTGTTATCCCAAAGCCACATCTCATAAATCCACATCTCCTAACCATTAAGTGTCCCATGTTTAACCGAGGAAACTGCCTGCCTGCGACGGATGCAGTCTTGGCTGGCATCCATTAGCTTTGCCCCTGACATTATTACAGCTCCGATAATAATCATATATGTTTTTACAGTCTCTGGAGAAGTATCAGCTGGCTCCCAAACCTATTTGTTCTCTATTACCTACACATAAACTGTCCCTCCAAGTTTGTAAAAGGTCCCCGAGTGCACCCAACAATTTGGCGTCAAGAAAAAGCGAGACGCAGAAGTACTTAGAAGTGCTTTTTGTCAGCCAGAGAGAGCTGTTAATAGAGTATAATGGGCCCCAGCAGGAGGTTGACGTTATTTATGGACTTAGATTTCACTATTAGCACAAGGTGAGATGTGCAGTCAGTTCCCAGAGGCACGGTGGTAAGAATTCTTCACTTTTGCAAGTCTGAGGTGTGATGTTGCATTGTGTTATCGCACATTGTTAGAGTTGGTAAGTTTACATGCAAATAGAGATGTTGTTTCAAGAGTATGGTAATTAATGGTAATTCAGATTTCTCAGAATGGGAGTAATAAACACGGATAATGTCATTCTTTGTTTGACTATTTGGGCATAAGTACAGCTTACTCTAATAATGCCTGGACAGAGGACTGAGGATGATTCAATCAGTCAGTCTGTTAGCAATGCATGGGACCATAACCTCTCTACAACCCACTTTTGGGTTCTGACCCACCATTTTCGCTTATTCAGCGCACAATTTTAATCAAGGGAAGGCACATAGGTGTGTCCAAAAAGTAATGACAATGACATTTTTTAAAACTCCTTTATTAAAAAAATGAATAAATAAAATTGCAATTGTCTCTTTTAAAATATGCACCATGTAAGCGTACACAATGCTCCTAGTATTTTTTTTTTTTTTTTTTTCCATTATTCATCAAGAATTCCTTTAAGTGGGAATGCATTCAGAGCTTGCACAGTGGCTCTTTAGATGTTATTCTCACTACTAAAAAGGTGTCTCTAAAAATGTTGTTTTTAATATTCAAAATATCTTTCTCATAACTTTTTGCACACAGCTCATATTATATTTTGGGTCACTCTAACTTCTTTGTCAGTTGTTTTGGTCTTTTGTAAATGTGTAAAAGAGAAATCTTGTCATTTATCATGTGCTATCAGAAGATGCATTTGCAGAATGAAAATGTGTTTCCTGAAAGTAGAAATATTGCCATGGAAATACAAACAAATCGACAATTATCATGTAAATTGACCAGGATTAGCATTTTCAGCAACAGCTTTACTAGCATCCAGAAAAATAAAACAAGTCAAGGTTTAAAAGTTAGCTTTTTTCTGAAAAAAACATACCAAGACTACAAATGAGACACTCTGGAGACAAACTAGTTCAGTTCTCTTCCTTGCATGTAAACTTGACCAAACTGAGAAATCTGTATAAGCTAAAAGCGCTGACCCTCTTCTTCTCTTGCCCACCATTTTCTCTCCAGGCCGGTAGAGAGCGACAACACCCTGAGGATCAAAAACGAAAAGACGCGCTCACTGTTGCTGTTCACCAACGTAACAGAGAAACATTTTGGAAACTACACTTGCTTCGCCTCCAACCGTCTGGGAGCATCCAACGCTAGCATGCTTCTGTTTCGTAAGTAACCCAAACACATGATCGCAAACTCTACACACGCCATTGCTCCAAATCAAATATATGGCTAATGTTTGCAGAAACCAATGATGGAATAAAGCTTAGGTTGAGTAGCGGGGATCAGAAATCAGTAATGCTGGTGTTCTTTACATTGACAGAATTAATATCTCAAAACTTGTCTAAATATTCAGTTATAAGAGCTTTGACCTGTAACAAAATTTCAGTATCTAGCCCTTAACAACACTCGCCAGACAATTTTTTGGGTACACCTTTTCAGCTGTTGTAAATACGTATACCTAATCATTCAATTACATGGCACCATTGTAATGCATCAAGACATGCAGACATGTTCAGGACAAATCTGCATGGGATACAGAGAATGGTGTGAAAAAGAGAAAATATCCAGAAAGTGGCAGTTCTGTGCGCAGATGGAGTAAAAATAGTTCCATATAATGACATGTAACATACTTATCCTGACAGAGGAGACTTAAAGCCTTATTCCAGTCTTTGTTTTATTTTTGTAGGTGCAAGAATCACAAAGTTATTAAACATTAAGTGTCCGAAAACTAATTTGAAGATGTTAAATGTTATTAAATATATAGGCGCGTTGTAGAGCTTGCTCAGTGGAACACGGGGCATTCTTCAGATAATATCTTTGATTTTTTTTTTTTTTTTGTTTTACACAAAAACAACCAAAAGAGAGAGAGATTTACTTTCTATAACTTAGTTTTAATGGCCAGACACTCGAGAATGGAGCAGGGGGACAGAGCTCGCATGAGGAAAAGGAAAAGGGGGTAAAGGCAGCGAGGATGGGAGGGGCTGCTGGGACAGAGCAGACGGAGCAGCGTGATCAGAGAGACAAGAGGTTCAAAGGAGGTTCGACTTTAGGCAAATAAATAATCTAAAAGTATGAAGAACAGTAGACAGGTCTGAGGGTGGATATTTCCTCTCATGAGTGAATGCACATGTGGCTCTAGTTTCATTACAGGTGAGACACAGGTGATCTTTACCTGGGCATAGTGAGCTTTGAATGTTTCCTCTTTATTCATAAAAATGTTTTTTTATTTGGCCTTGTTCATTTCTCTCACCCTTTTTTTCCTATAATGAAATAAAAATTACAAATACATAAAATAAAAATAAATCAAAAAATGTGAGGTCAAATCCGTGAATCGAACTGAATCGTGAATTTTGTGAATCGTCCCATCTCTAGAGGTAACAGAAAGGTAATAATAACTCAAATACCTGCTTGTTCCAACCAAGGTTCAAAAGCCTATCTCTGAACATTTGTATTGAACTTTGGATTAGGCTCCATTTAGCATAGTGTTATTTCTCTTTCAACTACTATAAAAAAATATCCTGTGACTTTAACCTGTAGAAATGCTCAACCTCTTTTTCCTCGTTTACCTTTCAATATGAAGATATATTTACAGATTAAACCGAAAGTGACATGTTGGCACTGGTCGTTCATCTGGTAATGCTTGTGTAGTCACAGAAAGGCATGTTAAATGAGGAGTGACCACAGCTCCCATAGCGGTAGGACTGGGCCATTGACTCAAACCCTCCAGTCCTGTTGTTTATTAAGGCCTATTCTGTTCTATGCATCTTGGCCAAAAATGTGTTATTCTAGTCACATTCTTTTAAAGGGATTATATTATGCTTTCATTCATATTTTTAAATCAATCTTGCATGTTTTACAACCTTTAAAAACATTATCTGACTAAAAGAAAAAGTATTTTACTGGTGTCATGAAAAAGAGGCCAGCAGAGGGCAGAGCTGTTGTGGTTTTTGAACAAAAAAAAAGAGAAAAAGAAAGATGTTTATTACTACAACATGACAAATAGCTGTGGGGTATCAGTGGAAACAAAGCTGTACGTCGTCTTTTGGATAAATGAAGAGAGCAGACTGGATGAAAAAGGCTTCCTGACTGAGTGCTTTGTGGAACCAAGCATTCTGAGGTCTCAGAAACTCAGCTCCAGAGAATACAAGATTACGCAAACAGGTATGAATGAAGAAAAAAAAAACACTCCAGGTATGTTTTTGATGAGGGCACAACATTAAAACACAGCAGAACGGTTTTAAAAAGTCTAGTAGCATAATATAGTCCCTTTAAGCAAAAAATGTGTCAGTGCCCAAAGAATCCACCAGCCTCTTTGTCAGCATTAGAAACACTAAAAAAGTTGTACTTGAACCCTGAAAATAAGTGGCTATTGTGATTGCCTGTGATAACTGACCACGTATCCTACCTCAGGCCCAAAGTAGTCTGCATGAGCCCAAATAGGAATAGGTTTTAGAATTGCAATGCTGATTATAAATGAATTTGTCTGCTACCAATTGATGATATTTTCTATTCAGATACTTGTCTTTTAAAATTACATTATAGCCACCTAAAATGTCCAAAAGCAACATGTAGCCAGTAGTAGTATTTCATAATGAGCCTAAATTGAAGACCAATAAGCCTACATTTTGTCTGAGGGTGTACCTTGTCTTGGGCACAAAGTAGCAGGCATAGTGTCTGGCCTCCTGTGCCTCCTAATGGGAACAAGCAGTAAAAGATAAACGAATGAATGGTTTTACCTTCTGTATATAACTGGAGAAAGTCAGTGTACCTCCTGTAATACCCAGTTTGAGAATCACTGTCTTACATGACTGGGTTCTTCAGAAACATAATGAAATTTTGCCAGGATTGGGTTAAGTCTACATGTTTGCCAGCCCTCGGTATCTTCCCCAAATACACACGTCATCTCACATCCATCCCGTCCCACTGTGAATCAACATCGTACGAGCCTGAACAGATGCACTTTGGCAGCCGTCACAGAAGACCTCACATTCCCTCTCCAGCTCATTCCTCCTTCCATTTCCTCAGCCCTCCGTTCTTTCTCATTCTCATTACTCTCCGCCCCATTAAAGCTCTACTTGCCTATTTTACCCCTCCAACCCTCTACCTCCCCTCTCTTCCACTCTCACCCTCCATCTCTTGTCGGTACACACTTCCCCCGCCGCTCCGTCCCGTTACCCAACAAGTTGTCATTTCTCTCCCCGAGCCCGATTCACATTAAGCGTCCCCAATGAGCGATTTCCTTAGCATTCCCATTTCCCGTCGACGTTCCACTCTCCTCCTCCACCCCTCTTCCTCCCATTTAGTGCATTTGGCATTACCATCTTAAGTGAGTCCTTCATCTATCCCTCTTTTTCTTTTTCTTTTCCTTTTCTTTCGTTCCTTTACTCATTATCTCGGCCAGTCTCCCTTCAGTGACTCAGTTCCTCGTCAGACCCATACATCTTCTTAGATAGAGCGTTTCTTTTTTCTTTTTTTTTCCTCCCGTTGCCGCTGCTGCCACTTCTGTCAGCCTATCGCTCCATCATGTGTCCCGCTGCCTCCTCTCTCCTTCCTAATCTCCTCATGGCATCATTAGAACACAACAAACGGCTTTTAGTTCCAGACTGGGCATGACAAACTCAGCCACAAGCATTGGGATGGTTCTCTGTTCACATGCTAACATTGACTTGGCCCATACTGTATGTTTTAACAACTGAAGGGCCCAGGATTTTGTGCTATGCCCTTGAGTGAGACCTCCACAGATCTATATTATGGTTATACAGTGCTTGTTATAATTGTCATTAACTTAAGACTAACTAAGTTGATTACTGTTTTTCCAATGCATCAGGGTCGTACAATGTCAAATCAACAAGGGCCTCCCCCTCGAATATCATGGATTCACTTCAAAAGCTTGTGTGATTATTGTATATGAAGCCATTTGCAAGTATGCAGAATTTTAAGTTCTGTCATGTTCGAGAGGGCGGCCATGGTGGCAGAGTGGTTAGCTGATTGTGGTTACTGTGGGTTTTCTCTAGGTACTCACTAGTCAAAGACAGGCATGCATAAGTGGAGCTAAAAATGCTCATAGTGAGAGTGATTGGTTGTCTAAATCAGTGATTCTCAACTGGTGGGTCGTAACCCAAAGATGAGCAAAAAAAAAAAAAAAAAAAAAAGATGAATAAAAAGTCTTAAATGTCACTGTTACACCTGAGAAAGTGAGAGCTGCTTAATTTTCTTAGTCTTTCTGTATTTACTGCTAAAAATCTCAAAGAACAAAGAGTTAATTTTGTATACTTTGGATATACTTGGACTTTTATTATGTGTTTTGGTTTTAAATTAAAATGCATCTGATAGGATGAAGAAGGGAATAGTTCCCTCTCCAGCATTGCCACTTATTTGGTTTGTTTTTCTTTTCTTTTTTTTTCTTTTGTGTGTGTGTGTGTGTGTGTGTGTGTGTTGGCATTCTCCCAACTGCGGGTATTCAAGAAGTTTGATAAGTTGAAACATCTCTTTTATTTGGGTTGTGGCTTGTCATTACAGAGTGATGGTGGGTCCTGAAGCCAGACCAGTTGAGGAAAAACTGGTCTAAATTTTAAAGTAACTATATTATGCAAAATCAACTTTTTTGAGCTTTCTGAGTGAGTTGTGTTTTGCTTCATTCGTACCTGAGTAATGCTCTGTTCTCTGGCACAGCAGTTCTGAGGCTTCAAAATGCATGGTTACATGAACTTCCGCCTCTCCCATGAACCTCTGCACACTCCAGGCAGCACTGACCAGTCAACAAGCCCTCTACATCCAGTCTGCTCTCATTCATTTATCAAAAAAAAAACTGTTTGCACTGATTCCCTCACAGCTGTTTTCCATTTTGTGGTAAATAATAAAAATTTTTTGCCCTCTGCTGGTCTCTTTACCTGTTTCTGGCACAAGAAGAGAACATATTAAAAACATTCTCTTGTAGTCACATTTTTAAAGGTTGTAAAATGTGTAATGGTGTTCTAGAGGCTACCAAGATTAGTTTAAAAAAGCACAACATATCCCCTTTTAACAGCATAAACCCCAATTCCATCATCATATTTTCAAACTTTCACTGCATTTTCTAATAATTGCATGCTTTTTCCAGTGGTGTAAAAATTGATAGATGGCGAATGATAGGCTGTCTCTCATTGCTCAAGATTTACTGCCCAGACATGGAATCTTTCTTTGATAAATTCTGTAATTATTGTGCGACAGAGCCTTTACATTTCAGAAAAGTGAAGAATTCAAGTGCAAATCAGCTTGTCAAGGATGCTGTGTGATATTATGACTCTGTCAAAGCTATCTTTTGGACTGAATTTCTAACTTTTACGTGGGAAGAAACAAAAAACCACTGATATTGCAAACCCAACAGCAAAGTGATGAAAAAAGAAAGAACTGAAACTATGAAGTAAGTTTTTTTTTCGTTTTACAAGTACATACAGCTAAATGCATGTAACCGCCTGCTGTCAACCACATATTGCTGTACTAAGAACTTCAACAGATGGCAATCTTTATGTAGCTACATCTATTTTAGCCTGAAGCTGTGTCTAGAAAGTTCCCTGAAAAATATAGTTTAGTTATATATTTAAAAAAAAAAATGCTAAAATGCCCCTTTTCACTGAACTCTGTAGGACCTTTTTTGCGTTTGTGATTGTAATTGCTTCAGACAAATATACCACGCCATTATTACAACACTACATACTGCTTTCTATTCTAAACTGGGCACACTAAATTTGACCATAATTTGATGCTTTGTTGGATTCTATTCATATTAAGGTGTGGTAATGTTTTGTCCTATGCGTGTGCACCTATTTTCAGAGCACTGTGTAGCTTTTTTAACATCAGCCACACACTGTCGCGTCTAAATGACCACATTATTGTAATTGTGTCTGACCAGTGAGTCCATTAGTGAGAGCCCTGGCAGCCCACAGTTCTAACACTGTTCTATTAGGAGCCACCAGGTTGGCTTCTACCAATAGACACAGCTTAACATACAATTTGAACTTATTCTTAGTCCTAAAACTGAATCAATAGAAGATGACAGGACAGTAAAAATGGCAGTTTCAGCACTATGTCTGTTTATACAAGGAAACAAAAAGAAAATCATCAATAGATAAAACAAAACAACATGTCAGATGCGTAGAAATATTCACATGTAGTGATTTAAATAGATGGAAACAACTGTGTGATTAAATAGTCTAAAGCAAAACGCAGATCTAGGTAAATAGATGGAGCACTAGGACTGATATGTTAGTTTCTTTCCTTTAAAGTGCTAATTTTATATTTCTTGGCCAAAACACAAAACCTTTTGCATTATTTTTTATTACTTTCAACTTCAGTTTCTCTCAGCGCCTTCCGACCATTTAGCTGTTGTTAAAAAATAAGAATAAAAAAAAAGCAGTGAAAATGGACCAGCATGCTATCACAAAGTTGTGTTTAGAGTAATGATATATACAATAACTTTTATCATTACTTAAATATGTCTCAGCAAATACAATTAAATTTTCTTCCATTTAAAGGCACTGTAAGCAGCATGTACTAGTTTGAAAACATTACTGCAGTCTAAATCAATGGTAAAACAATGGTCTTTTTTCTGATTGGACAAAAAATGTAAACAAAAACAACTTGGCCATTATGTAAAACATAATTTTAATAGTTAAAAACTCAACTGTACCATTGTTATTAGTAAAACTAATATTTGATTTAAACATGTTTACCTCATATCTTGGCATGCCTCTGGGTAATTTTTATGAAATATAAAAAATATATACTGCTCACCTTTAATTATAAAATGTTTTTCCTTTGCTTTAAAGTTTTGCACGTGGACCACCTTCGATTATTGCCCTGCTTTCACAGCAGTTTAGCTTTATAAACAGCAGTAAGGGATTTATAGCCTTTTGCACAGAGTAAGCATCCTGGGACCACCAGCACGACTCACGGCTAAAAAAATGAGTTCTCTGCAAGTTTCATAAATGTATCTTAAAAAGGTGATGAACTCCAGGGACAGTTCTCTTCACTAGCTGATTGGTATCATAATTAAAATTGTGTAAATGGCACTACTATGAGTACACTACAAACCCAACTGTGCAACTGTTTGAAGTGTAAATAAAAAGAACTAACAAAAAGCAAAAAAATAAATAAATAAATAAAAAATTATAAAACAACATAACAGGCGTTGAAAGTGAGGCACTTCACAATTTGATGGAAAAAAAAGGAGCTCATTTGCTGGAATTTTGTGAGTAGCATGCGATTCCAAGAACCTGACCTTGTTTCTGATTATGTAGTGTACATTGTGGACTTGTGACTTTTACATTGTGGAACTGAAACATTTCAACAATTGTACATGCTGTGTTTGCAGACTGGTAAACTGCCCATCTTTACATCTGAGTGACCCATCTTTCTAAAATATTTCTAAAGGGAATATATTATGTTTTTATTTCACTAACTTTTCAACCCTTTTGTTACTCCATGCATACACTTTTAAAATTATTGCATACTGTTTTGAATAGATTTTTACACTTTTTAAAATTCGTTTTAGCTCTTCAGTAGGTGCTCTTAATAAAACATTAGTCAGTTAGTTAGCGTCCTCTTTTGCTGTAATTCGGACCATATAAGGATGTTGTAGATGGTTCTCCATGCTAATATTCATGATTCTCACTTATAGTAGTCAATTCATTGGCACATATAACACATACTACAATTATCAGATTAGATTGCTCAGTGCAGCCTTGAACACCTTGGTCTAATGAGGCACCTCTATTTTGGTTCAGTGACACCCACCTGCATTTGCACTGTTAATGTACTATTGCAATTTGCCATTCAAAACATCACTACATGGATTTAAATAAGCAGGAAGGTTACAGTTACTGAACCCTGGCTAATAGAGTAAGTAGTGTGGCCTTTCTTTCTGTGGTCAGGAAACATGTTATTCTATTTTTGGCTTGCATCAAGGAAGTAAACAAGTTGGGCTGAGATGACTAAAACTGGGTTAAAAGTATACTGAAAGTGTATTGAGGTACTAAAAACTGGAAGTACCCTCAGAACAGGAAATGTGAGCGTGGCCCATGATTAGAGATAACCTTTGGGTGAAATACATTAGTAAAAACATATCTCAAGTTAATACATTAATATTCCACTCTGATGAAGTCATGTAAATAAAAATAGAATGCAGTGGTTTGCAAATGACCATAAAAAACATGTCCGATATTTTATGGCAGTAACAGGTCTCAAAAAGCAGGTAATACAAATAAAAAAACAGATAGTCCAGCTTTTTGCTACAGATTCGGTTAAAAGGCAATATTTTTTTGGAAAACCATAGATAAATGGTTCTGCTTGGTCGGGTTAGGTTGATTTAGGTGGAAATAGGTTCAAATGAAAGGGGTTCTAGAGCCACTTCACCTTACTTAGCATCAAATTTGGTCTGGCAGGTTAGGCTAATAGTACATGTTTAAGTGGTAAATGTGTACACAGTTAACATTTTTGCATCAGTATAGTTAAATTATGGGTCTTTAAATAGGCTACATCATGCAAAATCGACTTTTCTGAATGTTCTACCATGTTATAACGTTCATCAAAAACATACTTGGAGTTGTATTTTGGAGTTGTATCTTGGAGTTGTTTTCATGGATTCCTCACAGCTATTTTTCATGTTGTAGTAAAATGGCATCATACAAAAAGTTTAAGGAAGTGAAGAGCTTTTTTTCTTTGATTATGTTCAAAAGTCCAAAACTTTCTGCTGGTCTCTTCACCTGTTTCTGTGGCACCAGTGGAGTACTTATTCAAAACGTTCTCATCTAGTCAGATGCTTTTAGAGGCTGTAAAACATGCAATGCTGTTCTAGGGGTGACCAAGATCTGTTTAAAAATATGAATAAAATCATAATAGCCCATTTAAATCATCATTACATAAATGTAAAATGTCCAGTTCTAATTCATTACTGATATGCTCCAAAGACATTTATTAGGTATGATGTCTGTAGATTACTTTATACACTGTAGCACATGTTGATTACACTGTTCACAATATTTTGGCTACGGGAAAAAATAGGGACATTGGGGACCAAAACTGTCCAAACTGTAATAACATAGCATTGTCACAGATATTCTTGGGAGATGGGGCAAAGTGATTGAAAGGGAGACAGAGACAACTCTTATTGGAGAATGATTTATTATTTTATTTTTCTTACACCCTACAAATGGCCTGTGATCACTTGGGTACTGTATTTTCATTGATCAACATAGAATTAAAAAAATGTTAGTGAGGGAAAAATGTTGAAAAATAATGGTCATAATTATCGATCATTATGTTACTAATATGTATACTAACGTCCGATAATATGCTAAACGTGTACGTCCAAATGTGAACCAAAATGCAGTTCCTATTGTCAGTGGGTGCATAATTATAACAGAACTATCCAGAGTGGAATAATAACTTCTTCCATGTAGGTGTGCCATGGGCTTTTTAATACACACTCTATGAAATGAAGCACTCATTCTTATCATTATTATAATGACTATTACTCCAGGTTCCTGTGTTTAGTAAGTGGGTGCTTTCTACCTGTTCAGTACTTTGACATTTTATAGCAGCCTGTAATTTTTTCACCAACTTAGTGTAAAATTATAGAGAAAGCAAATGAAGGCATTGTGGCATAAAAGCAACATCTTAAATGTCCTGTACTGTGCTTTTTTCAGGCTTTTTGAATTAGGTTTCGGACACCTTTGCATTACTATTTGATGTTTTATAACTTAAAATAATGTATATGCATGGAAAACGTGTTCTGTTTGTGAGGTTTTTTAACTTTGCAGAGAATGCTTAGATTAGGCCCATGTGGTTTTAAGGCGCAAACAATGTAACATAACTCAAAATTCTTTATTTAGCATAATAAGGGACCTTTAATATGATTTTTACAGTAGCTAGATGTGTGATTACTGTAATGTCCTGTTTAGATTTATATGGTAAATAAATTGGCATTGTTTTGCACATACACCAAAGGACAAAGGACAGACCAAAAGATACTGAAATCAACCAAAAATGAAGGCAGAAATGTCTTCCAGAACAAAAAACATAAAAGTCGTCAATTTAAAATGAACAGCCTGAACCTGTTAATTACTTCAGTTGCTATAATAATTTTTAAATTTGAAGGCCTGAAAACTCATTAGGTCAACTGGTGACCAAATTAATTTTAGCAGGAGACCAGCACTTGTCCTTCCGTTTTACTGTTAATTAATTTTAATTAAGCTTCAAAGTGCTAATGAAACGGCAGTATTTAGACGGCTCTAATATGAAGGTGGGAAAAATGCATTTAGCAGCATTCTTTCATGTCTGTCTTTCACTGTTCAATTAGTGACTTTATAGGAGTCTCCGGGTTTGGCAAACTTAATGATGTGACAGTGAAACAGAGGTGAGGCTAGACCATTTTTAGGGGTGCTTCAGTACCACGCTGAAAATAATTCAAGCACTGCTAAAAATGAGACAAACTTAAAGAAAATGTTTTAAAGAAAAAACACCCCTATGAAGCAAATGGTTTGATCCATTACTGCTGTAGCTGTTGCTGCACTCTCTCTCCTCGCCTCTTACCTGCAGCACAGACCGGAGACTTCTCTGTTTCTCACTGACTGCTGTTAGGTAAATACAGCTAAAGTTCGGGGTGCTTGACCACGATCATGCAGAAAAAACAAAAAACGTTTTAACATCAACTTACTGCAATATTAGGCTCAGGACAAATGGTCTGAACTAAAATAAGTGTCTTTGTGAGACAAAAATGTGAGTGAAGCCTGAGCTGAGCAGAGTCAGAAGACATCAAAAGAGACTTTAGTGACATATAGTCAGCAAAAGCGTAAATTGCTAAACAGTGCTAGCAGTAAGGCTAATAATAAAAATCTGAGAGTTTGTCTTCAGTAATGAAAATGTGTTTATGACAGAGCAGAGGAGGAGGCAGCTCAATCTATTATAAAGGCCTGGGCTGGTTGATATCTCTAGGTCTGGTTTCTACAAAAAAAAAAAAAAAAAGGAAACTTTTTGCCTGTTTTGTTCTTTAATCTCCTTTAGCTTCTTTTTTTTTTTTTTGTGTGTGTGGTTGATGTCCGTTGCATAAGAAAGAACTGAGGTGGCATGAAATTAGCTTAACTGTATTAATAAAAAAATAAAAAAATACATTAAATACTAACCTCTGCATCTAAGTCTAACCTAAACTACTAAACTTTCTAGAGTTGTCTCTTAGCAGGTTTTATTAATTTTGTTAAATTTTTAACCATAGCACATTAGTCAGATTTAATGTTAAAACTACAGTTGTTAGTAAAGTTATTTATTGCTCTCTAAGACATATACTTACAACTCTCCAATAAAAAGTCTCCTATAAAATAATATATTTTGTTTGGGGATCTTTCCCAGCTCAGACTGAAACTCTACAGTCGCCCCTGCAGTGAAACAAAGCACTGCACAAGCACAACATTTAAAGGAGATATTTTATGTTTTTATTCATATTTTTAAACTAATCTTGGTCACCTCTAGAACAGCATTGCACATTTTATAACATTCAAAAACATTATCTGCCTGAAAGAGAATGTTTTTAATAAGTACTCTATTGGCGCCATAAAGAAACAGGAGAGACCAGCAGAGTCAGTTGGATAAATGAATGAAAGCAGACTAGATGTAGAGGGCTTGATTGGTCAGTCCTCTCTGGAGTGGGCAGGGGACCCATGAGGCCTCAGAAACTCAGCGCCAGAGAATACAGGATTGCTCAAACAGCCGTGAATAAAACAAAACAGAACTTCAGGTATGTTTTCAATGCAGGAACAACAATTTAACATGGTAAAAATCTGAGAAAAGTTGATTTTGCATAATATAGCCCCTTGTTTCTTTACCGACCCCTTGTGGCTGGAGGTAGTATTTTTGCTTCAGCTGGGATCTCTCAGTGATACAGAATGTTTGAAAAATCCCTGCATCCAAAAAGTATTTTAACTCCACATAATAAAAAAGACATGATTTCCTCCTTGGCCCGTTACTAACCTTTCATTTCAAATTTCATTAAAATTTGACTTATTACTTTTGAGTTATCTTGCTGACAGGCTAAACAAGAAACCAACAAATGCCGCCCAAAACATAACCTCATTGTTGGAGGCAATAATGAGAAGCCATCATAATGTTTCTTGCGCAACAGTGATTATAATAACTGATGTGTATAATATATGACTTTAATCCCACATATGGGCCTAACTGGGATAATTGTAAATTCAATGAATGATTATAGGTAGAAAACACAGTAGGATTCTGGGACCTATAAGACTACAGTAAACCACTAATCATTCCCAGTAAAGGGCTGTGGTGTGTGGTTGACCAGAGTGAATTATTTAGTTTATCTGAATTGCACACTTCAGTAAATTCTATATAAAAGAGAAATCTAGCTCTTTGAAACCCCGGCTGAAAAAAAAGCATATTGCCAAATGCCCTCAATGCTGCAATACTAAAAATGGATCCAGTGTTCTGACTCTTTTCTGTCTTCTCAAAAAGAGCCACAGTCAATCTAAAAATTGCTAAGTGGACCCTATTTGTGACATGAAGTGTGCTTTGTTACTGCTTAAAAAGAGCTATAACCACTACAAAGATCTATGCAAATTCACAATCATGCTCATTTCAGAGTGTTTTTCAGTATTGATGCCTTGTCATTTTTCATATTTCAGCTCACTTTCTCATTTTCAGTTGGCATCTATCGCTGTTCATTGTACTTTTTTTTCTTTTGGTAATTTATGATTTGTTTGTTACATAAGAAACAGCCATTTTATTTTGTAATATTCCCCAGCAAAGTCCATAAACTGCTGGAGAAAGTGATAAATGCAGCCCATTTATCATGTGCCTTTGTAAATAGCATTGGACGTTCAAAGCTGTGTAGGCTAATGTAAATATAAGAGCACACAACTGAATTAAACTCAATACAACTCTTTTCTGTTGTGTACGCAGTTATTGTCTTAGTCCCACTAAAATATTTAAAACACAAGTAAATATTTATATACTTCATTTTTATAGTCGAACTAACATACCTGGCTTGTGGAACTTCTGGTAGGTCTGTGGTTTAATCTGTAAATTTAGTTCTGACAAAGTGCTCTAAGCATGTAATGGAGTAAAACTTTAAAAGGCAAAGCATAGACCTACCAAGGCATTATAATAATTGTTAACTATTTGTTCAATTGGCAGAAGGTGGGACTGAGTCTCAGGTCTTCAGTGTACTGAACAAATTCCTCACCTCATTATGGTACAGAATTGTTTAAAACAACTATTTCTTCCTTGGCTCATTACTTTTTCATGAAAACATCCAAATCTGACTTCTTCTTTTTCAGTTAACAAATGATCATCCCTTCATTCTTTATGAAATCTACCCAATTGTTGTGGCATGATCCTTGCTAGTGAAAAAAATACTCAACACCACACTGTAAAATTTTTTATTTTTTTTGCAAAAACTCTAAAACTCTAGGCAACAGGATCTCTTAAGCTTTTTGAGTTTTGGGGTCAACTTAAAATCTCAAGTTTTCAACAACAAATATTTTTTCATCTACAAACTTTAAAGTTTTACTCACTATCATTATTTTTGTAACTCATCTTACGGCCAACTTGCTATCCAATGTTCAGAAAAGGTGTTTTTCTTTTGTTGAATTTAGCATATTTAGTTTCTATTATTACCAATAATAATACAATCTGAACAGTTGGCAGTAGAGAGTAAAACTCTAAATTGAAAGTTTTTAGATGTATGAACATCAAATGAAGTGTAATGTGTCAAAACAATTTGTTGTTGAAAACTTGAGATTTTGAGTTGACCTCAAAACTCTAAAATCTTGAGAGACCCTGTTGCCTTGAGTTTTTGCAACTTTTTTTTTTTTTTTACAGTGCAGCAAACATGTCTTGTCTGGGGTAGAAGACTGGTCATACTCATACATACAGTATATTTTCCACCTGATAAAAGGATATCAGAATCTGAGCAGTAACATTCAGTTTAGCCTCCTCAAAAAGTACAGGTGTTGGTGGCCTTTTTACAAATGCTGGTCCACGTGAAGTCATTTGAGATGACACATGGTCGCATAGTTTAATAGCACTTTACAAAGACTGCAGTTTTATTCTTAGCTTAAATGTGAGCTTAAATGCAGTGTTCTAGATGTTTTTCTGTGTATTAAAGGGCAACCAATCTTTGCAAAAATTAGTACGATGCAATTTTAATGTAGTATAACTCTCTTTTTTTCCCTTCAGGACCGGGGGCTGTATACGGGCGAGGGAACGGTCTACAAGCAGGGATGAGCGTCAGCATCTTGGTTTCCCTTTGTGCTGTTCTTCTGCTGAAGGTCTAAAAGCTCCATGTGGAATTACCCCCTGAACGTCCCCTCCTAGCCCTCACCCTTCTCCTGTACTCCCCCTTTACTCCTTTTTTTTTGACGGAAAGAAGACGGATATGAAATTCTTTAATTACGAACCCATCACTGTGAACTAAAAGAATATGCATTACTCCAGGAGCCATCGAATCATTGCATCCGACACACGACCAACGCCACAACGACAAAAAGCAACTCTCATATCTCTTTCTGTCTCTTTCCCACAATGCCTTGCAGATCTGTCTGACTTGGTACCTCCCCCCACTTTGTTTTCCTCCCATTACAACCACTGGGCTGATAAAGAGTGTAAATTAAAGATTATTGTATCGGTGATCACAATGAGAAAATTGATAATCTAACACCTGGACGATCATTTATGTAAAATATACATAGACTAATGACTGACCTACAATGTTTGCCTTACAGAATATCACCAAGATGGATATTAATTAGAATGGTATGTGATACTGAAGGTCACATGATTACCCATGGTCCAACAGGTGACCATGTGAAGTGTCACCCATGCGCATTGACAAACATGTATGGCTTTTTATCTGTGTAGCAGTGAGTCTGCTATGAATGATGTCAAATTGTACTTTACAAAAAGGGTGGGTGGTGGCGGCGTCAGTCCTAACTATCCCCCTGCTGTAATATGGGGGTTATACTTACGCATGTGGACCCCTCACTATCCAAACCTTTAAACACCTCTGTTTGTTGCTGTGTCTGTTCACCCTTCACGCCTCTGTAAGCCCTGTTTTCACTGACCAGTTCGGTACGGTGCAGTCTGGTATGTTGCACAATTAGGCGTCTTAAGTTGGCCCATAGAAAAATTTACTGATGACGTTTTATTCTTTGACGTGTTGTGGAAGAGTGGCACGTTTTCAAGCTAGCAAAATAGCAAACATTGTATCTTACTCCCAAAATATCGATTTACTTCGCAGCAAGGTCAGTTCCCGGTCATGGTGAGGCCTTTCTCTGTAGACAGTTCTATACTTGTCTGAGTGGGTTTCCTCTGGGTGCTCCAGTTTTCCCACCCAACCTTGAAAAACATGCACACTGAAAGCTAATCCTCGTCTCAGTGCCCATGACCAACTTACAGACTCAGGATCTAAAGATGGTCCTTGGGTATTCCTTTGTGGCTGCCTTCTACTTTGAACCAGTTTCCACAGAAACACAGGCTGATGCAAGCATCAGGTGAAAATAATAACATTTGATTAAATTAAATTAAAATGAAATTAATTTATTGAAAGACCTACCTATGCCAGATTAAAAATGAATCATCTGTGTTGTTGTGGTGACTACTATAGGAAAGAGGGCATCTAAAAAAGACTTTCTTTCTATGATAGTCTGGCGTGGTAAAGAAGGAGCTGAGTCAAAAGGCAAAGCTCTCTTTTTACCAGTCAATCCACGTTACTTCTCTCACCCATAGTCATGAGCTTTGGGTCATGACTGAAAGGACAAGGCCGAAAATAAGTTTCCTCTGCATGGTGCCTGGGCGCTCCCTTACAGATAGAATGACAAGCTCAGTCACCCAGGAAGAGTAGAGCCGCTGCTCCTTCACATCAAAAGGATCCAGTTGAGATGGCTTGGGCATCTGTTTTGAATGCCTCCTGGATGACTCCCTGGGGAGGTGTTCTCTGCATGTCCCTCTAGGAGGAGGCCTCGAGGAAGACCTAGGACACGCTGGAGGGATTATGTCTCTCGGCTGGCCTATAAATGCCTCGGGATTCCCCCAGTAGAGCTGGAGGAAAGTCTGCTTCGACTGCTGCATCTGCAACCCAGCCTAGGATAAGTGTTAGAAGATAGATGGATGCTCGAGGCTGACATGATTTCTACATTAATATTGCTATTGCCACTCAGCCAAGACATACAGTACAATGATGGAACCACAGGATGGGACTTTATCAACCTAACCCTTACAATACCATCCTAAACCATATTTTACTGCTTGGTGGAAACGAGGCATCCCTCATCCTTAACCCAACCCCTGTGTAAATATATGCAGTACAGAGGCCACGCCGGCACCCTCACATGGCCCGGCACAGAATGACACCCCCCATTAGCCTTGACCATGCTCCAGCCTCCCCAAACCGCAAGAGACTGTTCTCCAATGTCTTGTACTGGGAAGCTGCAGCTCTGTCCCGCCTTTTGTCGCTTGTTGATAGCATGTACCGGTTAGAGATGTTCCTGTTGTGAGTTCATAAGCCCCTTCCCTTGCCCCCCTCCCCCTGCACTGTGTCTGTTTTACTCTGCAAGGTTACCTGCTTTTACTTTTTTGGTGTTAATAATACTACAGATGATGATAATGATGATGATGTTAATACGTATTTGAATAACTATGAATAGTAATTCAGTGTGAGAAAAAAAAATAGGTCTGATGGTAATGAGCCGTGCGTGGGGGAAAATAATTTTTGTACTTTTAACGGGAAGTCACACACACACACATTGAACACTGAAAAAAGAAACAAAAAAAATGATGTAAAGTTTTCGAAGTGATGTGCTCTATTTTGCCATGACAAGCTTTTTAAAACATTTGAAACGGTGTGATGGATAAGTTCATCTGAGTCCACAGGCAGTGAATGATGTAACTTATAATTTGTCTCCTCTATGTAATAGACTTTTTGTTTTTCCTCATCATAAAAACCATATAATACATTTCTGTCGACTTATCGCAGCGTGTTCTCAGCTAGACAGATGATTTTGGAATCATGTCTCGTGGCTCGCTTCTTGTACAGCGCGACCGCGGGGAGATAAAGATGTAATTAGCCATTACCTGTGGCTGGCTAAGTGAAGGAGGCCCGACTCCTCTGGTCCCACCTGTCAGCCGCCGATGACCCCCATAAATCAAGCTCAATCCTGCCGCTGACAGGAATCCTCTTCAAGGACAAGCTTTCGTGCACCCTTTCAGTCTACCTGTAACATGCAGGTGTATGGGCGCTCCAAACCTCCCCATGATGGCACAATTATCCAGCCGTTGTCCCCTTACACAGCACAAACAATGGAAGCTTCGATAGGATCACAGTGGTACTTGATTCGCCGCAGGGACTATATGCAAATGTGCTATAATAAGCCTGCGCCCTAAGATCCAAGCTGCCACTTTTGATAGGGATTACTTTAAATCAATTGTCTGAATGTCTTTTGTTTTCTTTTCAAACCAGCAATAACCCCTATTGTGCAAGAGGTGACAATATGGTTGAAGCTGTGGTGTAACGCCATTAACAAGATATATCAATGTTGTACTTTAACTGTGTACAGTACTCTGAAATGATTGTGAAGCTCTGTTTAAATGGCCCTTAATCTGAAAACAATACATGTCGTATTCAAAAAGTCTTGCCCTCTGAGATGTACTTGGGTTGTGACAGAACAAACGGTGTTCGTGCATGCATCTTGTTGCTCTGAAAATAATGACGGATTCCATTTCAAGCACAAGAGCAGGTGGTTTGATCAGCGCTTCTTTTAACTGTCTCCGTCACTATTCATCTTAGGTTTTTTTGTTGTTTTTTTCTCCCTTGCGATCTGTACATTCTGTGTCAAAGGCGCTAGGAATTTTTAGAGACATATAACATCTATATGTACATAATCTGTTCATGATGAAGAAAAAGAACTAAAAACAAGAAAACGTTAAAAAATGCAAACAAAAACTGTCATGTTTCTCTGTGTGGGTTTGAAAAAAAAAAAGAACGTCAATGTTCATGTATGGATGGACTTTCAAAAAAAATAAATGTAGAAAAAAAACGTTGAGTTATAGGTAATGGAATTGAGATTAGGTTCACCGTGGTTTGAAAATAATTACATTTGTAACCTTTCCACCAAGAAGAGCAGACACAAACTGAAGAGCTCGCTTGCCATTTTCCACAATCACTTTCACAGTTCTATTACATGAAACCAAATCTAAAGAGAAAGTTGCATACTAATGCTAGTCTTTACACACCTTCACTGTTACGCTAGTTAGCAAGAAAAACTTTAGCATAGTTCATCTTTTGCTTACAGGTTGTTACATGTTCAGGTTTTTTTAGGGTGAAACTTAAGGAGGAAAGTTTTTCATTTATTACAATTACATTAAAAGAAGATGCCTGTGTATTAAAAATATTAACATTTCAGGCTGTTACACTCTCAGAATATGATAAACTTGACTGATTAAACTAGATTTACTAGCATTGACGCATACAAAGGCTCTAGCTATGTCTAACATTCAGACTCACTTTGTGGCACAATCAAGAAGGCTTCTCAGCTTTATATGGTTGACTTCACAGCTAGTTTTGTAGATGTTCTAAAGCAAATATTGTTCATAATTCTGAAAACTGATTCCTTTGCAATAGACTGTAACCGGCCAAACAAGCTATGTGTTGACGTTGGCTACATTTACTGGCTGTTAGCTAAGCTACATCTATAGGCTGCTTGCTTGAAGGACAGAAATACAGAACTTTTGTAAAACATAACAATGTTGATGAGGCACACATGGAAGCTCTCTGTAATCTTAATCTTAATATTTTGTATTGTGGACTCCTGTCTGATAACTTTAGCTACAACTACTTTGGCCCCAAGCTTCAAGTCCTTTTTCTTAGTAAACATAAAATACAACTGACAAAGAATGTTTCCTTCTCTATGGATGTAATTAGTGCTGTACATTTTCAAGATTTTTTTTTTTCCAGCATTTAGCCAACTATTAGCATTTGCTACTGCTACATAGGCACATATGACTATAAAGAAGATGGTCTCTGTGACTATGACTTTAGTTACCTAAACTAATTATACATTTAAAGATGTTTTGGCAGATTTACTTACTGTTAGCATCGATGCATACAAAGGCTGTAGCTACGGCTAATATTCAGACTCACTGCTGGTACCATCAGTTAAGTCTGCTGGTGGACTTCACAGTAGTGATGGTAAACTTGAGGCCGCATGAAGCAATGAACCAGTTCAGTTCAATTTTATGTATATGACCATAGATCACAACAACAGATGCCTCAAAAGGCTTTACAAACAATTAGTCACACAATCAAACATAAACTACAATAACTACACTAAACTAAACAGTTCCAGGATATCCTCTGTCCTCAGACCATCCCTCCCGGGAAGGAAAAACTCCTAAAAAAAACACAGTTTGGGAAAATAAAGAAGAAACTTATAACCACAAGTGACTCGATTTAATACAGACTGAATAGTGACATCTGTTGGATGTCTGTGAGAACTTCATCTCATTGGAATAAATGAAAACGTATCAAAACAAGGCCTCGCTCGCAGCAGTCATGGAATGTTAAGAATGGTTCAGATCCTGCTTGAATCACTTGTCTCAAAACACTTTAGAAACTTCCAAAAAGCATCAAAGGTCAATACTGTGTCGGGCAGCGGGCTCGAGCATAACATCACTATTTCTCAGTGAGTTTGTGAGTTGTTAAAAAGCATAATTCTACGCCAGCTTTGAACAGTCTCAAACTCTCTTGGTGGAAAGGGGGTAATGAGGTCACAGATGGTCTGCATTTGTATAAAAACAACAACATATTTCCATGAGTCATGTATGTATAAGATGAGTCCAACTGAGGACTGTCAACAGGTCCGATGGGACTTGAGTATGTATGAGGACACTGTAGACAGAGCTCCCTTGTCCGGTGGGAGGATACCCTGACAACCCTAGAGCTGAGAGCTACTGAGGAGACAGGGGATGACACTAACCAGACAGTGCTTTCCATTTCCAGAATATACAACAGCCGCACTCTCATATTTCATTTCCAAATCTGAGCTCAGTGGTCTTTCCCCAGAGATGGTATACCACGCACTATTTCTGGTTCCACAATGTAATATGAATCGCATTAACATAGGCTCGATCACAAACAGTCTGGCCTATTTTGGAGCGACTAAATAACATCCCAAATGCGGTTCAGTGTGTCGGCGACTGTTATAAACAAGACGTCTGCCTGGCCCCTAATTACATTGAGCGCGTCCTGATGAGAACGTGTTGATTGGCTCCCGCAGTTGAAGGTTATGAAGTTCTGTTTATTTGAGCTTTGTTAATAAGGTGCTGTGAATTTGGATCATGGGTGGGTGGGGGTGGGGGTGGGGTGGGGGCCGACATACACACACTGGCAGTTTGTACAACACACTTTGCCAAATGTACTTTTCTGTTTAATGAATGCACACTAGCTAGAGGTGATTTATTTAGCTGTAGTTTTTTTTTTGTTTTGTTGCATGTTCTTGGCACATTGGTAGAGTTTTAATCAACAGGGTTTGTACTTTGAAAAGAGGTAAAAACAGGTTGGGAGAGCCACGAGAAGACTAATTAAGGGTGTAAGGCAAGATACAGTACATTGTTCCAATTGTTGCGCTGAGCGGTGGTGAAATAATTAGCTTTGGCAGCGCAATTGTGATTCCAGTCAAGGTTAGAACACTGCTATCTTCTATGTTGCGCCTTCCAGTTTCTCTCCAGCTTACTTCGTGGAACGGATCCAAGGCAGACTTTCAATTTAGAAAGCAATGGCTAATCAATACATGTGACTCACTGGCTTTGGAATGGAGCAATTTCTCCGCGGCTTGCTTTACCCGATCCCCACAAGTCGAATTGATCAAGTGTCTATAGAGCGGGCTTAGAACGGAGAGCATAATTCATCATGCCTGATACAAGACACCCCTAATTGCGCATCGATTTCAGACCCTTCTCTGAAACTATTTGGGCAAGCTGTAACGTCAGCTCTGTAAACTATGTGTTTAAGGCAATGGTCTACACCAGGGGAAAACAAAAGATGAATCGATTTTTTTTGTTTTTGTTTTAAGCTAATCCGGGCCGTATTGTTTGTTTTGGATGTTTTGGTGAGTGTTAAAGGGAAAGCTACTTTTACTTATTTGAAGAAAACCAGAGAGGATATTGTGATAGTAATCATCTGTGAAAAAGACCTTAATAATGATCTAGATGTTATCAAGATTTGAATTGGTCTCCACTAATTTTTCTTTTATCATTCTGTTGGGACCCACTTTAACATAGTTAATACTATTACATTTTGCAATTAAAATAAATCTCACATATCAAAACACTGAAACTGTGTGTATTTCCCCCAAACAATCACTTTGCAACCTACCAGTCTCCACCACTTGTCAACATGGAATTAATGGCTTTCAGTAATACAGAAAGTGGCTAATTCAACGCTATCTATTTCTAGTTACTAAGACAAAACAATAGACACACATGGAGAGGACAGACCTCTGCCAAGGCACAGGCCTTGTCTCACAATGGTGCAGTTTAAGTGGTTTTCAAACTGTGGTACAGGAACCACTGGTGGTTCACAGGCTCTTTGTAGGGGTACTCAGGAGTGTCTGGAATTTTTTTGAAACTCCTATGATAAGTCCTGCTCTAGGTCTTTAGAGCTTAGTCCTGGTTTAGGCCCAGTTAATCCTAGATTTAGTCCTTTGTGCTTTAGTCCTTGTATAGTCCTGCTTAAGATTTAATCACTTGGGTTTATGCCTAGGTAGGTTTTGATTTATTCAGTTTATGATGGTACTTGTAAAACTTTCTGTGGTGGTACTACAAGACTGCAAAGTTTGAGAACAACTGGTATAGTGCCCTAAACTTGAACTGGGTATCTTCTAAT
This sequence comes from Bostrychus sinensis, assembly GCA_020698575.1. Taxonomy (NCBI): domain Eukaryota; kingdom Metazoa; phylum Chordata; class Actinopteri; order Gobiiformes; family Eleotridae; genus Bostrychus; species Bostrychus sinensis. Next base: position 29,284,462 of record CM036247.1, on the reverse strand, counting down.
TCAGGCATAAATATATCCCCTGAGCCACAAAACCTTTATATTTATATAGATAAAAAATCCATTAAAGCTAATCATTTGTTCTTTTATTGACCCCTTGTAGCAGGAGTTAGCATTTGTTGCCATATGTTGCACTGGTCATTTCCGTGATGAAAATGATTTTTAAAAACTACATAAGTTATGAAAATTAAAGGAAAGAAAAATATAGAAACACAAATAAACATTGTTGAAGCATTTTTGCATGTTTATCAATAATGAAGAGATAATTGTGGCACTGCATAGTCTAACAATGAATTCTAATGTCATGACTAATTAAAATAATAGCCGGAAACTCTGAGCTATACTGCTGTTGGGAGAGCTAAATAAAGAACAGTTCAAGTAGTGTACCTTTAACGACACTCTGGCCTCATCCACTGTGTTTTTATTTGCGGTAATCTCTCATATTAGTAATGACAAAGCTGTAAGACAAATCAATTTGTAGCCTCCGGAGTCAGCAGGCATTGATACTGTTTAATTAAAGGCTTACGGCCCGCTGTACACAATGTAAAAAAGCTAGCACGAGGTGTCAGCATGCTGTGCGACAAGAGGAAATTGTATGAAACAGAATTAGAGGAAGTAATGAGTGCCCCAGTAGAGTCAATATGCCAAAAGGATATATCACACTGAGTGACAATTCAATGTAAATATTTCATTATTCCTCTAAATCCCCTGCTCGTGTCTTTTACAGCAAAGTAGGCCTAATTCCCTTATATTATCCTCATTATCCACTGTTTACCAACTATCCACAAGCTCATTCAGTTCTCATGGGCAGAGTCAATGTTACAAGTCTATTAAGGCCCAGTGCATACAGTGCTACAGATAATGAGAGCATTAGGTTACAGCACGATACACAAGACCACGACGGGCCCATAGATCATAAGAGTTCATAACATTAGGGGAAAACCTACTTGTCAACAGCCATTTTAAAAATATATAGACAAAAACTCTCCGCATCACCCTCCCAACTCTTGCCTCATACAACAATACAGCAACCTGCCTGTTTTTTACTAATACATCATAAGACCATTACCATATTGTGAATGCATTATCACTGAATGCTGATCTTCATAGGTTTCAGTTATCTCCGTTTTTCTTTTTTCTGGTTAATCAGTCAGGATGTGAATAGTTACTTTACAATTTTTTACTGCTGTTAATACAGTGTTGTCAAGCAGTGCCGTTTCTAGCTGTATGTAAATAATGCACATGTATAGGGCCCCACAAGCCACTAGGGGGGCCTCAAAGCTGACTGATCATCATCTGAGGAGAATTGATGTTGTTGTTGTTGTGCAGATTTCTCCTTGTACTATCATTTTTATCAGTTACCTTGCTTGAATGGTCCAACTTAAGCTGTTTAATTTGAATACAAGAGATTATCATGACTGTGGCTGGGTTTGCTTGTAAATATAATACACTCTGCCCTGTTCGTGGATCATAAGAGATTAGGAATCTTTCCATTGTAGTTTAGCAAACTAGTGGCCCACAAACAGCACTGGTCCCACGCAGAGCTAGAAACAGCCCTGTGTGTGGTCCAAACAGCCAATGGGAGCATTGAAGACTGATTCCCATTTTATGCAAGCATGTAAATGACAGGCCTTTGTGTCTTACTGGCAGAAGCTTGGCAGTGTACACTACACATCCATCACTTAATATCCTTTATATTATAAAGCCTAGATGGTCGTAATGTGTTTTTACACATTACTCTTGATTACACATTTGCACGCTGCACATTTGAATGCTTATTAATGTGATAGAATTTGCCTGTAGACTCCTAGATATTGTAGTCTGTAGTGAGCTAGCAACAGTTACTAGTGTAGATTTGAGCTAATTAGCTAGACACAGAGAAATAGACCACTTAGTCTAATAAGAGTATTGGGGAATTTATTAGCATGCATTAGCTTTGCTTTGCTAATGAGCTAAGGTTAACTTAATTAGTATGTTAGCATAGAAGTGACAGTTATTCATCTGATTTATGTTATAAAAAAAGAATTGCACATTGCTTTCAGTAGAGCCCTGTAGACCTGCAATGCTCTCTGCATGATCACTGTTAAACCAAACCCCCAGTATACTATAGTGAAGGTGAATGTAAACATATTAACCATCAGCACAGTTCTTTCCAATTTTTATTTTTAAATCATAATCCGAAATAATGCTAATTTGCAGATTTTGAGCATATGTTAGCAGGAATATCATTAAAAACCCAAAAAGTTGCCATCTTGCCCTCCTTCTCGCTGACCACAGATGGCGCCTTGTCAATCACTCACTTCTCCACCAAGAGCGTGCCTAATTAACGTCCTGCTGTATTCGTGCAGTCGAGCAGCGCGACGTGCACGGATCAGGCGACACAATGGAGACATCTCGCCCACCGCGCTTCCCCTAGTCATTAAGTCGCCCATGCACCTCACATCTCTTCCACTCAAAGACTCCCATTACTCGGCCCCTCTGAATCACCGAGCCCACGTCTGGCATTTTGCTTGTCAATCACAGCTGGGGGTAAATATTGGTTGCGGTGCTCAGAACTGACAGAGGAGACTTGGATTTCTTTCACCAATGACAGGAGCGGGCCGTGTTTCTGGGCTGATTTATGTTGCATTTATGAGAGGATAGGGAGGCCGGGGTATGATGAAGTCACCGCTCCGAGTGTCCAATAACTGAGTGAGGTGTGCTCCAGGCTGCTGTGAGAGACAGGGGTGTATGACAGGGGCCGGTCATGTGCCGAGGGCCTCTAGAGTGCAATAAAGGTGAACAAACTGCTAAGCCTGCTGCAATAAAAACGTAATTTAGGCTCATTTAGAAACTGATAAGAAATAGACCCTTTTAGTGTTTGTAAACAACATAACCTTCATGTTTAATGTAGTGTAGTCAGTTAAGCAGACCCATGTAATGATGATGACAATTTAGCACTGGCAACTAAGACTGCTAATTGTATACAAACTACATTTGAGGCTAGGTGACTACAGGTCTTTAATGTCTGGGTAAAGAACTCAGGGTTTCTGCAGTGTCTTAAAAAGTCTAAAAATGTCTTAAATATAAAAATCTGAATTTAAGGCCTTAAAAGGTCCTAAATTTGCAGAAATGTGAAGTTTTAGATCTTAAATAAGCTTAAACCGGTCTTAAATATGTCACACACATTTGATGCAAATGTGCAAACTAACTTATTCTAAAATCACTTAAAGGCGCATTATCATTGCTGATACAAGAGCTCAGATCTTTTCTTACCACGACCAAATGCTTTGTGGAACTCACTCACTGTCACAAACAGTTACAAATAAACAGTTGCAATGAAATACATTTTGTAAATGTTATCTATGTTCATTTTTATGCTGTGTGCATATAAAACAGGACTAAATGGTTTCAGCATTTTACTTTTTTGTATTTATTTTTGTATTATTTGACTGTTTTCCAGATGTAATTTCTCTGTATTATCAACAACCATTTGTTCAATGTTGACAAGTGACATAAACCAACAAATAAGACCTTAATAACAAACTTTTACACTTACTGGTGAAATTTGAATAAGCACCAGAGTTCAGCCAAATGACAACCAACCAATAACGTTGACTGGGTAGAGAACATTAGCAGCTTCCTTGATACATGCTAAAAGTCACTCAGTTCTTACGTTATGCTGGACAATTGGTTACAGAACCATTGCAGGGCACAATAGTTTGTCAACATCCTACTTTAGGTAACTTTGGCTAACAGAACTCTCTGTTCAAACAACAATGTGTCATATTAAAGGTGTAGTATAGTGCTTTTAGAAATAATTTTGGATTGCATTTTATAATCTTAAATAATGCATATGTATGGAAAACCTCTTCTTTCTGGGAGCTTTGACTTTGCAGAGAACGCTTGGATTAGCTTCCTGACTCCTTCTGCTGGCAACGATAGTGGCATGTACAGAGCATAAAATATCTAATTAGCATGGCTATTAGCAACATGATGCTACCCGATAAATAAATGAGCTGACTGTTTTGTAGTGGTGGCAGTTTAAGCACAGAACAGGTTTGGTGGCAGTGTGTGGGATTTAGAAATGTGCAGGAGCACTTCCTGGTTTCGTATATCTATGTAGAGCCGTGATGCCGAGCGTTTTCTGCTCTTGAGAAGGGGACAGGCTCAGCAAATAGGATTACACAAACAAGCCTGAATGAAATGAAACAGAAAATTCTACTTGTTTTTTATAACATAACATGGTTAAAAGCGCAAAACAAGTTGATTTAGCATAATAGGGGACCTTTAAAACATGATTTTACTGGTTTTACTTTGTCAAAATGAATGGGAAAGACCACTACTTTTGAGCCTGCAGTGTCTTTGATTAGTGCACTCATGGAAGGGCTTATTTTTTCACTAGAAAGCCCACTAAGAACTAAAAAAATAAAGAGCTAGCTCTGGTTATTGTCTGCCCATCTTCTTCTCTGTACTCACACTAATTATTTTTCTTCCTATTTTCCTCAGTTTTTTTTTCTATACAATTTGACCTATAATCCCCTCTCCTATGTGTGTGCATGTGTACATCAAATCTATCCTGAGCTCCACTGAACATGACTCATACAGTACGCTTCATTCTGAGTGTTGCACAATGTATTTCTGCGTCTCCTCCTCTGCACACTGACATGCTAGCTCTATTCTCTTCACTGACCTGGATATACACAGAGAAAACATTTGTCTTCCGCCCTGACAGATGTTCCATGATTGTACTGCGTTTTCATTCCATATGTTGCTGAACTCTTTTGTCTTTGATTTTTATTTTTGCTGTGTGTGTGTCTTTTCATTTTTGTTTTTTTGTTTGTTTTTGTTTTGTTTTGTTTTTTTCTGAAACCCATGAAGTGGAGATAAAAATGATATCAAGTGGAGGGAGACAAAAAATAAAATCACTTTTGTTTTTAACAGAACTGGCTCGGTGTGGTGTGTAGCAGTGAGAGAGGAATACGAGGTCAGGTGTCGGTGTGTGCGTCCTGCTGAGGGTTGTTTTTTTGCAACCATGCTTAGTTTAGAGCGATTCTATAGAACTTATATACACAGCTTTGCAATTATTAACATATAAAGCATAGTTTTCTTTTATAATTTCCTTATATGAAGTGTTTGTGCTGATTTATGTTGCATTTATCTTGCTGTGTCCAATAACTGAATGAAGTATGCTCCAGGCTGGTCATGTGCCGAGGGCCTCTAGTGGGCAATAAAGGTGAACAAACTGCAGGCAATAAAAAAAAAATCATATAGCCTCACAGGAACAGAAATTGGACCCTTTTTGTGACGGTAATAAAATTTTACGGAACAAATTATTAGCCATAGCCAGCACAAAATGGTGTATTGACAAGATACACATTCTGGCTAATCAACCTATTGATTACGCATGTGTAGTGTTGGTGCCTAGGTAGGAAACATTAGCCACTGGGTCAATATTTAGTTTCAGCCATTAGCATTACAAACATTACATGCTTAAAGATGCAAATAACCAAAAACAGAGGAGGAAAAAAAGCAGTTTACTTCCTTAAACATTTTGTATGATGGATAAATTAATGAGAGCAGGGAAAGGGAAAAGGCGGAGGTTTGTGAGCGTTCTGAGGCCTCAGAAACTCACCAGAGAATACATATTACATAGCCTTACATATTGATTCTCATAGTTTATCATTTGATTCTAAAAGTAACTGAACTTTCACATGATAATCGCCCATTTTTTCACTCCAATAAGCAAATTTAAACACTTACTTCACAGGATTACAGGTTGTCAGGATGCCATTAACACCTTTTTCCAATCCAAACTTCTTTATGCAAAACAATTCACATAGCAAGTGTTTTTATTGTAGAAAATGTGTGTAATGGTTTTTATATCAAATTAAATGATATTATGATCATTAATTTCACACACCAGTAAAAAAATACTGCTCTCTATAAACAGCATTGTGTTCACACTTTACTTAGACAAATGAACAGGAAGATAATTAATATTTTCCCTGTTATTTTGCATTTTCGTATGTTGTTTTCTAATATTTTCAGCTGCACGTCTCTAAATTTAGTTCGACAACTGTAATCATACTCATAAACCCTGTCCCTTATTCACAGACACACTTCTTATTCTCATTTTTTTTTATGACATGTCTCCAGTACTAACACATGAGTGTCCTTTTACTTGAGTTTATAATGACTGCCCTCACCTCAAACAGCAATAAGTGAAGAAGATGAATGAATGAATCTAGAGAGTCTATAGATAAATGAAAATGTAAATGGTCACATTTATTAAAAGCTTTCCTACCTCTTTGGTCACTCAAAGTAATATACACCAAGGAACCAATCACATGTACACAGACACTGGAGGCAAGGTGCGTTAAATGTCTTGCCCAAAGACACAGCGGCAGTGTGTAATGCTGGTAGCAGGAATTGAAAAACAACAAATATTAATTTTATGCATACAGTAGAAAAGGAATTATATATACATTACTTTTTACCTGACAAAGCTGATAGTGGAGCAAGCTTAGAGCCAAAGTCAAAACAAGAGTCTATTTTTTCTTTAGATAAACACACACTAACACTGTTTTAATGGCTGTACAGTGTTTGTATAAAAAGGCATTTAACAGTAACAGGCATTTATCTCAAGTAAACAAACCTGTGCTGTCATTGACTACTTGGCACAGATGTAACTATGATCTTACTTCACACAAACACCTGTGTTCTCTCTACAGCTGACTATTTTTACTTCACTGAACGTAGCCAAGAAAGTTGACTTCTGACTCTGCGAAGGAAAACTCTCAACATCTGACTGAGGCACAAATTGTAGTTTTCTGTTTTACTGTAAATCAGAACAAACTGTCCAATGCGACCTGGGATTTGTAGTTGTGCTGTTACAGAAGCATGTCCAATAACCAGTGTTGTGCATGAACGAGTTCAAATGAACGCGTTAATTGAACACGTTCATTTTTATGTGAACTTTGAACTGAACGCAACACATTTGTAAATCAAGAACTTGAACGTGAATTTGTTCAGATTATGTGAGATGAACGACGTACGTCACGTCAATTAAGCGTCGGAAGTTGTTTTCACCTGAGTCGAGTGACGAGGTCTGATCGTACTTTTTAACAACGCTGTTCCTCACTGCCCACGGGCTCCACTCCAAAACTGCACAGCTTCACCAGAGAGCGCTTGTGTGCGCAATGCATCTTGGGTAATGTAGTGTGAAGCCCATGGGCGTGCCGTGAGGGCAAGCAAGGCAAGCAGTGCTTGACCAATCAAATCTAAAAAAAAAATACACGGATTAAAACTATAACGAAATTAAATCGCTATCTCTCCAAACATTTCATTTTGCCGTTCACTTCCATAGTGAATCAGTCTCTTTCCTGTTTTCAGTCACTCTGTTTCTTTCTGCGCCCTGCTGGCCACTCCAGGTACTGCTCTCTGCCATTCATTTCTGTTATTTTCTCCTTCGTGGAGGCAGAGTCATGGTGCACTGTTTCTGTCTGAAGCTTGTCAAGCACAGGGCCAGCAGCTTGTTTTGGAGGCTCGCGCATGCGTGCTGTGGTCAAGGCTCAGAGACAGAGATCTCTGGCTGACAGCAGCGGGCGATAAGCAGCGCACTGTGCAGCTTACGGCCCCATACATTACAGTGCGCATGCGCCGCGTTAGACAACAAAACTTCCCACAAGTATCCGCAGCCAAAGTGTCAACAGCGTTTCTACAGATAAGTCATAGTTTGTAGCTTAAACCCTGTTCATGTTCCTCATGAGTACATGATGCTGCATAAAACTGTGTGTCATGTAAATGATATCCTCACGTACATCGTTAAGTGTCAGATGTTCGTAAGAAGTGGAGCTGGGGGAGAGGAGCCAGCGGCCCGTGCCGGGGACTGGATGTGAATATTACAGAACTGTGAATGAACTGGGCTCTGGTTATTCTGGACATATTCAGCTGTAGGAAATACAGGACGTTTCTTCAGAAAAGTAACATGGACTGGATTTGCAGCTTGAGTAGAGAGGTGAGTGTCAGTGAGGCGGTGTTTTTAATGTTTGTGGTGTGGTGTGTAAGGCTTCTTTTGAGGTTTTATTATAGTGAAGCAGCATTAACAGTGCACTGGTCTAGTGTTGATCTCAGTGTGAGTCCTGATGAACCTCCCTCATCTGTAAGGCTGTAACCTCACTCATCCATCCATCTTCATTTTAGTGCTTATGAATTAAAGTTAAAACAAAAACTTAGGGTACATTCTTTGATAAGGCGACAGAGAAGGCCAGCTTTGTGGAAAAAAATGTTGTAATGACATTCTTTTCTATACAAACAGCGTTACTAATCATAATTATATGTGAGTGTGAGATAGTTTGAAACAGCCTACTACTCAAACACTGATGGGATTGCATTTAAGTGATTTTTAATTAAATTTAAATTAAATCAAAATGTTGTCATATAAAACTTAATGAAGTCAAGGTGTCTGCTTGCCCACTTAAAAAAGTCACCACATGCTACTGGTGAAGCCAAAGATAATCGAATATAATGTCTTTGGCTTCACACTACGTTACCCATGATGCACTGCACAAGCAAGCATAACAACAAGCGCAGCCTTCATAGCAACACTGGAGTGGGCAGCAGCAGTCAGTCTGACAATGGCAGTGCAAGTGAAGGCACAGAGAACACAGACGATGCTGCCTCTAACTATGATCATTTACGGACATTTTACACATTGTCACACAAAGACCTTTCTGTGCAAGCTTATATATGCAAAAACGTCCATTTTGTGTGATAGAATTTAAGGTCTACAGTGAGGCTAGAAGGTAGGTACATGTATCGTGATAGAAGTCATAGTTTGAAAAGCAAGTTCAGCCTTTCATTTAGATATCTCACCTAAAAATAAAATGAACTGAACTTTGAACTAGTTCAAAATTAAAATTGTGAACTATGAACGTGAACAGTTCACTTTGAACATGTGTGAACTGAACTTTGAACTAGTTCATGAAAAGTGTGAACTTGCACAACACTGCCAATAACAAGGATGATAGATGACCATTGGAGAAAAGATTGTCATAAGTTACAATTCAGCTATTGGCCTTTAAAAGAGTTGTCGGTTTGTTAGTAGGTTAGCAAAAAAAATCGAAAAGCAATGGTTAGATTTTTATGAAAGTGTGGTAACAGACCAAGAAACCTAAGATTCACTTTTAAATATTATGATTATGTACTGAAAAACAAACAAGGCACTCACTGTTTCTCTGTTAAAAAGTCTTTATTAAAACATGGCTAATGAATTAAAAATGCAACAACGCATTTAAGCTCAAAGGCTTTCCTCAGGGTGCACAACCCAACTCAGCACACAGGTGTGTTCATCATTATATAGGGAGGGGCATAAGAAAAAACTCCCTCTCCATTGAAATATTTGAATGTTATGCATGTTGTTTACAAATAAACACCAAAATAGTAAATGTGATAAGACAGACCTGCATATAAAAGGGCCTACATGTGTCTGGATACAATAAATAGGCAATGAAACACAGAGATAATATAACACATAGAAAATGATTGTGTACTATTGTGAAATAGGGCCAAATATACTCCAACCACCAAGGGTTAGTAAAGGAACAGTTAACCATTGTGAGATATAAAGACTTTGGAGCACTATGGCTAAAGCATTTATTTAGAAGAACCCTGGTTCAGGGCCAGCTCTGCCGCTCTGACCATCCAGAGCCATAAATATACTTTCATTTCCTGATTGGTTAGATGTCTGTTCAATAACATTTAAATCTGGGGCCGTTTGTTCCTGGAAATCAAACTCAAATTGACAGGAACCAGAGCAATTTTCTACTGAATAGAAAAGTTACTCATGCCAGCTTACTTTAATTTCTGCTCTGAACTTCAAAGCTTGAAGACTATATGCGGCAGGTGTCTGGGGAGGGGGAGGTCTGGCCATCTCTTCTTGGACAGAAAATGAAGATATGCTTAAATAACCATGTTGGCTAATGTTTGTGAAGACTCTCGGTCATCCGGGCTAACTGAATCACAACAAAAGCTTTAAACAGAAATGTGAAGACATTTTACTTCTCAGCCTAGAGCTCAGTTTTATGTCAGTATGAAAGAGCAGATTAGGCTAATGGTCCTCAGGCAGGTTAATGACTGCCCCATTCACTCCAGCAGAGGACAAATGACTTCGACCCAAAACTACTGTAACCTTTTAACTATTCTAACCCAATAGAATTTCATTTCAAGTCAAAAACATCTCTTTTCTAGGAGCATAAAGAATTGACAAAGCCTCTTAAATGAGAGGTGAAATGTCTTCAACCTTAAAAAACAAGTCTAGATTTTGTCTAATACACACTTTTTAACCTCTGACCTTGAACTTATGTCACAAACACCAGTTTCACCAAATTTTGCATCAGCTGCTAGAGACTGTTTTGAGTGCTGTTGTTTTTTTTTGTTTTTTTTTTTGCAAACTTTGCCAACCTTTTGTACTTTTTGAACAAATGACTTATTGATCTATTACTAAGAAACAGTTTCAGAAATGTAGTTGGGTTTCCTTCTTATAACATTTTATATATTGGGCAATTTGACATTAGAACAATTTGCTAAACTTGTTTTTTTTTTTTTAGTTTAATGTTGCAACACTTTTACTCTGAAAGAACAGCAGTCTAAAAGGAATTCTGCTGTAGCTTGTTAGGCCAAACAAAAAATATTCTGATATATTCATATTCACTGCTGTCCACAAGGATGCACAAACAAAAGTTGCATAATTTCAACACATCAACTCTATGCAGAAAGCAATCCAAATAAAAATACTTAGAATTTTGTTGCATAACCACCAACGCCACAAAATGTAGACATAAGCTGCATGTTTTCTGCAGTCCCAGTTATATTTTTGCAGACCCTTTATTTAGTTTAGTAGACAATGTTTTAGATAAGAGTCAGCATTGTACAGCTCTTGTTTGTGAATAAAAACTTACATTTACAGTTTACAATGCTTTAAACAGTAATGTCTCTGAAATTAAGGAATTCGGCACAGCTGTGAACTTAATGCAAACAAAGCATTGAATAAAAAGGAAACCGTTTATTGCAGTAGCAGCATAAGCTACTCTATACTTCTCTATACTAAAAACCTTTTCATTATTGCCAGTATTTCTCCCTTAGACTTAGAACAGGGCTGTCCAAACTTCTTCATAGAAGGCCATACACTTAAAAAAAGAAAAGTCCTATTTGGTTCGTCCCAATCCTTTAGGGCAGTGGTTCTTAACCTTTTTGTCTCATGTACCCGCTGGGCTTTTTGTCATATCTTGAGTAACCCCTCACTCATACATGTTAATTATTATATTATATAAATTCTTCAAAAAAAAAAAAAAAAAAAAAAAACTAAAAATCTGTGTTTATTAGTAAAAAGACATTTTATTGTAAAGACTAATAGCATTTTTTTTAAACTGAAATTCAGCATTCCTTTAGAAATAAAATTTTAAATCAAATTTAAGATATAAACTTCTATTACATTTTTTTCTTATTTTACTATATATTTTATGTTTTGTGTTTAATTTTAAAAAATAAAAATAATTTCAAACTCAAAATAAATCTACTTTTTTTCAATAACTAAACAAGCTAATAAAGCCCCAAAAAATAATATTCAATAATCTTTAGCAGTTTTACCCCCGTTCATCAGACAGTGAGACACTTAAGCTTGTCATTCATGAGTTTCAAAAGTTCTAAAATGAAAACAATTATAAAATAATTCCACATACCCCCTGTAAAGTGCTAGCGTACCCCTAGGGGCCCCCGTACCCCTGGTTAGGAAGCACTGCTTTAGGGATCTCCACAGTGCATCCTTCTCATGGGTATTTTGGCATAGGTTTTCCTTCAGATGCCCTACCCTCACATTTATCCTAACATGGGACCTGCATCCAGCTCTTTACCTGTGCTTTTTTACCATGCAGTACTACATGTAGCAGTTTGGGACAATTAAGAATAAAGTTCAAGGGTCATTATAAAATAGTAAGCAGGCCACATTTAGTCCCTGGGCCATAGTATAGACATCTTTGACCTAGAGTGGCATAAACTCAAGCTGCTTCTGTTTTTACTCTTTTTGGTGCCCCTTTATAACATTGCAAAACATAACAATACACTTACTGAAGAACCTTTATCAGTGAAATGCTTGATTGAGTTTTAAGATTTTTAATACAGAACTGTTATTTCCTCTGTATTAGGCTTTTGAAATAAACCTCTTACTGATTACTGTTCTTTTGCTGGAAACACTGGAAATAAATTGCATTCAAAGTAGCATTAAAAAGTCTTAAAAGGGGTTTAAACTTAACAAAACAAAACCTCCATTTATCTTGGCTTGGGAACAGTGAAAAGTGATGTTCTTTTTTTATTTATTTATTTTATTTTAGAGAAACATACAAATTACCTGGAAGCAGCATATTTTAACTATTTTAGGATATTTTATGGCTAAAGGATGGCATCGTGGTGCTTTAAATAAACAGAAATATTTTGAAACATAGGCTATAGATTCACACTCGAGTATCTTTTGGTAGAGGGTTGCCATATTTCACAATATTAAGGTGAATACATGTTTGGTCCTGTATGTAAAATCTACGCTTGTGTAGTGCAGATCTAGCAGAACCTGTGGTCTAATAGGATTTGCTTACTGTTGCACTGTGGTTCATGTCAAGGCCTATTTGTTTTCTGAGACACTGACATGTGTTGTTTTTCACCCCAACAGCCTCTCAGAATGGGGTTTGTGTTTGAACATGACCTATTAATGAACCATCACCTCAGACCGTAGAAGAACAAGCTGACACATCACGTTTTTTTTTTTTAAATAACAGCCGTCTGCCTCCAACTTTACAGCAACATTACCTCGCAAATCTGAGCACAGAACAACAGCGGACATGGCAGCAATACCTCTGCTGTGTTCTCTGCTGGTGGCCAGCCAGACAGCAGGTATGTATTCATTTATTGTACTGGCTTTGCACCATATGTGTGTATTTTGATATTCAAAAGCCTCTAGTGGGGCGTGTGTGTTTTAGAGCATGCAAGATTGATTTTTGAAATGTAGGGATGTAGTAGTTAGGGTTTAAAAATAGCCTAAAAAGATGTAAAGACAATAATAATAAATAAATGAAGTGACAAAGTGGTCCATAGAATAATTATGAATGATTGAAACAAATACAGTAGATCAACCTATTCACCCCTCTGCCCAATACAACAAAACTAAAAAAAAAAAAAAAAAAAAAAAAACATTTTGAGTAAAAATGCCCACTCTAGCTTTAAAATCCTCAATATTGAAGATGTTAAATGCAATATCATTCCAGACTTATCATTTATCTTGAGATATACATCATTCCGCGTGTTTGTTTTGAGAATGCTGATATTTTTTGTGCTCTTCAAAATATTTCAAATAAAAATGGAGAAATCTTATCTTTTTATGCAGCTCTTTTGTTCAGCCAAAAAATTGCCTTTCCCAAGTTTAATACAGGAGTTTAACTGCAGTGAAGAGCAACAATTATTACAAAATCTGCAAAAAAGTGCAACATATTTACAAAAAAGAAGTTATACTAATTTTAGGTTTAAAAAAAAGATATTTTGTGTATTATTACATGCATATTACACGCACTACAAAAAATAGCAAGGTGCATTGTAACAACATATTGCCCAATGCAGTTACAGGCAAAAATTATTCAAAAACATATTAAACTAACTGAAAGGTATTGTAACCTATGTTTGTGCATCTATGTGTGCACTCCATACATTGCTTAGGACAACTTTAAATCCAGTAACATTAATTCAGAAAAAAACAAAACTGCAACAGACCTAAAAAATAATCATTTTAAAGCAGACATTGTATAGATATAAGCTGATTTGGTGTCTGTTTGTGCTCTCCACCTGTGAGTGTCTGAGTGACTTGCTTATCTTATCTGCAGTATTTCATCATGGTACTTAATAATCACTTCATCACACTTAGCCAGATAAGCACTGCTCCAATCAGACACGCATTTTCAACGCTGCGCAGATCTGGCCTTTGTTGAAGAGTTTTGTCAAAAATGCATTTGTTGTTAGGTGATGTTTATCTCACCAGGAGACCACCGGTAATGCTGTGCTTTATTGCAGAATTGGATTACACTGACATCTAATTTTGCTGTTTGACTGTGTGCTGGTATGTGTTTGGAACAATTGCTAGTCAGACATTAATAGGACTCCACTGTTTTTAACAACTATGTCTCAACATAGTTTAGACTTATTTCTGTGCAGGTGATGACAAACTTTTAATCCAGTCATTTAAAAAATCCAGTGGCATGTTTGTGCATTTAGTGAGTACCTGTAGAAATAACAAAAATGGGTTGAAATGAAAAAAGAAAAAGAAAAAGCAAGCAAGCAAGTCTTAATGTCACAGTCATTGCTTATGTAAATGTGCAAAAACATCCACTGCTAACATGACAACAAAACAATCAAAACTGAAGGACCATGAATAGAGTAAACATTTTAGTAGATTAACATAAAAATTGTTGCAAAGTGACACAAAATAGACCAAATTCATGTCATGCCATTGATATCAGAAGTTATTGTTATTTTGATGGGTTCCCAGAAAAAGCAGTTAGGAAATTACGAGATCCACATTTAAAGCATTAGTAAGTGACCTCTCGTCTGACTTCTACTTCTTTGTCTGACATGTTGCATTAATAACTTTGTCTATAGGGCTGACAGTGCCACCTAAGGGACTGGGGGTCAGACAGTCCCCTCCGTCCCTCACTGTGATGCGGGGTGAAACGGCCACACTGTCCTGTCATTTTCAAGTCCAGTCCCTGAAGTACGGGGTTCAGTGGTTCAGGATGAAGTCGGGAAAGCAGCTCATCCCTCAGTCCCCACGGCACGTCCTGGTGGAGAAGAACCAAAACTCTTCTCTAGTGATCACTGAGGTGGCGCCACAGGATTCTGGGAAATATTACTGCGAGGTCAATGTCCTACACAGAGACCCGGAGAGGGGCAACGGAACACTGCTCAATGTTTTGGGTGAGTACTACCAAGTGAATACTCCAAATTGGTACTGCAAGTTTCAAGTTGAGCTGTTATGAATATAGTTAGCAGTCAACCGACCTGTGTTTTTTTCTATGGCCAATGCTGATTTTTAAAACTCAGAGCAGCAGAAAGCCAATAAACCCTGACAATTTGCCAATATGTAGGGACATTTTTTTATTTTATTTTATGAATGAATTTAATATTACATAGCCATTTGTCTTAGTATTACTTAGTAATAATACGCAAACAAATGTGTTAGATTTGGAGAGTGAGAACATTCGCAGATGAGTTTTTTGGAGAAAACCAATAGGGCGGTCTCAAACTTGCTGTGTGAGTAGAGCTCTACCTCGTAGAGCTTTGTATAATGAGGTTCTCTGCCAGAGAAATGAGCAAAATCTTTTTACTGTCGTTATGAGCTTTTCAGGCTGAGATAAAACATTTTTGGATGTTGAATGAACTGCAGAGCCCTAAGAGCCCAAACTGCGACAAGATGGGTGGGGAGGCTGGGCCCTTCAGTCACATGGTTGCCCAGACATGTGCCTGACCAGATATTAGCATTAAAGGGCAAGAATCAGCCAACTGCCGTTTGACTAAGAAGGCAAAATTTGTCCCGATATTGACCGATATATCACTCGACCTATAAAAATAATAACTACTTATTCATCTCATCTTGAGGTTTTAGTCATTTAGAGTTGGTAATGTACCATACAAGTTGTTATTTTTTGGAAATTGCTATTTTTTTACTGCTCATCTTATTACATTCACTATTACCATAACCAGAAGGTGGACAGATACCTGCTACAAGCCTTGCTGCTGTTGTGTGTCCTTGTTGGGTAAGACACTTCACCCACTTTTTCATATTCATAGTTTTAACATCTATTTTCTATTTCCTATTTATTTTTTTATTTGGCAGAGACAATGCAGTCAAACATAGTTACAATGCAAAAGCCTGCAAATGATGCAGTGCATATAGAGTTTATAGCTAATGCTAATTTTCAACTCCTGTCCCTGGTTGGGCTTTTCTTCTACAGCATATTACAAATGACAAATTACTAAAGGTTTGTTTCCAAAATTCCATATGTTCTACTATATAATCTACTATCTAAATAATGAAAGTGTTTTTGTTTGTGCAGGGAGTACTCTGCACCCAGAAGGGCTGGTTTACAGTCACTGTTATATAACGGGAATTATAAAGAGGGTTATTTCCCACAATTTAATCAGAAAATGGTGGATCTGGTGGTGATTTTTTTGTTTGTGTATTTTTTATCCTGAATTGCTGTATTGCAAAGGCAGCAGAGTGAAAATAAGTGACTTTAATGTAAGTCAATGGGACCAAAAGGGGCTTTAAGAGGAAAAATTTGATTTTTTTGTCTCAATAGTAGAATTATTTTTGGTTTGTTTTTCAGCTTCTTCAATACTGGCCCAAAAAGTCAGAAACATCAATGTAATAACACATTTTACCAAAATAACAATACATTTTGAAGTAAAGACAATAGTATTAATAGATATGAACTGTATTCAACAGCTTTAATGTTGGTATTTAGTATTAAAACACTCAAGCATATCAAGTCAACTGTGACCCTCATGTTGTCCCACTGTTTGGGAAACACTGCGCAGTTTTCAGTGTGAGGGTTCGATACCAGTGCCACAGTGCATCATGCATCACCAGCAAGAGAGAAGCCGAGCTGGATCTATAAAAATTCCAGTCATGTGAAATTCCCTGCGAGTTCATCTTTTTGCCTGAGCAGTTTTGTGACAGATCTAGAAATAATCACCCCAGCCTGGTGCGCCGGGCCTTGTATCGATCTGGCCTGGGGAATTGAAACTCACCACAAAACAAGGCAGGGAGGGATGGCACAATTATTATGTGGAAATCCCTCATGCGGAAGAAAAGCGCCTTTTTGATTTTCTCTCGATGCGATGTGGCCTCACACCAGATAACACATTACTTTTACATGCTGTTATTGTCAGCACACTAATCTGGAATTAATTCTTTTGCTTGCCACAGAATGGATTTTAAAGGCAACTGTGAAGTGTTTTGATCCTCACTGCAGTAGGCACACCTGATCAACTGCTTGTTAACATAAGTAGCTGATCAGCCAATAACATGGCAGCAATATCACGCTTTGAGGCTGCAGACATGTTTAAGACAACACTGATGAAGTTCAAAGTCACTGGGTACTCTGGCTTCTCCTCACCAAGGCGCGCACATGTTAAGTGAATTGGTGGCTCTAGATTGCATCTAGTGAACGCATGGGAGTAAATGTATGTCTCTAAATCAGCCAAGCTAACTAGCTGGCCCCTGTCCAGCCCCTGTCCATCTAAAGCCCAAAGTTAGTGGGATCGCTCAAGTACCCGGGACCCCTAACAGGAATAAGTGGAAGAAGATTAATAAATTCTTTTTTAATACACTTGTATAATTTTTAATTTTCAGACTATACCACAGTTAATGGGCCAGCTAAGATAAGACTGAACTTTATTAATCTCACAAATGGAGAAATTCCCCTGTTAAGTCAGCTCTTAATACAGAATAAAGTGCAGAAAGCAAGAAAATGAAGTGAGCATGCATCAAAAACAAAAGGTGCAATAAAAATTATTTACAAGGGAAAAAAAGCATAAATATATGAAATGTTATATATAAAATATAAAATGAACACTGCAAACAGACTACATATTTACATGTTGGTGGAGGAAGGTGATGATATTGACAGTAATGGGGCATATTGCACAGTACAGAGATACAGTATATAAAAAAGTATTGCACTCAGTCTGCTGCTGAAGGAGCTGCTCAGCCCCTCAGTCTGGTGCAGCTGGTGAGAGCTGTTGTTCATGATGGATGTCAGCTTGGCCAACATCGTCCTCTCACCCACCTCCTCCACAGAGTCCAGCGGGCAGCCCAGGACAGAGTTGGCCCTCCTGACCAGCTTGTTCAGTCTTTCCTGTCCTGGTCAGTGCTGCCTGCTCCCCAGCAGACAACAGCGTAGAGGATTGTGGAAGCTAGCCCTCTAGTTATCAAGTAACTAGTTAATTATTAGGTAATTAGTTAACGAGACAAATGTTGTATACAAAGCCATGACATGAAATTAGAACCCATTTTTTTCTATTTACAAACTAAATACATGCCAAAGAAGGCTAATACATTGTAACTGACACACTTCTAGTTCTTTAGGACCTGTGCACACATCTCCATAAAAAACATCCCAGTGAGAAACAACAAATGTCTCTAGAGGTCACACAAATAGAACAAAATCTGCTCAAAGTTCATCTTGGATCAATTTATTAAAAAACCAGTGTCTGGATCTGAGTCTAGGTTCTATTTTTAAGTCTTTGTCCTTCTCCTGTCCTTGTTGCCAGACAGATCCATCAACACCAAACTTTAATTGTTGTCCTATTTTCCTTCTTAATGTGAAGTATTATGTGTTGGTGCACAGACCCACTTTAATGTTATAAATGACATGCGGGTTGTTTACCTCACACACCAGTTACCATGGTGCCTCCTGGGCTGGATGGAAAAACTGTTTCTTTTTTCTTTGTAACACTTTAGATGTTTGAGAAATGTTTGGTCTTACTTCCAGCAATATTTCTGTATTTTGTGAAACAGAAAAAAAAAATTAATTGATGGTCTGTGAGCTCATAAATCAATGAGGTGTGTGAAGGAATTTAACAGACACTGGCCTGGAAGTCTGGTTGTCAGACTCAGAGAGGCTAACACTGATAAATTGCAGTGGTCTCCAGAGCTGTATTTTCTTGTTGCACATAAAGAATATTTTAATTTCTTCTCTTTTCCAGCCCCTCCCTCTGTCCCAACACTGTACCTGCAGACTCCAGCTGACCCAGAGACCGAACACTGGGCCTTGGTGTGTGTCACGGAGGGGTTCTACCCGAGTGAACTCACTCTTTCCTGGACCAATCAGAGCGCAGCGGATCCCATCGATCACCTGCCCATCAACAACTGCACTCTCTCCTCTTCTCAACCTGGGCGTGTCCTGTCTGAAGGCCAAAGTCCGCAGTGTGTCCAAATGGTGGACATCTACGCCGGTGAAGTTTATCTGTTCAGTGTGCTTCCTCTACCGGACAGACAGGCTTTGAATTCAGGGGTAACCTTCACCTGTGTGGTAGAGGGACATCCTGCCATGACTGCACCGCTCACTGCCTCCTACACATGGGGTAAACAACAAATTAGGAACTAAAAATAGAGGAGAAGTGGGTTCTAATAGTACGGTTTAAAATTAGGAAGTGGAAATGAGCTGTAATACTAATGTACTAAGTCATTTGAATGGGAAATGTCCACTTCAAAATTTCTAAAATCTGAACCAAACCTTATTGAAAGCATACGGTAAAAAAAAAAAAAAAAAAAAAAAAAAAAACATTCAAGAATTTTCATGGATAGAATGTTCAGCTAATGGCCACCTATGGCCAATCAGATGTTTAGATGAATTTGGATCTGCTTATTTGCTTTGAATAAAGCAGACTCTCACTGGCTTTTAATCAGTGGTGGACATTCAAGAACTGCTTACACACTGCAGGTCATCTTCTTCACATCCCTCACGCTGCACCCCCTCATCCCTCACCTTGCATCCCTCATCTTTCATCTTGCATCTTTAACCCTGCTTCCCTTACCCTCGTCCCTTACTCTGCATCTCTCATCCCTCACCCTGCATCCCTGATCCTACATTCCTCATCTTACACCCTGCATCTCTCATCCCTCACCCTGCATCCCTGATCCTACATTCCTCATCTTACACCCTGCATCTCTCATCCCTCACCCTGCATCCCTGATCCTACATTCCTCATCTTACACCCTGCATCTCTCATTCCTCACCTTGCGTCCATTTCCTTGCATCACTCATCCCTCACTCTGTATCCCTCACCCCGCGTCTGTCATCTATCATCCTGCATTCCACATTTTGCATCCCACATCCTGCGTCCCTCATCATGACTTAATTTTATCCAGATCATCCACCAATAAATACCTACCTTGTTGTTGTGTTGTGGCTCTTGCTTGTGAAAGTAATAATAACTTTTTGCCAAATGTACTTCTTTAAAATAAAATAGTAAACAAATAAATTACTTGAATAATTGCAACTAAAGTTAATTACGTAACACTTTTGGAGTATATTAAAGCAAGACTAACTCTTACTACTTTCTTACATTAATCTTTATACATCTCTATGTCATGATCTGAGTGGCCAAATATTGAATTCATATTATTTTTAATAAACCTAGGACTAAACCAGGACAAAGCCTCCAAGTTACAGAATTTTAAAGCATGTACAACCCGTTCCAATGTTAAGCTGTGCTATTCCTTCTATTCATTTTTTAACTCCATAAATGCCTCGATAAAGTATAGCCTCACGCTGTGCCCATCACTTCTGATTTTTCTGAGGTGATGATTCTTACAAAGCATGTTCTCTCTGTCATCCTGCTGGGACAGATGGCTTTAAATATTGTGAGACCTAATACTAAAGAGAGCTGTCAGGGGTGTGATTTCAGATCTGGATTTGGCAAAAGAAGAGCTCCTCTAAATGTGCACTTCGCCTACGAACACATGATGTAAAGTGGAAAAGGCATATCAGATTTCAGAGCGTGCCAGCTTCAGCCTGCTCTTACATATCCTCATGACAGACTTTTGGCCCTTTGTTCTGAGATTTCATTCCCAAAATATTTCCTTTTTAAGTATTTCAGCTAGAGCCCCACTTACTGTTAAATGATAGGATATAAAACTCATATTATGACCCACTTAGCCATGTGTTAGCAATGACATTGTTGGGTTGTGAAAAAGGGGACTAGAAGAATCATACTATCCAATTTTATTACTTTATTTTGTTGTCTGGGTTCAAATACCACCTCACCATACCAGCATTAGCAGGGAGAGCAATCTGATTCAAGACATCCAGAATTCCCTCCCCAGGACATTAGCTAGGAATTACTTTCATAAAGATAATGAACAGAAACAATGACAGGGCAGCCCTTCCAGAGTCCACCATTAACTGGGAACAGATCTGACTTTCTGCCGGCTAGGGCTGGGAAATAAATCAATTATTTTGATTCATTTGCGTTTTTGAATTTTGGACAATGCAGGCAAATCAGAAAACCAAATTTAGCAGAAATAGCATCCTCTAAATGCCACACTGTTTCCTGTGTTGTGGCTAATGCTACTGCTAGCTCCAGAGCAGATTAAATACTAACAGTGGAGACTTTGCAGGTTCTTGAACCACTAATAATCTCAGAGAAATGAGTCCTTTAACCCTATAATGTCCTCATTTAGATGTGGCAGCAATTTGGCTTAAACAAACAGCAGAGTGTGATGTGCAGCTCTATTACATCCATAATAATAAAAAAAAAAAAGCCTAGATGATGTTTTAAGGTCTTATACCTATTTATACATACTTTAATAAGTTATTAACATGCATTGTCCACACAACAGATTATTAGAGTTACAGTCAATTGTCAATGCATCACATACAGTAGTAGCACATCCCAGCCTCTCTATGTCATGACTGTTAATGTGGCTCAGACATTGATCACTCCAGGCCTGCAATACTGCATACTTGAACAAATTAATGATTTTCCCAATCAATATTTAAACACCTCTCCTCTCTGTGTGGAGCCCAGTGTCCATCAATTGAGGCCGGTGCAGCCTTCCTCATCTCACTCTGTCCCTCTCGATAACATAATAAGTCAGTGCTAATCAGTCCTGTGTGTTTTATCCCTTCTCTCTTCAGAAGCCCCTCCCAACCAGCTGATCGCAGTCCTGAATATTGTCAAGATGTGTTTCCTCTCTGCTGTGACCGCCGTATTTTTGTTAGAAGGTAAGTTAGTAAATAACCCTGTAGCAATAAAGTAGCCATGAAGGGCAAGTCACAACAAGTAAATGGTAAAAACAAATGGCTAAACACAAAAACAAATCATGAAATGCAAAAACAAGCTGCACAACTCAGTAATTCAAAAATATGTAAAGGTTTGTGCTGGTTTGTAATGGTTTGATGAGTTATTTTGTTAACAGACAAACAAACAAACTACCAAAACTACACCAGAGAGAGCATAGCCTCCTTGAGTTAAGAAGTAGTGTACTTTAAACTGAAAGAGCTCTCTTCAGTGCCAAGTTTTTTTTCATACTACATATCCTATAGGAGAGTTTCTTTCCACTCATAGACCATGCAGAGAACAAATTTCCCTAAAGCAGAGGCACTGCAAGGGTCTCTTGGAACCACTAAGAAAAAATTGACAGGGGGCCCCCAACCTGCATCTATAACTCAATTCAACATATATTTCTTTCTTTATTTATATTCAATCAGCAGAAATGAAGTGGAGACATTTCCCCAATTTTTGAGACTAGAGCCCCGGCTCAAGCTTAAACCTCAGTGACTCCGATTCAGACAAATATGAAATGTAAACAATTGCTGAACTTTTAAAGTTTTAATTCCTTCTCCGAGCTAAATAATTGTAATAATAATTGTAATATGCTTGCCACTGTCACTTTCTATTCTCCTATTTCTCCTTTGTGTTTGCTTTCTCACTGCCAGACATCTTCTCTTCATTTGTCCTAGAGCCTATACTTCAGATCCAGAAATACACACATTTCAGATCCAAGAGGTTTTAGGGTCCTTTATCACTGCTTACAGTTTTCATTTCTTTACATAAAAAGTACAACGCTTGCTACAGAGTGAGAGGTTGGGGGTGGGGCCTGTTGGCAATCAGTGCCCCTGCCCTATGGGGACAATAAAGTATACCTTACCGTTCCTTCTTCTCTGATCACTCTTTGCACTAAAGTCCTATTCCTTTTGTATTGTGATATATTGGATTTCCTTGTTTTTTGCATTTTGTGTTTTATTTTTATTTTCATGTTATACAATTTGTTTTGCTAATTGTTGTTGTGACTTGCCCATTATAAAGCAGTGGTTCTTATCTGGTCTGATTATGGGACCCAATTTTATCCCTGACCATTTTTTTCTGTTTCAACTATTTCTATAATTATTATTTAGTCATCAAATAAGCTGATACCACGACCCACTCTTGGTTACAGATCTGCCATTTTGGACCCTCTGTATAGCTAGAATCATAAAACACTGTTAAAAACTAATATTACATTGTCTTTTGCAGCCATCCAACACTTGTACACAGTTAAATTGATGTCAGCCATGTGAGTACAATATGCTGGGTCCTGAGGCAATCAGACTCACACACTAACTGTTTTCTCCTGGCGCTATCCATGTAACCTTTCACACACTGCTCACCGAAAGTCAACACTGACGCAACAACCAATTATTTTCTTTCAGGAAATCAAATTAAACAAGAGCGGCGGCACAAAAGGACCGGCGGCTCATCTCGGGGGACCAACCTTTGACAAACAGCGTTGTACTAATTCATGTCCAGCCCCATGACGAGAAAATGAGAGATCTGATTGATTGTTCAAAGCTTTTTCTCTACGTCTGATAGTTTTTTCTACTGTAAGCGGTCAGCCATTTATCATTGCCTTAGCTTAATATAGCCACAATAGTAACTAGATCATATGTCTATAAACAGCCTATATGATGTACTTAAGCTTAAACTGTTGTGGCACCTGCTTGATTAACAGGTGTGCAGAGTGGCACCCATCTATTGTACTAATACTGGCTCTTTAAAATCAAAATTGCTCATGTAAAAATCTAAATAAAGGTGTAAGGAGTACACAAGCATTCTTTTATGACAACACAAGGCAAAATAACCACACAAAATAAGGTTAAAGCTGTCGGCACAGGTGCATTAAACAAAGATAGTTGAAAAGGAACTTAAATTAGCTAAGAGACTATAGTGGCTTACCAAAAACAGTAATGATTGTGATGAGTGGTCACCTCACAGCAAGAAGGTCTTAAGTTTGATTCCCTGACAGGACAAGGCCTTTCTGTGTGGAGTTTAAATGTTATGCAGGTTTCCTCCAGGTACTCTGGTTTCTCCATCAACCTCAAAACATGCACAGTATAGGCTAATCCTCCAGCTATAGGTACTTAGGATCTGGAGGACTTAAAATCTGGAGATGGGTTTGCCCCCTGTTGGGTCAAATGCAGAGAACAAAGGTCCCTTCCATGACTAAAATGTCCACCTTAACCCAAAATATTCAAGAAAATGTAGTCTGAAAATCAAATCTTAATATTCTTATTCTGTTTCAAATCTTAAACCTTATTACAAAGTCACAAGGAGCTGGGGCACCATCCTTGCTGCTTTGGGTGTGAGTTGAGGTACACATTTAGAAACTAAGGATTAAAAACTCTTGAAATAACCAATTAATCAGAAAGGCTAACAGACAGACTGAGAGACATTCATTCTATGACTCTAGACTGTTTAAATGAGTCATATTCTTCTTTTTTTCAGGCTTTTTGAAATAAATTTGAACACCTTTGCATTAGTATTTCACATTTTATAGCATAAAACAATGTATTTAAAATGTGTTCTTTTATTTTCACTTTGCAGAAAATTCTTGGATTAGGTGCTTGTCCATTTAAGGCCCTGCTTGCCCCGCCCTCATCAGTCTGTCAGCTCCAAGCCCATTGCAAACTCTGTAGTTTATAGCAGAGCTGCAGGACTGCAGGGCTAGGGCCTTGCTCTGACTAAAGCCCTCTACAGACACTTCTGTCTCTTGTCTATCTCCTAATAGTTCAGATGTGAATAAAGTTGGCAGGATTTGAGTTCAAACATAAGAGGAGAATCTCTGAATGCTTGTACTGCATTATATAATTGTTAATTAGCACGGGTATTAGCAACATGACGCTAACAGATAAAGCTCAGATTTTTATTTTATTTTTATTTTTTGCTTTATTTGATAGCACAGACTCAAACCCCAGACACCTAGGCAGGCTGTAGTTGCCCTGCACATAAGCCGCAGCTCAACCAACTGAGACATACTGCAGCGCAAATGAGCTGACTTTTGTTGTGGCCACGGTTTAGGCACTGGAATTATCAGAACAAGTCTGTGTATGTGTTTGGGATAGGCACAGGAGCACTTCCTTAAAGCCACGAAACTGAGCATTTTCTGCTCTTGAGAAGAATTGCACCTCAACATAATAATAATAATAATAATAATAATAATGATAGTAATAATAATAATAATAATAATAATAATAATAATAACTAGAATCTCTGCAATGGCTGAAGCCATTGCAAGTGGTTGCATTGGCTGAAAAAGTAGTTGAAGTAGTTGTAGTAGTCGCAAAAGTAGTTGAAGTAGTAGATTAGATGTTGTAGTAGAATGAGTTGTAAAGAAGTTGTAGTTGAAGTATTGGTAAAGAGGTTGAAGTAGAAAGAGTTTTAAATAAGTTGTACTTGGAAAGAATTTGTAGCTGTAGTAGTAGTAGTAGACATAGTACTAGTAATACAGTAAGAGTAGAAAAGAAGTCGGAGTAAAAGTTGTTGTAAAGAAGTTGTAGTACCAGTAGTAATCGTCAATAAGTTGTTGTAGCACTAGTCAATAAATTGTAGTAGTAATGGTAGTAGTTGTACAGAAGTTGAAGTAGTAGTAGAAGCAGTTGTAAAGTAGTAGGAGCACAATATGACCACAAGTAGTACTGTAGTAGCAGCAGCAGCAGGAATAGTAGTAGTAGTTGTAGTAATAGCAAAGTTGTAGTAGTAGTATTAGTAAAGATGTACTAGTAGTAGTAGTAGTGGTGGTGGTAAAGAAGTTGTAGTAGCAGTAATACATAGGTTGCAGTAATAGTAGTAGTAAAGAAGTAGTAGTAGCAGTATTAAATAAGTTGCAGTAGTAGTAAAGAAGTACTCGTAGTAGTAGTAGTGGTAAAGAAGTTGAAGTAGGAAGAGTTGTAAAGAAGTTGTAGTAGAAGTAGTTGTAAAGAAGTTTTAGTACCACTCGTAGTAGTAAATAAGTTCTTGAAGCAGTAGTAAAGAAATTGTAGTAGTAGTAGCAGTTGTACAGAAGTCGAAGTACTAGTAGCACTTCTAAAGTAATAGTAGCACAGTAATAGCATGACTAGTACACTAGTAGTGGTACAGTAGGAGTTGTACAGTAGGAGTTGCACAGTAGGAGTTGCACAGTAGGAGTTGTTGGAGTACTAGTAATAGTAGTATTGAGTTTTACAGTGCTTTTACTGTGAAATGTCCTATTTTAGTGTTTTACAGTGCTTTTATTGTGAAAATCCCTATTTTAGTGTTTTACAGTGCCTTTATTGTGAAAATCTCTTTTTTAATGTTTGCTTTTAATGTGAAAAGCCCTATTTTAGTGTTTTATAGTGCTTTTATTGTCAAAATCCCTATTTTAGTGTTTTACAGTGCTTTTATTGTGAAAAACCGTATTTTGTTGTTTTGCAGTGCTTTTATTGTGAAAAGCCCTGTTTTGCACAGTGGCAGAGCGGTTAGCGTTCTAGCCTCGTGGGTTCGAGCCCCGGGCGGACCAATACACACCATCACACGAACTCTCTGGGTGGAGTCTGCATGTCCTCTCCGTGTTACCGTGGGTTCTCTCCGGGCACTCTGGCTTCCTCCCACCGTCCAAACACATGCATGTGTTGGTGAATTGGTGACTCTAAATTGACCCTAGTGAATGAATGTGAGAGTGAATGGTTGTCTGTCTGTGTTCGTCTCTGTGTCAGCCCTGCGACAAGTTGGCCCCTGTCCAGGGTGTACCCCGCCTTCGGCCCAAAGTTACTGGGATAGGCTCCAGTCACCCGCGACCCCTAACGGGAAAAGCGGTAGAAAATGAATGAATGAAAGCCCTGTTTTAGTGTTTTACAGTGCTTTTATTGTGAAAAGCCCTGTTTTAGTGTTTTACAGTGCTTTTATTGTGAAAAGCCCTGTTTTGGTGTTTTACAGTGCTTCTATTCTGAAAATTCCTATTTTGTGTTTTTACAGTGCTTTTATTGTGAAAATTCCTATTTTAGTGTTTTACAGTGCTTTTATTGTGAAAATCCCTATTTTAGTGTTTTACAGTGCTTTTATTGTGAAAAACCCTATTTTAGTGTTTTACAGTGCTTTTATTGTGAAAAACCCTTTTTTAGTGATTTACTGTGCTTTTATTGTGAAAATCTCTATTTGTGTTTTTTACAGTGCTTTTATTGTGAAAATTCTTATTTTAGTGTTTTACAGTGCTTTTATTGTGAAAATCTCTATTTCAGTGTTTTACAGTGCTTTTATTCTGAAAAACCCTATTTTGTTGTTTTACAGTGCTTTTATTGTGAAAAACCCTATTTTAGTGTGTTACAGTGCTTTTATTGTGAAAACCCCTTTTTTAGTGTTTTACAGTGCTTCTATTCTGAAAATCTCTATTTTAGTGTTTTACAGTGCTTTTATTGTGAAAATCTCTATTTTAGTGTTTTACAGTGCTTTTATTGTGAAAATCCCTATTTTAGTGTTTTACAGTGCTTTTATTATGAAAATCCCTATTTGTGTGTTTTACAGTGCTTTTATTGTGAAAAACCCTATTTTGTTGTTTTACAGTGCTTTTATTGTGAAAAGCCCTGTTTTAGTGTTTTACAGTGCTTTTAATGTGAAAATCCCTATTTTAGTGTTTTACAGTGCTTTTATTGTGAAAAACCCTATTTTGTTGTTTTGCAGTGCTTTTATTGTGAAAAGCCCTGTTTTAGTGTTTTACAGTGCTTTTATTGTGAAAAACCCTGTTTTAGTGTTTTACAGTGCTTTTATTGTGAAAAGCCCTATTTTAGTGTTTTAAAGTGCTTTTATTCTGAAAATCCCTATTTTAGTTTTTTACAGTGCTTTTATTGTGAAAAACCTTATTTTGTTGTTTTGCAGTGCTTTTATTGTGAAAAACCCTGTTTTAGTGTTTTACAGTGCTTTTATTGTGAAAAGCCCTATTTTAGTGTTTTACAGTGCTTTTATTCTGAAAATCCCTATTTTAGTTTTTTACAGTGCTTTTATCGTGAAAAACCTTATTTTGTTGTTTTGCAGTGCTTTTATTGTGAAAAGCCCTGTTTTAGTGTTTTACAGTGCTTTTATTGTGAAAAGCCTTGTTTTAGTGTTTTACAGTGCTTTTATTGTGAAAAGCCCTATTTTAGTGTTTTACAGTGCTTTTATTGTGAAAAACCTTATTTTAGTGTTTTACAGTGCTTTTATTGTGAAAATCCTTATTTTGGTGTTTTACAGTGCTTTTATTGTGAAAACCCTTATTTTAGTGTTTTGCTGTGCAGTTATTGTGAAAATCTGTGTGTTTTACAGTGCTTTTATTGTAAAAATTCCTGTTTTAGTGTTTTACAGTCCTTTTATTGTGAAAATCCCTACCATTGCATTTTGCAATGCTTTTATTTTGAAAATCTACTACTACTACTATTACTACTACTACTACAAATAGTACTACTACAACCACTTAAAGATAAAGAAAGTGAAAACTTAGTCCTGAATTGCTATTACTTCCTCTTAAAATGAATGGAAAGTTTTGTTGAGCTTTTATTGTGAAGGTAGTATTATGTGTACTTTTACTACAAGTACTTAAAATTTCACTACAACTACTTAATGCTGTAATGTACTGAATTACTCTAGAACTGTAAATTAAACACTTAAAGAACACTGAAAAAATATGAATGAAAAGTATTAATATGAGTGTAAGTACTATGTAGTATTATTACTACAAATATAAGTACTACAAGTTATAGTACTTAAAATACTACAGTACTGAAGGTGTAGTAGTAATTTAGGTGAACTATTTCATCAGGTCGAACAATTGATAAGTTAAAGAGTTGAAGATTTGAAGGGTTAGAAAAAGTATTACTATAAAATGTATAAGTACTATGTAGTATTACTACTACAAATTAAAGTACTACAAGTTAAAGTACTTAAAATACTAAAGTACTGAAGGAGTTGAGGTACTAATGAAGTTGAAGTTTCTTATGAAGTTGGACCGTTGGATCAGTTGGATAAGTTGGATAAGTTGGATAAGTTGGACAGTTGGATAAGTTGGATCAGTTGGATAAGTTGGACAGTTGGATAAGTTGGATCAGTTGGATCAGTTGGATCAGTTGGATAAGTTGGATCAGTTGGATCAGTTGGATAAGTTGGATCAGTTGGATCAGTTGGATAAGTTGGATCAGTTGGATAAGTTGGACAGTTGGATCAGTTGGATAAGTTGGATAAGTTGGATCAGTTGGATAAGTTGGATCAGTTGGATAAGTTGGAAGTTGGACAGTTGGATCAGTTGGATAAGTTGGATCAGTTGGATAAGTTGGACAGTTGGATCAGTTGGATGAGTTGGATCAGTTGGATCAGTTGGATAAGTTGGATCAGTTGGATAAGTTGGATCAGTTGGATAAGTTGGATAAGTTGGATAAGTTGGACAGTTGGATAAGTTGGATAAGTTGGACAGTTGGATAAGTTGGATAAGTTGGATAAGTTGGACAGTTGGATAAGTTGGATAAGTTGGATCAGTTGGATAAGTTGGATAAGTTGAACAGTTGGATCAGTTGGATAAGTTGGATAAGTTGGATAAGTTGGACAGTTGGATAAGTTGGATAAGTTGGATAAGTTGGATAAGTTGGATAAGTTGGACAGTTGGATAAGTTGGATCAGTTGGATAAGTTGGATAAGTTGAACAGTTGGATAAGTTGGATCAGTTGGATAAGTTGGATAAGTTGGACAGTTGGATCAGTTGGATAAGTTGGATAAGTTGGACAGTTGGATCAGTTGGATAAGTTGAATAAGTTGGACAGTTGGATCAGTTGGATAAGTTGGATAAGTTGGATAAGTTGGACAGTTGGATAAGTTGGATAAGTTGGATAAGTTGGACAGTTGGATAAGTTGGATCAGTTGGATAAGTTGGATAAGTTGGATAAGTAGGACAGTTGGATCAGTTGGATAAGTTGGATAAGTTGGATCAGTTGGACAGTTACACAGTTGGATAAGTTGGACAGTTGGACAGTTGCACAGTTGGATAAGTTGGACAGTTGGACAGTTGGATAAGTTGGATAAGTTGGACAGTTACACAGTTGGACAGTTACACAGTTGGATGGTTAGAATAGTTTAATGGTTAGAACAGTTCAATGGTTAGACCAGGTTTAACAGATGCCCTATTAAAATGAATGGGAAAAGTACTACAAAGTATTTGAAATACTTCAAAAAGTACAAGAGGTACAAATACCAAAAGTAATAGCACACTGGAGACTAATAAGTGGAACAGTTTAAAAGTTGAATGACGTGAATACGTGAAACGGTTTTTGAGTTGAAATCTCCGGAAATTTTGTGGAAGTGGAAACTATAATAACTAGAATCTCTGCAATGGCTGAAGCCATTGCAAGTGGTTGCATTAGCTGAAAAAGTAGTTGAAGTAGTTGTAGTAGTCGCAAAAGTAGTTGAAGTAGTTGTAGTAGTCGCAAAAGTAGTTGAAGTAGTAGTTTAGATGTTGTAGTAGAATGAGTTGTAAAGAAGTTGTAGTTGAAGTATTGGTAAAGAAGTTGAAGTAGAAAGAGTTTTAAATAAGTTGTACTTGGAAAGAATTTGTAGCTGTAGTAGTAGTAGTAGTAGTCATAGTACTAGTAATACAGTAAGAGTAGAAAAGAAGTCGGAGTAGAAGTAGTTATAAAGAAGTTGTAGTACCAGTAGTAATCGTCAATAAGTTGTTGTAGCACTAGTCAATAAATTGTAATGGTCACATTTTTATATAGCGCTTTTCCACCTTCATGGGCACTCAAAGCGCTTTACATCAAGGAACCATTCACCCATTCACACTCACATTCATACTCCAGTGTGCGCAGACACCGGAGGCAAGGTGGGTTAAGTGTCTTGCCCAAGGACACAACAACAGTATGCAACGAGTGGGGAGTGTTTTACAGTGCTTTTATTGTGAAAATCTCTATTTTGGTGTTTTACAGTGCTTTTATTGTGAAAATCCCTATTTTGGTGTTTTGCAGTGTTTTTATTGTGAAAAACCCTGTTTTGGTGTTTTACAGTGCTTTTATTGTGAAAAGCCCTATTTTAGTGTTTTACAGTGCTTTTATTGTGAAAAACCTTATTTTAGTGTTTTACAGTGCTTTTATTGTGAAAATCCCTATTTTAGTTTTTTACAGTGCTTTTATTGTGAAAAGCCCCGTTTTAGTATTTTATAGTGCTTTTATTGTGAAAAACCCTGTTTTGGTGTTTTACAGTGCTTTTATTGTGAAAATCCTTAATTTAGTGTTTTACGGTGCTTTTATTGTGAAAAACCTTATTTTAGTGTTTTACAGTGCTTTTATTGTGAAAATCCCTATTTTAGTGTTTTACAGTGCTTTTATTGTGAAAATCCCTATTTTAATGTTTTACAGTGCTTTTATTGTGAAAGACCCCATTTTAGTATTTTATAGTGCTTTTATTGTGAAAAACCCTGTTTTGGAGTTTTACAGTGCTTTTATTGTGAAACTCCCTATTTTAGTGTTTTACAGTGCTTTTATTGTGAAAATCTCTATTTTGGTGTTTTACAGTGCTTTTATTGTGAAAATCCCTATTTTGGTGTTTTGCAGTGTTTTTATTGTGAAAAACCCTGTTTTGGTGTTTTACAGTGCTTTTATTGTGAAAAGCCCTATTTTAGTGTTTTACAGTGCTTTTATTGTGAAAAAACTTATTTTAGTGTTTTACAGTGCTTTTATTGTGAAAATCCCTATTTTAGTTTTTTACAGTGCTTTTATTGTGAAAAGCCCCGTTTTAGTATTTTATAGTGCTTTTATTGTGAAAAACCCTGTTTTGATGTTTTACAGTGCTTTTATTGTGAAAATTCTTAATTTAGTGTTTTACGGTGCTTTTATTGTGAAAAACCCTATTTTAGTGTTTTGCTGTGCATTTATTGTGAAAATCTCTATTTGTGTGTTTTACAGTGCTTTTATTGTAAAAATTCCTATTTTAGTATTTTACAGTGCTTTTATTGTGAAAATCCCTACCTTTGCATTGCTTTTATTTTGAAAATCTATTACTACTACTATTACTACTACTACTACTACAACTAGTACTACTACAACCATTTAAAGATAAAGAAAGTGAAAACTTAGTCCTGAATTGCTATTACTTCCTCTTAAAATGAATGGAAAGTTTTGTTGAGCTTTTATTGTGAAGGTAGTATTATGTGTACTTCTACTACAAGTACTTAAAATTTCATTACAACTACTTAACGCTGTAATGTACTGAATTACTCTAGAATTGTAAATTAAACACTTAAAAAACACTGAAAAAATATGAATGAAACAAGTATTAATATGAGTGTAAGTACTATGTAGTATTATTACTACAAATATAAGTACTACAAGTTAAAGTACTTAAAATACTACAGTACTGAAGGAGGTGTAGTAGTAATTTAGGTAAACTATTTCATCAGGTCGAACAATTGATAAGTTAAAGAGTTGAAGATTTGAAGGGTTAGAAAAAGTATTACTATAAAATGTATAAGTACTATGTAGTATTACTACTACAAATTAAAGTACTACAAGTTAAAGTACTTAAAATACTAAAGTACTGAAGGAGTTGAGGTACTAATGAAGTTGAAGTTTCTTATGAAGTTGGACCGTTGGATAAGTTGGACAGTTGGATCAGTTGGATAAGTTGGATAAGTTGGATAAGTTGGACAGTTGGATCAGTTGGATAAGTTGGATAAGTTGGACAGTTGGATAAGTTGGATAAGTTGGACAGTTGGATAAGTTGGATCAGTTGGATCAGTTGGATAAGTTGGACAGTTGGATAAGTTGGATAAGTTGGACAGTTGGATAAGTTGGATAAGTTGGATAAGTTGGATCAGTTGGATAAGTTGGACAGTTGGATAAGTTGGATAAGTTGGACAGTTGGATAAGTTGGATAAGTTGGACAGTTGGATAAGTTGGATAAGTTGGATCAGTTGGATAAGTTGGATAAGTTGGACAGTTGGATAAGTTAGATAAGTTGGATAAGTTGGACAGTTGGATAAGTTGGATAAGTTGGATAAGTTGGACAGTTGGATAAGTTGGATAAGTTGGATAAGTTGGACAGTTGGATAAGTTAGATAAGTTGGATAAGTTGGATATGTTGGACAGTTGGATAAGTTGGATAAGTTGGATAAGTTGGATAAGTTGGACAGTTGGATAAGTTGGATCAGTTGGATCAGTTGGATAAGTTGGATAAGTTGGACAGTTGGATCAGTTGGATCAGTTGGATAAGTTGGATCAGTTGGATCAGTTGGATAAGTTGGATCAGTTGGATCAGTTGGATAAGTTGGACAGTTGGATAAGTTGGATAAGTTGGACAGTTGGATAAGTTGGATCAGTTGGATAAGTTGGATCAGTTGGATAAGTTAGACAGTTGGATCAGTTGGATAAGTTGGATCAGTTGGATAAGTTGGATCAGTTGGATCAGTTGGATAAGTTGGATCAGTTGGATAAGTTGGATAAGTTGGACAGTTGGATCAGTTGGATAAGTTGGATCAGTTGGATAAGTTGGCTAAGTTGGACAGTTGGATCAGTTGGATAAGTTGGATCAGTTGGATAAGTTGGATCAGTTGGATAAGTTGGACAGTTGGATAAGTTGGACAGTTACACAGTTGGACAGTTACACAGTTGGACAGTTACACAGTTGGACAGTTACACAGTTGCATGGTTAGAACAGTTCAATGGTTAGACCAGGTTTAACAGATGCCCTATTAAAATGAATGGGAAAAGTACTACAAAGTATTTGAAATACTTCAAAAAGTACAAGAGGTACAAATACCAAAAGTAATAGCACACTGGAGACTAATAAGTGGAACAGTTTAAAAGTTGAATGACGTGAATACGTGAAACGGTTTTTGAGTTGAAATCTCCGGAAATTTTGTGGAAGTGGAAACTATAATAATAATAAAGAAAAGGAAAAACTACAAGTGGTTGCATTGTTTCCAATGCAACCACTTAATAATAATAATACATCAGTTTTATATAGCGCTTTTCACTCAACTTAAAGACGCTTTACAAGAAAACAAACATATATGACAAACAAATGAACAAAAGAACAGGAGAGATGTTACTGAGGGTTGAAAGCTTGTTTAAAGAGGTACTTTTTTAACTGTTTTTTGAAAGTTTGTAGAGAGTCTGAGGCACGGATGTGTGGGGGGCGAGAGTTCCAGAGGGTGGGGGCAGCGATGGTGAAGGCTCTGTCCCCCAAGGTGTGGTGCTTGGATTTGTGGATACAGTGGCTGGGGTGATGGTTTTAGTGGAAAGATAAAGTTGAGTGCCGTCAGCGTAACAGTGAAATTGGAGTCTGTGGTGGCGTATGATGTGACCAAGGGGTAACATGTACAGGATAAACAGAAGGGGACCAAGCACCGAGCCTTGAGGGACTCCATGGGTGACTGGGGTGGTGTGGGATGAACAGCTGTTTATGGAAATGTATTGAAATCTGTTGGAGAGGTAGGAATACAGGATTACTCAAACATATGTGAAGGAAACAAAATACTACTGCATTATCACATGGTTAAAGCTCAGAAAAGTGGATCTAGCATAATAGGAGATTGAATCAATATCAAAATATATTATAAAAAATATAGTGTGCTTTCAAATGTGTCTGTGTATTGCTAGCACAACACAACATGCTAAAAAGTGGCTTCAGTATCACTGGAAGACCCAATTTAAATATATTGTACACGATGTGAATGTCCTGGCGTTACATAGTGTATATGGATAGATTGATATGTAAGATTGGCGTGATGCCCTGGTGCACATCCAATCTGTTTCTCCGTGTAGCTCTTTATCTGTGCACGGAGCGGCCTGCCGTGTTTCTGACTTCTCTCTTTGTGGCGGTGGCAGTGATTCAGTGGCGTGTGGCGTGTCAAAATGAATACTCCACGCATGAGGCACCTGTCACACACACACACATACACCGATCAGCTCTGCCCTGGCCCAGGCAGCGGTCCACAGTAAACAGGATTAGCCTAAATGCCAGCACTAGCTTCTGAGATAGCATTGTCTGTGACCGCAGCTTGGAGATCTTGATGGATGTGTCATAGGAAGTCGTTGCCCACACAAATGGCCAAATACTGACGGTAATAGTAGCAGCTTTCTTATATAATGAACTAGTAATGGCAGTGGAAGTGCTAATGCTGATGATAGCACCTGTAGTAATGGTAAGAGGAGTTTGTGAAGGTGATACTAGTGCTTACTAAGAAGTAATAGTAGTGGTAGTATTAGGGGTAGTACTTATGAGCTAGTAGAGACGCTTGCCTACTTACCTGAAGGTTGGTGGTTCGAGCCCTGCCACAGGCACACCACTACTACTATCATTACTCTTGCCAGTACTGCAACCACATCCACTACCACTACTTCTATCATAACTATCACTCCTAATACTTCACTTACTATTACTAGTACTACTTCTACTACTGCTATTATTGCCACTGCATACTGTTGTTGTGTCATTGGGCACGACACTTCACCCACCTTGCCTGTATGAATGTGTCAGTGTGACTGTGTTTGGTGGTGGTTGGAGTAGAAGTGAAATGGCAGCCATGTATCCATCAGTCTGCCCCAGGGCAGCTGTGGCTACAGAAGTAACTCACTACCACCAGTGACTGAGGAGTGAATGAATAATGCACCAAATTGTAAAGCCCTTTGAGAAGCTTGTAAAGCGCAATATAAATCCAATCCATATTATATATTGAAAAAGTGGTAATGGTAGTAGTAGTAGCAGTATAGTGTAAGCTGTAGTAGTGGTAGCCATGATAGGATTGTTGTTGCCACATGAATATCATAAAGTTGCTTTTAAATTTTGTTCTCTTCACTCTGTAGTGATGATAGTTGCAGTAGTGCAAGTGGTAGTAAATTTAAATGTAGTACTTATTGTTGTGATAGTAGTAGCAGATGTATTGGGGGTTGTAATGGATGTACTGGTTGTAGTGATGCCAGCAATATCACTATACTTATAGTAGTAGTGTAGGGATAGTAGTATCAGTGGTGGTGGTACTAGCAGAGACTGTAAGAGCTGCAGTAGTAATAATAGTAGTAATTGTAGCAATACAAGTAGTATTAGTAGCAGTGAGAGTACTAAAAGTAGTAGTTGTTTTTGTTATAGTGATATATAGTACTAGTTCATAGTAGCAGTAAGATAAGATAAGCTATAACTTTTTTAATCCTGAAGGAAATCTTTGTGCCAGAGGAGCAGAGACATGAACATACACTAAAGCACAGGCATAAATAACATTAATTCTATTAATAGGGCAGTAGTAAAATAGTATAAAAATCTTTAAAAAGTACCATTTTACAAAAGTACAATCTAAAGTGCCTCCAAATATAAATGTAAAGTGCAGCTGGTACAGGTTAGATAATGAATAAATAACTAAGTAAAATAGAGAGGCCCAGTGACAGATGAGGTATGCGTGACATCACAGCACAGTTATTACACATTGTAACAAAATGGTCCGAGTCACTTTCTCTCCTTACTGAAGGTGAGGAGTTAAACAGTCTGATGGCCACAGGTAGGACAGACCTCCTGTGGCGTTCTGTGCTGCTTCTTGGCAGTCTGAGTCTACAGCTGAAAGTACTCTGGTAGGAGACCAGAGCTGCATGCGGGGGGTGTTTCGGATACTGAACAGTTTCCTCAGTATCCTCCTCTCAGCCACCTCTACCACGGACTTTAGCTCCAGTCCCAGAACAGAACCAGCTTTTTTGAAGAGCTTGTTGAGCCTGTTGGTTTCAGCCACTTTCACCACACTGCCACAACACACTACACCATAAAAGATGGCGCTGGCCACCACAGATTGGTAAAACATCTGAAGCATGGTTCTGCAGATGTTAAATGACTGGAGTTGTCTTAAAAGTACAGTCTACTCTGTCCCTTCAGCTGTATTTATCTTCTGCATAGACATAGTTCAGATTCAGTTTTAACAGGTGAAGTTAAAACTTAAATAAAAGTGTTAAACATCCCTGTCTCTCTGATACACCTACTAAAAACAATATGTGAACAATCTGAGAGGGCACAAAGCAATCCTTCTGACAGTCTTGTAGTAGTAGTAGTAGTGTAGTAGTAGTAATAGTGGTGGGGGTACTAGTAGTAGTTGTAACAGTAGTAATAATAGTATTAACTGTAGCAATAGAAGCATACTTATTGGTACTAAAAGTAGCAATAATAGTAGAACTAGTTTGCAGTAGCAGTTGCAGTAGTAGTATCATAGTAGAACTTATGGTAATAATAGTATACATAGTGCAGTAGTGGTAATGGTAGTGATAAAGAAAGTAAAAGTGTAAGTGGTAGTAATAGTGATAGTAGTAATATTGTAGTAGTAGTATTAGGACTGATGGAAGTAGTAATAGCAGCAGTAGTAGTATTCATCTGGGATATTAGTGTTTGTGGTTGCAGACTGATGATGAACTTATAACACATCGAAGGAAGTTGCTTTAAATATAGTCCCGCCCACTCTGTGTAAAAGCCAACACTGCCAGTAATAGTATCAGCTGTTCTTGTACAATAAAGATTTGAAGAATAAACTACAGTGGTGTGTACATAATCTTCAAAACTTTTCAACAGGCTTACTGAAAATGTGCCCTTAGACAAACAGTGTGAAGGACGGTGATTCAGAAAAGTGTACATTACTCATGCATTACTCAGTCTTTAGTTGAAACCAGCACTAACCCCCTATTGTTTTATCTGTGGGAGGACATTTTAACATTAATTCATAGTCTTCCTAACTTTAAACATTACCTACAAATGACATTTTTGAAGTAGGTTTTATTTGGTACTGGCCACTGTTAAGGAAGCAGTCTAAATATTGTAGTGTTGATACACAAATACTATTTACATACAGGCTACACACCTTTTAATCTTTGTATAAGGACAAATAAGAGTAGTTGCACCAGAGAGAATACATTATACATACTAAATGTATTTTGTGGACAACAAGGCTGTTAAAATAAAATGACTACCTAAGAAAATGTTAGACCACCAAGTACAAAAATCAACAAACATAGATGCTAGCAGTGGTGGATTTCAAATGAGTGCAGTCAATAATTTTTGGTAAAATGTCTACTACATTCAAGTCACACATTTGCAGATCATTTCAGTGTGGAAATGTGGGGGTCAAGTTATAAAATCATAATAGATAACTACAGAGTACTACAGAAAAAACAAGCTATACATATTATAAATCAATTAATATTATAATCAATTATTTTTAATTTGGTTTGTTATATAATTGCAAATTACAAATGC
The DNA here is from genome assembly GCA_020698575.1 of Bostrychus sinensis. Lineage (NCBI taxonomy): Eukaryota > Metazoa > Chordata > Actinopteri > Gobiiformes > Eleotridae > Bostrychus > Bostrychus sinensis. The sequence goes on along the minus strand of CM036247.1, from coordinate 29,246,380 downwards.
AAATAATGTTCAAAGCAAAAGCTAAATCAATAAATGTGTTCAGAGGTCCTTTTTAGTTCCTGAGAGCAATATGAGTAGTATTATGTAGTAAATAATTATCTTTAGGGAGTAAGCCAGTGTCTTTCAGTTTGAAGACAATTTCTCTGCAGAGGTTACATTTGCTTTTTTAGAAATGTTGTGGAGTAAAAAGTATTAAATTTATCTTTTAGATGTAGTGGAGTATTTCCTTAAAAATACCACTCAGGTAAAGTACAGATTCTCAAAAACTATACTTAAGAACATTGCTTAAGTAAATTTACTTTGTTACTGTCCATCTCTGACTATCCTATATTATATAGATGTTATATATATATATATATATATATATATATATTTTGGTTAAATAAATACTATGTGAAGTGAAGTTCCTCATCTCATGAACTACGCAGGAACTAATTATTAATCTAATGTTAACATAAGAAAATGACTGGGCTTAGGTATTAATGCTATCTAATAGATTATTAATAAATTACAATGCAGTGGGGCCATATAGTATTTAGGAATAAGTAGAAGCATTCTATCTGACTTCCACAACAACCTATTAGGCCTATAGATTTAAATACAACATAAAAGTATTACTGCAGCTTCTCAATATTTCATTAAAGTTCCCCCATTATACTAAATCAACTTGTGTGAGTTTTAATCATGTTATAATGTTTTCACCTCAAAAACAAACCTGGAGTTGTATTTTGTTTAACCACTTATATAAAAGAGAGTGGGATTTTTCATTGTTTTACTTCCCTGATTGGCTGTATGTTTTTCAATTTGTGTTGGATCAGTGGCGGTTTATTCTGTTGTTATCTGTGTCCATTTGTTCCATCTCCCAGAAATCTAATTTGAAACAACAACAAAGACAAGACACATTTTTTGGTAATGACTAGATAGTGGTTCCCAAATGGTGGGTGTCGGCCTAAAAGTGGGTTGTAGGGTGATTGAATATTGCTTTAATAAGATCCACAATCAGACAAGAATCATTTAAAAAGACAAAGATTTAGGATGGCTGTCTTTGCAACCTTGAACCTAAAGGAAATTAACAGGTCTTTGGATCTATATGGAAAAAACTAAATTGGGATTTTGCCATATGTAAACCAACCCCTGATCAAGTCCATCCACATTTTTAAAAATCCACTTAAAGTCATTGTATTTCCACAGAAAACAGCATACACATAGTTCATATCAAAAGCAAACTTTATAGCTTTACTGCATGTATTGTGTACATTCAGACGTGAGGTCCACCTCCCATGCTACATTAAGATCAAGTCAACACCAAACCATCCGTGCTTCAGTCGGCCACATCCTTATCTCTTATTGCCCACAGATGACGTGCATGGCTGTTGCTTAGAAATATGCAATATTTATATCTACAGCATTGCTCTGTATCAATGCATATCATTTTACTGTGGAAAGATTTACATGGCATTTTTTTTTACATGCTACAACACACTTTCATTTCAGAGAAGAAAGATGGTCATACGTGGCTTTATAGATACAATCTTCTATAATGCTGTGCAAAAGATTTACATAACTGTGTCTGAGTGCTTTGATAAATACAGAATTTTATTTTTGTTCAGTCATGGGCCAGTGACAAAATTATTTATTTTGGTGTGGCTCCAGATCATTGTTAAAACATAAGTGTTGTGAGTGAGTGAGTGAGTGAGTGTTTTAAAGGATTCTGTACTATTTTGAGATACGGACCAAAGATACTAACTTCACTCACTGAAAGAACAAACGATTAGCTTTAGACCTTTTACAATTCTGAGATATAAAGATTTTACAGTACCCCTTAATTAGAAGATCTTTTTTGAGTTAGATCTGGAAACTATATCTTTACCATTGCAAGATAGTACAGAGGTCTACATTCTACCTTTTCACTTTATGCATTTTTGTACATTGATACACCTTTCTTTGTTCATAGCCTTTCTTAAAAACTCGCCAAAGACTTTGTACAGCAACATTTATTCTTACACAACATCAAAATAATTGTCCAACCAGAGCCGTAAATCAAAATGTCTTGCTTCCCAATAAAAAGTCCTGGTTTAGACATAGGTTAGTCCTTGTTTTAACCCTGGTCAAACAATGCAAAAGACAAAAGGGCAAAGGTCAATACATAAACATGACATTAATTTCCGGCCTCCTGGGATGAAAGTTCAATAAATTAGTTTAGGACAGCTGCTTACTGCTCCTGTCCAGTCTATCAGAGAGCACTGGTCGACTCTTGTTTGCGTTCCTTATCTCTGTCACTGCTGTTAACGCTGACTTGCAGGTTTTGCAGTATTTTACAAGACAGCCACCCAGGTAAATGACTTTTAACCCCTTCAAGGACGCTGCTAACTGATCCCCGCATTGCTGATGAGGAAAAGTAGAAAATAAATGGGTCGAGGCATGCGTTGAAGGTGCTGCACAGTAACGCCTTGTCTCTCCAAGCCGGACTTCTCCACTGGATGTAGCCGACAATGTGCGAGACGTTGTAAGGTCCGAAACATAAGGCGAAGACGACAAGAGTTCCCAAAGCCATGCCGATTGCGCGGAGACGCTTGCGGTGGTTGATGTGCTGCAAAGAGGACAGGATCCGAATGAAGTTGATGTAGCAGTAGCTGGTAATACAGAAGGGGATGCAGAATAGGACAATGCAGAGTTCAAGGCGAACCGGAATAAGGACTTGCAATTGCGCTTCAGTAAAGTTCTCATAGCAAACCTCACTTTCCATTTCGCCAACATGGCTGTGCACCTTAGTCGAGACGTTTTGGAAACTTGAGCTGTTGGAGGCTTCAGTAGGGGCAGTTGGATCATTTTTGCCAATTAGTGGGATGATGAAGACGATGCTTAAGTGGATAACAGAGAAAATCCAGAAGAAAATGCTGGCAGCGATGGCATAAACTGGGCGGCGCTTGAGGGAATGCTGTATTGGGAACGCCACTCCCAGATATCGCTCCACACTGATGGCCATGAGGAAAAAGGTGCTGTTGTAGATGGTCATGTAGAAAATAAATCCAGAGAGGGGGCATAGGACATAGGGCATGTCCCAGACCATATTGTTCATGACCTCCTGCATCTTGAAGGGCAGGAAGAGGAGGAAGAGCAAGTCCGAGATGGTCAAGTTGAGCAGAAGGATGTCAATGGGCGTTGCCTTCTGCCGCACCTTTTTGCAGAACGTGTAGAATGCCAGGACATTGGCGGGGAATCCCAGCACAAAGGTGAGGATGTAGACGGACAGGCAGAGACCCGTGTGGCACTGCTGCATGGTGGCAAAGTCACTCAGCCGGAGATCCAACGAGCAAGACAAGCCACATTATGTCCTTGAAACTGGCGGGGAACTGAGAGCAGCACTGGGAGGTTTGGAGCTGTCAGTCAAAGGCGACCACAGGAGACGCTGGGGAGGGGGGTGGGGGGGTGAAGGGCTTCTTATTGGGTCAGTGGCCCGGAACAAACCCGACGAGACAGCGTGGTTTTCCTGTCCTCGGCGATAAACCAACGCTCATGGTTCCCTCACAGGCTTTGAGCTCTGCTGATAAGAGAGAGAATGAAAAGAGATTACCACATTGAGCAACACAGCATATCCAACCAGAGTCCATTTCATTTTTGTTTAGACAGAGCAGCAATACTTTTCAAATTAAATTATTGGAGCCTTGGTCTATTCGGGCAGTTTCCAAATGGTGGGTTGGGATGCAAATGGGGCTTGCAGGTGTGTTGAATATAGTTTCACTTTTCTGCTCATTGAAATGAAACAAAATGGTGAAATAAATTCTGTAAAAAGTGACAGTTACAGAAAACTGCTCAGGATTGAAATTGGGATGCATAACCAACGGTCAAGGTTATAATATGAAGGATTTTAAAAGATGAGAAAGTCCTGGAAGCTTTGGTCAGTCTCAAGTTGGGAATGCTGGGAATCACTGTCTGTTTATATTGGCTTGTCATTATTGAATTAAATGCATTATACAGTGTAAATACAGCAAGTGTGTATTCCAGTGCTGGCTATGTTTGCAAAGAAACATGAAGAAATATATAAATAGTGAAAATGCAGATAAATATGGGCAAATCTAAAGATATCTATAATGATATTGAAGTTTGATTTGTATAAAGTGCTGTTATATAGTTTTGCTTTAATATCCTTACTCAAGCATTGTTGTCCTCTTCAATTATCTCTTAATGAGGACTAAGTGTTCTACATTTAAACTTGTAAACATTCAACAGTTGTGTTTTTATAGCCACTCCTGGCAATATTCACAACTGATCATAAACATTATGACTCTGAGGAGCATCACAAACAGAGGCTCGGCTTCCAAGAATGACTCAGTAACCAGGACACGTCCGGACACTCACGGAACATTTTGCAGTTGTCACGAATTTCGCGAATGAAGGATTTCAAAATGTCAGACTATTTAGCAAGTTAGTCATTAAACAACACTCAGATCAGAATAACAAAAGTATGGTATTATACAGCAAATATGATTACGTTCCTTGGCTATGCATTATAATTAGGATAGAACTAAAATGTGTTACCATCATTTACTATTGATACCTATTACCAAGCTCTTATATATATAAAAAAAAAATAATAATAAATGTTGACAGGTTAAGACTTTGACAATTAGTGTAAAAATTAAATTAGTAAAAAAATTAGTTGCCAAAGTAATTTGTAGATCAGTGGTTCTCAACTGTGGGACCCGGTTTTTCAACAAATGGGTCAGGACGCAAAAGTGTGGATGGAGCATAGCGGTAAATATATGTGCAGTGCAGTTTAATTTTAAGGGTTAAATATTGTGTTAATTCAATGGTAAATTAGATTTTTTTTTTCAGATTTTTTTGCTTTTCTTTTTTCTTTAAGTTATTTTTTCGACATTAATTTACCATGATTTACCTTTATATGAGAAAAAAAAAAGAAAACAAAAAGAAAAAAATGCCTTTAAAATAAACTGCACATTGCACATACAGTATATTTATTTTCACTCTCTGTGACACACTTTTGGGCCCTGACCCATCTGTTGAAAACCTCCACTCTAGTGTAAAGTGTTACCAGCGATTTAGCAATGGTTACAGGTTGTGAAAAGAATCACAGAATAACTTTTGTTTATTTTGATAGTATAATATTTGAAGTATAATAGTACTTATAATATGAATTGTACTTAAAGGTACTGTTCAACAATTGCTTTATTAATTTCAATGGAGATCACAATAAAACACCAGATACCTGAGCTCAATGAGTAATGATTTAGTTATTAAAAAGTAAAAGAGAGAAATATGAATAGCAGTAGTAGTAAATATGATGTATTGTCTTACCGTTGAGGCTCCATTGAATGGCAGTGATCAGAAGCGTGTCTCTTATATTCTGGTGGTGCGTGGGGGAAACTTTGCTCAGCCTTCCAGGGGAGTGTGTGATGAAACCGAAGAAAAGCCACAACTTAAAGCAACATCTTTACTTCCTCCTTGTCCGTTTATCACACCTCGACAAGAGTTGTACCATTTCAGAGTATACTATAACCCACTTGTGGTGCGCCTTGTTCCACTGTGTGCTTTCCTCGGCACGCCCACATGTGACAGCTGCTTTAACACGACATCCCCTTTATTTACATGCTTATCTCAAACATTAAGCAGAAGTAATAGGATTATTTATAAAGGAGATGCTGCTGCGATGTAGGCTATTGTTTGTGGTTGCTATGGTAACTAGTGGTCATGAATGAAACTGTTTTGTGAAAGTAGGAATTGAAGTTGATAATGTTAAGAACTCAGATGGAGGGCCAGTGTTTATTTCTTGTTAGCATAACGGTCGACACACTGACTATATTCATTATTTTGGTTTAATGCCCTGTCTACTGACAACAAGCATGCCTGCGTGGTTGAATATTTCACCACTTTTTGTTACTACTTTAAAAAAAAAAAAAAAAAAAAAAAAAAACGATAAAGAGATATTAACTATAGGACATGCCAAGAAAAAATAAAAACAGAATGATATGAAAGTGTTCCTTATGTATGCAGTTACTTCCAGGACAGAATCATGTCTGTTTCAATGCAGAGTTGCATGTTCCACTATGAATAAAATGTTTTATGAGGTAATGGAATCTTTGCATTTATGTACAGTTCACAGTGTTCCTGTTTTGTTGGGAATAGGCTGCGATCATGTGATGTCAAAACATTGTGTAGAATTTGTTGCGAAAGTGTCAATGTGCAGATTTTTTTTACTTGGTTTAAGGTTAATATCTATGCAATTACTAGGCCTAACTATTATGAAAGGATTTTTTTTTTCACTATTGAAACACAAAGTCATGATATTAATCAGTGGTGAAATGTAATGAAGTAAAAGTACTTATTTACTTTATTTAAGTACAATTTTCATGTATCTGCACTTTACTTAGGGAACTTTCACTCTTACTTCACTGCATTTTAGAGCAAGTATCTGTACTTTTTACTTTTACTACTTTTACTCCACTACTTTTTTTAAATTGATTTTAAAAAGTATTTTGAGCTTGATTTAATTCATTTGTTTTTGCCGTGTCATCAGCGTAGACACAGTACATAAAAGTTGCAGTAAAGCAGTACTCTCACCTCATCCTCACCTACAGATTTAATCTCTTTTATTGCTTTAAATTAAACTTTACTTAGTTTAGATTCATTAGTACTTGAATCTGTGCAAAATTATTTTTTTACTCACGACTAAATTTGAAAGTAAGTATGTTTATACTAGTGTTGTAGAAATAAAAAGCAGAAGAAACAATTTTCATGCGATACTTTCACTTTTACTTGAGTACTTTACTCCTTTATCTGTACTTTTACTTAAGTACACAAAAATGAGTACTTCTTCCACCACTGATATTACTCAATCACAAGCATGATTGTGGTCAGTGAGTTTGGTTATGGTTTTTGAAAATAGTGTCTACTGGCCCCTGTTGTTTGAGTTTTTGACATAATCAAATCTTATATCCAATATCAAGTCCCCTGCTTATTCAGTGTCCTTTTTGTCCAAATATGGCAAATCAGCTCCCACTGTTATGTAGAACTATGAGGTATACTTTAGCTGAAAAAATCCAATGCTAGCTTAGGAAACTGTATCAGAAATTAGTCACATCTTTCCTTAACAGCCTCGTTCTCCTCAGCAGCTGTATCTAAACCAGGGCAGACAAGAACCTGCAGGAGTTCCCCTCATAAATCTGTCTTCTACTGTATATGTTTCCAACTGATATGAAACAATGATGAAATTCTGTAATTCTGGGATTGAGATATCACACCAAATTTGGCCAGGAATCATTCCAAGCTGTATTTTATTTTACAGTATTTCAAAGAAGAAAGAAGAAAGAGTGTCACAGGAGTCTCGCGAGGAAGCGGCACATGGTTTGCAAAACAATAAGCTAGCGATGGCTTTATTTTTTGATTTTTGTGATGTCAGGGCAGCCAAATGGAAGAAAAAACTTTGTACAGATACACAGAGGGGAAAGCGAACGTAAAGCCAAGCAAGGGATCATATAGGAGTCAATTGTTTTTGTGAGTATTTACAACAGTGCTTCTTTTCAAACTGTAGGGGGAGCTCCATAGAGAAAAATGAAGCAAAAGCAGCAAAGGCATATGCAAAATTACTGAGTTCAACTTTAAAACTTATTATATACAAATATTTATAAAAGTGCACATATTTATAGTATAGAGATTTATGCAGCTGAAGATGCACTGCCCCCTACAGGTAAGGGGTGTTACTGCTCCACTCAGTCAGGTCAGTTCATTTGACAGAGCTCAATCTCAATTTGAACCAGACCAACTAGATCCTCAACACAGGATGTTTCTAGATCCTAGTACAGAACAGGTTATGTCAGTGGCACGGCTTGGCACAATGCATGCTGGGTAAGCACTGATGTCACCACAGGGCCAGCTTTGGGCAACCGCCCATATATATGATGATAAATAGCTTTTTGAAAAATGACACATGCACAACATACAGTATTTCTTACAATATCTTAGCTGTATTATTATTAAATCTAAAATCTTGCATAGATTTAGCTCTTGATGTCACATTAGGGCAAAAACATTTAAGTAGACTTTTATTGGTATGCTGTCAGTAATTTAAATCAAAAAGAGAGTAACTCAGTAGACTGTTAAGAGTTTATTTCCCATCATTATCTACATTCATTTCACATTTCCTTTTATCATTCTCATTAGTTTTTTTGGTTTGTTTTTGTTTGCTTGCTTGCTTGCTTGCTTGCTTGTTTGTTTGTTTGTTTGCTTGTTTGTTTGGTTGGTTGGTTGTTTTCACACATTTTGAATCCCTGGTGAAAGCTTCTCCAAACTAGTGCAGTACAGGTTTAGGGCAAGTTTCAAACAGGATTTTCTCAGGGCAGTGAAGTGAATCTCACATTTTTATCTTTTACTAAAATATGGCATAGGCAGCAGCATTAATATTTATTTACTCATTAGACAGTTGAACTAGTAAAACAGAAGTGGGTGAAGTACTCAAAGCGTACCTAGTTACTTTCCACCTTTAACAAAAAAACATATACTGTATTAAACCCATATGGTACACATCTACTGTGACCTCTCTTAATGCTTTGTGCTTATCCAAACATTAACCATTTGTTTGCACAGCCACATAGACACACATACACAGCCATAAAAATCATCTAGGAGTTTATTTAAGGCTGATGAAGCATGTCCTCTGTGGCCTTCCGTAGGTGAAAAACACACTTATGGATGTGCAGGCTCAGTAACCTGTGTACCACTTAACAACACAGCAGCCTGGTGGAGGAGCCGGGGTGAAAGACGCAGTGCAGGTATTCACACTCATTTAATAACGTCAGGGAAAAAAAACAAGCCATAATGACTCTGAAGTGATGTAACTTAATGTACTGTATGTAAATGACTGGGCTTTTTCTTCTTACAGCACACTTTCTCCTCTGTGGGTTCTCTGTGACATACCTGTTTTTATTTTTATATGTATTTGTTTATTGCATACATATTGCTTATCAAATTCAGCGCACCATATTTTTGAATGATAAATACAAGATTTAAAAAGAACTCAACTGGACTTGATTTTAAAAGTTGAAGGCGTTTCTCTCTCACCCAAGAGGCTTTCTCAAAACAGTTGACCATCAGCGGACAAAGGACTTCTAACGACCAGAAAGTACTGCAGTCTTTCATCCACTCTCATGTCAAAAACTCCTCTCTACAAGGAGCATAAAAACTCAGCTCTCTTACCACGTTCATTCAGAATTGTGAGAGGTTTAAAATCCAAGTCCAGCGATTCAGTTAGCCTGGGTATTTTTGAGCTCACTGCCATCTTTGTACCATGTTGCTGCTTTAATGAAGTAAAAATGCGGGTTTAGGTGAACAAAAAACTTGTATTTTCCAATTTCCAAGATTCTGCTTTGCAATTTGGTGCGAAATCTTGTCATCATCTCTGAAATCTTTTGTTTGGCTAAAACACCCAGAATGCACCTTAGGGTCCTTCACACACTAGTTTAGTCTGTGTAGTTGGTGGTACAAGAAAAGCCCAGAGAGGTAAAAGTTTGTTGTGTTATTAAAAAATATAATATTTTATTAGTGTTCGCTCCAAAAAGAAGTGCACCATCTTTTTGTGCCACACACCAAGATCACTGCTACTTTTTAACACGCGACTGTGATTCTTAACTGTTTAATGGCAGTTTGTGCTTTCCTAATAAGCTAATATTTATCAAGTGTTCATTAAACAAACATAAATTTATTAAATGATTACTGGGACAGGTTAAACAGAGGAGCCGCCTCAGACTGAAGAATCTTAATAGAATTCTGACCTTCCAGAGCAAACACAGAGACAGTGAATTTCTCAATCATGTAACAGTATTCTATATTTTCCTGAAATGTTGACTACTTCTGTACTGAGAAACCTGTCCACAGCCCACAGACCTAGATCTGAGGGCTCTGTTTAAGGTCAAGGCCTTTGTTTGTGACCCATTTGCAATGAGACAATGGAAAAATATGTGTTGAAATTTTACTTGTTCAATAGATACATCAATATATCAGAAATACATGACATTCCTTGGGCTCTGGTCAGTCTAATGTTCAGAGCAGTTAGTGCTCTTGCCTCCCAGCAAGGAGGTTGTGAGACCTATCCCCGGGCCAGATGGTCACACAAACTCTCGTGGTGGAGTCTGCATGTCCTCCATGTGTTACTGTGGGTTATCTCCAGGTCCTGCATCTTCACACCGTCCAAACACATGCATGTGCGGCAAATTAATGACACTAAATTTGTCTACCTGTGTATGTCTCTGTGTCAGCCCTGAGACTAACTGTCCACTGTCCAGGGTGCACCCCACCTAAGGCCCATATCTACTAGAAAAAACTGATGTGCAGTATAAAACACAAAACCAGGGATGTTACATTTCCACTATAAATCCATGGATTCAGAGAATATGTATAACACATTCCAAACCATGATTTCAATATTTCACTATAAAAAGCAATAATGTAGTATCATGTCCCGGTATTTTCCCCTAACCACATCAAAAGCAATGCCCTAAATACTGAATAAAAATAGTTCCTTATAAGTGTGATTTCCGACACATAAAATGCTGACATGACGTTTTCTTGGTTCATAAATGTTGACTTTGAGGTTTTTTTCTGCAGACCGCTGAAACCACAGAAGTCTGGGGCTGGTTTTACGTAACTCTGTGTGTTCCACTGTGAGCACTGATTCAGGCCGTCACGCCAGGGGCTTTCAGAAGTGATGTGTGAGGAGCCGTCCATGTTACACCAGGTCCCATTGCATCAGGACAGGACAACCAGCTTCTGCTCTGACTCACAGCCATTCAGCACACAGGCAAATCCAAGAGAACTGTCATATTCCACTTTAACTCTTTCTTATCTTGGGTAAGAAAAAAACTCACTGATTTCTCTAATGTGTTAAAGGGGATTTACGCGCTTTTACTTTCATACTCTACTGTGCAAAAGTCTTGAAGAAAATTACAGAACAAAGAAATTGCAAAAAAAGATGGAAGCACAAACTAGAAGCGTAGACATTTGCCAAGGCTGGTCCTGCCAACTGGTCCTATCTCGCAATTGTAAAGATTTAATGCCCAGGTATGGACTCAAACTTTTAGTTCAGGGGTAAATGCTTTTTCCATTGAGTCATATATATCTCATAATGGTAAAGAATCATCTAAAGCTACTCATTTGTTCTTTTAGTGAGTGAAGTTAGTCTCGCAAAACCTAAACCTAAAACATGCTCAATAGGCTACTCCTCCAGCTAAGCACTCCTGACCAGAGTCCTGGCTCAAGATCTGGAGAAGGGCCCCCAGGCGCTGTACCGTGGCATCCCACTGCTCCTGACAGGTTGCCCCAGCGGGATTGAAAGGTGGGTCAAATGCAGAGAACGAATTTCCATACAGGGATCAATAAAATATACAATTTTTGTTCTTTGTCCATTACTGACCTTTCTTGAAATTTCCATTTAAAAAAATGTAGAAATCTGTATTTTTTTTTTTTGTAAAGCACTCATAGATAACAGCATTTTTGACACCTTAATAAAACTTTTGCAGTACTGCACCATTGGATCAAGATATCATACGCTATAATGTAGCTACATACCAGAACAATGCAAAATATCAAAAGAAAATGACCCACTTATTTGAAATCAACTGCATGCTAATTTTGGCAAAGCAAGTTAAACACATAACAAAGGATGAAAGTCCCAAAGCCACAAAAATTACAAATTCTGCACAGATATTCTTATTTTGCCAAATTGAAACTATCTGAATGTACAAGTGCTGTCAGTAACTGGGTAGAGAACATTGGAACTAATTAAAACCAGGCTCAACCAATTTGACAAATAATCTCATATTGATTGTCAGAATGATCTTACATATTACAGAGTCACAGACATAAACCAAAGCTGGCACAGTAACATTCTGGCTAAACCCCACCCCCTTGCCAAATGCCTGGTTTTTAGTGTGTGCCACAGAACATTAGCATCCTAGCTAACGGCTAAAAGCTACATGTCACTAAAAACACTCAAAAACATTTTGTAGCATTGTTAGTCCATATGTAAAGTTTGTTTGCTAACTGAATCTGTGATTCATGTGTGTGCAAATATGTTACATGTGATAAGTATGTTTGACAATGACAAACTTTAAAAAAAATGTTTTTTGTTTCTCTGACCATTTGCTTAGGTTGCATGAGAAATAAACACTTACTTCTGTTAGTGTTAAAACCACACCACCCACTGAGGCACTTTAAGTTATAGGAAGACCATAATATTTTTTCAATAGGCAAATAACCATTAGGCACCAAAAATAGCAAAATGTGCATGAAGAAAAGGAAATGACAAGGAAGAAGTACTCCATTTCTATACTTAAGTAAATGTACAGATAATGGAGCAAAAATGTACTCAAGTAAAAGTAAAAGTAAAAGTATCACCTTAAAATAAAAGTACTCTACTACTACTACTTAAAGTATTTTGCACCAACTTAACAACTCTGATCTGATAAATGTGAGGGATTTTGCTGAAAAATTGTGCTGATTATTGTTGAAATGAACAAATTGGTGCAGTACAAGAGACTGAATCTGTCACTGAGGTCTTTTAATTGGATGTTTTTAAGGAGTACAACTTTACTGCAGTGGTTCTCAACTGGTCTGGCTTCGGGACCAACCATCATCAGCTCATAATGACAAGCCACGACCCAATTAAAAAAGATATTTCATATTGAGGAAAATTAAGCAGATATTAGAACTGGATTTTTGCCCACGACCCACTGAAAACAGCTCTGCAGCCCACTTTTGGGTCCAGACCCACCAGTTGAGAAACACTGCTTTACTGCATCTTTTATATTTAAGTAGCTACTGTGTGTCTACACTAAGGGTACGACAAAAACACATTGATTTTAAACCAAAACTCAAAATACTTTGTACTTCAAAACAATTCTTAAATGTAGTGAAGTAAAAGTAAAAGTACCCCTCGTAAAATGTACTCAAGGATATTACAGATACATGAAAATTGTACTTAAGTAAAGTAACTAAGTACCTTTACTTTGTTTCATTCCACCACTGGTCAACATTTAGCTGTATTTACATCAGCTCGACAAATAGTTACAGAACCACTGCAGGCCACAATAGTTGTAGCAATGCATATATTTATATTTGCAGTAGTAGTAATAGTAGTAGTATAAGCAAGTGGTTTTAGTTTGCTCCATCATGACGCTGACTGGGAAAGCAGTTTGTTTGATTACCCGCTCATTTCTAAGAACAATAATAATGTTTACAGTGATAAAATATAGAAGCAAAGAACAGTGTGTAAATATAAACACTGCCCCTTCTGTTTTATATTGTGACACGTGTCCCGCCTCATAATAACTAAATACATAAACACACAGTTAGACAGCTGTTGGACAGAAGAGTGGGGTTTTCCCAGAGGTGTTGGACAGGTGAAGGTCTTATCGCAGGTCACACACACTTGGTCCGGGAAAGAGGACGGGAGTCAGATAAAGCACATTCAACAACAGTCATTATAAGAAAACAATGGGGAAGATGATAGATATGGTTCTAAAGCTGACTGAGTTTAAGTGGGCCATGAAGTCATCTGTCATTACTGAAGAGGCTGAAGATACACTATTTACACAGGATTATTATTATTTATTTTTTTACATAATCAAAGAAAAACAGCTCTTCACTTTCTTAGCCTTTTTGTATGATGCCATTTTATGATAACATTTAAAAATAGCTGTGAGGAATCAGTGGAAAAAAGCTGTACACTGTTTTTTGAGATGAATGCATGAGAGCAGACTGGATGTAGATGAGTTGTTGATTGGTCAGTGCTGTCAGAGAAATTTTAGCTTGTAAAGTTCTGACTTAATAAGAATAGACAGAGAATCATAGATGTCAATCAAAACACAAAGGTTTATTCTTTTTCTTACAGCTAGGAGACAAGTAAATACAAGGCACAAAGTTGTCTAGCGTGAAAGATTTTAAACAATAGTTCTCCCCCCCACATACACACACACACACCTGTGGAAAATGACTGCAGACTGAGGGGGGGGGGGGGCCCAGTCTGCAGTCATTTTCCACAGGTGCAGTTTCTTTATGTGTGTGTGACTGTAAGTGTTTGGGTGCAAAGACTAAAAACATATCAGTGCAAGACATAGTACATGAGTTCTTTTACAGTCTAACATATTATTCACACAAATATTTTAAGAAGTGCCGGCAGGGATTTGTGGGAGAGCTTGAGGTTTGTGGAGCCAAGCGTCCTGAGGCCTCAGAAAGACAGTGCCAAAGAATACAGGATTACTCAAACAAGCGTGAATGTGAATGCAATGTGAATACAAGAATTAAAAACGATTATTTGGCCATTCAGCTTTATGCAACAATACATAGAGAGATGATTCAAACCAGCAACAAGGGATGATGGAAAAAGTTGCATCAGGAAGGGCATCCTGTATAAAACATATAGGCCAAATTAATATGTGAATCCCTGCACACTTGACACTTGGAGGAATTCTTACTTCTGAGTGTGTCACTTTGCTCCAGTAAATGTAAAAATACTCATGGCTGCCTTCACCACATTTGCTGCTATTATTAATTTCTCATTTCTATTTTTGAAACTGCCAGTGAGTATTTTAGTAGATCCTAAATTTCTTAACAGAGGAAGTAACAACTGCTGCTATAAATAACTGACACTCATAACACTGTATGCCACGCTGAGTTCACCTTTTTCTAGCTTTGATCCCAGGTGTGCGCTGTACAGTTTGAGAGACTTCATTCACCCCATCATCGTGGCAAACCTGCATTAACCTGTGTGTTCATGATGACACACCAGACCAGGCAGTGTGGAATGGACAATGTGTCTGTTATATTTAAGGTACAAAGTAAGGTTTTTGCTACATTATGTGCAGTGTGTTCCCAAATTCAGTTCAAGTTACTCTGCAACCTGTGTACGTGCATCAAAGGTACACAAATAAAAAGGAACCGAAACTAAATGACTCACTTCTGCTATTATGACAAATTTAGTAAAAGTATAGTCATCGAAACCTAAACCTTAATGATTTAATATAATTTGAGAGTACCTTTTATTTTTCAAAGAAAGCTTACATGTGATCAAGGCAACTGCACACACAATTTGATTAAAAAAAATAGTATTGGTCTATTCCAATATTTATTTATTTATTTATTTGCCATTAAAATTGTATTGAATTTTAAAGTTTTATAATCACAAATTTAGACAACATGTGAAGCACAATCCTCTTCTTACCCTCCCACTTACCTTCCCCAAAAGTAAATGTATAAGAGAGAATATTACCAAAAACAAAAACAAACTACAGGCGCTGCTAACATAATTAAATAGATAACAGTAAAGCAACATAAATAAACAACAGTTATAATCCAAAAAATAATAATAATTTTAACTAGAGCAAACTGAACGCGGTAAAGACGGCATTTAAAATATCAAAATTTCCTTTCAAATTATAGTACGCAGATCTTGTAGTTCATTCCATTTGTCAAAATAAAATGGATTTGCAGATGTATAAATGGTTCTGCAACTACTTGCAGAATTCAGTAGCTTATGTAGCGCTAATTGCTCATGTAAATGTTTTTTACTTTTGGCTTTTCCCTTTCTGAGGTCACCACAGGAAATCCTCTGCCTCCTACAGTCTGCAGTGAGTTACATACTGAATTGACATAGGTTTTACACCAGATGCTCATCTTAAATGCAAGCTCCTCTCCGTTTATCCAGTCTTGGGACTAGCTCAAGGAGTATGCTGGCTTGTGACCCCTTGTGGCTGGATTTCTAATTGCTCCTGTAAGAAAAACATAAAGATAGTGACTAATATTCTCTATCCAGTCTCCAAAATTGTGCGTATTTGCCAAGTCGTTTCATTTTGGTGACTCCTAACTCGACTTTGGACGTTATGTGTTTTTTGAGGGCCAATGACTTTTGTAACCACAAATATTGCTAATGTGGTGACTGAAGTAGAATCACTTATTTCATATTTGATTCACAGGTTCCATTCTGGCACAGTAAAGAACTAAATAACTACACTAAACTAAAGCTAAAACAAGTTAGCGTTGGTTAGTGCTGTATGCTAATTAAAAAGATATATTATGCTTTTATTTATCTTTTTAAACCAATCTTAGTCACATCTAGAAAAGCATTGCATGTTTTACAACCTTTAAAAAACATTATCTGACTAAAAAATAAATCTACTGGTGCTATAAAAGAAACAGGAGAAAAGACCAGCAGAGGGCAGCAGAGGGTCCTGTTTAAATGAACTTTCGACTTGGACCAGTGTTCAGGTGATAATGAATGGACTTGGACTTGACTTGGATGTTTTTTTAGTGACTCAGACTTTATTTTAACGACTTGGGCTCAGACTCGCACTGTGGGAGCTGATGACTCGCCCTGGACTCGACTTGGACTAGCCCTATGTGACTTGGACTTAGACTCGGAGACTGGAGAGAGACCAGGACTCGAGAAATGATGACTTGACTACAACACTGGCTGAGGATGTTGCTAATGCACACAGTCTACTGCAAAATGTATTTGTGTACCCCATTAAAAGGGTTCTTACACTTTTTTTTACCAAGAATACGCCATGCCTTTTCTAAAACTTTTGACTAAATTTCCCCAAAAAATTACTTACTCATCTTTAAATAGCCTGTCCTATTTCGGGCCCTGGTCCTGGGATGTTCTGTAGGCCAGGATAAGGTTGAGGTCTTTCATCCCTTTGTTAGGTTTTAAACAAAAAATATCAGAGTTTTTAGTGTCCAGCTGTACCTGTATTTTGTAGTTGTGCAATCTCAATGTCTTGAAGATTTTATGTTTTCTTGTGATTGTAAATATTGGTGATAGTGTTGTACATCAAATGTCTAATGGCTGCTTGTACTCTGCACTTTGTCAGTACCTCTGCCTCATCTTGGACAGCTAGGACATCCATTTTTTCCTGGTTAAATAAAGATAAATAAATATTCAAAATGTGGTACATTAGAAACATACTTTTGCTGCAGTTTCAGTTGTTAAATTTGGAAATTAATCAGCTGAAGAAAAAAAACTGTTGGGGCTTCTTTGTTTAGAATTATATTATTCCACTAATTTTACTGACTTATAGCATATACACTGGCGATTAAAAGATAATTATGCAATATTAGATAGAAACTATTCATCTATGCTGTTTTAAAGCATTACCAAATTACTAAAAAAAAAGCACACACAAAAAAAAAAGATTTAGTTCAAATATTCTGACAAAAAAATGATTTAGGTCACTTTTTCCTGCAAGAAGAGGCCAAAAACACAGCGCTTCTACTCAACACTTATATTTACTGTATTCTAGCTGGCGCAGGTTTAACTAGGAGTGGCCCAATGTTCCTCAGACTGTTTACATTGACAGTTCTTGAAATTGACTTTTCCAGATTTTCCATGACTGTACAAACCCTGCATTAACATTTTTCAATGTTTAAAATATATACTATTACAAAATTAATCATTATTAATATATCCATTAATTCAATTTTTTTGCAGACCCTCAACCTATGGTGCAGGGACCCCTGGGGGTTGCCAGACCCTATTTTGAGAATGGTAGATATAGAAAAGCCTTAGTATGAAATGGTAAAATATGCACTGGGACTATAATGCTTAATAGAGCCACTAACTATAGAATAATGGCATTAGGATAAAGTTGTAGGATGTCCCATAAAGGCATTTCATTTTCTAATTTTAGAATATAGAGAAATGCAAATATTCAAATTGGATAGGCATTAATTATTGCCAACAGAAAAGATAATTTATCACAATTGGTTCAAGTCTTCAGTAATGCACCACTGTGGCGTCCTTATTACAGTACAGAGGAAATAATCTGGTCAGCACTGCAGCCATTCACTCTGCAGAGGCCACTTTGAAGCTCAATTGACACAGCTGTTGGCCACGGAGTGCTGGAGCTGCAGAGAGCACAAACTGGGTCTGTGCAGAGGACCGGAGTCTGCAGAGACGCGGACGTGACTGTGCGCGCCGTCTCCTCCATTTACTGTAAATGGACTAAACACAAATGCCGTCTGGTCCCTTCGGTGTTCTGAGAAAGGGGAAGGAAAGAGTTTGGTGAAGTAGCTGTCAACACACAACATGCAATAAGTTAGAAAACCTCTCTGTTGAAAACACTAACAGACAGAAGAGAGCACAGTCTTTCATCACCGCCAGCTTTGGTAATGCTCCGGACTGCACCAAGTAAACACAGAGTATCGACTAGTCTGCAGTAAATATTACAATATATTTTTCATAAGAATTGGTTTATTGATGAAGGAAAAATACAGCTTCTTGTAGAAATGCTGACTTATTATCACGCTGCAAAATAGAAATATGGAATGGATCCTACTACAGCCATGTCTTAAAAAATAAATAAGTGGCCACTGCAGACACAAAAGCACTTGTAATTATTATTATGATATACAAATTTGTAGCATTTAGGATTCATGTATTTGTCTGTTACAACATTTATTGGCTTGATGTTTTCTACGTAATAATCTATGTGAAGAAGACGTTAGGTGATAGTCAAAGACAATAATAACAACAAACATGGTGGCGGTGGAGGTTTTTACAGTTCATTTATTGAGGAAGATGGTAAAAATATTAGGTGGGACACATGTGGTGAGTGGGTTAAGTGACAGGAAGGGCATCCGGCATAAAAACCTGCCAAAATCACCGCGACTGGTTCATTATGGTGAATCCTAATGAAAAAGGGGGCAGCGGAAAGGTCTTTAAGGCAATACGTTAGGCATAAACAGCAGTATTTTGTATGGATTTTTTTTTATACATTACATTACACCAACATGCTTGTTGTTCTAAAAAGTTCAGTTATTATCTTCTGTGTTTACTGTGGAACAGTGCACATTAGTGACACCAATGGTCAATGTATGAACTGCTGTGCCCATATAAGAAGTTGCATTGTTACTGTTAAGTAACAAAAGTGTCCCCATCAGAAAATATTATAAAAATTGTATACATTATTTTTTTTTTTTTGCATAAATCTTTTAATCCACTTGTGTCCTGATCATAAATATCAAATATTTAATTATTTTTTGAATTTTAACCCTTGCTATGCCAGTGTATGTAATAGCATATAATTTATTACTTGTATTTATTTATTTATTTATTTATTTATTTATTTATTGCTGTAAAAAAATCAGACACAAAAAATTACATAGTTTTAATATTCTCAAACCAAAGTGGATTTTTGGGGTGGGGGGGTGGGGGTGGGGTTACAGCCTTAGGTCTGAAGATCACCAACATTTATTTTTAGGGATGATTTTTTCCTGTCCTATCCAAACACCAACTCCCATTAAAACTAGTTGTAACATTTTGTTACTACAAAAAAAAATGATCTGCCATTGGGGTAAGAAAATTCCACTTACTCCATTGGCAGATAATTTTGCTTGAAATAAGTAAAAATGGCTTAAAATTAAGACAGAAATAATTTGAAACAAGACATCATCTAGACATATTAGTAAATAAATCTAATTTAATAAAACATTACTCAAATCAAGGTTGATAATCTGAATTCAAGTAATTTCAGCTAATGCTAGATATGCTAGATGCTAGAGTTTTTGCAGTGTACGGGTGAAAGTAAGACCTCTTAAGCCCAGAAGAATCAGTTCCTCCTTGAAACATTGTAGATGGATGTGATGATTGAACATTACACAGAACAAGATGATTATACTTCAGTAGTTCTGGCTCTGTAATGTACAAGTGGGAACTATAAAATCAATCTTGAAGTTGTTCTTAAAATATATACTATACTCTCATTTATGTTAAAAGTAATCTTGTAGTACTTAGATGTTATTTCCTTCATAGTGCACCAAAATGTTGCAAAGGAGGCTTAAAGAAACATTCCATCTTGTACTTACACATTTACAGAAGCTGTTCGCATCACACAAGCTCCAATTATCACACCAAAAGTTAGCGTTAAACTTCTACTTAGTTGTGTGCGTGGGTCTCACCACATGTTGTTGGCTCACATATTAATTGCACACGCTGGCACTGCACCACATTTTCAAATAGAACTAGAGGAGAGTTTCCTTTTGGTTAGGCGCTACTCGAGGAATTGATGTGTTCATTATAGAGCTGATTAGCTGCTCTGGGTGGGGAGCCCAGGGCGGAAAAATCCATTTAGCCTCTTTTGCTTTCATACTCTCTTCCATTTCTCCCACACAGCTCCGTCCTCCAACTGTTGTTCGTCGGTCGCAGGTCACACTTGGTAAGGCTGCCAGCCAAATGTACAAGATTACCGTTTCAAGCCTTAGTTTTTGATTGTGTCGATGGGAATAAGTGTGTCCTCGTCGTGTTGGAGGCAAAAATCACTCTTCAAATAGCAGTGTGGTGGCTTAGCAGCGACCGAACTCATCGTGGGAATGGGAGAATTATGTTGTTGTTTTTTTTTTCTTCCATCACAAATAGGAGGAAGCTTATAGGTTCATGCTCCGGGTTCTAACACAGGGATTAGCAGCAGCCGTCTGGTTATGCTCAAGTCTGTAAAGCCCTGAGACACAATCTCTCATTGTTCTGATATCTGCAGACACAATTACTGCTTTATTTCCAGCACAGAGATGACATTTAGCACATGTATGGGACACAGTGTATAGTATATTAAGCATACACTAATTTATAGGGTCATGTACTGTACAGTATGTTTAATATGTGGCCCTACAATGTGGTATTTCACTTGGGACATGAATTATCAGAAGTGGAACCTCATAGAAAAGATACAAGTGTGGTTAAGTAAAAGAAGATGCTGCTCTTTTTGCCTAGGAGTGGCCATAGTTGATGATGGTTTCTTTAAAAAGGAGGTTAAAAAAAAAAAAACATTGTCAAAACATAGGCACCTACACAAAATGGCCATAAAGGATTCATATCTGAGGGTCAATCTTTCCTGTGTACGTAAATTCAAGACAAAAATACAGTTAGTCATCTTTATTGAGCTAATAACAGCATAGACAGCATGTTTTTGCTGCATCTAGTACTTTCTGTGACAATGTTCCTTTTCTGCTCTTTTTGTTCCAGAATTTAAACAAATTCAGCCGTCACAAATCATAGCATAATATTTTTAAGGCATAAAGCCTGCCATCTTTTTTGAGCTGTCTATCATGTTATAATGTTGTTCTCTCATCAAAAACATACCCAGAGTAGTGTTTTCTTTCATTCACGCTTGTACAGTAATCTTGTATTTTCTGGCGCTAAGTTTGTGAGACCTCAGCACGCTCGGTTATACAAATCCCCGCCCACTCCAGGAAGCAGCGATCAATCAACAAGGCCTCTATATCCAGTCTGCTCTCATTCACTTGTCCAAAACAAAACAAAAAATAAAAAAAATAAAAAATAAAAAATCTTACAGCTCTGTTTCCATTGATTCCTCAGCTATTTTTCATTTTGTGGTAAAATGGCATCATACGAAAAGTTTAAGGAAGTTAAAAGCTTTTTTTCACTGTTTCTGTTCAAAATAGCACAACAGAGCCACACTCTGCTGCCCTCTTTCTTTATGGCACTAGTAAAGCATGTATTGGAAATTTTCTTTTCATCTCACAGTGTTTTTAAAGGTGTTCAAGAGAAGAAAACTGTATTCAGTGACATTGCTTTACATGCCCTCAAGGGGGAGCTTTGCTGTTGTTTTGCATTGTTATAATTTAAAGAATTAACTATAATTGTACATGCTTTTGGTGACAATATTCTGTTTGACCTACCTCTGTCTAGGACCTTTGATCACCACAGATATGAGAAAATGGATGCAATTTGTGCCCAAAACTCCACTGAGTATGCTCCGTTGGCCTTAGCACGTACCATTTTTGCAGACCTGATCTGTGACCTCTGACCTTGTTCATTAATGTGTCCAAAAGAAGAATGGCACTAGTTATAATGATACATGCTTCTTGTCTTCACATATATTTACAACTGCCGTGAGGTTACTGTGACTTTCACCTTTGACTCCATTTCCTCTCTGGTCCCAGTGAGTGCTCAACCGAACCTCTCCAAACGAAATGAAGCTGGACGGCCTAAAATCCTCCAGCCCCGTCCCGAATGCTCTGTCTGTGGGTGATTCATGAGAGACCACAAAGGGCACAGAGAGCTCCACCACAAACAAACCAGAAACCACACTTTATGACCAATGTGCTCTCAGTTCTGTCAGCTGCTGCCACCGAACTGACTGTTACCATGGCAACAGAGGTCACATTTCTCTATTTGAGAGTTAAGCCTTGTGGAAAAGTTTGTTGTTGTTTTTTTGTTTTTTTGTTTTGTTTTGTTTTGTTGTTGTTGTTGTTGTTGTTTTTTTTGTTTTTTTGTTTTTTTGGGGGGGTATTAAATTGTCAAATAATATAATATTCTTATTGACACTGTGTGTGACAGGAAGGGCATCTGGTGTAAAAAAACAACAAAAAAAACTGCCAAGTCACTATGCTACTGGTTGGCTGTGGCGAAAAAAGGGGCAACCAAAATGTTTTTAAAAATGAAAGAAAAATATTAAAATAGATGAAAGTGCTTGACAAAAATAATTTGCCATTGGTGTCAACGCAACCCTTTCCATTTCTCCAGGCTTGGGATGGGCACAAAGAGTACATGAAAACAAACTAACTTGGGCAAATGGCAATGTACTGGCTTGTATGCTGTCAGTGAGTATCTCTTCTGGACATTACACTGTAAAAAAAAAAAATTAATCTGTAAAATTTACGGTAAGCTGAGGTTACCAGAGTTTTACTGTAAAACAATCTGGTTACAATATAAAACTTTACATTGAATTACCTTATTTTTTACATTACAGTACCATAAAACTATATTTTTGTGCAGATGAGTCATAAGTCAAGGCAGAAAAAGTGCTTAGTTTAATGAAAAAGTCTTACGGTAAAATTCTGGCAACAACACCTGCCAATATTTTACCATAAACGTAACAGATTTTTTTTTACAGTGTAACAAGTGGCTCTCTATACTGTAGTGCTGTACTTTTTTTATAATTATTTAAAAAATAAAAGATAATTAACAAAATTGACAGACATTAAACTGTTCCCTAACTGTTTTTTTTTTTTTTTTTTACACCAGATGCCCTTCCTGACACAACCATCTGAAATTTTCTAGCCTTGGGACTGGCATAAGGCATAAGACATGAAAACAAAATGATTTGGGCAAATGCCAGTGAACCGGCTACATGTGTGCTGTCAGTGAGTATATTGAGAACATTAGCAAAAGGCTGGCTATGAGCTATAAAGGCTATAAGCTACTAGCGATGTAGCTTGCAGCTTAGTTGTAAATTCACTGAAGTTTAAGCATACTTGCATGGGCTTGTAGATATTTGGGTCAGTGTAGTCCTTGTGCTGGTCCCAAGCGTGGATAAATGGAGAAGGTTGGGAAGAGTATTCAGCGTAAACCTATTTTCTGCAAACTAAGAAGTAGATAATTAGCCGAGGTGACCCCAAAAGGAAAAAGCTGAAAGGCAAGTAAATAAAGAAAATCAGCCCATTATGGAAGCTGTCCAGTATTAAAACCATCTTGTGCCATCCATCCCACACCAAAACCTATAATCTTACATTTTAGTACAATATTGAATCAAAGGGTCCATTTACTGCCCACATTTTTGTAATTTCCTGCAGGAGAAGAAATGAGGAAGAGTAATTACCAGCATTACGGATACTAATTTTAGCAAAAGGTGTTAGTGCGAGGTCACCGCAAGCTGACATCCCATCTAATGCTCCCGAAATGTTAGCTAACATTCCCCGTGGCTATCATTAAAATTTCAGGCCCTGCTTCCTTTGCCGCTACACACCGTTCAGATATTTAAGAGGTGTATTCCGCTATTGGGTCATTTTGCATTCTAATGGGAGGGCTTTCAAGTTGGATGGACCTCGGAGAGTATGCCTGGTCCAATCGGGACTCCTTTTATCTCACCAATCACCCGCTGTTTGACAAAAGCATTGATTCTACTCACTTTTGCTCCTCTAATGATAGGCCTTTTAACCGCTATGCTTTTTGATCTCTCAAGACATTTTTATCTCAACGTTTGAGAATTCCTTCAAATCCTGCCATTGGTTTAGTCGTGTATCTACAGACGTGGATAGAAGTGATATTTTCTGCATTACATTTATTTGGGTGACTTTTTTAATAAATTGTACTTCCAGGAGTAGTTTTATCGTAACACACTTTCTACTTCTGCGTAAGTCATGTTATTTTAACAATACTCTTACTTAAGGCAATAAATACATTTAAAAAAATATTTAAAAATAATGAAAAATTAAAATTTTTGATTTTATTGTGTAGAAATACAAGAATGTGCAGATTATTATTATTATTATTATTATTATTATTATTATTATTATTATTATTACGTCTATGATTATGTTAAAGGGAGTATGTTTTGTTTTTATTAATATTTTTAAACCTATTTACATTTTTAAATCACTCGTGTTTGCCTCTAAAACAGAATTTGCACATTTTACAACATTTAAAAACATTATCTAACAAAAAGAAAATGTTTCCAATAAGGCATAATGAAACGAAAATGAAGTGAAGAAACCAGCAGAGAGCAGCAGAGGGCAGAGGGTTACAGTCTTTTGAACATAATTAAAGAAAAAAAAAGCACTTCACTTTCTTAAACCTTTTGTATGATGCCATTTTACTACAAGATAAAAAAATAGCTGTGATGGTCAGTGCTTCCTGGAGGTGGGAGAGGCGGGGTTCGTGGAACCAAGAGTTTTGAGACCTCAGAATGGCTGTGCCAGAGAATTGAGTAATACATGTGTGAATGAAGCAAAACACAACCCCGGGTATGTTTTTAATTAAAGGAAAACAATATGATATTTTTTTAAAAAAAAGTAAATTTTGCGTAATATAGCCCCTTTAATGTATAAAAAGATAAAGCTATGTTCAAAAGTTACGTTTGAACATTAACTCAGTACTTGAAAAGTTTTTTCTTTCTTTTTTTATTTCATACCAAATACATTTTTACTGTTACTTGAGTATTTATTTTAATGACTTCTTTTTAGTTCTGGAGTAATATTAAAAATTCTGCTACATATTCATTGTAAAAAATGCTTTAGCCACCTCTGTGCAACCATCACAATAAGTTTTTTATCCTTACTGAACTTTCAAATGGCATTTTGTATTCACTGACTTGAATCGTGGCTGAATAAACAAGACAAGATTATTTAAAAGAATTAAACATATTCATAGTCAAAACTTTAATTGTCAAAATAAAAGCAGGCAAACAAAAGAGCTTTTCACATAAAAGTGCCACAACGGTTGGACGAGCTCCAGGCCAAGCTTTGTAAATGATCAACAAGAGATTTCCTGTTGTGAATAGTTATTATTTTTAGGCACATAATGAAAGGCTGATGACGTGAGAGTTTTATTGCTTAGAAACCTGAAATATATGTAGCTCTGGGTGTGTATGGGCCACTGTAACCCAAGTGTCCACTGGATTGATATTTTTTACAGCCACTCGGTGCATTCTAAACAACCCAACGTAACCTAATAACCGCCCACGACGGGACCATTGCACAGGTGTGTGGCTTGGCTCCTTTCCCAGGACTGAGAGGAGTTAGACAAATCTGCATAATGAGCCGTACACCACTGAACCAGTAAGGACCATCAGGACTCCTAGATCAAATTCTCACATAGATTTTTGACGTTAACTCCCACTTACAAAGTTTGCAGAAATTACTTTTTTCTTTACTGAAAAAATAAAACCATCCAAAGCTACACATGTTTTATGCATTTATTCCAGCCACAAGGGACCATTTTTTGATCTTTTTGTCCATTTACCTTACTCAGTTTGAGCCAGAATGATAATAACAAAGGAAGGACAATACTGCAGCTCACTACTTCATCAAGTGGTAGAATCTCAGTATGACAACATAGCTATAAACATAGCTTAGTCTGTTGCTTTAGAATGTGAAAGATAAATGAGGAGCCACTCACTAATGTTCTCTACTCAGGCAAGATCAGTGCACACATACTCAGTGTTTGTGCCAGTGCCAAACCCACATCAAAATCACTGCACGCTAGGAGGCCGATAATTTGCTGTGGTGACTCCAGAAGGGAAAACCTGAACAAAGAGGACACACATTTTATGCATTCTCTTTCTTAGTCAGGGAGCCAATGAGTCTGACCACAGATTATTTTTTATTATAAAACTAGATGCAGTTAAAGGGCACAGACCTCCACCAAGGCATTGACCCTGTGCCGCAATGGTAAAGATATAATGCCTAGGATTTGAACCAGGGATCTTCTAGTTCAGGGGTAATTGCATGACCTTTTAATACTGTTGGGAGTAACACATTACAACAGGTTACAGTAACGAGATTACAATTATCAGTAAAGCAGTAGGTAATGTGTTACTTTTTAGTGGCCACGAATAATATTACAGTTACTAACAAAATACCTATTTAGTTACTCATATTACAGTCAGTACAGTCAGTTCAATTTACTGCAGTTTACCACGAAGACACGGAGCGAAAATTAAGTAACAAATAGCGCTAATACATTTCCTACTTTCATTTCATCTGTTCCCTGCTCTGCTCCTAATGTGCTCTGCAGCCTCTCGTCCGCTCCGTGCACCGACCCCTCTCCATGTGCATATCAGGGTGTGTGTGTCAGGTGAGCTGCTGCTGTTGTCAGCGAGGACAGCGGAATAAAAAGAGATGTGGACCGCTTGGCGCTAACAATAACCACCGCATTTTAGCCTAAATGATACATGACATCAAATGACTCTCTCCACAGCATTACATGTGAGAAAGCATGAACGCTGCACAAGGGCAGGGGCAGGTGAACTTAAAGGGGAGTTTTTCTTGTTTTCAGGCTGCCCTGCTGAAGTGAATGCAGCTGAAACTCTGCTTGAACATTGGTATTAAGAGAGAAATAACAGTGCTGCTAAGGGCAATAGTGACGCTATAGGCTACTTCTATTTACAATTGGGTTCATTAATAATTCTCTTTTGGGAAGTAATCCAAAAGTAAAGTAACTAAGTTACTTTCATGAGGGAGTAACTAAGTAAAGTAATATTTTACTTTTATTTATATTTTACTATTTTACTTAAACTAGTAATCTTTTTTGAGTAACTAACCCAACACTGCTTTTAAAGCAGTGACTAAGCTTTAGGTCAGAGTCAAACATGCTGCTGTCAGCAGGTTAAAGAAGTGGTGTACTGAGTAACACAAATTACAATTATAGAAATAACATTATCCAAAACATACACACCCACCATGGCAATATGTTCATTCATGTATTGCATTGCAGAAGTAAAAAGAACAGTTTCAGACTGAGTGAAATGATCAAATAGTATTTTACGTCATTAATGTGATAATTACATTTCTATGATATTTTTATACTGTATATGTGCTCATCAAATCTGGCGAACAGCCTGTGATGAAGAAGCACAGGTCCTAAAACAGCTCCTGGTTTTAGTCGTCCATATTTGGAGTTCTCCGCATGTCTCCATTAGAGCATCCTCTGATTTGTAGCATGCAGCTTTTGGCTATTGTAACCAAAAATCATATGACTGGACATCAAGACATTTGTTAGTGTTCTCTACCCACGCAATAACACCAGACACACAGCAAGTCTCCCTCATTTCAACATTTGTGATCTTTTTTTTTCAGAATGATAATGACTGAGGCACAATACAGCAGCTCACTACTCCATCTAGTGGTAGAACCTTGGTATGACACCATAGCAACACAACAACATAACATACAGTAATAAAACACATTTGGTGAATGGAAATAATAGGCTAAATTATCACCTTTAAGCTTTGTGCGTTGACTTTAAATTTGAAATAGACAACAGCTAAATGAGGCACTGGCTAATGTTTTCTACCCCCACACTGACAGCACACACATGCGCAGTCCATTTTCCATTTTCTCTTGCTAGTACCTGTTGTCTATTAAAATTATTGTGGTCTGCTAAAATAAAGTGTCTATGCAAGAAAATTAAATGTCCAAAATGAAAGGCTGACTTTAAATAAACACGGCCAGAATAATGTACAGTTTCCTGCTTTTAATTCTATCCATGCACACTCAGCAGTGCAATAAAGGCTGATATGACAAACGCCACATCTTTAGGTCAACAAAAATGCCACAGAAAGACCTCCAGTGCCCTCCATGTTGTCCTCATCAAACTCTCTTCAGAAGTATATGATAGTGAGCAATTTTACAAACATGCACACTGCCCAAAAGAATCTTAAATGTCACAGTTAACTCCTAAAGGCATGCTTAACATAAGGTCACATGACCCGTCTGTGGCATTTGGAGAAGCACTGATATTTTGGGATTCTCCGGGCCACATTCTGCATCTGCAAGTCAGAGAGAAAAAGATGGAATATGTTGGCATACTAAAAATGTGTGACCAATGGATTGTGTCACTATTCATTTAGCTTCTGAATAATTCAATTATTACTGTCCACAGATAATGGAACAATCGCTGGAGAGCCCAGAGTGTTTATAAATGGCCTAGCATATTGTTTAATGTGTTTTCTTGCCCAGTGGCTATTATCTATTTAAAATAATGAGTTTTAAACACTCATAAGATCAAAAAATGGATGTTTACAATGTACTGTATAATGGTCTTATTATCTTATGTTATTATTCTTGTGTTTCAACCATTATGTGTCATTAAAGTTGTTTTAAATATCATAATACTGTGCAAGAATAGGCCTACACAGTATCTCCATAGCATAAACGTCTGTGGCATTTAAGGTAGAGCAGTGGTTCTTAATTGGTGGGTCATATCACAAAAGTGGGTCACAGGGAGGTTGAAAAAAAATGTCAATGTTCAACTTACTTGAAGCCTAAATATTGTTTTCATTATATAAGAAATGTGAATCTCAATTGAAAATACAAACATAGACCATTATTCGTTGATTGTAAAGCACTTTGGTGCAATATTCTGTTGTTTGAAATGTGCTATACAAATAAAATGGCTTGACTTGGTTACAGTAGTTTGGCTTGGTTCAGTAAAGTATAGGTCACTCTCACAAGAAAATAATTAGGAAAAAAATGGGTTCCATCATTAGATCTGCTGACAACCACTGCCATGGGGAATATGTGTTCTGGGCAGTGGTGGACAAAGTACTCAACTGCATTACTTGAGTAAAAGTATAGATCTTCCTGGTCAAATATTACTGCAATACAGGTAAAAGTTGCTAAGTCAAATTTTTACTTGAGCTAAAGTAATGGAGTAAGTTCTTTCAAAAATACTTAAGTATTCAAAGTACTAAAACATTTTTATTTTTACAATGTATTTCAAATGTGTGGACAAATTTTTTGGGTAAAATGTCTGCTACACTCAAGTCACAAATTTGCATCTCCAAAAATATGAATAAAACACATTTTGCATAATTTTAGTGCGGAAATGTGGGGGTCAACTTATAAAATCATAATAGATAAGATTGTGCTACAGCAAAAACAAGCCATACGTATTATAAATAAGGCTGGGTTTTGAGATCATACTACTCAATTATTTTTAAATTGGTTTGTTATAGAATCGTGCAAATAATGTTCAAAGCAAAAGCTAAATCAATAAATGTATTCAGAGGTTCTTTTTAGTTCCTGAGAGCAAATATGGGTAGTATTATGTAGTAAATAATTATCTTTAGGGAGTAAGGCAGTTGTCTTTTTGTTTTAAGACAATTTCTCTGCAGAAGTTACTTTTGCTTTCTTAAAAATGTAGTGGAGTAAAAAGTATTACATTTAGCTTTTAGATGTAGTGGAGTAAAAGTAGTGAGTTATCCCTAAAAATAGTACTCAAGTAAAGTACAGATTCTCAGAAACTATACTTAAGTACAGTACTAAAGTAAATTTACTTCATTAATGTCCACCTCTGGTTCTGGCACACCAATATGAAGACACGGTAATAGGCTGTATTACAAAGGATCACTGACTGGGACACTGCTGCAGCTCATCACTCCATCTAGTGGTATAAAATCATATCTGAAATAATTCTGTTAAAATTTGGTATTGCAAAACACATATATTTCAAATATTGATAAAACATAATATTTTCAATAAGGGTCTATGGCATAACCAAGGATGAGTTAGTGATTCCCCATATTCATGATGCAGCGGGTTAAGCTTTCACCCAGTAAGCGGTGGGTTGGTGGTTCAAACCTTGCTTAAAGCACCTACTGTCATGTCCTTAGGCAAGCCACTTCACCCATGTTGCCTAAGCTTTTCTTACTGTGCTGAAAAAAAAAAAAAATTAAAAAAAAAATATATATATTTTTTTTTTTTTTTTTACATAGCAGGAGCATATAGGCTTCATATTTGGACCATTCTCTCACAAATACTGCAACTTATCATCAATGATTTTAGTGGACACAGAAGTGGCTCTAAATGTTTGTTGGTAACATTTTCATTGTTCCATTTTGCAGCACACTGTCTCCTGAATTGAATTTCTCCAGTCTGCTTCTCCAACTCAAAGAGAACAAACTGCCTTTAAATTGTATCCACATGTACAAACATTGAACTGTCCATTTAAAGGCCAGGCAGTATATACTGATAACATTTATTTTATATTCTACATTTGATTGGTGTGTAATCTTTTTGCATATGACTATAAATCATCTACAGCTGATAATCATGTTTTCCTGTCACAGTATACAGGAATATAAAACAGTGAGTACATGGAATGATTGGGAAATAGGCCACCACATCATATCAACACTTACATACATTTACACATGTGGCATCTGTCTTGTTTTACCGGAATACAGAGTATACAGCCGCTTGGGCAATCTAGTGATCTCAGATATGTCATTATGGCTATGTGTCATAATACTGCTGAAAACACAAAGTACAAAATAAAGGAAGGGCAGCTGAGGTAAGGCAGGACCTGTGCCAGTTTGATGCAAGCTGCAGCACGTGCACATGTTACAACTGTGCCGACACTGGTGCAGTTAAAGCTATTGTTTAGCACTGCCACTGCCACTGAATTAAACACCATCAATCCCTTGCAGTGTTAGCGTTACAGCTTGCTAGTATCAGGTTGGACTTTCTTTTGTACTCAGTTTTTTTGCAGCATAAATTTAACAAGCTATCATCCTATTTTGCATGACACTAAAACAGCCTAATTTTCCAGTTCTCAGCTGACACTTCTTCTGCTAAATCACATCTGCTTTTGGACTTCATATGTTGTGCAAAATAGTCTTCTGCAAAACCTTTACAGTGTGTTGCTATTTATGTTCCTGTTGTTACTCTGTCACCTTAAACCACTGTGACCTCGGGCATTGTAAGGCCTATATTCGACCACAGAGCTGCTACTAGAGTGTTTTTTTGTTTTTTATCATGTTCATCATCACGTGCATGGCTAAATAGTTACAGTAGACTTAAGGCTGGGACACACCAATCCAATGCCCGACCAACGTTAGAAGACGCACCTCATGTCTCCCCAGTTGGCACAAAAAGTGACAACACGCACAAGATTTAGGAGCAGTGGGTGACCGAAATGCGACCCTTCTCCAGATCTTGAACCAGTAACATGTTTTCAGGTTGATGGGGAATTCAACCAGTAGACACTTAAAAGAAACACAGACAAAAGAGTGTAAGGGATGATTTCTTAAAGGAGTGACTTTGGTGCTTGAAGGGAGAGTTTGATAGATTAGCTACAGGAGGGCCTAGACACTGGTGGTGGTGAAGAGGAGGATAAAGACAGCCTGAGGGGGCTGATATTTCTGCTGCTGGAGGTGGAGGAGGGTTGCGGGGTGTAGCTGAACAGCAGAATGACTGAAGGAGAGGCTGAGGTTGCGGGTGGTTCTGCTGCTGTGGCATGTAACTGAACAGCAGGATAACTGAGGGGAGATGGCATATATATACGTATATGTGTGAGACGTGATTGGATGAGAGGAAGGTAGCAGGCTGTGATTGGCTGACAGTGACAGACAGGTGATAGGGTATAGACGGGGAAGAAGAAATCATTCTTCCTGGTTGAATTTATGATACAGCTTCATAATCGGAACACCTAGATAAAAAATAAAATATAAAAAATAAAAATACAACACTTAAGCAATAGGAAATACACATTAAAAGGCCCCACTCAGGCTGGAAATCAAAACAAAGACAGACTTGTGGCCATGTGTTTAGCTAATTGGTGATTTGCATTAACAACCATTTGGACAGATGTACCTCATAAAGTTAAGTAGCAGCCAAAACATCACAGGAGGCTGTACAAATATAGTGTAAGTAAAAGTGATCCTCCAACACTCCAAGCCTGTGTCCTGAAGGATATTTAAAGCTGCACTGCCCTCTTTCACAATAGCAGCTATGTGGGTCTTCAGTGAGGACATATAGGACAGTAAACCACATACCATACCCTCTGTGCTGTATTCAGTATACGGCTCCTGCATCACCCGGCCTCAGCTGCACTCTTCTACAGAAGCAAAGTGAGGTTCACTTGAGTCTCATCTATTCCCCTGATAACTGCTTCGCCATAAAGGAGGAGGAGGCACAACAAGAGAGAAGGTAATTTATCAAAACATCTTTTGTTTGCTGTGTTTACTTTAATCTCGTGCTTTGTCTGAGGAGAGGAATCTCACCTAAAGGTAAGTTTTTTTGTAAGTGTTTGATAGTAACTCTTTTTATATGAGTCAACTAGTATTAAACACAGCTTTTAGAAAACTGAATGTCCCTCCTCTGTTTGGATTAGCACTACCTTTTCTGTAGTGAAATCAAATGGGTCTTCCATGTTAATATTTCCAATAGAATCAATCCTTTTATTTAATGGGTTACCCTTTATTCAATTCTTTGTTTTTTTGGCTTGAATGTATTCAGTTCTGCAACCATGAATTATGATTTGTTGTACAGTATGTATATATCGAAATTCATGTAGAGGTAGTGGAAAACCAACTTGATTTGATAGAGGCTGCCCCAAAGTTTTTGTATAGAAAAGACAAATAATCAGGATGGCTGGCTGGTTTTCTATGGACATGGTACGACCTTTAACATTCCTTTCTGCATTATTGATAGGGCAACGCCATTTGGATACACAATAGCCACATTATAGACTTTTAAAACTCATTCACTAAAAATAGACCAGTGGCTCCCAGAGGGGCCGTAAAGGTACTGCAGGAGGCCCCCAGAAGGGTGTCTACATTAAGTACATAAAAGGAAATTAAGTTTGAAATTAATTACAGTTATATACTTGTTTAAAAATATTACTTCTGAACAATTTTTAGCCAACACTTGCTGTATTTTGTAACGTTCTTATATAAAACATAATATTGTTGTTTGAATAGGGTGGTTTTACTGTGGGGTCCGCGTGGGATTTTTCACTCTTGACATTGGGAATGGCTGTAGTAGACTGTATAGTGGACTCAGTAAACGCATTCAGTCACTATTTTTAATTTGTCGTTCATCACGTGTGTAAAAAAAAAAAGTCTGGTGATTAATGTTATAAAGCCAGTGAATAAGAAGAGATATTTCAATATGTATACAATAATTATACATGTTGTATTTAACTTGTATATTTTCATTAATTAGTAAAATGGACTGGAATATTGCAGCTCTTTTTGCCTTACATCGCATTTATTTATCCGTACAAGCTAAGGTAAGCTAATGTTAGAAATGTTTGACCATAACAGCTTATTTAAGAGCAATTTATTCATGATTTTGAGTTACAATGTGAGAGAAAGTAAAAAACTGTCTCTAACTGGTTGTGTACTGTGGGAAATTTTTGGTGCACTACTTTCCGTTCATTAGACATGTGACCACCATATAGTGCACAGCTTGGGTAACTGACCCAAACCAGGAAGTGACACTGACCTACATTTTGTGTCACACATGTGCAGACCATTAGAGAACTGAACGTTGGTTGCTAAGGAGGTATACATGTAGCAGTCCAGTAGGCACAAATAAATAAATAAATAAATAAATAAATAAATAAATAAATAAATAAATAAATAAATAAAAAGATACAAGATATTGAGAATCAACTAGAGATACAGTCATGAAAAAATATCACTTAGGAAACTGTCTGCTATAGCTAACATCAAAGGTCTACTTTCAAAGCTAACCTGTGGTAAGTGGTTAGCATCTGTGGCTAGCCTTACTCATGAACTATCTCAGGCAGGTAGCATCACTATCAGTCATCACTAACATTAGCACTATCACTAACCCTTCTCCCTTTTTTTTTCTTCCAAATATTGGGTAACACTTTAAAACAAGCTCACCCAAGTTAACCCTTATACTCCTGGGGACGTTTTTCTACAGAAGTCGTTATCAGCCATTCATTTATAACTTTTAATATTATTTAATAATTTATAACTTTTTCTCACATTTTTTTATTTTAAGGACTTTCCCGAGATAACAAAAATGTTCTTGTTATAATGAGAAAACTGTTTTCTCTTTATAACAAAAAAATTAAATCGTTATCTCAGGAAAACGAACCTTGTTTTCTCATTCTAACAAGTAGTCACACTTTCACTCTTTATTTGGCCATACCTTCCACTGTATTTGAGAAAAGTGAATGATTTTTGGTGACAAACATTAATTTCATGTACAATTTCGAAAATATGATTTTCAATTTCTCTTTAAAATCTGATGCAATGCAAAAAAACTAAAAATTAATCAAAATCAGTGTTGTTAGTAATCTTTGACATGTCCGAGAATGACCCTCAAAATCACTTTTTATATGAAAAATAGGCCATTTTGTGAGTTTTTTTTTTTTACACACGCCAGTGACTTTGCTTATAAAGTCAGCTGTTTAACAGAAATGTTCTTTCATATGTCGTAGTTTTAGCAGAACTTAGATAAACAGATTTGAGAAAAACAAGTTGAAAAAAATATTCATCTGCTATATGTTTACACCATTTAAATTTAGTAGATATGTTCATCCCCTAAGGTAAAAAAAGGGTAGTGTTTTCTAAGCGTATACAGTAATTAAGTAGTAATAAAGCATGGATAAATATGTAATTAACAATATTTTATTGAATGAACCATACATAGATACTGAAGTAGCATTGATGTTTATAATGATTGCATAGATGTACCTGAGCTTATTACACAAGACCTAAACATTAATAACAATGTTTATAACTCAGGGGTGTTTATTTATGTTGAAGCTTTGTAAATAGTCTATAAACTGTTTTTTTTTTTTTTTTTTTTTTGTTTTTTTTACCCTTAACAAGTACATAACTAATGCTATATATTTTAAGTTGCAGCTAGGGCCAGTAACTGTAATCACCAAATTGTGTGCATCAAAGAGAGTTATAATACAGACTCCCTGACTTACATGGCCTTCTTCCTTGAGTGTAGTTCTGACTGAGTTGCCCACATGTTGTCTAGTGCTTGCTCAGTATCTCTGGTTTTCTTAGTTGTGTTCCTTAAATACATACCAATTAAAATGAAAAAGAGTTGCATGTTGCTGTTAAGCGGAAAATGCGACAAATGTGTAAAGGATCATAAAGGTTACATCCTGTGGTTTTACCCTGAAACACCAACACAAGAGTGTGGCGTGCAGTTGTCCTCAGCAGCAGAGATAAGTGAAGATGGTGGGCAAATGTCTTCATGTGGTTTGTCAGAAGATGCAGAATAACAGTCCCTGTTCGTGCCGCTGCCCTCAGTAACAGCACACCAGTGACAAGGCCGTTCCTCTCTGTTCTGACTTATATTTTTAGCTCTGGTGCATCTGCTGTGCTCTGTACCATCATCTCTCTCTTTTCTGCTGACATGGTGTTTCTCTACAACACATGGCTTAATTATGAGAGCAACTATCTGAGCAGCATTTCCAAGAAATAGTAGTTTCTTTGAACTTTTCTTGAGGCAAAAGAGCTGCCGACATCTGTGATGTGGTTTTAAAAGGTAAAGAGGAGCCTACTGTTGGTTTATGCTGCTAGACAGACTGGAGCCCTTTCAGACACTACGCTTTCTGTTTCAGTTTTAGTTGTTGTTACTGCTTATTTCTAGCAGGGGGTTAAGACCTTTATAAGAGAGTTGTTTGATAAAAAATAACAATAATAATAATAATAATAATAATAATAATAATAATAATAATAATAATAATAATAATAATAATAATAATTTTCACCAATGTTATATTTTGGTGTAGAAATATCCTTCACACTTACCACTAGAGTCATGAGCAAACAACTTCAACAAGTTGAACAAAATCAAATAGTCGGACAAACCAAGAAGAAAAAAAAGCTAATTCTGGTAAGTTTTAATTAAAATGTTTATAGGTTCACAGAAAGCTGTTTGCAAAATAATTCAAACAGAAGATTGATTTTAATTAAAAAAAAAAAAAAAATCAGGAAAAGTCAGTAATGGGTATATGAAGAAAATATTTGCTCTGAAGTGGATCCAGAACACATTTGGATCTAGGACCTTTTTAAAAGATTCTGTAACATTGCAAGACAGGAACAAATATATGATCTCCAGCCATAAGGGGTCAGTAAAGGATCATATGATGATGTACCACCATGAGAATTAAATGTCCCTTTTTATGCTAAACTGACTTTTATTTTTCGACTTTTTTTCATGTTATAATCTTGTTTGCACCTTAAAAACACCCCTGGAGTAGCATTTTACAGAGTCAGCACATTTATCTATCTGTTAGCATCCTGTTGCTAATAGCCGTGCTAAATAGCCATTTTATGCTCTGTCCATTCCCCACTGTTGCCAGCGGGGGGAGGGGGGGGGGGGGCAGACACCTAATCCAAGCATTCTCTGCAAATTGATACATATACAATATTTTAGGTTATAAATGTGAATATCCCTAGCACAATATAAGACCTTTAAGGGCAATTTCTCCTGAACTAGAAGATCCGTGGTTTGAGTGCAGCTTTGGGCACACTATTGTTACCATGGTAAGGTAGGGCTAATGCCTTGGCAGAGGTCTGTGCTCACTGAGTGTTTCTAGTTCTCTATAGTTTTATGCAATAAAAAATGTGAGGTGGTTCAGGGGGTAAAAATCCTTTATAATACAAAGTTATATTTTAAAAAAACATCCTCGCTTTATTTCTCTGATTCTAGTAGTTTTGCCTCTATGGTTTTGAAATTAGATCCAGCGTGCTGTTCTTATTGGTTGTATGACTCTGTAACTGCATTCAGAGGATGTTAAATCTGCACCTGTTTGTTCCTCAGCACAGGGGCAGGTCAGACATAACAATTTTAACTTGCATTTAAAAATAATGTAAAATTTTCCCCTTAAATTCAGTTACTGCTTGAATAAAACAATAATATTTAATCATCTTATGTTTAGCCCACAGCCTCAGTTCTTTGTTCTATTCCCACATCCTGTTTTATCACCCATCTGTCAACACAAAGCCTTTGTAATGTGAAATTACACTGACTCCTGACTTGTTTGTGATATATTTTACTGGAAAGCATGATTTAAGAAAAAAAAAAGTTGAAAAAACAAGATACGCTCCATTGAATCAACAAAAGATTACGATGAAACTGGTGCACTCTTTGAAGTAACTGTGTTTGATATGTATCCCTGAAGGCAGCCGTTCACCTTTAAGCATCGATAAACAAGGATTTCCTTCCTGCTCCACATGCCAGAGTACTTTTTTATTTTTTTTTTTTTTTTTTCTTCTTCTTCTTCTTCTTTTGCGTTCCTTCTTTCTGGACTGTAGACAAGAATAACTTTGCCTACAGCTCATGTTTTAATTTCAGCTCGGGCCGTCAAACTTGCACAGATGGCCGGGGCCTGCAGGAAAAGAAAAGGTGGCAAGTGATCAATAGATAATGTGCGTAGTGCTCTCCCATGGCTCCCCCTGGTGTGTGGGCTGGTCATTTACACTCCCATGTGGAGCGTTTACAGTGCTGCTGGGGATTGTCTGACCTACTCAAGGACATTGGGATAGACAGAGAGCCGAGGTGGTCGCTAATCAGGGAATCTACTGTTTTTGCGGAGAGCATGCTGTCCAAGATGTTTCAAGGGCATAATTAATGAGGCAACCAGAATGACCAAACCTTTCAAAATGACTTAGGAGGGACATAAAAATTATATTTGCATCTGATTATGTCACCTTCTCCTGACCAATTTTTATAAGCTCTATATATTCTCACACAATATTTTTGGTGACGCTGCCATCTTGGTTAGTAAAAGAACAGTAGCATGGGCTGTATGAACTATAAGTCTGTACTATATACTTACAAAGTATCAGTACAATGTTACTTAAATTACTATGACTTTGAAATGCATGATATTCATTTATCTTTTTCCACTTGTTCTTGTTAGGGTTCAAAGGCGGCTGGAGCCTGTGTACCTGTGTTTTTCGGTACCTATGTTCCCCATTAGTTTGAAATTGGGAACATAGGTACTAAGGAACATAGGTACTGGGGAATGTAGGCACTGGGGAACATAGATACTGGGGAATATAGCAAGAGCTTGAAAGCAAAGGGGCATAAGTGGCATTTTGGGTGAATATGAGGATTATATGTAAAATAAAAGCTCTCAGTGAGATCTTTTCAATGGCAAAAGGACAGAATTTAAATGTTGACCAAAATGTTGTAATTTAAGAAAAACTAAAAGACATAAAGGTAAAAATAGGATTTTATTCATTGCCAAAATGATTCACATTCGTCCTTTCACACTGAGAAAATGGATGGTAGAACCTTCTCACAGCACTTAGGCATAACTCAAAATGACACAGTAAAGCATTTTCTAACTATAAAAATGTTTATTTATATTTATATTTAATCTTTATTTAAGTAGAAGACTCTTATTTAGGAGAATAAAAAATCTATTTTGCGAGAGTGTCCCGACCAAAAGGCACCAGCAAACCTTCATGTCAGTTACAGAAATCATGAAATGAAGCATCACAATGTTTTTGATGATAAAAGGTTTCTCATTACTAGGAATTTGCTTTGGTCATTTGGTGCATGTATAACCAGTAATGTGTTATGAGAAACATGCAATGAAATAGGGTAAAATAAGATATAAATAAACTAATCTAAATACTAACAATCTACTAATCTAATCTAACAAAATATACAGATATGAATACGACTGTGTTTACGTTATGAGTATTTACTAAACATACTGTAAAGTATAAACTCTGAAGCAGAATAACAGACTAAACTCCCTTTATTAAAGATTAGTAAAGTAGGAGACTGCAGAATTGTTAAGGGCTGACGTTCCTGTTGTAGTGAAAATATAGTTAATACTAGTCGTAGTAATAGTTTTTAATGTTTTAAAAGAAAAAAAATAGCATCAATTTATTTGATACATTACTTTTTCTCCCTAGAATATAAAGAGCTTTGTGAAAGTTGCTGTGTGCATTCAAAGATGAAAATCTCCATTTTGTCTGCAGTTGTTTACTTACTTACACCCAAGTTCTATATGTTTATTTGAAAAAGGTGTGTATCTGTTTTTTGCCATTTTAAAAAAAGTGTAATAAATAATTTCCAACTTAAACAGCGGTAGTATGAATTTCAAAGAGATTCTCAATTCGACAACACAAAAATATCAAATATTGTGTTTGGTTTGAGGCAACAGCGGCTGATTCAGTTTTGATGAAAATTTGTTTTGGCTCCCCTGAAAAATTTGTAAAATGGCACTTATATCCCTCTACTTCCAAGCCCTCGATGGATAATTTCACAAATGTACCTATGTTCTCTATTACTTAAGTACACAGAAACTAGGGAACATAGGTATGGGGGAACATAGGTTTTGGAGAACTTAGGTATCAAAGAACGTAGGTACTGAGGAATATAGAACTGGCCTCCCTTAAAAGACATACAAATATTTGACTAAAGCTGATTATTTCACATTATCCTGGAACAATTTGTAGAAGCATTGAAGTACAAAACCCTGAACTACAAAAACAAAACAAAATGGAAAACATCAGTTAGTATTTATAGCACCATAACTCTAAAAATATAAGACAATACACATGCAACAGAATCTAGAGGAAGGAGCCCATTAAGAACAAACTGAGCACTGCCAGAGGAGAAGTAGAAAACTGGATACTGGTGGCCTCAGGCTGGAGGAACCTGGGGGCCACAATACACACTGGACTTGGGGCACATTAGTTACATCAGCCTTAGAACAATGTTATACAGCAGTAAGTCTTGTCCATTTGGAACTGTGGGCTATTGTTTACTCCATAGTGAGAAGTGCATTTTCTGAACACAATCTCTAAGCTAAAAAGAGAATTGCACTTTTAAAATCTGCCACTAAATGTCACCAAAAAGGCACACTACACATTTCCTTGAGCATACTATTTTTCTTTATATCCCACCTTAGCTTTATGACAGAAAACCACAACGCACCCCTGATACTACTACAATAATTCATCATATTTAGCAGTCATGCTCTAAAATATTAATTCTTTTTGTTTGACTGTATGCAGAGTTTAATAATAAAATAGCATCTTTTCCGCTGAGACTCAAACCACTCAAATGTACACATAGTCACTGCAAGGGGTCATTGCACAGGCCTAGACGTGACAGTCCAGGGGGGGTCCAGCCCGTGTCCGACTCAAGGACACTTTGACAGGAGTGGACATGAGATTCTCATAGGATTCTACTGCAGTAATGATATACACTTATAACGACTATCATGTCTGACCTCTCTCTGGTCCCAACAGACGAGACAATATGCCAGTGGAAATTTAATGACTAGGAGAGCAACACACAGTAGGCTACATTATTCTTATGGGGTCATGTTCACACTATAAGCTAAAATGCCTTAAAATATAGTTTAATGCTTAGATTTTATATCAGTGGTGTCTGTGTGAATAGCAGA
The DNA here is from genome assembly GCA_020698575.1 of Bostrychus sinensis. Classification (NCBI taxonomy): domain Eukaryota; kingdom Metazoa; phylum Chordata; class Actinopteri; order Gobiiformes; family Eleotridae; genus Bostrychus; species Bostrychus sinensis. Next base: position 29,205,699 of record CM036247.1, on the reverse strand, counting down.
GATATTTTTCATTTTTGTTCAGGGCCACAGTGCTGCAGAGTGAGCGTCGGGCTAAAAGGTCAAGTTTGAATTAGATTTCTCTATTCTGCGGATGAAAAAGAAAGTTGGCTCGGTTGGAAGTGAGTAGTGAAAGGGCAATGAAATTTGTTCACAGTGGGATTTGAAAAGAATACTCACAACAAGCAGAAATTAAGACTTCACTCATTTCAGTTGAAAAATTAGATATTCATGTTTTGTAAGAGCTAAAATTGATTGATTTTGTTATTCTGGAAAAAAAAACAAAAAAAACACTTTGTTGTTGTTACTTAAAGGTCCTCTATTATGCGAAATTAACTTTTTTGACCTTTTTTTGACCCCTGTGTAGAAACATGAAACCAGGAAGTATTGCGCGTTTCTAAAGCCCATACATCCTCACCGGACTCATTCTGATCATTTCAGCTCCTAAATTGCCATCCCTACAAAGAAGTCAGCTCATTTATCTATCACTTAGCGTCATGTTGCTAATAGTCATGCTATTTTATGCTCTGTCCATTCCCCATTGTAGCCAGCAGGGGGTGACAGGCACCTAATCCAAGCGTTCTCTGCAAAGTCAAAGTAAAAGCTCCCCAACAGAAGACCTTTTCCATACATATACATTATTTTAAGTTATAAAACATGAAATACTAATGCAAAGGTGTCCAAACTATTTAAAAAAGCCTGAAAAAAAGCATAATATGGCCCCTTTTTTGGTCTGTGATGTCAAAGGTCAACCAGAAAAGGTTTTATAGAAGTTTGTTCCTCAGTAGCAGACCATCAGCAGCATCTTGCTAATTATGCTTTTATTTAGTCAATTAAGGGCCATGGGCAAGTACAGCAGACTAGTTTTTTCATAAGTGTGTTATGTTTTGGACACACCTTGATCAGCCATAACATTATGACCACACCGGACTCACAAGTAAAGTTTGTTTTGGCGAGATGGAGGTGGGGGTGTGCTCACTATCTCGTGGTGGAGCAAGTCGAGTTCAGATTGAATCTTTGCCTCATTAAAAATAAAATATAAAACTCTATACCCTCACCAGTCACATAATACTTCTAAATATAGATATATAATCAATAAACCATGTGGCAGTAAGCTTTAGGCATGCACACATGTTCAGCATAATACCTGCATGAGAATGTATAAAAAAGGTAATTTAAAGGGGAACAATGCAACTTCAATTAAACAGCTTCAGAGTCAGTGTGATGAAAACAGCCTTTGCACGAATGAGGGCACCAAACTGTAGTCCCTGAAGTCTAGAATCTCACGGGAAAGCGACATGTTTCAGTTCACCAAAACAACAAGCCAGCAGAGCTGTTGAGCAAGGGGTCACACAGGAGTCAACCAGAATTGTGGGTTTTTTTGGTTTTTTTTTTTTTTTGATGTTTTGCTTCTCCAAAATGCAGGAGGAGCTCTGTAGAGAAAAATGTGACCAAAACAGCAAAGAAACGAGTTGGATAGTTTACTTGAAGTGACTTCAGGTGTCAGACAGGCTCATCTGAGTATTTTAGAAAGTGCTGATCTCCTGGGATTTTTACACACAACCAGAGAAAATAGGTGATGCTGCAGTTCTGTGGGTTGAAAATGATTTGTTCCAGTGGCCAGACAGTTTGAACTCAGATATCAAGGTCTCACATCGCACTTATGAAGTAGATGGCCTACAGCAGTAGAAGACCACACTAGAGGAGATGGATCATGTTAGCGCTAGCTCTGTGTAGTCGTTAGCAGGATGAGCAACAACAGAGCATTCACAGGCCAATTTGTTACTGGAGGGATAGTGAAGTATGTTCTTTTGCAGACCCTGGTTATAACAAGTGGTTTTCAGTCATGATTGCCTTTCTGTCATCTCAAACCAGTCTGCCTGACCACTGGCATCAACAAGACTAATCTCTAAAACATTAGTTGTGCGTAAAAATCCTATTAGATCAGCAGCACGTGTCTGGCAACCATGCTACATTTAAAGCCATTTAAAGGGGTATGATGCAACTTTTTACCTTAATTTAACAGTTTCAAAGTCAGTGTGATGGCTGAATTTCATTTATTTCATTTAACCTTTATTTCACCAGGTACAACATTAAGAACAAATTCCTACTTACAGTGTTGGCCTGGAAGTGCTAGAGAACACTTGAAGGGAAAGGGAAGAGGAGAACAAACATAAACATGTTCATTAGTGAAATATTGACATGAGTCCTAAAAATGTCCTTTAATCTGCTTTTAAAGGCAGAAAGTGAGATCATAGATTCCATATGAAGTGTGTTTTGAAACAAGTTCCAATCATTTGCAGCAGCAAAATGAAAAGACATGAGGCCAAATGATGACTTTGTTTTGTGAACTTTTTGTTTGATAAGGTGTGAGGATGGAGTGTTATACCTCAAGGGGATTTTTCTTTGTAGCAACTGGTTTAGATCAGGAGAAGTGAGCCCTAACACAGTTTTATATACAAACATAAGCCAGTGGATGTTGCGACAAGTTTGCAGTGAGGGCCAGTTAACTTGAGAATAAAGCAGACAGTGATGTGTCACGAAGGGGGAATTGGTAACAAAGTGAAAAGCAGAGTGATAGATTGTGTGCAGTTTTTGAAGGCTTCCTTTGCAAGCCTGATGATAGATTATATCCCCATAGTCAAAAAGAGGAAGAATGGACATTTCAGCAATCACACGTTTAGCTGAAGAAGTAAAGGAGGAACGTTTTTTGTACAGAAAGTCCAGTTTTGCTTTAACCTTTGTTTGTAATGTGGAAATGTGATGATGGAAGGATAATGAACTGTCTAACCAGATTCCTAAGTATTTGTATTCTGTAACCTGCTCTAAAATGGTTCCATCTGTAGTGGTGATGTCAAAGTTGGAAGTATCAACTGTCTTTTTGCAATTAAATCATATAACCTTTGTTTTCTTGGCATTTAGAGAAAGGTCAAGACTTGTAGAGGCTTTTGTTAAAGTTACACTGTGTAAGATTCCCGGTCTTGCGCCTCTAGAGGCCACAGGTGCCACTGCACTGTCGCAAAACGTAAACACTAGGGCCCCTCCTCCTTCTGAAACTGTGCGAGCGTGCGTCTATTTCCATCATTGTTTCAACTTTAGTTGACCTGCTGCTACCTTTGGAAGCTCACAAGAAAATAAAAAGGAGATTTCCAAAAAGTAAATCGTGTCATAAAAATACGATGGCCTATCAAGTACAGTTATTCTTTCATGTCCTTTAGCCTTTTACTATTTATTTTGACTTATCACAGTAGCTAGTAGGGTATCTTTGTTCGTTATTTGCAGTTTGTTGTACATTTTGTCAGGGCTCGTTTGTTGTAATAGTAATCAATAAACTAAAAGTGTCTAATACGCAGATTGGATCTTCTATAGAGTTAGCGCTAGCGTTAGCTTATCGCGCAATGGTCGCATTAAAACATCTAATAACTGTATGAAAAAGCACGTTCTAAAGAAAAAATAAAGAGGCTAATTTACCTGTCCAACAGTAAAGAAGCAAAAACGTGATCCGATTTGCAGCCTTCTCTGTCTCTCATCTGACGCCAACGAGCAAAAGTCTGTCCGATGTTGACTCTTGTCTGCGATCTGGTGCGGTCCCTTTCCCGTTTTCTTTTTCTTGCCTCGTCCGACATTGTCTTCATCTTCTTGTGTCCTTCGGCCATGACGAACTGACGAAAATAACAACGCTAAAAGTAGCTTCATGGTTATACCTGCGCCTCAGGTATAAGAGCTGAAGGGGGAATGCCGTAAAGCAAGTCGTTTCCTGTCACGTGACTTTTCCTGAACAGCGGAGCACTCCCGGCCAAACTACGAGGGCGATTTCTCAGTACAGAAGCTCGGAGCAACAGATCGCGCCTCAGGCCTTATAATCGCGTAAAAAATCACAAAAACAAGTCAGTATGCCCCACATATTTAGGAGAAAAGTTACACAGTGTAACTTTAAGTTGAGGAAATGTAGTTGCAGATTTTGAATGACTGTTTCAGGAGAAGGATCAGATGCATACAAAACTGTGTCATCGACATATGAATGACTTGTTGCAGGGTAAATAAAGGGCTCTGCAGCTCTCTGTGGCATATCTTAGTGGAAAAAAACAGCCTTGCAAGAATGGGATCACTGACACAGTGTCTCTGAAGTCTTGGGTCTCACATAAAAGCCCCATGTCATGACGACCCATGACAACAAGCCAGCAATAGCTTTATTTCTTAGTTGTTTGCTATGGCAGAGCGGTCAAAAGGCAGCGGGAGCTTTGCCTGGTGCCGCTTCAGGTCACCTTTCTTTTCTTGTCTATTCTGATGTCCAGTTTGAACTTCAGCAGGTTTGTCTTGAACATGTCTGAACTGTGTAATCCACTGAGCTACTGCCATGCAATTTGTTGAGTAGTGTGGGGTGTCTGCAGTGCAAGCTGTTTCAAAAATCTTTACCTCATGCCTCTTTGTGTATATCCTGTGAAAACGTGAAATGCCATCCCACGGAGGAATAACGTATGCGAATTGGAGCCGGTCCATTTCGGCGACGGCCACATTATGATATTTTGTGTAATCTGCTGCAGTCTCCAGAGTCTAATCACACTCTCTCTATGTGAACAGACGAGAGAGCAAACTGCTGCATGGAAAAAAACAACCATTCATCAACATATGAGAAAAAGAACAGGCCATTTACACTCGCCACACTTGAGTTATGTTTGGGTTAATTTATGCATCCAAGGGGAAGCGTAAACAATTACAATTACTCGTGGCAGTCATGCTAAATCATAGTAAATCAGTGTAGTAAAAACAACAACAGCAGAATTACATGTAAATGGGCCCAGAGAAAGTGGTCGCATTAGTGTTTGGGGATGTCATACAAGACTAAAAAGCAATCTTGTAGTTTGCAGTGTGAGGCTATAATTTAAAGAAAGCCCCCTAAAGGACTCTAGTGCAACTGCAATTTAACAATGGATTTTACATCATGAGCAACTGACCATGTGTAAAAAAAAATACAAGCCCAATTTCCAAAACACTGGAGGTTGTGTGTAAAATGTAATGGGATAATTCATAAAGCTCATAAAACCATATTAAATTCGCTATGGAACAGGATCAGGTGTTGCAACAGACATTGACATTTTACCTTTTGGTAAAAATATTCAAATTGATGGCTGTAACACATCTCAATTAAGTTTGCAAAAAATAGATGGAATAGAAGAAGGTTTGTATGTTTCTGCATGCATGAGGCATGTCCAAACCTTTAAGGGCTCGGCCATACACTAAAGGTGAGGTTAGGTACTGCTCATAAAGTTTGTATGATTTGTATCCTACTAGGAGAGAGGTCAAGGAGCAGTCTCTCACACCTCAGCACCCCTCATGGAGGTGTGAAGAGAAAGACATGGCCAGCTGATGCTGCGTATGCCAAGTGTCTATGGGAGGGACAAAGATCAAGTAGCTGCTAAAACTAAACATAAACAAACATAAAAAAACAGTAGGTATGTACTTTACCAAGACCAATAATCTTAAAAAAATGTATCTAATGATTATGTAAAAGGATCATAATTAAACATTGTGACTGAAATGAAATATTTAGGTGTCCATTTAGATCAAACTCTGGGTTTTAAAAAACATATCAAAAAAGTCTAATTCAGTAAAATATAACATTTCCTCTTTTCCTCACAGAAACAATCTTACGCTGGAAGCATCTATGATGTATTTTAATGCTATGATTGTTCCGCACATAACAAACTGTATTTCTAGCTGGTCTTGGGCCAACGAAACCACACTCAAACCTCTCAGATCGCTCTTTAATCAGGCTTTAAAGGTACTAGATAAAAAAAAAAAAAAAACACTTTAATTTCACCACTGCAATATTCTCAGCAAATACAAAATGCTGAGTTTCAACAATTAAATTCTATATTCAAATCTACGAGACATTTTTAAAATTCTTATTAATATTGCTCCAGCTCTATTGAAGAAATTTATTCAACTTTGTTCCCAACAGACGACGCGAACATCTCACCACAGCTCACAAAAACTGTAATCCCTAACAGATGCTCAGCCTTTTCGCTTAAAACTGTCAAACAATGGAATCAGCTCCCAGACAAATCTGAAGCTGTCTGTAGATCTACAGCATTTTTCTCGAAACCTGTGCCAACATCAGCCGAACTAACGCTGTGTTTACCTGTATTCATCGTTATTCACTGCTGATTATCTGTATTTGTAAGTATTTTTATTAATAATGAATTTAGGACAAAATGCCTTTTTAAGCTTGGTAACATAGGAAGTAAGTAAACCATAAATTAATGTTAACTTTTGTACCCACCTGCCCCGGGACTGCAGATGGAAAGTAGCTTGTAGCTCTTTTCTTGTTAAATTAATGTATTTGTACATGGTTCCTGACAAATAAAGAATAAACTAAACTAAACTAAACTCCAAATGCCTGGACTTGGCTCATTTATTTGTTAACTTGGTGTTGTTAACAGCCACGATAATTAAGTGTCATACCCTGCTCTGCTATAGCTAACTTTGGATTGCTTTCAGCATTGGAAAGTTGTTGAATGACTTATGTATGAACTTTAATGTTGAACTATTGCTTTTGCAATTACTATTGAGAAAGATAGCACTATGGCTACTAATTGCTTGTTTAGCAGAACAAGCAGTTCAGACGCATCAACATCAGAAGCATCCACACTAAAAATGTGCGTGAGGGTGTGTGGGATTTATGAAACTGTGCATACCACTCTAATGCTAATGCAAACAGCAGCTTATAAATCTGGCCACTGAGGAAAACCTGATTTGAATGAAAATGCAAATTTTCTTAAAGTGGACTGTAATATTAAATAAATTTAATGTGGCAATGCATTGTATGATCTTATTATTTATTTTCCTCCCCAGTTTGGTGCTGACTTGAAACTGACGTAAATGTACACTACCTCTTGAGCTGGCGTAGGATTTTAGCGTATCGTGCACCCACGTCCATAATGATTGAACTTGCGTGGCTTTGTACGTACACCAGGCGCATGCAACTTTGATAATCGTACGCCACTGTAACTGGTGTACGAGTTAGGTCAGAAGTGGTGATGGTTATGAATGCATGCTGCAGGTTTCTGATATATGTTGTACTGCATATTGCAAAATTGTCACATTATGAGAATATGAATTGCATAGTGTAACTCCAAACTTTCCCTAAATCACTGTTCTTGTGGACTTTCTAACCTCTCCCGGTTGCAGCCGCTCCCCAAATGCTCTCCATCAGCAGCGATTTGAAGCAGACAGGCACGGGAGTGAGTGCAGTACTAAGAAGCAGAACACTTTATCAGAGATGACATACAAGCGCCATCCCTACACAGGCTGTGCACCTCTGCTACAAGAACACGAGCCTCTGAACAGAATCAACAACAGCACTGAGAGAACGCCGCTGCACATAATTAGCACTTCAGAACATGCGCGGGCTCCACACTGAACTGTGATGTACACGAGAGGCAGAATAAATAGAAGCCTTTGTACTGAGTTACTGCCAGTGTGAGAGAGGAGGTGAGTTTTGGGTTCACACGGAAGGCAGAGGTAAAACAAAAGTGCACATTGAGGATTTGAGATAGAAATAAATCCAATTTGAATCTTGTTTTGGTGTTTGTAAGTGGAAACATTCTTTAGCTCTGAGCAAAACTGCACAACAGAGCAAACTGTGGAAACTTGGAAATTCTGCATTTTAGTATATACAAAGGTTCATACTTCTAGACACTCAAAGGTGCTATGTGCAGTTGTAATAAGTGCAGTATTTACAAAACCAAACCTTCCACACTTATTTCTTACAGTCTCTAAGCACCTATGGAAGCCCTGCAGGGACAAACCAACAAAAGAGTGAAACAAAGACGTGGCTACCATTCAGCATTTCAGGTATCTACAATGGCATTACTGTAATTTATTCAACTCACATATCATAAATGACCTCAGCAGATATCACTAACAAAATGTTGACCAGGCAGAACGAAAGTTAAAGATATTTTACACTTCATTTTGACTATTGTATGCAGCCCTTTTAAACTTGAATTGGTTGTCTGGATATTTTTTACTGATATCTGCAACCAAATTCTTGCTAGTCAAAATTAACATTTCAAATATCCACAATTATCATGTTTCTAATTCTAACGTCATTACGGATTTATGTAATTCAGTTGTAGATACCAAAAATGTGAAATGTGGTCATCTACAACTAAATTATGACTATTAAATATTTTCATTTTGCGATATCTTCAATTTAAATTTGACCAGTCATAATTTCATTTGAAGATATCTTAAACTCCACCAAATTAAAAACAAATTCCAAAACAATTTTAAAGATATCTTGCACTGCACTTGTCATAACTGAAGCTGTTTCTAACTGTAATTATGAATAGCCATGATGTAATATCTGAATTTCCTTTGGGATCAATAAAGTATCTAATCTAATCTAGATATCTAATATTAAGTTACAGATATCTTCAAACAAAAAATGTGTATATATATTTCAAATTTACATTTGTTCTGCCTAGTGAAAATGCATTTACAGATATTGCGAATGAAAGTTTTGACTAGGCAAAATTATATCACAGATATCTGTAAAGCTTTACAGAAGCCATCCCATACAATAATTCTGATGAGTCTAAATGACTGCAAGATATCTTTAACTTTCGTTCTGCCTGGTCAACATTTTGTTAGTGATATCTGCTGATGTCATTTATGATATGTGAGGAGTTGAATGAAAGTTTCAGTAATGACACTGTAGATATCTGTAACTCTCTTTTGACAAGTCAAAGCTGCATTTCAGATATCATTAACTGTTAATGTAATTTCGCCTTGTCAAAGCTCTGTTTCACAGTGTCTGTAATTACATTTTGACTAAGCAGAACAAATGTTAAAGATATTCCCAATTTGAGATATCTCTAATTACATTTTGTTTTGAAATATCTCTAACTTAATATTTGATATCTAAATCTACAATATGCTCAATCATAATTACAATTATAGATATCTTCAGTTTAATTATGACTAGTCACAAGTGCAGTGCAAGTTATCAAACAAACATATTTTTGGATAGTCAAAACACAATTTTGGATATTTTGGACTTTAAGAAATCTTCAAATGGAATTATGACTAGTCAAAGTTAAATTGTAGATATCGCAAACTGATTATAGATAGTTATAATTTAGTTGTAGATATCCACATTGTACATTGTGGATATCTACAATTACAAATATCCATAATGATAGAACCCACAGAAATGAATGGGAAACGTGATGTCTTCTGACCTAGGAGAAATGACATTGTGGATATTTGCAATGTTAATTTTTACTAGGAAGAATTGGGTAGCAGATATCTGTAATAGTACATATCCAAACTACCTATTAAAGGTGAAAAGTGCTGATGTTATTACATGTTATTACAAATCTGAGAACGCTGCTAAATATAAAACACTAATGTCTTGCCAGAGCATTATCAGCTCCTGTGGATGCTTGTTCACATACAATATCCACCAACATCAGTCAACATTTCATTTTTCCTCTATAATAACAGTGGCTTAGGTCTATCAGAATCCATTAGATTTTCTAAACCTTGAGGACTCTTAGCTCACTTAAATTACAGCATCTATTATGAATGTTTCTCAGTGAACCTATTCAAATAAGTTTGCTTGTAAAGAATGTGCTGCCAAAGCAATCACTTTGACTGAACAAGTGAAGTGAAAACATCCCAAGCACCATTTATTTGTTAAATAAATGAATACAGAAATATTTTTTACAAGAAATCTCTGTGCTTAAAAAACTCAAAAATCTTAAATAAACAAAGTGGAAAAATAATCATGACACTCCATTCTGAGACCATTCTGAATGCGTCGTATAAGTCTATTGTTACCCAGTGCCGCTTCAGCAGAAAGTGTAGCCGTTCAGGTCTTTGTGCTGACCTCATTCATGCTCTGCTGTGATTATTTTCCAACTCATTTAAGTCCCATAAAAGCATTTAATTAATAAGCGTCCATCCTTCCGTTCGCAGGATCCCCTTCATAGCCAGCTGAGCATTATCTCCGAGCGCTGCTGAGGCGAATCCCCTTAATTGAGAAGTGTCATGAGAGGCATTTATAAACAGACGGTGCAAAATAAATAGTTCCTGGTCCGCCAGTGCCCGCCCCTGACGCTAATTCCTCCTTTCATAATTGACGAAGGTTCCCAGGGGCCGACTCCTTGTTTTCTGTCTGTCACCATTAGTTTGAGCGGTAAAGATATTCATTTAAAACATCAAGGACGTTCGGGAGGTGTTGAGTTTGGATGATGAATTGGAGAAGGAGTCAGAGCGGGCTATGGATCACTGGACTCGGCTCTCTGCAAACTTGAATGTTATGAGTTATGGCTCACAAGTCAGCAGCCCATATATTTAAATACGCCGGAGTTCAGGGAAGGGGTTTCGGGTAACGAGAAAATATGAACATTTTTGCCAAATCTCTTTGTTTTAGTCAAGTTTTACTTTACAATTCAGGAAGCAGGGCTGTTGTGGATAGTACTGTCCGCACAATACTCAATCTCCAGTAAACACTTGTCAGGGAAAAAAACACATTCTGACCAACAGACAGAAACCTATGCTAAAAAGTATACATTTTGGCAGTGCAATATTTACATAAATCACCTACTGTTGTACAATACTTACTTCACATATTCAGTACCTTCACAATATATTTACATACATTTTGAGAGTATATACCTCCAATTAGAGAGGACTGTATCCTTCAAGTATTTTCCCACTCATTTTTACAAGTGAGAAAACTAAAAACATTAAAATAAGATGTTTTAAAGACAACAAAAAACACATGTTGATCTGTTTGTGTAAATTTACCCTGAGATAAAAACATCTTGATCTGGTAGCCAGTCCCATTAGCCAAAGTTAACTTGTTCCAGTAAGATTTGTAGTGATTAAAGGATTAAACCAGATCATACATTGATGGCCTATAATGGTTCTGTAACTATTTGCCCAGAATAACAGGAAATCTGTATATTTCAGAATGTAACCTTTAGCTTATGTAATGTTAATAACTCAACATCAAATAATAGTTAATACTTTAACATGTTCTCTAATCTGGCACTGACATTACACATGTAGTGTCAGTTGGCTGTCATCCCAATTCTTTTTCTATTCCATACAAAAAAAATTTGGTCTAGTACAGCATGGTTTTGAGTTTGTTTTCCTGGAGATGGTACTAACAGAGGTGGAGTAAATAATTAGAGAAACGAAAGACTCGGTGTAAGCAAAGTGCTGACTAGTATCAAATACTTCAGCAGAACTGGCAGGGGACAATGGAAAGCACTCAACGGCATCAATCAGGGGTGAGAGAAGTTGTAAAATTTGCTCTGTATTAACTGCCACCATCTTTCTTAGACAGACCGTGGTGATAGGTCGGTTCCACCTCAAACCCTGGAAAAGACTCCAGGGAAGGAACCAGACCCACCTCTTTTGTAAAATATGGGCGGGGCAGGACGGCCAAGTTAATTTGCCAAAACCATCCTGCGTTTTTGTATATATTTTACTATAGAGAACCTTCTAGGAGTCAGAAAAATGTAAATGAAAGTCATCTGGGAGCTGCAAACACATTCCATAAGTGTTGACAAATAAAACCAGAAGAATTAGTTGCGTTGGCACACTTTCTTTGTTCTGTGACAAAAAGTTGATGTTGAATGTCAATGTTCAATAGTTAGAAGGCTTTTTTTGGTCAGTGGGAGGTGAAATGAAGCAACATTATATATTTTTTGAAATATTTAAAATACACAGCCTCACAGTCATTTCCAAAGCAAACAATGGGCTAAAAGGTTGGACATTGGCGGAGACATAAGAAAGTAACTTATTCCAACCACATGCTCTGTCTTTGTTCTTAGTCACTGTTGTAAACAAAAACAATGTAATTGAGAGAAGGCCTTATTGTAACAGCCCCATGTTATACAGCAACATAATCTAGCAGCCTTAGCTTTAAACTGCGCATGATAAAAAGGTAATGCAACTTTGTTTTAAGTTACCTTGTTTACAGCTCATTGCTCCATTAGCATAAATTTGGCAAAAAATTACAAAAGTGCTCATGTTGTTACACTTCATCTTGACAAAAATCTTTCTTTCATTGCCAGATCTCTCTAGAATCTACTATGGTTTCATCATGCCCCATAGGAGACATGGTTTTCATTCTTCATTCATTCCGGTTATTTTATTCACACCGTCTTGACAACAGAGACTTCCATGTTCCTGACAGCCCCCTGCTCCTCCAGCTCGGCGTCTTATTGGATCACGTCTTTCAGCTGTTTGTTTGTGGCAGCAGTCTCGGGACAATGGTGTAGCTTGCATCTGTCATCACCGCGGCCTCCCTCTGTGAGCCTGTTGCTGCAAAGACACAACAAGCCCTTCATTGCCAACGTGTCACACAGAAGAAGAGGAAAGAAGACGGCCATCTGACATACGCCGCTACCCGTTACTTAAAAACTGCCACAAACACTGGGGACTAAGTACATGTTTACTATGGCAAGTGTCAATCAAACGGGCACCATTCACTCGAAGATGCTGTCGGGAAACACAGACAAAAGCATGGAGCAGATGCACCTGTGTGGAGGGATGTGACAGGAGATGACAGATTTAAGTGCGCATCAGAAACTTGTCATGTGCTGCAAATGGAAATATCAAAGCATATGGAACATGTTAGGTGCATATTCACAGGTAGGAGGTGAGATATACATCTGTAGCTACTGTACCATCAAGTAAGTATATATATATATTTGACTTTTTGGCTAAAATGAGAAATTATTTTTCTGGCAACTTTCGATTTACTTTACAACAACAAAATTATTTGTAAGGTACTGATAAAAGTCTAGCTGATAAAAGTCTTTTTGTTCATTCATTCATCATTCATTTTCAAATAGGAATTCACACATAACAGCTATCTATCTATGTATAAATGAACAAATAATGTCATATATATATATATATATATATATATATATACAGTAAAAAGACATACAGATGTGGCAATTTCGCTGGATTTAAGATTGGGCAAGGTATAGCCACAGGGTCTGCTAAATATAATGGTCAGAATTAAAGCTGCGGTTGCAGTTGGTAGAGCAGTGACGTATTTAAAGCAACTACAATCTGCCTCGTCATGGTGAGTTTGAGTCCAGACTCTGACAGTCTGCCGAGTGTCTCTCCCCGCTCTCTCTCTGATTTCTTACTACTCTGTCCTATCAATAAAGCCTAAAAATGGCAACAAAAAAATGTAATTAAATATTTTACATTTTGAAATACATTAATAAGTAGGTCTATACTAGCTACTTTTGAGTCAAGGAAAAGATAGCTTAATTGTTTTAAAAGTAGAGATGCATTTTAATTTTATATTCTTCATTTCAGGACATCGCATCTGTGCATCTATTTAAATTTCTACTCAGAAGGTTTTATCAATATCACAATCAGTTTATTGTTTGTAGTAAGTTCTATTCTTAAATAATACTGCCTGAAAAATCACATACTTTACTATGTGCAATATCTTGTTTAGGTCCCCAGTGCATTCACACATACAGCAAAATGCAATTAATTACTCGTTAATTTAAAATAGGCTGCGTTTAGTGCATAAAGGTTGTACAAAACACATTATATGCAACAGGAAGTATATATTGACAAATTACACTGCTGCTGTGCTAGTGAATTAAAAGAATATTGGTAATCTTCAATTCAAGTCTGTCAAATTATTCTCTTGTGGCAATTATAAGATATACACAGAATAAGATATTAATAGGACAGTTGCAGAAGATTAACCTGATTTAAAATTTTGGTATATTTATAGTGCTAACCATTCACTACATCAGTAAAGTTTTTTTCTAATTTCTGATTTGAAGTCATTTAGTGAAGCCATATTTAAGACTACTGTATCTTATACCCTTATATCTTATACTATACCACACCAGATATCAAGATTCAGTGTTAATGACGGTTACTTATATGGACGTGTATGCTTTTTACCACTCACCTGCCATGTGTGAGTGTGCGGCTGCCTGTGTGCCCCCTGATGGTGATGTGGCTGATGATGGTGATGGTTTGGCGGCACAGGTTGCATGGTGCCGCTGGCGTGCATGGTGCGGCCTCTGCGCTACTGGCATGTTCACAGGCGGCCTGGGATCTCTTGGCCTTTTCCTTTCTATAGGGCAGAGACTGAAACTGTTGCAGGGGTATGACCGGAGGAGGGGTAGGTGCCCTCTGGGTCTGGGTTCCCGGGTGGAACAGGGCGGCTTGTGTTTGCTGTCTACGGTTTTGGAACGTCTGCGCCCTGACCGTGTGAGCTTGGAGTGCGTCCTGAGTGAGTTGGTTAATCTGGGCAATTTGAGCGGCGTTTTGTTGTTGAGGTTGGGTTCTTGTCGTAGTTTGGGGGACAGCTTGGGCTTGCCTGTTTTGGTGGTTCACTTGAGTCTGGGGAATTTGATTGGTTAGATGGTTCGCTTGTGGAAATTGATTGGTCAGCTGGTCCGCTTGGTGAAATTGTCTGGTCTGTTGGTTCACTCGGGTCTCTGGGACTTGCCTAGTTTGCTGGGCGGCCTGTGTCTGTACGAGGTGATTGGGATCGGCCAGCGCTCTTATGTCAGGCTGATGTTGCACTAGAGGACGGCCCGCGGGGGAGGCCTGGCTCATGAGAGGAAGCGCCTGAGGGCTGTTGTCGCGCCTGACTTCCTGCCTGGGGGTACCACTCTGCCTCCTGCCTCTCATGTCGTCCCGTGGCATGCTCCTTTGTGTGTGCGGCTGGGCTTCTCTGCTCGGCATTCTGTTGCTTCTATTCTCCCTTTACTCTTGGCACTTCTTGTCTTTCTCTACTCCTAGACCTCGTTTGTTGTATCGGTGGATGTGTAGTGTAATCTGTAATATCAGAATTCATCCTTCTTTGATTATTACTTGGATAGGCTGGTGTCCCTCTCAGCAAATCCCACGGCAATTGATGGCGAGACGCAGGTTGGGAGAAACTAGAATCCGACCTTTCACCTGGCTCTGATTGCTGCTGGTACGAGTCGGGGTAAGCATTTCTCTGAGCGGTATTGTTCCTGTTATGGTGCGTGTACCCAGTCGGGATTAGTCCAGGGTCGGTTTGAAGAATAGCTCTGTGGCGATCCAGCAGTGGGCTTCTCAATATGCTAGCGGCCCGCCTTGTTTGCGGAGTTTGTGTAGCTTCATCTACGGTCGAACTAGCAACAGGCGGCGCTGAACTTTCCATTGGGGCTTGCTGTTCTGCCGAATATGAATTTAGATTGACGTGAATGGTGGGGATTTGGTCATTGTTGTTTTGCTGAGCTGTCCGCTGCAAAGTGTTGAGCCTGACTTGAGCACTTCCAGTCTGTATGACAATGTTTGGATTCTGCATTTGTGGCGAGGGTGCATTCTGAACTTCGTTTTGGGTGAAAGCGGGGTTGTCAATACCATTGTGTGGAGCTGCATTATTAGAGTTCTGAATGGCATTGTGCTGCAGCCCATTTGCGAGGGGAAGTCCATTGTGCTGGTTGGTGTTGGAGTTATTTGGGACATTCCAGGCGGCTTGTGTCTGCCCAACGCCGTTGCGTTCAGGCAGAGGGGCAGTGTATATGTTGCCGGAACGACGCGGTTCAGCACTTGTGCGGTACAGAGGTGGCTGGGGACCTTGGGCCAAATCTCTTGCGACATTAGGCTGAGGATTTGCAGGCTTAATAGGAACACAAATAAAAGGAGGGAGAAAGGAGATAGTAAAGAAAAAAGGTTAATTTAATAAAGCCTTTTGGTATATTGCATGGATAAAAGGAAGACAAAATCAACAGAGAATCATAGCTATAGTCGCTTACTATAGGCCTCGGATTTACATTGTTCTTCTGCACCTCTCTGGCCTCTCTTCGTCTCCGCCTAACTGTGGTAACAGAAAAATATAACTTTTAGAGCAAAGCAAAAGGTAATGATGTCAAATATAAAGACACAAGAACAAAAACCCATAAAAGGAAAAAAAGTGTGTAATATGTAGTTGTTTTCATGTAAAGGAAAAATCAACTCGCACACATTGGAAATGTCTTTTAGTCTCACCTTCAGGTCATAATACAGTATTACATTGGAGGGAGATTCAGAGGAGTGTGATGCTTTCAGCCAATCACAGCTGACCAAGAAAAGGTCAGCATAACTAAATAAGTGGTTCGTGGCTAGTTCATACAGAAGTCAGAGTAAATTTAACACTAAGATTAGTTAAGAAAAGATAAATATTAGATAAATAAAGTACAGCTACTAGAAGTATTGCTCTACTACTATTACTTCTAGCAAAGGGATGACAGCGCTGTCCCCCCTCATCTTATCTTAAAGATACGTTTAATATACAGTATTGAGAAATGCATCAGTAAAAAGTAATCTGAAGGACAATTAAGGAACATACAATGCCTAAAGATACCAGTGTGCCAGTACAATACTACATAGTTTCTATAAAAACTAAAAATAAAAAATAAAATATATAATAATAATAATAATAATAATCCCAAAACACAATGATTTATGTATCAAAAGCCTCAAGAATATTTCAAAGGTCAAACATTTTTATTGCTGTGTTTTTCTCTGTTTGGGTCTTTGGGGGTTAAAGTACAATTAGGGAACATTCGCCACCTATAAGCCACTAGTACACTGCACAGTCTCCTATGCACTGTCTCTTTCTACCGTACTGATCCAATGGACGGATACAATGTTGAATACAATATATTAATTTGGGATGTAAATGTATCTCAGCCTGCAAGTATGCAGCCTATGTACAGAATGCTAGTCATGACAAAAATGTGGCAAAATTGGTTACTTCACACTAAAATGGGACCTAAGGAATTTGACTGTGTCTGCCTTGTCCACCTTAACCTACAATAGTGCAGTTTCTCAGTAGCTAACCTGTTGCTAACTCTGAGAGGGGGGGTAATTAGCCCTATTTTATGCCAAGGAACCATCTCAATGATTTTGAGGCTGTATATTTTATGGTAAGAGGCTTTAGTATCTAGTATCTAGTTAGTAATTGTGGAATTCAACAAATTTGCAAGTTTCAAAAGAAATATTTCCTTTTTTTTCCTTACATTCAATTCTTCTCAAGTAATCATTTTGCATTTTTACTTTATCTTGAGTATTTTTTGCAGAAAGCTATCACTTTAACTGAAGCATGCTTTCCTCTCTAGTAGAAGTAGTATATATTTTACATTCAACTTATAAATATATCTAAATTAAAAATACCTTTAAAAATACCTTTCACATTTGCATATGGGTGTACTCACTTACCTAGTACACATCTGACAATAACTAAAATAAGGATGATGAGAAGTATGAGTAAGATGAAGGAGCCAATCACGATCCCCACTACCTCGCCTACATCCAGGCATACGTCTGAAAAGGAAATAAATTGTGTCTGAGATAGAAAATATATAATGATAATAACGAGTCTAGACAGTCATCTCAGAGTAAATGACAAATAATAAAAGCAGAAAGGCGTGGGCTTTCTAAAACAGATGATTAAATAATTGGACAGACAGAAGTCAAAATGAAACTAAAAGCTTATGTGAAAGACCCTGAATGACTTTGAACACATTCTCGGCAGATCAATCTCTCCCAGGAAACTCTGTCCCTCTGCTGTCACCAAGACGGATTCAGGGAGCGCGTCCAAAACCAACCGCCATCATTACTGGTCACAGAAAAGGTCGGCTTCCCCATAACTCACCTACTGTATGACAACCGAGTCTGGTCCCTGGTCTGAGCTGTCTGACGTTAGGAATAACATCAGACAGTAATAGTATTGGCAGTAGCAGCAGCAGAAATAGTAGTAGTTGTAGTAGTAATAGCAGTGGTAGTAGCTGTATTACTAGTAGCAGTAGCAAAAGCAGTAGTTTTGCAATTCAACAAATGTACAAGTAATAATTTTGTACATTTACATTAATTTGAGTAATTTTTGAGGAAATATATAACTTTTACAGGAGCATTTTTTCCAAGTCTCTAAATTTATAAAAGTAGTAGTAGTAGTAGTAGTAGTAGTAGTAGTAGTAGTAGAACTTGCAGTAGCAATAGTATTTGCAGAAGTAGTGGAAGTAGTAGGTTTAGCAGTGGCACTTGCAGAAACAGCAGTTTAAGAACCAATAGTAGAAGTAAAGAAAATAGTATTAGTAGTAATTACAGTGGCAATTGTTGTATTTTGATAGTACTGTTGAGAGTATCGTATTAGTATTAGTCACAACAAAAGGTTTATAAAGCAGTCATCTGGATTTGTTTTTTAAAGTTGTATTAGTATTAGTATTACAGTGGCAAACCACAAAATACAACTAGAAATTTTGCTGACTACTGCTGAGTTCTTACTTATTTTAAAATAACACTACTTCTACATAATTCTTTGTACTTTTAACTCATCCCATAACTCACCTGTGACCACCACGTCTGCCACCTGCTCTGAGGTGAGTGTGGTGACTGCGTTCTTGGCTGTGCATGTGTACTTCCCGCTCTGGGTCGTGGAGGTCGTCTGAAGGCTGAAGACTCCAGTGTTAGAGGTGGTAATGGGCTGTCCGTTGAACTGCCAGGAGAAGGCCGCGAGAGGCAAGGAGGTGGAGGTGCAGGTCAGAGTAATGGTCTTGCCCACCATGACGTCCCTCGGGCCCACGCAGTTTTTGGCAGTGTCCTTAGTAATCACGGGGGTGTCAGGGCCGTCTGAGATTGGCAAGACAAGCACAGGATAGATGATCAAATTTTACATTTACAAGAAGGACACTATTTCTCATGTAGAGTTCAAGTAGGCTAGTGGTTCAGTTTATCTTTAAAGTATTTATTTAGTCAGTTTAGTAAATGGTAAACATCATAAAATAATTATATCCCTGATTTTACAGGGATTTTACCGATTTAACAGTTGGGTCCCGCAATCACCACTTGAAAATACAATTAGAAGAATTGCTTGTAATCTGTATGCAAGTAAAAAAAAACATATTACTTGGATGTAAAAATTATTTTAGTAGAAAATACTTAAAAAATTATTCATTGTCAGTACAGAGCAAAATCTGACACTACTGCATTCTGTACCACTGCTCCTACTACAAGCACAACTGCTGCTGCTGGCAGGGCTGGTACTGTGAAACAATACCTCTGTGTTATCAAAAAAAAGTTACAATACTACTGGTTTCAGATTTTTTTTAATTTAATACAAAGTTTCAATACCTGGGACTTTTAATGTTCCTTTGCATGTATGAATCAAATAAGTAACACGGAATAAATCATACAAACTAGTGGTGGCCAAAGTACTCAACTTTAATACTTGAGTAAAAGTACAGATCCTCCTGGTCAAATATTACTCCAATACCAGAAGTCAAATTATTACTTGAGTTAAAGTACTGAAGTATGTGTTTTCAAGTATTCAAAGTACTTTTCTTTACAATGCTTTTCAAATGAGTGCGGTCAAGAATTTTGGGTGAAATTTTGGCTACATTCAACTCACAGATTTGCAGCTTCAAAAATATGAATAAAAGATGAGACTCATTTTAGTGTAAAAATCTATCAACTTTAGAGAGTGAACCAGGACTAAAACAGGTCTAATCCAAGTCTAAACTGAGATGAATCCATGTTAAATCAGGACTATCTAAACAAAAACTGGTGGTAGCAATAGTGAACCAGTTCTGAATATCGCTCAGGTACTGGTATCAAAACGCAAGTAGCATTAATTACTGGTATTGAGAACAATCAGAAAGCAATACCCAGCCATAGCCACTACTACTACTTTTGCCACTATTCAAACGCTCAAAATTCAAATGCTACTCACTCACTGACATCATAAAATACTTCTACCCCTTTACAGTCTTTAAAAATGGCTTAAATATAAGTGATGTGTTTTCATAAAAATACCCAAGTAAAAGTAAGAAAGTATGTTTCAGCTCATGTATTCAGAAAGTACCCAAAAAAGGTAATATAAATGTAAAGTAAAAGTATCTAGATACTCTTCATCCTGGAATGAGAAGCAGACAAATAACCAATTAAAACTGTAATTTTGGAGAATACAAAACTGTTATTGGTTAAAAGAGTGTATTCAATAATAACTTCAGTGTAGTCAGACTCACTCAGTCCTTCTACTGCTTTACTGCAGTAAGTGCAGTTAGGAGGAACAAGCTGTTTATACACAGTCTAAACACACACAGCTCCTGTTTTAGCACTGTTGTAAGAAGTCACTACATGTCTGTTGTTCTGTTTCACACTGACTGCACTGAATCCATGTGAATGTATCAAAAAGACAAGTTACATCATTTTATTATGAATTCTAGCTGTATGTAGTTCAAGTAGATGTTATTGTTTGGTAACAATCCATCATAGTTCACTGTGACATTTTGAACTTTAGCAGTAGGAGGCGTTGTTGCATTGTCCATTTATACAGTATGTTTAGAATATGGAGACAGGCTAATAATGGAAATGCACTCTATTGTCATATATTGCCATTGTCTTGTAAAATTTGTGCCTATTGCCACTTTAATTGGAAAAGTTTGAGATTAATTCATGGCTGCACATTAATACATTACTTTTAATGAGCTTCATTCAGAAAGTGTGCAAAAACTAAATTAAATTCTTATGCCTAGAACAGAGTGCAGTCATAATCAAGGACACACTTTCTATACTACTGCTGTATGCATAAATGTGAAAATGTTTTGAAATGTGGTGGGACTGTGGGTTAACGGGTCATGTTAGGATACTACTGTCAGACTCAGGCTTAAGAATGTGATGGAGACAAAGAGGCAGTCCAATGAGCTTAGGAAAAAAATGTTTGCGTGCAATTCATCACAGTGCGTGGTG
Organism: Bostrychus sinensis; assembly: GCA_020698575.1. Lineage (NCBI taxonomy): Eukaryota > Metazoa > Chordata > Actinopteri > Gobiiformes > Eleotridae > Bostrychus > Bostrychus sinensis. The sequence goes on along the minus strand of CM036247.1, from coordinate 29,184,924 downwards.
CAGTGTGGATAAGCAGATAAGCTAGTGCTATTTGCAGTGGCTACAGCAGATTAGCCGTGGTTCGCCTCGATCAGAGCTTACTCACAGAAGACAGTGACTGTCTGTGTGGCCGAGCGGGCGCTCAAGGGGTTGTTAACGGTACAGGTGTAGTCCCCCGCGTCGCTTCTCTGGGACGGGTTGATGACCAGTGAGCCGCCTGAAATGGTGATCCTGGCATCCGCAGCGAGGGTTGTGTCGCCTTTAGTCCACAGAAAAGTGACGCCTGTGCCAGTCTGATGTGTGCAGGTCATAGAGATGTCCTTCCCCTCTATGGATACTGGTGGGACAACGAGATTCACCCCCGTCACTGCATCTGCGGGGACAAGAGCACGTGATATAAAGCATTTCATGTCCACATCATTGAAAAAGTGCTTTGACTTATAATTTAATACACTTCTATCAGACACTAACATCAATGGGACTGAGACTTACCACACATAGCTGGTTTAAATTAGTAGAGACAAAATAAGTAATTGAGAGGAACAGGGAGAAAAAAAATAATATGAATGACATTGGGCTTAGTATTTATTTGTAATTATTTCATAGACTAAATAAAACCCAAAGCCATTAAAAAAGTTTAGACATGTCCACTGACTCCAATGGACCAGTTTTTTATGCAAACTGTTCCAACAGAAAGTTGGCTGTTCAGTCTAGCAGCTTTATACAACTGTACAAGTATACAATGTATGTGTCGCACTTATGAAAAGAAAGAGGTTTAGAGATTATTATCTAAGGATTTAAATCAAATATACATACCTACTAATTCATGTTAGTGGACTATATATTACATGACCATCTATATTCTGGACTTAGTGCAACTCTCTCTCTCAACATCTCTGCGAAAACCCAGTATTACCACACCTATGGTCTGAACCATAAGGGGTTATGTGAGTTTGTAAACTGTCATTTTTCACGAGAATGCAGATAATCCAGTAAACTTTCCTATCTTTAACAACATTTGCATGCAATACTTTTTCCTACTGTCAAATAGAGTTGCTATGGCAGTATTAACCAAGGGCAAAGCATTTATAAAACATTGCAAGATTAAACTAAAAACTTACAGTATTTCTGTATTTCTGTATTATCTACTGTATATCTAATTAAGCTGGCACAAAGCAGTTCATAAGTGACGTAGGGCCTAAAAGTAAGCCCGTGTTTTCAATCGCCCATGAGCCCCAGATGTGCAGCGGTCTCAGCATGAGCCAATGCAATCCAACCACTTTTATTATTTTACTGCACTGAAATTCTGGATATTTTTGACAGCACAGCACAGACATATTTCTGCTAAGGAATAGAGTTGAAAAATGTGTGTTGAATACGGCCACCCAGGCTATGTATAGCAAGCAAAAGCGAGCCTTGTAAAGTCCACTTCAAAAGTTGAAGTGACAGAATAATGGAGGCCATTTTGATGTTTCTGTTGAGGATAATTTGTTGTAATCAAAGCAAGTGAGAGCTGAGAGGGGACGGGACAGAAGCACAGATGGCCAATATAAGGGCAGACAGTACAAGTGGGAGCAGCGATGGCTCTTGGCGTGTGGCCTAAGTTAAATAATTACAGAGAGAGAGGAAGAGAAGGCAGCCACTAAGACAGAACCACAGCATCAGCACCAAACAGAAAAACATCCGAGTAGGTACCGAGAAGCTCTAATCACTTTTGCCTTGCACTTGGCGGTGACTCAGCGGTGGCAATTTGTATTTTTTTAGGGATGTGAGCTGGCTTTGATTTGCAGATGAACTTGCAAGTGTAAGTGGGAGGTTTGAGAGTTGATAGTCATGCTTAAGGACTCTGCTCTTACATGACATAAAATAGCTGTTGCGAGTTTGGAGGACATCACCTTTTCGGCAATGATAGGGACTAGAGCTTCTAACAGTGTGGCCGCCCGCCGCCTCCCTATTATAAGAGACCGTACATCATCGTGCAAAGCGTGGGCTGGAAAATGAAGAGCTTCCATTACAGTGCATATGCAAATTAATGCTAATGCTAGTGTGTACTGTATGGAAATGCAACGCTACATTTAGAGAGGTATGATATCAAAAAGCCACGAGCACGAGCGCCGCATATCGAATCAGTCGTAATTAGCATAAAGCTCAGAGCTGCCGGATTCGCTTCCCTCCTTCTTTTTCATTAATTTTACCTGCTGCCAAACTATGGGTCACTAATTTCATTATACCTCCCAGACTAATTCTCAAACTCCCAAAATGCCTCCCTCCTCTATCCTCGCTCCCGTCTGTTCCTCCTTAACATTAGCACCCCGCTCATTCATCATATATGGTGCCTCCCTGATGCAGTGCAGGCTGGGAGAATTCATGCATTAGAAATACACTTACATTTATATATATTATGAGATTACTCAGGCTACACCCACACTAAGGGATTTTAGAGAATCAACCAAACTAGCATTTTTCAAAGTTAACATTACCTCAATCTATGTCAATACTTTAACATTAATATGGGTGATAAGCTTAATTATATCTACTTCTACTGCTTCTACCAAAGTCCTTAAGCATAAAGTACATTTGAAAACAGTAATATTTATCAAACTATGCATGCAAGTCATCCTAATAATTATTAAGGAAATATTGGTTCCTTTACTGACTCCTTGTGGCAAGAGTAAGTATTTTGTAATGAGGTGGAATTTAATTGTGGATCTTGTGTAGATGGTCTATCACCTGAGCTATACTGGAGTTAAGTTGCTAACAGACAAGTTGGATGTCTGTCATCACCTGCTGGCAACAGGTGGGAATGGACAGAGCTATTAGCAGCATGATGCTAACAGACAGATAAATGAGGTGACTGCTTTGTAGTGACAGCAATGCATGTGCTGAAATTATCAGAACGAGTCCAGTGACGTTTCACATGTCTACATAGAGCAGTGAGACCAAAGCATTTTCAACTCTTGAGAAGGGGATGGCCTAAGTATGCAGCATTTCTCAATTTAGTATAATAGGAGACCTTAAAAGAAAAAAATAAAATCACTTTTCACTGCAACTTCATATATTTTTACGTAATCTAATGTTGCAATAGCATTTATTCTAAACCTGAAAAACAAGATGTCTAAATTCACAAATCGACCTTTGACAGAGTTCTCCATGCACCTTGTAGGCGAGACATATCAAAGTGCTGATTAACAAGTATTATACTTGCACAGGTGTGGCTTAAACTGGACACAAAAAAGGCCACTGCAAATATGTACTTAAAATGGGGCACTGCCTGTGCCTTTACAGTGTTAATTCAAGAGAGAATGTGATTGGCCTCAGCTTAAGTACTAAATATTGTAATCTGACCTATTAAAATCCATAGTAAGCTGCCTCCATCTGAACAACATAACTCAAAATGTAATCGTCAGATTTGGACATTTTTAAGATAAGGTCTGGATCTAGGATATTTTTTTATTCTTTATATGTCTACTATAGTGAGACACTACCAATTTTGATTTTTGCAAATATAACTCAAAATATGGCAAATTTTCATAAAACCATGGGAAAAGGAATTTAATACTGAACATACTCACCATACACTATGAGCGTCACAGATTTGGAGTTCTTGGCCAGTCCTGTGCTAACCGCCGGGTCCACCACCACTGTGTACTGCCCGGCGTCCCGTAGCTCGGCGCTCCCGATTCGCAGCTGGGTGGCAGTGATGGTGACTCTCCCCGCGAACTGAGGCACTGGTTTGACTGAAGGAGACCCATTGACCCACAGACCCAGCGTGACCCCACCTTCGTACTCCCACGTCATGGTGTAGACATTTGAGACTGTCATCACTGTGAACAAGATGTCGGTACCAGTTAGGACCTGCACTGGGTCGGTCTGGAACTGGATATCCACAAGGGTCTGTGCCTCAGCCGGGGCAGAGAGCAGCACTGGATGAAAAAAAGACAAGACAAAAATAAATCAGTGCAATTTATTAACATGTGAGTGAGCTGTGGTTAATATGTTTCTGATCATTTCTTTGTCTTAGTAGTAGTAGTAGTAGTAGTAATAGTAGTAATAGTAGTAGTCTTAGTAGTAGTCTTAGTAGTAGTAGTAGTGAGATGTGGTTGCCATTCTGCGCCTACGGCCTCTCCGACCACCACCAATCACACTAACACATTTAAAAAGGCACGGGGGGTGAAGTGTCTTGCCCATGGACTCAACGGCAGAATGCACATGTATAGCAGGGACCGGGGACGGCTGGTATCAATGGGCAAGGTGTGGTGTGGTAGTGGGAGTGTGGTGATTGACAGGAGAGGGTCCCGCCCCTGCTCCTAACTACAGCATTAGGGGCTAGATTTATTTAGCCAAGAGATCTCAATTTGGCCAATCACAGAGCACACAGACTTACATCTTCACTTTTGAGTGATGGTGGTGTATTAACGAGCTATCGTGACCAAAGTTGTTTAATAATGGAAATCTACAGCAGCACGGAGTTTGCAGGATTTTTCGAAGACACTGAAATTAACTTAAATTACCATTACACCCAGAGCATAGCGGTGTTTTTGAACACAGAAGAGGATTAAATCATTTCTCTATAGTTTTTGGGACAAACTCTCCTGAATGCATTGGCTGCACTTTCAATCAGACATTATACAGAAACCATCATACTTCAGTGACGTGTTTTATTAACACGTTTGCCTCACTAAAAGGAAGGATAGAAATGTGAGCTTCATTTTAAATAAGGTAACTCACACATTTCTCCACCTCCCTTAAACATGACATGTAACTTTAGGCTACCTGGACTGCTTTCTGCATCTTCTGTTATTGTTTGGCTCATTGCCATTGCCATTGCCAGGTTGTTAGGTGACAAGTACTTGGATAAAACAGTGGGGTCAGGTGCTGTTGTGCATTGTCTGATTTGGTTAATAATTGTTGAGTAGTACCTTGAAGTTATGTGAAAGCGTTTGTGTGAGAACATGGCAATAAATAATATTTTCTTAGTGTGGAAGTTGAGCAGTAGCTGTCTATGGCCTGGTGTTGATGCTGAGTAGTGTGTGCTATAAATAGTGCATTAGCCTCTCCACCCAGAGTCACCACTAGCCTTCACTGGCAGGGATCCATCTGCCAACCTTCTGGTTAGTGGGCGAAAATCTCTACCTACAGAACTACTGCCATCCATACTACTAAGAAGTGTAACCTGTTCCAATGGGAAAAAAGTATGAACATTTAATCAAATACTATTTAGGATGAACAAAACCCTAATGAAAAAGCCAATACTACCTCCTGGTCCTCCTTCTACAACTGCCCAGAGAGGACAATCTAACCCTAAGACAAGGGTTTCTTTCTGAAAATACAATCATGAATTCTTTGGTGAATTGATTGACTTCCCAACCTTTTTTCTTTATAGACAATAACATGCAGATACAGTATCTAGCACACAATGTTGCTACAAGACACTGCTCCAAGCACTGTCCACTTCTGTCATTCTGTTTGTAATGTATTAGATAATTTTCCTTCATTTTTGCCACAAGCTTTGCTCTACAGCACTTATTTTAGCTAAGAAAATCCAAATCATAAAACTGCTTCCTCCTGGGCCTCAGAAGGATGTGTGATAGGAGCTACAAAGCCATTAGCAAGGTACATATTCCATTCATCCCTGTGGGTTTAAGTACTGTTTTCTGAACTATAAGTGATCCCTAGCTAAACATCTATTTTCTGTTTGTATTCTTAAGCTATTGAAATGATATTGGCTGTCTCCTAAGAATGAGCGGTGCACACAGTCAGCTCCCCATTCATCTTACTCATTCACTCGCTCAATCTATGCTTGAGTGTCCCTCTATATCTTTTACCAGACAGCCTTACCTTTTTGTTTGTGAAGGGTTTATAGATTTTGTACAAAGAGCTACGGCTGAATTTTCAATGCTTTTACCAGACTACTACACTACACCAGAATGACATGGCCAATGACTTCTTATAAATCAAATCAATATGGTCCAAATCAGTCTTGCTGCGCTGCCTTTACTACCTTTTCAAGAGGAGGGCACGCTTTTTCATATGAAAAGAGCCAGGAGTGAGATGGATTGCACTACAGTTCCCACGCTGAGAAGTGAAGGACAAAAGAATGGTTTTAGTGTGAGGCTAAAAATATCAATCAAACAAAAATTTAAAAGACTGCGAGTAAGTGAGGAGACACTCAGGATAGACGTGGCACACCTGATGCTTTCAGAGGCCATGGGATTTTATAAAGAAACTTGGATTGAGTACAATAGGTGAATTAAATAAAGATGTTGAAACTATGTTTTCACAAGTAGCAACTGTGCCTAAATACCAAGATTTGACTTCCCCTATTGTAGAAATAGACCTTGACACCAGGGAGAAGAAGAACCTCATGAAAGCAGCCCTTACTTCTTCTACAGCTGTCCGGAGTGGGCAAAATGAGATATGTGTACAATCTTTTAGCCTAAAAATTACTTGTTGCTATGAATATGTGTGTACACATTAATTTACAAACAACAGCACATAAGGTAGTGGTAGTGAGTTACATAAGCCTTCTAGCCTGGATCCAGGAAGCACTGACCAATCAACAAAGTCTCTACATCCAGTCTGCTTTTTGATTTATCCAAAAAACAGTGTACAGCTCTGTTTCTACTGATTCCTCGCAGCTATTTTTCATTTTGTAGTAAAATAATATCATACAAAAAGTTTAAGGAAGTAAACCACTTTTTTCTCTGTTTCAGTTTAAAAAAAACACCCTGCTGCCCTCTGCTGGTCTCTTCATCTTTCTATTTTAGTCATGTGTCTTAAAAGGGTATAAAACGTGCAGTTCTAGATGTGACTAAGATTGGATAAAAAAAAAGATAAAAAAGCATAATGTATTACAGCCATTTTAAATTTATTGTGGTTTATATTACAGCAAATGTTTGTTTGTTTTTTCACAAAGACTAAATAGTCTAAAGAAAATTCTGGCACAAATCTGGTGATAAGTACCAGAACCATGATGAAGTGAGGCCATATTAAGCTATACAGGAGGACAAGGGCATTCAGGATGAATACAGAATCATGCATGGAGATTTTTAACTATAATATGTAAAAACTATAATAAGTTTTTAATTAAGTTGACTCTGTATTTTTCCTACTGCTGTTCATAGGCAATACCATGGCTACCATAGCTGTTGACAGGCTCTTTAAAATAGGGGTCTGCTATCACCAATGTTGCCACTAGATACTGCCAAAACACTCCACTATTATACTGTTTTTAAACAAGGCTTGATGTCTATCTATTGCAAAGTACAATCTGGCAAAAGACAGCAGGAAAATGAATATTTAATTGTATAAAAATCCTGCTGATTATTTCTTTAATTATTATCTTTTATGCATGAACAACAACCTTAGTTAATGAACAAATTAAAATATCATTTACATTCCTGGTGGAAATGTGGTGCGCTCATGTAGCAACAGCAGAGCAAACAGTTAAGGAAGAAAATTTTCTGCATGATCTTTTCCGCTCTTTTACAAGTCCACAGCCAAACCAGCAGTGACAATGTGAAATTATAGAAAACTCACTCTGATAATGAATGCAATAGAAACAAATGGTTTACAAAGAAGGCTAAGCTAAGACAAAGCACTACATTTAGGACACAGGAAGAAAACTAATTAAATATTAATAGTGATTTTGACTGTTTGACCTTCACATCCAGACAGAACAAGGACATCGTTCTACTGTAGCCCAAGCAGAGACCAACTGTCAGTTATCTAATGACTAATTATCTATTCAAACAAAATAGATTATGAATGTAATGTTAAGTAATGAATGTTGGTATCCACAGAACATTTGATTAGGCATTTTGTACTGCAAAGTTGTCCAATGTAACAACTGGCATTTTCAAACTGATGAAGAGGATTATAATAAACAAAAATTGTAAGGGCTAATATAATAGTATTTGTAAGTCAAACTGTAGAGCTTGAATAGGGATATTAAAGACAAATGCAAAAGAGTAATGATTATTTTATAACGCGCAGAGATGAAATAACATTAGCAAAATATTTTTTACAGAATAAATTTATCTCATTTTCCATCTATGGCATACATACATCTCTACTGACTTAGTTTCAACAAAAAAGTGTAGTTTCCTAATATGAAATAAATACTAAGAACTAGAAATTGTAATGAAAATCATTATAATTTGCTAAATAAAAATAAGCACAGTGGGCTGTAAACATTGCAATGGGACACAATAGGAAGCTACATAATAGCCTCACTATGAATTTAATCTGTGGAAAATATGTATTTGTCTCATTATACATGATGAATATGTTTAGTAAAAAAGACATTATGCAGTAGATTCTGCAGAGGTGAAATGACAATTCTCATCTGTATTTTCTTGCCACACTGTCCTACTGTCGATTCAGAATTAGAGAACTATAGCCCTTAATACTGAGCCTTTTCTAAAGTTCCCAGTAAATGAGAACATACATTTTAGATCTAGTTCTATTCAAAAATAAAATACTTAAACCTTACATGCTGCACATTATTTTCCCATGAAAACTGACATGCCAAAAGCAGGAACATGCGGAGGTCATGAAGGCGTCACGTCAGTGAGAAGCCAGCAGCCGGGAATGCAGTCGCGCAGGTTTAAGCACAATTTAGACAAACCCTCTGCTTGTTTCACATCCAATTGTTTTATCGACGTGCCCTGAATTCTTACTAATCTGTCTGTTTGTTTTGTTCCCACATTAGAGGTTCGACCGATACTCGTAAGACGGTTTATTATTACTGCCCAAAGAACAGTGTACAGTGACTTACCTGCCAAAGACAGGGCGATACGAAGCAGATGTTGTCTCATTTCGTCAGTCAGGGCGGTCTGCGGGACATATGACTCAACTAAGTGTACATATTTAACTTAGCATATAGGCTACGTTATCAAAAAACATAAATAGCTAACTGAGTTCAGCTAAGTGGAATTCGCATGCTAATTATTTACCTAGCTTAAATTTTGTACAAATGATAGCAGGTATTAAAAATATAGCCTACCGTAAATCTTAGCAAAGTATTTTCCACCTGCCCTCATGATGATTTTCGTGTTGAATAAACGGGCGCTCGCAGTTTGTTTTGAGTGGTGACACTACTTCCGTCTGTTCCACCTGTACGTCGGAACGGACACACCTGTTTTCTTAAAGGGCCCCCAACTCTTTTTGTACGAGGCAAAGTGATAAGGTTTCAGTGAGGGATTTAAATGCCACAACCACAAACCACAAGCGTTATTAAGTAAAGTTCAGCTCAAGATCTAGTCATCCACCAGAAAGCACCTTATTAACCTAAGGAAGTAAATGAAGTAAAATAAAAAATGTATTGTTATTTCTAAAGCATATTTAAAGCAACCGGTAGCCCAACAGGCTACAAAGACATACAGGAGTAAAGTCTTAGCAATAGGTCTCAAATTAAACAGGGTTCGTACAGTTATGGAAAACCTGGAAAAGTCATTGAATTTTAAAATGCAATTTCCAGGTCCTTGAAAAGTTTTGAAATTGTATATTTAGTTCTTAAGTTTTGAAAAAGTTTTGGAAATTTTAACAGTAACATTTCCACTACTAGTTAAACTTCCGCCAGCTAGAATATAGTAGCTGGCGAAAAAGGTGACCAATAGCCTATCTATTTTTTGTCAGAATATTTGAACTAAGTAATTTTTTGCAGGTATGGCAATGCTTTAAAACAGCATAGATGACTAGTTTGTACCTAATATAGCATAATTATCTTTTAATCACCGGTGTGTAGGCTATAAGTCAGTAAAATTAGTGGAATAATATATTTCTGGAGGAAGAAACCCCAACAGATTTTTCTTTTCTTCATCTGACTAATTTCCATATTTAATATATGAAACTGCAGCAAAAGTATATTTCAGATGTACCACATTGGACATTTTGAATATTATTTAAACATGTGGATTTTTTCAGGTCTTGGAAATTTGGTCAAAAGTTTTGGAAAAGTCATGAAAAATTCTTGGTAAAAACATGAACCCTGATTAAAAATTAAAATAGACTGAGCATTTTCTAAATAGAATTATCAGGTATTTATTTAATAATAAAATTTTTAAAACAGCTCAAAAACTACAAAAACGTACCACATAGTAAGTAAACAAATAAAAGTTTATCAAGGACAAATAAGGATAAAAACCAAAGCATATCTCTTAACCAGTAACAAATGCCAACTTAAAAAGTAATAAACTTGACTAAAATAAAATTAAAAACTTCTAGAAGTAGGTAAAATATGCAAGTTTAATATGAAATAATAATCAGCACACAAATTAAATTCTTCACTCCAAGGCTAAACCTGGATTTGACTGTTTCTCACAGATGAGCACTAAAGAAGAGACTAGTTCATGAGCTTTAAATTGCATGCTTTTATGATATTTTTCATCATGTACCTAAATGTAATATTGCACTACTCTCTGTTAATTTAAGTCACTATCTTTTTTTCTCACTTCCTTATCTGTTGCACCCTATTAACACATATCCCATGTTGACAGTTTCTGGTGTATTGCAGCACGTACATAGTCTACTTTTCTGTGCATTTAAGCATTTTATTACATAGTGTGTGAGCTCCACTGATAAGTTCGTGTGTTTGGTAGACCTACATCATGTAAGTTATATTTTAATATGTCTGGACGCTTTCAATATTAGCACTAATATGTCTCTCTAATGATTTTTTAAGCGTTTCTCCCATTTAATTTCCTTCCACATAGAAAAAAGCTCAAAGCAGAGACTTCGAATCTCTTGCTTTGTAATCCAAAACGCAATTAAAGATAAGATAAATTATGCCTGTCTGCATGACGATTTTCCGTATTGACATAGCCGATAAACTGCCACTAGCAATTATGATCAATAGCTGGCAAGAATACAGACTCTCTTTTGCAGAACTTAACCATTATTTCTCATCATTAAATGCTAATTATATCCTTTTTCATGATTCAAGGTCAGTGTTAATTTTTCTACGCCCTGGTTGCATTCATAATGGCAGCAACTTTCTGATAAAGCAGTTAATAAATAACATCAAATGGTTGGCCCTCTAATGTTTAGCCTGTGATGATATGGACTGAGATGAACCTAAGCCAGTCACTTATTTCCCTCACTGTACATGTCTGATGTCCGCTGCAGAGGCTAAGTGCTGTTATCTCTCCACTGATGTATTAGTGCCACCCACTGGTTTGTTCCGGCGCTTTCCCCTCCTTTTGTAGACAAAGAGCTCAGTGGGAGCCGCAGCTGTGATTCCCATGATTATTCATAAACTCTGTGAAAACACAAATGGATTTATAATCAGTTTTGAATCACTAGTGCCCCGGGAAGTGTTTCCTAAAGTGAGAAACCGCAGAGCTAACCCGCTGAATAAGTAATGTCATTATGTTTCACTGCTCTAATGGAGAGAGGATGTGTATAGGTGACAGAACAGCCAGATCTGGAGCTCCATTTGCAGGCTGTTTTGACATGTAGAATCATACTTCATGTTGTAATGTGTTTGGCTGCCAAGGATTAGGAAAGACTAAGAGCTATCTGTCATAATAATGGCTTTCTAAAGGCAACCTGATGGCACTGGAGGCAAAGTAACTTTTCTATTATTATGCCCTTTTGTGTCCTGATCAAGGTGTTTTGTTTCAGCTCAACTTGTAATTGGGTCCCCAGTCAGACCATTTGAGTATCACTGTATGATATAGCATCATTTCTACACTCCACATCCTACCATCAAATTCTTCAGCTTCCTTGCCATTGTCAAGTTAGCCCTTTCTATCAAACTTTCAAAGTGTCTACAATCTATTTTTCAGACTGCCAGACAATAACTCCATGATAAAAATATCCTGCAGTGAAAGACTGGAAAAATAGATGTGGAACTGGCAATTCCTGTTGTGTATTTGTATATTTATGTCCAGTCTAGCTTTTTGTTATGCTGTACTCAGATATTTACAACTTGATGACCACAGTCTACTAATAGTAATCCTACTTATAGTGTGGAAAGAGTGGCAAAAGTCAACTTCTCTATTTCTGCACGCGATGGACTTAGAATTGAAGTTAGTGTGTTCTGTCACAGTGAACAACAAGTGGAGCAAGTATAGACCCCTGTGGAACTCTACTGCTGTTTGCTAACAATCCACAATTTGTTTAAAAAAATAGTGAGGGCAATGATTTAGTTATGTTCTGTCTTTTTTTTTTTTTTTCATTAGAGCAATATTAAAAATGTCCCTAAAAAGTACATCATGCTACTAATGGTAACCCCTTACCTTCTGGTTCCATTAGTGTGGTTTATTTTTGAGGTAGTGGTGCTAATTAGTGCTGTAAATTTAGAAGATCAGTGATCCTGATTCAGAATTCTTTGTGATTATTTTATTACCTGTGGTGGCTTTATTGTAGTTATTAAGTTATTGATAATATATACAGTTATTTATACATTATTTTATGGCACATGTAATTTAAAACAGTTTAACATTTTCTGTAATTAAAACAAATGTTTGGGCCTTTTGGGTTAGAATATTCACTAAAAATAAGTGTGAGTGAGTGAGCTGCAAGTCTCAACCTAATACTGTTTTTTTTCCTTTCTCAAATGAAAAAATTGTGTTTGTCAGCAACAGCTGTTTCCAAAGTTAAAAATTCTGCAAATAAATCACAATCTTCTAATATTTATTGTCACAACAAGCAGTTACCACCAGTCAATTCACTTCACAAAAATGTTTTGAATACTTGTGTCAAATAAGATGTAAGAATTTATTTAACAGCACACGCTAACCTGTAAAGCAGTACTTCCCAAACTGTGGTACGAGTACTTCCAGGGGGAAATGTTCTTATTCCACAAAGACTCAAAATAAAACTTTCCCAGGGGAACCCAAGTGTTGGCATTCCCCTTTACGTGCTTGAAGGTGCGTTTGAGTTGTAGGCATGCCACAATTATTCAAAACATTTCATTTACCATCCCTCTTTACAATACAGACCTAAGACAATGTATTAGGATAATCACGTTGGATAAGCAGCTTGCAGCACAAAAGCCATTTTAACAGATGGAATCCCAACATTGTAAAATGCTTCCTTTCTACTTAATGTTATCTCCAGTGAAAAACAATGCTGGAGCAGTGAACCAGACATGCTTTGGGAGCTTAGCCAATGCATGTCCAAGAGGGAAGGGATCCCATAAGTACCTCTTACTTACAGCAACAATGGAAAGTTGTACTTATTTAAAGAGCACGCAGTCAGGGCTCTGCACTGTACAGGAAAGAGGTGGGAAGAGAGTGGGTGGGAGGAAACTGGACCACTTGAAAACAAAGTGACGCAGGGCATGAGTCAGTGGTTGCACTAAGAAGCAGAGAGGAGGCCACAAAGAGGAAGAGCCTGAACACAGTAGAGCTTTAGTGCATTTTTGTGTTGTCTGAAAAGTGACAACCCCAGTTAAAAGTCCAGCAGTGCAATGGCAGTGGCTTTGAAGATTGTGTTTTATTTAGGGCCATAAATCTACTTGCAGAGTGCATACCTGCAAAGAAGTGTGCAAGAGTGAAGAGAGATTGTGGAAAGACTGCACTGAGAGTCTCTTTGTAAAGGTAAGAGAATCCCACTTTAGAGGGACTGAGATGGGGGTGTTTTAAAAGGGGTGATTGTCAAAGGGTTTGCACGGAGTTAGTCTAGTCTTGCATGAAATAAATTTAGACTTTGATGTGGTTTTGGTTTTAGTCAGGTTTTTTACAGATTTAAACTTTCTCAGTGGGATGACACTGAGTTTGAGGTTTATATCAGACTTCGCAGTTTGCGGTTGGGGCGAGCAGAGTTGGGAACAAGACAATCAAGATACAAATAATTAAAGAAATAAACAAATATAAAGTAACATTATATGAGCCTAGCCAGCCAGACCAATTAACATGCTGAAGTAAAGTGGGGCTGAGATCCCTCCCAAGCCATCATGTGCTGGAAGTAATCCAAACTGAAGTGGTATTGATTCAGTTGCAATATTGTTACTCAATGAAGTTCCCTAGCAAAGTTTTTTATTTTTTGATTACTTTTTTTTTTTTATTGATTTTTGTTTTATATTAGTAATAACATGCAAGAGTAGAGAGCGCATTCAATAAATTAACCAGAGTTTTATGTGAAAAGTGTATAGCTGTCAGTTAACTGGCTGATTGTTAAACCATGTCCTGTTTATTATCTATATTTATTTTAAAAGTATGTATATCTTTAAGGTTATTGTGTAGCCTTTTGATAGTGCTTTCTTTTTGGTGAAGTATGCAGGGGAAAGAGGGATAAGCGGGGTATATTTATTTTAATAAAAAATGTCAAAATGCAATGGTACAGTTACAGTGTGTATTGCTATAATCAACAAAAAAAAGCTAAGTGTATAACAGTTAAAAAAAACATGAACTTACTGTGCCTACAGTCAAAGATTTTACATAGCATGCTAAATAATGAGAACTGATGTTGATTCAGTCAGTAATATTAAATGTAGCTTTGTGTCACATTCAGTTTTTTATTCATTTATTTCATGCATGTTAAATAAATACATTTAAAAAACTAGTTTGTACGTCACCCTGGATACTTGGATTAGTATTTGTTTGATGCTACTTTCCCTAAGTCATTTTACTTAGTATCTTTTCTAGTCTTTTAGTCCACCAATGCTGAGTTTTGACCTAGTTTAATCCCAGTCTAGCATGCTGTCCTTGTTTAATCCCTGCTTCAGATTTTGTTCCTTCCACAGTACATTATATTTAATACATGCATGCAGGCCTTGTGTTCCTTACTATCTTCCTCCTCTGAGCTGTAGCCTGTTGTGCTTGAGGGCTTTCTCTTGGCAGCAGACCCAGTCGTATTTGTTCCAAATTCTGACTATAGTGCAGTGCCAAATAAATTAACAGCGAAAATAATATTTGCAAATATTTGTGTTACGTTTAATAGTCAGACATGCTGCTTTAATTGTTCCTTCTGTCATTTGAAAACTGCATGTGGTAGTTGGAGAGGCGCCCCTGCTGCCACACCAGAGCGGAGGAAACCCTGTGTTTGTCTATGTGAGGTCACAGGCACATTCTTCCATTTGTTCTCTCTTTCATCAGCAGGTGCTATGGATCTGCTGTATTTCCTGAGCTGGAGGATCACCCCACTGCTACTCTTGAGTAGGGATTTTTTTTTTTTTTTCTTTTTTGTCATTCCAGTTTTAATGATTTTTAAAACCACAGGAAATTGTGCCTTGATTGATTGTGCCTTTGATAAGAACAGCAACATTTAATTGTTCAGGAGACAAAGGCAACAATTAACCCCTTTATACTCCTCTGTTGTTAAAATGGGACTATGTATTTTTATTCTTAAATCAGAATTTAGAAAAAGTAAATTCCCCAGTAGCTACAAAAAACTGGCTGGATTATTACAACACTTAAGAGGATACCACATAGGCCTATTTCTCAAACTGTGGGCGACAACTCTCTGGTGGGCCACAAAGTTAGTGTGGGTACCCGCCAGAGGTTGTCTACATTAAAAGGAACAGTATGCTATTTCAGGCTTTTTAAAATAATTTTGGACTCCTCTGTGTTAGTATTTCAAGTTTTTAAACTTAAAATACTGTCTTCCTTTGGCGGGCTGTTACTTTCAATTTGCAGAGAATACTTGGATTAGGTGTTTGCTGCCCCCTGCTGGCAATGGTGGGGAATGGCCAGAGCATAAAATGGCCATTTAGCATGACAGTGACAGATAGATTAATGACTGCTTCATAGTGACGCACTTTAAACCCTGAAATGCTCAGAATGAGTTTGGTGATTATGTATGGGTTTTAGAAACAACACTTCCTGGCTCTGTGCACTCCAGGTACATACTACTACAACTACAGGTATGTTTCTGAGATGGAAACATTATAACATGATAAAAAAAAATTCAAAAAAGTTGATTTAGAATAATAGGGGAGCTCTAAGTACATAAAAGAAAGTTTGTTAAATTACTCACAAGTATGTACAGTAATAAAGTAAAAACGCATAACAAACTCATTTATTGCCATTTCTGATTAAAGAAAGAGTTATGAGCATGACCATAGTAACCATTATACAAAAGGACAGGTCACAGCCACTTTTTGCGTCCAGGGGCGTGTCCTTGGGGTAGCACGTGCCACCCCTGGAATCTGATTGGCCACCCCAGCTGCCATCGTTCTCAGAGGTACATAGGTGGGACATTTGTGGGCAATAGCACTTCAGTAGCCAAATTATAACAAATATGGGCAAATGGTCATTAAAAGCACAAAGTGATACATATAAGTTCACCAAAATTTAGGAAATTAAATGTTTAATCCTCCATTTTGCCCCAGACTGCTTCATAGGTGCCACCTTTTGCATAACTAAGTGCCCCACCTGCGCCACCACAGTGAAAAACGTCTGAACACACCACAGCTTATAGATCCAGATGACTAACTAGCCATAGACAATTAGATGCATGAGAATAGATGATGTAAACTAAAAACAACTACAAACTGCAGTTCTTATTTCATGTATATGTAGTAGTACTTCACAGCTGATTAATTCGTCATTTTGAAATGTTACTGGAACTAACCAAGGTCACACTGTGTATAATTAAACACAAGCTTTAAAAAAAACTATGAACTCATTCTTGTAGACCTCCATTTTAATGCCATCCGTTACTTAATGGTTACTTAGATAAGCTCAAATTTGTTTATGTGTTAAATGAACTGAATAACAGAAATGTGATCACAGTTTTGTGAGTTACATCTTGTCCCTTTATGCTCATGGTTAATTTGCAACAAAAGAAACTGTACCTTTGCAAAAACTTTGCAAATGTAACTCCGGGTGCTTTCTGAGATCCCCAGGGGCCCAAGATATAATTAGTACATTTAAAGTTACTAATTAACAAGCATTGAAAGCACTATTGAGTGATTTAATAATGAAGCAATTTGATTGACAAGGTTATGGAAATGTGTAACCGGTGAGTTGGAGGTTAGTAAATCTCTGCAGGGGCCCAGTCGGTCGCATTAAAATCTTGTAAACTGCCTTTTGCCTCAATAAACACACATTATTTACATCTCGTCCATGCTTTGCTTATCGGGCCGGCGCACACTGGAGATGCATGATTAATACTCTTTGTGGTGAACGAGAGGCAGCTTACCAGGTTCTGCCATGGTTCTGACACAGATTTTGTAGTATTGATGTGGCTTGATGGATATCACATTGGGCATGGTTGTCATCTGCAATAAATCATAAGACGACAGAAGTTGACAGAACGCAGACATACATATTCATAAAGTACATGCTCGAGAGATGAAGTAAAATGCCAATGTGGGTTTAATAACTTCCTGTTACACCCAAAACAATGGCTCTCTAGTCGACTAGCAGCCGAAAGGTCACACCTGATGAATGGGGGATACACAGTGGGTAAATGAATACAAATAGAGAGTAGCATGTTAAATGGAACCTCTTAAAAACAGACAGTAATTATTCACTAAAAGATTAAAATAACTTGTTTTAATTAAGGAAATGTCATGCTAAGAGAACGTTACACCATCAGAACTGAGAAGAGAAAGCTAGTAAAAGTTGGCCATCGTTTAGTTTAACCCATACATTTGTCTTTATTTTAGCTCAAAACTATTAAGGCAAAATGCTATATCAAAAATGTAAAGACATTAAAATATTAGCAGTAGCCTATTTCAAGGAGGTATTAATAAAAATACAAACTGCTGTTCAGCGTAAACTAGGCCATCATTAGCATTTGCATGCTAGGCTATTAACTCATTGCACTTTTAGCATTTTTTTAGCATTTGTTTTGTCCTTACTATGAGCTCTTGTCTGTTTTAAAACAATGTACAATGTAAATTCAATGCAAAAACTTAAATTAAACATGAATGTAAACAATAGCCGATCAATAGCCGAAGATGTACTAATCTCAAGACATTGAAAAGTTCAGTGAATTAAATTTTAAGCTAAATATTAGCCGTGAAGGGAATGGCATAGTTAACCTTCTAAAGAACAAGAGGTTATATCATCATTAGTTATTATCTACAGTTATTTGGGTTATATTATGGTTGTATTATGTTTACTATGTATTGTATGTCTCTTGTCTCCTTAGTGCCTTATGATTCCAAGTCCATACACGTGCGCATTCTGAATGAGGAGCCTGTGCATATTATTCCTGGAACCAACCTACTTCTCCGTGCCCGCATCGAATTTGAACCCCAAGAAAAGCTCTCTATGATAACGTGGGAGCGTGAGACAGAGACGGGGCCCACACCCAACAGAGTCGCACTGGCCACGTGCCCTGGCAGCAGCGGTCAGTGCACTGGGACGAAGCCAAATGTGCTAGCTAATGCTGGGGAGAAGGAAGCAACACTTCAAATCATAGGCTATAAGCCATCAGATGGAGGGGATTACATTGTAACTTTAACAAACCAGAAAGGAAACCAGACCTCTGCACGCTGCATCGTCAGAGAGTATGGTAAGTACAAAGCAGGTCCTCAAACAGCACATCAACAGCGGTGATTATTCTGTACTGGATATCACTAAACGGATCAGGAATATGTTCAGAAGTCTGCCTGTGAACACAGTTTTCACAAATGCAGGTTAAAGCTATGTAAGGGAGAGGTCATATGTAGGCCTCACCTTGATACAAATATGGCTAAATGGTGCTAAACTCGCTAATGTTATTTAACCAGGCTCTGTTATTACTTACATGTGGTCTCTTGATTATTCATAATTTGTGATACTTTGTGTCTAACACTAATTTCTTACATTAAAATGCAATATGGTCTATTTAACTTCCAGTACCATTTTTTGGAATCAGCCACTCTGTTTACAAAAGTACTATTAGGTTTGTATTTTTCAAATTTTGACCATAGAACCATTTTCTATTTTCCCTCAGTCCATTTTAAATGAGCTTTGGTCCAGAGAAGACAGCAGTGTTTCTGGATCATATTCACAAATGGCTTCTTTTTTACTCAATACAGCTTAAACTTGCATTCTGTGTTCACAATGACTTCTACAAGTGTTTCTGAGCACATGCTGAGATTTTCTGTACATAATCATGGTGTTTTTCATTCGGTGCCAGTTCAGGGACAGGAAATTTCAAGCATCCAGTACACCCGTTACTAATAATAGAGACCCTGACATTCTAAAATTCTTCTTTTATACACATCTTACTGAAATGTTGGCTTAGGGCATGGCTGTGCTCCAACTGTGTTTTGATCCAGCTAAATGGCAACATTTCTGATACAGAAGTTTAGGCTGTTTGATGAAGCAGTCTTGAACTCAGCACCTCTGCCATTTTAGTCTGCCAAAAAGTTCTACAGCAGTAGCATTTTAATACTTAAACTTGGTATGGTATACTGCCATCAAGAACTCTGGAAGTTCTTAAGAGGCATTTAACTGATCAAATGTTCTCAAAAGAGATGTAAAAGTGGATGAACCATGATGATCTACAGGACTCCCCACATAAACACTAGCATCTACATCTCTTTATGACACACAAATCAGTTAGAACTGTATCAAGGCTGAGTTTAGTCTACAACACGGTATCGTTTACTTTAGAACAGTGGTTCTCAACTGGTGAGTCAAGATCCAAAAGTGTGTCGCAAAATCAGTGGGTTGGAGGCCATTGCCAGGAAAAAAAAAGTTTAATTTTTTAAAAATATATGAATAATTTACACTCCTCAACAATTGGTGGCAGCATGGGACATTGGAAGTTTAGAAGAAACCCAACAAGAGAAATAATACTGTTAGACCTGTGGATGAAATACTGTGGCCCTGACGTGCAATATCAAAATTGTTTTTGTCCACTAGAAAAATAAAAGCAATGGTACATTTTTTTAAAATCTAGCCTTAAAAAGAAACCCATCCCTTAAATTTAAAAAGAAATACACAAAAAAGTTTATATTAAGAAAGGAGCATCCTCAAATAAGTTTTTGTCCACTGGAAAAATAAAATCAAATGATTTTTAAATGTGTTGCCTCAAAGAGAATCTCATCTCTTAAATGGACTCCATTAAAATTAAGCCATGTCCCAAATTTATAAAGCTTGTTTAAAAAAAACCAGTCATCAAAAAAAAAAAAAAAAACTAAACTAAAAAACTAAAAAAACAAAATAAAAAAAAATCACCCTTTTAATTTTTTGTGAGGTGAGTTTCATTTTTGAGGTAACACATTTAAAAATCTTCCTTTGCTTTTATTTTTCTAATGGGCAAAAAGAGTTTTGATGTTGCACTTCAGAACCACTGTGCTGAAGTGAGTGCTGCCAAATTTTCCTCAGTATCTCTTTTTATTTGGGTCGAGGCTTGTCGTTATGGGTGATCGTGGGTCCCGAAGCCAAACAAGTTGAGAAGCACTGCATTAAAACATGCTGGCACCCAGAAGCAATTTCCCTTGTGTTTGGTCAGGTTTCACATGTGGGCTATTGTGGGCAGGTTTCACATGTGGGTTCTATGTCATGTTGGCAGGTCACCAGCGTCCACCCTTAAGTTGTTCTCAAATGTGTTCCCGTTCAAAGTCAATTGGGAGCAGAAGGTTGTATTTCCCCCACAGAGCGTAAACCCTAAATGCTCTCTATACAGAATTACTCTTTCAGAAATCTGCTGCAACCAAAATATTCTAAATCCTGTGCAACCCGTTAGTGACTACAAGGGGCTGAATATTATCCTGGCTGCTATGGGTGTGAAGTGGGGTACAACCATAATGGCCAATCAGGGCTAACAGACATGAACTGATGGAGAATCATTCACATTCATTCAAAGCTAATAATCCCAAGGGCAAAATAAAGATAACGCAAGCCATGCAGTCAGTGCAGTATTCCACAAAGTGCATTTTTGTTTGTTTTTTCTGTATTGTACTGCTTTGTATTTATTATCATAACAGAAAATAACAGTAGAAATATTTCAACACTACTCTGTCCCGGCTGTTTTAGCATTAAACCAAGCAATTACCAACAGAGTGTAATGAAAGTGCTTTGGTTCAACACCAGCAGGCATTGTTTCCCTCTGATGTCTTATTTAATAATGAAACACTTGAAATTAAACTGCCTATAGGCTCCGCTTTCTTGTTTTCCCTTTTGTTTCTGGGAGTAGAGAGGATTTTTTAGTCTTGCCTTACAATATCCTCCACTTCTGTCAAAGCCTTTTCCTCGTATGCATCTAACAATATCAATTCATCTTCTCAACTCTGCTGTACGTCGACGCTCTGAGCTTCCAGGGTTCTCCATCATCCCTTTTTCGCCCACATTATGCCTCTCTCAGTGGCCTCATTATTGTCTTCGAAAGTGAGCCGGTTCCTCCTGACAGCATTAAACGTTTCTCATGATTCTTTGTCTTGCGCGCTCTCGGACAGCCATGTGCTATTACTCTTATTCTATACTGACTCACGGCTGCCCACGGCTGAGTGCCTCACATAGAACCATCAGTTTTGTCAGTCAGTTTTTACACTTAAGAGTTTTTCCTTGAGGTGTTAAAGTGATGTTTGCAGGCCCAAATTTCCACCTTTTCTCTGGCTTTATTATTGGCATCCTGACACAGAATTGACAATTCAGTCCTATTAAGGTTCCCTTAATAAGGTTACACAGACACATGGAAAACTGGGTTGTAATTCCCCGAGAGGAAATTACATGCCACAAGGTCACCCATGTGCTGGCCCCACGCCTGGATAAATGGAAAGGATTGCAGGGTCATTGGGCATATATACCTATGCCAGAAAATACTCATGCGAATAAGATTATTTGATGAAAGGGACCAGCAAGGAAAGAAAACTCTTTCATGATTGATGTTTCATGATTTTCAGTATAATCACATATTTCATAATCAATTCAGTTCAGTTTATTTGCCGTTTGCAGTATAAAAAATACATTAGAAAACAGTTGCAAGGAGCTCAAAGTGCACTTTTAACATTTAAACGGACAAAACATACAAAGCACAAGCATAAAGAACAATATATGGACAGATCCTAAAAACACATAAATATGAAATGGAAATTTATGCAAAATAAGGCAAAAATGGTAGTTTATCAGAAGGTACAGTGTGTCTACAAGCAACCAGTTCTATCTGAAAGCCTGTCTGCACATTCAATACATTCATTTTAATATGTCTAGAGTTTTGACATAAAATGTTTTGTTTTTATTTGCAGAAATCTCTCTCTTGGAAGTGGACAAAATGCATGAATGTAGAGAAATTTAATATTTTCAAAATATAAATACTATTTTTAAGCAAAAATGCATAAATCTATTGTATAAACAGATGTGATTTTGATGTGAAACAATATCATTAAACATCTTGAATACATTAGCTAACCAGCACAGTTATCAATTGATTTTCAGTTCATCTTATCAAAATAAATGAGATTTAGCCACTTTTATCTCGGAAGCAGATTGAGTCCAAAAATTTGTAGACCAGTGTGATCTGTAAAGCTCTTGTTCAAAGTCTAGAATTCTAATGTGAAATCACAGTAAATTACTGGTTACAAGTTGCTGTGGCGTGCTTTCACAGTAAATAAACTTATTTACTTATATTTCACAATATAATTTTGTGACTTCACAATACTTTACTGTAAATATCAGTGTAGTATTACTACAGTAATATATTGTAAGTGAAATATTTAAATTTACTTTGAAAGTACAGCAACTAGTAACCAGTATCTTACTGTGATTTCACAAGAAAAATATTTACAGTGCATGACAGACAGAGAGTGTTCAGGTTGTCTATCCAGACAACCTGAACACTAGATGTGAATGGCGACCGTATTTACTGAAGACTTGCAGCATTTAATTGGTTTAGATTCTATTGTTTTGTCTCCAAGTGTGGCATGCTTTGCATATTAATTTGGTTATATGCCAGATGCCTGTTCTGATGCATCCCTCTTCATTCACGATGGGTCTGGAACAAAACATAAACAATAGGTCACAATATAACTAAGTCACAAGGCTTGAGTCTCAAGGCTGGATTTTTCAAATTACAGCATTTAGAGCTAGTTTATTTTGTGCACTGTCCTTTAAAAATCCAACACAATTCCTCAAAGGCCAAACCAAAAAAATAATTATTAGAATTGGGATGGCTGGCCAGGTAAAAAAAAAAAAGTGGTAAAATAAAGATATTAACTATGCATCACATGGAACAGTCTTAACTCAGTCATGTTGTCTTTCCAGAGGCAGTGCACCACGTGTCAGTCAGCATCAACGTGTCCCACTCCACGCTGGTCTGTATAGAAGGCCTGGGGGACAGACCCTCGCTTCAGCTGGCTCTACAACAGAGTGGCCATCACTCACAGTGTGGGCGAGGTCTCTCAGGACGGGACCACCCTGTACATCACCAAGACCCCCATCTGTGGGCGCTTTACCTGCATGGTTAGCAACAAACTGGGCTACGCCACCGCCACCTACACTGCAGGTCAGAGCCATAAGCTAAATGTCATGCTAATGTGTCGACCATGAAAGGACAAGTTAGGAATCCTGCCATTGGCTGGTGGGTGGCCTACACCAGTAGGCAACATTGAATGAATGACTGCTGTTAATATGGAGAAAGTGGTTATTCCAGCTAGGGATGCACCGATACCACTTTTTTTCAAACCGATACGAGTACGACTACTTCCATTTGAGTACTCGCCGATACTGAGTACCGATACAAGTACTTATATAGGGGTTACTTTATAGTTTATACAGTCACACTGCATTCATCTCATACCGCGTCGTCTTTTTGCCGTCTATTCCCGCTCTGCCATGCTAAGTTATTTTTACATCAGAGTGGTTTGAACACAACTAACCATGGCTAAAATTTGCTCAACATGGACATGTTATACCTGATTTTAAAGCTTAGATTCTCTTCTATTCAGTCGCTAAAATCATTTTAAAGACAGATTGAGCATCTGCACATAACCAGCGGAGATTCGCCAAGACATACATCAGCTAACACAATTAGCAACGGTACTTCTTATGTTTTATCAGACAACAACTGCTTCACACTCCGCGCTTATATCATTTTCGGGACAACTAGGACAACAAAAGGACAGCTGCTTAAGTTTCAGGACTCAAGTATGATTTGGGATAAGTCTGGGTGAGCAGAATGTAGAGTCAGCTTTGCTTTTATCTCCATACAGTACACTTTGAAATCCTTCCACTCGGTTCTCACTGCTCAGCTGAGAGGGGAAGGTCACGTGACAGCGCTGTAAAGTGGTATCGGTTGTTGGTATCGGCCCACTTTTATGAATACGAGTACGAGTACTTGGACATGGTATTGGTACCGATACCCGATACTGGTATCGGTATCGGTGCATCCCTAATTCCAGCTATATCTGTATAACATATTATAGGTACAATGATGTTTTATTTACTTAGCCTTGCATCATTAAAGGCAGTGATAAAATATTTGTCCCTTTTTCACATCCCTTAACTCTAATTATGATTTTCTATTTTGTGTTGATTCTCAGTAAGCAGACATGGCCTGTGCCATAATAGTAGTGATGGTAATTTTGGCTCATTTCAGTGAGCCGGATCATTTGGCTTGGCTCACCAAAAAGAGCCGGCTCCCAATGACTCTTCATTTTACCACCTATACCTTTTACATTTCAGCCAAATTTAGCACAGTTTTGACCAATGAGTTGTATTGTGTACTCAAATCTAACTCAAATACATGGATTGTGATGAAATTTTCAACGGTTTTGTTGCTTTGAAACTACCCAATGAACTGACTTACTTACAGAGTGACTCTATTACACACAGCATATAAACACACCTATAATTAACCATAAAAAAGGACCAATGTTGACTTTTTTTTTTAATTCACAAACCCCTAACAAAAAGCTGTGCTTTATTTAGTATTCAAAAAAGAAAAAAAATACAGCAACAGCTGACCTGAAAAAAAAATCTTATGATAAATATATAATCTAATAAAAAAATCAAAAACAGAAATATATTACATTACAATTGTAGAGGCTAATCTTGTTTTTCTGTTTGTTCTTTGAGTTCTTAAATTTAACCTCTTCTAATAAAGAATGGACGACAAAACTGTTTTACGCGTTGGACAACTTCGACGTCGTCGCACACGGTAAAACGACCGTGTTGCTCCGGCGTCCATCTTTATTAACAAAGTCATGAACAACAGAAACACTTCTTCTAGTGAAATACATGAGCAAACTCCAAAATCATAGGTCTACGCCCTCTAGTGTTCACAACGTCTATTTGTTTCTTATTTACTTATGAATTCACCTTGTTTTTAAACATACAAATGAAATCAACATGAATTTAAAACAAATAATAAACAACTTCAAGTCTTATAAAAATGGCGCTTACAACAATATATTACATTACATTATATTGCCTTTTCTCTGAACTAACCACCATGAACTATCTAACTGTAACTTTTAACTTATTTTTTCAGGGCACATTGAAGTGCCTCAGCTTGGAGGGGCTGATCCGATTTCTTCTCTCTTTTATTATCTGCCCTGTTTTTGAAAAAATGGCTCGCAGTTGGTAGCCAGCTCTCACCGTTCACTCTTTGTACCGGCTCATTCGCGACCGACCCATCACTAAAGAATATCCTCTTGTTGACAAGTAGCCCTACAGTCAGTGGGAGTGTCCTTTTTTTTAAGCAATCCAGAATAGCCAGAGTATGTTATATGCGTTAAAATCCTATCTATTAAAATAATTCCCTCAGCATGCTATTAGGTGATTAATCAGTTTTCTTTAAATACAAATGAGTATATTTAATTGGCAAAGGATTTAGTTTTTGAGGCGGCATTATCCATAGTTAGATTGAATTTCTGCTCATATCATCATCCTCTGTATCCCACGCATTCCATCTTTAGCCTCCTGTTTTGTGTCACTCACATCTATATTTTATGCATTATGACAGTGTGAGCAGAGTGCTGATTGTACTGAATTCTGGGACTTGTGTCGGTGGCCATGTTTCAGTGATAAAGGATTTTCCGGTGTGGGATCAATAAATCACTAGTGCTATTACTGCGACTGCTGCTGCTGGTGCTATACATCCGAGACAAATGCACTTCAGTAGATGTGCCAATAGCCGTATATGACCCACAGATTTTTTTTTTTTTACTTCAATCTCTCAATTTATTGTCTTTTGATTTTTATTTATTTATTCACATGGACAGTGGAACAAACATTTAGCTTGTTGGGCTGGACTTTCTTTGTGACACTTCCGGTACACACTTAATGAAAGCACTTCCTGTTGACTGTGATTCAAAGTCATACAGTGGACTTGAGGTGAATTTGTTTGGAGCATATAGGCTTCCATGCTTTATGCAGTCATGAAATAGTTGTAAAAGTTGTTTATTGAACACCTTAGCCACTTCTGTTAACAAGACTATGGGTCGGCTCTACTAAGAAGAATGCTAAATTGTGTGTAAAAAAAAAAAAAAATACCATCTTCTGTTTGCGGGTGTGTTGCATGTGATTTACTTTGAGTAATTGTGGAAAATGCTTGCTGCTCCAAATCTGGTATGGAATAAGAATTTTGCATGTTAGGTTTGCGAGCGCAGTGCTTCCATCCAGTGCAGCCTGTCAATCAACTGCAGCAGATGGATACATGAATGTGTTAGTTATCTTCTATATAAGCAGTACAGTTTGAAGTGGTACAGTGCGAGTTCAAGTGGGCCAGAGCAACACTGTCATGACATAAACGCCATGATTACTGATTGCTTGGTCTCCACTGTAATGACCAGTAAATGAAAAAAATATATATAGTTCAGAGGAATACAACTGAGAATCATGGAGAATGTGTTGCAGGTAAAGTCTGTTTTTTGCTTCTGTCTTATGTATCTTTGTAAATAATCCCTTTTAAAGCATGTCATTTTCAATGCCCCATATGTGCACAAAACGCCCCATTTTACATATTGATTGAGTCACCAGAGTAAAATCTGGAGGAAAATTTTCAGGAATCTGTACCATGATATGCTAGTTACCACAAAGTTACTAACCCAAGCCACAAGTAGTCCATAAATGAAACAAATGCTTACTGATATAGTACAGTGAGTATAGTGTTTTAGTCGATTCTTTAAATTTGTGGGGTAAATGTATAGCGCATTTATTTCTGAACTAAAATATCCCCTTTTTGAGTCCATGTCTGGGCACTGTATCATGACCATTGCCAAGTAGGAGGCGAAGCCTTGGCGAAGGTCTGAGTTCTTCTAGTTTCACTTTTTTTCTCTTCTGTACTGTTCTGTTGGTAAATTACAGCTCTTTGAAGAAATGAAATGTCACTTTAATGTGTAAGAGGAGGCTTGAGAGCATTCAAAACCAAGAATAAATCAGGCAAATGGAGTATTAAGGAGTCCTGAAAAGACGGTGGTGCATAAAAGACATTTGAAAATTCTGTTATGTACCATGGATAGTTGTATACTATATGGACATGACACTTTTCACAACATTGTAGACTTTTTGTCAGGAAATCGTTTAAAAAAGAACTTTAAACATTCAAACACTTTAAACAACAACAACACAAAGTAAACATTTACATAGAATGCAAAAGTATGGACTGAATCAACAGACATCATCTAAGCCTTATCAAACATTTTAGTTCTTTTCAACTGGTCTGATTCTTTTCTTTTTTTTTTTTTTTGCTAATTATTGTATTGTCACCAACTTAAAGTAAATATTTTACTTCATCCTTTTTTGGTACAAAATGACTTGTGTGTTCTGTTTGTCTGTGTGGCAGCAACATGTGAGAAAGATGACAACAGAGGGACCATAGCAGCTGTAGTGTGTCTGCTCCTGCTGTTGGTGTGTGGAGGACTGTTGGCCCTGCTGCTCTGGAGGTACAATAGTTACAATACTTCAAAGCCACTTTTTTTAACTAAAATTATAAAATATAGTAATTAGGACTTTTGGTTGGTTGATATTTCTCACTGTATTGGCATTCCAAAGCTCTTGATTGTCAAGTATACTACATCAAGAGTGATTTGAGTCCCTGTCCCAGTGCTTTAAATGTTAAATTTTTAAAAATGGAACAATATTACTATTCACAAATTTATAATTGCAACATTTTTTTGTATTAAAAGTTAACATATTTTGCCTTTTAAATAGACGTTTCCACAATACTCATGGAAACAAACTAGTACCAAAACACACAAAACTGCACCGTGCTATTCAGTCAAAAATATGGCTTATAACACCAGGAGACAAAAGTACTATTTTAGATTGACAAAGTAGCATAAAAAAGTGTGGGTAACAGTACTGAGAGCAGAGAAGCCACAGTCTTGGCCCACACATGATCCACACAAGTCCTGACAGAGCTGTGCTCCCTGACTAAAAAATTGTCACGTCCTCTCTACGCTCCGTCAGTCTGAATCGGTCATTCTTTTTGTTCCAGGAGACATCAGCGCAACAAGAACAGAGGAGAGAGGCTGCAGGAGCACTTGGACGACAACATCTAAACAAACCATCTCAGTCTCTGAACAGAGGGGATGGGACTTCCTGTCAGCAGTATGAAGTGAACTTACGCGGGCTGTCTCCAAAATGCAAGGATCCTTCACGGCTGCAACACTTTGGTGTGGTCACCAAGTGGTGTTACAAATAGGTAAATTCACCACTGCCTCTGAAGCTTGTCTCCTTTGCTCACAGTGCATTAACATGTGGCATTAGCAGGACATACGGATTAGATTCAGATCAAGCTTGAACAAAGCACTCCAGAGCCAGACAGAGGCACAGAGTAACATGTTTAAACATATAAGAAAAACATGAAGACAAATGTTTAGAGATAAAAATCACCAGCAAAGATGCATATTTTGCTTCACTCTGCCCCTTGCTAACTCGTTTATCTATTGTTTTGGTCTCTCTTGCTGTACTTTGAGAATGTTAAGTTTAAACTTTGCTGTTAATGCTCTCATTTTGCAAGGTCAGGTTTTTAGCAATAATGCTACAAACAAGCCAGGTTTAAACTTAGCTTATCCTTTTTAAAAGACTAAATACTGTAATATTGCAAGAATATGCTGCTCATAAATGCAGCATGAGTCTGAGTAGAGCATGGGGACACAGTGGCAGTTCTGTTAACCTCTGCGAGTACTGACTGTGAAGAGTGAACAGCTTTCTGCCAAATGTGAAATACTGAATCAATGGGTAGACAGTCACAAAGTTTGCATATGTTCTGAAAAACCTGGAAATGACATTTCAAGAAATGAGTGGGAAGCCCATGTTCAGTTTTATGACCCAGCCATGTCTCTACACTGCCTCCTGCAGGCTTCAACTTGACACATGTATCGAATTTTTGCTTGTTATTGAATGTTTGTTTTTGTTTTTGTTTTTTTGTTTGTTTTTTGTATTTTACACATGCTTTATACACTGTATTCAAATGTATTCTGCTAGTATAATAAAATTCAAGCAACAGTATTCATGTGTCATCCTAAAACCAAAAGGGGGTCAATAGCATTGCCTCTAATGTTTTATACAGTTTTCCATATAAAATTGTGTATATGCACACATGTCCTATTGGCACAGACTGGATTCTGTATTTTTGTATCAGTAGCTGTAAATTGACTATTTTTTGTAATGCTTACAGCCATAAAATGTATGAACCATATAAGGTGTAAGGCCCCTCACCAGGAAAGGAGGTTCCTTATAAAGGCTGCTTTATTTGAGGCCCTTTTGACGATGTATTTGGGAGATAAAGTAAATGTCTGAAAGGCTTCTCCAGTATGGCCCCCAGACAGTAGGGAACTTTAGGTTCTTCACTTCAGTAATTGAAGTTCAGAAAAACAGGTCTATAAAGGCCAAGGCAAGGGCAGCTCCAAAATAAGTTCAAAGTCACTTGAACTGACCTCACTTTGCCCTCTTGTTATTCACTGGAATTGGGAGAAAAACAGTAGGCCCTGATTCCACCAATAACATTCACTTCATATGGATTAGATTTATTAACCTCATACAAATATTTGGTCATTTCAAACCAAGGTTGCCCTGCACCATTAAAAAATTAAACTCTAAAGGTTTATTTAGAGTGTGGGGAAATAAAAAAAAATGGGGATTTTATATAGAAGTTTTTTTTTTAATATATAACACATTTGTTTTGTAAGCATCACTAGCTGTATACTGCACTGTTTACATTGGAACTAGCTTCTAATAAGCTTGCTCATAGCTTAATGGTAGTTTGCTGCACTAAATCATAATGACTTCATTGTGTAAGTAATATAGCATTATATAGAGCAATGATTCTCAACTGGTGGGTTGGCCTGCAGAGAGGCTGAATGTTGTTTCAGTGTTTAGTTTATGGGAAGCCTTTATAGTCAGAGCAGTTGAGGACTTGAAGCTGCATTTGTATTGCACTCAGTGTCAAAAGGAGGGCCTCGAAGTCCAAGGGGACATTTAGTACCCGCATATACTCCTTATAATACCAAAATCATCTCATCCATTTGAAAGGTAAAGATGCTTAAACAGTCAATTTAAAGCTTGAATCTGTCAGTCTATTGCAGGGAGACCAAATACTGTTGAGTATGTTATGGTCTTCTACCTAAACAATATTTTTAAGCAGCCCAAAAATAAATGCCCTTGTTTTCTACTTTGTTTTTGAAAATGTTTCAAAGCATCTTCAGACTAAAATGTAAAAAGGTAATAGGTGACCTTTAACAAAGCATGTTTTTAAACATCTGATGTCTCAAAACATTCATTCAGATTCATTTACTGGATATACAACTTTCTGCAAAGTATTATAGTATACAAAATGTTGTTTTGATTTCTGCTTTTGGAACTTCCCTTGTCTCACTGTTCTTGATGCTCCTCCAGAAAGTGTAGCTTGTGTGTGCAAGATAACTGATCTATTTTGGAAAGGGTTACCCCAGTGCATCCATCACGCTCCTCCATTGAACCCACTCAACTCTAGTCCGCCATGGCAACCGACCAACCCAACAGAGAAAACACATCCTAGAGGTTAAAGGTTGCACAGAGGACAAGCGCGGCAGGGTGTGGGAGGAAAACGCTATTGAACATCTGCCTCAGAAGTTTAGGTGTGCTGCTGGGAGAGGCAGCCAGAGATTGTTTCAACTTTTACAAACTGAATCCAAGAAGAAATGTTGTGGTCATAAACCTCCATGAGACTGCATAACCTTAAACTAGTACAGGAAGAAAGATGGCTCCCTCCGGCTGTATCCTCGGGAAGCACAGGCTGTAATAAAGTAATATCAAAAGAATGGTGCAGATGGAATACTGATAACGCACCACTAGGTTCAAACTGGTGTGAAGTTTGTTTTTATTTTCAAGTTGGACTGCAAAGTGAATTAGAGTAAGTTATAAAGTGATTTGCAACAAAGGACAAAAAGCTGAAAACTGCTAAGATTTCTCTGTGTAAATGAATGGTTTGTTTATACAAGACAAGCATGATCTGATTTCCTGGTTTTGTTGTTCTAGGACCATCTCTGCAAAGAACCAGTCACCTTATTATGATGTCATAAGTCTGGAAAGGAAGGAAAAGGCTGGTAAATTTCAAGAGATTGTCACTGTGAAAATCATTGTATTTTTAAAATGATATTGAAATTATATGTAGAAACCGTCTAGAAACCTTGTTTTTGAGTTTAGCCTTAAAATTCAATGGTGAAGGTTAGGGGAAATGCATAGGTTAGTGTGCCCTCTGATTATGTTAAAGCAATCAGAACTGTGTCTGGTTATGTTAAGCCTGGCTTTACATGGTTAAAAGCAATGTCCCACCCCAACACACATGCACCCACAGACACACAGACAGACACACGCATAAAGAAAGACATGCAGCTGAGCACATAGAAGCCAGGCGAGGAAACACCATCACTGGCCAGGATGGTCCTGGAACAACAACAAAGATGTTCTTGGAACGTCAGCAACACAGGGAGATCTGATTGTACACAAGGCTATACTGCTATCTTTCAAAACCATAACACTGCCCTGCATCTAGAAAAAAGTTAATGCTGTTTTGCAAATCACACTTTTTTTGCCTATTTTGGTCATTCTGAGTTCAAATATGCCACTGAAAATTCCCTATCATGCACAATTCCCACAAAATAAGAATAAGGTTTTTAATAATTGTGGTACATTACAGGGTTATACACACAGTAATAGCAGTCATCACTATGATTTTTTGGCTCCCTCCATGACATTAGAATGCCAAAACTTTTTTTTTTTCTATTTCCTTTGGTCCACTGTGTAAGGTTCTCAACACAAGCCCGGCACACTGTATGAGGAGCCCATGTTTTGTCCTGGTCACCAAGCTTCATTCCAAAATATGCAGAGGATGCCTTTTTTACAAAGTCTGTAATTTTCTGTCATTGTTTGGATGTTGTCACAGATGTAGCAGAAATCATCTGGGCTATGCTTGCTTCATTGGTCATTATAAATCCCTGAGATCAGGAGTTTTGTCTGCATGTAAGTGTCCCTAGCATTCATATAAGGGCTATTCAGAGGAAAAGTAAAAAATGTTGCCCACCTATTGTACATAAAGATAGTGTTTCCTGTGTTGGTGGCAGTGTATCTGGCAATAGCTTTAACGTTTATGGTCCATCTTAGGCAAAAAAGCTCTACAATGGACATTAGACTTTGTAAAAATGTTGTGATGTTCTAGAGCAAAACTAACAGCAGATCTGGACTCAGCATCTAAAAATGAGTAAGAAACAACTATCAGATCCTATTCAGCAAATCTGATGCAGGGCGGTGCAATAGCTTGCAAGAAACTTGAAATCCCATCTGATCTGGGGCGGTGCAGGAGGGCCAGTAGAGAGAAGGTGATGGAGCAACAAGCTACTGACTGGACTGTCTTGTCTTACTGGAACTGGACAGTCTGGAGGCTGTGACAGAGATAGAAAGGTAATGGAAGTTAAGTTCAAATAAATGACCAGTAAAACATTTTACACTGTGTGTACAGCTAACCCACAGCTTCAAAAATGATCAGAATTTCTAGTGGAAAAAATACTTATTGTCAACTCATTATCACAAGCCAATTGGTGAGAACCAATCAGATGTTATGTGATGGCAGTAAGTCACAAGACTGTATCCTTTAGGGTTGTAGTGTGCCTGGTCTATGGGCTGCATAAGGCAGAAACATTAGACATTTGTGCCAATGAGCAACTCTTTTATGTTCTTTTTGTGCATTCCTGGCCTGAGTGCCTGATAATCTTCTATGAGCTTCCTAAAATGTCCCAAACTCTATAAGCAAGACAACGCAAAGCTCTCAGATCTAACCCCAAGGTTTTTAGCGAGGAATAACAACATTAATCCATTTGAAATTAGAAACACTCGGAGAGTGCAGACCTCCACCAAGCCGTAGGTCACGCACCTGAGAAAAACCCCTAAAGGCCTGGATCTAGCTCAAGTATTAAAGATACATCAAATCTGTGAACATAGTACTGACAGAGAAAAACTTCACTTTTCATTTGACGTTATTTGCAAGTCTGTATCTACATTTGTTGCTGTGCAATAACCAATTTCATATGTACCCCGTATATTTAGAACTTTCTGGATCACCAGAACCAGAATATCAACATGATCCGGGTCAAACTATGTCATCATATATAACATCTACCATGTTATGTTGTAGTTATTTGCCAGTGATTCTGGGCACTATTATTTGAGTTAGAAGCTCTAATGGCAAATTAGCCCCATTTCCCAATAGTAAAGAATCTTTTAAAAAATTTCTGGATCCAGATGGTGATCGGGATCACCCCCAAAATGTAATCACTTGTTCCTTATTCTATTTCTGACATTTCCTGAAAATTTCATCAAAATCCGACCATAACTTTTTGAGTTATATTGCTAACAAACAGACAGACAAACCAACGCCCCCGAAAACATTACCTCCGCCTTGGTCATAATACTTAACATTATGACCACCAATATTATACCTGATTGGTGTGTATAAAAATGTCAATCATAGACACTGTACAATCATTCTAAGGTCATCCCTTACAAACTCATAAATCCACGATATCTCATAAAAAAATACTGAAGCACAACTTTGCAGAGGACCTTTATACTTAATTCAGCAAGCCCTAATGCACCATCATAAATTCTGCAAATCCCTGCACTGCCATTTCAGTAAAAACACTCATTTCACCACTGTCAAAAATGAAAGCCCTGACCTCTTCATAAAAACATAACCTTTAATGAAAACACAACAAATTGATGGAAGAGCCAGAAGTCACAAAAGAGGGCAGATAAAATATGACAGAGAAGGACTTACACATGATTGGCTTCACAATTCTTCTGTTTTTATTTATTAATGGGACATATAAAGGGAGTAGTGCAAATCAAATGTGTTTAGTACATGAGTCAAAAGCTCCCAGAGAAAGAGTGGGCCCAGAACTGCTGTCTGTAGAAGGTCAGAGGTATCAAATACGAGTTCACTTTAATTACACCACAAAGCAACAAAAGTGAAAATCCAATGTTTTCTGAACTCAGAACACAACAAGAGATATGTGTCTAAAAAAGATAAAGTGATTTGGAAGGGAAGGTTTGAATTGTTGCAAAAAAACATGCACCAATAACAATCACATTATTGTCCTGTTTGACTATCTGTACTTTTCAGCTATTCACATGAAACACATTCCTATTCACAGCACAATATGTGAAGTTTAAACGTGCATCCTTATCCAGGCTGGCCCTCCTGCTGTATGTTACAAAATGGGGAAACACTTTATTGTGTATATGTAAGCACTCTGTGATGTCAGTATGTCCTCAAGTGACATGTGCTTGTCCAGGTACAGGGGCCAAACTCAAAAACGCAGTAGTGGCGGTAGTAAGAAAGAAAAGAAAAGGTCACTTAAAAGTTAAAGCTAACGTCTACTTACATTCTGTTTGTTGTGGTCTGCTTTACTTCCAACACAAAGGCTATAGAAAGACTAGAAGCTTTGGGTCATGACCGAAAGGACATGATCCTGGATACAAGAGACCGAAATGAGTTTTCTCCGTAGGGTGGCTGATGCTCCCTTAGAGATAGGTTGAGGAGCTTGGGCACTTGGGAGGAGCTTGGAGTAGAGCTGCTGCTCCTTCACATTGATGGGAGTCAGCTGGGGTGGCTTGGGCAGCTGTTTTGGATGCTTCCTGGACACCACCCTGGGGAGGTGTTCTGGGCATGTCCAATCAGAAGGAGGCCCCAGGGAGTCTATGTCTGTTGGCTGGCCTGGGAACACCTCAGGATTCCCCTGGGGGAGCTGGAGAAAGTGTCCAGGAAGAGGAATGCCTGCTTAGACTGCTGCCCCCGCGACCCGGCCCTGGATAAAGCACAAGAAGATGGGTAATATTGCAACAGCAGGCAGTGTAAGTAGTTGCTTCTTAACTGCAGCCAAACAATTTTCAAGACTTATAACACTAATCGATGGGCCATTTCAGGTAAGATTCCAAAAAGTATCAATACACGCTTGAACTGCCAGGCCTTCACTCAGCACTCACTCCATCACACAGTATATATGCTTACATACACAAAGATGATAGAAACAGCTTGATCGATACTAGCTGCTGACTGGGCCGGCCACCAGCCAAACTCTGTTGGGATATCCTCCTATAGCCACTTGGTGTGTATGTTAACTCCCAGTGCTATGGCTCATTTGTCATCTGTGGGACGGGGGACGAAGTGCTGTGGCAGTAAGTCAAGCCCCCACCCACTGTACATCATCCTCTCCACTGACAGAAGCACTTGCCGAGGTTAGACCGAAAATGAAAATGTCACTAGTGAGATACAGTAGCAGCGGAATACAGAGGTCAACATCCTGGGACGTCCAAGGCATCTAATCTTTGGTGGAGGTGTCTATCCACTCACTTGCTACACGTGACTGGAGTTTCAAGGTCTGTCTGTATCTGGGTTTCCTCCAGGGATGGGACTGCTACTGTAGTTTACAAAAGAAGGAAATGCTCTATTGTATACTTATGTTATAGCTCTTGGACACAACCCCTCCAAACAGTGACAGTGACAGTAAAAAGCTGATAAAATATGTAATTATTTATTCATTCATTCATTCATTCATTTATTCATTCATTTATTTGAGACAGTAAAAATGCCAGATTATAACAACAATGCTAATTTGCTTTTGCAGTCCCTAGGCAGGTAAGACAAAAACATGATAAGACAAAGAACCGGACAATAAATCACAAAAAACAGCACATCACAAAACAGTATGATACTAAGTCAGTGGTTATAAAACTGGTTTCCTTTCAACCACTGCTTAAATAAGTTTTGAAGATTTGTAATGTGGGACACTCCCTTATGGAAAGACTGTTCCAGATTCTACTGGCCTTTACAGAAAAAGCATTTTGTCCAAAGGCTGTTTTTCTGTGTGGGACCTCACAGTTCCCTCTAGAGGAGGCCCTTGTCCTGAGACCACTGTGAACCCTTTTTTAAAAGAAAGTCAGACATGGGAGGTGGGGCAATTCCATGTAACACCTTGTACATCAAACAAGCAAATTTACATTTTTTTAAATTCTCGAAACTCAATAAGTACTTAAAAAAAATTTACAAATGTGGAATGACATTGGTTTTCTATCATAGACTTTTAATGATTTTTTAAAAGTGATTCTATGATTTTGCATGTATTTACACCTGCCAGTGACCAACATGTAATACAATAGTCAATGTTTGACAGAATCATTGAATGTAAAAATGTTATAGCAGCACCAAGTGTTATGAAAGGTTGTATTTGTTTAAAATTGTACAAATTTAATTTCTCTGTATTAGATATTCTTTTAATGTGGCTCTTGAAACATAGTGTGGAATCAAGTGTCACACCAGTGTACTAAAACATTTCACTGTTGCCCATAAAGTTAGATTTTTTATTTATTTATTTATTTTTATTTTTTTGTCATTCCCCTGTTTATTCCAATTTATACACATCAATAACCAAAATATCAACATATTTTATTCCAACTTTATGGGCAATGGTGTTTTTGTTAAAACAATATTATAGGCCTGAATCTGCAGAGTGGAACTGGTACAAGAGATACATGGTGGGGGCTGGTTTTGGGGTAGTACTTATGTTGTGAAAGAAATGCTTTTATTGTGAGCATATTTGTTTACTCTAACAATTTGTATGATTTATTTTACCTGAAAAGAAACATTTTAATAACAACAAATTGTGTGTCTGTATGCTTAGGGGGTTGTTGAAAATAAGACTCAGGCCCAGATCTGCCAGCCTGGTTCCAGCACAGATTCCTTTAGCTGTTAGTGTTTATTGCCTGAATGTTACTCCAGTTAGGCCTTAAATAATCTGCTGCAATTTTGTATTTTTTTCTAATCTGTAATTGTGCCTAGATTCCCTAATCAAGTGAACTGAGTGCCCAACGTGAGTGAGAAGACTAATTCTAACATCAGTAGCGCCATCTGCCAGCCAAGGGTGCAAAGAACATAAAGCAATACACTATAATGTTTGATGAGCATAGAAAATAAAGAATAACTAAAAACTAGCATCAATATGAGCGAAAAATGGTGAGCCAACCACTTAACTATAAACACTGACAGAGACAAACATTGCATGTATAAATGAATGTGTGTACACACGTGTGAGTGTGCACGCGTGTGTGGGTGTGTGTATCAACAGTGCACCAACATGTGAGCTTTGCACTTAATATTTGTATGGTGTATGCTAACATGATTGCATTAAAAAGGTGGCAGGACATATGGACAAGGAGCGTGTCCCTAGGGAGCCTGCGCCCACGAGTCCTGCTTAGTGAGTGAGTTCTAGCATCCTCAAGAGACAAGACAACACCTTCAAATTAGTCAACAGTACCACACCAAGGCTTCAGATGGGATGTTGCTCTCTAAGGGACGTTGCCCCAGGCTCAGAGTGTCACAGAGTGTCATCAGCAGGTTGCAGCAGAGACACAGAGACACTGGAAGAGTCACAGAAAGACATGGAAGTGGACGTCCTTTGGTCACATCTCATGCTGTGAACAGTGTCCTGCAAAATGGAATGATGAATGCATCTCAACTGTCACATCTGACCAATTTAAACAAATTACATCAGTATGATGCAGGTGCAGGATGACCTGCACCTACCTAGCCACACCCCCAGGCACATGCACCTATAGACCAGGGACCACTTGCACTGGATGAGGAACCAGTGGCCCTCAATGTGCTGTTCTCTGATGAAAGTTGCTCCACATTGTCACAACTCTGGCTCAAGGGGTCACAACAAATGAGGACACACCTAACAAAGTACAGTTTAAATAAAATAATCTTTATTAAATCAATTAAATACAATTAGACCAGATTAAGATTAGGTCAAATTATAAATGAAGTATTTTACGAGATGGATGGGAGGTTTGTGTAAGGCTCATAAAAAGAATGAGCTTTTCAGAAAGTTAAAAACAACTACAATTCAACAACAAAAGCATTTCATATGTAAAGTTGAGTTATTAAAAACACACACCCCACCCCATTTTTAAGAAATAATGTGTCTGAAGCAAGCCAAGTGCCTATTTGTAGTACTTGAGAGTGTCACAAGATGGCACATTGGTAGAAAAAGTATAGCCACCCAGAGTAGAGCTGCAGAATAAACCCTGCAGCCGAGCCATGCACAAGCCAAACTCATAGAGTTTACTAATCTCACCCCTCTCGGTGCGGGAGGGGCAACATATGTATTATCAGAAACATGGTGCTGAGGGTGAGCACGGAGACTATGTGCCAAAGGTCAAACTAAAGATAACCAACAACTAAAACGGAAACAAGTTTTTATTTATTATGCCAAACCGACTTTTCTGAGATTTTATAATGTTTTAACCTCAAAGATACCCAGAGTAGTATTTTGTTTCATTCATGCATGTTTGAGTAATCCTGTGTGCTGGAGCAGTTTTTCAAGAGCTGAAAATGCTTGGTTTCACCTCTCTACTTCAGACCTACATACATGCTCCTGCACATTTCTAAAGCACATTTATCATCACTGGACCTTCAGATGCAGGTACTGGCCATTTAAGCCCTTAAATCACTGCCACTTCGAAGGAGTCAGCTCATTTATCTGTTAGCTTCAGTAAAAGTGTTGGGCCTCCAGGTTGAGATCATGTATGGGTTGGTGGTTCATGGTTGTTAAATATATATGTTTATTTATTTATTGTAAAAGCTGTTAAAGTATTATTTTTGGAAACTAGTCTATACCTTGAAGGTTTCTGTATCAGCCATTGGCGATAGTATTAATCTAGAGGTTCATTCTTTCAGTAGCTGACCTTTAACGCTATTTTCCTTGTAAGCTGTTCTCAACAGTGAGAAAAAGAATGGCTTATAAAATGCTGAATATGTTCTAATGTTTTGGAAAACTTTTGTCTTTGTGAGTATAAATTTGTTACGAAGAACTTAAACAGTGGTTCTTATAGTTACAAAGCTTAATACTGTGAATGTAATTTTAACCTAGTGTCGCGGATGCCAAGCTGAAGTTCTCATATGGTGTACCATATTTACTTAAGCTAGCTATTTGTGTCGAGTGTTTTTTTTTTTTTTTTCTGTGTTGCAGTCACCAAATAAATACATAAAGAAGAACTTTCAAATGAGAAAAGAAAGTCTTGTACTCAGCCTTTTTATACCACCACTGCACTGAAACTACAACGTTTGCAATGCCAGTGTCGGGCTTGAGCTAGTGGAGTCAAGTGGGTGGGTCAGTAGACATCTTTAAATTATTAATCCTTTGTAGTTATAAAATGTGAAAAAATAAATATATTTCACTTAATAATACTTGTTTTAGCTCGTATTTGCTGTGAATCTAGCAGTACTAAGATGTTGTAATATCAGGTGTGAACAGGGTTGAGTTGAGTCCACTTCACGTGGTTCAGTCAAAGGTGTTTCCACTGAAGCAGCTCAGCCTCTGTCCAGGTTCAGGACACAGCTCACATCTGCTTTGGCTTAGTTATTACCGCCAGCTAATGAGAAAAGACAGAGACAGTGTTATCAAGCGGGTAATAGAAGAATATTATAGTTATTTTTGCAGAGACAGATACTAGATACTATGCTCTTTCTCATCATAAGAAATTATCGTATATATAAAAGTCCAAACCAGTGCAGTGTGAATAAAGCCAGCGTATTCAGTGAAGGAGTTACCTCACCAGCCACCAACCTTACTGCATGTCACTATCTATAAAGGTCCATTGACTGATTGTTTAGTTTTAGCTTTGCAGAACCCAAGTCTGCCTGCCTTCTGAAGACTGTATTGGGACAACACCAGGACTAATATAGCAGGCCCAGGTCTAACTAAGGTAGACTTCAGTCTGTCAGCAGCATAGCAGACCGACCTAAAACAGTGTAGAAATATCACTGAGACAAGAGGCTGAACTGCAGGCATCAGTCTGTTTGTATTTTCATGTGGATTCAGCAGAGTCACATTCTCTGAGACTGGCAAACAGTGAACCTGGCCTGTGTTCAGTGAATATACTTACAGTAGTGTGTCCAGCCGACACTGAGGACTCTGTGCGAGTTCCTGTAGCTCTTGAACATCTTCCTCCTTCAGGTTGTTACCCCACAGAACAAATTCTCTCAGATGTGAGGGGTTGGACTTCAGAGCTGAGGCCAAAGAAGTACAGCTGCACTTTGGCAAACTGCAGTTGTTCAGTCTGAATAAAGAATAAATGAGGAGAACAGGCTATAAAACTGTTTTGTATTTTGTAAACTGTTTTGGAGACTGTTTGTATTTAATTTATTGTAACAGAACTGGGAATATTTAGCTTGGCCAGCCTCTCTACTTTCTTTTCAAAAGCAAAACAGTCTGGTTCCTCAGTAATAGCAAACCGTTTCCCCTTGGTTGATGTGGAACAGGTCTATCACAGCCATTTATCTGCAGCACGTCTTACAAATGCAGAAGCTAATCTTCAATCAAAATTAACCAAGAAGGCACCAGAGCAAATTTAATAACTTCAGTCTTTGTACAACTGGCTTCTGCTGCTGTCCCCGTTTAGATATAAGTAGAAAGTTGCTAAAAATATGGTGTATTCTGGAGTTTTATGGCAACAGTGGCTACAATCCACCATATTTGTTTGGGTAACAGGTCAACGGTGCACTGCTTACATCCCACCCTACTTTTCTCTGATTGGTTACTCCGCCTGTGATCGTTGCTCACATATAAAAATGAAACTAAAGCAAAGAGATACCAGATTAACTTATATAGAATAGAAAGAGTGTGTCTGGAAGGCCAGGAGAATAAATATATACATGTTTTGTTTTTTTTTCCAGACCAAAAATGTAGGACATGTTGCTTTTTTACCTTGACCTGTTTCAACTATTGCTACAGTATCCCTTAAAAGTGTCACATGACGGCTATTTTTAGTGTAACGGACCTGTACAAGTCCATCAGCCTCCGCCGCTTGCTTTTGTATTGACTCCTCCTCTGCCTCTTCAGCTGCTGCTGCTTCACCTGCCCTCCTACTAAGATTCTTTCCATGGCTGTATTATAGAACTAGGTAGTGAATGCATCATGACCACCATTATTTTCAAAGGCCGTGTTCATTGGCACCTGCTGCTAAAGTTTTTTACTTCTGCATTATTTCCAAGTTATCGAGCCTGCGCAGTCTCGTTTTGCATACCTAGTGACTGGTTCTGACCAATGGGTGCAAAGGCAGGATATAGCAGGGGTGTCACAAACAATAAAAAGTAATTTTTAAAGCAGATTAAGGATTTTAATCAGAGAAAAAGTTTACGGTATAAAAATAGATAGTAAACTTACAAAATCCGACCATCTCAGCTGTAGGTGCCCTGTCAGTCAAACACCAGGCGTTTCCTTTTACCTTGTGCTCTATGGGCAAAATCTTTTCTGAGCCGCATGGGATTTTTCTGCTGCAGTTTCACAGAGTGGCCACTAAGCAAACTGGCATCTGGGGAGAGGTTGCAGTGCCCTATCCAGATCTTATGTCCATGATTCTTTCCCTTTTCCCGCACTGCCACTCCTCCGCTGGCTTTTTCTCATCAACACCTAGCTATCCAGCCCAGGCTGCAAGCCAGTTTAATATTCAGTCTTTTAATCAGGAAAATTGAGAATGTTTTCTTTTTTATTATTAAACCTTCTGTGAAATATTTAAAGTGTGTTGCAGTAACAGACAGTGAACTCACTCCAGAGTCTCCAGTCGACAGTCTGAACTCTGCAGAAAACCACACAGATGCTCCACTGTTGACTCCTGCAGGTCAATAAATCCCAGATCCAGTTTTTTCAGGTGTGAGGGGTTGCACTTTAGAGCTGAGATCAAAGAAGAACAGCTGTATTCTGACAAACTGCACCTGTACAATCTGAATAAAGAAAATGATGAGAAAAGATTATAAAACAAACAAAAAGAAGTTCAATTTATTGTTTAATGAGTTTTTATATTTGCCAAGATAGCAGCATGTAAGGATGCAACAGCCTGGTGCTTGTCTGGTTTTGACAGCTTGTGTTTTTGAGGGTTTTAAAGCTCCTTTATAAATGCACACACACAAAACAGCAGCTGTAAAACAACTGCTTTGTTTTACAGCTATTACCAGGACAAGATGAAGACAACAGGAACTGGGATTTTATACCTCCAGAGATCCAGGACTGATTAGCAAGCTTTACCACACTACCGTAAACAAAGGAGTCAAAGTAAGACTGGCTACAAGCAAAACCCTTTAATACCGAGTGTTTTCAAACCCAGTGTGCAAACAAAATGCAAAAAAATTGGTTCTCGACTGGAAAAGGGTGGCGACATCTTCAGATTGGTGGAGCGCTCCTGCCTCAAGTGTAGGAGTTATCACAGAGTATGTCAGAGTCTTTCATAAGTGAGGATGCAGCAGGAACTGGATATGCGTTCCTGCAGAGTGAATACTTTTTTTTTGGCCACATATGCCCCAAAACACAAGCCAGTGGGTGGCTCTTTTAGTTGTGTTTCATTGTATTGTTCGTGATCAACAGATGATGGTAAAATTGTGGCACAGATTGTTTTCATTGATTTCAATGAGTAATACAAAAGTTACAATATTTAATGTCAAGGTACAAAGTACTATCCATGCTTAAAAAAGACAAGGTGCAAACTGCATTACTACGTGGTACCTATCCAACTGATCTTGAGCCCTAAAATGGAATGTGCCTTACACCAGTGGCCTACACTTTACCTGGCCCTATATCACAGTGAAGCTCTATGTGGTGTGTAATGTTAAGACAGTGAAGAGCAGACATTCTTGCCCACTATATTGAGGAGTTTGGCTGTGAACATGATAGTGTCAAGTGTTAACAGCAAAGCCTGGGACACACCAACCCAATGCCTTATCTCTGTCAGAAGAGGCAGGGCGACTGCTTTGTCACCTCACGTCTCCCGTTGTCGCCGCTAAAAGTAGCTGCAGACACACCGAAGTAATTCAGATCCACAACCCAGAAGGCAATAGTTCTGCACATGTGCAAGACGTAATAACTATTTACAACAGCAGGCGGCACTAGTCACTAAACTCCATTCATATGTAGGACTTGTAAACAAAACTCTGCAACAAGCTGATTAATCAGTAAATAATAATCATACGCACAAAAATCAAACTCATCTGATCACAGCAATGAATAAAAGACACTGACTCACTTCACCGACTGCGTCAAACTGTCCGACTGTGCCAGACGGCCGATAATCAGCCCGGTGTGTCCTGGCCCTAACAAATAGTGAACTTACATCAGAACTAAGGGTGCTCCGATCGATCGGCCGCCGATCATGATCAGCCGATCATGGCTAAAAATAGAGTGATCGGTGATCGGTAAAATGGGCCGATCAGAAGGGCCGATCAAATTACAATAAACACGCGAGGCTCTCACATTTACTGTCCTGCAACTCCGGTTTGATTAAACAGCAGTAGCGTTATTTTAGCAGTGTTTTTAAGTTAAGCCCTGGTTATAACTAACACAAACCTGCCCTGGAGGCGCTGCTTTGTGTCCCCGCTGTGTCCCCGCCTGCTTTAGGAGCGCACGGGACAGAACCGAGGCGCAGCAGTGCGTGTATTTGTAAACACCAACGTAAATAGAGCTACAGCTAACCCGCTAACAGTTACGTTAAAAGGATTAAGAAAGTTCAGAGTCTGCCTGTGTCTTGTTGCGCGGAGAAAACTGTGCGTTTTGTGGCTTAAACTGCACCAAATGGCTGCTAATGGAAAGAGAAAGTAAAAAGGCAGGCCATGTGTCCGTGTGCCTGAGAGGAGCACCTTTCATCGTTGTCTTCTCTGCTCTCTTTGCACGTTTTCTTCATTCAGACGTTGTCAAAACTGGCAGCAGGAGCTGTCTGCTCTTTAGTCCACTGTGTTTCAACCTGGTTTGGCTGCGCGTTACGCGGACACAGGCGCTGCACTCGCGGACTCGCATTAAAGGAACCAATTAAGAACAGCAGATTTTTACATCAGCGGAGCATTCAAACAAAGCCACAGACACTGGGCACACATTAAAGACCAATAATGCAACAAAACCTCTTCTAAAACAAAAATAAGTAGTATTTTGTTGTTCTTTTATATTTACAAAGGCTACAGTATTTTTCAAATGGAACTAATAATAGCCTGCATACAATACATTACTACATTGAAGACCACGTGATCGGTATCGGCCATGATCGGTATCGGCCGATCACAGCAGAGGCTGATCGGTGATCGGCCTCAAAAACCCTGATCGGAGCACCCTTAATCAGAACCTCCAGTTGACAGTCTGGACTCTGCAGAAAACCACACAGAAGCTCCACATCAGAGTCCCTCAGGTCATTACCGCCCAGCTGTAGTTCTCTCAGATGTGAAGGGTTGCACATCAGAGCTGAGGCCAGAGAAGAACAGCTGGA
Source organism: Bostrychus sinensis (assembly GCA_020698575.1). Lineage (NCBI taxonomy): Eukaryota > Metazoa > Chordata > Actinopteri > Gobiiformes > Eleotridae > Bostrychus > Bostrychus sinensis. Next base: position 29,140,336 of record CM036247.1, on the reverse strand, counting down.
CTCTGACAAACCGCAGCTGTTTAATCTGAATAAAGAAAAAAAAAAATCCATGTATTTATTATAACAGAAGCTCACACCAAATTCTTCTGATCATCTAATATTTAGGGTTTCATTTGATAAAATGTTTCAGTTTTAAGAGGCCCATCCATCCTAAGTGCTTCAATTACAACATTTTACTTTCTGACAATATGGGTTTTAGTTGAATGTTAAAAGTCTGTCTGAGACTGTGATGTTAACCAAAGAGGAACTTCAGAGGAGCAGGCCACCGGCCAAGTGGGTCAAAGAAAGTGACACTCACTGCAGTTTAGAGTGTTTTTTTTCCTTGATCATACCTTAATTATCGAGCATCTGCAGCTGGACCGTTAGACATACATGACTCAAATTTTGTTATTTTAGCTTTTTTACCCAAACTATTCAAAATACAGTTATATAATTCATATGTGCTTAAAGTGCAGACTCTCAGCTGTAATTTGAGAGTATTCACGTCCAAATCAGAGAAAGGGTTTAGGAATTACAGCTCTTTAGTGTGTAACTGCCTCTTTTTCAGGGGCTCAAAAGTATTTGGACAGTTGCTTCAGAAGCTATTTCATGGGCTGCATGAGCTTTTTCCCTTAGTAATCCATCATAAACTGAGCAGGTAAAAGGTCTGGACTTGATTCCAGGAGTGACATTTGTTCCAGGTCTGGAACAGCATTCTTTGGTCAGATGGGACTCAGACCAACCTGTCCCAGAATGATGGGGGAGAGAAAAGTCTGCAGAGGGCTTGGAACGGCTCATGATCCAAAGCACAGCACATCTTCAGTAAAACATGGAGGAGCAGTGTGATGCATGAGTGTCTATAAGACCCAGTGGAACTGGGTCACTGGTGTTTATTGATGATGTGACAGAAGACTGAAGCAGCCAGGCAAATTCTGAAGAGTATAGGGATATAATTTCTGCTCAGATTCAGACAAAAGCTACAATGGACATGGACAATGACCCAAAACACACTGCAAAATCAACCCAGAAATTTTTTAAGTCAAATAAGGGGAGTATTCTTTAATGGCAGGGGTCAGTCAATAGATCTCAGCCCAAGTGAGCATGAATTTCACCTGTTTAAGACAAAACGTAAGGCAGAAAGACCCACAAGTGACCAATAACTGAAGACAGCTGCAGTAAAGGCCTGGCAAAGCAACATAAAATAGGAAAACCAGTGTATGGTGATGTCAATGGGCTCCAGACGTCTGGCAGTCATTGCCTGCAAAGAATTGTCACCAAACTATAAAAAAATGAACATTTTATTCCTAATAATGTTCATCTGTCCAATTACTTTTGAGCCGCTGAAGAAGAGGCTGCTACACATTAAAGAGCTGTAATTCCTAAACCCTTTCTCTGATTTGGATGTGAATACTGTCAATTACAGCTGAGAGTCTGCACTTTAAGCACATATGAATTATATCACTGTGTTTTTTAATAGTTTGGGTAAAAAAGCTAAAATAACAAAATTTGTTTCAGTGTCCAAATATTTATGGACCTAGCTGTAGTTTGCAGATCATACTACTGTTGTGGGGCTCATTATTAACAACAATAAATCAGCGTATAGGAAGGAGGTGGAGCAGTTAGTATCATAGAGCCAAACTCACAATTTGGCTTTCAACACAGACAAAACCAAAACCACGTAATGGGATTTCTGTGTACGTATGTTATTATTGATGCAAATTAGTGGATTGTAGGTTTCTGCTCCTTGCTCTGTGCAGCCACACACAGTGGGGGCCACAGTTAAGAGGAAGTAGCAGATAAATGAACACTTAATGTGACACTGTTTGACGACAGTGTTCCCACTCCCTGCTCCTTGCCAAATGAAGACACTTCACTTGGAGAAACAGTTTAGTTTCTTTGAATCCATGTTAGCTCATTTATGAAGACACATGCAAGAAGATGCAAAAATTCTACCATAATTTCAAAAGTTAGCATGCCTGTTTTTCATTTGCTGCCAGAAAAGTCAGACATGCTTCTATTTGTAAAAAATCTCAAACTGTTCTCTACCATCTCTTAGCTGTTTCTGTTTAAGGAAAATATTGGTTAGTTTCTGTTTGCATATCATAGTAGGGAAGCCAGTCAGATAAGTTTGCTTATACAGTAATTAAATTTTTAGTAAAGTAAATAGTAAATATTAAAAATTGTGTAAAAATCTCATCTTGTTCTCCTCAACCCAGTGTCATGTCTTCTCTAGTAGGATTTACATCTCATCATAGTCCTATTATAAATAGAGTAAATCACTTTTAAAATTGCACAACACTCACTGTCTGTCATGTATGTAACTGTCCTGGGCACATCTCTGTCACTCTGTACGTGCTTTATGTAACTGCTTTCTGCTCTCTATCCAGAGGTAAAGAGAGAGAACTGACCTCAGAGACTCCAGTCGACAGTTTGGACTCCGTAGTCCATCACACAACACCTTCATTTCAGAGTTCACCTCAGAGTTTAAACTCAGGTCTAAGAATCTCAGGTGTGAGGGACTGGACTTCAAAGCAGATGTCACAACTTCAAGGTGAATCTTTGAAAGTTTACAATCAGAAAGTCTGTAAAATTAGAATAAATGTAGTCATTAGGAAGTAAGTAAAATGAAGTGAGACAGAGCTTAGACATGATGTCTATGAGACCAAAGGAGAAGCTTTTAATGTGACTAATATCCTTAATATTCCCATCAGAACTTACACAGCCTTTCTGCAGTTCCTCATGGCTGGGAGCAGTCTTAGTCGTCCTTCAGATGATGTGTTGTACTTCTTTAGGTCCAGCTCCTCCAGGACCCCCTCTGACATCTGCAGCATGTAGGCCAAAGCTGAACACTGGATCTCAGAGAGCTTTCCTGATCTGCCCCCTGACTTCAGAAAGTCCTGGATCTGCTGATGGACCGAGTGATCGTTTAACTCAGTCAGACAATGAAAAATGTTGATGCTTCTGTCTGGAGATATGTCCTCAGTGCTCATCTTCTTCAGGTTGCTGATGATTCTTTGTCTTGTATCTGAGTCGCTCTGTGGTGGACCCAGCAGACCTCTCAGAAGCCCTTGGTTGGACTCCAGAAAGAGGCCATGAAGAAAGCGCACAAACAGGTCCAGGTGTCCATTTGGACTGTTAAAAGCTTTTTGCAGGGCTATTCTGAGAAAGACATCTGCTGTTGAGTTATGTTTCCAGGATTTTAGAAACCTTTTTTTCTTGTTGTTAAAACAGTGGTGCATGTAAACTGCAGCCATAAACTCCTGAACGCTCAGATGAACAAAGCAGTAGATTGACTGTAGATTGTTGAAGATGAAACTCTCTTGTTTGAAGATCTCTGTACAAAGTCCTGAGTGCACAGAGGCCTCAGTCAGGTCCAGACCGACCCGCTTCAAGTCTTCTTTGTAAAGCATGATGCTTCCTTTCTGCAGATGATTAAAGGCCAGCCTCCCCAGCTTCATAAGGACCACACAGTCAGCCTGTGTCAGCTCTGGACCACTGGTCTCCTGACTGTACTTTCTCTTCCTCTGAGTCTGCACCATCAAGAAGTGAGCATACATGTCGGTGAGGGTCTGGGGCAGGGCTCCTCTCTGCTCGGTTCTCAACATGTGGTCCAGGACTGTGGCTGTGATCCAACAGAACACAGGGATCTGGCACATGATGTGGAGGCTCCTGGACGTCCTGATGTGGGAGAGGACTCTGTCACACTGCTCTTCATCAATGAACTTCTTCCTGAAGTAGTCCTCCTTTTGTTTGTTGGTGAGGAAGCCCCTGACCTCAGTAAATCTGTCCACAAATTGCACAGAGACCTGATTGGCTGCTGCTGGCCGGGATGTGATCCATATAAGGGCAGAAGGCAGAAGTGAGCCTCTGATGAGGTTTACCAGCAAAACCTTGAGCTTTGATCTCTGTGTGACCTTGGTGATGACTTTACATTCCCAGAAATCCAAAGTCCATCTGCTCTCATCAAGGCCATCGAAGATCAGCAGGAGTTTACTCTGGGCCAGTGTCTCTGCTGTGAGCTTCTGTAGTGGGGGATGGAACTCCTGTATCAGTGTCAGCAGACTATAGTGGTTCTCTCTGATCAGGTTCAGCTCTCTGAATGACAGGGGCACCACAAGATCAACTTCTTGGTTCTCTAAGCCCTTGGTCCAGTCCAGAGTGAACTTCATAACTGAGAAGGTCTTCCCCACTCCAGCCACGCCGCTGGTCAGGACCACTCTAATGGGTTTCTGATCGGATGGTAGGGGTTTAAAAATGTCATGGCACCTGATTGGAGTGTCGTTGGCAGTCGTTTTAGATTGAGTCTCCAGCTGGCTCTCCTCATGTTGGGTACTGACCTCTTCACTGTGGCCCTCTGTGATGTAAAGCTCAGTATAGATCCTATTTAGCGAAGTTCTACTCCATGTTTCTATTCCTTCAGACACACTCTCACATCTCAGCTCCAGATTCCTCTTATAGTAACCTGTAACAAGTTATATATGACGATTGGTCAGTGTTCAACAAGAAACCAGAACAATTGCAGTGCTTTATCTCTGTGATTTTCTTGGTAGGCCTAGTAACCTTCACTGATTAAAACATGTCTATGAACAAACAATCCACAAAAACAATGTTTAAAGTACAGGCAGAGTTCAAATGAGACATGCTACTTTTAATAGTTTAATATAAAAAAATAGTTAAGAGACAGTGAATTTAGTTTGATCTTCATTGAAGCTGTAATAATTAGGCCACAAAATTGACATTGCTGATAAACTGTCAGCATCCAAATACTTATGGGCCTAACTGTGTTTTGAACAAAGGTATTTCTTGACAATGTAGCTCTATCTGCTGTAGTGCTCTTTATATGCAAAATAATAGGCTAATGATCATTATTATTATTATTACGTGTACTGTATACACAAATAACAACCATGTCCAAACAACATATGTTGGTTGAATTATAAAGCTTAATTATAAAGTGGTCAAATAAAGAGCCTTTTAGCAGCCAAAACAGCTGTAATTGTTGATTAAATTTTATAGCAAGGGTGTGATTAATCACAATTAATCGCATGATTTTGGCAATAAAAAATGTTCATCATTGCCCAGCAAAAATATATACCATTATAATCCTGATCAAACAGGTTTTATAGGTCATAGACATACCCTAATTTTTACATATAGCACAAAAACAGAATGTACTCTTGATGCCGAGGCCTTTGATAAGGTCTTATGGGATTACCTCTTTGAAGTTTAAATAAACTTTGGTATTAATGATACATTCTTAAACTGGATGGAAAGCTATGTATAAATATCTTACTGCCAGAATAAGAATCAATGGGGTATTCTCAAACAGCTTTAAAATATCAAAAGGAACAAGACAAGGGGATCCATCATCCCAAATGGTTTCTGCCCTATGCCTGGGGCAACACTGAAATCAAGAAGTTCAACAGATGGTCACTGGTACCTTTCGAACTCTGCGAAAGAATAGAAATTTTACAGATGAATGTGCTGCCAAGGGTTTTTGTTTTATTTCCCAACTTTACCTCATAGCATATTTCCTCCAATACCTTTAAACAGTGGGATTCCATGTTCTCAAAATGTATCTGGAATTTTAAACTGGCAACAATCTCAAAAAATTATCTGAAATAGAGTTGGATGGTAATACAATATTACTGTACCAAAAGTAAAAATCCAGGTGGTATCACTTCTAATATCATGGTTTAAATCCCCTGTGTAAGGTCCGATGCTTATATTAAATAGCAATACCATGTCAATATAAAGGTGAAAATCCTTTTTTTTTTTTTGAGTAATATGAGCATATTTTTTCAAACTACCAGTAACAGCATAATAGGTTAATTATACAATATTTAATAGTGCTCTGCTCTCCATGCAACACATAATAACTGGTGCACCATGCACAAGCAGCTTCTTACTGGATTAGCTACCCTGACCAACCTGAGTCCCCAAAAAATACTTCCTCTTCCATTTGGCAGATCTTTAATCCTGTGCTTTGTTGTTCAAATCATTGGCCCTAAAGCTGAATAAATACACGGTCCATAAAAGTTTAGAAAAGACTTTTAGTGCTACATTTTAAAATATTAAGAAAGTGCACCTGAACATATCATTGCACGGTTAATGCATTATTATTATTTTCCAGAACTTTTTCACAACATTTCCCGCTGCTACAATATGATCAACAAGTTATCATGTCATAAACTAATACAGTTGGTGCAAAAGTATGCATACCCCTTAGCATTGTTCCTTTATTGTTGCCTTATAACCCGGAATTGAAATGGATCATTGAGAGGTTTATGTCTGTCACTTTACATCACATGACAACAACTATGAAAATGCAAAATATTTTTTATTGTGAAGCAAATTAGAAATATGACAGAAAAACAGAAAACTTGAGCATAAAAAAGTATGTTCCCCCTCAAGTTTGTTCTCTGTAGAACCACCTTCTGAAGAACTTTCAGCTCCAACTTTTCTAGGATAAGTGTTTATGAGCTTGGTTCATAAAATCACTGGGATTTGTGCTCATTCTTCATCAGGTTGGATGCATTCAGGTTGGATGCATTGTTCAACACAGTTTGAGTCGTTTTCTTCAAAAATTGTCCTGTGTTTAGCTCCATCCTTCATTCCTTCAGTTCTGAGCAGATTCCCAGTCCCTACCAATGACAAATATCCCCACAGCAGGACACTGCCATCACCAGGCTTCACTTTAGAGAGGGACACAGTCAGGTGCTAGGTTTGTGCTACACATGGCATCTTTCATTGATGGCTCATTTTAATTGTATCTGGACAGAGGACCTTCTCATGTCCTCCACACAGCCCAGCTCTGTGGAGTGTATGGTTCAGAGTGGTCCTGGGACAGATACAACAGTCTCTGCTGTGGAGCTCTGCAGCTCTTTCAGGGTCACCTTTGGTCTTATTGTTGCCTCTCTGATGAATGCACTCCTAGCCCGATTTGTGAGTTTTAGATGGTCCTCTTTTAGGCAGGATTGGTGTGGTTCCTTATCTTTTACATGTTGTAATGATGAATTAAATTGTGTTTTGTGGCATAATGACAGTTGAACTGCAGTCAGGCCAACCTTATCTAACTGTTTCTGTGACTTCTGAGGGTGAGTAACACTGGGTCTCATTTAGGAGCCTCTGTAAAAGGGTATGAATACTTTTACACACTCAAGTTTTCTGTTTTTCTGTCATATTTCTTATTTGCTTCACAATAAAAAATATTTTGCATTTATCATAGTTGTTGTCATGTGATTTAAAGTGACTGACATAAACCTCTCAATGATCCATTTAAATTCCAGGTTGCAAGGCAACAATAAAAGAAAAATGCTATGCTTTAGGGTTAGGGTTAGCTAACTGTACATAACCCCACCCCACCATGCATTGCAAAAAAGTTCTTTTCAACAGTTTCAAATTTTGTACAAAAACGTATTAAATAATAGAGACTTTGTGGACTACATTGTTGAACAGGCTATTGCTCTTTAAATACAGCCCGAATTCTGGAAATGTTGGAACATTTTTAAAATTTGAGTAAAATTAAAACTAAAAAACCTTTAAATCACATGAGCCAATATTTTTTTTAAATATTTTATTCACAATAGAACACAGATAACATATGTACACTGAGAAATTTTACACTTTTTTGCACAAAATGAGCCCATTTCAAATTTAATGCCTGTTATAGGTCTAAAAATAGTTGGGACAGGGGCAACAAATGGCTGAAAAAGAGGTTTTAAAAATATGAATCTGGGAATGGATCTAGCAACTAATGAAGTTAATTGATTTCAGGTCTGTAACATGTTTAGCTATAAAAGGCATGTATGAGAGTCTCTCAGAAGTAATAATGGGCAGAGTCTCTCCAGTCTGGGAAAGAGTGAAGAGTAAAAAGATTGTGGAACACTTTAAAAACAATGTTCCTCATCATCAAAATGTGCCATCTGCAGATGCCAACTAAAGCTGTATCATGCAAAAAGGAAACCATATGTAAACATGGTCCAGAAGCGCTGTTGTGTCCTGGGACAAGGCTTATTTAAAATGGATTGTTTCAAAGTAGGACAGTGTCCTATGGTCAAATGAGTCCAAATTTGACATTCTTTTGGAAATCATGGACGCCGTGTCCTCCAGGCTAAAGAGGAGGAGACCTTCCAGCATGTTATCAGCACTCAGTTCAAAGCCAGCATCTCTGATGGGATGGGGAGCATAAGTACATATGATATGGACAGTTTGCCTGTTTCGGAAGAACCTATGAATGCTGAAAGGTTTATAAAGGTTTTAGAGCAACATATGCTCTAGAACCCAGCTGAAACCTATATCAGGAAAGAATTAGACCAAAAATACCGTCTGGGTGTCTTCAAAGTGTTTTGAAAAGAAGATGTAAACATGCACCTCTCCCAACTATTTGAAGACCTGTAGCAGGCATCAAATTTGAAATAAGCTAATTTTGTAAATAAAAGTGTAAAATTTCTCAGTGTAAACATTTGTTATGTTATCTGTGTTCTATTGTGAATAAAATATTGGCTTATGCGATTTGAAAGTCTTTGGTCATTAGGACATTATTTATTTATTTGGTCATTAGGCTACACATTTTGTGTAAATGTCCAAATCCTCTTCATGGTGCCCCTGATGCCCTGAGGCCCTGAGTCTGCTCTGCTCCACCCCAGCACTCTTAGATTTCACACAGAGCCTATGAACCTTCAGTCTTATTACAATGGGCTGTGGACTTTTGGATACCATCAAACTCTAATCTGAAATTACCCAAAGAAAAATGAGTTTTAGCACTTCCAAATTTGAAATCAGATTATGAACAGCAATACATGTCAATATCGTGTGCCTGATGAGAATTCTACAAATGGAGAAAGTGAAAATGGAGAAAGACAGAAGCAAATAATGAACATTATCCACGTAATATTTTGCCATAAATTACACAACAAAGATAGTGGAGGAGAAAGTAGACAATAGGTGGGTGAGGGAAACGTTTATGATTTGAAAACAAATACAGTATGTCAGCAAAAAAACTATGCAGAGGATTTCCTATTTTCAGACAAAATTATAATGAATTCATCCTGGGTAAATCAGATTAGACGTTTCATAGGTAAGGGGTTATTAAAATTTGGACAAACAATCGGAGAAACAGAGGTAAAATCTTTTCAGCAGCTTGAGCAGAGTGTGGTATGAAGCTAATTAGCACAGCAGTTAAAGCTAACAGATGAATAAGTGAGTACTTTTGTAATGACGGAGGTTTAACCACTGAAATGATCAGTATGTGTATCTGAAGGGCCAGTGGTGGTGTATGTGCCTTAGAAACATGCAGGAGCCCTTCCTGGAGAGGGCTGGCTCAGGGATATGTACAGTAGGTCTGACACAGAGCGGTGAAACCAAGTGTTTTCAGCTCCTGAGAAACTTAATGCCCCAGCATACAAGATTACTCAAATGTGTATGAATGAAACAAAATACAACTCTGTGTATGTTTTTGATGAAGAACCATTTTAATATGGAATATAAATCCTGTCTAACATCCAGTGAGCAGCATGGATTTGGAAATCATTATCTGTTGAGATCAGGAGCACCTTGATCCAAAATGTTGAAATAGCCTACTAGGATGGATCATTTTGATAAATAGATGGGATAGGAGGAGTTAATTATATGGATCATTTTGATCATGACTACACATTTAGAAATAATAGGCCCACAAGGATGTACAGACTTACTTTGTAAACTGTGGATGCAATACAGGGGACAGGAGTGTGACTGGTCCCAGTTTGAAGAGAAACACTGTCTGCAGAGCCAGTGTCCACAGCTTGTAGAGACTGGATCACTCAGGACACTCCCACACAGACAACAGGACAATGGGCCTGGACCAGGACTCTCTCTGTGGACATCAACACACTCAGTAAAACTCGCAACAAAAGTTAAAAAAGCAGTCATCTGGATTGGATTTTTCAAGTTGAAGATGTTTCACCTCTTATCCAAGAGGCTTTCTCAATTCCGAAATGAACTGGTAAGAGAGCTGGTTTATATTCTTCTAGGAAGGAGGAGTTTAGACCTGACTAAATTCTATTGGTCAATGTGACAATGAATAGCCTGAGTGGTTTCGGGTCATTAGGAGTCCTTTGTCCTCAGCTGGAGTGAGAGTCGTTAACCCTCCCCAGCCTGGGCAGCTCCTTCAGATGTAAATGACCTGAGTGAAACTGGTTTGTTTTGTTTGGGTTTCAGGAGACTGTTGTAGACAGAAGGAAGGTTGTATCTGAGACCACCATTTCTGTTTAAAGAAGAAGGTTTATCTTTTTTGACAAAGATTGATTCTTTCACTCCTCGCTCAAACCATCCTTTTTCTCTGGCTAAGATTTGGACCTCACTGTCCTCAAAGGAGTGGTTTGTGGCCTTCAGGTGGAGGTGTACTGCAGATTCTGGTCCACTGGAGTTGGCCCTGCGGTGTTGGTATAACCGCTTGTGCAGAGGTTGTTTGGTTTCTCCAATGTACTGTTCATTACAGTTCTCACTGCAGTGGATGGAGGACACAACATTGCTCTGTTTGTAACTGGGAATTTTGTCCTTGGGGTGAACCAGTTTTTGTCTGAGAGTATTAACAGGTTTGAAATAAACCAGGATGTTATGTTGGCTAAAAATCCTTTTAAGTTTCTCAGATAGGCCGGAGATGTACGGAATGACTACATTGCTCCTTTTTGGCTCTTGCTCCTGTTCTTTCCTGTCCTGTTTTCTTGTCCTTTGGGATTGAGAGAAGGCCCAGTTGGGATATCCACAGGTTCTGAGGGTTTGGCGGATATGTAGCTCTTCTTTCCTCCTTCTCTCTGAGCTTGTGGGAACCTCTTGGGCTCTGTGCTGCAGTGTCCTGATCACACCGAGTTTGTGCTGTAGTGGGTGGTTTGAATCAAATAACAGGTACTGGTCTGTGTGAGTGGGCTTCCTGTACACTTCCACATGGAGCCGCCTGTCTTCTCCAATGATAACTACACAGTCTAAGAAGGCTAGGCTGTTCTCCGTAGCTTCCTCACGAGTGAACTTGATGTTCTGGTCCACAGCATTAATATGCCTTGTGAAAGCTTTCACTTCCTGGATTTTGATCTTCACCCAGGTGCCATCCACATATCTGAACCAGTGACTAGGGGTCGAACCTGGAAATGAGTCAAGAGCTCTCCTTTCAACTTCCTCCATGTACAGATTAGCTACAATGGGGGAGACTGGGGGGCCCATAGCACAGCCGTGTTTTTGCCTGTAGAAGTTTCCTCTGAACTGGAAATATGTGGTGTTGAGACACACCTCCAGTAGTTGGCAGATGTGGTCCGGTGTCAGGTTTGTCCTCTCCTGCAGTGCTCCATCTTGAAGTAGTCTCATCCTCACCGCCGTTACTGCCTCTGTGGTGGGGATGCAGGTGAACAGCGATGTCACATCATAAGATACAATAGTCTCATCAGAATCCAGCTGGAGATGTTTGACTTTGTTGGCAAAGTCTTGTGAATTCCTAACATGATGCTCTGTGTTGCCAACAAGAGGGGCCAGGATTGAAGCCAGGTGTTTAGCTAAGTTGTAAGTGATAGAGTCTGTGCTGCTGACAATGGGTCTGAGTGGTATTCCCTCCTTGTGAATTTTAGGGAGGCCATAAATGCAGGGAATGGCGTCCCCCGGGTATAGTCTGTAATACAGTTGCTTGTCAATGACTTGGTCTTTCTCCTGTAAACTTAAGCTTCTGTAAACAGTCTATAACCTTCTTCTTGTAACCAGCTCTCTTACCAGTTCATTTCAGAATTGAGAAAGCCTCTTTGATAAGAGGTGAAATGTCTTCAACTTGAAAAATCCAATCCAGATGACTGCTTTTTTAACTTTTGTTGCGATGCAATTACCCTGGACGAGTGAGAGTCTTCACAGACTCAGTAAAACTGGTTAACAAAGGGACCACACAATTTCATCTGTTTAGGACACAGACCCAGTAAGGCTTATTCATATTACTGGATTAACATTGTATTACACAATTTTCTTAGTGGATCTCTGCTCCCATCAGTTCATGCTTCCACTGTGTCCTTAGGCAAGACAGTTCACACACCTTGTGTCCAGTATCTGTGGCACTGGTGTATAAATGTGTTAGTGTGATTGTGTGTTTGGTGGTGGTCAGAAAATCCATGGCGCAATATGGCTGCCATGATTATGTTAGTCTGCCCAAGGGCAGCTGTGGCTACAGAGGGGGCGCCACCAGGGTGTGGCAGAAGAGTAAATGACTGTTAGACCAATATAAGGTGCTAGGTTATTATGATTATTATGGATATTATTATTATTATAAGTTAGATTGAAAGTTGTGGAAATGTGGAAAATTGAAAAGAGATGACTGCTCAGTAGTTGTCTGTAAATATTAATGGTATTTATGGATGACTTACGGTAGACTCTGTGCAGGTCCAGGTTCAGTTCTGAAGTTTGGAGGCACAGGGATGGACCAGTCGCTCTTCAGAGACACACAGCTAGACACTGGAGACAATGGTCTCTCAGCTCTGAAAACAGAATTAAATCTGAGTGAGTGCAATGAGAGATTTTGTTCAATTTTGTTTTGAGAGTTCTGTATGTGCAAAGACACTCTCGCACCACTGATACGTCTTGTCCAGTTTTTAAAACACTGAAGTGACTGTGAGGGGTGCACGGTGGCAGAGCAGTTAGCTTTCTCGCCTCCCAGCAAGCAGATCGTGGGTTTGAGCCCCGGGCCAACCAACACACCATCACACAAACTGAGAGTGAATGGTTGTCTGTCTGTGTTCGTCTCTGTGTCAGCCCTGCGACAAGCTGGCCCCTGTCCAGGCTGTATCCCACCTACGGCCCAAAAGTTACTGGGATAGGCTCCAGTCACCTGCGACCCCTAATGGGATTAAGCGGTAGGAAATGAATGAATGAATGAATGAAGTGTCTGTTAATTTTCAAGCCCAATCAGAAAGGAACTACTCTCCTAAACTGTTTTGTATCAATCAGAAACAGGCCCGCTGACAGGTTTGCTGGGGCCCGGGGCAAGAAGCCTTCACATAGGCCCCCTTATAATAGAAAACATAAGAAGAGGGACCATTTCTGGGCCCCTCTGACCCTGAAGCCCGGGACAACAACGGACAAAATGACTTACGGTAGACTCTGTTCAGGTCCAGGTTCAGGACTGAAGTTTGGAGGCAGAGGAATGGACCAGTCGCTCTTCAGAGACACACAGCTGGACACTGGAGACGCTGGTCTCTGCCTGAGACTCACAGCACTGAAAACAAGAGCATTTATTGTGCAGTGTTTTAATGTGTGTGAATAAGCAGCACTAAGCTGACCTGGCTCTATAATACTGTATGTATTATGTTAAAAAAAAAATACTTTTTAGGGGTGCCCAACTGATGTACTGCAAATTAGTTGATATTAATTTAGTAATTTAGTTTCATTTTTAGTACAGTACCACGCTGGTTTTAAACCTGGTTTACTCTCATTCTAGTCTGGTTTAGTCATTGTTCAGGCCTGGTTTAGTCAGGTTTTAGGCAAGTTTTATTCTATTAAAGATTCTATTGTACTTGGAAAGTACCAAATATTGTCAAAGATGATGCTTGGTGTGAAAAGTTTGAGAACCACTAAAAGTATCCTCCAAGTGATCAGTGATCAGTTGCTACATGTGCACGATACTACTATGACTCAAAGCAGATGCCTTTATTTTATGTCACCAAAAATTACTTATCAATCAATCAATCAATGTTTTCACTTTTGATGTACTTATGGCTTGTGGGTATTAAGATTTTATTTTTATTATCATTATTTCAATGATTAATAGTATTAATAATAAGAATAGAAACTGATAAGAAACAGTATTGTTGGCTGTGCCCTTGTGTCATTTACTACAACAGGTTCCTGTGTACCCATTATAGACTAGATTGAACATTATTACTGCAAAACAAAAACAAAACAAAAAACAACACAAAAAAAATGAGAAAACATGGTTAAAGAAAAACAGGACTGGAGTTTTGGTTAAAATCCTTTGAGCAACTGACCTTCATCAGTTTCAGCTTCTCCATTGTAATAATCAATTCCACTGTAAAATTGTGGGATAACAACATAACTCAAAGTAAAGGAGAACTTATTAATTTATTTATTTGAGTTTATTTGGGCAGATAAATGTATTTTCAGTATACCAACAACAAATAATCTCTCATAAAATATTGCCCAAAAAGAGTAGAATAAAGTACAAACGTATAAACTTTATAACTGATAACTCATTTGTACAAGGAAACAACACACACCCAGCCGTGTGCACATTAGGATCCTCTTTGACAGTTTGTGGGTACAACCTAGGAAATAGATCTTTAACTCAAGATGTTTGTTGACTATTGCTTTTACAGATATAATGGGGGAAGACATTAAGCAGACAGCCCCTTCATTTGGGCTGTATGTGGTATGTGTGCTCTATGCTGCTGATGGTACTCACTGTGTTGGAGCAGGCCCTGGCTCAGAGCTGCCAACAGGACCTGCCTGCACAAGCACACCTCTCTCTTTATAATGACTGTGTAAATACTGTGCCTCTTCTTCAACCACACTGACATCCTGCATGTTCTGTCTGTGAAAGGTGAACCGCAGTTAGTCTGATTACAAACACATTTCAGTCACAGCCAACACCAACAAAAAGAAAGAAGCAGCGGTTTGTCTTTGCTCCCTGGAACAATCTACTCTGAGATGAGTGAGTGTTGATAAAATGTCACACTCACTTTTTCAGACTAGTTCAGTCATGTCTGACTCTGTATATAAATAGTTTCACTTTTAGTTTTCAGGCCGTTCCAAACAATGTGCACCCATACACAAACCCTTTTTTCCTATAACCTAAAGTTACAGCCAGCCAGCCCCTCCGACTTTCTTTTCAAAAGCAGGAAAATCTAGTTCCTAAGCCACAGTAAAATGTTTCCACTCAGTCGATTTGGACCTGGCCGCAGCTGTTTATCTGCTGCATGTCTTACAAATGTGGAAGATAATGACCTAGCAAAATGAATACAGAGCGGGTTAATACAGAGCCAGTTTAATAATTCCCTCACCTGATTAGTGGCATTTAGTGTCCTTTGTCACCTGTTGGTTCTGCTGAAGTCTGTGTTGTTGTTCAGTCCAGTGGGTGATTTTTTTCTTCGTCTAGTTGCAGTAAAGTCCTGTTACAGTGATGTCTCACTGACGTTTGACTATGTTGAACCAAAGTGACTTTTTCTGACTTTTTCCCTATTAGGATTATTCATGCTGACATCTTTACCACTATCAGTGGGAGCACTGGTAATAATGACAATTTATAGTGATAAAGAAAAAGAGTATGTATATCTCATCTTGTGATGGCTGCTGGGAGTGATGGAGCCAACCTCACTGTAAACAGGTGTCCTCAATCCTCGCAATTCATTTTATTTATCTATTTTATAAAAAAACAGGGAAAAATACATAGTTTTCTATACGGATTCTGTATTTTGAGTCCTGCCCTTGGCTCTCTGCCCCAAAACCTTTCCCTGTTGGATTCATGTGTGAAATCAGTGAAACTGAAGTAATTTCCTTCTAATCAGATGCAGAGTGCTTAGAAATATATTCATGCAGCTACGTTTAAGTTTTGAAGTTGTGTGTCTCTGTGTGAGTGCTGTGTGTCTGCGTGTGAAATGTTGCCAACAGACTAAATCTTACTATATTTATATTATAGTTTTATATCACAGTATAGAAGAGGATAATGCTAAATGGAGGCAGATCATTTAATGTGGGGACCTGTGAAAAGTGGGCCTAATGTACTGTATTTCTGAATACATATTTCTCTGACAGCAAGAACTAACTTTTTCAACCACAGACTAAGTCTGAAACTATATTAAATAGTATTCAACAACAAAAAATTAATGAACAAAATTATTTACCTGTCTGACCTAAATCATTTGTCATATTTATTTATTTTATGAAGCACGTCAGTTGTTTTAGCAAACAATGTCATTTAGCTTTTTTTGTGGCAATGACTATAGCTTCAAGCATTAGACATTTTGTGTCATGGAAGCTGGCATGTGCTGACTTCCTGTTGCTCAGATCCTCAGATGAGCAGGGCAGAGTTAAATTAGCGGTAGATGGGGAAACAAACAGGTTATATAAATAACTATTAACTGTATACAGTATCTACATTCACAATATAGATTTATAACACATTTCACACATTCCTCTTTTCTAAAACTATGTATCACTCAGCAATAGACTTTAAAGCTAAATAAAACTTAAGTTACACTCACCTCTTCAGACGGATTAGCTGAAAATGTTGCTTCTGTTTCTGAGTTCTGTTAGTTTCAGTAGAGAGACGCTCAGCCCCTCTACACTTCTAGGAAGTCATGTGATCAGTCTGGAGCTGAATCTTAAGACAGAGCAGGTGCTAATACAAATCAAATGTACTACTAACCAAAGGAACATTGTTGAGTAATCATTTCAAACTGAAATATTCTAATAGAGGGTATGCACTAACAACACTTTACCTACGACACGCCCCCTTCATTCGGACTGAGTGGCAAAATAAGCGGTTGTGAACATTACAAAGAGTGTGAGAGTGGGAGTAAAACTGATGAGTATTTACTTAAATTAGGTAATTAGACTCGACAGTGACCCACGCAACCTACACATGAACCAGGATTTCACTTTTTTTTTTACATTTTAATTTAACTAAAGTTATTATTAATTATTATTTATAATAACTATGTTATAAAAACTAAAATGAACCAAATCAACCAAATTTGGCACTCTGTGACCTAATAATCCATAACTAAGAATAGATAAGCTTATTAAAATTACCTTTTTAGTGACTGTATTAGACCCAGAGAGTTCCTGTCAATCATCCACGTATATCCATGGCACTTAGGCAAAGTCCATAGGACTGCTATGCTCCATGTTCTTTAGAGCTGCTTTGAGTGATGCATTTCTCTTTATATTCTTACTATGCGTTGTTTTTAGGTGTACAAAGTAAAAAATAATCCCCATAAGCCTCAGAAATGCAAACATGTGCGTGATGCGTCAGACAGCGTGCCAGTCTCCTAATTAGTTACTGTTTATGAGCTATAACCAGGAGTGATACATCCTTGTAACAGAGAGGATCTCTGCTTCAGGATGGCTGCCTACAATTTCTGATTAGTTGTAGTACTTGTCATTCACAAAGTTTCACGTAGCACAGATCTGCCCCGGTACCGCAGTGTTGCCAGACATACTGTATTTATCGTATTTGTACGATAATTTGGACCTCAATAATCCCAAAAACCAACAAATGTATGATAATTTCATGATTTTGGTTAATGTCCTGTTTAATGACTTCTATCCTCTCTGTTGCAGTTCACTGTTGGTCTGATCTGGAGTCAAACGGAGGTTCAGTCTGAACATTTAATTTCTTATGCCAGAGAGAAAAACTGACCGTGGCTCTGTAATAAACCCTCCCATAAGCAGACGTGTGTGCAAGGCATGCATTATACATCCATGGTGCAAGTCGGTGTTTGTGTCTTGACATTTCATTGGTTAATAATGACACGTGATCCCTGCGCTACCGTAAACATTTGAAAGTTAGGCGCTTAGTGTACATCAGTGTTTCTAACTCGTTTACAATTCTCAAAAATGGAAATTAGAAGTTGGATTTTTCTGTTTTCTGTGGATATTAAGAAGGTACAGTCTGTCAAAAGACTGCTAAACAACAAGAGATGAGCCAGGTGACTGTCACTGGAGACATCAACTCCGTCCACATGACAGCAGAGACAGGAGAGGACGAGGAACTAATAACACGATGAGTGTCATGAATGAATGTTTAGTTCATGCTTAAGTTCTGGTTGTAAGCGTACATGTTGTGCTTATGCTGTTTACATTGATCGTGACTGTATTTAATGGCATTAGACACAGTATGCATGAGTTTTAAGATTGTCTAGTGTCTGCTGTTTAAATAGCCTCCATTGTGTTGTCATGTGTAGGGCTGTGTAGGGCTAACTAAACATGCAACAAACTAAACAACCCCGTGTGCAGTAGGTGTTAGTTGTTTTGAGGTGGGCTGTGAGGCCGTGATGCTGAGCGGGGTCTCAGTGGTCTTTGTACCCAGGACCAGAGTGCTGAAGTCGGGTTAGAGACAGAGAGAGAGAGCGCTGGTCTCTGGTCACCGGGCTCATTGCACCGGGCTCTACCGATGGGTTTACAGCTTCACTTTGTTTTTATAAAGAAAGTCTTAGTTTACAACGGGTCAGGCTGAGGTAGTTCATATCATTTAATTGTCACCGATGGCTTCCACTGTGTGCATTTGTTGATGCATAACTTGATTACAGAGGTTAAACAGAGCTGAAAGGACTGAATAACAATTGTGTACATTAGCAGTGTGTGCTTGTGTCCGCAGGTTTGTGTGTCTGTGGGGGGTGAGGGGCAGTGGCTTCAAACCTCAAGCCTATTCAAGTATTATAGCCTAAATTATGTTTCTGGCCAGTGTGTGACTCTAATTTTGTATGATTTTTAATTCCAAAACATGTTAATGGTGCGTTAATATAAGGTTTTTTTATTGTACGATAATTTGTCCTAAAATTCGATAATTTAGGGCTGTCTGTACGATAATGTTTTGCGTATCTGGCAACACTGCACTCCGGGTTTATGTAGCAGTGATATAGATGAACAGTATCACCACCGAACTGGCAATCAAGGGAAAGCATGATGACGTTTTAATGAGAAAGTTATCATGTTATTACGAGACAGTTTTCTCCTTAAACGAGAACTTTATCTCGTTATAACGTGAAACTTTATCGTATTAACGAGAAAATCTGCTAGCTTTTCTTTAGTTTACTGTGGCAGTTCAGCGCTCCCGTACTGTAACGTTCAGGTAACAAACTAGTTATTATTATTATTATTATTATTATTATTATTATTATTATTATTATTGTTATTATTATTATTATTATTATTATTAAATTAATATATATATATATATATTTTTATATTTATTAGCCTACTCATAAATGCACGTTCTGACGTAAGCACGCACAGGTGCCAGTTGCTAAGTGCGTGTTTTGAGCGCCTGTGTTTTCTTCCAAAACTTGGAAACTTTTGGCTGTGATCAAAACCTGCTAATATTGAGCTTCACTCGACGATTTCTTCAAAAAGGAGACATTATCCACGGACTTTTTGACCCAGACTTCTCCTGACCACCCACTGACAAGGACTACGACACTTCTGACAGAAAAACGTGAGATTTTGCATTTTCCACGTTCACGTTATTTCCTATGGGTTTTTACCATTTAAACTACACAGACAATCAATAAACCACAGCATTTTAGCTAAAAACCTAATTATCGATATTTAAATGATGTTCACAGTAAGTTTATTCAAACAAATGTGTTATATTTGTGACTATATGCTCTCTAAACAAAATAATATGAATTACACCGGTAGCCTATATAGCGTAACTTTACATCTATCTGTGCCTTGTTCGCGTTGTAACCCAGGGAAAAGGGGTTTTGTTTCGACTTATTCCTAAATTATTTAAATTGTTTTTTATTAACTTGAGCCACACGTTTGATAAAGGAATTATGTTTATTTTTTATTATGAAAAATAGTAGGCTACTGTGTTCACTATAAACATGAACTAATAGAAAAAATAAGTAAAACAATACACTACATTTATATGACTATAATTTGTGTCCTCTGAAGTCAGTCTGATCAAATTCTATGCCTATATTTCATATTTCTATAATTATTATGCTTCATTAGCTCTGGGATAAGTATCAAAGATTACATAATGTTGCCTTAAAAATAAACTGTATTGGTTCATGTGTGAACGCCCATGAAATGAGATCAGACCATAAGTCCATTGTCTTTAACAACATGTTGAGATAAGCAGCCACGCCTCTGAGACAACAAATGTCATATAGAACTGTGATCATAGGTTTTTCTATGAAGTGGATGTGAGGAGAGTTGGATGTGCAGTGTTTTACAGATGTCTCTCTCCTCAGATCTGTGTGCACCCATGGCCCAGCGCTGGTCCTGGACCTCCCGGCCTGGGACTCCCCACCTGCTCCTCCTGCGCAGGCTGCACACACACAGCACACCCAGCGCACTCATGACACCCATCACTCCTACAGCACCCATCACTCCTACAGCACCCATCACTCCTACTGCACCCATCACTCCTACAGCACCCATCACTCCTACTGTACCCATCACCCCTACAGCACCCATCACTCCTACTGCACCCATCACCCCTACAGCACCCATCACTCCTACTGCACCCATCACTCCTACTGCACCCATCACCCCTACTGCACCCATCACTCCTACAGCACCCATCACTCCTACTGCACCCATCACTCCTACTGCACCCATCACTCCTACAGCACCCATCACTCCTACAGCACCCATCAGTCACACTGCACTGCCCACACCCTCCTCCTCCTCTCACTCCTCTTCCTCTTGCTCTTCCTCCTCTCGCTCCTCCTCTTCTCGCTCTTCCTCCTCTTGCTCCTCCTCCTCTTCCTCCTCTTGCTCTTCCTCCTCTCGCTCCTCCTCCTCTTGCTCCTCCTCTTCCACTCACTCCCTCTCCCCCTGTTTCCGTGGCCGAACTCGTAAACTCAGCTCTAGCTCCTCATCCTCCTGCTCCTCCCCTCCCTCCTCCCTCTCTCTCCTCTGTCGCTCTCCTGCCCTCTGTCCTCCTCCTGCCAAGGTCGCCAAACTCAGCTGTAGCTCCTCTTCTCCCTCCTCCTCTTCCACTTTTCCCCCTCTCACCTCCACCCACTCTGCACCTCCTGCAAAGCCCCCTAAGCTTACTTCTGCTGCTTCTGCAAAGGCTCGTGAGCGCATCTCTTTTTCCTTTGCTAAGGGCCCAAAGCTTAACTCTGCTCTTCCTCCTAAGGCTCCTGTCTTTGTCTCTTCTCCTCCTGTTAAGCTTAACTCTTCTCTTCCCCCTAAGCGCCCTAAGCACATCTCTGCATGTCCTGCGAAGGCCCTTAAACTTACCTCTGCTCCTCCTGCTTTGGCCACTAACTGCATCTCTGCTCTTCCTGCTAAGGGCCTTAAACCTTTCTCTGCTCCTCCTGCTAAGGGCCTTAAACCTTTCTCTGCTCCTCCTGCTAAGGGCCTTAAACCTTTCTCGGCTGCTTCTGCTAAGGGCCCTAAACTTTCCTCTGCTTCTCCTGCTAAGGGCCTTAAACCTTCCTCTGCTGCTCCTGCTAAAGGCCCTAAACCTTTCTCTGCTGCTCCTGCTAAGGGCCCTAAACTTTCCTCTGCCCCTCCTGCTAAGGGCCCTAAACCTTTCTCTGCTGCTCCTGCTAAGGGCCCTAAACTTTCCTCTGCCCCTCCTGCTAAGGGCCCTAAACCTTTCTCTGCTGCTCCTGCTAAGGGCCCTAAACCTTTCTCTGACCATCCTGCTAAGGGCCCTAAACTTTTCTATGCCCCTCCTGCTAAGGGCCCTAAACCTTTCTCTGCTGCTCCTGCTAAGGGTCCTAAACTTTCCCCTGCTGCTCCTGGTAAGGTCCCAAAACCTTCTTCTGCTGCTCCTGCTAAAGGCACTAAACTTTTCTCTGCCCCTCCTGCTAAGGGCCCGAAACCTTTCTCTGCTGCTCCTGCTAAGGGCCCTAAACTTTTCTCTGCTCCTCCTGCTAAGGGCCCTAAACTTCCCCCTGCTGCTCCTGCTAAGGTCCCAAAACCTTCCTCTGCTGCTCCTGCTAGGGGCCCTAAACTTTTCTCTGCTCCTCCTGCTAAGGGCCCTAAACTTCCCCCTGCTGCTCCTGCTAAGATCCCAAAGCCTTTCTCTGCTCCTCCTGCTAAGGGCCCTCAGCTGATCCCTCTTCCTTCTGCTATGCTTCCTGCTTTCATCTCTTCTCACTATGCTAAGGCCCCTAAACGCAAATCTTCTTCAGCTAAGGCTCCTCAGCTTATCTCTCCCGCTCCTCCTAAAGTCCCTAAACTCCTCTCTACTGCTCCTTTTGCTAAGGGCCCTAAACCTTTCTCTGCTCCTCCTGCTAAGGCCCCTAAGCGCAGCTCTTCTTCAGCTAAGGCTCCTCAGCTTATCTCTCCCCCTCCTCCTAAGGTTCCTAAACTCCTCTCTACTGCTCCTTCTGCTGAGGCCCCAAAGCTGACCTTCTCTGTGCTTCCTGCCTCCTTTGCTCTTGGTGAGCCCCTGGTGCCTCCTCCCTGCGGCCCCTGCTTTAAGCCTGTGCTCTCCTCTGCTCGTTTCCCCAGAGCTCCAGCACCTCCTGCCACACCTCCCACCCCCCAGGAGGAGGAGCCCGCCCCCCTGTTCCCTGGACCTAAGCCGGACTGGGTGAGGAGGATGGAGGTTTGGGAGAGGGAACGAGCGCTCGACTGGAAACACTGGAAAAGGTCAAATGAGCCTCAGAGGCCAATTCCAGAAGAAAAGCATAAATACTCTTTTTATTTTTAAGAACTGATGCTTTTCTCTCTGTTTCTTTTGAGCGACCGCATGCGGAGTCTCATGAGGCGACCACTTCAGAGGCAGCATTCCAGCTAAGGATAAGTAACAACCTTGTGTTATATTGTAAATAGGATGTGTGCTCCATGTTTGTTACTGTTAAGTTAAATAACAAAAAAAAAAAAAAAGGTAACACTTTATAATAACTACACACTATATAGCATTAGTTAAAAAGTTATTTTTTACACTAGTGTCAATATAAACACATTAAACACATCATTCATTAAAATATTGGTCATTACATATATGTTAAGCCTATATTACTGCTTAATAGTGATGCGTTATGCTAAGGTGTTACCAGTAAGTTACTAGGCTTTCTGTTTAATGTGTGTTGATGATGGCAAAAAAAAAAAAAAAAAAAAGTACTGAAAGTGCATATTCTGTAAGATTTATGTGATACCATTAGTTAATTGTGTGTGTACATTACATATTAGTATTCTAAAGGTAAGGAGTGTTATATTGTAAATAGGATACGAACGTCTGTGTGCGTTCTGTGGTGTGATTTTTAAAAAGTACAAAAAAGTAAAAAAAAAAAAAAAAAAAGGATAAGTAGGTAACACTTTATAATAACTACACTATAGAGCATTAGTTGAATGACAGTTTAGTTTTTTTTAAATCCAAAATTAAATAAACCATACTGAGGTTGAAACATTGTTATGCAAAATTCTAAACACCAGTGTCAATACAGTATCTATAAACTGTTTAATCATTAAAATATTGTTGATTACATATTTATTTAATGCTTTTTTAATGCTCAATACTGGTGTTATACTAAGGTGTTACCAATAAAAACTGTATTAAATTGTAGTAGGATATAGGATTTTTGTGTTGGTGGGATGTAAAAGAAAAAGTACAAAAAGGCAAAAAAAACATTATATTCTTTAAGACTTTTAAGACGTTTTTCTAGAATATACAATATCTTAGGCTGATAAGTATGGCAAAGAATACAATGGTAAGTATACAGTAAATATAGTTTGGTAAGTTATAGAAAGAAAGAAACAGACAAAAAACAACAACAGATTTGTTTAAGTATGTAAGCACATTTTTGAAAAACGTAACTACTACATTTTACAAGAAAAAAATAACTCTAAAGAGTAGTAGGTAGTAGTAGTAGTAGTAGTAGTAGTAGCTGCAGGAGTAGTACTGGCTCAGACTAGTCTTTAGTGTCTCGGACAAAAACTTGAGATTGACTTGGACTACAACAGTGCTTTCTAAGTAAACTTTACATGCAACACCTTTACTTTATTATTATTATATTATTATTTACTTTAACATTATCTTTATTTTTTAACAGTTTAGTGAGTATATTTGTACTTAAGCAATTTATCTCATTTATCTGTATAAAAAGTACTTTGTAGGTTCATAATTTCTTCCACCCCAGGTATTTAGGATTTTAAAAAGCAATACAGAAATACTACACTGAAATGAGAAAAGGTGAGCATTATTTTTTGGCAACACATTTCTCTGTGGAGTCACTTAACATTTTGTTCATGTGCCCCCTCAAACAGGCAGACTGATAAAAACTTGGACAGATTTGTGCATGAATCTTTATAGACAGCTTTGTGAATTAAAGCACAAACAGAAAAAGACTGGAAAAGGATGACACAGCAGCAGAAGGTGAAAATAGTCACAGTAGTAATACTGCACAGTTTCTCTGACAGTGAAGTGCTGTTGATCAGTGGAGAGATGGAGCGGAGGAGGGAGGAGGAGTCAGCATATTCACAATAAAGGTAAAGGTATCACTACTGCACACAAATGAGCAGTTTATATACTGTTTAGTACCATACTGCGCTGCTAATCCAAACAGTAAAGTGTTAATGTTGCTGCTCCAAGTGTGACGACATTTCATTAATTGTAGGGTATTAATGTAATTCTTAATTTTTTCAAGATACAGATGGGAGACGTGAAGAAAGAATGAGTCAAAGCAAAGAAGTGATGCTCAAAGAAGAAGAATAAAAGACATGGAGAGTAACGTGAAGAGGATCAGAAAGAAAGTAAATGTATTTAGTTACATTATTCATTTTGAATGTGTAACCATTTAGGGAGCATGTGTTTAATGTTTTTACTGCCACTGTTTTAGATGTTTTTGTGGAAAGATAATGTGAAGAAAGAAATTAAGCCAAAAAGTGAAGAGGATAAGAAAAACAACCAAAAAAGAAAAGATATGTATTTAATGAATGCTGTTATAGTTGATGTTGTGTCATATTCAGTCATTTGATCCGGAGACTAAACTTTGATTATTGTTATGTTTCTAGGAGATAAAAGATGCACAAGAAGAGAAGAAGAACCAAAAAGTTAAGTGTTTGACTGATAAATGCTATTTAATTGTGTAGCTGTAGGTAACCATCACATCATACATTTGAAATTCATTTCTGTTTCTCTAATGCCAATGTTTTATTTGTTCTGTCATCCCTGTTTTAGACGAACATAGGAGACATGCTGTGGTGATGATGATTAGAGGACTGTGTGAACGATGAGTGAAGAAAAACTGAGAAGTAAACAAAGGAAAAATGAAAAGAATGGGGAAAATGAAGAATAAAAGAGAAACAAACACAAAGAAAAGATATGTATTTAAATCCTCTGACTATCAAATTATGTATTAATCAATGACTAAAACTGTTTTTTTTCTTCTCATTTTCCAGGAGATGATTTATGGTTTTCAAAAAAGTAAGCATGTAATAGAACTAACTAGAAGCCAACCTCTGCCAAAACATTTGACATTACTCCACAATCTTTTAATTTTTTCGCTTTATAGTAGTTACACTTACTGTCACTCTTTTAGGTGCAGATGTTATGGAGAGAAATTAACAAAGTCAAGAGGATAAGAAAAAAAGATGTGTTTAATTAACATTGTGATAATGTGGTAATTTATTTTGTTGGTCATTCTCATTCATCTACAGAACTTGGAGACTAAACTTTATTTTTATGCTTCTAGGAGCTGGTATACGGTTTTATAAAGGCAGATAAGAATGAAGACAAAAAAGTTAAGTATTTGATTGTTAAATGCTATTAGTATTTCTATCTCTGATGTTTTGTTTGCAACTTATCCTTTCTGTTGTGGTCATAGGGACGAGCATGAATAAAGAAGATCAACAGAGAGATATGAAAAGATGGAAAAACAAAGTGAAGATGAAAAGAAACTCAAAAAAGAAAAGATATGTATTTAAATCATGTTATAATCACATCATTCATTTTTCAGGAACTAAAGCTGTTTTTCATTTTTTCACAGTGACTATTTAGATGGAGATGCTGTGGTATGAACTAAAGAGAGAAATGAACAAAGTGAAAAGGATAAGAAAAAGGAACAAAAGAAAAGATGCCTATTTGGCTGAAAACGCAGGGGTTGTGTCAGTAAGGGCATCTGGTGTAAAAGCCTGCCAAATAACTTGTATCTGAATCATTCTCTGTGGTGACCTCTGAAAGAAATAGAGCAGCTGAGAGAGTCTTGTTGAGGCTATAAAAGGTCTAAATCACATCATTGGTTTTAAATAAGTGTCCAGCTAATGCAAATGGTCCAATTGTAATCTATCAACCCTATTGTAGATTATCATGGGAGACAAACAAGCATGAGGCTGGAGGATCTCAGTATTGCTGTGGATGAGGAAGTGGACCGTCATCAGCAGGAGGCGAACAGAACAAGTCCCTGCTCCAGACCAGGTTAGGGTCACAGAGTTTATGAGAGTGACTTTTCCTCTTTCTAGGGTTAACGTCTGAAACCCGCTTCTTGGGCCTCTGTTCCTACATCTACTTTGCGTTAAAAATAATGACCACAGTAGTAGGGTTTCCTCTATCTTATGATTGGCTGGGACAGTGGTTCACAGTGGGTCAGGACTTCACATAAAAATGTTTGGATGGTTGAACGAACTCTCAACCTTAAAAAAATATAAACAAGCTGGGCTGCCAATAACAACAAGCTCTTTTAGTGATACTTGTTATCAACATGGCCACAAAAAGCTCTGCTGCTCTACACTTACAAAAGCAGCTAAATCTTCTAACAGCGTCTTTATTGTGTTGTTATACTGTTGTAGCACTTTGTTGTTTAGCTACTGATGTAACGTTAGCAACTTTTGCTGCCAGGTTATAAATGTATAGCTGGAAAAATACCTTAAACATTCTTAAAACAGTCAATGAATGTCATTCATTCGTCAAGTACAAGTCATCTTAAAAAGTATAAGCATGCCATGGTAACTGAGCATCTTTATATAGCTTGGTAACACAACAAACTTCTTGCACTACATAAGAAATAACAAGGTTGTTCCTTCTTGTATTTGCTCCTTATTCATATCTGTTGTTGTTGGTCCTGGTCCTAGATTTGGCAAAGGCCCAAGTAGGGTATCTGCAAGCTTTCAGTGAGTCACACACGTGCTGGTCTTCCTTCCTCTTCTCTTCTGAGATTGTTGGCACCTCCTGGGCTCTGTGTTGGTAGTGTCTGAATCACAGACAGCTTGTTACTGAGTGCGTGGTGTGATCCAAACGTGAGATACTGGGCAGTGCTGGGTGGGTTGTCATCTTCATTGACTACTGTGACGTTTAAAAAGGCCAGAGAGTTCTCTTTGGCATCTTACTCATGTGAACTTCCACAGCATTGATGTGCTCTGTGAGGCTACTGCTAAAGAAACATGAAAGTAAAAAGACAGGACCCAAACTGTTAAACTGAGATTCCACCAGAGGGAGACAAAGTGCACCTGTTTAAAGGGCCTGAAAAAGGAACTTAAATCTTTTTTTATAGATTTGACTAAAAGATGCCTGCATGGCTATATGAAATCCTGATGCATAGGCTGAATAATAAAACAAAGTAATGATATTCCTTGAATTTCCCTTACAGCAGGCAGCGCTCTCGTCTGCCGCTTTATGAGCTCCCACTGTGAAATAAGGAGGGAGACGACTTTTGTGTTCTTCTGAAGGTCTTTGTAATAAAACCACGAGGCTGCATATCTCCAGTCCAGAGACAAGCTAGGGCGAGATAAAAGCACCCAGACTTAACAGGTGACATTATTGCAGATCCCTTTTAAGGAAAATTGTGGTTTTAAATCCAGGCATCTTAACTTCAGCAGTCTAGTAAAAGCGTTTGACACGTGTAGCTGCTCTGGGAATCAAACGGCTAAGCTAAGTCCTTAGTTCATTACGTTTTTATACATGGGACTTTGAGTTTTTTATATTGCCAGCATTTATTAGAAGAATACTCTTACTGTGTTGCCATGGCAGCAGCAATGCAAGAATAATATTTCTCACTGGATGTAGCCGATTTCACATTATAAAGAGATGGTATAAAAGATAAAACATATAGGCCTACATTTATGCTTTTTTTTCCTAAATGTTCTCATGTGCACAGCAAGACTGTGAATGTATTAATCAAATTCAGCATCAGCATCAGTTGACTAGCTCTGTATGCTAGCCTATATTATATCCTCTTGCACCACCTTGAGCACAAAATGTGAAAATCCCACTCAGGATTTGGGGAACATTGCAGTAGCATACTTGAAACAATGCTGTTGGTATCATCAGCTAAAATGAATTAACCTACTATGACACAAAGTTAATACTGACAATAAGCCAAGTCATTTTATATCTTTTTACAATAAAAATAATACAAATATATACATTAATTTAAAATACACAGTTGTGTAAAAAATGCAGTATAGTACAATGCTTTCATTGAAATTCCCTAGAAATACATGTTTGCGTGTTCTTGATTATACTAAAATATATGTACTGTATATAGCAACCATTAACCATCAGAGGTGGATAGAGAAGCCAAAAATTGTACTCAGGTTAAAGTATGATTCATTTAAAATAATAATACTCACATATAAGTAAAAAATAGTCATCCAAATGATTACACAAATACAGTAAAAGTAGGCCTAAAATCAATTTATTTAAACAGTTATTTAAGTAAATGTAACACTGTAAATGTAACTCATTAATACTCACCTCTAACAATAAAGACAAAATATTATTTAAAATCAACTTGAAAAGAATGGTATTCACTTCTATTATCTGAAGTATATGCAGTAACAGAACATGTATACTGCCAAATGTTTTGCTCCAAAGTCAACTGACTGGCTTCTCCCCTGTCAAAAGTGAAACTGATGATGTGACTATCACCTTCATGAGAATTTGATCACCTTTTGAACTTGCAATATTATGAGGGATCTTCTCACACCCCTACAAAATATGGTTTATAAAATCTTCCTGTCATAAAAAGTTACTTAAGTATTTAATGTTAATAATTGATTTTAATGTTATGACGGAAGCTGAGCACCACACCAAATCTTTCTTCATGCCATGACAGATGCCTGGGCCACACTTTGGACATGCCTGGCAGTTGTTGTTTTTTGTTTTTTTCTTTTGTAGGCCACACAGTCGTACGCACATGACATTTTTCAAGTGGCAGAATCAATTCATTATAAACTGCATGACTGTGCATTAGGACAGCATGATTTCTATTGAGTGAATGACTTAATTAGAATAGAATTCAGACCTCACTTTGCGCAGTAAAAGTCTGACTGGGCTCTACGCTGGGGAGGTCCTATAACAGAAATGTCCCTTTTAAACACAAATCTGTAAAGCCATGTGAGGTAAAGCAAAGCATTTTATTGCAAGTATTAGTCAAAGATACACTTCAAACTGAAGCAAAGCAACACTAAAAGGCCAACAGCAGATACAAAAAGAAATGTGTAAAAGTGAAAGGAATTAAACCATCAGTGATGCAGAGCCTTCGTAATGTAATGGTCATGCGTTCATCCGTTCAAATAAGACTGACACAATACAAGTGATGCTACATTGTGGAAAAATCTGTCAAATGTTTCAGGTCCTTGGCCACTATCAAATATCTGCCTTCAAAAACATTTTGTATACAAGGGAACACGGCGTCACAGGCCTAATCTCTTTTTGCAATATTTGGTTTGAAGATGGAATGCTAATGTCATAAAACAGCTGATTATTTTGAGAGTAAACATTACACTAAATGGATTGAAAGGGTATTTTTGCGCTTTTTCTCTGATTGAGTGACAATAAAAGTAAACAACGTACCACAAAATACAGCATTTTCTACTCACATTGGATCATGATACAGGCACAGGTCTCTGTAATCCAGCTCTGGTCAACCTCTTGAGTAAAATTCATATTATAGAAAAATAATAAAGTTGTATAATGAAGTTTTTAAGGTTTACAAGTAGAGGAAACTAATGTTCTGCCCAATCAGATGACATGGCATTTTGCGCTTTCCCATAATGGTGGTGGGAAAAATAAAAATCTAAATATATGAAACAGGCCAATACAAAAAAAAATAAAAAATCTCATAGACATGTACCAAGTAAAATTATTATTATTGTTGGACATTTACACACACACACTTTGTAGTACATCAGCAGCAATGATAGTGGTTTCAGTGAAAATGAGTTGTGGTAACCTAGTGGAAAATCAGAACAGATCAAGTACGTAGGTTTTCTTGTTAGGCATTTGCAGAGTCACAGAGAAATCTGAAAAGCACTTAAGGTTGAGGCATGTTTTTTTTTTTTCTCTCTCTAGTGGAATGAGACCTGTTCCTGCTGTAAAATGTTCTGGCACAAAGAAAACAAAATGACAGGAAAGACATCTACAACTAATATGTCATACATAAAAATCCATAACCCATAACATATCTTACCTTCTTTCCCCTTTCTTACTTTTGAAGCTTTTTTTTTTTTTACTGGCTCCAGGAATTTACATTGCTAATTTGACTATTAGCAGCTATGGGTGAAAATAAGTCAGCTATTGAGACAGTCAGTGTGTTTACATGCATCTTTTTTCAGATTCATAATAGGAAAAATTTAATTATTGAGAGGAAAATAACACTGATATCTTGTTGTAAAGTAGGAAAAAAAACTTAATCAAAAAAGTAAATGCAATTGTTTTTTTATTCAAAGATTTTTGATTTGAAATTTCCTAATTTCCAAAAACAGCTGTAAAAAAAAAAGAAAAGAAAAAAAAGGATCAAACGTATTGGAATTTTGAGACATTTTCTCAGATTTGTAAATTTTCATTTTATAACATTTTAATTTACACCAGACATATTTTGTATGTTTTCAGTGGGTCAAAACAATTTTTTTTCCTACTTGCATGTAAACATACTGCGTGTGGTTCCCTTTGTCAGAGCCGAGCTGTGACATGTGGGAAAGGCGCTGCTGGTAAAAGTTTGAAACTTTGAGTTAGAGGAGAAGTGAGCAGCCAGAACTAAACTTTTGGCTCTGTGTTTACGTATCCCTTCGCTCCACACCCCCTCCATGTTGTTGTGCTTGTGTGTCTGTAGAGAATAAGGCGTCAACATGGAGGGGGAGGGGCTAAGGCCTCATCCTGTTGGCTCCGCCCCCGCCATGCTATATGCGATGCGGAGACTCCAGCCGCGTATACTCAATAAATACACCATAAAATATTCCGCATATATATACTTTTCATATATATTTAAAGAACAACACATTTAAATAGGACAACAAAAAAGTCGGCTCAAGAACAATTTTTCAAAATCGGATAAATGTTAAGACAAAACAGAGAATATCTTACAGTTATTTCTAAAATAGTATAAGAATATCGCAATCAGGCATTACTCAAGCATTATATGTAAAAGCAATTTGCAGTTTTTTTCGTTCATGTAGTTTAACATATGCAGCATACCAAGGTAAGTGAGGTGCAGTGTTTTGAGATCTGTTGTAATAGAAAGATCCCCCCTTCCCCGAACTGAAGAGGTACCCACAGAACTACCTTGTATTAAATGGACACTCTATGGACTCCATTAGGGACAGCCATGTTGAACAATGCCATGGTTCACGGCTAGAGCTAAGCATCAGGAGAACAGTCCAAAGATAAAATGCTTCTGAAATGAGACTTGGCAATTCTTCACAATTAAACAACCTGATGGTCCATTGAAGCACGAATATCTTGGATCTCACAATTGTAAAGTATCCACTGAAATGAGTCATTATTTGTTGACTGACACCTTGTGGCTTGTCTTAGTATCTTGCTTCTCACAAAGGCACACAACCCTTTGATTTCCTGGTTCCACACAGTGTTCCAGATCCACAGTGAAAAAATATATATATATATATTTTTTTTAAATGTCATACAGATTTGTCAATTACTTTAAGGTCATCTTGCCAACAGATTAACAAACTTTTTCGTGCTTTTTATATTGACTCCTTCTCTCCCTTCAACCACAAAACAAGGATTCTTCAGTGCTAAATTTGATTGGATACCAAATACTTAAACTTCTGCTGTTTTCCGATGCACAGCACTAGCTGTAACAAATGGCATTTTCAAAGAATAGTATAACCACAAAAGTTTGGGCTGGCTGAACCAGTCCAAAGCGCATGAGGCACACTTCTGAGCGACTGCTGTAGTTTGGTGGTACTTGGACTGGTTTGCTGAGGTCTGGGTTCTGGAGGGACAGAGTAAAACCTCTTGGCTATGTGTGTGTGAGAGTGGCAGTCTCTAAAGTGCTGTGCTAAGTTTGTCATTCGTGGGCTGGGCTGTGTCAAACCGCACTAGTGTCAGCTATGTCCCCGACAACCCACCCATAAACCCACCCCACGCACATTCCACGGTACCAGCAACACCATTGGTCCAAGTAACTAAAAGCACTAATAGCAAAAGCTCCACCACAACCATTTACTTGGCATTTTTTCTCTAACATCTTAAATACATAAAACATGAGTTTGCATTGCTGTCTCTAAAAAAAACTAATGTACAGTGAGTTTAAAATGCAGCTGGACCTGGATTGTAAGGTGTTCTTGAAAAGGAGAATTTTTTGATTTGACATTTACCGTTCAATTTACAGCACCATCAAGAGGAAAGGCACTTCCTGTGGACTTTTGACTCAGTCTGTCGCTACTTCTCACAGCAAATAGAGCAACCAAAATCAGTTACTGATTCATTCAGAATAGAATACAAGTTTATAGATTTTACACTGAAATTTTCTAATACAGGCATAATGGTTGTTCTTTAGCTCAGCTGCAAAATAAATAGTTGGCAACATTAATGAATGCCTAAGGCCATACTGCTTTGAGCTGAGATTACCTAGGAATCCAGTACAACAGCGTATTAGGGCAACAAAGAAAAAATACCAATTATGTACTGGTAAAGAAAAAAAAAAAGAAGGAATTCATGAATAAACATTTTGTAGCATATATATGAAGCTGGGTCATATTCTGGAGAAAAATACATCTTTTGGTTTATCTGGAGATACATACGTTTACAAATATTTGCTGAAGATAATCCCAATGCCTTACTACTACCATTACTACTAGTCATTACTCACTGGTCCATACAAGCACTTGGTTGTCTTTTGCTAAGTGTCCACTAATAAACTATGCAAGGACTATAGTACCATATTAGTGTTTCTTGTTCTTTCAAGGATCTTGAGGCCCCACACCATTCAGAATAGGCTCTTTTTGTCATTTTTTGCCATTAACCCCCAACCTATTGCTGTATAGAACTGAATATGTAGAATAAAAGATTTTACAGCAACATTGGAAAATGTTAAATGAATATGACTAAAATGAGCTCTGATATGGATACACTAGTTTAGGGACAAGTTGCAACCCTATCAGATGCAGTGTGACATATGGCTATTCACAGTTTCTAGCCATTACAAGTTTTCTGTTGTATACAAAATTGGATTGGCTTTTTTCACTTTTAGTTCTCTTTAGATGATTTTTCTTTCAGTGTGACCCTAATACGCCATTTGACAAGTAAGAAAAAGTGCCAGATTTAGAGATCTAATTAAACATCTCCTTTCCTTGCTGATGTCACTTCCACAGACTCCTAACAAACTTAAATTCTACTTGGTAATACTCGCAAAAGCAGTTAACTGACACTTGTATATCACGCGAGGCGAACACATCTGCTATGTAAACATGTGTTCAACTGCCTTCGCCACAACATCCATTAGGCACAGCAGAGAGACTTCATCCTTCATAGAGAACAAACATTATCCACATACAACAACCTGTCGCAAAAAATCCACCACTCACTGGCTTTACACACCTCTTTGACATCTTACTGACCACACTTACTGACCACTGGCTCACGCCTCTTTGGGGGAAAAAAATCGGATGGGATTCTGTAGCTGTGGAATGTAGCCCCCTTTTGGCACGAGGGCCTAGCAAAAAAAATAGGGAATAGAGAACGACAATAAGATTACAGGCTTTGTCACGGCACAGAGGCAACTTTCTTGAAGTGGCAAGGCAACAATCCAGCCTAAATCCTCTCAAATAAAACCCAGAACTACTAGCCTTCATACAGTTTGCTTTGATCTTGCAAGTGCGTGAAACAGATCTACACAGCTTGCAAAAGCACTCGGACCGATAAGGAGCAAGCGTCAGCACCAATTAAAGGAAATAAATGACATTCAAGAGTGAAGATGCTGCTCGCTGTGTCCACTTCGAGCCACAACACAGTCAGGATGCAATGGCCTCGTCCAAAACTTTGAACTGCAATTCCCTCCTTTATAGCAAATAATGGGCTGCACAATAAAGATATATTTCAAAACATTAAAGCTTGAGGCAAATAAGTCCACATCCCTATATCAGTAACAGTACGAGAGTCCAAACACGCACGACTAATTTCAACAACCCACCATATGTTATACAGCGACACAGGAACAGTCTATTGCAGTAATAAAACTTGATCTTTTTTTTTTTTTTTACTTACGATATACATTTATTTCTAACATTTATATTTTTTTCTGTTAGCAAAAATAAGTGGTGTGCATCACATAATTTAAAATGTACAAATATACTTTCCATCTGGCTTTGAAAAAGGCGTTCGGACACTAGTGAGAAGGCTGACAGCTATTGGTTTTCCGTGCTGGAAGGCTAGCCTATGACAGCGCCAGCGGAGATGGGACTTCAGAGGAGTGAGCACCCCCTGCCACTGTACCGTTACAGTATGACAACCTCAAAACCGCAAATCCAGCAGTGGGACGATCCATGTAGTTTCTGGTCAAAGGCTATGAGAAATCTGAAGTCACAAAATAAACTGTTTCTGGATTAGGAGAGACTTCTTTCTCGACTCATTTTGAATCCACTTCCTTTTTTCTGATTTGTAATGGCAAAAACAGGGATGGTCAATGAAAATTTATTTGACGAATTAAAGTTTTTAATGTTGGACAATATCAAAAATAGCAATTCCATGAAATCTAATTTCATGAGAATAGCGTTCTCTAAATGTTGTGCTCTGCACTGTGTTGTGGCTAATGCAGCTGCTAGTGCCAAAGCAGTACGAGTAAAGGCTGCGGTACTAAAAACATCACAGAAAATGATCATGTAACCTCTGTAATGACTTGGCCTTGCAAAGTGGCAACAAATCTTTACATAACTTTGCATGGTGGAAAAAGGCTCATTTTCTGATCATGTTTAAAAACTGACCAGAAAGTACACAGACCTGGGACCCTCCCATGATGCTTAGCGACTGAGGTTTGGCGTCCGTATTGACCCTATTCTCCTGCTCACAGAGGTTCAGATTCAGACTGAAGTAGCACCACGCCTGTGTTCCCTCCTGAAACACACGCTTCTTTTAGTGCAGTTTACTTTTTAAAAAAAAAATAACACGGCAGAGATGATCTTCAGCAGCACAGAGTAATCCACTTCGACAATTCAGAGTTTGAGCTGAAGCTGGTTTACAGCTTCTGCAACTTAATCACGTACTTTGTTCTGAAACTAGTTTCACCCTTTTCTTTTGGTAGTAGTTGAAGGGTATCTCATAATTGCAGCAGCCAGATGCTAACAACGATTACGCTTAGTTTGAATGCTGCTTTTAGGTAGACAGCTAACATGCTAAACACAATAAATATAAATGCTTCTATTTGAATGAAATGAGTAGTAATGTCAGTTATTGAGAACAGAGGCATTAGGTAAAATCTTCTTTATACATGTTAGTTACCCATTTATTATTACTAGAAAGGATAATCTTACTGACCAATAAATGCTTACAATCCACCAGGCACTTAAATACTACTCTTTATGGCCTTACAACCTTATACCAATAATATAGTTAAAATCTGCTCCAAATTTAGACCAACCGCTTTTCCTATTATGTCCATTAACAATAAACTAATCCCCAAACTAGAAAGTCCTTCAAGTACAATAAAAAATAAATCAAACACTTGCACTATTTATGCTCAAGGCCATACTTTCGGACATTCGCTTTCAAATGAAATGTTTCTGTAACCGTTTAAAGTCCCCTAAAATCCTCTTCCCTTCATTCAGCTGATTATTGCACTAGAGAAAATCTATTGTGATGCACTGACTCACCATATAATTTAGATAAAGAAAGCAATACAGGAAGAGGATACTAAAAAATGAAAAGATTTAGGTTTCAAGGGTTAAATGTTGAGTTAAAACGTTTCACATAATACCAAAGCTATAGAATAACAAAAACAGTGTTAAATAAAATTGGCTGGAATTCATATATCAGCCTCTGTGCCCCATTTAAAGGTAAAGAGTGGACAGCTAAAATCATCTTGTCTGAGACCATACAAGACTGCTAGGGGCATTTTTACCTCGTAGCCAACAGGTGGCAGTGCGCTCAAAAGAACTACTTGATAAAACTAGGAAAGCAAGACAAAGAGAAAAGAATCCAAATAAAATCCTAGTAAAGAAGATAAATGTTGAATATATATAGTGCTAAACATTTTGTGGCTCTAGATTCAGACCTCTCTGCTCCGTTTTGAGAATAAAATAACTTAAGTAAAAGTGCTGCTGCTCGAACTATAGATGGCAATGGAGCAGATTAACCAAAGAGATTGCGGTACATAACATTTGGAAGGAAAAAATGTCAAAAAAAAAAAAAAGAAGCACCAAGAAGCCACAAACATCAGGGAAAACAGATAGGAGGGGTGCGAAAAGGGTGGAAATCTAGTTGGCTGGTTCGATATTGCATAATAGTGCTGAGTTCCTCTTGTTTTTTGTTTTTGTTTTTAAAGCAGCGTTTGCATCCTCCAGTCCAGTGTCGGGGTCCCTCCTCCCTGCTTTCCTCTGCACAGTGTCCGGTCCGGATTGACTTAGGCATAAAGGGGTCGGGACGTGCCCCTCCAGATGAGAACTGCTCCACGGGACGATCCGGGCGTGCGTGGTTGGTGTATGAAAGGTTGTGTGTTTTGAAAGTTGTAATGGATGGGTGCAGCTCAGGCGAAGTACATGGTCCTCAGGGTGTCGTGGTGAATCTGGACTGCTTTGGCCAGTGCCTGGGGGTCCCGGCCGTTGCTCTGACCAGACACATGGCTGCCTTCAGCACTGTGGATAAGATGGACAGAGAGAAGAGTGGGTAAGATGGAACAAATACCAGGCATGGTGAACATTATCATGCATTAGCCAGTTCTATTAGGAGGTCACAGGGCTTTTGGTGACAACTGCGAAATAAAGTTAGGTCAACAAGTTAAGCTTTAATGGTTTTGAAGCACTATTTTCCAATTTTTAATTTCTGCATCTAAATAAAGCTTTGATACGTAAATTCTCACCTGTCATGTTCTTTGTCCACCAGATGGTAGCGGGCACGGAAGGCCACAAGATGGGCGTAGTAAGCTGGCGCAGGGATGGACACAGAGCGGGTACAGCGCACATAGGTGTGGCACAACTGGTAGGTCAGCAGCTGGAACTCATCAGCCGTGAAGCAATTGTCGTCCCACAGGACATGGTAATGGGAGGGTCGGCTGGTGCCCTGGGAGCATGAACACCAGTATTAAGGTTAAAAGCTTATTGTTTTATCAAGCAGAAAACAAGGTAGTACCAACAAATGCAGAATAACTAAATTTGACAAATATACAACAACAAAAAAATCAAAAAAATCAGAGAATCTTGTGTAAAAAATGCATCCATTTAGATTTGATTGGTCAGGTAGGCTGAATCTTTGCAGAACATGGTTTGAACAGGAGGTTCTAGATCTATTTTACTTTGCTATGAAAGACAATAGGTCTAGCTCACCAGACTAGTGTTGTGCTACAATGTTACCTGCGTTGAGCTTCTAAAATACATTATAAAAGGTATAAAATTTATCAATAAAAAACAGTTTCCACCACTTGATGTTAGTATCTCAGCTGCCCAAAAAACAATGTAAAGAAAGTGGAAAAAAATTGTTAAAATAGATACAAATCCAAACTATTATCAAATGCAGGATGTGAACTCAATATGAAAGCAACGGTGAGAATGCATTTTGCAGCTACATAATTTCATCTCTATCCTACCTGAAAGTAAAAAATAAGTGTTTTGGATAACTGATGCAAAATAACTGTAGGGAAAAGGAAACATTTGTTTTTGCCACAAAGCAAAGATTAAACAAGTTCTTGAGAATATGTTCCCAATAACACAAGACAAGATAATACAATACACCATTTTAGGAGTACATTTGTAACTATAAAATATTATGTGGCAGGTGTTAACATTATTTATAAAATACTGAAATGCAATGTGCTGGGGAAATAGACAAATGCTCGCTCCCACCTGTATCCCAGCATGACTGCAGAGGTAAAAGTCAAACTCGTAAGGATGTGTGATGTCCGTGTCCACAGTAGTACCAGCAGGAATGTTTCCACTACGTCCAACCTGACAAACAACAAATAATAGTTAAAACTTGCAACACTAGATTTTCCAACCAACATCTTTATTTAGAAACCATAAAACTGAAGAAAACTAGTGGAAAACAAGGCTTAAAAGGATTTATTTTGGGAAACTTTATTAATGCTGTCAGGAAGTAAAAGTAATGGCTGAAAAAGAACTCCATCATGCACTTTCCCACACTAAGGTTTACCAAGTGCTTTCCAATTAACCAATTAAAAGCCTAATGCACTTGGGAGCCGCTCTCCTTTCTGTATGGTAGTGTGTACTCTGGAAACAAGCCTGTTACTAGCCCTAGTCTTACTCTAGGGGCTTTGAGTGCCACTCCAGAGCATTCAGTTTTGCAAGGGGCTCTAATGCTTTAATCGAGTGTAATTATGGGGGTTAGGAGGGTGGACAGTGTGGCAGACAACAAAATGGTAATTAAGAACACCCATGTTGAGTACTTAATGGGAACACATAAAAAGAATATGGCTAACACAGTGTAGTGACTTTAATGGGGATTCACTGGGTTGTGGAAAACTCACTCTCTCGTTACGGTCGGCACAGAAGAGGCGAGTATGGTGGCGTTTTTGCACAACAATGTAAGTGATGCCCGGTTGGTACTCTTTCTCCAGGCTGATGCAGGCTTCACGGATGGCCAGCAGCTCATAGTACAGCACCTAAACAAAAGGTTTAAAATCAAAATTATTTTACTACAACCTTCATGACACATTTTAAACTTGTTTCAAAGACAGTGAATATTGAAGCTCTTATTCAAACTTCCCACAACCACAACTTTAGCTCGTGCCACCAAGTTTAGAGTCCACTTTCAAAAGAATATGTAATCACTGACATCTATTAAGTGGGCAATAGTTAACCCATACTCATGACAGAAAGAAGGGAGAGTAGCAAAAGTCTTCCAGAGAAAATATGCTGTTTTGTCCAAAACTAGCTAGCATTATAATCAACAGCCGGTGTCAGTTTTATAGATGGGGCCATACAACTCTTGTTACATTAATCAAGACATTGCATTCATTGTTTACTTTGCATTAGAAACAAGCAAACCTGTGAGATAAATTCAGTCGACAGCACAGCAGCTTTTACGTGTATGTAATGTTTAGTAGCTGTGTATATATTGGAAATACAAGTCCAATGTTAAGTGCACTTTGAGCAACCACTTGAGAGCAACGTTTACTCTATACCAAGCCATATCATTACACCCCATGGAAAAAAGGCTTTCTAACTGACCTGTCTGAACTGGCCTTCTGAAACACCGTCCCGATAGAAGATGATTCTTGTGGGCTTGTAGCGGGTGGACTTGTAGAACTGGATGAGTAACTCCCGAACCATAGAGGCCAAGTCCTGAATGACCTCCTGTCTTGGCCTTTGTACTCGCACTGTGGCACAGTACCTGCTGGGGTGGGCGTCCATGCTGCCTACTACCTGAGGAATACACAGAGAATGGGAAAATAAATCAGAATATATAGTTAGAGAATGGAACGTGTTCAAGAAAAAAAAAAAAAACAAACAACTTACTGCTGCAATTGAAGGCTTCTTCCCATCTCCGGCTGGTGGGTGTGTGACATCTGCCCCTAAGAAGATGACTGGCTGCTGGAACACTGATGGCCTGTTGTCAAGATACACAGATTTAACATTTTCTCATGCCAGGCTGTTATTTTTGGGAGGTAAATTGTATATGGTGAACCATCCTTAAAAAAAAGACAAAAAAAAATTGTATAGCAAATATTGAAGACAAAGTAACTGACCGTTGATGAGGTACCAGGATGTTGTTGATGCCTCCCAGCTTGACGTTGATCTTGAGGCAGAGGTTGGACAGGGTCTGAGGGGACGTCTTCACCACATTTTTCACCTGAACACACTGTGTGGCCATGCCCAAGAGAGTGTCTCCCACACGCTTCACCTCAGCTGGACGCAATCAAACAAGAAGATTTTATCATGGGTCAAATGTGGAGAGAAACTAGAAATGATCTTGACACAGTATAAACAATATGGCTTATACAAGACAGAGGATTTTAAGACCTAGATAGACTAAAGTAAATAAAACACAAAAAACAATTTGCATTTTTGCTGTAATTTACCATATACAGGAGTCTTCCCTGGCAGGATGACAATGATAAGTTGTAGTCCAGCATATGTGTTCTTGAGGTGTCTGAACATGGGCTCCACACTGTCTGCTCCTTGGGCATATTTACAAAAACAAGGCTGGCCCTGGATAGGCATCCCAGCATCCTTCGAGATCTTACGCAACTGGTCTGTGAAGCCCCTAAAAAGACAATTAGACATAAGAGTTGAAGAATGACATTACACAGCAGTCAGAGCAACAAAACAATATAGTCAGCAATCAATGTACTTATTGGCACAGCATTTTGTGTACGAGCTAATGTCCTTTTTAGAGCCCTGATGCTGTTAAACATACTTAAATGTAACTGTAATGTTTGTTAAGAGGTAATATTATCACATGATGAACAGTAACAAAGTACTATTTCTAGTTTGGTGCTGTCAGCAACAGTGAACAAGAACACACCGGGACGATTATTGGCCGTTTGGTTTGACGTGGCTGATGCAGTTTGGTGTGTTCTGTACCATCAGATTAGTGGAGCACAGTTAGACATAGTTCTAATGTGCTGCAGTTAGCTTACCTTAGCTTGTAGCCTCGTGCAGATAAAAATATAATCCTCCCTCTGAGGCAAACTGCAATAACCCAGTCTGTTTTATTCATTACTGTGATCAATTTTGTGTGATTAATTTAGGGAGTATGATTATTATTCACTGATAAATACTTGAATTAAACGTGTGTGTTGCAGAGTTATGTTTACTAGAGTTTAATGTAACCTTGAAGTTTAATGACTAGCGCTGTCTGCTGGTGTAACTAGTTATTACATCTTGCACATGCTCACTGCTCGGTCATGGGTCTGAGTTACTCCGCGTGTCTGTAGCTACTTTTAGTGGCGACAAGGGAAGACGGTAGGAGACAAAGCAGTCGCCATGCCTCTGCTGACTGTGGCTGGGCGTTGGGTTGGTGTGTCCCAGGCTTTAGACTTATAATTTATTGCAAACACAGTTTTTATCTCATTTATTAACACAACCTCACAGTAATGGCAACACAAGCCTGTTTTGGGGTTACCTGTACCAAACCGTTCCGTACTGACACAACCTCTACCATACCGCCTAGTGGAGATGCACCTAAACCACTGTTTCCCAAATGGAGGGTAGGGCCCCAAAAGTGGACTGTAGTCTTATTTAAAGCCTAAATACTGTAATATAACAAATAATATATAGTACTCTGCAAAGGTTTTTGTAATGTTTGAGAAATGCTGTTAACTAAGGGTGTGTTCACACTTGACGTGTTTGATTCGCTTCAATTGAACTCTGGAGCACTTCCTGGCAATGTCCGGTTTGTTTGAGCAGGTGTGAATGCACAATCAGACTCAGGTGAGCACCAGACAAGTGAACTCTGGTCCACATGAAATCAGAGGTCTCAGGTGCGGTGAGCTTTGAGCTCTGGTGTGCTCCTGGTCTGGTCCTGGTGAAGTGTAAACGCAACGCGGACCAAACTACAGACTAACGCCAGGGAGAGGACTACAGCACTGTTTACCAAGGGCAGAAAAACACATGTGCATCTAACATGACTATAAGGGAAAAAAAATACAAATATAAAACAACATAGATTTCATATTATTCAGAGAGTCCACAGCTGTGTTCAGCCGAGATCGCTGCTCTAAACATAATACTTCATTAAATATTAATTAAAGTGTGCCATATGATTATTGGGATATATTCAGCTGAAGAGGCGGACTTTTGACCAGTAGGTGAGCAGGATTTCTTCTTTGTGAGTTTCTTTCAGTAAATACTGGCGCACTGCTCCCTACAGGCGAGGTTTGTTACTGCTCTTTCAGTCGGTTCAGTTCATTTGACAGTGCTTAGTGTGAACTTGAACCAAACCAATGACGTCATCAACACAGGTGTGGACTTTGGCCCCAAAGCGCACCGAGTCCTGCGGCCCAACAAGTGTGAACACTCCCTAAGGAACTAAGAAATGACCTGCGTGTTGGCAGATTTATGCTCTAATTTTTTTTTTTTTTTTTTTTTTTTGCAATGTTGTGTATTGATGTACATTCATTCATATAGCTTTTTTGTTCATAGCTTATCTTAAAAAAACTGTCTGAGAGCCATTTGCACAGTACTGTATGTGCCATAGAAGTAGTAAATTAATCTTTAGTTCTGTCAAAGTGGTCAGTCTTAAACATTTCAGTGAAACTATCATAATCATCATATTTGATCACAAAACCCGTAGATGTTCATACATTTTTTAGGCACTAAACCATCAACTTTGTAGTTATGCAAGATAATGTCATGAGAATAATTACACTTAAATGGCAAGAATCTATCCAGCCTGTGTTAATTATTGCACAAGTAATGTTATATTTAAATTAACATTGCAACTTTGCACTCATTTATGTAAATCTCAACAGTGGTCTTTATCAGGCCAAATAGGTGTTTTTTTTTGAGATGATAAAATTTCCTTTCGCTTACTTATACAGTGAAGTATGGTGAGCTGGTGACACTTTTTGTCTATACTAGGTAGTACTCTCCCATTTCCAAGTGAGTAACTAACAATGTTATTCAAGTTATACAAAACTTTGCAATGATTCTCACTTGAGGATTTCTTCCCGACACTGCCTCTGTGTGGCAAAGCAGGCAATAGCCCACATCTTGATCTCCACTCCAGTGTGGAACTGCTTCCCCCTCATGTCCCACACTCCATGGCTGGGCGTGGCTACCGTGCGGTTCTGCAACAATGTCACAAATGCAACATGGCAACATTACACATGCACTCACTGTTGTGCAGGCCAACACTGTACCAAACATTGTACTGATCACATAAACACTTACTATTCTACTGTACAGACAACATCAAGTATCTACTGCTATCTACAAAACACAAAGCAAAACTCCACTCCAACAGGAACAGAAAAAAGAGATTTATCAGTCATGTTAAAAGTGAAAGTACATTATTTTTATACTTTGTCATTTTATTTTAGGAAATATGTGTTGCATGTGAAAAGTGTAGATGTAATGTAAGGGCTACACCATGTGACAATATTGAATTTGTTTTTGACCGTTTTGGCTGTTCCCTTTTTATACAGGGTTTGCCACAGCACACCATTCGCCTGGGTAATTTGGCAGCTTTGACACAGGATGCCCTTCCCGATGCAACCAGCCATATACTGTGACTAAAGGTAAACTTGAACCTTCCATCAAAGGTGGTGGTACGAACCACTACACAAACAGGGGGCCATTTGTCAATACTGAATTAACAATATTATTTATATTTTAAATAGTTTTGGACACCTTTGCATAACTATTTGAGGTTTTCTAACTTAAAATAATGTGTATGAATAGGAAACGGCTTGTTTTGGGGAGCTGTTACTTTGACTTCACAAAGAACACTTAGGTGAAACCAGGAATTGCTCCTGTGTAATCCGTCTAGGTGGGGCCGTGAGACCGAGCATTTGAGCTCTTGAAAAGGAAATGGCCTCAGCATACAGGATTACTCAAACGTGTGAATGAAACAAAATACTACTCTGGTTATGTTAAGTTAAATTTGGCAAAAAAAAAATAGAAGCAATGTAGGATGACATAGTCTAATGCTTAAATAAGTGCTACAATGGACAAAGGACAAGCTTAATGTCCTTTTAGGTGGCGAATTGGTTCACTTTTCTATAAAATTTTAGTCAAAAACCTAGCAATGATGTTGTTGGGAGGGTATTGTTCCTTTAATGTTACCTGTTATTTCAAATCAAGTGTAAGAGTTAGGATGTATCGCACAATACATGTGTATAATGCTATTTTGTTGTTTTTGTTTCAAAGAAATAGATGTTCAGGTGTATCCCAATGTGGTTGAAATGGGTGGTTAATCAGTGGTTCAGTCTCAGTAAACTGCTTCCCTTTTTGGAATCAAATCATGGTACAATTTCTATATACATTTTCATTTTATAAAACTGCAACTTGAGTTCAATATTCAAAGCAGTAATATTGAGGCTGAACCACAACATACAAGCCAAAAAGACATGACTCCATGAACATATAGCTAGAGTTAGTTCCCCTCAGAGCGGCCGTGATGAAGGCTGGTACAGGGGCAGCGTGTCACACAAACATAGAAAATGGTGGTGATTTAAAAGAAGGTACCATAAAGTGCTCAGTGCTCACCCTGCCGCCGTATTGCAGCATGGGGGCGGGTAGCACTCGCCCCGTCACATGGGCCATCTCGTCACGAACTTTGAACTGGAACTCCTGTACGAAGGGGTCCGACTCGTAGTTGGCACTGCGCACCTGGAGGGACAAGATGATGGATAAGGATTAGTGTAAAGTAGTGGCTAGATAAGGGATGATAGTTGGTTTCAAGGTTTCAAGGTATACCATGCTTTGAAGACCCTATAATAAGCACAATATTAAAACTCCAAATATGCGAGATACCATTCTTCTAATATAATTTTGACAAAACAGTAGAAAGTACCTAGAGCCAAATTAACACTACCCATTAGCTTCTCCAACAGAACTCCTCTACACACTTCAATAGGGTAGTAAGAATATGTTTTCACTACAATACGATACATATCGATTGTAAGGGTGCTCCGATCGATCTGCCGATCATGGCTAAAAATAGAGTGATCGGTAAAATGGGCCGATCAAATTACAACAAACACGCGAGGCTCTCACATCTACTGTCCTGCAGCTCCGGTTTGATTAAACAGCAGTAGCGTTG
Source organism: Bostrychus sinensis (assembly GCA_020698575.1). Lineage (NCBI taxonomy): Eukaryota > Metazoa > Chordata > Actinopteri > Gobiiformes > Eleotridae > Bostrychus > Bostrychus sinensis. The sequence continues at coordinate 29,095,587 of CM036247.1, read as the reverse complement.
GTTTGTAAGTTAAGCCCAGGTTATAACTAACACAAACCTGCCCTGGAGGCGCTGCTTTATGTCCCCACTTTGTCCCCGCCTGCTTTTGGAGCGCACGGGACAGAACCGAGGCGCAGCAGTGCGTGTATTTGCAAATGCCAACGTAAATAGAGCTACAGCTAACCCGCTAATATTTACGTCAAAAGTATTAAGAAAGTTCAGAGCCTGCCTGTGTCTTGTTACGCCGAGAAAACTGTTCGTTTTGTGGCTTAAACTGCACCAAATGGCTGCTAATGGAAAGAGAAAGTAAAAATGCAGCCCGTGTGTCTGGGAAGAGCACCTTTCATCGTTGTCTTCTCTGCTCTCTTTGCACGTTTTCTTCATTCAGACGTTGTCAAAACTGGCGGCAGGAGCTGTCAGCTCTTTAGTCCACTGTGTTTCAACCTGGTTTGGCTATGTGTTACACGGATGCAGGCGCAGCACCCGCGGACTCGCACTAAAGGCACCAATTAAGAACAGCTGATTTTTACATCAGCGGAGCATTCAAACAAAGCCACACAGACACTGGGCACACATTAAAGGCCAATAAAGCAATAAACCCTCTTCTAAAACAAAAATAAGTAGAATTTTGTTGTACTTTTATATTTACAAAGGCTACAGTATTTTTCAAATGGAACTAATAATAGCCTGCATACATTACATTACTACATTGAAGACCACGTGATCGGTATCGGCCATGATCGGTATCGCAGATCACAGCAAAGGCTGATCTGTGATCGGTCTCAAAAATCCTGATCAGCGCATCGGCTTAATGGATTGCAATTGTTTTGATAAGATTCAAAAACGATATTGGCTAATTAGGAATGATACAATTCTACAACTTCATATTGATAATCAATACAGCTAAAAATCATAAAAGTTTACTTTCAAATGTAGCACCGTGGCCAGGGTTGATTATGTCAGCATGACGGAGAGCAAAGAAAAGTTGATAACATTTTTTTTATTAAAATCATAAAACTTACATCCAAAAAGACAAATTCCTAATATTAATATTTCTGATACTATCATTTTTTTAACCCTGTTTATCAATATACACTACCTAGAAAACAATACGATTCAATGCAAGGTAATGTGTATTGTTACATCCCTACTCTTCAACCAATAACTCTGTCAAAATGATTTTTGAAGGACTGAGACAAAGGCTGTGTATTATAAAAATGTTTTTAGTCCTCTCTCTTAATCATCAAATAACACATGCACCCAAACTGTGCAATAACACCAATGCAACCAGTCAAAAAGCAATTTTACAGCCTTGCCTTAGAGGATGGACTTCATTAATTTATTTACTTACTATGATAACATGAGATATGTTTTTCCTTCAAGATTATTATACCATCACAATGAGAAGAATCTCAGTCTTCCAGGGCATATAAATCAAGTAAAGATTTAAGAAGTCACTGTTCAAACTATTTCCATTTATTTCAATAAATAGTCAGAAACTGATTTCTAATGTAATGTAACCGACTCTGCTTATTGTGATATTGGATGCGTTTAAATTGTCAGAGGTCCCCCATAATTTTATGATATTTGCTTTTTTTTTTTTTTGTATATTGCACACTAAATGTTACTGTATTGTATCTTACATCTTTGGAAACTAAAGTATAAAAGGCAAAAATTGGGCAAGAAATATACATTTAAGTATTTCATAACACTAACTACCCTACCAAAACCGACTGCTTTACTAGGTGGTAATAAGCACTTTGGCAGAATATTGTAACAGCAAGTTACAAGTATTTTGTACTACATTTGTACTTAGAAATTGTAAGTACACAAAATTCCATTACGTAAGTACAACATAAGTGCATGTTACTACAGTTTGGTACACTATGTGTTATACTGAAGTCAGGCTGGGCAATAAATCGAATTAATTCGATTAATTCGAGTTTCTAAATTTTGGAAGATGTCAAAGATAGCCAAATCGTAAAATCGAGTTTAGCGAAAATTAGCTCCTCCAAGCACCGCACTGTTTCCTGGGTTATGGCTAATGCTAGCTCCAGAGCAGCTTTAATAGTTATTGAGGAGACTCTGCAGATGCTAAAAACACTAATAATCACAGGGAGAGGAGTCCTTTTACCTCTGTAATGTCCTCGTTTAGGTGGGAAGCTGTTTGGCCAAGAGCGCAGAGTGGCATGCAGAAGAGGTCACTTACGTGTCTTTGTTTATGTATGTTAATAAGCCACATGCTCTGGAGTTAGCGTCTTTTCACAGGCCTCCTTTGCTATATACATTATAACAGACATGGTCTTTAGAAGCAGAGGGCTCAAACTAAAAGACATTTATGTCATCGTTAGAATAATGCACTTTGCTGCTGCCCTGCTGTTTTTTGTACAGGCATTTAGAATATATACCCCAGCTAAAATAAAATAATACGATGCAATAATCTCATCTAAAAATAATAAACCTACATTTAAATAGCCTTTCTATGCCAACAATAGACAAAAAAAACATTCAGATAGTAAATCGGCTGAGAAATTGAAAAAAAAAAAAAAAATCAAAATTTTTTTTGCCATATGGAGCCAACACTGACAGGCCACCCCGTTTCCGGAAGTAAAATTCCCATTCATTTTTCCCATTGACTTTTCGAAAAATACGTATATTAAAAGTTCAACGGCTCTGTTGTGGGCGCCCCACCCCCTATGGTGCTGGAAGTAAATTCCCCATTCATTTTTCCCATAGACTTGGCCAGTCAGTGTTGAGGTCTATTACCCTGCCCTACACTGAAGTAACACTGCAGTTAGACTGTATCTACAAGTGTAGTGTCAAATAAAGCGTAAAGTAATACATCCATGGGTTACAATGAGTAAAGGAGCCCATCAGCACACTTGTAAACTATGGATGCACAATATGACATGAAAAAAAAAAAAAATGTTCGGTATTGCTATATTTTGCAAAACCAAACAGAATAGCTTTAACCAATAACATTTAATTTGTAAGCATTAAGACAAGAATCTTGTGATATTTGAGTTTTATTCATGTTCCATATTATTTGATGTGGTCCCTCAATACTGTCAAAGTTACAGACTACAGTACATTATAAATGCAGTTTTAAATTTTAATTGATTTGATTTATTGATAAATGAATAAATGCTCAGTTTGTTCAGCTCTGTCACACAGGAGATAGCTCCTTGTTTTGGTATTTTTCCTCCTCAGTTCTTACTATTCCACCCACACTGTCCTGAAAAAATAATGCATCTAAATGATCTCTAACACAATGACGTCTGCAGTGTGCGCAATCTAGTCATTTTGCTCCCGAGTGAAAAGATAGGAAGCGCACTAATATGGAGCAGGTACGCTGTCGCTAATCTGATAATGGCTCATGGCGATGTACGGTCTGTCAGTCTCTTTATAAACACTGACGCAGCCTCACACACATTAAGGCTATTACAACTGGGGCATTTTGTTGACCCCAACTAGGCTTATAATCACCACATGTGATGGATGGGCACGGCTGTGTTAATAACATAAAACAAGACTGGGAGAGAGCATTACAGAACAACAAAATAAACAATGAAGAGAAACAATACGGCTGGCTAGTGGTGACAAGCCTGGGTGGTTATTGAAATGCATACATTTAAGCACTGGGTTATTATATTATATTCAAACTGCAAAATATATTGCAAATTACCATTATTTCAAATGCAATATGGCTGACATTAACTTTAGATTAATTTCAATCCATACTGTGGTGCAGAAAAAAATAAAAAAAAATTAATTTTTAGTACAGACCTAGTTTAATTTTCTTTATCTGTGCTTTTCCCAAAATGCATTACAATTTAAAATTTCTAAAATTTTCTATAAACTGGCATTTGCCATCTACATATTGACATAATTTATTATTCCCATTTAATTAAAGAATTCATCATATGTCGTATTGCATGTGCTGTTTTTTCTTATAGTTTCCTACTCACCAGCCGGCTGATCTCCTCTTGTCTGTCTGGTGCAGAGCGAGCTGTGGCTTTGATCATAGTGGAAGTCTGATTATCTGTCAGTTTCTTGATACACCGCTGACCTGCTACAATGTTACACACCTACAAGATTACACAGACAAGAATGAAATTAATATACAAAAATAATTAGCTTCCAATATAAACAAACTTTGATTCCTTTTTAGTGGTGTATTCCATCACCTCTAAAGGAAGGTAGGTGTGCTTTTGTTCCTGGCCAACTTGTAGACAGGGCAAATGTGGATATTTAAGCTGCAGGCTGTACTTCTCTCTGAAGTACTGGGCTACTGTACGTTCTACCGTCTGACCATTCTCAAGTTGTAGAGGGAACCTGTGTAGAACAAAGTAAAAATTAGACAATAGCTCTTGTTTTAAAAAAATAAAAATAAAAAATGAAAAAAGGGTAGCATGGGATAGGCAACAAGTGTCTTAGAACAGTGGTTCCCAACCTTTTTGTCCTTGAAGATTCTTTTACTATTTTGGACTAGCTATCAACAAAAAAAACATCACTTCTAAAAAAAAAAAAAAAAATTGCTGACATTATTAGTCTTATTCATGAAAATAAATATGCGTATATATAGAAAATAAGTTACCATTTTTGTAGCTTACACTAGACGGGTGAAATGACTTTGCTTCCAGCAGTACCAAATTACCCAAACATTGGATGTTTGACTTCCAACATTATTGGTGCATTATGAACTGTATTTTGCAATACTTGTAAATAAATTTTGACAATTTAAGATGCTGCGATTGTAAGTTTGTGGCATTAAAATTTTGAAAATGGCATTAAAAAAAGAGCATTTTAGCAATGCTTTTAGCAAGAAATTAGACTTGCTGATACCAGCAGAAACCCTGTATACCTTTAAATGTAACACTTCCAGTTTAAAATCCAGACATCAACGACATCATCCAAAGTTTTAAAATCTTTTTTTTTTTTTGGTCACTAGATGGTGATGTAAACGCCTTTTAAATGACAAGTGCTCTGACAAATATCAGAAGAGCAGCAGCTGTGTATAATTTCTACTTCACTGAATTATGACTAATGTTGAGTGTATGCTTGTCGGATGATTCAGCCATTATTTTGTAGTTCGGCAGAGAAGCGGTGATCCATCCGTAGTCCGCGTTCCCACCCCTATCCGATCCCCACTCTTCTCCTAGAGTCTCCTGTTTCCTCCTGCCCACAGACTGACTCACGTTTGATGGCTGGCGGGCCGGCGGGTCACGTTGCAGACGCGGTACTTCCTCCGCATGGTTCCACAGTGCGTCACCTCCACCTTCAAACCTGGTAAATAATGAAAAGTGTTGGAGTGGCTCTGTGAGGCGTTTGTGTGGAGGGAGCGGTGGCGGGGTGTCCCAGTTCCTCCAGCACTTTTTGTACAAGACACATGATGTGCTTCCGTTTTGTCTGTGGCCCCTAACATCACCTCACCTTTGATTTCTTTGGTGAATTTGACTCGGTGTGAATCTGTGAGAGGCCGAGGCTGCTCGTCTATGTTGTGGATGTCTAGTACTTCACACATAAACTGGATGACTGGCTGGGCCTTGTAGAAAGCAGTGGCAGACACTAGAAGGAATATTACAAAAAACACATATTATACCCGAAAACAACATGACAAGTTCTGAACAGAAGTCTATTAAAATTAGGGTAACATCATGTTGTGGAGAAATTTGAATGTTTTACTATATATGGAAAGGAAGCCAGCCACACCAAATTTTAACAAAGTGAAGCGGGTCAAAAACTCTTGACGTTCAAATGTATTTCCATCAACATAAATCTTAACTGATTATAACCATTTGGGGTGAACTTTATGGAATAGTTTGTTTGCCTGACCAGGTGTTTTAAATATAGTGTTCGTCCAGGTTTATAAGGTTTAGACTGTGGTTTATACTGTGTATGCTGGCCCCTGAATTCTGATTCGATGATGGTCTATCCAGTCACAAGCAAATGTAGATTCATTTACGTCCACTTCCTCAAATTGACAGAAACAAGACAAATTCTTTCAATAGAATAGCCTGCCAAGCTAGACTGAATATGAATATACACTTCATATATATCCAAAATGTTCTGAGGTTGATTCTATAACACACTTAGTAAGGCTAAATAAATGTGGCACATGTATAAGAGATCAGGCTGTCTTTTTTGCAAGTAGTTTTACTCTTACTGCACACTTTTGGCATTAAAGCTTTTGCTAAGTCATTTTCCAACTAAGAATTGTGTAATATATTTGTGTGGGTCCATCAAATAATGAGTCTACTATCAGTACTTCTAAAGTTGAAAGAAAATCATCAGTCACAACTATACCAGACATGACGCTGATTGTGTAAGAAATGTGAATAAAAGTGAGTCTGTTTTGACCCTAAACAGGAAGTGACATCACCACTATTTGTTATTTCCACCCTGTACTTACATATTGTGTTTGAATAGAGGCATGAGTCATTTCTGTTAATATAGAATTGAAAAGTTTCATTTCTGTATACTGACATTTATTGAGTGTATTTGCTTCAGTATAACAGAAGTTGTAGGAGGGGACAGTTATTATATTCATTCACAAAATTTAAAAAGGATAATAAAATGCTTGCATTTTATATCGTCATTCAACTTCCCAACAGAGGAACTTAGTAAAATATGAGGTTGTAGCTTTGGTTGTTTGTTTGGGAGTGATGAAGAAATATGACATTAGCCAATAGATCCTTTTAGTGTTTGTATGTAAACAACACAGCTGCTCACTCTGTTGTGATGCAATACTACTTCAATAGACAAATTAGCACTAGCCAAAAATGGAACTGGCAACCAGATCCAGGTGCTATTATTACCTCAGCCAAGGAAGTTATGTTTTGGCTTGTGCTGGTTTGTTGTGATTAGCCTTTTAGCCTTCAAGATAGCTCCAAAGGTAATGATTTAGTGCTGCTGAAATTTCAGGAAAGGTCAATAATGTGCCAAGGAAGAAGTCAAGTTTTGGATGGAGTTTTGGAACATGGTCTGGGGCCAGGAATTCCGTCACATTGCAAGAAAGGGCAAAAGATACTAACTCCAAACACAAAGGGTCTTTAAAGGAACAAATGGTTACCCTTAGTGGAGTCTTTCCATTCTGGGATACTGTATCAAGACTTTTTGGGTCAATGGATAGAGCATTTATTCCTGAACTAGAAGATACTCCAGGTATTGGCACCATCTTTACCATAGAGAAACAGGGTAAATGCCTTGATAGTTATCTGGGCTTCTTGTTTTATTATTTATTCACCCCTCACAAAAATGAATGTTAAAAAGCTCTACTTTTGTCAATGAAATGAGCATACAACTTCATTATGCCACTCATGGAAGAATCTACTGACTTATAAAAGAGTGGGAAAATGAGACAAAAGCCGATCAGAAAGCTCAGCGGACTTGAAACACAGAGTCAAACAAAAGTTGTCTCAAGGAAATGCTCAACTCTTCTCCCCTCCTGACCCCAGCAACACCCACTAGACTCACTCATCCGGGTTCGACCGCACATGCTAGCTGCTTTCTGTATCTGTGGCAACCAACCAGCCAGTTCCCATCATGCCAAAATCCCACCTACCTCCAAGTTCCTCTGACACTCTTTTACACACATTTTCTCCCTTGTAAACAGAAACTTTTCTGACAGCCTCCTACCGTGTGCATATGGCAGTGCATATTAAGAAATTCTGAGACATTTTTTCCACAATTCATAACAGACTGCAAAGAAGTGCTACTCTAGGACATTAAAATGAGCGATTAATAAAATTAGATATTAAACAGTGACAAGCCTTCGACTCATGACAGTTCAAGTCACTAACTGTCAAAATCCAAACACTCAAGGGCCACATTATTATCTTCCTAATGATTCGTTAAATGCAAACAAACAGGCACATGGTAGCAACTCTGAAAACTGATGACGTTCAAACCCAGCTTCAGAATAGAGATGAAAGGGGATTTAAGTGAATGTAGCATGGTTGGTTCTGGTGCCAGAAAAAGTTGTCTTACTATATTTCAGAAATTGGTACTAGGATTTTAATCATGAACCATCTCTATGGTTCATAAAAAAATGGTCCAAAAAAAGAGAAAAAAATCCAGTCAGTGGCAGTTTATGGAGAATAGCCAGATTGGTTCAGCATATTAGAAAAGCTATAGCAACTCAAATAACTAATAGCTGCAACCAAGGTGTGCCAAAAAGGCTCTCTGAATGCAGAACATGTCAAACCACATAGATGACACAAACATTATGTCGCACGATATTTAACAAATGGTACCGATTTCCTGTAATATCTCTTTGTAGACACACCACAAAAATAATATTCTCCCTGCTGATGCTGAAGATGAATTGTCTTTATTCTAGGCTTTAGTTACCCCTGATCTCATAAGTGTGAAATGACTAGAAATAATTTCAGATACACTTATCAGCTATGACATTTCTTGGAAAATGACATCAATCAAGCCAATAGGCTTTGTCAAGAAGGGAATTCTTTTGATAGCTTTTATTTTTCACAAAATTAATTTCATGGCTGTTAAGGGGAAAACAGTAAAAACCGTACTAGTGTGAAATTAATCTACAATAAAAGCCTACCTGAATGATTTTTAATATGCATGTAATGGCATTTGCAATCGCACAAGTTTGTTGTTTGGAATAAAAAGCTTAAAAAATAAAAATTAAAAATAAAAAAAACACACAAACAAAAAAGGAAGTGAAAGAAACTGGCAGAATTCACTTCTTACCATCAATGTTGAGCATCATCTTCCACATGGCAGGTCTCACAGACTGATGGAAGCCGAACCAGACCTCCCTCCCGCCTCCCAGAGGATGATCATAGCCCTCTGGAGCGGAGAAGAACGAACGGCCCACTGGAGTGTACCTAGTTGTAGATAAGATCAAAAATCATGAGCAAAGAGAAATATTTGAATTGAAAATTAAGTAATATTAAGTAAGTAATAAGTACAATTTTAGCCATTACCCTTTAAAAATATATATTGAAAACTCCATAAAAGGTAGTAACTATAACATTAGCATTTTTTATAATATAGCTAAGTATGGCTAAGCAAAGCATATTAAAAAAATATGGATACTTAACATAGCATATGGAAAAGAAACTGAATAAATTAAAATAAATCAAAGTATGTAAATCAACAGTATAGCCAATATAGCCTAAACTTAGCATAATATACACTAGCATTTTAAATTTGAAATATAGGCTCTAATAATAAAAAAGCAAAGAAACAGAATAAATAAATAAAAAATTGAACTATACAAACAAACCAGTTGCTCAATCACAAAAGCAAATACATACAATTCTGACTCTATGCAAAGAAAATGTTGGATTAAAATCTTAAAATTTTGGTTCAAATGTCTGTTAGCGACCTCTTTTGACCTTTTGATTTGATTTTCCTTCACCTGTATATGTACCTTGGTAAATTGCCATTGACATCATCACAGTAATAAAAGGTTTTGAAAATGTCAAGTAGAACCAATGTGACTTTTTGCTGAACCTGACTTTGTGTTGTAATATGAAGCCCTTGTTAAAGAGAGCCAAATGGAAAGTGTCAATACAAGTCCTTTTTTTCATTTCAAGGCTCTTGTGATACCGGGCTCATCTCTGCTCCTGCCAAGGCTTAGGAAAAGAGATATTTAGTGGAAGAGGGTCTGAGGTCAAGTGCGGCTGCATGTGTTCTTCTATACAAGCCGTATTTCATTTCCGCTGGGTCCTGATATTGGTGCCACTGTGGCAGAGCAAATATAATGTATTTGCTTTATTATTAGAGAGATGAAGAGTTATATTCTACTTACAGACCTTATCTTTAAAGAAACAAAGCAGAGGTGTAGAAGCCAGGTATGAGCTAAAAGTAGTTTCCTTGTAACTGGGTGTAATAATAATTCTAACCTTATCTAGTTTAATTTAGAGTCACCAATTCACCTAATACATGCATGTCTTTGGACGGTGGGAGGAAGCTCGAATACCCAGAGAGACCCACGGTAACACAGGCAGGACATGCAGACTCCACCCAGAGAGTTCACAAGATGGTGTGTTGGTCAGCCCGGAGATTGAACCCACAATCTTGTTGCTTGGAGGCGAGAACACTAACCCCTCTGCCACCATGCACCCCGTATTTTTAAAAATCATTCTGAAATTTAAAATAGTAACGAAGCAACGAGAAATACAGATAGATACTGTCAAAGCATTCAGGTAATGTTTAACAAGGCAGAGATAATTTTAGGACAACAGGGTCTAAAGATAAACTTATAGAGCCATACTTTATAAGGTAAGCTCAAAACTACAGCATTTTAAAATACCTTTAAAATGTCAGGATCCACACACTGATCACAACCTATACTCCTAAAGCTTTATTACTTGGCCCATTACTGAACTTTCCTTTAAAATGTATCAAAGAAAATTTGGGGTAGTGTACCTTTAAGACATTTGTTTTAGATAAAGAACAATAAACAAATCTTTCAGTTGCTTACTTCATAGAAGGAAGGTGTCGCAACACTACATCCACAGCATGTACAGGGTTAGTGCTAATGGGTTTGTCCAGCTCCAGTGGCTCAGACATGCTGCGACCAGTCAGCACCTCGTGGAGCATGTGCCAGCTGACCAAAGAAACAAACTTGATGGAAACTTTGAACGGACGATCTTTGCCCCCTTCTCCTGGTAAAGTGACATCCAAGTCCACCTATTGTACAAACCAAATCAAAAAAGTAGTTTAGCTTTTCCTTTGAAAGAAATTAACAGAGATAAAATAAGGGATGGTAAGAATTAACTGTTTCCATTTATCTTACCCCTGCTGGTGCCACAGGAAGTGGGTTGGCTGTGTACAAGCTCTTCTTCCCATCGTATACTGGCCTTCGGTCCCCAAAGATGGTCACTTTGAAGTGCTGCACCATGGAGTCCACCACCTCCCTGCAATACACACACACAATGTAATGTATACAATGTCAGAAGCTAGGGTCACATAATTTAAATAGTGCAGTATGCAATTTATTTTTGAATATGCAAGAATATAATCTAGAAATAATAATGGAAATAAAGTGATTTTCTTCTTGTGATGAAGAACTCGCCAAATAATACAAATCCAATTCCAGCCTGTAATCTAGGCCTTTCACCAATAGAAACACTACATTCTACATCAGACAAGAATGGGACAACAAAGCGTAAAAAAACTAAAGCCCCACCTCACTTCCCAGATGTTTAAAAACTGTTGTGCATAGAAGAGGGAATGCTACCCCATGGCCCTGTCCCAATTTTCTTGAGATGCGCTGCTGTCATCGAATCCAAAATGAGCAATTATTTTTCATAAAATGGGAAAAGTTTCATTGCCTGACACTGTATGTTGTTTACGTTTTATTGTGAATAAAATATGGTTGTATGAGATTTTTAAGTCATTACATAGCCTTTTTATTTACATTTTGTTCCAGAATCTTGACCTTAAGATGTCACTCAAATTTTATTATCACAGATTTTAGTACATGAGAATTTAGTGGGAAGATTTTCCAATAACACACTCACAGACAATCTGCTCACAAAGAAAGGACTCGCCCATTGGATGTTGATTTATACTTGCCTGGAAAATTCAGACTGATATGTCTCTGTGTTATTCTACAGAGAAATATCATTCTGGTCACCATGCCATCCGCAGTGGTTTACTCAAATCCAAACCGGGCATTTTGATTGAGTTATTTAAGTCACGTGTTCTTCGCGAGCAGCGTCACTCGTATGCGTCTCCTCACCGACAACAATCAAGATGGCGCACCGAGGAGCCGAGAGTTTGTTTCATTCAGCGGTATGGTACGGTAATGTTGAAATAACTCCCTCGTTCCTCGTTCCTCCCTCGTGGCTTCACTACTCCATTTGTTTACTTTCTCACTTTCTTGTCGCTTTGTTAACGTCACGTCCACCATTTTCTGATTGGCTAACTCCGCTGTCCGTTAACTCGGGTTTGCTCCGCCCTAAAAATTTTATTAATTCTAAGGCGACCAGACTCATCTGCTGGTACAGCGGTGAGTCTGGAATTTCCAGGCAAGATTTATACTGCTGTCAACATTCGATTACCGTATTTTCCAGACTATAAGCCGCTGCTTTTTTGCCACGCTTTGAACCATGCGGCTTATACAAAGATGCGGCTTTTCTATGGATTTTTCTTCAGCCGCCAGGGGGGGCGCCAGCGGACAGAGTTACATTACTTTTAATTCCGGATGCTGTGCACGTCCAGTTTCCTGTTTGGTGCGATCTGAGTTGCGGAGGTTGATCTGAACGGAGTCCGCCATCGAACAGCGTCAAACAAAATAGACTGGCTGCAGGGCGGAGCATGGCCGGACCGGCGCCACAGAGCTACAGAGGCTGTGGAAACGCTCTCATTCACTAGACTGGCTGCGTATTTACTGTGGAGTGCATGGCGCAGTGCAGCAGTGCGGATTCGCATGCAGTGTGTATCCGGTAAATATCTCACTTCTCAACCTGGATATCGGCGGCTTATAGTCTGGTGCGGCTTATATATGTAAATTTTATTTTATTTTTTTAACTTAGTGCGTGCGGCTTATATTCAGGTGCGCTCTATAGTCCGGGAAATATGGTAATAATGGCCAAAATATGGACTGAAAAAACTATGTCTACACAGCAAAATAATGGAAATTTACAGTAGTGTAGCTTTAATGGTATGACAACATACAACAATATGCAGATGAGGGTCCGCTGTACCTGTTGACTCGGCGAGGGCACTTGTCAGGCTTTATGTCCACCTCGTACAGGTAGACATCCATCTTGGGGATCTCCACCTGGAAGCAGTTGGCCAGCAGCTTGATGGGCTTCCCCATGGTGCCATAGCCAGGCCGCCGAGGCATGGCGAACAGGGACTGGGCCCCAACGGCTCCTGGGAGAAAAAACAGAGCAAGAGATTAGTTAGGCTATTACAACTTTCTATATTTGGATAGAAGAAAGAAAATCAGGCACATCTTTATTTAATACATCGATGCTACCTGGGGCCTGAACTCTTTTAGGGGAGGTACATCAACAATAACATTTTATGCATATAATACCAGACATGACAACAGAATGGTTATACTCAGAAAAAGAGAGCTACTAACTCTGCTTTCAAACAATCTCACCTCTTTACAAATTTGAAGGCAGTACAGTATATTTGTTGCACATAATCTATGTAATAATAAATATTATAAGTTGCCCACTCTTTAAATTTGATCTGCAGCCAATTAGTTACTACAAAATTACCATATACAAGCACTGAGAAAGTGCAAACCTCCTAAGAGAAAAGTAAAAATATAGCACCCAGATTACAACTCAAACTGGTGATGGTCTAGCCTAGAATAGTCTAAATAGCATAAACTCCTTGGTGGAGATCATCACACAGGAGTTATTACAAATAGTTAGTTTTTAAGCAAATGTATTCAAAAGATACAGCCATGGGCTTTGTTCAGGCTTTTTCAAATACTTTTGGACACTACTGCATTAGTATGATATGTTTTATTAGTTAGAATAATGTATATGTAGCTGTTTCTTTCAATTTGCGGAGAACTCTTGAATTAGGTGTCTGTCGTCCCCTGCTGGTAATGGTAGAGAATGGAGAAGCTATAAAATGGCTAATTATAGCACAGCTATTAGCAACATGACGCTAACAGATAAATAGGGAAAGGGAAAGGTGTTTATATAGTGCTTTACCTATGACACAAGTCACCCAAAGCGCTTTACACAGAAGGGAAGGGGTATTGCATTCACTCCATAGTCCCCACTCCATAGTTCGCTCCATAGATAAATGAGTTGACAGCTTTGTAGTGACAGTTATTTAAGCACTAAAATGTACGATGTATGGGCTTTAGAAACACGCTTGAGCACTCCCTGGTTTCACATGTATATGTAGTCATGAGACCAAGCATTTTCAGTTCTTGAGATGAGGATGGCCTCAGCATACAGGATTACTAAATTAACTGTGAATGAAACAAAATACTATTCCAGGTATGTTTTTGAGGTAGAAATAACATTACAACATGGTTAAAAGCTCATACAAGTCTAACCCTAACCCTAACAGGGGACCTTTAAACCAATATTGCCACTCTCAGAAAAGATGAGAAGACTGACTGGTCCCAGAGGCCCGCGACATTCTAACAAACAGCTGAAAAAGAACACAGAAAGACACAGACATCGATAAGAGATTTGGCCAAGCCAATAATCCGCGTAATAGATTGTTATTACCAACAACACAACGGGGCAAGAACTGGTGCTTTTGTTCTGAACATGAAACTGCATGTGCTGGATAAGTGCTGAATAGTGAGCTCCAATTTTTGTTCCAAAACCCGAACAGTGCTTGTACGTGCACTCTTGCATAAAAGCCCAGAGATGTCTTTGCCATGAGTCACTTTGATCCAGAAACGTGGAGTCCTGTACAACTTAATGTGCCACGCTCATGTGGGTGCTATTTTTGGGTCCGCCGAAACTTGCCCATTCACATCACGGCTTTGCTGCATTGCCAATATAAACAGTCATTGGATTTCATATACATGCTATTGGAGAATTTAAATCCCCATCACGTGTTGGCCATTTGAGTAGGCTTTGTTTATGTCCCATTTCAAACAGTGGCATCCCATTTTAGGTTTCCACAGTCAGTATATAGGTAGAGAAATTTTTGCCATATTTTGATTTAAACTCTACTTTCATAGTACAGTAGTAGTAAATTAGCCAGGTTTATTAGTGTTTGATGCTATGCAAAGTTAACTTAAACGATCACAGTCTTCTTTCAGTCTTTGTACAAGATTACAGAAACAAAATCTTGATTTCATCGTGCTCTGCCCAGTCTAGTGTAGAGCTAACTGCTAAACTTAGCTAATTTAATCCATACTTATTTATGGTCATCATGTCTTCCAAGGAGGAATATAGCTTTTTTCTTTTTTTTTAATTTCAGTCTGACCCACAACACAGTAGCCTATGTGTCTATCTGAAAAAAAGGATCAGTGTATTTTTTCATTTGTTGTGCTAGTCAGCACAACAAATGCTGTTAATTGCTGCATACATGCAGCAATTAACAATCCGAGCCCATTTAAAATACTGTCAGTGTCTCTCTAATCCGACTACATTTATGCATTTTAAAACCTCAGTTATAAATGGACTCAGGCGATGATTTAAAATTTCTCCACTTGAATGTAACCACACTGACTGATTCATCGTCATTTTGAGTCATAGGCTTGTGAGTGGGTGACGGTGAACTTAGGGGGGCCCGTGGAAGGGAAGTTTACAAACCCTCTGAACAGAGACCTTGTGTGAGGTAGTAGCAGACAACATGAACAACCGTGTTTGTTTACACTGGGGCGTTGGAAGGATGTACTCATTGCCCCTCTCCCTTCTTTAACTCCTTCTCCGGTGGGCTGGAGGCTAACACCATTGACAGCTGGTGGAGCCATGCGTTTTAAATAGCTTGCTGGGATATAATCATCAAAAAAGTCTGAATACCTAGGGACTACAATCCAAAAGTATGTGCGTACAAACCTTTATAAATGGCAGTTCCCATGAGGCCAACAGTGGAACTTGAGCCTTATTTCAACCACAAGAATGGCATTTAAGAGGTATTTTCCTTCAACTACTTTGACCTCAAACAAACTACATCAAGAGCATGTTAGTGTAGGTGATGGAAGTAGACTAATTGGTGGAGGAGGATTGCAGGGAGTGGCGGGATTAGTGAGTGGGCAGGGTTAGTTGGTTTTCCGGCTTTCATCTGGGTCTTGGAACTGACTGTTGTTGAGCGTGAGTCACACAGTAACCACGGAAGCCTAAGGAGCAGCATCCTGCTTCTGGACAAAGCACTGTGGAGACGAAGGCCACTGCAGCAATACAAGATTACATAATAAATACAACTCTCTTTAGGTGTTTAACCAGCAGGCTCACAGATGCAATATTGAGTAGACAAGCTAAGGCTAATGCATGCATGGCTTTGTATCTCTTTTCCTCATTCATGACCTTTCTTGAAGTGGCTATGAAAATCTGCCAATAATAATTTGTGTTATGTTGCTAAAAGTCCAAATTGGCCCCATCTTGCAATGGTAAATGCAGTAAAACCGTCCCCTTGGCTGTTTGTTTTCCTTCAGAGGTTGCCCCAGCAGATCATTCATATGAGTGCACTGGGGTTTGGGGCACTCCACAGGGGAATCGAACCTGGCACCAAAGGTGTTAGAAATAACCATTTGACTAACAGGGAGCTCCTTAGCCCATTAAAAAACAGCTTCTATTACTTCTGACATTTCCTAAAAAAAAAATAAAAAAAAAACACTTTTTTTGCTTTATAACTATGTGTTGGTGGCCAGACCATGCCAAGTTTTACAGTGGCTTAACACAAATAGCAATACTTCAAAGAGAAAATATCTCCCATTGCACCCATTTGCTAAACTCATTGTGACAAATGTGTCCGCATTTCTCAAAATAACTGAAATATTTGATCTATGATGTATGATTATTACTGACAATGTTCTGGATACAATTAAAAAGCCAAAAAACATCGACTATACTAGAAAAAAACAACAAAAAACAAGTCCTTTACACTACACACTTGGTTTGTAGGAATGTGAATTAAAGAAATGAAAACAACCTGTGTAGCCCCAGTCACAAAGGTTTTTGGCAGGGTTGCCTTTAGTATCTTGTAATGACTTGCATCTAGGATGTGCAACCTTTAGTTTTCAAACATAAGCATTGTCTTGAGAGTTTCTTTCACTCTCTGTTCCACTGTTCCTAAAATGTCACACAGGGTCACACAGGCCAACATGAAGTGCATCAAAGGTTATTAATTTTTTATTTTTGTAGAATATTCTGTTAGTCGTCACCATACTTCTTAAAACTCAATCCAAAGAATTATCAAGTCTCTTTGAGTTGTGCTTTCATGTGACAGAAAGGACAAAGGGCACGCAATTAACTACTCCTGATCACACACAAACTGCATCTGGAACAACACAATTTTTAAAACAAACAACCAATAAAAGCATGCAGCATCAGTTTAAGCCCATCTCTTTTTAGGTAAAAGGTTAAGATTGGTCCAAACAATTTGTCAACAAAACACGTAAAAAGGCAACCTTAACCGAAATTGTCAGGGAGACCCAGCTCAGATGTATTTTCAGGGAAAACGCTGCATAGTGTTACTTTTTTTACAATTAGCTCATGCACCAACTTATCAATCTGTGAACTACTAACATGACCAGTTGCTGCTGCTGCTACCGCTTTAAGTGTGTACAATGCGAAAAGCTTCTGTAGCAGTAGCACACTAGGGCCTTACTTAGCACATGAGCATTTTGCACAAACATCTCAGCAATGTGAACTCGTTCCACTCTGCAGCTTTGCAACACAACACAGTTGCACTGTACACAGTGGGCTGGGAGCCAGGAGGACTGGATAGTGAGAAGAGAAGCAAGGCTGACATCCAGAGCCTGCCAAGCCCATAGCCACACTCCCCCAGTACACACACGTTCAGAACCAGTGCACGGGCCCACACACACACACACACACACACACACACACACACACACAATACAGCTGTTGTGTTTCTAATCCAGAGGGGCCGGAGCGGTGGGAACAGGCCAAGTGCTCAGAGCCGAGGCACAATGGCGTCAGTCACAGCAGCCCAGAAACACACTCATGATTGTAGAGACACACCGATATCTGGCAGAGGAAGACTGATGTACATCAGTAACGTACGTCACTAACTCTTTTACGATCCACAAGCCAGCTTAGAGGACACATGTATGTATTAGCCTTACACCATATCCTAGAATAATATTAGTGTTACTACCAGAAACTCCAGTCTAGGCCAAAAAGTGTCATTTTAGGTTATAACACAAGCCATTAGAGGGTGAGCCATAGTAATGATCAGTTCTGTTAGGGATGGCTCAAGCCTAACCCAGATACTTTGGGTCTATATTCTATTTAACTGCAAAATTAGCACCTAAAGACACACTGACAAACCATTCAGATTCACTGACTACAGGCAATTTTGGTTCTCCAATTTACCTGCACATGCGTACATTTGAACGGTGGGAGGAAGGCGAAGTAGGCTATCTCCAACTGTTAGTTAGCCTGCCCAGCTACCTAAATTTTTCTGATCTAACAAGCATTAGTCTGGTCACTGACGATTTAAGTTTTATTTCCAGGAGATGTAACAAATGGATCAAGATTAAACACAGCTGTATTTTATCAAATCCAAGATGCAGTCAGAAGATACCAAACAATGCTATTTGAAAATATTATTGAAAATATTCACTAACTCTTGCGGTTATGATTGGTTGGTAACAATCAGTCTGGCTTGTAAGCAGCTAACTGTGAAACACTAGTCACCCATAGGACACAGTGGCTCCCTATGTAGCAGTTTATTACCAGCAGTCAAGAAAAAAATGACACAAATTTCCCAACCTCATATTGACAAAATGTATGTTGGAGGAATATTTCACCTGACTGCAACAAATCCAACGAAGAAGTGAGCTGGCTGACCTAGAATTGGAAGCAGCTGGTTATAGCAGAGCTAAATAGATGGTCACGCCAAGAAAGGCACACACTTGTAGCCCTGTTGGGACCTGGAGATTCTTCTTGAGCAGGTTAAATAGAGACTTGTGTTCAGACTGGCTTGCAGACGTTGTTTACGTGTCATGTTGATTTGGAGCAGTTCAGTAGCTTTATGGTGTATGCAATTCAATTTGATAGTCTATTCCCTATTGAACTTAATGGGAATTTTTAAACAGGGTCACAGTAACCTTTTCATCGTGGAAGCAGTAAACACAGAACTAGAATGACACGGGTGATGATTTCTTTCTATTACATCAGTCTGATTACATCTTCCTTTTGTAATGCTGTTGAACTAGTTACTGACACGTAAGAGGAGACTGTTTTATAGGCCAGCTTGTTAATAACTCTAATTTGATGCAGGTCACAAACAGTAATCAAGTGTTTCTCTGCAGGAAATGTTTTAATTAGCTGCTAGTGGTTGCTACTTGTTTTTTTCCTTACAGGTACATATTATGCATGCATGTCATTTAAAACCCCACATGCCTCAATCACTTTGCACCACAAAGGAGACACGATAGGAGCCAGATTATTACAAAATTGAAATCATTGTAGTAGGTAGTAAAGAGGGTGTGTGGAAGATACTAACATCTCAAGACAACATTTATCTTGCCAAATTAACAACTTTCAACATATACTGTATATTGGACATTTCCAAAGTTGCTAGTTAAGAGCCCCAGCTGTACATTAATTAAGTTCTACAGCAACCCACAACCTACTCAGGGTTAGGGTTACACAGAAACATGTGTACAAGTGGAAATTAAGAAGAAAGTGACAAGGATGACATACAGCTGGAATTTTAACCTGAACAGCTCAGTTTCCGCAGTATACTAGAGCTGGTAAGTGCAGGACATCATTGAAATGTGGAAAAACTCTACAGTGATAGAAATTACTCAATAAGTATATTGCAGTATAGCAAGTAATTGTGAGAAGTTAACATGCTTTGTGTGAAAATATGCATCCAAGAAGGATTCAAATATCAGATTAGATTAAGATTGATAGATTTAATAATCATATTGTATTGCAACGCTAAACATGGACATAAAATATGAAGTTTTCTTGTTATTATGCAGTCATAGAAAAAAAGATTAGTTCTTACAGACAAAAAGAATATGTGATTTAAATTACAGTTTGTGTGTCGCAAGGAATATAAAATTCTAAACGGTCCTATTTACCTTCACATATTATTTTGTAAAAACTTCGAAATAGAACAAGGAGTTGGGGAAAACAATTGGTCAGAGGATCTTGAAAACAAACAGGCTGACTGCTGTCTGTCCCTCAGTGGGCCTCCAGAAGTGAAAACACAGACCTTCACATCCAAGTCCCTCTCCCCAGTCCCTAACCTTTCCCTTTTACTGAGCCCCTAACAGCCCCCCCAAAAAAACACATCTCAGGAAGCAGGAGGGGTTTGGGGGGCATAGTCTGGCTGCTGTGTGACACATCAGACTCTCTCCCTCCACCTCCCACACACAATCCTTTTGACTTTTCAACCCTCGCCGCCAACGTGCAGCCCGCCCTTCTGACTCCTCACATGTGTCATTCAGCAGCGTCTAAATCCAATTCAGTCTTCTGTCTGGTGAACATGTGGAGCACCAAAATAAGTACTCTGAAATACATTGAGGAATATTATTCCAGCACTGTCACAGTGAGCTGTTTTGAATAATGTGATCGCAATAAGTAGGGTTGCAACAACTAATTAGATGAATCGATTATTGAAATAATCGTCAACTAATTTAGTAATCGTTTAATCGTTAACTGGGGTATTTATAGACTCTGAAACATCCCATGTGCTGAGAAAGGACGGTTTATTACCAAGAAAAAAACTGTTAAAAACATGTACATTTTATGTTTTTGATCAAAAATAGCTTTACGTGTGTATATGCTTTATTCAAACGTCCTCAGGTGGCATACTCACGGCTTTGTCTGGTTCAAATTTAGTAACTAATTAATGATTTTTGGTAGAATTATCCATTTTTATAAAACACCTCAAATTTTAACCACTTCACTCAGGCCTCACTTTCGGATTATTAATTGAAACAATAATCAACAGATTAGATTATCAAAATAATCATTAGTTGCAGCAATAAGACCTGTGATCACTTTAACCAGTCAAAGCTAAAGGCTCAATCAATACACACTCAGAGAGCACAAACCTCCACCAAGGCATAGCCTCCTTGGCGGATCTAACAGTTTCAGCACCAAATCAGCTCTAGACATCATGCTTTGTGCTTAAGCCAACAAAAATCAGTTGTTCATCTTCCGCAATGCAACTAATATTTTCAGGGAATTAAAGCCGATTAGGCAGAGGGAGGCGGTAACTTCCGTACTACAAAAATTACAAACCTCTTACAAGTTGGTGCATTTAACCAGTAAGGTAGTTACAACCAGAATGATGACCTCATGTTGAGATGTAGCTAACAGTGCTAACCACAATTTTCACCTGCCACTGTTCTTCTGTGCCTGATCACCATGTTGGTGTAACCTGTTCCCCAAATACTGTTTAGGCCATAATGCAGTTCTAGATATTCTGCTACTAAAAAACATAATAATAAAACCAGAATTAAATTTAGGACTGTTTTACCAATATTGTGCCTGTAACAAAAGGCATTTAAATAGAGTTGTACTAATTTAGTCAAATAAAACCAGTAATAAATCTTTCACCAAACTGGCCCTACATAGGAATCATCAAAGTGAAATCTCCATGGAAACCTAAAACAATATGTCTATAGTCCAGGCTTATGGTTCGATGAAGATGTGTGCAGAGTAGTATGGGAAAAGACTACAAATCAAGTGCTTAGACCTCCCTAGCAGCCAAGCCCACTATATGTACAAAGTCCTCATAGACCCGCACTATTAGGACAATGACAATAAAGTGTTTCCCACTGGGGCGCTAAGAGGGGGACAGAAGCCGTAACCAAGGGAGGGGGGTTGGTATCTGTCTGTGGATTGAAAAAAGAGCGGGAAACAAGTGAGAGGGTAAATAAGGGAGGTGCAGAAAAGTTTACACTAATATTGTGCTTGTTGCATGCTGTTTTTACCAACCATGTTTACTAACCCGTTTACTCTCAAATGTAGCAACGTGGCCGGGGTTGATTATGTCCATTAACCAGAGAGCAAAGAAAAGTATAAAATATAACATTTTATTTATTAAAAACATAACAAGGAAGTGCTTCGCACATCTCTTTCTTGAGACAGGTGCATTGGAGAGGGCGTGCATGCAGAAAACTCACGCACATTGTCGTACTTGCAAGTGAGATTTATTTACAGGTGAGGTATGGCAACATTTCGGTACTGGGCCTTCATCAGGCAAACATTTCGTAAGTGCTGAGGAGCCATCTTAAATAGGGAGTGGCCAGTCCCTATGATGATTCACTTTTGCAAGTTCAACAGTGTGCGAGAATTTTCATTAAAAACACAAAAATTACATTCAAAAAGCTGTATCTGGTTTTATTTTTATATGCAAATTTCTAATATTGATATTTCCGATATTATCAATCTATATTCCATGTATATCAATACACACTTCCGAGAAAACAATATGATTCGAAACAAGGTGATGTTTATCAATATAGTTGTATCGTAGGAAGAAAAATAAATAAATCAATCCATCGATATACTTACTGTATCGTTACACCCCTAATATAGACCATTACATAAACTTCACAAACTGTAAATTTTAACCACCCAACAACATACACTTTTTAGGCATAACATTATAACCACCCGCCTATTATTGGTGGTCATAATGTTCTGTGTCACAGACGCATGCCTAATATGCAGCACTATACACAACAAACTGTAATGCACTATGTATTCTTCAGCAATTTGAGCTACAATAGCAACCAGCGATTGGACCACACGCATCAGGCTTCACTCTCCACATGCATCACTTGTCTTTGTTTCACCACTGCTCTTTTCTTGGATCACTTTTGGTAAATACTGACTATTGCAGACTGGGAACACCCCACAAGTGCTGCAGCTCTGGAGATGCTCTGACCCAGTTGTCACGCTAGCCCATTTTTTTTCTGCTTCGAACTCATTAACTTTAAGGACAAACTGTTTGCTGCCTAATACTCCCTGCCTGCTAATAGGTGCCACAATGAAGAAATAATCTGTGTTATTCACATCACCTGTAGTGATTATGTTATGCTTGATCAGATTGCGTTATTTAGGCAAAAGGCTACACACCGAGTCATTCATTCATCTTGAGAAGATAGAGCCTATGGCAGCAAATATGGGCCTTAGGTAGGGTAGAGCCTGATCAATGGCCACTTAGTCAATGGAGAAATATTTACTCAATTCTATACAATGCCAAGCAAGAAGTTACAAATCTATGGTGAACCTCATAGGTTGTAATTTATTCACAGGATCTGTCAACAAAAAAGCAAATACTATTTGAATAAAGTAACTTTAGCCATGACCATATTGATATCATTTTTTGTTGTCTTGTTTGCTGGTTTTAGCTTGCTCACTCATCAAAATAAATGGAAAAGACATCTGCTTAATAGGATGTTTTTACAGAACTGTTACAGAAGATATGAATGAGCAAAAACCTAACTCCACCAACACGGGATTTTAAGCTGAGTCATTTCCATCCAACTCATAATCCCACCTGGTCACTAAGTGAATTGTGATAGTCCGAGGGAGGGGGTATGCACAATGTTGTACTGTATCTGCCTGCCACATCATATTATCTTCCAGTAAACAAGAAGCCAAATGAGAAAATGTCCACAAAAACCAATGAAGGGGTTTTTGTGAGGAGCAATATAGCTCAGAAATAATATGAATGCAACCAAATTGAGTGACTAGTTTGCTTTGATGCTGTGATGCTTTGTTGATTAAGCAGCTTAATCTTACTGTTTTTGAGATTTTATTCCTATGCTAGTATTGTTTCTTCTTAATCTTGGTCCCTTCTTGTTCTGTGGGACATTTCAAACAAAATATAGATTCTTTACAACTGTCCTTTTTTAAAAACATAGCTGAAGTTTTGCGAAGTTAAGTGAATGAAGTCAAGAGAAAATAATACAATTGTGGTGAGATGTAGCTACAATGGCTAACAACCCATGCCAACATCTCACCCATGCTAACATTGCTAGACCACAGATGCTAAAGTCTTGCTAGTCAACTAGAGAGAGCTAGGAGAGCATAGGAGGAGTAACATAAATTATCTTGCTCTGTAAATAATGAAATATCTATAGGCCTAAAAGCCTAAATTATTGTAATAAGACATGTTGAGGTCATATTGTAGGACCAGTCATTCCACCAGGTGAGAACATAAAACAAATTTGATTTCAAAAAGTCACTCTAGAAGTTCTGGTCTCTTATGTGCCTTAGTTTTCACGCCACATGTGCTCAAGCTCAGACATCTATTGGAAAGACAACTGACAGTTTCTAAGGACGCTGTGCAGCTTATTTGCATTTTCTCACGCCACTCTCCAGGTCACTGTAGGCGCAATGGTGAGCCTCTTTTAATCATTCACTCGGTGGTAGTTAGTGATATGCAATCATGAACACGCAATAACAACGCCTCGTAGAGAACTGACAAGTAACTAATCGCTCCAGTGAAGTCAGACTAATAATATCAGATTTGGCCATTCAGAGTAAATGGACCCGATGCTAAAATGTTCCATATTAAGGTTAGATTATTTATTTATATTTTTCCTATGGGGCAAATACAATGTTTTTAATAGCATCAAAATGCATTATGTTTCTGCTAGTTGGGTCATCCACAACATTATAACTCAGGAATATAGCAAATTAAATAATTGAAGATTATTAGACATCATAATTGAATTTGATTAATCAGGTAGCCTGGCCAGGCAGACTAATTTTCCTAACTTTTCCTATTCTATACAAAGAAATAAATCTAGTATCTCTCCACTTGGGTCTCACTTCTATGGGCGGAACAATCACAGGAGGAGAAACCAATTAGAAAAACGAAGGGCACATAAGCAGCATACCGCTGACCTGTATCTAAAACAGACATATTACTATTATAATTAAAATCATATAACAGACATAATATTTTTATAATTGTGGCCAGGTCTGCCATAAAACAGAGAACAATGTATTATTAGAAACTCAACCCATTTCTGAATGGAAACATCAACAAAAGCCAATTGTACAAAGACTTGAGGAAAAGGTTTTTTTATGTGGTCATTAAATATGATGTCAATGGCACTTTACTGTTGTTAAAATGCAACAGGATGAAAGAAAAACAACACACAGAGGACTGAACAACAAAGCAGACTTCAGCAGAATCAACAGGTGATAAAAGAAAGCACTCAACAAAGTTGTAAAATTTACTCTATATTAGCCAGTGGCATCTTTTGTTATTTTTGATTCAGAATTACCTTCCACTTTTGTAAGTCACATTGCAGATAAATCTCCTGCTCTCAAAAATAAAGTATAAGGGGCTGACCAGGCTAGTCTTTAGCTCCATTGCTACCTAAATTTACCTAGGTGGGTGCAGTCAAGACCACAAGTCAGGATCAAGGAACATTAGACCAAGACAAAAATATTTTAAAGAGGCTGAGACCTTTCAGTGGTCAAAATAAATGTATAATGCATTGAAACAGGCCTCATGAATCAATTCTGAAACTTACCCTGACAACTATGGGCCTGAGGCTGGGTACAACATGGACAATGTCCATTTAGTGCAGGTTCAACACAGAGTCATACACTGATACAGTCAAGCATTTACAGTTAAACTACAAAAAAAAAAAAAAAACTAACATTCAGTACAATGTACAAATGCAGTGCAAAGTGCAAATGCACTAATGCAATAAAATCTACACTACATAACAATACAATACAATATGATCTGATCCGGTACAGCTAAACTCAAAAAGACCTAGCAAAAAAAGGAGCTGAAAGTGCAAGCTCAAATGTGGCAATCCTTTCTGTCCCAAACCTGCACACCTGGCCCAACGGACACATTACACATTTAGTCACTAATGTTACACAGCGTGGGAGGTGTCCTTACAGAAATTACTCAGGGTGCTAATGAGATGCCCAAGAGCAGGAAGAGAAGAGAAGGATGGGATCCCAACTTACAGCTGGATCAAGTGTCACAGGCTGATTTAAGCACATTAGAGGTGAAGGTCTGCTATCGCGAGGAAAAATATCAGAAAGCCATAGCTAAAGAGAGACATATTTGGATTATTTAAAAGTT
Organism: Bostrychus sinensis; assembly: GCA_020698575.1. NCBI lineage: Eukaryota > Metazoa > Chordata > Actinopteri > Gobiiformes > Eleotridae > Bostrychus > Bostrychus sinensis. The sequence goes on along the minus strand of CM036247.1, from coordinate 29,069,904 downwards.
CCTAAAATGTTTGTGCAGCAGTGATGGCAGCTGTCAAACATGCTAGGGTCATCTTGGGGTCAGCAGGTGACAACCCAGAAACTTAAATGGAAACTTAACTCACACACTGTTCCAGGTTTTAAGGTAGCAAACAAGCAACCTTTAAGTTCCTTTTTTAACAATGGGGACTAAAACAAAGCATCATAATCAAACAGTGTGGGTGGGCTTCTTACTGATAATTCAGGGGAATACCAGGGCATCTAGCAACAGAAGCCCACACACCTGGCTAATGCTGAAGAGGACTTTACAAACCCCCCTGACTAACTAACTACCCTCTGGGAAATTACCCGGGCTTTACATTAAGTACAAATCCTTGGCATTAAAGCTCAAACAGAGAGTAAAAGTCATTGTTGCATGGAGACAGTGAAACCATTTCAACCATGATTCATGTTTAGGTAAAACAGCCCAAGCTAAAAACTCACTGGATTCACTCACTGCTCTGCGAAAATATTACGATAACAGGTGAAATGCATGTTTTGATAACAGTTGTGTAATTATTTGGTAGAAATGTAAAGTGGTACTCTAGTCGTTGCTTGCTGTCGTGGTAGTGTCAGTGTCAGTACGTTTACCTGTAGTTCCGATTTCCATTCATGAGGTCTCTGTCCGGTTCACTCCCGGCTCACACTTGTCAAATAGCTGGGACTCTTCCTCCGTTCAACCCGGTGTCTCCTTCGGCTTAATGCCCCTGCTCAGTGTTAGCCCTCCCTCCTCCTCCTCCTCCTTTTTGCAAACTGTCCAAAAAGGCTCTTCTCCTCCTGTACTGTAGCTTCGCCGGTCGGGGGTTGCTCGGCGTCCCCCTGTTCACTCACGTATCCAATGGGAGAGCAGTGCCACGGCGGCGGCGGCGGCGGCGGCTACTGGCTGCTGTACGCGGCGCCGAGGCAGCTGCTGCTAGTTAGCCGCTTTAGCTCGCTAGCCTGGGTTTTGGAAAGTGCCTGGAGCGGAAGAGAGGTGCTGTCAGGATATCATCACAGCGGGGTCAGGGGGTTCATGTAAATAACTACCGAAAACTGAACCGTAAACTGAACGACATAAATGTGTGTCGACGGCAGAGCAGCGGCCGTCGGGGTTAGCGTCGGTAATTAGCTGCTGGCTCCGCGGTTGGATACTTCTGACAGACGGGGGCTACTTTTATCGCGTTAAAAACAGTCCGTGACACGACCCCGTTTGTCGAGCAACATATCCAAAATGACGCCGTCCTCAGTAGATTGCGTTTCTGTAGAAAAATAAAGCTGTCAACTTCAGGGAGAATCCGCCGATAAGAGTTAGAATTTTCAGGCTGGATGACAGATCAACTCTGCGGGGCTAAATATGGTGAAGTTGCCTTTCTGACACCGACAGGAAGAGGTGGGCCCCGAGACTCCGCACGTCAGAATAAATCACTCCGCCTTTACCTAAAAGCACCCCACCTTTACACTACTATTACCACGCTTTTATGAATAGAGTTACCACTCATTTCATTTCTAAAACGTCAGAATTTTAGAGCAAATCCTGAAGCATCTGCTGTTCATATGAATAAAATGGACATCATCAGTTGCATTGTCAGTCAAACACACAACCAAGAAGTAATAAAAAACAATTTTATTTTCTTTAAAAAATAACCCCCCAACAGAGTTCCCATACTATAACATACAGAGCCAAAATATTATGCTTCCACGTCCTTTCATTCAAAACTATTGGGAAGTGCTATGACAAGGACTGTTCTTGATCAGTGGCTTTAATATTGCTTAGTCAGACAGTGAGGCTGCATGGAGAGGAGTACCCTCTCCGCTGTCCACATGATGCATTGGAAGGGTGACTGCCATCGCGTCTCCCCCATTTACAAGGTGCTTTGTGGCTTCAGTGAGTGAAGAACTGCATCTGGATTCAGTGGTGCTGGATAATGCCCCCAGACTAATTTTCTTTAGGTACAGAGAGGGGGTAAAAACACTGGCCCCAACTGTGAAAGGCCCAGCAACTGGTGAGCCGGATACATAACAGGTTAATATTATATACGTATTTATATATACAAATCACCTTGGACACAATGAAGGATCAGTAAAATGGTGTACAAAGGCATTTTGATTATGCAAGTTCATAAAGATGATTTAAAAATCACACTTATCTGATCTCTTTTGATCCCTTTCAGCTCAAAGGGGATTTTTGCCATCAGACAAGGTTTGAGGCGCTTTAAGGGCATCTGAGGTGGAACTTTGAGACAGTCTCTACAGTGCCCTCTTGAGGATACACTTTGACACTAGTCACAATATTCATAATATTTATAACAAAAAAGAAAATAAGCAGTCATTATAACTATTACACAATCGAGGCAAAACGACTGACAGGCAGTGGTGAGCACAAGGCTCCTACCTCTAAGAAACCAGAATAAGGTGGCTCAGAATATCCAGTCATAAAAAATATTACATGCATTTTTTTCAATAAATCCAGAAAGTGACTAGATGTAAAGGCAGGGCATGTTACCTAGTAGTACTTGCCCACTCTTTCTAAATGCAGCAGTCCCCTATCTGTGCCGCCCATGCACACAGAGCACCAATAGGGAGTGGCAAACACAGGCTAGGGGATTGGGCCAGGGATGCTGCAGGTGTGGTGTGTTCAAAGTGAGAACAGACAAAAGGTGGTGATGATGGTGAAAACGATGTGTGGGTAGTAGTGAGTATTTTTAGTTGTAAGCATAAAACAGACAAGTGCATGAAAAGAAGTCTGCATACAATGGAAGAGACTCGAGGCAGAAAGATGCGTGCATCTGCTACCAAGGCTGAGTTATAAATGTTCGCAAAGGGAAGAATCTTGGAAATAATGGCATTAGTACAGTACAGTGTGTATATAGGTACGTGAAGAAGTGTGTGGGTGGATGTTTAGAGTGCATGCTGTGGTGTAATCTCTGCTAATACAGGCTGGAATGTGCAGAATGATCGGAGCAAGGTCAATCGCTGAATTCAAGTTCAGCTTTGCAGCACTTGTGTGATCACAGACTTCATAGTTGCCTGCATTCAAATCTACTGAGGTGTGTTGGCCTTGCCTATTGCCTTAGTTACCTTTTTGTTCTGAAAGCTAAGCAAGTGTAAATGTGAGAACTTCTATATAATCTGTCAAGCCTCAGGAAGAAAAGTCTCACCATTTTGCAGTAATAAAACAAAAAGTAAATAAAAGTGCCTCAAAAATCCTAAAAATAAACATGCAGAAATAAAAGATTATCTTCCTGTCTAAGTGCCCGTTTCCGTTGGTTGGCATCACTTTTGGCTGGTTATTAATGCTGGTTTAGGTGCAGGTACAGTATATTTGACACATTCTAAGCAAATGGTCCCTCTACTGTTACACTAAGTTGCCTCTACAGGCTAATTCTCTAAGGGACGTGCCAGCCAGCACAGAGTGTGAAAGATAGCTCTTCTGTGTCTACGATATGCTACACCTGCTTCTTTAGTCTACAGGCCAGAAGACTAGCCTTCCATGTACAGTAAGTACTAACAAACTTGTATGTGCAGGACTTGTGGCACCTACATGCTATCACTAAGTGCTAATGTACCATACCTCCAAATACTCCTCAAAGCTGTAAAAAAATTACATTTAGAAAACATTAAAAACATGAATGTAATTCTTAACAAAATCATAAATGAATGACATATGTAAGTGTGCGCCCAGTGCCACCCCTCTTGAGGATCCCCGTGTTAAGGGGCAGAGAACACTGGCATCTGGCATTCGGATAGGTTTGGAGGCAGCATTGCGGTGGCAGTAAAAAAGATATTTTCAGATATTTTCTTTTTCTTGCCTATTTCTCCCCTATCCGTATTGCATACTTACATAGATAGGAGTGTGAAGGTAGCTTACAATACAATTACATAATAAAACCCATGTTTTAAAAATTCAACATAAAAAGAACAATAGTCCTGGTAATGTAAAAATCAACAAAATTACAATAACAATAATTCGAAACCGTTTGAGTGCATTAGGCTGTCGAGTGCCTGTTTTTTACAGGTGAATGGTGGTAGTGGATTCTAATGACTGACAGGTCTATGAAGGATGTGTAGTGGGCAGTCATTGGGAATAAGGGATGGGGATGAGGTGGCGGTGGACTAGCTGCCCACATACGTAAATGTGAGGTGGAAGGGAATCGTTGCAATGCTCAGGCGAAGTACATGGTCCTCAGCGTGTCGTGATGGATCTGGACTGCTTTGGCCAGCGCCTGTGGGTCCCGACCATTACTCTGACCAGACACGTGGCTGCCCTCTCCACTGTTGGAAAAATAACAAAACAATGCACACAATGTTATACTGTAAATGATCAGCATATCTACTAACGTTAGATTCCCCTACCTGTCATGTTCTTTGTCCACCAGATGGTAGCGGGCACGGAAGGCTACAAGACGCGCATAGTAAGCTGGAGCAGGGATTGAGACAGAGCGGGTACAACGCACATATGTGTGGCACAACTGGTAGGTTAAGATCTGCAACTCATCCGCAGTAAAACGATTGTCGTCCCAAAGAACATAGTAATGGGACGGCCTGCTGGTACCCTAGATATAATCAAAAAAATATAAAAGTGAGCAGAACATGAGCAAGAATACGTATATACATTTTTGGACAATATCACCACATGACTAGTCCATAAACAACCAAACCCAATAAGTCTAGCTCATTTTGCTGTCATTTCTGTTCCAGGAAACAGACTCATCGTGAGTCACGCTCAGTCACCATGGAAACTTATGCTGCAGCCTTGCCTGCTCCAGAGCAAGGGGTTAACTTATTTGTCCCACAATACCTATTTTTCAAACAATACATTTAGATATTATTATTATTATTATTATTATTATTATTATTATTATTATAATATTAAAGTCTGTCTGTGTTTAAGTGGTCCTCAATGTGACTCAGTGCGCTGTATGACTGATATCAACAAAAAGTGAGTCACTTTACAAATAAACATAACTGATAACTGATTTCTGATTCTTCTTCTCTTTAATTAAATAGTGTAAAATTATTTGCACTAGTAATTAGATTTACATGAAAATTTTTTTACACACAATAATCACTAAAATTACCTGTATGCCTGCATGGCTGCACAGGTAGAAGTCAAACTCAAATGGATGAGTGATGCTGGTGTCCACTGTTGTCCCTGCAGGAATATTACCACTCTTTCCAATCTAACACAAAGAGAAGAATTAGGAAACATATATGAAATTTACTTAAAAGAATTTACAAAATGTTTTGTGTCTAAATACTAACCCTTTCAGACTTGTCCGCACAGAAGAGGCGTGTATGGTGGCGTTTCTGCACCACAATATAGGTGATGCCAGGCTGATAGTCCTTCTCTAACTTGATACATGCGTCCCTGATGGCCAGGAGTTCATAGTGGAGAATCTGTTTAATGAAGATTACATTTTTAGTAGTCAAGAGGAAAGGCTGAGGATTATGCAACTAATTATGTTAATTGTTAAAACAAGTGGATGTGTTTTATTTACATGTCACACGGTGCTCTTTCACTTTTTTGGAATTGGGTTTGAACTATATAAGCTTGGATTACCTGTGGCAGCTGTCCCTCAGGAACTCCATCCCTGTAGAAGATGATCCTGGTGGGCTTGAAGCGGGTCGACTTGTAGAACTGAATTAACAATTCTCGCACCATGTAAGATAAATCCTCAATAATCTCCTGCCTGGGTCTCTGTACTCGCACCGTGGCACAGTATCTGCTGGGATGGGCGTCCATACTGCCTACCACCTGATTCCCAAAAAGGCAAATGTTAAAGAGAAATAATCAATATATGACTATATCTGTTAATATGGTTCCTGGTTAATTCTGAGCTTCCAAACTAAAATAAATAAATAAGTTCCTTTATCAGTGGCTTAAAGAACACAGCTGTTCCAGATGTTGTGTCAGTCTGTTTTCACTGGTATCTTTTAATGAGACCAACTCAACCAAGTTTTAATAATTTTTATAATGAATAACCATACAGCTAGTGTTGTGATAAATGCCCCAATCTCCACAATACACTGGCCTGTCCTACAATATCTTAATTGGAGGTGCATGGAGCTCAACATAAAGCTTCATAGTATAGAACATTGTACAAACCGCAGAACTAATATTGTATTCTTTCAACACATTTATTGTCGAACAAAGCACTTTTATCTCTCATTCTTTTGCTGTTGGACTCAGGCATTTCTCACTGTTGCTAGGCAACAGCCCAACCAACCACAGCCCAGCTGAGGCCAAGGGCAGACTAGGGGCTGACGTCATTTCCTTTGTGAACGTCAGTGATGAACCATTTCTCTCCCTTTATCCTTCGCAAAGTCCTGGCTTAACCTTGTTTGTGTTATGTATTCCCCTACTATACGCAAAACTACACAGTGGAAGCCAGTTCAGTTGATACATGATTTGACTAGTTGACTACAAAAAAAAAGGGATTAAAAAAAGTACATTATTGCGTCATTGTGGTGATCTAATCACCCTTGAAACACCATATTGAAACAATGTCACTGGCTCTAGACAACAGTAACTCATATATTGTATTATGTCAGGTGCATGTCCTTGGTTTATTTATTTGTCAATAAATAACTTTCTCTCTCTACACTATGCCACTTTTAAAGCAAATGTATTGATTACTGGGTGAAAAAGATATAAAAAAGACAAAACACCGCTGCACTGGTGTGCTAATTTGAATAGGCAAATGATTGCCTCAGTTTTCAGTAAGTCAGACAATAGCAATATAGTATTGAAGGAAGGCTGGCTTTATATAGCAGAATATTGTTTCTTTTGTTTGCCCAGAATGCAAGGTCAACAAGTGTTTAATTTATATGTTATTGAGACACTCACAGCAGTAATGGAGGGCTTCTTGCCATCGCCGGCGGGAGGATGCGTGACGTCTGCTCCGAGGAAGATAACTGGCTGCTGAAACACTGCCGACCTGAGAGCACGAATAGGAACAGGAAAATTAGACTGGCTAATTAAAAATATCACAGGGCTAATTGTTGTAATAAGTTGTTGGTATCATAGACTCAATATTATAACAAATCAACATGGAATTTATGTAGATCAAGGTATTTTTATTTGAATCAATAAATAAATAAATAATCAATTCCAGCCAAATATGCATGCATATAATTTCACTGAAAAGCAAATATGAATGCACCTTTGATGAGGTACCAGGATGTTGTTGATGCCTCCCAGCTTGACGTTGATCTTGAGGCAGAGGTTGGACAGGGTCTGAGGGGACGTCTTCACCACATTTTTCACCTGAACACACTGTGTGGCCATGCCCAAGAGAGTGTCTCCCACACGCTTCACCTCAGCTGGAATATAAAAAGATATACATTTGAAAAACTATAAAATACGTAGACCACTTCTGTGGTCTAAATGTTCACTCAGGATTTAAGATATTTTTACTTCTTCCACAATTTAACCCTGGGGTATTAAAAAAGATTTCTTTGCCCTACATTGGGTTTTGGATTTTATCCCGTTGATTCCAAACTGGTGGTTTGAATATACAGTTTTAATGTTCAGCTTATATGAACCAAATATTGTTTCAATTACATCAAATGGTTAAACTTTTAAAATACATTTGTTATAAAGGTAAAATTATTTCTAAAAACACATTTTTGGTTTGGTCACAACAAACTGATCAGGGAAGATATTGGGGTCACAGTTAAAACTACTGGTTTAGTTAATTTGAATGTTACTACACTGCCTGTCCAAAAAAAAAAAAAAAAAAAAAAGTCACCACCTGAATTTAACTAAACAGATAGGTAAGAGCCTCCCTGCAGTAGGTCAGGTCTGGGTTCAGCAACATTATGTGCCCAAAGAATGAGGTCATCTGACTACCTCCATATAATGAATGACCAGGTTACTCATGGATTTTTTTCTTCCCTGACGACACGGGCTTACAAAATGACAGTGACAGGATTCATCAAGCGCAAACTGTGAAAGAGTGAATCAGGAAGCATGAGACATCATTTTCAGACATGGATTGGCCACCACAGAGTCCAGACCTTAACCCCACTCAGAATCTTTGGGATGTGCTGGAGTGACTGTCTGTCCCCCCAAAAAAGTCACATACTAGTATTCTGTTGGACCACCTTTAGCTTTGATTACAGCATGCATTCATTGTGGCATCGTTTCAATAAGCTCCTGCAATGCCACAACATTTATTTCCATCTAGCATTGCATTCATTTTTTGCCAAGATCATGTATTGATGATGGCGAGTCGGACCAGCACGGAGTCTTCTCCAGCACATCCCAAAGCGTCTCAGTGGGGTTAAGGTCTGGACTCTGCGGTGGCCAATCCATGTCTGAAACTGATGTCGCAACCTCTCTGAACCGCTCTTTCACAATTTGAGCTTGATGAATCCTGGCATTGTCATCTTGGAATATGCTTGGGCCATTAGGGAAGAAAAAATCCATTGATGGAGTAACCTGGTCATTCAGTATATTCAGGTAGTCAGCTGACCTCATTCTTTTTAGTACATAACATTGCTGAACTTAGACCTGACCAACTACAGGGAGCCACTTACCTATTTACTTAGTTAATTCCAGGTGCTGACTTTTTTGGGTGATTTTGCACATTAGTTGTTCAATTGTAGGAATAAATAGATTACGTGTGGCTTATAAGTAATCTGCTTACTTAAGAATATAATCATATAGACCATCAGCTTAACATAAGCTTGTAAGATTGGAGTAATTTTACACAAATAGACAATACCATAGACTGGAGTTTTTCCCGGCAGAATGACAATGATGAGCTGCAGTCCGGAGTAAGTGTTCTTGAGGTGTCTAAACATGGGCTCCACACTGTCTGCTCCCTGGGCATATTTACAAAAACAAGGCTGGCCCTGGATAGGCATCCCAGCATCCTTCGAGATCTTGCGCAGCTGGTCTGTGAAATTTCTGAAAATCAGCAAATGAGGCATTTTAACCAAACATTAAAGAGATCCTCAGAACTCTGTGTGCACAAAAGTGTCATTAATAATGTTACAACTGGAAGACCTTAATCCTAATTCTTTGATTCTAATCTGTTCGAAGAATTTGTCTGGTTCCTTACCATTTGAATGCAATTAGATAGACAAACAACTAGTCAGATGTGAGCAATTTAAATATATGCAATTACACATATTATGCCTTAAAGAGTGTATACCCATTGGAGTATTCATTAGTACTTACTTAAGGACTTCCTCTCTGCACTGTTTCTGCGGGGCAAAGCATGCAATAGCCCACACTTTGATCTCAATGCCGTTATAAAACTGCTTCCCCCTCATGTCCCAGACGCCCTGGTTGGGAGTAGCAATGGCACGATTCTGTAGAGAAAATCGGAACATGAGCAAAACAAGAAGTTAAGAAACACATGCAATTTAATGAAAACGCGAATTAACAAGACATTACCCGTCCTCCATACTGCAGGATAGGAGCTGGGAGCACCCTGCCTGTCACCTCAGCCATGTCATCTTTCACCTTGATCCCAAACTCCTGGATGTATGGGTCTAGGTTGAAGTTAGCATTTTTCATCTAAAGAGACAAAAGACATCATATAAAATCTTACAGTCTTAATAATGTTTTAAATAATTGCTCATATATTTGCCACCAAACCAAATGCACCACTCACCAGCCGGCTGATCTCCTCTTGTCTGTCTGGTGCAGAGCGAGCTGTGGCTTTGATCATAGTGGAGGTCTGATTATCTGTCAGTTTCTTGATACACCGCTGACCTGCTACAATGTTACAGACCTAGTACAAAAGAAAAGCCCAGATCTTTATTTCTTAGTAATTCACTACATCTAATATTAGTTTAAATCTTCAAGTCAAATACCTCCAAAGGCAGGTAGGTGTGCTTTTGTTCCTGGCCCACTTGTAGACAGGGCAGGTGGGGGTATTTTAGCTGCAGATTGTACTTCTGTTTGAAGTACTGGGCCACTGTACATTCTACTGTCTGCCCACTTTCGAGCTGGAGGGGAAACCTTAAAAGTAAAAGTCATGTCAATCAATAATTTATATTATATTAATAACTTGGGTAAAATCTTTGTCTGATTTCACCTAGACCAGTGTTTGAGAGAGCAGTACTTTTTTGTATACATTTATATACATTTATTTATACATTTTATTTATACATTTATACATTTATATACATTTATATACATTATACAATTGTATACATTTTTGTGTGGTACTGGCAAAGCCTAGAAAGTTATAATTTTATTATATTTCATTATTCAAATTCAAAAACATATTCATGGATACTATTGTTTTTGGATTATAATAATGTTTGCTTTGTCTTTAAACCTGGTTTAAGAATACAGTAAATTCTAGTTTAGACCTTGTTGATGCAGTATAGGCAGCAGTGATGGTACTCCATGGGAAATGTTTCAGAATCACAAAACAAGACTATGACTATACGCATATTGAGACATACTGTAGTTGTATTAGTGCTGCCTCCTAGTGTGCAGCGATTTGCATTTTTGGCAAAGGTTTAAGGTGAATTCCCTTCCTGACAGAACCCTTTCCATTTATCCAGGCTGGGGACTGGCACAAAGAGTACACTGGCTTGTGACCCTCTGTGGTTGGATTAGAAACTAGTATTAACTGTATAACATTAATATAGCTTAAACAAGTATAGTAAGTAACTAAGCTCAGATTTAAACCAGGACAAAACACGTCTTAAACGGTCAGAAACTTTTTTCTTCTGAATTGCAGAAAACCTAGGGATCATCTGTGAGACTTTATGTCATAAAAACTGTATTATTAAAGATTTTATTCTGCTGACACTCTGATTAGTTGCCATGGTAAATTAGAGTAGAGAAAGTCTCTATTTAAGTGTGAGATTACATCCTATTACACAGGAAAACAATGCTAAAAAGAAAAACAAACTGCTAAAAAGAGGAAGCAAGCTAAGTAAAGCTCAGATAAAAATTAGCGATGCAAGACGTGATGTTTAAAGAGACGGAGATAATTGCTGAACTGAATCAGGCTAAAGCTAATCTCAGAGCTAGAAGTTTCAGGTGAGCTCCAAATTTCAGTTTGAGGTCAGTGGTATTTTTATGTGGCAAATTGGTTAAGTTTTACATTGATAGTAAAATAATAGCAAATACAAAGAAGCTATACTAAGTGATGGGGTTGGAAACGCTATAGTTGACAGTATTCTTTGTAACAGAATCCGAGACAACAGTAGTAAAACCAGGTAGTTCAGCTATAATGATTCAAAACAACTCATTTTCTGATAAACTTTGCTCTCTTAACTTGAACGGTACGTTCACACCGAACGCAAATCTGGAGTCAAATTCGCGTCATTTGCGTCTAGTTGGAGGCTTGGACAATTTGAATTCACTCGCTTCATTCGCGTGAAATTTATGCGAATAGAGTGAATTGTTCGCTTCACTCGCGTCAAATGAGGGGCATGGCCGCTAGGGTTACTCCCACCTGAGCCTCTATAGGTTTGCTCACCTGTGTCCCGTGTGGCTGCGAGGACTTCTCTCCCCAGGACACTACTACTGTACAGCTGCATTAACTCCAGAGACAGAGCTGAGACAACCTGGGGTTATTTCTGGTACCCCAGGCTAGCTCTCTCTAATAATAATAATACATCAAACTTATATAGCGCTTATTAGGACACTCAAAGACGCTTTACATATACAATAAATAAATAGATCGGGGACGGCGGGTGGGGGAGAGGCGGTGGAGAAGGTCAGAGAGGTAAGGAGGGGCAAGGTTATTGAGCGCTTTAAAGGTGATAAGAAGGAGTTTGTAATGAATGCGGTATTGAACTGGGAGCCAATGGGGCTATTGGAGGATGGGGTGATGTGGTCTCTCGAACAGGTGTAGGTGAGTATCCGGGCAGCTGAGTTCTGTATGTATTGCAATTTTTGGAGATTGGTGGAAGGAAGTCCATAGAGAAAGCTATTGCAGTAGTCGAGTCTGGAGGTTATGAAGGCATGGATGAGTATTTCTGCAGTGGAGTGGGAGAGGCAGGGACGAAGACGAGTAATGTTGCGGAGGTGGAAAAATTATGTTTTGGTGATATTGTTAATGTGGGATTTGAAAGAGAGGGTGGAGTCCATTATGATGCCAAGGTTGCGGGCAGAGGGGGAGGGAGTAACAATGTGGCCGTCAATGGTGTAAGTGGGGTATCGTCTGTACACAGGCTCTGTATTTGCAATGTTTTGGAGAGTGCAATAACTGCTAATATAACAAGCACATCTAAGTAGACTATTTTGGTAAAGTCACCCCCCCTTTATATTTAATTGTGCTTATTTGTGTGTTCTTGTTGTCACGATGATCAGAGTGAGCCTCTGTCTCAGGCTTGTATCACATATAACACAGCTATAACCACAGCACAGTTACACAGAGCCTAAACAACCATTTATTTTTATACTGCTTTCTATCAGGGCTGTTTGGGGACTAGATCCTTTTCATTGCTGCCTTCATAAAAGTAGAAGAGCTGTTGTAGATTGTAGCATATAGCTCCAGGTTCACTCCGACAGCCTCGATGATTGTTTTGCTGGATCTCCGCTGCAGGTATCTCCCCGTTACATCGTACATAACCACGTCACTGCTACAGCTGGTCCCTGATTGGTTAACACGCCACAAATATTCTCCAAAGCTCAACTATTTCAACTTCAGTGAACAGAGTGTTGGACGCAAATCTGCAGTGTCCGCTTCATTCGCTGAGTCGCTTCTTCGCGGGACTTGCGCATCAAACACTCAATTTGCGTCATTTGCATCAATTTGCCGCAGATCTTTTATTTGCATCTGAACACGCCTTTACATAGACTTAAATCACTCGCGCCACTTTCGTTCAGTGTGTCCCGTGTAAAAGTGAATTGGCAAATGATTCACGTCCAATGCTCTGTTTGCTGGAGTTTAAATATTTGAACTTTGGCGAATATTCATGGTGTGCTAACCAATCAGGGACCTCCTACAGTGATGTGGTTAAGAACAATGTATCAGGAGGAGATCCCTGCCTCGGAGATCCAGCAAAACAATCATTGAGGCTTTAGCATGGACCCGGCATTTTAAGCTACAGCCTACAACAGCTCTTCTACTTTTAAAAGACAGGAAACAAAAGGATCTATTCCCAAAACAGCCCTGACAGAAAGCAGCATAAAAATAAATGGTTGTTTAGGCTCTGTGTGACTGTGCTGTGGTTATAGCTGTGTTATATGTGATACGAGCCTGAGACGGAGGCTTGCTCTGATCACTAGAAAAACAAGAACACACAAATAAACACAATTAAATATAAAGGGGGGTTAACTTTACCAAAATAGCCTATTGAGATGTGCTTGTTACAGTATATTCGCAGTTATTGCACTTGCCAAAACAACAGAAAATACAGAGCCTGTGACTAGACTATACCCCACTAAAACCACTAGAGAGAGCTAATGTACCAGAAATAACCCCAGGCTGTCTCAGCTCTGTCTCTGGGGTTAATGCTGCTGTACAGCAGTAATGTCCTGGGGAGAAGACCTCGCAGCCACACAGGACACAGGTGAGCAAACTGAGACTGGCTCATTTGGAAGTAGCCCTTGTGGCCATGCCCCTCATGCCCCTTAGGCCTATTCGCGCGAATTTCACGTGCAAATGAAACGTCCAACTAGACGCAAATGACGCAAATCTGACGCCAGATTCATGTTCAATGTGAATGTACCATTAGGCCCCCTACACACTGGCTGCGTCTGCCGCAGCTGCGAGTCTCAGACCCACACCACAGACCTGCAAGGTTATTCCCACTGGCTGCGTGAGCAGCTTGCTGCTGGCAGCTCCTTCTCTACAGAAAAGCCATGCAAAAGTCAATATGAGAGTACAGCCACATATAATAGACCTATGGTGACTATATTTGACTAAAGAGGCGTATGTTTACTATCTCTGTAGGCTGGTCATTGCAAACGCAAGACTTTTTACAGTAAAAATGAAAGTCCTAGTTCATGGTTCATCAGAGCAAGAAATCCCCCGAACATTGCATCAGGTATGGGTAATGCTCATGGTAGCTGCCAAAATATTGAGTGAAAAACTAAGGGTGCTCCGATCGATCGGCCGCCGATCATGATCGGCCGATCATGGCTAAAAATAGAGTGATCGGTGATCGGTAAAATGGGCTGATCAGAAGGGCCGATCAAATTACAATAAACACGCGAGGCTCTCACATTTACTGTCCTGCAACTCCGGTTTGATTAAACAGCAGTAGCGTTATTTTAGCAGTGTTTTTAAGTTAAGCCCTGGTTATAACTAACACAAACCTGCCCTGGAGGCGCTGCTTTGTGTCCCCGCTGTGTCCCCGCCTGCTTTAGGAGCGCACGGGACAGAACCGAGGCGCAGCAGTGCGTGTATTTGCAAACACCAACGTAAATAGAGCTACAGCTAACCCGCTAACAGTTACGTTAAAAGGATTAAGAAAGTTCAGAGTCTGCCTGTGTCTTGTTGCGCGGAGAAAACTGTGCGTTTTGTGGCTTAAACTGCACCAAATGGCTGCTAATGGAAAGAGAAAGTAAAAAGGCAGCCCATGTGTCCGTGTGTCTGAGAGGAGCACCTTTCATCGTTGTCTTCTCTGCTCTCTTTGCACGTTTTCTTCATTCAGACGTTGTCAAAACTGGCAGCAGGAGCTGTCTGCTCTTTAGTCCACTGTGTTTCAACCTGGTTTGGCTGCGCGTTACGCGGACACAGGCGCTGCACCAGCGGACTCGCATTAAAGGAACCAATTAAGAACAGCTGATTTTTACATCAGCGGAGCATTCAAACAAAGCCACAGACACTGGGCACACATTAAAGACCAATAATGCAACAAAACCTCTTCTAAAACAAAAATAAGTAGAATTTTGTTGTTCTTTTATATTTACAAAGGCTACAGTATTTTTCAAATGGAACTAATAATAGCCTGCATACAATACATTACTACATTGAAGACCACGTGATCGGTATCGGCCATGATCGGTATCGGCCGATCACAGCAGAGGCTGATCGGTGATCGGCCTCAAAAACCCTGATTGGAGCACCCTTATGAAAAACGCAACCCACCAGCAGCCGCAAGCGTAAAAAATTGGCAAGGGTTTGATTTTCTAGGATAGTCGCGCCAGAGCCCGGTTTGACAGGTCTGTCGAGCATCACGTCTCATGCGGGCAGTGTGGTTTGCTCTAGTCTGCTAAGCTGGGTGCTGAAGTGAAAACGGCTCCCTGACACTGTCGCCACGCTGCAGTTACACATCCAGTGAGTATGGGGCCTTAGAACTACTAATCTAAAAGACTGAAATACATACGTCTGGTGGCTGGCAGGACGTCGGGTGACATTGCATACTCGGTATTTCCTCTTCATTTGTCCACAGTGGGTCACTTCCACTTTTAGACCTATAGCAAGACAACAACATAGAAGATTTAAAACAATCTCTAGGTTGATCAAACGTATTTGCCAATAATATATAAATAAAACTGGCTTTTTCAAGGTATTATGAAGGCATTTCAGTAGGGTCACCTCACCTTTAATCTCCTTGGTAAAGCGCACTCTTTGTGAATCTGTAAGTGTTTTTGGCTGTTCGTCTATGTTGCGAATATCCAAAACTTCACACATGAACTCAATTACAGGCTGGGCTTTGTAGAAGGCCGTGGCGGACACTGGAGGGAGACAGAGAGCAAAAAAGTCCTTAGTAACAGAGGAAAGCTCTTAATGAATTGTTGGTCACAGAAAACTGTGTTTTTATGAGATTTTAATACATTCTATAGGTAGGATGTTAGGTCTAACTAGTAGGCTTACTAGTATGTTGATGATGACCATTCATGTTTTGTTGGAAGGGATGGCAGACGTTTTTGTGACTTTCTGCTTCCTCATCCAAAGTCAGCATGCTGAGCTAACCCTAGTGACTCCGGTAACTGCTCTGTGTCAGGGTTAGACTGACTCACCATCAATATTAAGCATCATCTTCCACATGGCGGGACGTACAGACTGGTGAAAGCCAAACCAGACCTCCCGACCCCCTCCGAGCGGGTGGTAGTATCCCTCAGGTGGGGAAAAGAATGAACGCCCCACTGGAGTATACCTATAAGAAAAGAACAAAGAAAATATATATGAGTATAATTTTATCCCTGTTTTCCTAAATTTCTTTTACGCTGTGTCATTGTTTCATGTAATTAGAACCATATTTACTGTTAATAAGCTGAACATTGAAACTACTGTATATTTAACCTTCCCACAATCTGCAAATCACTGACCTAGGCTTTATTATATAGCATTTTTTTAGTTGAGCATGTAATGGCAATATCTGGCCAATAAAGGAGCTACTCTCAAGTTAGGGACACCTCCTCCTCCCATGTTGGGGTACATGGCTCCTCAACATTTAATCAATGGCAGGTCTAATGCCAGTCAAGTTGAAGGTAAGCTCTTAACTTCGGTTTGATGTAATGTCATCTTATTTCAAAGTAGTGACTTGGTTGAGTTTTCTTTTTAAAATAAAAATAAGAGGGTTAATAATAGCTATGGTAGTGTTGTGTGTGGCTGGGACTGTAATGGAAGGAGTAATGCAGCTTTAAGTCACATTTTTCTAAAGGCTGAAGAGTTTCTTTTGTGTGTTACTAGAATATCCAGCATAAAGTGTTTTTCAGATCCCTCAGGAAATTCATCACATTTCCTTTTCTGGGCTGCTCAGCATTGCAGATTTGACACTGTCACACAGGTATCATTTGACCATTAAGTGAATTTGACTCTGACCTTTTTTAAATGCTGCATGCACATAATAAACAAGCTAGAATGGGATATCATGTAGCTGTGTGAGTGCATGTCTAAAACAAGATACAGTTTCTCTATATTCATAAAACAATACCTCATAGAGGCTAGGTGGCGCATGGCGACGTCCAAGGCTTGAACTGAGTCGAGGGGGACCTGCAACCGGCCGCTGACCAGTGTTTCCTGCAGCAGGCGCCATGACACCTTGGCCAGCCAACGGATTGACACCTTAAAGATCCGGTCCTTACCCTCTCCCGGGATTGTTACCTCAAAATCCACCTGAGAACACAAAATTTAAGGACCAGAGTTACGTACAGCTAAACAAAGATTACATGTTTGCATGATATTGGGAACTTACAAATAAATTCTACATTTATCGAAGCTAATGAAAATATATTATATTAACTTAAACTGACTAGCTTTTTCTTTCCTTTGGTTGCTCCCTTACCAGGTCGCCACATCAAATTAAGTTGGCAAGTTTTTACACCCGATGCCCTTCCAGCCACATATTGTGACTGGAGTAGGTAATGTCGGTGAAGTGTCTTGCCAAGCTCACAACAACAGCAGGCAGTCGGTCAGAATGGGAATCGAACCGCCTCTGCTTCACGCCCCCCTCCCTTTTTTGTTTAACAGATTTAATCAAACAAATAAAACAAACTTTTAGCATTACAAAATATTATATAATATTTTGAACTGGGATGTACTTCATATTTTTGTTATCTTAACTTCAATATCCATATGAGAGCTGTTTTTATAGTACTTAGTGTACTTTTGTGTACCATTTTATGTAATGGACATTTGACTCTTTGTATACCAAAAGTGAAATATGCAGTTAGCCTGTATGCAGATGTTGTTATTAATATTTAATGTTTAAAATATTTTTCAGGCTTAGATTTAATGAATTTAATACAGAACAATAAGCGTTAGAACAATAAGAGCCAAGAGCTTCGCCGTGGTGTAAGCACAAAGACTAAATGTGAGTTTGAAACATTATAATGACTACATTTTGCAGTGGTTGTCGTAAAAAAAATATATTATTAACAAAATGTTGTACTTTTGCTATATATACTGAGTAGGTTGTTGTTCTACCAGTATTGTGGAGTTTCCTGTATTTTCTAACTTGTTGTAATGTTATGAGGATTATTCCGCAACACCTTTGGAAAGCCACACCAATAAGCACCCACCTTCTCACTCCCAATTGGAAGTGCTAGCACCGTGTAGATATTTTTTTTGCCATCATACACAGGCTTCCTGTCGCCAAAGAGCTGCGGCTTGAAGTGTTGCACCATGTATTCCACCACCTCCCTGCGAAAAGAAAAACAATATTAATACGAGCTGCCATTGTTTTGTACGCATAAAAGGGGAGGTGCAAATCTGCCAATTAAACCTATCTCCCAATCACCACCCTCTGTGAAAAAATATCGATCAGGGCATTCAGCTGCTGGATGCAATATTTCATGGTCAAGGGGGGAAGGAGAGGACAAAAAGATGGAGGGGTGGACAGGGGGCCACTTTTCAATGCGCTGTGCCTTGGCCTTCACATAAGTATGGGGGATGAGTACTGCTCTGAAAGGGACAGGGTCAAAAGGTTGTGATCTTTGAATGCCTCTTGGAACCTTTGTTAGAACCTTAATGGCAAAAGAACTTAAAGCAAAACAAAGTTATATGTTTTACACTATGAGAGACTGGTATATAGAACTCACAGTTATCTGAAATAAAGAAGGAACAGATTTGTGCTTGGGCGTTCTATGGTCAGCTATATATTTCAGCTGTTACACTTCAGCAAAGTATTATCAATAAATCCAGAATGCTTTCACAAAAGTCATTAATACGAGACAATAGCTGAGAAGAAAATGAAAAGCTGAAATAACTAAAAAAACAATAAATTTAAAACAAAACACAAAATTTTTGCTCAATCGGTCAACTAGCATGAAACCAATGCTCAGTCATACAAAAGCTGACCTTTTATACTGGTACATTAATTAATAAAGGGGAAGTCTCAGTCAATAGTCAATAGCCGAATACCTGAAAAAGTATAATAATAATAATAATAATAATAATAATAATAATAATAAAATAATTATGACATTTGGTTAGTAAGGCTTGACAATAAAGTTAAGTCAGAACTTAACTGAGGAAAACTTTAATAGCTGTGAACATGAATTGAGTGTTCCCTCTATGTTATCCTAACTGGGTATACACTGAGTGGTTTACACATCGAATACAAGGTCTTCCTCAAGCAGACTGCAAGTCAAACAAGAGCCAAGGTTAAAGGGTCAGTTAAGCTTGATTCACTTTTGACTCCGCCATCTGTCTGGTCTAAACACTAGGACTCTGCTGTAGAAAAGAAGACCATTTATATAACTTGAAAAGCCAGACTCATTGCTTACGAACAGTAACTGTACGGTCTCATTAACCTACACTTCTGATTGTTGAATCACCAACAGCAAATTGTATTCTGGATCTTTTGTGAAAAAATATGATTTTATTTAGTCTTTATTATCAAGGTTTGTAATATATGATCAAGTTTAGCCTGTACTGTACATACAAAATTCTCAATGGCTGGTTGGTGCACACCACTTGTCAACTTTGAATTAATGGCTGTCAGAGGAAAGAAAATGACAATTATAGTGCTGAATATGTCTGAATCTGAATATCTGAATATGTGTATACAACAATAGTGCAAAAAACATGCATAGAGAGGAAAAGCTAAGAGATACACAAATATATATTGACAATTAGGCATTGCAAAGATAACTGTATTTACATGAAATAACTAAGTAACTAATAACAAAGAAAACAAAGAAAAAGATGGCATTGCAATTTTATTTTAACAAATGGGACATTTTTTTCTTATTAAATATCACTTGTAGCAACACAAAAATTTTGCTGGATAAATTCATAATAATTGCTATCTATGCATATGAAATATTAACACCTGTGGATAGATTTAGTCCAGGATGTAAGTTAAAACCCAGACACAGATTACCTGTTGACTCGTCGAGGGCACTTGTCCGGCTTGATGTCCACCTCATAGTGGTACACATCCATCTTTGGAATCTCCACCTCAAAGTAGTTGGCCAGCAGCTTGATGGGCTTGCCCACTGTGCCCATGCCCGGCCGGCGGGGGGCATGGAACACCTGCTGCAGGGGTGGGGGGAAGACCCCCATGGGCACTGCAAGCACAAGAGATAGGAAGACATAAACTCCCTGGTAATACCACATTTGAGCTAGTTATGAGACAACAGAGTGGGCATGATCAATTTAGATTCATAGACATTAAAAATCAGCAATAATGGTTTTGAAGTACATTATTTTTAGTATAATATTTAGTATATCTTTTTTACATTTGCAAAAAAACAAAAAATTCACACCTTAGCATTGCCAACGTTGATAAAACACCCTGATTAATTTTACTCAGTAATTTGAGCATTTTTCCCACTTCTGCCTAGCGGCTTGGAAATGACTTTTTCAAATGGGGTTTAACAATACAGTATTTAAAGAAAATTCATTCAGAGCAAAACAGGTGACACAAAAATTTAAGATGGATGTTAGTAAACTGTTATTAACAGATGCATTTGTTATTAGTTATTAGTCATAACATGGTTTCTATAGATTTTAGAAGTAAATAATACAGTATATAAAGTAAAGAAGCTCAGTGGCACATAAAAAATGTTGATGAAACCTTTTTATCAACTGAATTTATTCCTGAAGAGCTGTACTCCAATACTTATGCTTACGTTCATTGACTATGCATTTACTTTTTAATTATTAGGAACTATGTGAACTTGATGATGATTATGGCGCACCACAGGAACATATATAACGGCCCGATTTTGGCATTTTTTAGATAATCGGCCATTGTCCGATTCCTGCACTTTTATGCCGATTTTTGCTCAGGCACTTGTCCGGGCAATCATGTGACTGAAGGACCACAGCTTCCCCAGCCATCTGGTAGCAGTTTGGGCTCTTCTCATTGTAAATGCATTTTGTAGCTCTCCAAAGCTCTACCTGCACAGCAAGTTTCATTGAGATTGCCTTATCGGTTTTCTCAACTGTTCTCACTGTCAATTCATTAGAGACCATTGTGGCAGGCAGCCCTTTTACAGAGCTGTGAGATTTGAAATTAAAATGCTTTGGGAAGTTCTGAGAAGCAGCTCAGAGCGTCCTCAATCATCTTTTAGCATTATGGCATCACTGCAGTTCTCAGGAAACATCCAAAATCGCTTCATCTGGCCTGAAAAGCTCAAAGCAGCAATAAAAAGATGTTGCTAATTTCTCTGGCATAGAACCTAATCGAACAAAAAATCTAAATGCATTTATGCAACTCTCCTCCAGCTCTACACACAGCAAGTTAACCTTATTTGTTTTCTCAATAAAGTCATCTTTAACTGTCAATTCTAAGACATTTGTTTGCTCTTTAATAAGCAGTGCTAAAATAGATTGATATCGGCCCCCAAAAATTGGCAGTGTTTATCGGTCATCGGCTACTCTGAATTTTTCAGAATTTTAAAAAGCGCCATCAGCATCAGCCATACTGGTTGACCTCTAACAGTAACTGTTGAAAGGTAAGACCATGTATAGTTTGCTAAAGTAGTTGTTTGAATATAAAACAAAGTTAAAATTGTTAGGGCAAACAGCCTCTGGTCACTTAGTCGGTCAATGAGGTGTCTTGGTGGACTAAAATTTTATCAGTTGATTAGTTGGATCCACTCTATCGATAAAGTTTGCATAATTTATTGCCCAACTTTTATTTTACTTTTTTTTCAGTATGGGATAGTAGATTTTAGATAACACTATATTTCACAGCCATCTTTTCCAAATGTTTTATCACCTAATTAATGTGAAGTGAAGTCACTTGTTTGTATAAGACGTAAGTCCCCCCACATATCCTTTGGTAGCATGGATGTATAATAAGACCTGGATGGGGCACCGCCCCCTCTCCCCTGATGCCAAATTTCCTAGTGGCCGCTCCGCAGAACTGCAGCGAAAAATCCAATGCGGCCCAGAAAGCATTTTTCCCATAGAGCACAATGTAAAAAGAAACGCCTGGTGTTCGGCTGACAGGGCACCTACAGGTGAGAAAATGGTCGGATTTTGTAGTGTTTATTATCAATTTTCACACCATGGACTTTTTCCCACTTCGAAATCTTTAATTTGGCTAAAAAATAATTTTTTATGGTTTGTGACATCACCGCTCTAGCCCACCATCACGCCTATTGATCAGAGCCGTCACCGCTCTAGCCCAAACCATAAAAAGTTATGGCACGATGGCGTGGCTGCCATCATGCACCTACAGCCCCTCTGACCACCACAAACCACACTGACACATTTATACAGGCAAGGTGGGTGAAGTGTCTTGCCCAAGGGCACAACAACAGTATGCAATGCTGCCAGCGGGGTTTGAACCGCCGACCTGCAGGGTAGTGGGCAAGCTACCAACTGAGCTACTGCCGCCCCCATATAAATATAGTCATATAGTCAGCAGTTTTAGGAAATGATGGAATGTTGTAAATATCACTGACAACATTTTATATGCTACATTTATCAGATTCAGTTATTCCTGTCCTGAGTTGATAATGAACCTTTATAATTTTTTGCTTAATAAAATGTGACTTTTTTAAAGAGGTAATAATAATAGCTCTTATAAATGCCTACCGCACTGTGCTTAATAGAAATAATGGGTAAAATCAATCAATCAATCAATTCTGGCCTTGATGACTTTAAAAATAGATCTCGAGCCGAAAAAGGTTGAGGACCACTGGTGTAGTGTGTTGTGCAGCTTGAGCTCTGTGCACTTTGGTAGTGCTAGCTAACTATCTTAGCTCTCCGTGCAGTTTGTTCGTGCTTGTTTGGTTAGTAGTTAATGTTAGCTAGCTACTAGCGGCTAGACAGCTGTGTATTAGTTAACATTTGTTAGCATTTAATGTTGGCTGGAATGGTAGCTAGCTTACAAGATCACAGCTATTTAGCCGCTACTAACCCGGCACGAACAAACTGCACAGAAAACTAACTCATTCAAGTAACTCACATTCCTCCACAGTAATTCAGAGTAGGTAGTGTTGGAGGAGTAAAGAGTTGTGATGGATGAGAGGGAGGAGAGGAGGAAAATGGACAAAACTATATATTGCACACTCTTCATTAGCATGTAAACTGACAGAATAGCAGTTAGGAGAGTCAGTTTCATTGTGCATCAGGTTCTTTGTTGGGACTGCTATAGTGTGTTCAAGGAATTTCTGTACTGTGCACAGTGTTTTTGCACTGCATTTATCTTCTGTAATTTTGTACAGGAGAGATTTTTGTTGGACTCTAAGAGTAAACAGGCTGGCCTTTTCATTTTGTATAATTTTATTCTATTTTTTTATTTTGCTGTGCAAAACAGTGTTGTTTAATAAACTATATTAAAGATTTTTTTGTATTTATTTAAGATACATTATGTTTTTTATTAATCAAACAGCAGAAAAATTAGACTAGTTAGACTAATCATCCACTTAGTCATTAGATTAGTCGACTAATCGATAAGATAATCGCCCGATTAATCGTTTTAAAAATAATCGTTTACCCCCAGCCCTATGATAGACTAACAATTTCTCTGGTCAACTACAGCCCTACACAACATTTGTACATGTTTTAAAAGCCAATGCTTTTGCAAAAGGTTTCTTTAAGGATGTATTCAAACTTGCAGTGTTTGGTTCGCTTCAATTGAACCCTGGTGCGCTTTAAGGGACAGTCCGGTTCATCTGAGCAGCTGTGAACGTGCAATCAGACTCAGGTGCGCACCAAACAAGTCAACTCTGGTCCTCCTGAAATCAGAGGTCTCGGTTCAATGAGCTTTGAGCCCTGGTGCGCTCCTGGTCTGGTCCAGGTGAAGTATGAACGCAGCGCTGACTACCAAACTACGGACTAACGCCAGGGAGTGGACTACAGCACTGTTTACCAAGGGCATAGAAACATACGCACATCTAACATTACTAAAATACATATATACTGTAAATAAAATGTATTTAAAAGGATGCTAACATTAGTAAACAAATGTAAAAACACTGCCGAAACAGCACAGATTCCATATTACTCACAGAGAGAGTCCACAGTAGTGTGTTCAGTCGATATCACTGCTCTACCTGTAAAACTTCATTAAATAATAATTAAAGTGTGCCATATGATATTATTGGGATATATGGAGCTGAAGAGGCAGACTTTTGATCAATAGATGAACAGGGTCTCTTCTTCCCAAGTTTCTTTCAGCAAAAACTGATGTGCTGCCCCCTTACAGGCGAGGTTAGTTACCACTCCCTCAGTCAGTTAAGTTCGTCTGACAGAGCTCAGTGTGAACTCAAACCGATGACATCATCGACACAGGTGAGAAATTTTGCCCCAAAGCAGACCAAGACCTGCAGACCAGCAAGTGGGAAAATACTTAAGTGTTGTCCAGGCACTGACATCAGAACTCAAGAAAAGGCAGCATTAGAATTGGGCGATATCCATTTTTTCATACGGTCTCACCGTCCCCAAATTATACCGGGTTATACGGCATTTAACCCCGTGGCACTATGGGTAATGGCCCCGTTTACCCATAATGCCATGGGGTTAAATGCAATCAATAAATGCAAGTAATAGCAAACTTACACCATGACAGAAATTATCGGCCGCCTGCAATCAAACTTGGTCAAACTTGTCCATTATATAATATTTGTACGCATTTCATTTAGTCTAACACTATCATATCATGTAATAAAACATGTTATTAAATTAATAATTATAAAGCCACAGAGTAACTAATTGATTTGCTCCAATCACAATCAATGTCTACTTACTTTGTAGGCCATTTGATGAAAGTTCTGCATCAAATGGTGCAGTCCTTTCATTGAACTTTGAAAGGACCTTGTGTAGTCCTATAATATATCAAGTAATAATAATTTGAGTACTATGTCTACTTGAATACTAGAATATTAAAGATGGGCAGAAAATGGAATTCTTTGGAAGCAGAAGAAAGAAAAGTTTTCCCACTCAAAATGTATAAAGTAAAGAACAAATTACCTATAATGCATGTTCAAGTCATACATTTCACAGGTTTTATAGTTCATACAGAAATACAAATTTCATACAAGATCAGATTACATTCATGCATTAAGTACAAATAGCCTATTGTCTTGTCCAACCGCTGTTATCTCTATCAAAGCTTCATTTTGGCGTCAAATAAACCCAAGAGGCCCATCGCTTTCGTCACACTGGCGGGCAATTCTAAGTGGCTGTAGAAGTTGCATGTTTCAAAAACCGACCCTGCTCCAGTCAGAAGGGGGTCCCAGACTGGGTGCTACATGTGAGCCTCAGTGACTCCTGCTTGAGAGGGGCCCATGCCTTAACCTTTGGGTCCCGAGAGAGCGGCCCTCCTCCAGCACAACAAAGACCCCAGCTGCCCCGATCCTCTATGTCCCAGCCGCACACACAAGCGCACGGTCGCACCGCGGAGGGAGTGCCCTTGCCCTGGCGAACACACACACACAAACACGGGGCCCCCCTCGACATTCTCAGCCTCACCATGGAGACGCCACGGCAACACGGTATTGTCATGGATATCAGGGGAGCGGTGTGTGTTGGGGCTGTTGGTGGAGATGGGGAGGAGGTAGGGTGCCACTTTGGTCATGTTGAAGAGACCTTGGCCTTTTTGGGTCCAACAGTAAGCACGTTCCCACTGCTGGCCAAAGGCACCTGTGCACCCTAAAATAGGGCTGCTATGTTCTACGTATTAGCAATAAGGAGAACATAGAATCTTCTGCTAGTGGTACTCAGCAGTCTTAGATCTGATATAGTGCGACTTCAATTTAATGTGAAGACCACTGCTTAAGCCCAATGTTGTCCTTCATATATAGGTCTTGTTTTGTCCTGGTTTAATCTTGGTTTAGTCTTTTTTTTTTTTTTTTTTTTTTTTTGTTTAGGTTAATTTGGCTCATGTTAGTCCATCAAAGTTTGTACTTTGAAAGCCAAATATGTTCTGAGGTGGTACTTAGTGGGAAAAGTGTGAGAATCCCTGATCTATTATATTTCCCCTTTTACAAGTGAAGTTTGCTTTTAAATATATAAAAAAGCAAAAGACTCTGGGCTTATTTCCGCTGGTTAAAGCTAGGGCTAAACCAATGTTAAAGGCAGAACCAAATCAACCAAGCTTAGGGTATGGCTAAACAAGGTCTAAAATTAAATTATATGTAGACAAGATCTAAACTAGAACTTTATTTGGATGAATTATAAAGTTTATTGGGGGCTCTAATTGGACAATATTTTTGGTGAAGTAAAACTCTATTATTTGCAACATAACTGATACCGGGTGATATTTCATTTACAATAATTTAGCAATACACTCTGTAACCCAATTCCCAATTTCCCAAAGTGGAAAAGCCTAGCCTTAAATAGCCACTGTGGAAATTCTTGGGTCAAGTATGTTTCATGTGCGCTTCAGAAAAATGCAGTATGAAAAGACTATTAGAAATACTGCAATGACACCATGGGCAGCAATCTCAAAATTGCTTCTTTGCCTTCTTCTTTAATGGATTTAGAATAATGGACTTAAAATAAAAAATACATGACTTTCTGTTGTCAAGCTAGGGCTTATTTCAATATTGACTACACCAAGACAAAACAACCATAATTAAAATAATATGATTAAACCGAGATTAAACCATGGTTAAATCTAGGGCTGGGTGTATACTGTTGTATACTGATTACAGTCCTTTTTTTTCCCCACTTATGATATAAATTTTCAATATACCATGATACCGGAGAATAAAGAAAAATTGTTGCAGGAACTAAAAACTGCAGAAGAAGACCTAGAGAACAACTTGAATATTTGGTAGTACTTTTTTTTTACTCTAATATTTTAAGTTGTATTTGAATTGTTTGTTTGCCAAGACAACATAAACAACCATAAGCATTTAAATTTGAATTAATATGTTATTGAACACAGTGAACATGATTTACTGTCATACTGCCTTAATTGTGAAAAATAATGTGATATACATTTTTGGTCATATCGCCCAGCTCTACCAATACCAGAAGTTTTTATTTGGATGAACCAGTTTGATACAAGGCCATAAAAATAAGTGTCTATTATTATCCAGATGATGATAATATTGACTTTATTGTCACAGGAGTAGTGCTTTGCTATTTCTGGTGATACTGCAATATAGATATATTTGCTATTATATGCAGTCCTCCTCCCAAACTGGAAAAGCCAAGCCTTAAATAGCCACAGAGGAAACCCTTGGGTCGAGCACGTTTCACCATCATATGCTCTCCAAACCTCACATGCCAGACTGACATAAGGATTAGCTTTAAAATGTGAGTTCTACTTGGCATTCTCCGCGGGCGTCCTCTGTGTATCAACGCGCAAAAATCACACTTCGACACAATGCATCTGCCAAAACACGATAAACACGGGGTCCCTGCGTGCGCTCGCCACACATGTGCGAAAGAGCGCGTACGCTATGTGTGTCCAGACTTTGTTGTGATCTGAGCGCACTCACACAAGGCGCTAACAGACTCTTCACGGCCGTGCCAGTGAAGGCAGATGGTGAGAAACGCAGCCAGGGCTCTCACAAACCCCCAAGACAATAGCTGTCTTTCCTGGTGGTAAGACTTGAAGCGGCGCTTTAGTTCTGCATCGCAACAGGAGCGCACTCACTGCTCACGGTTTTGGCGATGACGTAACGTGTTGTACCCATATGGGAATGTTGATCACTTGCATCATGTTATGGTGTACAAACAGGGATGGGCTTTGCTTGAAATAACTTTATAACTTAGTTTAAATTTATGATTCCAAATATAGCTTTACATATAAAAGCGTGATACTTATTGTTCCTTCCCTGTAGTAAATGATTACACCAAGCCAATTACATCACTGAATTGGAACAGCCAATTATGCCCCGTGTTTTGCCAAACTCACTGGCTCTGTGAATAACTGGCTGCTGACCATGAGCTAAATATGAAAAAGCTTCAACATGGACAACAGATCATTACTTAAACATAAAAGAAGACATAAGATGTTTCAGGTCCTTATTGTGATAAAGTTAATCCTAAAGCCTAAATCCAATATTGAACATAATAACCACAGTTTAGCTAAAGAGCTGCAGGTGCAATACAATAAGCCAGTCACTACAAGTTAATGAGAGCACCTTTGTAAAACAAGTTTGTGCATTTGTCATACACTCCACTGAATCAATGCTGCATTATGACAACAAAGGTTCAGATTATGGCACAAATCAGATATATTTTTCACTTGTGTTGCATTCCACATAGGCTCACTAGACACACAAGATGACCACTGAAGCACTCTTTGTACATTTACTACTGCTTTCATAAAGGTGTAACACATTAAGAAATGTGCTTATTACAAACAAAATTGTCTCTTGGGATAAAAGACCTTGTCTTCTTACAAAAAACATTTGTTCCCAAACCTGCTAAATATCTAACAGAGTGTCAGTGGTCAGGGAGGCTCTGTGGGCTGTGCAGGCTGCACACAGCTGCTGCTGCTGCTGCTGCCTCAAGGCGGGCTTCACCTCGTTTTCCTCTCAGAGATTCCCACGACCTCCCCAGCCCTGCGCACGAACAACACTACTGCTATCCTGTCTTCAGCTGTAAATCTAAGCAGACTCTGTCATTTTGTACTAAATGTACTCTGTGTTCCAAAGCCATGGTGCAGTATTAGTGTTGTCACCAATACTCGCTGAACATCCTACTGATGAAAGGGCCAGAGCGTCCCGCTTTTAGCTGCAATGTAAAACTGCAGCAATAACGCGGCTCTCCCAAATGATCAAACGCTACAGCAGTGAATTAAAAATAAACCTACCAGCGCCAGACGGTCCCGGCTCCATCCCATTCACTTAGCCGCTCAGTACAGGCTAGCTAGTCCGTGCTGCTGTGGCCAAAGAGCCGGCCCCTTCAGGCTGGAAGCGTCTCAGTCTTCCAGCCCCCTCCTCTCGGCGTGTAGTCGTTCCCCTCTCGGTGTACCCCCGCCCCCTGCCCCTGCCCGAACCTCCAGACCCGCAGAGGAGTTGAGGCTAACGGCGATAGCAGCCCGCTGACCCTAGAGCTGCAGACGGCAGAGCCGGAGGACGGTGCGCGGCGGTTTGTGGGCAGCCTACACTCGGCTGACGGAGAAAGGTGTTCTTCCGCAGGGTTGGAGCCGCTCATCCGCGGCGTAGGGCTGTCTTTACGGTCTGTTGTGCTCCTGCTCACCGTTCAAGCAGGATTCTCCAGCGGAACAAAAAGGCCAGCCCCTCACCCCCCAAAATCTCAAACTTCTTCTCTTCCATTAAAAAAGAGCCGCGAGATTGGTAATGAACTTACCGTCTCACCCTAGTGGCCGCATTTGGTATTACAACAGAAATATACAAATGAATCAGAGTTCAATTTAGGTAAAGGGACGCACAGTAATATAACTATTTTTTATATCCAAAATCAAGTTTTCCACATTAGAAACAACAATATACAATATCAAAGATTGTTTTCTTGTTAAGGGTGACCACAGTTTGCACAAGGTTACGTTGGCCATACATAAATATCATTACATTTAAATTATGTAAGATAAAATATGAAGAGAAAAAAAATGTTTATGTTTTTTGTCCTTACTCCTCATAATGCAGCAACCTATGCTCTAAAACCTCCGCATGCCCTGCACATGATTCGAAAATCAACTGAACGTGAACAGGAAGTTGTCATAAAACCAGTACGTCACTTTACTCTAACGCGGAAGTGGTCGTCATCGTTAGAGCTGTGAGTTGGAAGAAGCGGCTGAAAGGTCCGTCAAATGTGCCGAGATTAGGCTCTTTAAATGAACAGCACTCGTGTTTTGCATGTGTTGAATGAATGAAGCTAGTATTGCTAATTACAAATCTGTTCTGGACGGCTCCTGCTAGGTTCGTGCTTTTCTCTTTCGTCATTTAATTCATTGCATGCCTCCTAGCCAAACTATCCGTAGCGTTTCATATTTAGCTAGTCAGTATCCGATTATGAAAGATTGCTGAAATAAACGTTTAGTGGGACGGCTGATTTGTGGTGTGCGATAACCAAACCGTTTTATGTTTCTTGTTTCGCACAGATTTAGATAAAATGTCGTGGATAAAAGAAGGCGAATTGAACTTCCTTGAAAGAATCGCCGCAAATGTACTAAAGGTAAGCTTAATAAATCTCATTTAAAGCTCTAAATAATAGAAAGATGCTGTTGCTTATGCTTATACGAGTGCAATGACAGAGGAATGATTCACAATCTGCTGACTGACAAACAATTGCACTCACTCATGAAGTAATCACATTGTTGGAATTGCAAATTAGATTTAATAGACTTAACCAGGGTCTAAGACTGGACTACTTACAGGTTGTATAGGCTTGCACACTGCCACATTTTTCTGTTAATTTGAAAAGCTGCTGTTTTGCATTATACAATGATTCTACCTTATGAAATGTCCTACATATAAAATTTTTTCTCAGGCAGGACCCATGCCTAAACATGTGGCTTTTATTATGGATGGCAACCGACGCTTTGCACGAAAGAAAAATTTGGACCGCCAAGAAGGGCACATGCAAGGCTTTAACAAGTTGGCAGAGGTGAGAATGCCTTGGTATAACAAATTAGCCAACGTTTTACCATTCTGACAAATATTGATTGATTTGTTTTTTCTGCCCTCTCAAATCCCAGACACTACGCTGGTGTAAACATTTGGACATACAGGAAGTTACTGTTTATGCCTTCAGTATTGAGAACTTCAAGCGCACACAAGATGAGGTGGATGGGTTGATGGAACTGGCCAGGCAAAAGTTTCTAAGATTACTGGAAGAAATGTAAGTATCGAATTTGACAGATAGAAACCTGTCTAGTTGCTGCTGGTTGTGGGACAAGTCACACTATACCCATCATATGATTCACAGCTTCCTCAAAGTAAAATAGGAGGAGCTAGTTCTGCTTAGACACTACTGGTTATTCATAATGTTCCAGTCTTTCCCAAATGGATTAGATCTATATTAAGAGGAACACTTTTGTGTGGCTTTATCTACAGTCTATCCACAGTCTTTTTTTTTTTTTTTGGTTTCCTTTTTACCAGAAACAATTTTGCTGATTTGCTCTTTCACTGCTTGCCAATATTGTAGGCTAGTGGTTCCCAATCTGGGGCTCAGGACCCCCCGGGGGAGCGCCAGAGAGAATAAGAATAAAAATCTACCACTACTGCAGATTCATTTAAAAAATATTTTAATATATATTAATAATATTATGTTTGTAGCTAATTACTTTATGCTTCTGATGCATCAGTGAGGGCTGGGGGGGGGGGGCTGACTAGTCTTGGACACAGGCAGGGGGGGATTCAAGGAAAAAAGGTTGGGAACCACTGTTGTAGGCTACCATGACATGTATTGGTATAAATCTATGTACTGGTATAAATCTATGTACTACAAAATCTATGTACATACATCTAGCTCAGTTAAGATTTACTACCTGGGGATTTTTTTTTCTTTTCACACTAAGAGGAAGTACTGACTACTTCTGAGATTATTGGCATCTACCAATTTTATGCAACTGTTGTGTTGTAATCGTGAAAACAGCTGATAAAGTGTGTGTGATGTTGAATGTTGGCAGGTTGAGCACAGAAATAATCACAAACGTGAAATCCAGGTTTACCTCTGTAAACTTTGTTTAGTTATGTTGTATTTTATGTTGGCCTTGAGCTGTGATACCTTCAGCTCCATGTTGTTGAGGTTGTAGAAAAACTTGATTTGCATGAGGATTATTTGTGGAAGACATGGGGACTGATTTCTTAGTATACCATGATATTAAAATGACATAGTAATTACAGTATGAAAATCATTGTTGATAAAATTATTAAAAAGGTTAGACAAAAAAGTTTAGACTTGTGCTGGATCACTGGTAGTGCTCTCTACTCATCTAACCTTAGCCGTCTGTTTCATTTCTGTCTCCTATCTGTGTCTTCCATGTGGGAGAAGAGAAGACACAAAGAGAGAATGCAAAGTAGAAGCAAAAAATAGGCACTTTGAAGAGACCCTTTGTTGTTGCTATTTATGGTCCATTTTCATAGAAATATGTTTTATGACAAATCCTGCAGTACATAAGAAGGTATCTATTGAGCACATTTGGAAAGCAGAATCAGTGGTTGTTTATGCAATTTATAATGGCTTTTTAGTATAGTAAAGTATACAGTATATCAGTGTAAGGCCAATATTGACCTTGTTTATATGTTATATGATAACGATATGTTATCAGATGTTTATGTACCTGTAGGTAGTACATGTGATGTTATAAGTATTTTCTAATGAATGAGATTTGTATTAAATGTACTGTAAAAACCTACCCACCTCTTTGTCTGGGTGTACTAAAATTGTAAATGGTCACATTTATATTTCTACCTTCATGGGTACTCAAAGCGCTTTACATCAAGGAACCATTCATCCATGCGCACCAGTGTGCACAGACACTGGAGGCAAGTGTCTTGCCCAAGGACACAACGACGCTATGCAACGGTGGGAGTGAGTTTTGAACCGCCAACCTTCTGGTTATTGGACAAGCAGCTCTACCAGCTGAGCTACTGCCGCCCACTAGTTCACTACTAGTTCATGAATGTGTCAACATTGCTTAAAAACTTTGAAACGCTGGCATTGCAAAGAGTCAATTCTGTCTACTTTGATATTAAACTACTTTGCGCAAGACCCAAGATTCTAAAGTTCTCTTGGCAATAATATTTGTTTACTCTCTCTTATGTTTTTCTAGGGCAGATAGGCACCTTTCAGCAAGACTTTTATTTTTCTGTTCTTGTACATGCCTTTGTCATAATGGTTTGACAGAAATATTTGATTTTTTTTTCTCAGGGATAATCTGAAAAAGCATGAAGTTTGTATTCGAGTACTGGGTGATTTGAATATGCTGCCACTTGATCTTCAGCAGCTTATTGCCAAAGCTGTTGTCACAACAAAAAATCACAAGAAGTAAGTTTATGCTTGTTTTATTGTTCTAGCACTTTGAACTAACTACTAAGTTTATTTTTTTGCTGAAGTTTGCATATTACAGTGTTTGCCATAAATGTCAATATATGTTTGAGTTTATAGCAGCCTTATTATCACTTCCTGTTTGCAGAATGTTTTTCATTACTGAAATCAGCCACTATGTGTTTTTAATAATATATGTTTTGCTTTACAGATGTTTTCTTAATGTATGTTTTGCCTACACATCAAGATATGAGATTACCAATGCAGTCAGAGAAATGGCTTGGGGCGTGGAGAATGGCCTAATCAAAGCAAGGTATGGTAATATTCCTGACAAATACATACTGAACATAGTCACGTACACTGACTGGCCACTTTGCCTTTAGACATACCTTACTTCTTGGTGGCATACATTCAGCATGGTACTAGAAACTTTCCTAAGAGTTTTTTATCAAGATTGACATCACATGCTCTAGTAGATAAAGATCTGGTGATGGTGGAGGCCGCACGAGTATATTTCAGTTCATTTCAGTTATTGATCTCCAAAGAGAAATTCAGTTGTTAAGTCTCTTAAAATGAATTGATTCAAACGTCATCTGCCATAGACGGATTGATTGTACAGTCTTATGGCAGTCAGGAAGAAGTTTCTGTGCAGCTTGCTGATGCCAGACGTCCACTGGCTGCTCTGTTGTTGCTACATCCATTTTGTTGGGTGCGACTAGTTTGTCCAGAGTCTCCAAACTAATGTTGAACCACCACTCTCTATTAGTTTTAGTCTTCTACCATCTCTCCATTCTTATTTGAGTTTCTGACTTTCTATTAAATCAAACTAATTTGACAATTCTACTCTGGCATCAACAAGACATTTTTGCAAACACAATATTATGAAGCCTCCACTCTCAGGACCCTTGTGGCTACTTGAAAAATAATATTCATTCTCCACTATGGTTAAGGGTAGGGGGTAGATTAGTGCTTCCTACACATTAACAATAATTTCATTCGGCAAGGCTCCAGCTTCATACTGCTCAACACAATCCCAGAGGAAGGCACCACTAACCAAAATCTACACATTCAATGTCGCTAAAACTACCTTTCTTCCCCCATTTTGAACTTCTGCGTGGCAAAATGCATAAGTTATTTGTATTGTGAAGGCTCCCTGTTAGTGAAATGGTTAATTCCCCTGGTCGCAAGCCTGGATAAATGGAAGGGGCAGTGTCAGGTGTGGCATGCAACATGAAAACCTATACCAAAGTACCTATGTGAATGAGCAACCCCAAAGACAAAGGCAGCAGTCAAAATGAACTTTTCAGATATTTGTGTGTACCAAATAAAGTGGCCAGTGAGTGTATGTTTCCTTCTGTAGATATATTTGATAAGTTAGAAACAAGTTTGTTTTTTGTTTTTTTATTTATTTACATTTTTGTCCACAGTGACGTTTCAGAACTATTGCTCAGTGAGTGTTTGTACAGCTATAATTCTCCCAATCCTGATCTGCTTATTCGGACATCTGGAGAAGTACGACTCAGTGACTTCCTTCTCTGGCAGGTACAGATAAAAACAATGAAACTCTATCATGTGAAGTGTTATTTGCATATTAATTATTCTTGTATCACACAGACGTCCCACTCGTGTATAGTGTTTCAGTCAATTCTGTGGCCTGAGTACACATTTTGGAATTTGTGTGAAGCAATTATCCAGTACCAGTTAAATCACAAATCCATCCAGGTAAGTTTTTTTTTTTTTTTTTAAATAGTGCTCAGCACAAGTCTGCTAAACTACAGCACCTACTACACTCGGTATGCATCTTACTCAAATGCCTTTTTTCCAGTGGAATGGAGCAGGTCAGGTCAGTATGAGGCAGTCGAGATCAATAACCCATGTATTTGCAATACTACCTTCTGGAGTGTAGTGGTCTGAGAGACCGGGGGTATTGCGGGATACTGTTAAAATAAACAGTAGACTTTGTCTCTGGTTTATTCCCAGCTCGATGTACAGTAACTTCACAGAACTGCATCAGTTTTCACAATTTAGGACTTTACTGTGTCAAATTCAGCTTGTGTTAAAGGTAACTTTGTCTTAAACTGCACACAACTGTTGAGCACAAGCTTTGTTTTGAAAAAGAAGTAGGTTATAACTTGGACTGACTAGTCACATTTCATTTAAAAAACATTGGCCTTTTTTTTTTTTTTTTTTTTTTTATTTTAATCCAGCCACAAAAGGTCACTAGCCAGTGTACATCTTGTTCCTGTCCCAAGCCAAATGAAGAGGGTTGCAACAGGAAGGGCATCTGGCTTAATTTTTTTTTTTAAATCAAATCACTCCATAATATGAGGCAGATGAATTGCTGTGGCAAACCTCGAAGGGAAAAGCAAAAGGGAAAGATTTCACTTTATTTCCTCTTTTGCTCCTCTTGTCTCTCATTTTGATACGTATTATAATGTGCAATCACTGTGCTTTGCTTCACTTTCTCAAAAATAAACCACACCTTTGGGTCCCTGGCCAAAGCATATTTAGTATGGTCAGCTTTCTATCAATTCTTTGGACCCTTTTGGCAAAGGAAACTCACCTATACTGACCTGTCCCATGTCCTACCCCTACAGTGAGAGCCTAAATAGATTAAACTGAAGTGAGTTAAAGACACAAAGTCTTAGTTTGTTGTTTTGTATAAATCTACAATGTTTTCTATTACAGAAAGCCAGAGATCTTTATCAAGAACAACAGGCGTTACAGCAGCTGGAGGCAGATCGCGCCTGTGTAGCAGAGCAGCACCAGGGGAATGGAAAACCCGCTGACAGCAAGCGACGACAAGAAGCACTGCTGCAGTACACAGCCTGCCGAGAAGAGCGGGTTCAGGACTTCCTACAAGCATTGAAGAACAAGAGAGACTTATTTTTTAGTGACTTATGCAGTCAAGCTGTCTCTACCTAGGAAGACTAAAGAAGAATCAACCCCAATGTTCAAACCTCTTCTCTCGCTCTTCTCACTTCTGTGGGAAACATGTGTGCAGAAACTGGGATGGTTTTATTTTTTCTTCCTGATTTGTACAAGACAAGAGGGCAGATGACCCCTATGGGGCTGTAAGAGTAAATGTGATATTATTTATGATTGTAGATTTTTAAAGAAATATATGTGGAAATATCTGGTCAAGATGCAGTTAAATAATTGTGTATACTGTTGAAAGCATGCTTTTGGTTTGGGCAAATGAAGTTACAACATACAAGCCAATAAAGGAAAGTGTTGGAAGTGTTTCCAAAACTAATATATAGATGCTATATATTAGTTTATCATTTTTGTTGAAGCCCAAGGTAAGTGTTAAATGTTGAGTGTGGTTTTGAATATAACTACATTTTGACCAGATTTCTAAAACAGAATAAAGTGAATTATGTGGCAAAATGAATAATGTTAAATTTATTTCACCATTCGTCCAAGACTTTGTTTTTTGACAGTTTATGACTTGTAAAATACCTGATGAAATCGTTAACTATTTTATAAAAAAAAAGTATGTTTACTAAAACAAGCACTATGCTCTCATAGCTACAAATGAACAATTTAACACTACTTTCATAAACAAAATTTAAAATAAAGATTTAAATAAAGATTGTGTTTATTTGCTATTTTTAGTTATTCCAATAATACTAACATCACACTGTAATCATAACATTCGCATTAATGCTTATTTTCTAGACAGTAATCACTACAGACAGAAAATGATTTCTCAATGCGAGCAAATCACACGCCCTGAGGTACAAATACCGAGAGACAGCGCCACCCAGCGTCACTGTTTATAATTGCGAACGGCTGTCTTCCTGCCTTTTTGTCAAATGGGCGGTCTCTTAAATAAACCACGTGACCCATCCGTGTCCAATGAGCACCGTCGCAACACAAAACCGGTTCAAACCGGTTTCGTTCTTATATTTCAGTGTATAAACTACAAAAACATTCGTTTGCATTATACATTCGCCATTTTACACAGCGGCTCGCCGGTTGTCGTGTGTAACCTTCCTGAAAAAGTCCGTTTTTACGGTTTTATTTTTGTGAGTTTTTTTCTGCATTTCCTGCAACCAACATGGGCAAAACAAAGGTAAGACATTTTTAACGTATTTTTAACTCATTGCATGAGATTGGCGGTTAACTTGGGCAAATATAGTGCTGTACTGAATGAATATATGTGCATCAGCGGGACGTCATCATCCTCAACAAACGCTACAGCGATGGCGGTCAGACCGAGGATCTGCTTACATTTTCTCATATCCATTGCAATTTTCGAGGAATTATACCAGTCGAGGCTTTAAATAACTATTTCAGGGGTTTAAGTGAGGCAATAAGACATTCTGCGAATCTACAAATTGTTGTTTTGGGCCACAGCCCTTTTGTAACAGATGAGTGCAACATTTTTACCGCCGCCTGTCCTCTTAGGGCAGCTGCTGGTGGGGGATGCAAATCTTGACAGGTTTCACGCAACAGCAAACTTTAGTTAGTAAAAATGCAATTCCTTATTTTCGAGAAATAAATTACAGAATATGATCTGAGGAACCCGCCAAAAATCAGTTTAATATATTCCAACTCAACAAATTATTTATTTGAGGAAGACGTTGGGGGAGGGGTGGCTATTCTTGTCTCTTCTTTTACACTCTTTTAAATATGAAAAGTCCAACAGTTTATTCAGCGTTACTGTAT
Organism: Bostrychus sinensis; assembly: GCA_020698575.1. NCBI lineage: Eukaryota > Metazoa > Chordata > Actinopteri > Gobiiformes > Eleotridae > Bostrychus > Bostrychus sinensis. The sequence goes on along the minus strand of CM036247.1, from coordinate 29,032,538 downwards.
AAAAAAAAATGCATCTTATCAAATTTTTGATTGAATCAGACGTTTCAATTTCATCAAACCCATATTTTTACATAAAAAACGAGCCCCAAAAGCATTGCATAGATCATTAAAATGTTATCGCACTTAACCATAAAGTAGATTCGTTTTTGCTGAATTTGCATTTCGTAAAGATGCACCAAAACATGTAAGGTTATTTATAAAGCATGCATAATTCTTTTGAGTTATGCATCTATGCAAGCCTAGATTTTCCACATGATCACGTTGACGAGTTGGTTATTAACACTGGGCCTGGTACTTTATTGGGTGGAATATAGTGATTCTTAAAAGCGCAGTAATCCTCGGAGTCACACAGCTGTCCGTCGGCGCGAACTGATACAAAACAAAGGAAGCTGTCAAGGCGCCAAAGCCACGTCACTGCGCCAGTCCGCCCAGGTTTGAATTCAAATATGAGCGGGAAAGGCTTTGTCAACCGCAAATAAACGACGGGTTTCCGGGGCCTGAAAACATTTGGGCAGTGCACAACGTTCAAATGAAAACACTACACTGTTTTGAGCATTATTAATGAGCAATTAAGTCGTGAATATTAAATATAATTTTGTTTTTTCTGTTTTTTTGTTTTGTTTTTTTCAGGCAGCAGCCACCACTGAGGTTTGTCATCAGCTTGTTACTTTTTTGTTCAAAGATCTTTTGTAGCCTTCTGCATTAGTAAATAATGCATGAGTTGTCACTGTTGTTCACTGACATCTTTTACACTTTTGTGTAGTATATTAACAAAAAGTGACTCATTTGTGGAGTACAGTACTCATAATTTTGTGGGGTATTTTTTTCACAGAGGAGAGTTTCTGCACGCTTGGCAAGCGTAAGTTTTTACACTTTTTATGTTTGATCTTGTTTGATGCACCAGTTTGTCTTAATTATTTTTGCATTTGCACAATTTTAATAATAAACATATTTTGTCTTTGCAGAAACCTAAACCTCCAGCTGTGGAGCCCAAGAAAAAGGCCGTTAAGGTAAATTAATTTACAAGTCAAATTGCTATTTCGCATGTGTGGAAGATACTAAAGTAAATTAGACCTAATTGGAGTGTTGATGTAAAACAAGATGATTTCAATTCATGTGGATATATTGTTCATAATGAAATTTTATTAATTTAACAGAGGGCACCCAAGCAAAAGAAGGCCAAGCCAGCGGAAAACGGAAGCAAGGCTGAGGTTTGTATACTGAACATAAAATCTCCTGTATAATAATTTGTAGTAATAATGTGAATGTGGTTTTCCTCTATAGGAGCCAAAGGCTGAAGCCACTGAAGCCAAATGAATAACAACTGATGTGCTTACTCTGTGTACTTGGTGATTGTACAGTTTTAAAATAAGTATTTTTTACCAAGTTTTATATTATAAATGTCATAGGTTTGTTTTGGGCTTGCACTTGATGTAACATGAGTTGTTTTCACCTTCATATCAATTTTATATCCACTTAAATAACTACCGTCCATATCCTGTATGGCATACTTAGCCCATCTACTTTTTCTTTTTAACTGCTGAGTAATATTTGCTACCAGTTGAAGTTGAGTAATTTGAAACATTGTATGGCAGCTAAAATATTGTTACAGAGGTAGGGACAATAGGAATTTAGACACTCCCTATACATTTTAATGTCAAACTAATTTTGGAACGGCTTACCAAATGATTTGAACTATTTAGAATCACATGATACCTAGTCAATGAAAATTCATCAGATGTCTTTTTGAAAGTAGCTGTAGATCAAGTTTGATACATCCCAAAAACATGATGTGACCTTGGTTGTCTGGAAAAATGTGTTAAATTATGCTCTGTAAGTGGAAAAGGAAACTTTTCTGACAATGGTTGCTTTTCATGTTCTTGAATAAAAATTTTCAAAATGTTGCTTATTTTGCAGAATGAAAACTAACCAAACTGTAGCTTTCATGTAAATAAAAGACTAATTAGGTTTAATTGTCAAATTGAAATGAGACAGGGAGCCAATCCACACCCAGCATAATACTAAATTTAATTAAAAATTTGCATAAACAGGCCTCAGTTATGAGAAATGCTACTCTTGGCATCAAAGTCGCCAGCAGATTCAATAAATACACTGCCTGACCAAACAAAAAGTCACCACTTGGATTTAACTTAGTAAACAGGTAAGAGCCTCCCTGCATTTGGTCAGGTCTGGGTTCAGCAATGTTATGAGGCCATAGAATGAGGTCAGCAGACTACCTGAATATACTGAATGACCAGGGTACTCGGTCAATGAATTTTTTCTTCACTGATGGCACGAGCTTATTCCAAGATGACACTGGCAGTTGAAGAAAAACAAGGTCCAGGCACTCACTTGGTTGGAAAGATATAAAAGGCCTTTATTTCATGAGGGCTGGTGACCTTAAAACACACCAACGCGTGTCGGCTTGCGCCTTCTTCAGGGTGAACACAAAGACAAAGGGAAACACTAATTTATACTCACTGGCTGCAGGTGTGCAGCTATCCTCCTCTCTGACACAAGGGGCAGTAACCAAAAACTTTGAAACAGAGAAACCCCTCCACACAGAAACCAGTACCTAGATATTTGAAATAGAGGAGAAAATATACATATGAAACTGGCAGTATTCATCGAGCTCTCATTGTGAAATAGTGGTTCACGGAGCATGAGACATCATTTTCAGACATGGACTGGCCATCACAGAGTCCAGACCTTAACATCATTGAGAATCTTTGAGATGTGCTGCAGAAGGCTTTGCACAGTGGTCACACTCTCCCATCATCAGTACAAGATCTTGGTGAAAAATTAATGCAACACTAGATGGAAATAAATCTTTTGACATTGCAGAAGCTTACTGAAACAATGCCACAGCGAATGTGTAAAGGCGGTCCAACAGAATACTAGTGTCTGACTTGTTTTTTTGGGCTGGCAGTCAATCCAGCACATCCCAAAGATTCTCAGTGGAGTCTGGACCCTGTGGTGGTCAATCCATGTCTGAAACTGATGTCTACTCTTTGACAATTTGAGCTCGATGAATCCTGGCACTGTCATCATGGAATAAGCCCATGCCATCAGGAAAGAAAAAAATCCATTGATGGAGTAACCTGGTCATTCATTTTATGCAGACGTCTGCTGACCTCATTCTTTGGGTCCCTAACGTTGCTGAACCTAGACCTGACCAACTGCAGGGAGGCTCTTAACTATTTGTTTAGTTAAATCTAGGTGGCGACTTTTGTTTTTCTTTTTTTTTTTTTTGTGGGGGGGGGGGGGGATTAATGACTGTACATAAGGAACTTTTTATATGTCAATGCTTAGGATACAATATTTTATTTCATGAGAGCACATAGCCTTTAGTGTCTGCGGAGTCTAATTCTGGCCCTTTAACCATTCTACATTTGTCATAATGATGAATGTAAAGAGCCTGCTGTAAGAAAGTCACTTCGATTGTGGGAGTGGGTCAAAAGGAAGATCAGTGGTGAACCACTGCATTCACAATAGCTACCCATCAAAACTGTTATAAATGTGTAGTCAACTTGTTTTAATGCTATCTTGCCACCAGATGGCAGTGTAACACCACAATACTGCTCTGTAGGCCTTAATCTTTCCTCTCCTGCTGGGATCTCCCTCTCCCAACAGACTGCACACATCCAAAAGTCAGCCAAATATGACTGGGCAGATTATTACGCCCCAATATCGATCATGTTTGGCAATGCAGGAGTTTTAGAAAAATAGGATCATGGATGTACGCACCATAGAGGTCACAGAGGTCCGGACCTCGGTATTTTTCTATTACTAGACTAAACCAGATTTAGACCAAAAATAGGACTAAACCAGACAAAAAACAGGACTAAACAAGTTCTAAACAAGGACTAGACCAGGACTAAACGAGGTCTAAACAAGTACTAAACTGGGGGTCAACATGATAGACCTCAGTAGCCTATTTATAACGGTACGGCCCTGTATAGGATACATATGCAATTCACCCACAATAGAGTTCACTTGATTATAGACTACCTACTGAATAAAAGTTTTGTGAGCCTTGTGCAATAGGCTGTTCTGACAAGGTAGGGACCTATAACAAAACAGCCTAAACCCCAATTAACCTAGGCCTACCTAAGTATCAGCAGCTATATTGCATGCCACGTTAGCCTATTCATTTAATTCAGATCAGATTTCACTTTTCCTGCAACGTTTGAAGTGTCATCAGCAGGTGGCCCAAAAGTACTTTACTCATGTTCCACCTTTTCTTATTTGTCTTATAAACAGAACATGAAACACGTAGGACTCTGATTGGCTATAAGGCAGGGGTGGCCCTTCTTGTAAGTAAACTAAGCAGCTGCATAGGGCCCCACAGACTTTAGAGGGCCCAAGGTTTATCCATCATTTGCCACTCTATTACTTCTGCTGTTATTTCAAGTCATTTTTGAAAGGGTCTACCTGTGTTATACCTACTACCTGGGCACCCCCCATGCAGAGTTTACAAGTCAAAAATGTCTCAATTCATTCATCCACCTCAAAAAATAGTTGTACAATGTTTTAAAGAAATACGTTATAGGTGAATATGGGTAAAGTGAAACACTTTTGAAAAAAATTAAACAGCTTAAGAACTCAACTATACATTACAAATGGAAAAACAGATACATCTTAAATACAGAACTGAAGGTTTTTCTCAAACACATACTAACCAAAAATAGCGTTTTTAGAGGCAGTATTGGTAAAGTGGGACACCTATCACTGATGGGACACTTAATCATAAAGAATATTTGGTATAAAAACTCACAAATAAACAACAACAATTATACATTTTAAATAAGCTGCAAATAACAACCACCAACAATGAACACAAAATCTAATGTGATAATTGAATTAATATGAACAATATGGCTAAACAGCGATATGTACAGCTCATGGTAAACAACACACTAACTTTATTGAAAAATCTGAGTCACTAGAAAAACTTGATATTAAAAGTAAATTCGAATTTAAAAAATATAGTTAAATTGCTCATATTTGAGGGAACTACCAAAAGAAAATGACTGAGAGGCCTGGGCCCCAAACCTATCCTGCTTAGGGCCCCCAAATGTACAGGACTGGCCCTGCTATAAGGTTTAGCCTATACTAAAATAGAAAGCCAAAATAAAAACAAATGGGCGTGTTGAAGGTGAGCGTATGTTAATATTTTAGTAAATGATAAGCCTACAATATTTTAGAGGTGCAGAAAGCTACCTAAGTGAGCAATATGTTAAGGTGACTGAACAACCCCCACCCCCCATCTCACTCAGGGTGAGTCTCATGAGCCTACAACTGCCTAAAGCTTGACAGATGAGAGTGGAGCTGAATGGTGGACACGTCCTCCATGTTGAAGGTGCATACCAAAGCGTAAACACCACTTCGCTCTTCAGTAATGCATAGGCAGCTCCGTTGTACGATATGTCACTTACCATTGGGTGAAAGGTGATCCCCCAGAAAAACACGTCTTCACTGGGGGCACAGGCTGGGGAGGTGGGACACGGAGCTATAGGCTGCAGCTTTACGTTTAGAGCGTGAGTTACGTGAGTAAACAACTTCTAATGCAAACAGAGGGCCAATTACAGGCAGAATTGGACAACATGGAAGGTGCGCAGTGGCTCACACATGTAGACACGACTGCCAACCTGGGACCTTCACAACACCACATCCTTCATACTTCTGCTTTGAAGTGTTTGGAGCCATTAGGACGACACGTGGCGACAAACGATAGTTTTCTTCGCTTAGGCTATAGACTGCCTGCCCTAACCATCGACATGTCCTTACTGTTTAACATAACCAGTTACACTGGTCGTGAATTGCCTCGTTAGTTTAGGGCCCATTAGAGCCAACATAGGGCCATGGTTGACAAATCAAGTAGACAAACTAAATACCTGAAAGACATTTGGGGCATTATTGGTCCAAATGACCGAACAGATACAATGAACAAAATGTTCCCAACATAGGGCTCTGGAGCAGCCCGCAGTACACGTGAGAGCACATAGTGGACGAGCTCATTTGAGGCGGACGCGGGGGTCTATGTAGTTCACATGCACATCGGCATGGCTTGTGTGCGCTCATGGCTCTGAGTGCCCCACCCCCCTAAGCATATAGAACATGTCCCCGGCTTCCTATAAAGACTTGAAGCGCGTGTACATAGTGTACTATCCATCCCAGCGAAGGCGTTCCGTCCCAAAAACTGCCCAAAACCTCACTGGAAGTCCAGGTAAGTTCAGTTTTTCACTTTTTAAGACAATTATTAACATTTAAAATTTTCTTTAACGACCAAAGGAAATTAACTTAACGTGCTTTTTCACTTCTGTTAAGAGTGTTAGTTAAGAAGTGTTCTATTGTGACAATGGGACCAGATTTGACTGCTATTTTAGATAGATTAGACTAGATTGAACTTTTCAAATTTTTACAATGCGTTTCTATTTGTTCAAAGCAGTTTCTGAATTAATGAAAGTAAAAATAATCTATGCATTCACGGTTTTGAATGTTTCTAAATATGCTCGTGAATACACCCAGAACATGGGATTTGGTGTTTGTTTTTGTTTTGTTTGTTTTTTTTTCTTTACGTGATTGCAACAAAAAAATTGCAAAATATTTCTATACATCAATGATATGTTATCTGTTGTTCTTTAATTGTAAAAAAAAAAAAAGAAAAAAAAGCCTACTTAATGAGATTGTCTATTGTCTTGTTTGGATATATTTTCCTACCTTGTGCTTTGTTTAAAAACTGTGGCATTATGCTTATCACTTAAGAGTATTTTTAGCTAAAACTGCATGTTTTGGTCAGCTTATTGATTTGTCTGGTACTGTAGAAGTCTGTCTACCCTTGTATGATAGTTCAGGGTGCAGGGTATATCAGCTGTACATTCTGTTCCTTGGCAGTATATGGACAACATCATGTCCCTTTTCTTGACAGACGCTTTCTTTGAAGAACTTCTAGTTAAAGGTTGAACACAGACAACACTAGTTAAAAAAGTTTAACTTATTTTGAAATTGTTTTAGATTTTTTTTTTTATGCTTATGCACGCTACGGTCAGCTGTTGATCTTTCAGTTCTTGAGCTTTTTTCTTGATGAAATTTACACTGAGGTGTCAGCGCAAGTGTGGTGTTTTAACTTCACTTAGGACATACTTGATCACACTTAACAAGTGGAGTGGCGTGAAACTTACTTAATTTAGATTACTTTCTTTGATTGGGGGGTCATCCGTGTTAATATCTGCACAGCTGGAGGAGGTAAATGGTAGGAGCAGTTTGGTTTTCATTTGTATCCAGATTTCATGTGTTGCCAATAGCACTATGTTGCAAAATTGCATATACTCCCAAACATCACCTTGTAAGTCATACATATAATTATGGAATAGTCTTAAAAAAAGATTTGAGTGTAGTCTTGGATCCAATTTGCAGAACTGTGTAGTTTTTTTCACAAATGTTGTAAGTCACTTGGGAACACAATGTGCTGGCTGCAATAGACCTTTGTTTGGAAATTGAATTCACAGGCTTCTCTTCATTGATAGCTGTAACTCCTTCAGTGCATATGAACATGTCTCTGTGGTGTCTCTATGGTAACAGACGTGAACATGCTATAGTCATGAATGGGAAGGGGATGCTCAGACACCCGGCTAGACTTAGAGGTCAATAATGCTGCGATCCTGTTGCTTGGTAGATTTTGGGAGAGTGCGGACTGAACCGTAAGTAGCTTGGTGCATCATGCATTGGGCTCATATTCACACGCGCTCACAGGAGATCCCCCGCTCTGGGCAATTGGGTTGCTGTTAAGTCATAAGTGACAGGAGGAGGCGGGGCTGAGGAGGAAAGAGAAGTGGAGATGAGATTTCATTGGCTGAGAGAAGAGAACACAGTGTACCAAGTGAATTCATTAAATGTATAGGCACAAGACTAGAGTGAGTGAAACACTATCTAATGCATTATTTATCCAGTGGGGAAGTACAGATTATGTAATCAAGGCTGGACATATAATTTTTTTTATTTGAATCAGTGCACTCAAATGTATGTATGCCATCACACAGAGCCAAAATCCATTTCCAATCTGAAGTGATATCTGTCTCAGAGGGCTCGAAATAAATTCTTAAACCAAAATTCTCCCAGCATGTCTCATCATAACCAGACGTAAAGTCACAGAATATGCAAGCCAACACCTGGTACTTTGAAATATTCACATGTTAAGTGTACAAAGAGGAAACACCCTGTTCTCTTTTGAACTTGGAATACTCAACATGTGGTTCACTTGGACTCATGCCGAAACATGCAGCAAACCAGTCCAATAAGCCACTGACTCAGCAGCACCTCAAACGCCTGCTTTTATTTGCACGGTTTTGTTGTATGTTCCACACCTATATGCATATCTGAAATTCTCCTGAGATTAGGCCTTTAAAATCAGATTGTCCCTACTTTTAACGAAAAGTGTCAAAAGAATTGACATTTTAATATTGTCGACAAATTGTGCAGTCGCTTTACATGAAGTACATGTCTTTCAGGTCAGCCTTTTCCATTGCAACTCCACAGCAGCTGATACTTGAGCTGACATATAGTGCTCTTTAAAAGTAGGAACAAACCAACTATAGTGTGTGCATGTTCTACATATAGTTGAATCATTGTATGTTCAGTTTTTATTGTATAAAATAATAACATGTTCATAAAATGTCAGATACATGTCAACTTAGAATCCAAAATGACAGAAAGTTATACAACCTTTTTTTCAACCAATAATCAAGGAGCATCATTATTATAATTCTTAACAAACCAACAATTATGTGTTTTCCATCATGCTTCTGGTTCATTTGATAATGACTTGAATTCCATTTGTAAACAGTCATTTTGAACTTGAGCCAAATTCCCATTAAAGGTGTGACTTTTATAGCTTCTATCCCACTCTATTTTATAATAATAATAATAATAATAATAATACATTAGTCTTATATCCTGCTTTTGTAGACACTCTAAGTCGCTTTACAGTTTGGTGCATCCCCAGTCAAACTCGGTGATGGAAGCGCCTATGGCTCCCCCGACCACCACCAAACACATGATCACACTGACACTTTCCCACAGGCAAAGTGGGTGAAGTCGCTTACCCAAGGACACAATGCCGGCTCCGGGGATCAAACCACCAACCTTTGGGTTAGTGGACGAACATCTCTACCGACTGAGCTACTGCCGCCCCTTCCTGCACTCCTGTCTTCAATTTGCATGCTATATTAGCCAAACAGCATGATGTAAACACTGGCTGTTATGTAAATATGCAGTTTGTTCACTCAAACAATAATTCTAGTGCGACAATACAAGTTACAAGTGATATTTTTATTCACTTGTCATTTTTGTTATGGTAAGTTGGATGCATTCATGTGACATAAGTAGCTTATGTAATTTAATGCCACAAATACGTTCTTTTCTTTCCATCCTGCTTCTACTCTTTACCCTTACGTGCACTCAAAAAAGTAAACCTTATGTAACTTCTCTGTGTTTTGGGAGAAGGGGTGTGCCCATTGAGTGTAATGCTTTTGGACAGCTGTGTGTATGTGTTAGATAGTGGGTGTGTGTTTTGAGGGCAGTCTGGCAGATCTGGTTGGGTAAGCGAGAGGCTGTATAAAAAAGGCGGAGCACAGTACAGGAGCTCGCTCAGTAGTTGAAGTTCACAACTCTCTGCTGGGATTTACGTGGCTGTCATGCATTTGTGACCTTATTTAAGTCTCGGAAAGTAAGGAATTCCATAAGAGTAGTCTTTTTCTAACAAACAAGCCCGGCTTTTCCACTGGAAACAACTTTAAATCTTGGATTCCATTCATTTGACTCGTGAGGGGTGTAACTCCTGCCAGGTTTGCACATTGGTACTTAACATGTGCTTCCTATCTTTCCCGTTAAACCCTTATTCCAAATGTTGTGGTTCCAAAAATTCCCTTTCTTGTCCGGGTTACTTCTGTCTTGCAACTTCAGACCATCTCCATGTCTTTTCAGTGTCATGTCTTTGGTCCTCTTTCCAACACCTATCTGTCTATCATTCGTGACAACTGATTCTGCAAAGTTGAATTATCCTTGCTCCGCTGGTTCAGTTGATGGCGCAGCATGAATAGACACACTGTTGCTCTGGTCTAAATCTGGATCAAACTTGATAATTAAATAAGTCAGAGGTGAGAGCATACAGGACAGAAATGGAGAACATGTGGCAAAGTTGGTGAAATTATAAATAATTCCACGTTTGACTTTATGAAATACTTATGGCGGTACTTTTTGGGATTCATTGACCATGTATTTAAAATGCATGCTGCAGGGTAGAAATGTTCTTCCTTGTGCTTTGATGATGGTTGTTTGGCATCCTGTGGCAGTTTTTCCTTCCTCTTTTGACATACGCTGGCGTTTTAGTGAGCTATCTCAAGTTTAACTATGAGTATTTTTCACTTAGTTTTGCTGTATTCTGAGATAAACAAGTCATTTTATGTAGTTCACACTTAATCTCTCTTTATTTTGACTTTAACAAATATCTGTGAGTTGGTTTTAACTTTGTCTACCTGCTCTTAATGTGTTTGTAAATAAAGTTTGCTTTCATCTTTTTGTTGCAGGTCCCCAGAGCCCCCTGAGCTCTTCTCTGTGTTGGCACCATCTCCAACCCCATCAGCAAACATGATCATCAGACTGGGCAGACTGACACCTGGATACTTCCGCCTCCTCCAGGTACAACCAATGTTACCAGTCTATGCTCTTACTAATGTTAAATGAATCCGTGTCTAAATTATTCATAGTTTTAGTTTCACTGAATCAGACATAAATGCTAGAATGGTCAGCGGCATTGTCCTAATCTTTGAAACCCTTTGAATAATCAATCAATATAGTGTTCTCATATAAAAAAAAAATCATTCAATTGCACATTTTGGACTCTATTTCTGTCACATGCAGTGCAAACTTGGACTTCTTTGAACCACTTTTTAGCCAAGGGGGCCCATAGGTGCATAGGACCAGCAATATCCTTTCATCACTAATTAAATTAGGGCTGACACTAATTATTGTCACATCTTTCTTTTGTCCATTTTGCTGTCATCATAGCCCACTCTTCAGTAGAGGGCTCCTCCATACATCCAAGCCTTTGTTCACATATTTACACTAATTTGGAAACAAAGCCTGTCCGGTCATATGGCTTTACATTTACTGAAAAGCTCAACAGACTGGAGAAAAGTGGCTCGAAGTTGCATAAGTGCTAAAATGGCGGTAATTTTTATCCAGACAGCCAAATACATTTTTTTGATTTGCACTATATTTATACTTGTACCAGCTTGAAAGTTTAACTAGTGACCCTCAAACACATTTTCCTAATGTAACTCTATAGGGAGTCCTTATATAGGTGGCCATTTACAACCACTAATCTTCCACTTCTACCACTATCACTGAAATAGCTTCTTATCTATGTACAGTTCCTTTAAGTAAGTGGCAGTGGGCAGCTGTCTGACAGTATTTAAAATGCTGATATTCCTATCACTGCTCCAGGCCTTTGGGTGGAACCACAAAAGACGGGCTGTTCATCTAACCCTCTAACATGATGTGAATGGCGTGCGTTGTATACAAAGATCACGGAACACTGTGTTCTCGTAAAAGAAGCCAATAAAACTTTGAGAAATGCTTTTTGTTTGGGTGACATGACTGCAGTATAAAAATGCTATTGGAAGTTAGTCAAACGTACACAGCAGTATACCTGACCGGTTTGCCTCAACCGAATACTAAGAAATTACATCAGAGCTAGGAATTGTGCTGTTTCGCTATGCAAGCAGCAATGGAATAGACCCTTTTTCTGCATTATGTTCAGCCAATTATTTAATATTGACCAGCAGCCAATAAAAGTGCCCCTGCATACTAAAATTCTCAATAATTACACCTAGAATATGTAGGTAACATTTTAAACCATAAAATATCCAAATGTTTAGAATGAGGTTTTGTCAAAAGTCATCTTTTTTTATTGTTAGATCTTAGACACGACTTGCCATATTTTCCAGTGCTCTTGCTAATCATCATTAATCTTTTGATCTTTGCTTTTGTTTGTGTTTTTGTGCAGAGGCAAGTTGCCGGTGAGATCCAGACCCAGCCGCAGGACCGTGCGGTCAACCAGATAGCCATGATGCTGGCCATCATGGGCCTGAGCCTGTCCTACTACAGTGCCAAACAGATGACCGAGAAGGTGCAGGCCCAACAGGCGCCCTGAAAGGGACTGTTTGACCTTTGACCTAATGGAAGAGTCAGTGGCAAGAGAAGGAAGCTGAGATGCTGGAGAGATGAGAGAGAATCGGCAGTGTTGTGGAGGACCGCACATTCTACTTTCCTTATAGTCAACAGTCAAAGACGCTGAAATCCTGGGATCCTCACTCACTATTTGCAGATTTCAGAGCTGCTGCTAGTGTTTTCTCTACTTTTCTCTCACCAAGACCTTAATAAGGGGGTTGTGTGGGGAACGCTCACCGGGGGTCTGGATTGGTTTAGGGCATTTCACATGGGGGTGATCAAAACAAGCCTATTCCCAACTGCGTCTGAGCATTAATTGTTTCAAAGGTCCATGCATGCAAGTTGCAGCATATACTGTTCTGATCTCCCAAAGGGGCAAACTCTGACATTACTGTGAATTTAATAGGAAGAAATGATATGAACGGTATTGCTCATTTGCACTTGAGATGCACCTTGTAACAGAGTGATGCCAGGCCCAGAAATGGCAGTGTTAGTTAAACCCTTAGTTTTTTTATTTCCTTAAGTAGGAAAACATTGTAAAGCTGTCTGAACAGAGCTATACTGTCAAAAGTGTATATTGTATAAAGACTATCTGTCGGGTATCTGGATTTTATTTGCACAAAAACTGCTGCATCATTCATGTTAGATCTGTCAAAGGGACTTCAACGATTCACTACCTACTTTCTTATGTTCACCGTGTTACGTTTTTGTTTTGAGATTTTTAACAGTAATGTTTTTTTCTGCCTTATTTGGCGCCCTTGTGGAGAACCCTTTATGTCTCTTCACAATGCAAAATATTATTCAACATTGCATGGGTGTGCTGACTTTTAATCGTTTATGAAATCTGTTTTTACTGATGATGAAATGAATGTATAACTTTTGTAACGATGAAATAAAGCTGTGAATATGTTGTACAGACATGTAAAGGTGTACAGTAAAAATGAATTGTTTTGGTCATTGTGAAGTTGGCGGTGAAGTTTGAATAGCCCTGAGACTGTTAAACTGGTTGAAGAAAGTGGTCAAGCTTTTGCACAAATTGGGTTCCATGAGGCGGCAGTATTTTCATTTTCGAATGGCACAAATTGACCACTCAGATAATTAATCGCATGGACTTTTTGTAGCAAGATGGAAGTGCAATTAGCCATTGTCCAGGATGTGTGTCCAGGATGTGTGTCCAGGAGGCTCCAGCTCCCCACAACCCCTTTAAGGGAGAAGTGATTAAAAAATGGATGAATGAGATGATGAGGTGAATATGAAGGAAAGAGTCAGCAATACAGCTTTTGAATAGACTGCTTTAAGAGTCTAAGCATAGGCACATGGAACAGTTTATTTGTGTAATACTAACAAATTGTCAGTAAGTGATTTGAGATGAGTTGGATACTTCTTGTCACTTTATCGTAGAGCTCTATATTTCACATTATATTGTCAAATTCCATTACCGTCCCGCTCAAACAGGTCTGAAGCAGTTGTCCCAGGGTGTTGTCTTTCCGGATGCATGTGTTCCTGTTTAGAGCTGGCTGATGTGATGCTCTGTGACAGGCTGAGACCTCGTTGGCCGCCACGTGCCCCTCTGCCCATGTTCTGACTCCGCCCTTCTCACACATCACTGGATAAAACATTGATGTTTGGCTGTATTTGTGATGCTAGACCAGGACAGAAGCCTTAGCAAAAGCGGGCCTATTGGCTAAGCTGGTGATGCGTCACTGAAATCGTCCTGGTTCTAAGTCACATAGGGAAAGGCCAGTGGTGAGCAGGGGTAGTGTTTCCTGACTAGATTTTTTTTTTTTTTTTTTTTGCCGTAGGATCACAGTAAAATTAGGGCAGACCAAGCAAAGTGACACTGATGGTTTTGTCAAAGGTTAGGAGGGCTAAACCTAATCCTTTTTAACAATTATTGAAAAATTTATGGAATTTCAAGTAAGTTTAAGCAGGACAAAGATGACACTGAAGCACCTTAAATGAATGTCAGAAAATATAAGAAGACTGTGTAAATACTGTTAGTTGTACAGTATTCTTGTGGCAACTTATCTTTTAAAAATAAAGAATGAAACCTGAGTCTGTCTCCTGTGCTTTATGTTACACGTGACATTTTACAGTTGAAATATTGAACTTGTTAAGATGGAATCCTTGCCTTGTGAAGCATGTGGTTGGTTCTCTTCAGCAGCTGAACATGCGCGGTAAAAATTCCCAGTTAGCTAAATTCATTAGAAAAATAATACACAAACGGCTTCATTTAAAGAAACAAGTGACAGCAGCTTTTAGATCCTAAGGGGTCCCCATTTTGTTGTAATCTGAAATTGGTCATCACTTTCATTGTGAATGGTCATGTACAAATATACAGAACTATTGGTTGTATATCTTATTTTTAACGCTACCATAAATGTACCCTTTTGAATCTTTAACCTTTAACTGCTAGGAAGAACATTTAGATTTTTTGCATCAAGGACTCTGTACCCACTGAGAAGTCATGGCACAATTTAATGCTTTTTTTTTTTTTACCTTTATGTAACCAGGAAAGTCCCACTGAGATTCAGAATCTCTGTTACAGCAGAGTCCTGGCCCCATGGGTGACCTATTGTACATGTTTGTTTTTTCTTCTTTTTTTTTTTTTTTTCTTTTTTTTTTTTTTGTGGTAGGGGAAACCAGAGCACCCAGAGGAAACCTACATGGACACAGGGAGAACATACAAACTCCACACAGAAAGGCCCCACATGGTCCCAGAATCAAACCCGGGACCTTCTTGCTATGAGGCAGGAGTGCTAACCACTATGCCACGTGCCGCCCGTACTGAAATTTATTCCCAGTGAATACATCATCTGTATGCTTAACACCTCAACAGACACTTTCTACTAAAGCTGGGACCCTTATTTAAAGTCTAACAGCCCTCCATTGGCCTCTTGTGTACTTCAATATTTTCCTCATCACTGATTAATAATTTTTTGTATCGTTCTCATTGTTCTGTCTAACACATTATTGTGTTAAAGTGTTTTTGTATATTATAAAATAAAAAGAAACAAAACACCATCAACTGATAGATCAGAAAAAGTGTCTATTCTAGCTCTGTTTATGTCTGCTTACACAGAGAACCAGAACAAAAAGAGAAAAACAGCAAAGAGATCAGTTCAGGTCAGTGGTGCACTGCGTATTTCCCACCTTTTGTTTCTCTAAATGGTTACCCTTCACCTGTGATTGTCCCGCCAATAGAAATGAAATTCAAACCACAAGGTACCAGATTAACTTCTTTATAGAGAATAGGAAGGGAGTTGGACTAGCTGGCCAGGCTAGGATCTCATTGGTCTAACACTAAACTCTAAATGTTTATTAAAGCTAAATGTTTATGGTCAGTTCGAAACTTTAGCTTGAGTGGATTAGGAGTTTGCGGTGGAGAACAGGTCTGGTTTTAAGTATTGTTAGAATTGTTCGTTTGTGGTGTGAGCATCAAAGAAGACGATGATTCAGAAGTGTAATTAAGTCAGAAGGTTTATTAAGATCACACAGGTAAGGTTACAGTCAGCAGTATGAGCACGTTAAAAAAAGAGAGGAGTGTCCTCAGTTTTTATATTATGTATGACGATGTATGACAATCACTGCATAGCGTTATCTTGTTGTTTCTTCAAGAAACTCCTGCGCCTCGACCAGGTCACAGAGTTCTCATTTCTGCAGTGCTTAATCTTGGTGTCTTCGAGAGCATCCCACGCAACGGGCTGAGCCGTGGGAGCCCCCACCTGTAACCCTGAGTCTCCTAACTTTGTAACCAGCTCATTATTTGTTGCACTTTTAGGCATGCACCTAAGAGTAAAGTGACCACAGAGTGGAAGAAAAAAAACATCACATAAAACCAAAGTATTATTACTAATATTGAAGCATTTATTAACCTTAGCAGTAGTACATCAAAATATAAGTTTAATGGTAATACGCAAAGCTATATGTAGAAATATTCAATAGTATAGTAAATGCAGGGAAAGTAGGCTGTTGTTTGGGCAGTATATCTTTAAAAAACAAAGACTGAGGTGAAAGGTTTTACTTTGAAAAGCTTAGATTTCCACTTTATTGTCTTCATTATCAACATGATTAACTGTGACTCAGCATTTTGTCCCAAACCCTGACACAGCATTTGGATCTGGGCGAACTCTGGGTTTCGGCACAGTTATGGTCCCCTTCTAGACATATTTCTGCCTGCAGGAACAAAAACAAATTTAAATTTATAAAAATAAACACAAACAGAGTTAAACTAGATAACAGAAAAAGGAGGGGAAATGGGCTGTTACCTGTCATTGGAATAGGAATCCTTTGAGTAGTAGGTGTAAAAAAGACAGCTGGGGTTGTTGTTGCAAGATTTCTGACACGATTCCAAACTGGGTTCCACTCAGGGCCAAACCTGTCATCAGTGCATGCACAGTCTGCCCCATCCAACCTGCACCAGAGACCATTAGAGCAGGGTTTAGACAGATCTGAATAGGGTTTAGAGAGTTGAACTACTTGATTTTACTAATGTCGTCCTGGGTGCAGATTAAATAAATCTGAAATCTATAGTGATTACAACCCCATCATTCACCAACAAGAGTACAGCTACTTTTCTGCTTTTTTTCGTTAAAAATGTAAAACTTTACAAATCTGTCATCTAAAAATCCTTATGTATGACAACAAACTGAATTTTGTATTTATTTTTTATTCAATCGATGCAAACCAGCATTAAATTCTGCCTTGTTAAACATCACATCTTGCCTCATTAAGTTTTATCTGACTTTTATTTTGCTTTCCCTTTTTTCAATACACAGTGGGTGAAATTATTATTGAACAGCTCAACTCGTTTCTCAACAAATACATCTCAGCCATAGCTGGTTTTTCGGTGAAAACAGACCTCACTGAAACAATCAAGAAATCCTTCTCTAACCAATGCTGTTCTGCAACAATTGGGTTAAAGTAAAGGTCTTGATAGATGTTTCCTGTTTTAAACACCTTTTATAGGTCAGACAAGAGGCAGTGTGTTTTCTGATCATAGATTTCAGATGGCTTTCTCCGCTACATTTTGGACCTCCCTTTTTTCATGGATCAATACTTTTTCTCCAGTCATTTAATTTAATTACACATTACACATTTCTGAATGTATGTATTTCTCTGTGTGTATTAGTTACTTGGTTACTTACAGAGGTTTTCTCCAATCCCAAGAAAATAATTGTGAAGTTCCCATTTAAAAAGGCTAGTTGGAATTTAGTTTGTTGGTGTTACTCACTGAAGTCCACTTTACAGCCTTTCTGGGCCTTCCCGGATGTCACTCCCTGACTCACCAGATAGCTTCAGAGCCTCCCGCCAAAGTTTGCACACATATGTTCTCCTGGAACCAGAGAGAGCAAGGATCAACTGGAAACCTGGTCAAATCTACCCAAAACCTGCTGAGATCCTCCTATGATCATACCTTCTGAAGAAGAAGTATTGGCAGAAGGGGTGCATGTTGCACAGCGCCTGGCAGCGCTCTGCAGACATAGCTTTGAGCTTCTGGTTCTCAAACTAAAACCTTAAACCTCCCAGCTGCTTATCCTGGTACAGCTTTGAGGGGCACACATTGAATAAATATATAAGAAATATGACATACGTCAAAATAAATGACATGGAGATGGCATGTCAGCGTTGTCATAGTTTGGAGAGGCAGACGGGAGCAACACCACAGAACCTAAAACAGCTGTAAATTAATTCTAAGCAGTCCGTGTGCTCCATAAAAGATATCTGGTGCTGAGAAATGTCCCATATTTTGTGCAGGGGAGTGCAGAGTTCCGGAGTTGAATAAACAAGGAACAGAATAAAAAGCAGTCTTATGTCAAAATAAATGACTTTAGATCTCTTATATGTACACACTTGCACCGATGGGAGTTTTGGAGTTTTGGGAGTAAAAGCTGAAGTTATTTGTTCTAGTTGTATAGAAGTGTGCCTTCACTGGTTTGCTTTCACCCCATTAGTCAAATGCAGACTGTGCTCCTGTCTGCTTCTCCAAGCTCTGAGCATGCTGACCTTTACTGCATAAATATTTTTAATAGGGTCCAGACCTTTTCCAGAGCCGTAGTCCACATTCAGGTTTTGGGAGAATCCGCTGGTGACTCCAGGTGCATTGATAATGTCGGAATCGAGAACATCAGATTGCACTTGGAGCTACACAGAGTGGAACATTGTAATGTGTAGTATGGTGTTGTATATTGTTGTATATTGCAGTACCCGAGTGTCTAGTAGGTGAAGTAATTCTGTAGTACTTGTACCTGAGTTTGTAGCAGGTATAGAGGGTGCACTGTGGGTCCTGGAGGCAGCTCTGTCGGCACTGGTCTTGGTTCCTGGTTTACTCAGATGAGTAAGCTCTGTTACTGAACTTGGCTTTCTCAAACACTTGAGAGAAACATGGTTCTGAGGAGAGAAAGCAGGCCTAAACCAGGGCTAAACCAGGAGGAAACTGTAAATCACAGGTCAAAACCAGGACTAAACATAGACTAAAACAGGTCTAAACCAGTTCTAAACCAGGATGAAACTCGGACAAGACCAGGTCTTAACCAGGACTAAATATAGACTAAACCAGGTCTAAACCAGGTTAAATCTATAGGACAAGACCAGGTCTAAACCAGGACTAAAAATAAACTAAACAAGGATGAAACTTGGACAGGACCAGATCTAAACATAGACTAAAATAGGTCTAAACCAGGATCAAACTAGGACAAACCAGCTCTAAACATAGGAGACAAACAGAACAGTCAAAACCAGGTCTGAACCAGGTCTAAAACCAGAACTAAACCTGGTCTAAGCGAAGATGAAACCAGGTGTAAATCAGGACTAAATCCAGTCTAACCAGGACTAAGCCCAGTTTATCCCAGACTCACTGTCTTGTTGGGGGCAGTCGCGGAGGTTGTATCTAGAAGTGACTCCTTCTATTCTTTGGGTTTTGATTTCTGTTTCAGTGGTGATTCTCATAAAACAGGAGTACTACCTGCAGGAGACAAACAGAACACTCAAAACCTGGTCTGAATCAGTTCTAAACCAGGAAGGACTAAACCAGGTCTGAATCAGGTCTAAACAAGGACCATAATATTTCCATTCAGTCATTCCTCTTCACTCCCAAAGAGAATCTCAACATCATACACTAATGACTTTCACACGCTTCTTCAGCTCTTTCCTACACTCTCCATTGTTCTGGATCTTTGACTTTAAGAACTTAAAGTCATGTACCTTCCATACTTGCCATGTTTCTACCTGAGGTTAAAGATGTACTTTGACTCAGACTCAGTAAAAGTATGCAACAAATTATTAAATTAAATAATTAATTAAATAATTAATAATCATTTAATTAATAAAATAATTAAGTAAAATAAATAAATGACAATTATACAAACTACTTTTTAAAGTTGTGTTTTTGTTGGTTGGTTTGTTGGTTGGTATAATAGTAAAAATACTACTAATACCCAGAATCAAACCCAGGACCTTCTGGCCACATTACCGCTGAGGTCAAAAATAATTTTATTTATAGTCTTTTTGTTTTAAATGACTTGAGTAAAAGAAACATTTTTACCAAAGCATTAAGGACACGTCTCTGTGAGGTTTTGTTTGTGTTTGTTTTGTACTTTTGTTTGAGTGTGGAGCCGTACCAAACATGCCAGTCCTTTCCATTTAAGGCAAACATCCTACAGTGTGGGTGCTGGGTGCACTGGATCTGACAGTGGAGCGCATTTGGAGCCAGATGGGAACAGACAGTTTGGCCCAAGAACTCCACATTCTCACGGAGGCCTTTGCCATAGCCTGGAGGGATAAAACCAGGTCAAAACCATAACTAAACCAGGTCTAAACCAGGCCTGAACCATAACTAAACAAGTTCTAAACCAAGTCTTGGTCAGCTCTAAACCGCAACTAAACCAGGTCTATACTAGGTCTAGACTGGTTTTAAACCAGGTCTAAATTAGGTCTAGACCAGCTCTAAACCACAGTTAAACAAGGTCTAAACCAGGACTAAATAAGGTCTATATCAGGTCCAAACTACATCTAATCCAGGACTTAACCTGGTCTAAACCAGGACTTACCCAGGGCGGTGCAGATGTAGATCAGAGCCAGAGTCAGTCTTTGGTCCATGGTCCTGAGTGACATCCAGCTCCTAAAACACTCCTCAGTTATTAAATGTAAATATCACTGACCAGGGCGGGACATGTTTCAGGACCTTAAGCAAAAAGCAAAAAAAAAAAAAAAAAAAAAACGATGAATACATACAAGTAAATACTGTTTGTTTGTGTGCACAGACATTTGATATTTAGACTTAGTATTTTATCAGTGGAAAGAAAAAGAAAAGACTATGTTGATCCAGTTGTCAAAATGCCCACTTAATGGCTCACTTTTTACAGAATCAAAGTAAATTTTCTTCATTATTTTATCGCAGCATTTACAGTACATGTGTTTCTTACAACTTTATGTAAATAAAACTATATTGAAGCTTCAAATGAGCTGAACATTAAGGCTATAGTTAACCATCATGTAAACCAGCATTTGGACATTAAAAAACACATGATCACTGGAGGGTTGTGGGTTGTGTGCCTCGCTCTTAATGCAAATTGTGCTCTTCTAAACAAGTTTCTTATGTTTCTTTGAAGTAAGTAGTCTGTGACCAATAATACAGAATGTTCTTTCACACATTGCATTATTGATCACACATGGCTCTTTTTTCAAAAATATATAGCTTGTGAAATTATGCTGCTTCTACTTGACTAAATATAAATAAATAGTTTACTAACACAGTATTGGAACACACAGGTCCCATGTCCCTCACATACACACACACACACACCTCACATTTGGGATTTGGGAGAGGCTCCACGTGCCAGCTGGGAGCATGTGCAGGATTGAGGTTCAGTCCAGAACAGCCATTGCTCCAGGAGCTGTTGTGAGGGGAGCACAGGACACACACTGTATTCAGCGTTCTCTTGTATCAGGCACATCAAAGACGAATCTGAATTAATGTGGGTTTGTTTGAACAGCTTTTACCACCTGGACATCCTTTCATAGTTTGTTTGATTCTTCTTCTTTTTTTTCTTTTTTTTCTTTTTTTTGTCAGATTTATTTGGTCCAGTGATGTGGGCCGCCATGTTCCATTTGCTAATCTCACTCTTTTTTTTTTTCTTTTTCTTTTTTTTTTTTTTTTGCTATCTCCTCATTTCATTAGGATTTACTGAAAAGCTGCTTAGCTTTGGTCTCTAACATCACTTTCTCTGTTTATTCACTTACTGGGTTTCCCCACTGGTTTTATGAGTTAATCTATTTATTAAAAACAAGAGAGAGAATAATTCCTTTTGGGAATCATTAATGTGCTAGCCTACATTATTATTGATTACATGCAAAAATGCCA
Organism: Bostrychus sinensis; assembly: GCA_020698575.1. NCBI lineage: Eukaryota > Metazoa > Chordata > Actinopteri > Gobiiformes > Eleotridae > Bostrychus > Bostrychus sinensis. Next base: position 29,010,946 of record CM036247.1, on the reverse strand, counting down.
AAAATTTTTAACTTGCTAACAAAGGTGCCCTATGAAGAACGTAGCAGAATTTAGCAGTAATATTTCAGATTGTTGTTTCATACTTTAAACCCCCTCCTTTTACCCAGCTAATGTCTACCCAGCATTAGACATGCTGCCTTATGGACAATCTTATATAAAATAGGTCACATAATGTGTCCTTTTTTAAAAAACCTTGAACCAAACTAGTGATGGGCAGTTTTCAAAGATTTGTCTATTTTGGCTCAGCTCCCTTAGAAGAGCCAGCTCTTGTGGCTCTCAAATTTAGTATCACTCAAATCATTTTATTTAGGCCTAATTTAGCAATTTTGAATGGTTAGTGTGTTGGTAAAAAAAAATTTATCAGTGTTTTCATAAAGGCCTTATTGTTATGCAGTTTGCAAGCACAGAATGCAGCCAGATGCTGCTTCTTTTTGGTTTTTGCTCATTTCTTAATTTTTTTCTTCAACAAGCTTGTAATTAAATCTGTGTACCTGGCCTGTATCACTACTCTGGCAGTCTTCTGAGCCCACCTTACTTCTTTCACATAATGATATGACCCTTGTCTAGCCTCACATGTGATTGGTTACATGGCGTGTCCATGAAAACAAAATTCTGCTCTGCTTGAGCGGATTTTTAGCAGGAGGAGCTGCAGATCAGGCTCTCATCTGGAGTTGGCTCTTCTGATTTGCTCCAAAGAATCGTCTCTTACAACTGGCTCGTTCATGAATGACCCATCACTAAAACAAACTCCATTGACTTAAGTGTTCAATTTTCACTAATGTAGTTCTTTGGCACTGCAACGTAGTTAGTCTTAGCCATATTAGTGTATTAGCATTGCCCAGCAAAAAGTTGCTAATGGAGCATTAACAAAATGGTTTAGCTAATGTAAATGCAATTGACCAACTACATGTATTCACTGTCAGTGATGATGATAAAAGTCACTTAAGGTTTAAGATAAAGACAATAGTAGTATTGGTTATTGTAGCCCAGCTAATGAATCTTGCTAATAGGCTAACACACAAACTTACTAACTGTTATAAATGTCTTCTAAAATGTCTTGTTTATTATTTCTCTATTGCTTTTTATCTAAATAAATGTGACATATGACCAGATTTCTAGACCCAAAAACTGGGGCACATATTTTTTTTCACTAAGGCTGGTGCATTTGAACTCAGCAAGTGACAAAAAACCTATAAATCTATAATATTTTCTGTCATGTAATTAAAGTAAGTTATGAATTTTAATTACATTTTAATAATAAAAACAATGGCATGATATATAATTATAGTCCCAAAAGTCTTTAGACAAATGTGTTTTTAGTTCCCTATGCTTTTCTGTTGGTTACAATGGTTACAACTGGGACAAGTAACCTAAAAACTGGGACTGTCCTGGGTAAATAGAGGGAGGGAACGCTAACACCAGTCATGCTATTTAGCAAGTTACCGCCTGCACTTGTCATGTAATTATCTGACATTAGTTAACTTCAGTGCCGATATTGCCTTGAGCTACTTTGAAGCTAATAATTACATTCAGTAATTGCAAAGGAGAACGCTTTTACTGACATTCACCTTACATGATCTTACATTATGCATTGAAAAATGTTGCGTTCCAGCAGCTCGACAATGTTGTTTCAATCACCCGTGCAGTTTTGATGAGCACATTTTTCACTGAGCCTCTGTACAAAGACAAAAGACACACGCCAAGCCTGTGATTTCCTGTCTATAATAAAGGGAATGCTCATGAGAACGCTGGCGGCCGGAGAAGCCATGGCCAGGAATAGGACATGGTTTGGGAATTAAAGATGGCCAAAAAATGCAGACTCAGAGGTTTTGCAATTGTCTGGGAACTATAAATGCATGTACGGTGTGTGCATTGCCCCACATGTTGGGGGAGGAGCACATATAGGTTATGCTGTTGCTCTAGTTTTTGTCAGAGGAAAAAGTGAGTGTGACTATGGGGAAAGTAGCAGTTGGGATTAGACACATGCCAAAGCAACAGTCAGTGGCACTGCATGACATATATCCGTACATGAAAGATCACGTCTGCTGGCTATGACCTACTTCAGAGCAGCAAACAGGAGCTTACATAAGTGAGGTGAAAAATGATATGGCACACACGGCATACAGGCTACTCTCTAGTCTTAATTGTGCCTGCATAAATCATGAAAAATAATCATAATCAGGGCTTGACATTAACACCAGCTAACAGGCCAAATGCAGGTAGATTTTCATTTTGGCTGGTACACATATACTCCCAGTAGTCACTTTAGCCAGTTATATTTTATGAATACCTATTGTATATCTTAACATTAAAGGTTAAGGCTGAATTGATGTTGCTCTGCTTGAGTGTACACTATTTAGTAGGGATGTAACAATATCCAAACTTTTGAGTATGGAATTATCACGATATCAATGTCATGGTAGGATATTTATTGGGATATTGTTCTCTAAAAATACTTTGACAAGCCTTTAGGTAATAAGTTGTTGTGATATTTCAAAAGACTAAGACTGAAAACATGTCCAGTAACAGTGTCTGTTATGTTGGCTGCACAAAAAATGGAGCAAAGGATCATGGTCTATGTAGTTCACTCTACTTTTTTACTATTCTGCTGCAAGCCCACGACAATATTGAGAGACTTTTGATATTGCAATATCAGAGTATTGTCAATATTATTACATCAGTTTATTGCCAGAAATGCTAAGGGTAGATTAGCTTACACTTGCTAGCACAATTGCTAATAACTGTACTACTGCTATTACTACTAACTTGCTTTTATGTAGCTGTTATCTTGTTGCTGTTTATTAAATAAGCATGTTTATTTTGATAAATTGTGTTTATATATTAATAGAATAACCAAATGCATGCTAACTTTTGCTAATTAGGTTATGCTAACACACACACACACAGGATTAGCAGTTGGCATTAAGACTAATTTAATTTAGTCATCTTCTTGTTCCAGTGTATAGACTTCATAAAAAAAATAATAAAAAAACACTTTGAGCATACAGGCTATAGCACACTAGATGCATGTCAATGTAGCTACTGAAGTGATAATAATAATAATTTGTATATAGAGTCAAAGAGTCAAAGTTCCATTGCTGATTAGCTGTTGTTTTAACAAGAACTATACACATGACAACAGATTATAGGCCTATGCCAACTGGGCTTGTAATTGTGACACAACCCTCATTATTTCACTATGTATTGTCTATTGTGGAAAATGGAAGTTGGCGAGCTAAGTTTAACATGCAAGTAACTGCCACATAGAAGTAAGTAAAAAAGGATCAAGTCAAGTGGTAGCCTAAGTTGTGCAAAGTTAGCAGTAGCATATAGCATTGAGCAGATTCTGTGATGTTCGTTCCAAAGGACCCAGGTTTTTTCAGCTCAGCTTCTCTTTTCTAAAGTGAATGCAAATTTGAGTTTTTTTCAGCAAGTGGAAACTGGAAAAATGTAATAATAATAATAATAATAATACATCAATTTTATATAGCGCTTTTAACACAACTCAAAGACGCTTTACAAGAAACAAACATATGACAAACAAAAGAAATTTAGATTAGTTTTACTCTGATTAGACTTTCTAGACTGTATGCAATTTGATACTTATAACTTCTCACCTGGGAAATTGTATCTTGCCAATGCAAGGAATACAACATGCACTTTTTGTTTTTGTATCAAACCACCACCTGCTTATACTTGCATCAATGTATTACAGTAATGTCTTCCTTAAACTGTAATGCTCTTTCCCCTAAACCAGTAGCTAGCTTGGTGTCCAAATGAAACACCTACCCAACTATTTACTACGATCTATCTTCAACAGGTTTCTGTTTCTGTCACTGCCATTTCTGAAACTCATCCAGGCCCTGATAACGTTGCACTTATGCATTCCACTTGCACCTGCAGCTACACACTCAAGGCTTATTAGACTGTTGAGCTGAGAGATTGCTATTGCTTTCTAATCCTTTCATGTCATCATCTGTCCATCTGACAATTCATCCTACTTATTTACAATTATGGGCAATTTTTCGAGGGAACATTTGTGGACAGGTGGAGAGCATAGTATGGTTTGTGCATATGTTTTGGGATCATGCTAGTCACAGAGTGCAACCTCGTCCTTTTGGAAACACCCACATCAATGACCACCATATAATTTACTTCCTAGGCCTGCTTATTTGGTTTGTGTTCAATGAAAGAAGCTACTCATTGGTGAACAGAGCTGTCATTTAGTGGATATACTGTGTATCTGTAGCAGTGTTTCAGGATTGGAGAGAATGTGTCCTGGGAACAGCTGGATGGGAGCTTGTGATTGGCTGTAGCGGAGGTCACTGGTGTTGCATAACCACAGTCATGTTGTGTGTATTTATTTTTGTTCATTAACAAGCTCTCGGATGATATAAGGATGCCCTGCAGAATACTGGGATTACATAAACATTCTAATCTGGATTAGCACATATATGCACTATCTTCCATTCTGACCTTTATTGCTGTGATGCTCTGAGTTGGAGCATGCTCAGTGGAGATTCCTCATGACGTGACAGGGTTTAGTGAGTAAGCAGTCTGTGAGGAAAAGACAACGCTTGGTGAATGTTGTTGTTGCATTGTTTAGTCAAGTATAAATAACACGGCCTGTCAGTCAGCGCCTGCATGTTCTTATGTAACACAGGAAATATTTACAAAAAAATACTTAAAAGGTGTTAATACATACAAGGCCTGATTTACCAGCAGGTGCTAAATTGAGTGTTTTAAGAATGACATATGTGTAGTTTTATGTTGCATTTAGTAAGGTAAGGTAAGATGAGAGATTTTGGAGAATGAGCAGTGCAGGCCTACACCAAGGCATTGGCATTACCTTGTGATGATAAAGACTCTGAGAAAAAGGTGGCCCTTCCCTGGCTCAGCTGGTAGAGCACATGCCATGTACTTTCAGTGTTTCTGCAGGGTTCAACAGGCTGAATTTAAGACTTTTGTAGACCTTTTTAAGACCATTGTTCAAGAAAAATTAAAGATTATTTTATAAGCACGTCATTTGCAACAATGCATGCCACAAAGCATTTTGGACTTGGTAAGAAAAGATCTCATCTCAGCAATGGTATTACGGCCTTGAGCATTTCAGTGAGCAGGTAGTAGCATCAAATGTATGTGACATATTTAGGACCTGTTTAAATGTATTTAAGACCTAATAATCCCCATCACTGCAAATGTAAAACCTTTTAAGGCCTTAAAGATGCTATGAGCAGTATTTATTTTTTTATAATTCATCAAAATTGTGTTCCAAGATATGTTGTAAACATGTTTAAATCAAATATTAGTTTTACTAATAACAATGGTACAGTTGAGTTATTAACAATTAAAAATATATTTTGTTATAAGTTGTTTTTGTTTTTGTTTTTTGTTTTGGTTCTAAAACTGCATTGCTAATCGTCCAATCAGAGAAGAGAAAAGACCATTGACCCACAGTTGTTTTGATATAGACTGTAGTATCATTTTCAAACCAGTACGAGTGCATGCTGCTTACAGTACCTTTAATTTCAGATTTTTAAATTTAAAACTGTTTTTTACTTTTTAAGACTCTGCAGAAACCCAGTTTAGTCTTGACTCGGACAAGATTGCGCCATGTAGTTTTCCTCCTTTTTGGTCTAATTTATTGTCATTTTAACTATCTCTATCAACTTCTAGAAAGGTCCAGGCCAAAAATAAAAAACTTAGCAATAAACATGACTTACCTTTGTTTAATGCATTTTTATAGTGTAGCAGGTATTGGACCAGTACAACACTGCTTGCAATTTAAAATATTAGTTTTTGGGTAAGCATTTATTCTGAAAAACACAAAAGTGAGACAGAGACAGTTATTTTTGCTCCTCTTTGACCTCTGCATCTGCGGACTAGCTTTTAATTGTGTCCAATACATTCAGTCAATATACTGTGCTTTTCTTTTAACATTTTACATTCAAACATAAGTATCTTAACCAGTACACACATTGTCAGTACTGTTACTATTCTGGTCTATAAATCAACTAATAAATTCACCAATAGCAAAAATGGTCATACTTCAAGTTCTTCTATGTAATACTAGCATTTCACAAAGTTCAGTGTCACATACCACTGGCAATAGAGAGCAGGATTGTGACATCACATCGGTGGTCACACAAGCTATTTTCAGTAGTAAAACAATGGAGCAATATAGGATGTAAACTATTTGAGTTAGCAGTTACAAGTATTGTAATACTATAGTGTGTGATAAATATCCACCAAGAGTGACAAAGCAGTTAAAAGAGTTGTTTCAAAGCTCATTTGTGTACTTTTTTTTACTCCACTATGACTAATGATACTCTATGTTAATTGAATTTGGCTGTGACTACTCACAAGGCAGATTCATTGCTCAACTGTTGTTTCATGATGTAGGTCCCCAATCTCTTCGCAGGATACAGGACAATACTTTTACAAAGATAGCGTATATGTAGAAAAAAAAAGTTTCATAAACTCCACTGATTATAGGCTTCTGTAATAAACTGTTGAGATTTACGTAGGCTATTTATAGATATATTTAAAAATTGTGTTGTGGCTGGTTGGCCTGTCCCCCTCATCTTCCCTTTTGTTCTGTTTGGCTGGCTCACCACGGTCCACCCTTCTCTTGTCACTTTTGGGCACAGGAGGGGTTCTTTGTAAACTAAATCAACTAAAAATACAAACAAAAAGTGAGTTTAACAAATAAGGTGTACAAACCCAAGTTTAAAAGTTACCAGCAGCAGAAAGACACTAGATGTGACGACAATTGAAATATGCCTCAGACACAAGAATAAATGTTGGCAATATTTACTATGCCTCACTGTTGCACACTATAGTTTTCCTCCACAAATAGTTTGCTCTTTCCTCTCCAAACAAAATTGTTTAAAAAAATCTGTTCATGTTGTCATATGATGATGATTGATTATTGTTGCTATATGTACCTTTCACTCCATAATTGTCTGTAATTACACGCAAACTCTGTATGAGGTTGCTTTGAGTCTCAGTCTTTCACTTCAGTTTGACATTTGACTGGTGAACCTTAAATTCCTTCAGGGCCAGAGCTGCTTGTGTAAAGTGGCCCCAGTAAGAACCGGCTGAGAACTGCTCCACAGCCGGTTTGAACAGGTTAGCAGAGCCTCAGAAACAGTTTGTAAAGAAGGTGAATGGGGGCTTGTTGAAGGGAGGCAGTTCACAGGTGAAGCTTCTTACCTGTTTATGTGACCCTGACCACACAAAAATAACCTACCCAATGCTAAACATACTCAAACACTCATAGCATTTACCTACTCATATTCTTGCGTACAGAATTTAACACTGTGTACTGTCCTCTAGGCCAGCTGCATAATGATACAGGCCTTTGCATGCGTTGCTGTTCCTATAGTCTAAACAATAGCTGTCTTTTCAACTAGATTGCATGGATTTAGTTGCCATAAGTTCGACTGCAATACGTTTTCAGTGGATTAGTTAGCATTAGCCACTCAAAACTGCAAATTGTGCATAAACAAGATGGATTTGGAAAGTGGCAACCAATCAGCTACACATGTGTAATGTTATTGCCTGGATAGAGAACATTAACAAGTGGTTTCATACAGTATTTGGTCACTAAATTCTTGTTATGCTGAAAAAGTAGTTAAAGAACATCCAACTATCTAACAATAATTCACTAAATCATCTAAATGAGTGCTATTTAGTTGATATTTGTTTAGTTTTGCATGACCGACCAAGCTGTTTGCTGGTCACTAAACCTGTCCCAGTCCATTTCCTGCTCTGAGAAAAGAGTATTGTGTTTTCCAGTGTCTATGGCCTACTGGAATGTCTCACTGTTTGTTGACAGCTCAACTTTTCAGCATCTTTGGCTAGTTCAGAGGTTCAGTTTGTTCCCGAGGGAATGTGTGTGTTCAAAGACAACACACAGACCACGATCTTAGGAACTTGTTCACCTTTAGGCACAAAGCAAAAATACAGTATAGGTAAGTTGGTTTGATGGTGTAGATATTACCACATGAATGGTTATGCTCTGCAATTGTAATAAAAAAAACTGGCATATCACTACCTTCCTTTTTGATATTGGTACAATTTTTACGTACATGTGAATAATGTTATTGTAGTTTGCATTTAACTTATATATAACTTACATTCACATTGCATTAATGGCTTGTCTTCACAGTTGCCCCTGTGTCTCACTCATCAGTGGTCATACATCTGTGTCATGCTGCAGTGACCCCTTGGGGCTGGAATTTTGGAATCAAACCCCAGTCTTCCACATGACAGTCGAGGGCAGTAATTACCAATAAGGAGTCTGTATTTTGCATTGTTTTCTAAAATTGATGTGGCATCCTAATTAAAAACAATATATCCAAACTATGTCTCAGAAAGCTACCACTTGCATGTATAATCACAATGCATATATAAATCTGCTCTTAGGTTTCATTAAGTTTCACTGCTGTCAAAATGTGAACCCCTCTTGTTACTTGTCCCATTTAATGATTGTAGCATGAACAGTGCCCCTATTGGTGTGGCAAATGTACAACAGTATCTTGAATGTATTAGAATGAGCCCAGATTTTGTCTCAAGGTGGACATTTTCTTTCAAGTTACATTAATTTTTCTTCATTTTTTTCAGCAACAATAAAACAATGTTTCATGCTATAGTTTTATTCAAAAGAAAATATTGGAGCCAGCAAAATATTAATACAGTACATCACAACAAATTAAGTTTTAAGCTCACCTTAAAGCGGAACTCAGTATCATTTTTACCTGGGTCTGGGTTATGGTTAAATGAGTTAAATGAGTTGTTGTTGTTGTTGCCGAATGGAAGAAAGTACTTTGTATTTTGTGTTTGTAACAAGGAGGGGAACATGAAAGTAACATCAAGCAAGGAGTCATATAGGAGTCAATGGGACAATAGTAACATCCATTAATAACTGTTGAAGTGGTGCAGGTGTTTCAGTAGGAGCTCAATATATAACTATATAATCTATTAAGGTCTTGTTAGACTGAACAAATTACATTGACCACAAGCTGAGCAACAACAATACGTATTAAGTAGGGTTGGCAGGTCTATTCAACCAATAAAGGATGGGTGTGTGTGTGTGGGGGGGGGGGGGTCTAATGACTAAGCAGCTGTGGGCATTGCAGCCCGGTCAACGCTATAACTGTCCCCACCCCAGCTCATTTTTTACAAGTGTTATGCCAGAAATTAGATGTCAAAAAACTATTATAACCACTTTGGAAACTGTTGACTAAAGCCAAGGTGGCAATGGAAATTTGTCAGCGGTACCAGTCTGTTTGGAAGATTTTTATGGAGAGTTACACAACAGTGAAAGAGAGGAAGTCAGTGTGGCTACAGCTAAACCTGCAGGGCCTTGTAAAACCAGAGAGAACACAAGGAAGGTGTTTATGCAACATGCATGTTTGAGTGATATAAGAGTGACTTTAACGAACATATATGCTGGCACAGTACACGTAATAACAATGTCAGCATACTCATATACACTTATTAACCTGTTGTGGACTAATATTTCCCTAAAAAGGGTGAATGTCTGATCAGAGTGGAACTCTTTGTCTTGCGACCACACCCTGTACACACATATGTGAACTCATTTGCATAGTCAAATGAACTCCTCATTTGGACTTGGGCAACAGATAGCATTGTTAGCATTTTTATTTTATATTTTTATTTTTTTACAAACAGTACTGTGCAAATGTCTTAGACAGGGTTTTAATATGAACAAAGAAAGGTGCATCAATGTACAAAAATACACAAAATTGTTACAACTGTTACAAAAACCTGGACTCAAACTCAAAGATCTCCTAGTTCAGGGGTAAATGCTCTTTCCATTCTCAAAACCTTATATCTCACAATGAAACCAATAAAACACAACTGGCTCTAAACAGTGATCTGTATCCACACCAACATTCATCATTTGTCTAAAAAAAAAAATACAATGGGGAGCGCTGCATGGGTACCGTATTTTCTGGACTATAAGTCGCACTTTTTTTTCATAGTCTAGTTAGGGGTGCAACGTATACTCAGGTGCGACTGAGTATATGTCAGTATACGTTGTTCTCTATTCTATTATTACTATAACTTGCCTTTCAAGATGAAATGTCTGTTCTTGGTGTCAGATTTTGTAAAATAAATTTCCCCCCCAAAAATGCGACTTATAGTCCAGTGCGACTTATATAAGTTTTTTTCTTCTTCATTATGTATTTTTTGGCTAGAGCGACTTATACTCCAGAGTGATGTATAGTCTGGAAAATATGGTACACAAGTATTAAATACAATGTCAAGACAGGTGCTCATTGGAAAAAAAGGGGGTTACCTCTTAACTTGAGAATAGAACAGGCTATTGTCTGCTGGGTAAAATATCTTGGAACATTTCCCACATGTTTCCACAGACAATAGAAACCAAGTCTTTTGTATAATTAAAAAACCTTTATAGTATCATGGCCTGTGAATATTTTCAGTCATCCAGGTTGTCACGGTAAAACAACAACAATCGTGACACTATTCCACCTATCTTGCACAATTTGCTATAAACTATTGTTAACATATGTTGTACCTTTTCTCGTTATTTTTAAAACCAACATAGAACAGTCCAGTACAAAAATTAGGAATAAATGGAATCACCTACCCTAACCCTAGAATGCAATCAACCAGAATACATATACTGTAGTTACACTAAAGGTCCGAGATGCTTTTTTAAAACAATGGTAAAAGTACGGCTCCTATAGGCATAACATAGCCCTGCTGACCCACTGACCTGCATACCTTTACTGCACTATCAACCTAATCAATGCACTTTCAACTCTACACAAACAAGCCCTATAGTAAGGACCCTCCTCTAAGATATATTATAGAGTTCACCAGCCCCTCCTACGTAACACGCCAAAGTGAATGGGCGCTTGTGCTTGAACAAATGAAGAGTAATTTCTGTAATTTCTCATATCTAACATACATTTGCATTGAAAAGAGTTTTTGAACATTTTCGAAGGTCATTTAGTTATAAAAGTCTTCTCACTGACCTTAACGGCAACCACACACAACACACATACACAAGCTTATGTTATTGCTTCTGACTGCTTCTATAAACTGTGGCTGTGCTAAGAATTTAACTATTTTAAGTACGTCATAGTTGGCATTTTACAACTGTTCTTTTAAAACAGTACTTTGTATGTTGGCTGACTGCATATTTCTGACATGACTGACTTATTTTGACTACTAGCCAACTTTCACAGTTCTTCAACACATGTCTCATACAAGCAACCTTTTATTTATTTACATGTATTTGAGTGATAAAACATTCTGTTTCTTTTACATATGCTTCATGACCTCCTGACTCCAACCTATGGTCTGATTAATTTTCGACATCCCACCCAAGTCTCCACAGGAGGTAGAATAACACGTTTCTAAATGGCCGAGCACTATGTGGACACGACGGACAAGAAGGACATGCACAGAGGTTCTTAAAGGTTCTCACAATCTACATGAGCCATGAGTTAGGTGTGTTATGGATCTTAAATTCACCTGGGATGCCCACAGAGTGTACATAAGGATCTAGAGGTGGGGTCTGCTATATAAAGTGAGCAGACTTTGCACTGAGGTGTATCTATGAACAGCTGCAATGTTTCATCAAATGCGAAATAAACAGCACTGGACTGAATGGTGCCAAATATTACATGGTGTGGTTTATTTGTGGAGACAGATTCTATGTGTGTAAGTGGTGATATAGTAGTACCTATGGTGGCCCTGAATGACACGACAACAGCAAATTGTCAGAATGTCAGTTAGGGCTTTATACTTGAAGCACATGCCGGATGATTATTTTGAGTAAAGCATCTGTAACATGGAAGACCTGCAGGTGTCCACATGGGATCTGGATCACTTTCATATGCAAAAGTACAAAGGGTTCTGATTGGCGGATACAGTTTTTAAATTTTTTTATTACTATATTTTACAAAAAAATAAGAAATAAAAATCATATGCCACTGACACATTTGTATGCATGCAAACATTAAACCACAAAGTAGGCTGTTGTTGCTCAGTGCAAGCCAGGGTACATCTATTCATACTTCCTCAGAACATCAAAGACAGGTGTACCAAGCGTTTTCTTAGTGGATCTGAGGGCACACTGAAGCCACATTAATGCCATTCATAGTTGGATTTAAGGTTTCTTACAGATACATTCTGTTTGTTTGTTTGTTTGTTTTATACTGTGAAGCTGCAGTTTATAATTTTAATTATAATCACAAATAATCACACAATCAAACATTTAGCATTCTGATTGTTTTGTGCATAAATGCTGGCACGAGTTTGGTGTACTACGAGGTACTGATTTTATTACGCTGCTATTCTGCTATTACCATGTTCATATTTGTATATGGTGCAATGTAAGTGTACATGCATGTTGTGTCTACTAAATAATTACTGAAACAATTGTATGATATGGTATTGTAAGTGAAGATATAAGTTGAACAGTTGTTGGGGTGTGTGTGTGTGTGTGTGTGTGTGTGTGTGTGGGGGGGGGGGGGGGGGGGGTAGTGTCATAGTGTACAAGTTTACCTTCTAAATAAAACCATTGCAATTAAGTTCTCATTGAATTTGCATCCAGCCTGCATGGATTAAGGAGCTCCTGTCTTCACTATTGTCCCTCCCATTGTACCCCCCACACATTGCCCCTCGCTGAGCAGCTCCAGGGTCACAAAAAGGGGATTTGCACAAGCCCCCTACTCTCTTTATCATAGGATTAGTTTCACTTGCCAAAGACTTTTTGCACTTTCACTGGGCTATAAATCTTTTTGACATAACAAGGAAATAATATGAGACACAACTCTATATTTAGGGGCTCTTTTGTGTTACAGTCTGTTCTGCTGTACTACTGTATACAAGGCACTCTGTCTTAAGGAAAGTTCATCAGGTGTCCCAGTAGGTGACTTTGAACCTGTAGGCAGTAACTCTAAACAAGTGTAACTTAAACACAATGCAAATACTTGGACACTGTGTTCTGTACATTATGTCCCTCACTAAATTACTTTACTGACTCCTCCTAGTGGTCAAGGAGGGCAAATGAGGACATAACATCATGCCAAAAAAGGATTAAACACAATACTGTAGTGACCTGAAATGTGTACATGTTTAACTGTGCAGGAATCTCTTACTTTACTTTAGTTTATTGATGAAGACTGGGTAGGGAAAAGTGACGTTTAAAATAAAAATGCATTACAGTGACTTCAAAACACTACTTTTACTCAAGACATAAAAGTACTAGTAAAATTATGAGTAGCCTAAAATAAAAACATTGACATTTTGTAATATTTCCTTGTAAAACAAACAAACAAACAAACAAACCATAAGTGTCCTTTTATCAGATAATAACATTTTGTGATCGTGTTTATGTAATTGTAAACAGTAGCAGGTTCTGTAGGTGGTGGGTGATTCTTGGGTGGCCACCTTAACTGTTGGGCAAATTTTAATAATACATGCTCATATTTCAAACCCTCACTATAATATATACCAACCAAAAAAATATAAATGAACATTACTTTGCAAACCTATTAGTGAACTTTTTAAAGAGGCATGACAAATGTCTGTGAATACTATCAGCCCTCCAGGCTGTCACTGTGAAAACAAAGAATCTCCAGATGAATTATTTTTAACCTTGTTTGTTTTGAGGTGCAGTGACAAATGCTGATAACTAAGAGTGCTTTAAAAATACTGAGATATAGGCCAAAGATGCTGACTTAACTAACTAAAAGAACAAATGATTAGTTAGTTTCCTTAACCATTGTGCAATGTAAGGGTTTTGTGACTCAATGGAAAGAGCATTTGCACCTGAACTAGAAGATCTTCTAAGTCTAGGTCTATTTAAAGGTATTTTTGAATATTGATACACTTTTCTTTGTTCATAGCCTTGCTTAAAAACAAGTCCAAGACTTTTGCATAGTACTGTAGTGTAGGTTATATTGTTGAGTGCAGTAATGCGTTCAGTTTTGTCAAACAGCCTTCAGACCAAACAGGTAAAACAGAAAATGAATGACTGTATAATAAAATAATTAGCTTACAGGCCGAAATTTTCCATTGTCTTTTTATCGTGTGGTTCAAACCAAAGCTAGTTTATCATATTCTGTCATGAACCTGCATGACCTTATACTGCCTGTGTATTAGTGTAAAGATGCAGGGTTGAGTTTGTGAGGTACTCTGTCGCCACCTGGTGGTTAGGCCTACTTAAGACTTATCGTTTTTGCTCTATGAAAACACTGGTTTAAAAAAATCCAACTAAAGCACACACACACACACACACACACACACCAAACTAGCCTAACACAAATTATCGAGTAGCCTATTATAGCCTAAACATTGCTAGGCTAACTGTACCATTTTTGTTAAATTACTTTAGTGTTTTTGTTTTTTTCTTGCTACTTAAGTAACAGAAAATTACACACAAGCATTGTGGTGTGTGGTGATGGTTGGTGTCAAAAAATACTAATTTAATTGTTTTACCAAATAGTCTACCAAAGGACCAACAGCATACCCAAGAACCCCTACATGTAGCATGCAAATAAGAAAGGTCAAAGGTCAGTGCCAAGGGAATCACAAATAATAATTTTTTTTATGGGAAATCATATAACCAACCTATATTACTTTCTATATAGTATTTTGACATACACCTGTAATAAATATTGTTAAAATCAAGATGTGATGTGTTGATAATGCATAGACTATTATACTAAGCATTCTTTTATCTTTTCCACTTATATGTACCACTGCTGATATCTCAAGTGCTATAACATCTCTGAGATCTTTGGGAATGTGCTGACCTGAAAACTGCAAACAAAATGTATGCCGTTTGTTTTTTTACTGTAGCTATGCTAGGCTATGCTAGGCAGACTGTAATACATGTGTGCCTTGGTTAAAAAAAATAGCTGCTGACTCAATATTTGGTAGTTTTTATTATTATTATTATTATTATTATTATTATTATTATTATTATTATTATTATTATTATTATTATTATTATTATTATAGCGATTAGCACTAGCTTATATAAGCTAAGCCTCATGAATTCTGCTGGATAGAAAGTCACAGAAGGCCCAAATGACTACTTTAATAATTTAAATGGAACTCACCACCTGCTGATCCATGTAGGAAATCCACAACAACCAGTAAGTTTTGTTTTTTAGTGATTTTTTTTTTAACTCTTACTTTTGTTGTTAAAATGCATGCACAGTTTATTTGTTTCTTATTGCAGGGTCTATGGGTTTATGCTATGCTTTAGGCCTAGAGTTGATATTTATGATAATTGTTGTGTGCTCTGCTAGCCTCCCTTGTCAAGAGTCTGGGGAAGACAGGTTGTCCTAGGACATAGCTTCATCCTACTGTGCATGTCAAGGTTAAGTGGTGAATCTAGCCCATTAGCACAAAATGTGTTTTCTTGTTTACTGCAATTATTTAAAATTTCAGGTGCACATCAATAAACTGGAGCATCTCAGAAAAGTCCATTTATTTCAGTGGTAGTTCAATTCAAAGTGATATAGATACAGTACACACAGAGACATATATTTAAAATAATTAATTTGTTTTGATTGTAATAGCTACAGTTATTAACCCCAATTCAGTGTCTCAGTGGTTCTCAAAGTTTTAACACCAAGTACCACCTGACAAAATATTTGGCTTTCCAGGTACCCTCTGCAATGTACTAAACTAGGACGAATCCAGGACTACATCAGGACTAAAACAGGTCTAAACCAGGGCAAAGTAAACTAGGACTAATGGCATCGCCAGGCTGTTTTACTGGGGCTTGTGCCTGAATGTTTTGTGCTCAGCCTTAGACCCAAACTGTCTCGGTCAGCTCCACAGTTAACGCTGTAACATTAAGGTCCAAACTGAGTGAGAGTGAGAGATGAACTACCGCAGGAAGAGGGAAAAACATGATTGGTGCTCACAAGCCTGGACCTGAAGGATCTGACCAGGGCTAGACCTGGGGCTGCATATATATAGTGCTCAGTTACTGCTTTTATTTAGTTTTGAATCTTTTGTGTTTCATATATCTTTTTATTATAGAAGACAGATACTTGGGAGATCCTGTCAAATGGGTCTTGGTCCCAGTTTGTGAGGTGGAACATGTTCCCTCTTGTTCCTCCTCAAATTAATTTTATTCAAATAAAAAATATTACTGCAGTGACCTTTTATTAGAGCAAAACTATGCAACACAACAATATGCCTCTAAACAATCAGCAACAGTTGGCGCTGCCTCACACTATTATTGTACACAATTACACTACAAGTAGAATCCATAAATTTTCTCACACCACAGGGAACTAAAACACCTGTTTAAATGCAC
The DNA here is from genome assembly GCA_020698575.1 of Bostrychus sinensis. Taxonomy (NCBI): domain Eukaryota; kingdom Metazoa; phylum Chordata; class Actinopteri; order Gobiiformes; family Eleotridae; genus Bostrychus; species Bostrychus sinensis. The sequence continues at coordinate 28,994,598 of CM036247.1, read as the reverse complement.
CAAAATACAGGAAATATTGGCTGTTCTATTAAACATTTTTTGGGGGAGGACCCACAGACCCCCCATTTAAATAATGTATTAAACAATGTTAAGTCTGGGCCAGGCCCCCAACCTCTTCAGATCCTAAAAACGCCTCTGACTAAGGACTAAACCAGGGTGATTACAGTTCTAAACCAGGACTAAACCATGACTCAGCAATAGTCTAAACTTCAAACTTTATCCCTAACCAGAGCAGGACTAAAACAAAAATAACACTGGCTCTAAATGAAACTAAATCAGGACTTAAACTGCAAAAGACTACCTGAGTACTGCCAGAATAAGCCTGAGTTCCACCAGTGATACTCATACCACAGTTTGAGAACCACTCCAGTATTTCATAAAAATAACATTTTACATAATCATCATAATTAAAATAAATGAAATATTTCCCTCTGTCTGTACTAAATCTATATGATAGCTTTGTATGTGTTTCACTTTTTAATTAAACAACTGAAATAATTTCCACTAATTTATTATTGTGCACCTGATTATAGAGTTGCTTGTTATGATCGAAGAACTTGCATTTCCAAATTTGCATTATTTAATCCTTGCAACAATAATAGTCACATGTTCACACTAGTAAATACCTGGGTGTGTCCTTTCCAGAGTGAAACCTGAGCTCCTCCAACCAAACCAAACCTTCTGCTGCTCAAAATACCAACATGCATCTGTTTGTGTGTGTAGACATGTCACCCATAGACCTCATTCATAATTCATGTCGGTCGCATGGATATGGTTGATCTTATGGTGGCTACACTGTGTATGGTAATCAAACCCAGAAACTGTAGAGCCATAGGTAGGGTCAGATTTCTCTAGTCTATAATCAAGATTATCATCACAGCTACTATGCTAAATACCTCTACATAAATGTACCACGCATAGGAATAAACTTTATTTTTATTGATATGTATTGATTAGATGATATTGAAAGAGTAACGTAGAGCATTAAATAGAGATATTTTCGACTAATAGGAATGCAGCACTTGAAATACCACTTTGTATCCAGTAATTTGTTCTGTTTTTGTTTGCAGGTGAAACTCAATCAGTCATCAAAGCTTTATACATCCCTCTTTATCTCCACCACACTTGCCAGTAGACTCAGGTTACTGCAGCGACCAGTCACAAAAGCCCCTGTTGTGGTTCTGTTTGACTGATATGACAGAGCAGCCAATGGGAGCAGAGGGAAAGCCTGGGAGGAAGTGGGCAGGTAACAATAAATGATAAGCTCTGTAAGATCAGCTGCTGTCAGGAGGTCTTAAAAATAAAGTGAAGATGCATTCAGAGTGAAAAGTATTAATACTGATCATATTCTGTACTTAATTTAAGATACTAAAAAGCTTCCCGTGACAATTAAATGAGCTGTACTGATGAAGACAGAGAGTAAGTATTTTGTGTTTTTGCCTGGAGGTTACAGGAGTCGGTCTCCCATCTACTTCTGACAATAGACCTCGCTGTGGAAAAGAAAGAGCCTCTCTGAAATATGCATGAGTAAAAGTACACCTGTTTCCAGGTAACCGAGGCAGGGATTGTGAAGCGTGACGCTGGCTGTGTGGAACAGCGCAGGTGCATGCACAAGCAGCTTCACCTGGTCAGACGCTCTGTAGGGAAGAAGAGGAAAGTTAGCTTAAAGAGGTAGCACTATGAACTAGCACTGTCTTTGGTGCTCAATGCTCTGAAGTTCAGTTTAGCAGCAGTGGAGAACCATACGCATGGGACCAAGCCAATGCAGGCCTGAGACAAGCTGGAAGTGAAGGCTGGTGGAAAGTGGATCAAAACGGTTTAGAGAGGTCTTTTTCAGAACACTAACGGGGAATTTGTGCAAATATGAATCCTTTGTGGAAGTCTTATAGGAGCAAAGTGCTCAAGACGATCAACCCAGAATATGAGGAGGACACCACTGAGGAGGTAAGGCTTCACTGCTTTTATCAGGTTCTTTTGAACAAAGTCAAAATGTCAGCAGGTTTAGTTTTCTGATCATGTCTTATTCATTCTGAGGACAGAGGAGCTCAGTGATCATGTTGTTTTACTATCTCTGCACATCTATCAATCTGTCTGTTAGTCTCCAGGAGTATAGTAAAACACAGACAATAATCAAACTTAGCTTAGGCCTTATGTAAAGTTCAAAGATGTAATTGACAAATCACAAAGTTAAAGAAGACTTAAAGTAACATGGCAAAGGTTTTGTAGAATATCTGTCACTGTCCCAAATAAGTACAGTATACACATTATGTTACAATGCTAACAGTAACTACAATTAGGCTATATGCTAACACTGTACTATGCTTATAACACTGGCAATCATCAACTTCAAAGGCTGTTAAAATTTCACACTTTTTAAAGCATTTTTAGTTATTTTATTTGATCTTTATTTTACCAGGAGGTTTAATGAGATACCTGGCCATCTGATTAGACCAGTGTAACATTCACCTTGGTAACAAGCCCTAGAAGTGTAATATTTACTGTTCAACTAAAAATATAAAGACAACAGGCCAAAATGAGTGATTGATTGTTATCTGTAGAATAAATGGGACTATTGCCTGTTTGCAAAGGGAACTTTAAAACAGAAGTTGGGATGGTATGTGATATTTGAACATGTACAATAAAGAACAGCACATGACATCTCACATGCACAATGCACAAACTACTGTGTCTGGTGGCAGATCTCAAATTCTCTTATCTGTTAATTAACACATATGTGGATGGTAGTAATGTCTACTATTTTCATTGTTTTTATAGTATCAGTGTGACACCTTCACGAGCTTTGATAGAAGCACAGACAGTGTTTCACTGACCCAGATCTCAGAGGCTGATACCTGATCCTGTGTGAAGCTGAACAGACAGATTAGCTGGCATTCCTCTGTATGACTGACACAGGGATGAGGACCAACCCATAGGCTCGCAGTGCAGCACAGGGCCAATGTTGTGAGGGACTACTGGAGTGATACAGATAGTTTCCATCCACAGATGTGTAGAGCTGTCACCACCGTTATTAGAGTGCACACTGTGTGTGTGCCCTTTATGAGACAGCTCAATCACAGTATGTTGGATTATGTTGGAGGCCTTTCCTCCAACATAATTCTTTACTAATCCCACTGTAGGGAGTTCTGAAGCAATAACAGTGTGAGAGAGCGCCATATGACAAAAAGAGTCAAATGTGGGCATAGGGCAACTTGCAGATATACTCTTTCTGTGTGTTATGTTCACATATTACCACTATTCACACAGTATGTTCATAGAAATTATTGTACTTAACCCTACTAATGCAATACCTGATAGTTCCCTGTTAGTGAAGTATTTCTTCCTCTGTGGTGTGGGAAGTCTTTGGTCAGGACACCCAAATCTCAAGCCAAAAAATGTGCCCATCCTAAGTCTGGACATACTGACAGCGTTGCATCAGGAAGTGCATCCACTGCCCAAAGTGTACATAATGATTCGCTGTGGCAACCCCTTTAGCCCTTTCAGGCAAAAGCTGTTGTACCTAGAAAAAGCACTAGATGGTGCTAAATGTTTGTGTGCTGGAGCAGGTCGCTGAGGTGGAGATGGAGAATGACGTGAGTCCAGTTCAGGAGGATGATGGCCCAAACGCAGTCAGCCAGTTAGCGAGAAAGGTATGTCAACAATCAGCCACTCCCTGTGTGTGACATATAACCTATGTAGCATATACAACATAAAATATAACATACAGTCCTTGACCTTTGACCCTGTGTGTGGTGGTTACAGATGCAGGGAGCTGGAGCTAAAGGCTGGAACAGACTGTCAACCTTATTTAATAAAGAAGATGAACACCAGCTTCTGGAGGAGACAGAGAGCCCCCCAGTTCCTGACCAGTGAGTGACTGTGTGGCTGTGCACACACTAATGCATGTTATTAAAAATCAATAAATAAAATAATCTCAGTAATCTCACCTCAGTTCACATTCATGTCTTAGAAAACTAGAACTAAATAAAATACATGATTATTTTTCTGTAATATCCATGCACACATTACATGTGTAACAGTCTGTGGTCAGTTGCTCTTACATTTTCTGTCTTATTCACAGTCCACTTGCTGTAAAGCCTGAGGAGCCTCCTCGACCCTCACGCCGCACAGGATTCTGGGATAGCTTTGCAACTAACTGGGCCGCCAAGAAGCAGGCTGAAGCAGCGGCTGCAGTCAATGAGGCGGCATCAGGTCAGGAGGGGGAGGGGGTGATAGAGGCAGGGGGACAGGAGTCCCAAGATGGGCAGATCTCAGAGGAGGCCCAGGGAGACGAGGGGGGAGCCAAGGCCAACAGCTTTTCCAAATACGTGTCTCTGGGGGGAGGGGCAGGCAGCAGCGAGGACGCATCCTTCAAGTGGAACTTTGTCACCAGCAAACTGGCCGAGCTGAAGACCAAGAGCATGACCAAGTCCAACTAGAGCCTCTCACCATGGAGACATATGACTTGTGGCTGGGAGTCTCTCCAGTGCTGGGGAAAGTGCACACGTGTATGTTCTTAGTGTGCTCTGTGCTGCTGAGTGGACATTTTATGAGTTCACAATTTTCCTCACAGTCTATGTCATTTACATAAAAAATAAAAATAAAAACCATGCTACACATGCCTTATTACGATTACATCAGTAATGCAGTAAACAACTTGTTTTCTACCTTTCATAGTAGTGATAAAGACATACCAAAGAGCTCCATGAAAAGGGCATTACTCACCTGTCTGCAGCCTTTCCAACCTGCAGTTGATCCCAAAAAGGATTATGAGATTAGAGCGGTGATAGCAGGATTAGTGTCAGATTATCTCACTGAAGTGCTCTGGCCCAGCCCGAGAGCTGGCACACTATTGTTTTCATACAAATATCTTTGACATGTGAAATGACCTTTATAAACAAATGTAAAATAAGAATGTTTGTGGTGTGAGTCAGGTGCCTGATGTTGGGAGATTATTTATTATATTATCATCTTCTTCTTCTTCTGATTGTGACTGAAATGTGCAAAGTGTGTGTTTGAAACATTTCTGTTGTGCTAAAATTATGAAAATATGAATTCAAACTATTTTGTTCTTAATTACTTATTTGTTTTGTGGTATGTGTCTGTTTATTTTGAATTGTGGTATGCTCTAATAAAGACTATTGCACTAAAATGTAAGTCCGTAGATCCTATATAGTTGCCCCAAATCTGAAGTCTGTAGTACGTTTGGATAAAGTCTCTACTCATACTAGGCTGATGAACTTGGGCTGGGTTCATTCCTATATTTTTTATGCCTTGTCAGTCTCATTCAGTTCTCAGACTGTCAGCATGGATCACATGAAGTCAGTATCTGACTCTAGAGCTCTACAAATCTAGAGTCTGTAATAAGTCTTCTGTTTGGATAAAGTCTCCTCTCACATCTTAGCACAATGAAGTTGGTCAATTTTTCCCAGTTGGTTGGGACCAAAATGTGACAGTGTTTGTTTAAAATATAAAATAATAATTAACAATTAACAAAACCAAATAATAGACAATAAAGTAAAGTTACTGTACATTTCTGACACATATTACATCATAGTTTGGTGTTTTAAAAGATTCAAGGAAAAAAAAAAAAAAAAAGTGAAGCACCGCACAACCCAAACACCCACAAAGTCACATTCTGCCTCTGCCACAGCTTCCTCTATTGATGCCTCAGAATTTCAATTGTCATTTTGTTACATTAAATATTATTAGTGATCCAAACAGAAAAGTGAGTGTACTTTTTTCTAGCTGTACTAAGTTACTCGGACAAGGCTAATAAAACTAAAATGGCTCCTTCCACTGGGTTACAGGAAATTTCTACTTTCCCAACATAAGATTTTAATATAATGAACAATATGAAAAATATAGCTTTGACTGACATGTCCTATTTTGTAACAATTTAGATATAGATTTAAATTTGTTGTGGTAATAAATTAGTTGTTCATTTTATGGTACGTAAATGCAGAGTGAGTAAAATATTGTTCCCTTTTTAAACCTTAATGAAAAAAATAACATGTGCAAGTATAGTACTTACCTGCAGAGGGCGTCATTTAGAGGGACTAGTTCCTCTCACCACCAGCAGAGGCCCTTCTCCACCAGCTCATCCTTCCAAACCCTTCCCTCATTACAAGACCATCATATCCATACTAGCAGCTGCCTCACATTCCTTTTTTGTGTGTGATATCTATATTTTCCTACTGCTTTGCTTCCTCCTGGCTTTTATTTCCTGTTTTTATACACACTCACTTCCTCTCGGATTGTGCCATGTTTCCTCTGATAACACCGGCCTTCCTTTTAATTTTAGGACCATTTGTTGACGTTTCCATATCATTAGATGGAACATCCTATGTGCTGTAAAAAAATAACATGGCTGATGAACTTGGACTGGGTTCATGGCTATATTTTTCATACTCTTCATGCCATGTCAGTTTCAGTCACTTCTCAGACTGTCAGCATGGATCATATGAAGTCAATAGCTGTGTCCAGATCTCTACAGCTGTCAGCTTCATTTGGACTCAGAGCAGACATTTCAACTATTTATAACTCCCCCGCTTTCTGTATCAGACAAAGAAACAATTTAAAATATTTCTATAGAGTTAGATATGGCTTGTTTACATAAAGAATGGTACTAAATCATGACAGTATATTGTAACATGTACCAAAATGACTCATCTCATGACTTTCTTGTCTGTATAAGTTCTGTATATCCATTGTTGAGAAATTGCAGGTTTTGTAAAATTAATTTAAGACTAATTTAACTTAATAACAGCTTTATCTTCTATCTAAATAAAATTGGGTCAGTCTTGCAGTAACTAAATAAACCATGATGAAGGCCCAGTGTAGGACATGCATTAGTTACTCCAGTAGGTCACGAGAACATGCAAACATTAAAAGATATTGCTTATTTTACTGTGGCTCAACCATGCTTTTAATGACTTTAAGGCATTGTTGCTTGCTTAACTTGGTCTTGCACATAGATTTAAACTATGTTTATGACAAGATGAAAGCTTCTATTACTTTGTACTTTATCTCATTATCAAAAAAATATATATTTTTTTTAAATCCCCCAAACAGTATCAACAAATTGAAGAAGTCTATAGGCTAAATTGACTTTTTGCACTTTAAACCATGTTATAATATTGCTTTCACCTCAAAAACAGTTAAGTTATAAATTGTGAAATACTAATGCAATGTCATGTATGGATTCGATAAAAGTTATGTATAAAGACCTTTCTTCTACACTACAGTAACAGTGTGCTTTATACAGAGACACATGTAAATGGCTTAGCTTCAGTTGTAGAGCATCATTTTCACATCATTAATTTACAGCCATTAAGTATAATTTAATTTCCGATCCTTTTTGTGCACACTGCTCATAAAACTATTACCAGACAGGTGTGTACCTATTGTGTGGTGTGTGTCACCATTTGGCTCAGCATTGCCTCCCTGCTGCACAAACACATCGTTGGGAGCAGGAACGGTGATGACTTAAGTGCTTCACACCTTGCCTTGGGCTCTCTCCCACACGTCATTAGTGTAAACAAAACAATCCTGCAACATTGTGTCAGTCTGTAATCGTTACAAGTTGGCCACAAGTCTTTTATTTCCCTATTCTTCTTTATGTTAACAAGTTGATTAGACAGATTATTGTTGCTGCATGGAACGGCTGTGGCACCAAAGCTCTGTAATTAAGCAAACACCAATTTGTTTTCAATAGAAGAATTAGAATTAGGCAACAAAAAATGCAACCTACTATCTAAATGTGTGTAACATCAGTGTGTGGATAGAGAAGATTAGCAGAAGATCTTTTTGCTCAGGTTGGTTTGTAAGTCTGCTAGCAAGATAACTGAAAAAGTTATGGTACGATGAAGAAATGATCCCTAACACAGTCTGCATCCAGGATTTTTATTTATTTTTTATTTTTATTTATCTTTATTTATACAGGGAGAGCCCAATATGAGTCTTGGAGTCTTTTTCATGGGTGCTTTGCCTTTACACAAAAACACAACACAAACAAGCAACAAATTCAAATATAAGACATACAGTACAAAAGGAATAGACCAACAATTAATTTTTAAAACAAGCACTTTTACGTGTGTGTTTATCAGCCACCAGCACTTTAAAATGTGAGCAAGGCACCAGTGTGTCCAGTCTAAGATGTTTTTTAATGTCATTCCATTTGTAGGGAGCATAAAAACAAAAGGCCTTTTTCCCTGTTTCTGCCCTGATATGTTTAGCTTTCAGAACTAAAAAGGCATGAAATCTTGTGATGTGGGGGCCAGAGCTATAACTCACAAAAGACGATATATATTCCAGAAACCTCCCAACAAGTGCCTTATAGATAAACATAAAACAGTGTTGCTCTCTCCTGACTGATAAAGATGTCCATCCAACTTTGTCATAAAGTAAACAATGAGTTCTGTAGTTGTCACCAGTTATGAAACAGAGGGCTGAGTGATAAACTGTATCAAGACATTTTAAAATAAAACATGAAGGCTGCATATAAATTGTTTCTCCATAATCCAAAACTGATAAAATGGTGGCTTGAACAACTTCTTTTCTGTAATTTAATTGAAAGCAAGATTTATTTCTGTAATAAAACAACAATCTGGATTTCAAATTAACTATTTTGTACTTTAAGAGACAGTTTATCATCCAACCAGAAACCCAGATACTTATAGATACTTATAGGAGGTAACACTTTCAATGACTGCACCATCAAGACTATAGATATTTATGGTTTTTGTTTTTTGAAACTTTTTTAGAAAAAAAAGTGTTTGGTGAATTTTGAATTTCATTAATATCTTTTTGCAAATTAAAGCATTCTGTACCATTGCAAGATAGGGATATCCCAGTAGATACAAACTCCAGCCATAAAGAATCAGTAAAGAAACAAATGATTAGCTTTTGTGGATTCTTTACCATTGTGTGAAATAAGGACTTTGTGGTGCAATGAAGAGAGCATTTATCCCTGAACTACAAGATGCTGGTTTGAGTCGAGATAGGGCCAGTACGTTGGCAGTGGTCTCAATAGGATATAGTATTACATTTGTGTTTTCCAAGAGCCATAGGTCATAACAAGTCATCAACATCTACCAGACAGTCAAATCTTCAAAATGGTGGACTATATTTAGCCCTCAGGTGTTGTATTCTCTATTTTATTGTTTTGTCTGGAAAGTTACAGAAGAGAATGGGGGGGTAGGGGGGTGGGGCGCCTTAATCCAAGTGAAAATATGGAAGAGTGGTTGTAAAAGTAAACAGGAAAGTTGAGACTTGACTTCCCACCCCGCACACACTCATCTCAGGGTTATGACACCCACGGGAGACAGTCAGACATGTCTGGTGGTGCTCAGGTATGACGAGGCTGCGGTGGGCGGGTCTCAGACAGGGTGACTCACACACTCTGGGGGTAGTCCCATCTGGAAGCAGACCTGGAAAAAAAGCTACCCTCCCATGTGCAGTGAGGAGTACCTTACCAAAATCTACCTGCTGCAGCAATGAGGCAGTTAGACAGAAGACACATACACACAGAGCAGAGTCACACCATTTTTATGTTTTTACAATCCCTTCTAAAATAACAATGAACAGGATGTCATGATGCTGCCTACAGATAAGGGGCCCCTACTTGCAATGTGTGTAAGGTTTGATCCATCAAAGTAGAGATCTCCATAACAAGGTCTGCAGAAATGTCTTCACAGTTGTTAGTCTCAACTGTTGAAAAGAGGCCACCAGCACCTACAAATGTCTTGGTTGCATCTGGTATTGATACAAGCCAACTATTATTAATTTGCAAATGAAAAACTGACTGACATGTGCATGCTATCAGTGAGTGGGGAGAGAAGATTAGCATGTGGTTGCACCTTATATACAAGCACATAGGATACACAGTCAAGCTATGAGTTAATCTAATAGATACTTACAATTATGCTAACTTGGAGTCTTGGGCTTGCAAACAGCATTAAGGCAGGACCCCACAGGTAAAACATAATTTTTAAATTTTGAGATTTTAGGCAAATTTTCTCCTTAAAATCTAAGCTTTCACACTAAAATAAACAAAATGTCCACAGATATTTCATTATATTTTGTCAACTAGCATTTACAGATTTTTATCTGAAACATTAATTTCAAGAGGTTTTCTTAAAATGACTTTTTCCTATACTTATATTTCTACTTCAGTAACTCTTACAAGCACTACATTTTCCAGTGTTAGGCTCCTATTGGCAGTATTGCCTTATTTCCTAAAACACAAATCGGATATCCACAATTCCCTCTGTAAAAAAACCTTTCAGCTAATATATCCGCAAAATGAACCAAGAATTTTAAATATGTCTAAATCCAATATTCAGGAATTGTGTTCTAAAATGTATGCAATTTTCCACATTGTTGAGTAGATACTGGCTCATTTGGCTATTAAAACATATCATTACACAAAAGTTGCAAAATCTGTCTGGTAAAAATGTTACCCTGTTGACCTGTAGGATCTTGTCTTAAATAAAACTACAGAGCTCTTTAGGACAAATTGCCAGAAAAAGGGCCTGTAGTTTTAATCAGAATGGTTCTAGTTATGGAGATAAAGTATATTGGCTCCAGCTATGATGTAAAAGGCTGTGAGAGATCTGTAGGAACTAACTCTAACAGCTTTATCAACTAAAAGCCAAACATCCTCCAAACAAACAGAGTAAAGCATGGCTAATCTATGCTGTTTGTTGTTTGGCTGCAAGATAAGAGTCGATTTTCACAAAAGAAGTGTATGGGTTACTGTGACCTGCAAGTGCATGGAACCTGTAGCCTTGCCCATTTAAAAATAAAACCTTCACCAGGCTACTTTAGGCCTTATCACTAAATGAAAATACTTTGGGAGAATGGAAGGTGTTGAAGAGGCACTCTGAACAGATTTAAGAGATAAAAAGTCACACATTAGTTCTCACGGGGCGTTTGATCCTCTAAACTGCAAACGAAATCTCATCTGTGTAATCTCTACTGGATTTGGGAGCCCCTTAGAAAAGAAGAACCGCTCCTTTTACCCCTCTGTTTCCCCACGCTGGGGTAATCTCAGATTTAAGCTCACCTCAAATCCACACAGCCGCAGACACGCACCCTGGTCTCCTACCCAGCACCCAATGGATACAGGACCAGTACTGGCTGACCAATAGATATCACTTAGTGCTATATGCCAAAGGACACAGTGCAACAATACAATAAAAAATAATGAGTGACAAAATTATAAAATAAAAAGCATCTACACAAATAAGGCATTAGCCCAGGTAGAGCAGAAGGTTGGTGGATTGATTCCCGCTGCCAACATTGCATACTGTTACACTATCTCTTCATTTGTCTCCATAACAAGATAATTAGCAGGTCAATGAGATAACTGTGTCCCTCTCTGTATAGTAGCACCTGATATCTCTGTATTGTGTAGGTGACTGTTGTGTTTACACCGGTCAGTTGCTTGGCCTTCACCTCTGATAGATCGGGTTACTGTTTCTACAGCTGTTTAGCCTTGTTGTTCTTAGCATGTGCTCCCAACCTGCAGCTACAGGCGCTAAGCCTAAACACACACACCAACACATGCACACATATATGCACAGCTGACTGTGGGAAGCAATAAGGGAAAGTCTGTGAGAGTGTTTTTCTTTTCCAATTGATTAGGTGCTAGTGTGAGTTGCCGAATTGTGCAGAAAAATCAATCGGTTAACTGGGGGTCAAGAGATCAGTGGCGAGAAGTGTTAAATATCTTACTGCCAGGCAAAGAGTATTAATAGATTTGTAACTAGTGGGGACTTGGTTTATGCAATTTTCCCATGTGGCTTTGAGAGTTAAATGCTGTATTTTTAACCTTTGTCTTCCTGAGATAATTGTGGCACTTGTGGATAATGATATGCCTAGTGTTTTCCACTTGAACAGCTACGAGTGATTGGTGAACCAGGCCTTACATACTTTTTACACGCAGCCAAAGACAATGTCAGAATACAAGAGTTTATACAGTAGTCTCTTTGGCTTTCACTGATGTTGCTAAAAGAATGGCCACATTTGTACTGACATAGGTCTGATATCTCTACACATCACAACATTTTCAATTTGGTAGAAACTCTGTCACACCAAATCTAACTCATCAAACCTTTACTGTGTTTTTGGATCTTTCAGTAAGTACTTTATGTCTACCTCTTCCAGCAATCTTTAGTCTTTACCACCAGTTAGATTTTAGTCTTATGGCTCTACTCTCTCTGATCGCACAGTCTGATCGTCCGTCCATGCTGAGCAAACAGAGCCTGGGGAAATCAGTGACCTGTAACATCAAGTCAGGACATGGCTCAATGACACACAGCTGGAGTCTGCAGCCTCTTCCTTGACCCTCATGTATATGGCCACCGCAGGTATGTTGGCATGCAGAGAACCAACGTAAAGAAGACATTTATTCACAGCTATACAAGCACATAGTCTCGTCTTACACCCATCCCCTCCTGTGCACCCCCTCCTGGCCTGTCATCAAGATGCCATTAAGGCCGTCCAGTTCGTCTCCTGTTCGGCTGCTCCTTCCTCAGCTTCTCATCCTCCCCCCAAATACAGATTCTTGAGTTTCATTCCTTCCCTGCCATAGCCTTCATCTCCTAGCTTCTCTGACCTCTCATTTTCAATTCATCTCTATTTCGGACAGGAGAAAGGTCAATGGAGGGTTGGACGATGCCCCCTGATAACGAGTCCATTCATGCTGCCAGGAAGAACAGGTATTGTTGGGCAAGGTGGACTGTCAAGTTGGAATTCTAACAGGGCTTTAAACAGCTATATCATCTGATGTCCTCTCTGGCATGAGTTTAAAACAGTCTCAGTGATTGGCTGATAGTATTGGAGTGATAGAGTTCAACAAGTTTCAAAAGCCTCTACAAGTTTCTAAAATCCAATCTGTTAAAGTCTGAAGAAAAGAAAAAAATGAATGCATGCTGTCATCAGGAAGATAAGAAGACATTTATTCTCTTAAGTGATGTATGATATGTGACAATATATAAAGTTAGCTTAGCTTTTGTGGGACTGTGAGAGGAGGACAGGCACTAGCAGGAGTACACAACAGTTAGCATTAGCACATGTTTTTCTTCTTCGTGACGAGGTTTCACCTATGAGATTGTTATTGTTTGAAACACTTAAAACAAAATGCCCTGTAGTGGGCAGAGTCCTAATTTGTAATAGCTCTGTGACCCCTTTATACCTAATTTAATAGTCAGCCCTTAAAGTCTAATCATAGCAGTTTTCATAGCAATTTTTATACTATGGAAAATTTTGTCCCCTCTATGCCACCATATTACAAGGTTAAATGAAAAGCAAAGCACAAGGGTCGCTGTTGATGGTTACTACTCACCAAAAATATAAACGTGTTATTGAGATCACTATAAAGAGCTGTTTGTCTACTAACTGGAAGGTTAGTGGATCAGTCCACACTACCAGTATTGCACAATACTGTTGTGCACTCTCACCTCACCTCCAGTGTCTGTGGGGCTGTTTTTTTTTACCAAGAAAGTCCCACTGAGATACAGAATCTCATTTCCAGGGGAGTCCTGACCCCATGGGGGACCTATTGTACATGTTTTTAGTGGTAGGGGAAACCTACGCAGACACAGGGAGAACATGCAAACTCCACACAGAAAGGCCCCAACCGGTCTGGGAATCGAACCCAGGATCTTCTTGCTGTGTGTTAGTGTGATTGTGTGTTTGGTGGTGGTTGGAGAGGCCATTGGCACAGAATGGCCACATAACTATAGCCTGCCTCCACTGAGTCTCACTGAAGAGTGAATGAATGCACGTAACTGTAAAGTGACTTTGAGTGTCTATTGCTTGCTTGGCCTACTACGTATAATGTTTAAAGAAAGTAAATGACATTACAAGCAAAAAGTTAAACATAGTACTTTAATTCAGTATAGTAAAATAATGGTACTTTACTGAATCATGCTTTATCAACATTGCTCTTAACTCAGTGAGTCATCCATTTCTATGCTCGGTTTTGTTCCCTCAAAGCCATGACATCACCTGTAACAAACCTGTGCACTGTAAGCTCCTCCCACAACTCTCTGAGGAGGAACAGACAAAACACACATCTGCCATCTGTGAGCCTGACTGTTGTGTCGTGAGCTCCGGGGATTAGAGCGCACCTTTCATTCAACACTCTGTTAGGACAGGCACCTTCTAATGCACTCTTTCAGGACATTTGCACCTGTGTGCATGACGCACTAATGAGCCAATTAGACACCTGGATCAGCTGGGCCTTCCCCAGAGAGGACCACACCATCATGGGTTATGACCAAGTCCATTTAAGCCAACCACAGTCTGGTCTGGGTCAGGTTTTAGACAATTCAGTCCCATTCAGCTGTGGTCCTGTTCACAGATATTACACAGATCTCATATTATTACTCTTTGCCTGAGGGGACCTTAAAACAAATGCTTTACTGAAGAGAACAGACCCAATTCTGTGTCTACTGCCATAAAACATATGAGGTCATAGCAACTTCTTGTTTGGATGCATTCGGTTTCAGTGTGTGACAGATTGCTTGCACCCCAGTCCTCACTAACATTAGTTATAATTGCATTTATGTAACTAATATTTTGCAGTAATTGCCCTCCACTTCCCTCTGTGTAATTGGGTGTCTTGGTAAAGTGTCCAGAGTGCTCATGCTGATGGCCCGATGAAACCAATTAGAGAAAACAGAGTGGATTAGATTAGGTCACATTAGATTTGACGTGGTTACTTTGCATGTAATGTCCTGACACATAATTATTCTCTGCTCTTCTATTTGTCAGATATGATCAACCAGAGGTTATTGTCTTGACAGTGTCTTTCTAATTCTATTAATAACATATATGCATTTAAAGCAGTCATTTGTTTTCACATTACAGAGCAATATTATAGGATCAGAGAAAAGAAGAAAATAATGGCGCATTTATAATCACTTTTCAGTATTTTAATTAAATTAGAGCTTAGATTTAGCCTTTCAAAGTGAAAGTTTCCTGGACAATTGTCATAACATCTTCTTGACAATGTTGAGTAAAGCCTAGCTTTGGCAGCATGGTGGCAAAGTGGTTAGCACTGTTGCTTCATAGTGATAGGTCTCAGGTTTGAATCCTGGAATAGCCGGGCAGAGCCTGTCTGGGAGTGTTTTTCTCCAAGCAATCAGCTAATCCTTCAAGAGCCTGGCTCAAGATTGGGAGTGAAGAGAAGTGTCCCTTGGCGCTGTACAGTGGTCGCCTACGGCTTTTTACAGGTTGCCTCATGGCACTGAAGGATCGGTCAAATGCAGAGAAATTTTTTTCCTGAGGGGCCAATAAAAGTGTATCTAAACCTTGACCTTTGACCAATCATGCTTAGAAGACTTGTCAACATTGAATCATTGCTTTACTCAGATTAGTATGAACTTGCAACCATGCTTCAGTACATCTGCTGACAACTGTGAAACAAACACAAACAAAAAACAAAACAAAACATTGCAATGAGTGCCTTTGCTAACATTGTTTCAGTTACACGTTTCATGACTTGTCAGGTTAAGCACATTACTAGGGAGTTGCTGGAATACTGTATACTTCTCCCAAAATAGTTCTTGACACTACTAATCATTGTCTAAGAAAATAAGAAAACCTTAAGCCACAGCTGTGACAATTCGTGCTAAATGCATACAATTTGCTCTGCATTGTTTCACTGTACATTGCACAGTGTAAATGATAATCTATAAATCTAGAATCAGGTGTAAAATACAAGCCCAGGCCAACATACAAAGGATCTAAATCTCTTCAGCAGGGCTTACAACTGACAGACATTCTACTGTATGGGATGCAATTATATGCCATAGTGGGTGCGATGTCAGGTGGAGGTCCTCCAGTGGTTTTTAAGGGCTATCATTGGACAAATCCTCCGGGGAGGTCCTGCCCTGTTAGGCGCCATGCTGATTGGCCTTGCTCAGCCTCGGCCGGCAGCCCGTCTGGGGTTAAATTAGGAACGGTTAACCCCAGAAATCTGGTGAAGACAAGGGTGAGGTCAAACGCTTGGGGCTGCTTTGAAGAGGCTGGAGTGGCACACACAGGCTGTTGATGTACAACCATAAAGCTCTGGAGGAATGGATAGTCTGCAGTAGGGTTGATAGATGAACATAAATCTCCAAGGTTACTATTCTTTTCTGTACAATAGCCTGTGCTTGTCCTTGTAGATACATGTCAGGGCTGAAGGTAATAAAGGTTAGTAAAGCACTGTCATAGTGATTCAGAAGTACGTAAACAGCAAATAGGAAATTATACTGCATTCATGTGGTCCTTCCTGTTTACAAGATGGGAAACTTTTAGTTTTTTTTTACTGTTTCACAACTTTATAGTGCACAGAAACCTCATGGCTGGATTGGCATCTGTAGCCCTATCTCGCAATGGTACAGAATCCATTAAACATGTCTAGATCAAAACAGTGTAGACCCACACTAAAAAAACCTAATCATTTTCATTCTTTGCTCATTCCTGACATTTCAGAATTCAACCATTACTTATTGACTACTTTCTACTACTTTCCTAGTTGCTAATGTCGCCTCCTTCCTTGAAGCCTGCAGGTTGCAATCTAAGTCTGGACTCAATGAGCTGCTGTGAAGAATCAGAATTAATTTGCAAAGTGAAAACGATTCCTACTTTGGCTTTGGGCTACAGTGTTATTGTCAAAAACAAAATACCAAAAGGAAATGAAAGTGATTAACGAGTAATGATGTCAGTATAATGCAGTTAGAGTTTGATATTAAAACTCCCATCTGACCTTCCAGATATTTAATAACTGCTGTAGCCTGTTAAATTACATGAGTCTTTTTCATACTGTGAGACAAGTTCCACCGACTGTGTAATAAAACCTAATAGGAGCTTGTCCAACAGCAACCTCACTGTGTCTCAGGTCAGTTGTCAAGGTTAAAGTCAAGTTCTACAAGATTCAAGTTGAAATCTGATTTGTTATGTTAACAGTTATTTTGGAGATAGAACACACGATTTTAACCAATTACATTAAATTATATTACACCAGGTCTGTAGCCAGGCTTTAGAAATGAATGATTCATCATAATTGCAATTAGACAACTGAAAAAAAGTAATGGTTGAATTTCATGATAGGGCCAAAGATTCTCCAACCAAAGGAGGTCAGTAGGAAGAAATTATTTCAGTACTGTGCCAATGGGAGAAATAATATAGATTTAAGGCCTTTGTGGCTGAATGGATAGAGCATTTACCCTTGAACTTGAAGATTCCTTGTTCCTTGTCCAGGTCTAGCTTTACCATTGTGGGAAAGAGCCAGTGTCTTTACAGAGGCCAGTGGTCTCCAAGTGCTCCATGACAGATTGACTTTTGTTGTCTATTGCAGTAGCTCCCAATCTTTTTTTGTGTACCCCCTGTGCTTTTTAAGCATATCTCCTCGATCAGAAAGATTAAAATTAATATATATTAATTATATTAAACATCTGTGCCATATTATTATACTTTTTTTTTGTACATGCTAATTTGTTTGCATTTTCTTAACTACTAAAAAACAACTAAGAAATAAAATAAAAATAAAAATAATAATCTATCTGCCTTTATAATAAAAATAAAATTATAACAATATAAACTCCTATTACATTTACTTATTTTACAAAAATGTTTATGCTAAAAAGAAATAATAATTTTCATAAATTTACTGCAAGAAAAAATCCAAATATTTTATAGACACTCCAGCTTTTTTTTTCTTAAGTTTTGTTTTTTCAATATGAAAACGTTACAAATATTTTATTATTGTTTTCTATATAAATGATGAAATAATTCCAGGTATACCCTGCAAAGTGCTTACCTATCGCTAGGGGTCCCCGTACCCCTGGTTGGGAAACACTGGTCTATTTGCATACAGTATATGGTTTATTTAAGGCAGAAATAGATGGAAGAACTTGCATCCTGAGCAACTAAAGGACGTTTTGAATAGTACGTTTAACCCCTGCATTGAAAATGAATCCATCTTTTGACTAATGGCATAATAAATCAATAAAAGACTTGAGATTTAAGTGTCTAATTTAGTGAAACCAGTGAAGGATTTGTCCCTTTTAAACTTACATTTTCCCAAAAAATTTAAGTGGCTGTGGAGGGAGCACTACATCAAAGCAATCTTTAAAAAGGCACTTGTCATTGGCTGTAAATGGAACATATTGTGAACACATGTTCCCTGGAGATGCCACGATTACCCTGTTTGGTGAAAAACATCAAGAACAAGAAGTGAAAGAGAGAAACCCATAGGGGTCCAATAAAGCCCCCAATAAAGGGACATTATGTGTGACTCCAGGTTATGAAGTCTGAGGATATCCCAGTGTGAGAAGTGTGTTTTTCTAGATACGGTCGAGGAGTCAGGAGCAGCTGTTGACCTGATGTTGTCGAGTTCCCACATGACTAGGAATAGATCGCACTATGTGATTAAGCTGCTTCTCACCACACACTGGCCCCAAAAGGCTTCATACTCCACAACACGAGGCAGAGTATTACTGTAAAGCACCCCACAAAAGAACAATAACGTGGATTCAATTACAAGATTTATGTAAGACCTTGACAATGATAATTTGTTACCAATGGCAAGCCAGGATCATCATAATACAGCCCAAGTATGTTTAAAATGACTGCAGCCGGCACTTCATGTCATATGTATTGACTTGAATTATGTAATAGTGTTAATATAATATTTTTCAGTTGATGTTGGTTGGACAAACATCATCTGTAAGTAATTATATTCAGTTTGATTATAGCTAATGTATGAGAAGCAGATCAACATGGATAGTTTTAAATTAACGCATGTGTGACTGCCACTCCCATCAGTGCAGGGGCAACAGATCAAAAGAATATTACAAAATATATCAAATTACTCATGAAAACATGAATCATGTCAGCTATTTGGCCTTTGGGTTTCTGCAACCATTCATTCACTCTGTTAGTGTCTAATAACAGCATAAGTAGCAGATCAAATTAGCAATAGCCATCCAAGTTTTCAAGTGTGCATAAACAAGATGGCAGACAAGTAGCAACCAAATAGTAATGTATAGTATATGTATATATATATGTATATGTATAGTATGTAAGTATAGTAATAAGGCTAGGATACACCAAGCCAATTATCAGCCAACGGGTAAGATCAGAGAGTCAGGCTGCAAAAATCTAGTATATGATAATCACAACACAAAAAACAGAATAATAATAAACAAACAATACATGTAAACAAAAAAACAAACAAACAAAAAGCATGAGACACAAAGGACCTAGCTTGTGTAGTAAAAACAGAGGAACAGAGAGATAGAATAACTCATTGTGGTTAATTGTTACCATGATAAATATGATAATACACACCCAATCAGATTATTATGGAAGGATGAAAACAATATTGCCTTGGTTAATGATCAGCAGCCACAGAGATCTGTTCTCTGAGGAGATGCCTCTGGAAAAGTACAGCAGCATATTACTGCCAACTGAGTGTGAATTCATTTCAGCTGTATCATGTTTTAACAAGATACTATTATGTTTTAAAAAGATAACATCGCATTTTAACAAAATAAGTATAACGTTATAACACATTTTTACATGAAACTAATTTATCATGAAATTACAAAATATTGAATCATCATGTTTTATCATGATACACAATTATCACATTTTTACAAGATACTATCACGTTTGTACAAGATAAGTATCACATTATAACAAGATATGAAATTATCACGTTTTTCCAAGATAAATATTTTCCTGTAATCATGTGATGTTTGAGGAAGCAACAAGTATGGTGACGGTGTACCAGTCCTCTTGCATTAGTATTGTGCGATCTTCTGGCAAACCCCATTCTCCAAGAAACATGTAGTGGACAGTCTGCCATCCTGCAATCTCATCTCAATCTCTATGCATGGAAACAACCATGTAACCATTACGTGATAACAGGAAAATCATATATCATGTTATAACAGTGATACTTATCTTGTACAAATGTGATAGCATCTTGTACAGACGTGATAGTTTTCTTATTAAAACGTGATACAGCTGAAATAAATTCACACTAAGTTGGCAGTAATACGCTGCTGTACAAAAAGACTTTAAATTGATGTTTACTTTTATTAATCATAAAACTAGGCAATGTATTCCATGCTAACATGGATCTATACATTACAGTTCTTTTCAGATGATTAGTTTTAGTTAATGTGCCTTCTGTAGCATGCCTAGTCTCGTAGTTGTACTCATCAGAACTGAAATATAGCTCTTGATGAAGTACTCTAGGTAATTTAGTTATTAAAATGTTCTTAGTAAAATTAAGCAATGAGTCTGGAAATCTCTCACATACCTTTAACCAGGATAAACAGGCATGCACCCAGTTTACAGAATAGAACAGTCAGCCAGCCTTTTCTAACGCCAGTCAAGCGTTGGATTGGTGACATGTCATGGCCTTTAAATGCTCACTATGTGATTTTGAAGGCCTATTCTATTGCCTGGGAAGAAAATATTAGTGAGGAGTACAATATTTGGCCATTTTGCTTAGCAGTTAGCACAATATAAGCTAAATACTACATGCTAAAATTTATGTTGGACAAGCACCCAGCCATACAGCAGACCACAGTGGTAGTACTATTAAGCTACTGTGTGAATTAGTTCATGTTCAAATGCGGATCTACTTTACAATGATTATTTTTCACTTCCTTGCAAAAACCTTCAGTAAGTCTTTCTAATCCGAGCAGCTACAAGGTGAAAACAAACCTACAACAGCTTGCATTTCTGCAATCTTGACCACACATCTACAGGCTCAGCTAACTAAAACATGCATCTTATCACACTAATAAACATATGTAATATCTCCAGAAGCATGAAGCTGAGAGCCTGGGAAAAGAAGTCCGAGCTGTGTGATGTGGGAGCAGGCACAAAGTTAGTAGTTGGTTAGCTCTGAATGCTAACAACAAAGTAGCACATGGTCCAGAGACAAACCATTTGCAGAATGTGTATTTTTTTTGCAAAAGGGAAATGGAATTATTTTTTCCTTACAATTTTGTAACATGGTTAAGCTTTAAAACAATTTTTAAGATGACAACAAGACATAGCAATTTGGGAGCTAATGGGTTACTTGCTCTTTCTTTTGTTAATCAAACTAACTTCCTTTGGTCTTTTTGTGTTCGAGTTAAGAGTTCATCTTTAACTTGAACACAATAAGACCAAAGGAAGTCAATTGTAGCAGGGCTTTTTGTGGCTAATCCTGACTTTAGAATGAATTTCCTCTTTAGAAACAAGTCCCACTGGTTGAACTATTTTTACCCAGGTCAATGGTCAAACAAATACAAACAATATTTGACAACACAATAGATCTAGAATAGACAGCGTAGGCTTCAAATGTATGATGCTGCGAGTTAAACAGACCGCAGCACATTTTCAGATTAGCATTAGCTACCAAAAATTGCATTAAAAATGGTTTTGGCACATGGCATCTGTGTAGTATTATTAGAAAGCAGTTTTTGCAGCCTCTTTGTGGTCGCCTGTGAATGGGTATATTAGTAAAACATCACACAAATTGCTGAACATATTGAGTTCCATTTTAGCACAAGAGTCCACGTCTGTCCCAGCTGAACAATGGGGGTCAACTGATCTTACTCCACACACATGAAAAGACGACACATGAAGCCCCCGTCTCCTCTTGCTGTACATCAGGACCTGGGCTGGACCTGTGTGGGCCCCTGCAGCTCTTGCTTGTTGTTCTGCTGCAGTCCCTTCTGACGTCAGGGGGTCCTGAATCTCCCGCTCAGGTTACCCACACAGAGCTAAGGGCCCCGCCCACCACACCGACCCCCTGAGAATCCCAGGGTCACGCATGGCAGAGGGCAATGAAAAGGGTCCTCTCCTCTGATTTATGACCCGCGCTGCCACAGGATACCTCCGGTTCTGGGATGGTTTTTGTTACTGAGGTACATTGCGGGACATCCTGCCATGGGTAGGGTTTAAGGTTGCACCCATTTGGATATTAGGATTATATCGGCATTTTAGAGATGGATATGAATCTTTATTGTGCGCTGGGACAATGAAGAGATAAAAACAATTATCTTGAGTGATGTTTTTAAAGCTTGCATTTTCAGATGTTAACCAGCTGTTGTATTTTGGAGCACAGTGATGATGATGATGATAAGTGAATCAAGTGCTTGGGTTTCATTCCAGTCATTCCCAAAGCTGTGTTTGCAGGTTTTTATGTGAGTCTGTCAGTGGCATGTCAGTAGTGAGGCTGTGTGGGCCTGCATCAAATAAAATATGGGGTCGCGATTAGGTGACAACTCATCTTCCACATACAGTTGGTTCAGTGTGAGCCAGAAAAAAAATCTGTGAAAACTATGCTTTAAACATGAATGAAGGTATTAAAATGGAATACAATACTGTGCAGAACAAGGAGGTGGTGGGTTTGATCCTCAGTGACAAACTGACCTCTATAGTTTCAGGTATAGACTCTTAACGGCAATAAGCAGAAGATAAATGAAAAATGCAAGTCTGAATTGGAAAAGAAAAAATCTGAGACAGCCGACATCAAAATCTCTGGTGAGTTCTCAAATTTCCGAAGCAACCTATAGCTGGATTCTTCATCTCTTCACACTTGTGTAGCACAAAATATGACATTTGAACGTGGCATGAGAAGCTTTAAAAGTAATATTAAATCAATGTATAAGTTGCTGATTTTATTGACCCTACTGTAATCAACACATATGCAAAGTGTATCATTTGAATGCTTGCTTATGACTGCACAATTTTGACAATTAGCAATTTCCTTGTAGCATTAGTATCATTATCCCACCAGAGCTCCACCAAACTAAGTATAATTGCTTTTTTAATAATAAAACGGTGTTGTCTGCAAGATCTTGTTTACCCTCATTGCGGCGTAGCACAGTCCCTGGTGTGAGTTATTCGAGTGAGCCTTAAGCCTGAGTCATGCAGCGGACTCCTCTCAAGCGTAGTCGAGTCTGCAGTCTGCTGGAGCTGCTGGCACTGGAGAACTAGGACAGATTTGACACACTTCACAAGCCATGCTAACTCTGACATTATTGCATCTGAGAGGACAGGGCAAGAATTTCTGTGTACAGATACAACCCACTCGGGGGGTACAAAACATCAAATTATTCAGAGAGTTGTATTTAGATTTGGACCCAGGGGTGTTAGAAAAGGTACACTACCTAAATATTTTAATGCCAGTTCCATCTCCAATCCCAACAACAGCATTGCTTTCATACTTTACTTTTAATCATAAGTAAAATATACCAATTCACTTCTGCATAAATAATACATACAGTACATCAATATAAGTTTTGAGCATACCTTAAAATTCTAGCGTTAGCCCTCAATTTAGTATTAGTCCATGGATTACAAAAATTACACCTCACTGCTTTGCCAATATTTACTTGCTTCCTTTTTCCTAATCCTAATGCTTTTCTATATGTTGTTGTTAAAGGCAGTATTTACCGACCTTTTTTTTCAAGGACCCACATTTTGCATTAGTATTTCACGTTTTATAACTTTATAACTAACACTTGATTGGTCCCTTTAATAATAAGTTGAGCGTCCTTTGTTGCATTTTCAGTAAATGATGTGCCAATAAATAGTTGGAATTGACAGAAAATAATGTAAACTCTTTGGTGGTCCTGGCCTAGTGTTTGGGAATCAGTGGTGTAGAGCAACCAATGCATGATATTAAAGATTAGATCAAAGGAATTAAATATTTTCCTTTAAAAAATTACCTTTACCATAAGAAGATGCTAAATTATTAAACTCAGCAATAAACAAAGCATTCATATGAGTACTTTCTTTAATGGCAGTGAGTGTTCCTAAGCAAGGCCTGAAGTGAAATTTAGACTTCCCATAATTCATGTCCCATTAACCAGTTAAATGAGCTTTATCCATAAAAAACTCCTTCTAGGCTTAAACTTTACTGTCTTAGATTTGCTGAAATGCAAAAGTAGGGGATCTCTTGTTGTTTCTCCTGTGAGTTCAACCACATGATGCACTGAAGCCTGCACTTGTGGATCCCTACCGTTTAATCAGCCACTTTTCAAACTACTGTACCATTTCGCAAATCTCTCACAGGTACACAGCCTCGGAAAACTCCTCTTAGTCAGCAGTAGACAGCCTTAAACCCGTCTGGCCTGTAATAATAAGTCCTGGATTGTTCTCGGCCAGCTGTTGTGTGTTTATTTCCAGGCAGAGAAAAGGCCAAACCCAAAAGTGGGCCATATGTCTGAGGCCTGTACTGTGAAGCCCAAACAGGAAGTGACAGCAGGCCCTCCGGTCAGAGCGGTGAGGGAGACACAGGAGGCCATTGTGTTTTCTGCTTTGATATAGAGGAGTGTGGTGGAGCAGAGAGGGGTCCATGGTGGTCTGCTGTGGCCTGGATGTGGTATTGTTTAACCACAAGGACTAAGGGATACTTGAATAAAGGAGAGAGAAGAGATAAAGAGAAAAAAGTTCATGTAGATTTTAAATTTGAATGCAAGCTCAATGGGAACTTGTACACTTGTGTGTGTTTTTGTGCCTACTAATACACATTTATATATGCATTTGTAATGTATGAGATGATGTAATGAGATCTACAAAATAAGGAACATATGCTAATGTCTATACAGTAGTTTAGAGGTAGTGACTGTGGAGTGAATGAATAATGCACCAAATTGTTAAGCGACTTTGAGTGTCTAGGAATGTGCTGTAGACTAATGCCTTATTATTATTAGGCACTCTCTGGTCAGGATATCACCAGTTCACCATCTTGCTTATGTCAAAGTGCTTAGAATTCAAAGTACTTAGAATTCAGTGCACAATGACTTATTTACAATGTGACTACTTCCACAAAACACATTGCATTAGCATTCAATTGAATACAATCAAAATGTACTGTGTATGTATGTACTGTAGCATTTCTTATAATGAGACACACCCTAGTGAATGAGATCATGTATACTTTGTGAACAGTTAGTTAGTTATGAAGTCTGCCTTAAATTGTTTTTAATAGTTGTATTGTTTTATTTTGTGTATGTATGTAGCAGAGACTTTTTCAAATGTAAAGTGGGGTACCAATAAAATGTATTAAAATTATCTACTATGCACTAAAACGCTTTGTTTTTTACATTATGTCATTTGTCACCAGTTCTTGTTCTCATACTTGTTTATCAAATTTGGTTAGCTGTGTGTCTTCTGCATGAGGAAGTTGAATCAGTTATTAGGAGGCAATAGTCTGAGGTGTCCACAGACAGGGACAAAGCATCAGGCTACACAGACGACTCCTTGTCTCTAAAGACAACCTGTTGCAACTCACTCAAGTGCAGACTATGCAAAGAATCCTGAAAGGATTAGCACTTGGCCACTTGAGTTAATGTGAAAAATAAGAAGACACGTACTCAGTGAACCATTGAGATCTGTGAGAGATTAGCTCCACTATCAGCCTTTAGACTAATTGTACCCCTGGTTGATTGAATAATTATCTTTACCTATAAAAATAAACACAGTACCAACAAAATATATATTTTATATATCTGTTTATTTGGTGTGTACACTATACACTTCTCTTTGGAATAAAAAGTACATCTTTCATATACAGATCAAATGAAAAAAAGATTCATAATTCACAGAGCCAGTTTGTAAACATGCAGCCAAATGGTTTTCTAAGAGAGGATACGAAATCCAACAAAATCCAGCTTTAAGGAATTCAGGAGTGTGCCATGCTCATGATATATACAGACAGAAACATATCTGTCTGAAATAAATTGAGTTAATTCATTATATGTGCAGATATAGTGTGCCCTCAAACACCTCCCAGTCTGACCTTAAATACCTCAGCACCCCCTCTCCACGTTTCAGTGGCAGGCCATGCTATGGAAATTACCTTTCACAGAAGAATCATTGGGATGGATGAAGTGAGGTAAGACAGAGTGTGGTAATCAGAGCAGAGAGCGTCTTCAGACTCCTCTGCTTGTTTTGATGGGAAACATGCTGATAAAGCCAGCTGGGAGATGGAACTTTTGGAAACTGACATACAGTGATTAAATCACCAGGCACAAGGCTCTGTAAAGTTTGAAAAGTGTTTGGAGTTGCACATGTGTAATTTTGTGTCTTGGAGGAGAGGTTTTCTCTACAGGTTTGACCACACTGCCTGAGTGTGTTTATTATGTTGCAACAGCAGGACCAAAGTGGAGTAAACAGGGCTGGAGCATTAGCTGTGGTAATCAATAACTCTGTCACAAGTCTTTACTTTTAGAAGTGACCCATTTAAAAGTGAAAAAGAGAGGATAATGTTTTTTTTTAAGATACTGGCCTTGCGTGGCTCTAATATCCACTCTGCAGGTGAGACCTAAATGCAGCTGACTGTTAACATCATGAGATGAATCTCTGGGGAGTTAAATCAATAAGCCTAGTTTCATTTCCTCTCTGTCCAGTTCAGTGCATTAACAACCCCACAGGGGTGCTTGCATGTTTGTTCCAACGCCTGCGTTTAAAGAGTAAAAAAAGTAACATACATACTAAACTGGGACAGTTCCAAATGAGGTACTCACGGTTCACTTCACTCACACACAACTGTTTCCAGTTTATAATGACATTAGCTTAATGGTTTTCCATTTCAGATTAGTCATTTGCACTATGATGTTGTCAGGGACACTGATCTGTATTGACTGTGTCATGACAAAATACTAATATGTGCCTTGTGAGGTTCAGAAGAGCTGGTTCCATAGTAATTATGAAAGTGGTTCAGTCATAACAAAAACATCACAAAACAGCAGTGTCCACCCAATATACATACACATACACCAAACAATGCTGGTTTTCAAATAAGTTCTCTCTACACCCCCACAGTACTTCCATAGCATTTATAAATACAATATATCAATGTGACAGGAAATAACTGCTAGCAGTCATCTCCCTTACACTTCAGTCTCTTTGGATTTATAAAGGGCAAGTGAATAAAGGTAACTGTGTACCATGGAGTGCAAAAGAGTTGAAGCAAGCGAACCATGATGACAATATGCATTACACTGCATGTTCGATCAATAGAATATGTCCTTGTCATTCTGCTCACAGTTCAAAAACAATCAGATGATTCTTGCTTTTCGTATGTGCAGACTTTATACACTCCCTGCCAATGTCCCAATATTAAACTGTTGACTCTTTGGGTCCCTCACGAGCAGCATTCTTACATCCATAAAGCCACTTAATGACTCGAGCGTTTCTCTCAATAATTGACACACCAGTTGGAAGTGTCTCCACCAGCTCCTCCTCAAACAGTCCATCTCCTGAGTGGCGGGAGAATTCACTGGGCTCTGAGCCACCACAGCCATCCTCTGCCACACTCCGCAGAGCCAGTGACAGCGTGTCTATGGAGCTGGCACCAGACAGGAAGTTCTGTCGGCCTAAACACTCGATCATGTCTATATCCAGGCCGCAGAAGTCAAAAAAATGCTCCTGCTCTGACAAGGCCACAGAACTGCGGATCTGGAGGTCAGATTTGGAGCGGCGCAAGTTTCCAAGCTGCCTTCTGTGTACTGGTGGTGATGCTCGTTTCCATGGATCATTCTCATCATCTTGATTACTCGAGTGGTTGCCATTAGTGATATTATCATTGGTACCTTTTATAATTTCAGTCTTTTCAAATGTGCTAAAACCAGGGCTTGGGATCGACCCTGGGGAGCGTTCAAGGTCCATTTTGCTGGACCTTCTACTTTCTGGTCCACCGTCTGGAGTGTCTTTGTCATTGGTCCAGGACATGCGGGAATCTCCATCCCGGGAAGGGGCTCTCTCCTCACCAATCACCATCTTTTGTATTCTACTGTCACCCCCGCTACTTTTTTCTCTCATGGAACCTTGAAAAAGGCGTCGGACAAAGCTGTAGCCCCTAATCTCTGTGTTGGTGTTCTCTCCTGGTGCTGAACTAGTAGGACTTTTACACTCTTTCTTCTGCCGGTAGATAACTAGTGAGTCTGGCCGTAGCATACGTTTGCCTGTACTTCTTCTAAGTACTGGTGCACTATGCGGTGCCACCAGGTTGTGAATTGCTGGTGTTCTAGGGCTTGGTGGCAAAACATTGTTCACATTGCTCCTATTGTTTGCCTCAACATCTACAGATGTCCGCCTGTTCTCTTTTCTGGAATCGTCATTTTCATTTTCATCTCTGGAGGTGACAGAACTTGACAGGGTGGAGAAGGCTGTGTTAGAGGAGCGCCGTGGGGGGAGTTGAGGTGTTATGTTCCCAGGGATAACCCCCGCTCGTCTCGGAGGTGGAGTTGCACATGGAACCAGTGCAGGCTCCTGTTTGGTGTTGATTACCTGCTGGCTCTTGACATATTTAGCTTTGTCCGCCTCCAGTCTCTCCACTGCGCTGATGGTACGCCCGTGGCTCCCTCCATCGATCTGTCTGCGCAGATAGTCCGGACCCTTGTTAAGGAGCCTCAGAGGAGAGGGGGAACCGATTGGTGTTAGTGGTTTCATGTTGATTTACAACTCAAGCCCAGAGGTGATGCCTTGCTCCTGGTGTCCCCCAAGGCACCGTGTTTGGTCCTCTTCAAAACTCAACAGTGTAGAAAACTCCAGCAACTCTCATTCCTTGTTCTCACAGATCTCTCTCAAAGGGTAATGGATAGGTAGCAATTCAGGAGACCACAGGCAGACAGTTTGTTGTAAAAACCCAAATCCAAAGATAGCTCACAGTGTCTTTGTTGGACAAACTTAGGCTGCAGACAAATTGATATCTCTATCCAGTATTTAGGCAAGCATTTGGCTAGGCAGGGAGGGCACAGGGAAGTCCTTTTTTTGTCGGCCAAGAGCTCTCCCAAATGAGACGCTCCCTGCCCACAGTGCTACAGAAATAGCAGGCAGGGTGCGCTTTGAAAGGGTTACTTTTTTCTCCCCCCTTTACTTTTTCCTTTCTGTCATCCAGTCAATGTTGGTTTTCTGGCAACAACTTCTTCTCAAAATTGAGATATAATGGCTTCAAATATTTGCCTTTCACTGAGTTTTTGTTTGACGCCCGTCGTGGTTGAGTGGACCTGAGGGTGGCCGGCACCAGGGCACTTGATACGCTGAAGGACAGATGGCCAGATGTAGATCTTGTCCTTGTCCTCACCTCACCTGTATGAACCCTGGGGAAAGAAACAAAAAGAGAAAGAAAGAGGGTTTAGTGGGACAGGCAATTCTCCTGGGCAAACTACAGAGAGCAGATGGCAGTAGAACAGCGGTCCCTAAAGCTCAACTCACATTATGCTTATCTAAAGCTTGAGAGAGTTGCACGTCTGGAGCAGTAAAGCAATGGCACAATTGACATGAATAAGCATTTAATGAGCCATAGTCCTACATACATATTAAATACAATGTGCATTAGCTGACACGCTAGTTTGACTTGACAGTGTGGAAATGGTTAGGTCAACAACAGGCTATATTTAGAGATTTCACTGGTACCTACACAAAAAGGTACTTATTTTTCCAAACTAACAAACATCTTGGGTGTATACCAATATCAAACCATTATCCTTCAGAAGTTTCAAATAAAAGTATTATTTTAAACATTTAGTGATACGAAGGTCATACAAATAAGTACTTTCCTAACAGGTAACACTCAAAAACATAATGTATTGCTAAAAATCTGGATTTAACATCATAAAACAGGAAATGAAACATTTGATTTAACACAAGTTGGCAAATACTTAAGAAGTGGTTTAAGCATCTTCTTTTATCTATAACTATATACCTTCACTTAAGCAATATAATATTAGTCACAAGTCAGGCAAAAGCTATGATGATTTGTTAACATGCAACAATTTGATGTTCAGTGGGTCTCAGGTCAAACGAAAGCGTATGAGATAGAAAGCTGATGCAGTATTTCAACTCAAATATTATGCTTAACATCAGACAGTATTGTGCACTGAAAGCCTCTCTTTCTTATTTATGATGTTTTGGAGAGTTAGTCCATATGTTTAATGCATTCATGCTCCATACACTACAGTTTAAGAAGGAAAAGTGGTGGAGGAGGAGGAGGAAGAGGAGGCATATATCGGGAACAGCTCAACCCAGGCAGTATTTATAGTTTGAAAACATCCCAGCGTGTCTGTCTTCTCATGTGTCTAAGTGCGAGCATATACATGTGCACCCATACTGTATATACCTGCTCTATTTCTATGCTAAGCCTGTGAGCATGTGCATGTGTCAGCAAGAGGAAATAAGAGGCTTCCCTGTAAATGAAAGGCTCATGTATGCACGGTTAGGCTGCAGATTCCCAAGGCTTTACGTTATCTCCAGCTTTTTTATGTGAACCAGGGAGAGACAGGTACATGTCAAGTGTGCACACAAAGACAACATCCTTAAAACTTTAGCTGTTATTAAACCCAGGGGTACAGGTGGCGCCTAATTTCTATTCACCTTCATTGCAAACGTATTAAGGCAGTCTGAAGAAATAAAGGTTTCCTGTG
Organism: Bostrychus sinensis; assembly: GCA_020698575.1. Lineage (NCBI taxonomy): Eukaryota > Metazoa > Chordata > Actinopteri > Gobiiformes > Eleotridae > Bostrychus > Bostrychus sinensis. The sequence continues at coordinate 28,964,158 of CM036247.1, read as the reverse complement.
CCGCACCAGCCAGCAGGAGGGTGTTACATTGTTGGGTTGAGTGTTCCTCCAGGCCTGCTGCTCCTATTGTCAAGCTCTATTTTAGATTTTCCGTTGCATGAGGTAGAACAATGAGCAGCCACCTTTGGCAGGAAAACGGATCTATGCATCATTTTTCAGGACAAAATGTGTGGTAAGAAGAAGTGTCGTGAGCACATACAACTTATAGTGGCTCCTTATGTTACACGATAGATAGCAATGGCATTGAGTCTAGACAAGAACTACCCCCTTTGAGGCATAACAAGGCAATCATATTATCTGCAGTTGTGCAATAAGGTATAGGTGTGACTTTATGTAACTCTGCCTTCCACAGCCTCTACACCCCTCACTGGAAACACCAGTCAAATGGCATACTGGCATATAAATTTACTAAGAAAGATGGTTGGGGCAACAGTACATTTTTCCAGATGTCTGGCAGCAAAGGCCCAGGAAAGCCAGCCATTGTTGTGGAAGAGTTCTGGGAAAAATGTTTCCCAACAGGTGTAGGGGGGTCAGGGATTGACGTGGTCATCAAAGGAGAAAAATGGGCAGAAAACGAGGAGGATGTGGTACTATACGTTAAGGTTGCTGGAGCTGAGGTATTTATTAGACACCTCTCTTCCGGAGCAATCTGTTCCCCATGTGATTTGGAAGTGTAGCGGTGGCAGGCTAATGCTATTGAAGCGTTAAAGGATTATCGCCACTGGAGCCTAAACAAAGTCACTAATCCTGACATTTGGCTTTGCATCGTGAGGAATGAGAGTAATGTCTGCAAATTCATATCCCCATAAAGACTATAAGGGCCAATATCAAAGGATAAAGTACTAGCTAATCTGTAATGACCTTGCAGCTAACCTGGAAATCCATATACTGGGATATATCCCCATGTGGCCTACTTCCCAAGTCCCCATGCTTTTTCTTAGGTCTACTTCTTCAATGACCATGACAGTATAGTTTGAAGAAAGACAGTTGCTGAGAGGAACTGAAGCTTTAGGTGCTCTCTCGGGCATCACAAGACTGAAGTATTGGATGTATTTTGGATGTTGCAAGAAAATAGGCTTCATATTAAGATGTGTCCAAATTTATTTTGCAGACAGTAGATTAGCCTTTCTGCAAGACCCTGACCTTTCACCTAATCAGTACATAACAACCCTGACTCCACTGACTTGGGATTAGCAGGAGAACAATAACCACCGTGAGGTCCATTGACAATAATGAGACAAATTATTAGCCAGCACCTTCTCCTGTGATGTAAAGAGCAGGGGACTCTTTAGTGTAAGGTGACTTCACTGTAGGCTATCATTAACCTAAAGCCTTTCCCATCGCTCTTGTTTCTGATCTCCTCCTCCCCTTCTAACTAGTCTGCCTTTCATTTTAGCCTGGCTTTCTTTCTCCTTCCCACATTTGATCTCTGCTCGTCTGCTGTATCTGCCACAGGGGCTCTTCACCCTTTCATTTCACTGTCTTCCTGTATACGCCCTTTACATAGCCCCCTCCCACTTTGCCACTTCAGTCAGCTGTATAGATTAAGTTAGTGTAGATGCTATATCAATTTCTATGTTTCATCTACATCTAAATTATCATAAAAAGTCACTAAGTCAGACATCAGAATGCTTCCGGTCGATAGTTATAAAAGTATTTCTTTTTTACAAAGTCAGCTCTTTGTAAATGATGTGTTAAATCTTATGCTAACGTCTGCAGAAAAAAGCACCCATTTTTGGAAGTAGTGTTGCTGTCTCTGAACTGCTAGGAGAAACATGTCTGACAGATTTTGCAAACACTTTATAAAAAACATTTAAGGCTTTTATAATATTAGAAAAAACATACACTATGCAATTAAATATTGATATAGAAAAAGTTTTCATTATAAAAACATATGCCAAAAAGGCTTCTATTCATCAAACAAGGTCTAAACAGGGACTAAACCACTGCACTGAAATCTGGTTGCCAGCCATTGAAATGACATGCAAAAAATAAATGCCCATCAAAGGTAAGACCCTAATCTTATTACAAGTAGTTCTATGATATACTGTGCAGCCTTAATGCATTATAATTTACAGTTAAAGATTTACTGCAAACCTTAATGTGCACCTCACAGCTGGCCCATGTAAGCCTCACCTTGAATGGTAACCTTTAAGTCAGTTGGAATAAGTCTAGAAGTTGATGTCTAGTAGATACTCTATGCAATATAAGGTTTACATCACTATATTTGAAGCAGTTGGCCTAGTGTGTGAGCTGTCGCTAACATTTCCCGTCTCTGTTTTCTCTAATCCACCATGTTGCTTCCATGTCTGTTCTCCTTCTGAAGCGGAAGGCCCGGCCTGCAGGGGATGCTTAACCGCGCACCCCCATGCAGTCAAAGAGGAACCAGATGTTTGGTCATGCTACATCAAGACATTGGATTTGCCCTGACACAGACCTGTCAAGGGAAGCCACTACAGGCTTTTAATCAACAACATTGTTTGTGCTACTTGCGTCTGACCTCCCCAGAACTCAAAGTGGGTTAAAGAATTGCATACATAGAGCTTGTAGTAAATAGGCCAGGTTTTCTGATCTCAACGTGGTGCCCCAGAAAATGGCTAAACAATTCTCTAAACCCAGGAAGTAGTTGTTTGCGTCAAATGAGCCCAAAGTTTTATCAAGACTTGAAGGGCGTTTCTAAAGGAATAACAGCTGCCTTGAGTTGGTTCTGAAGGTTAGGGAAAGCTCTGTGTGAATTATGCATTGAGGTAAATAGATAAGAAGTTGATAAATTCACCAGAACCACCTTTGAAGCTATTCGGAATGTATTCAGCACACTTACCTGTCAAATCAATCTTTGCACAGAGAAGCATCTGGCGCTGACAAGAAACCAACAGGCCACTTCTACATCTTCGCTCTGTTCCTTTGTCGCCACATATTGCCTACTTTCTTTAGGCTAACATCTGGTGCCATTATTAGCAATGACACAGAATAATTGTTAATGTTTTAATGCCTTAATGTTCAAACACTAACCATAATCAAAACAAAGCATCTGCACACTTTAGCTTCCATTAGCGTGAACGCAAAGTGTGGCTGCTAATGAGTTTGCATTCATGGCTGGTTTGGACATTAACTAAAACTGCCGATTTACAACTAAGAAAAGTCTGTTAGGGGCCGGGCAAAGCAGAAGTAGGCGTCGTCCCCATCGCTTTAAACAAAGGGAGACACCAGCTTTTCTTTGCATTATTAATGAACTACAACAATAGGCTTTCTCCAAGTGGTCAGATAAGGCTTGGCTTGGCTGCTGTCCCCTATTAGTCTGGGAATGAAAGATATAAATAACAACATGGTGACAATAAAATGTAAGAAAGCCAGAAGACACACAGACTATAGCCTTAAAGAAAAAGCCAGACAAGCAACTGTAAATCCTGAAGCACCATTAGCCACTTGATATACAGTTATCAAATGGGACGACATTTGGGGCCCCAACCTGAATAGACCTCCACCCAAAACAATGAAATGGACAAGATAGGCTCCTAACTCAGTGCTGTATCTCTTTTGTCATTCAAAACAAATGATAACAGTAGCAGCCAAGCATTGGACCCATAAGCTTAAGATTTTGAAACGACTATGATAAGATATTATGGCAATCTGCAAGTAGGCTTGACCTTAATTAAGGTCTTAAACTCGTTATCTTAAATACATTAGTCCCACGTTTTAGCCTAAACTCTGCAGTCTTTACCCGTTATAAGGCTACCACTTCATATTAGGGCATAATGTGCACTGCAACACCATTTTACCGATATTGTCTGTTGAGGAGATGAGATTCATATTTATTCTTACTGTAATCAACTGACTTGGCTCTTTGCAAAATGAGGGAGGTGCGCTGCTGATAACACGCACCTATAAAGTTTATGACTCAATATTTACCTTTTCAGCCCACGCTTTTCATGCAGCAAAACTGACCTATGGGACTTTGGAACTGGAATGTTGCAGAGAAATATGTCATTTGGGCACATCTTCTTGCATAACTGACAAAAATCTGCAGGTGCACTGTGCCAAGAAACCCAGTAATAATCCTTTGAAAGAGACACCTGAGTAAACCTATCAGTGTCAGAATGTTAAACTGGTGATGTGATGCGAGATGATGGCTGAGCTAATGCAACTCAAACATTTACAGAGATGACAGTGGGCTGCTAAATCCTGCAGGGCTCCTCTTTCCTCATAACACATCTCTAAATATGTGGTTGTTTACTTAGCTTTAAAATATATAAGTTTAGCTAGCAGACTAACATTCATAATGCAAGGCAGTGTAATACACATTAGGCATTACAAGATATGAATAAAATAAATGGAAAATCAAATTTTTGTTATTAGTGCTTAAGAAAAGTCCAAGTCAAGAGAGAGCTAATATGCTAAAATGCTAACATGAGTAGCTAGACAATGTAAGAGAGTAGCTCATGTTAACCTACCTTTATCAAACAGCTGGTGTTAACACCATACTTCAATGGCCATTGAAAAGCCATTTATTTTAACTAGGCCATTAAGTATGAAAGTAATAAGTTCTGAACATTGAAATACTGAAAAAAAATACATGCTAATCCTTATTTTTATTGGTGCTCCATTAATTGAAATTAGCGCTAACAGTCTGAAAGAACATGAGCTAAAGTGAGAGTTACCTGCTTAGCTAATAATATGTTAACATTAGCTACTTCTAGCAAACCTTGCCTTGTTGAAAGCACCTTGAATTATAAATTAATTTTGTTTAATGTAACTATGCCCAAAACCCATTGTAGCATTTACTTCTTTTTTGGGTAAAGTGTGAAATTTTCAGGTTTGGCATACACTCTTATTTATTTATTTATTTTTTTACAAAAAGTCAAAAACTCAAGGTAACAGGATTCCTCAAGATTTTTGACTTTTAGGGCCAACTCAAAATCTCAAGTTTTCAGCAGCTAATATTTTAAGTTTTAAACTGTACTCACTATCATTATTTTTTTACTCATTTTACAGACAATTTACTATCCATTGTTGAGTAAAAGTATTATTATTGATAATAAAAACTTAATATACTAAATTTAACAAATTAAATGCAATAGAATTGTTGTGCTTAGAAATATTTATTTTTAAATATATAGCAGCAACAACAGATATTGAAACTGAATATATCTGTAATAGAAATGAATAATTCACAAATGAAAACAATGAATAGTAAATTGATTGTAAGATGAGTTAAAAAAAATAATAATGTAAGTAAAACTTAAAATTTAAAGTTTTTAGACATATGAACATCAAATTATGCAAACAAAAAATATTAGTTGTTAAAAACTTAAGATTTTAAGTTGGCCCCTAAACTCAAAAGCCTTGAGGCATCCTGTTCCCTTGAGTTTTAGAGCTTACACATTTCTTTTTTACAATGTACAAAAACTAACATCGTAGTGCTCAGCTGTATTGTTATGTAAGTTACGAACACTGCTGCTGCTCTGTCCACATGCCAGCCTATAGCTTATGTGACCAACAGCACAAACCACACTGACCCCACTGTATGTGAGGCTGGAATGGGAATGTGATGCAGAACGCAGGGTAACAGAGAGATTCACCCCAAAAATCCTCTCCAGGGGCCATTTATCTATCCAGTCCAATCCAGAGGCATAGCTGTGGGCACCTCTCTGAGCCTTACACCACAAGAGCCTGTTCCCACAATGTGAACTCTCATTAAACTCTCAGCTGGTGCCAGTGCTCTGAGAGACAGCGCTGTCTGGACTGCTGCCAGATGTTTTATTTCACCAACTCTGCACATTTTTCACTCTGCCAGGCCCACGTCTGCTTCAACAAAGTGATAAAAGACGGGTCAATGGATAGTGGCTGTTGAACTTGCTGGAGAGCAACAGGAAAGTCAAAACATAGTTAGTGGTGATAAATCATGTACCTGCACACCTGTAAAACCTTTAACTGACAGAAAAGACTACTTAGAGGAAATTACTTTTTGGATCAGAGGGACTCAAACAGCACCCAAAACTCCCCATCATTGGGTTACCAAAAGGGCATCACACTGCAGTTGTAGAGCACTCCTAAACACATTCTGAGGACATTAGCTGTAAAAAATTAGCACCAACTTGTAAGTGCTGTTGACATGGCTGTTTGTGGTTTGTTAGATCCTAAAGCTGCTCCAGCTGTGTGCTGTCCCCAAATACTGGGTCAGTTGTGGCTATTGTGCCAGGTCCCATCAAACATTGATCAGCTATCTGCACAGCTGAACTCTGTTTGACCACTTATACTGCACGAACAGGCACACTAGTAGGACAAGAATAAATAGGTTAATCATACAATAGCTGTTGTGTTTTTCCATCTTTACACATGTGACTTGGTTTAATTCATGTCTCTGAAAAAGTTTGAAGGACAAAACTACCTGTCTGGGTAGCTTCACGAGGCCTGGCTCTCAGTCAAAAAATTCACAAAGTGCAGAGCAGCCATACATTAAACAATATATTAAAAGTCATTCTCCTTTTTTTTTCCAAGTGGATGACAAATGTACATTAATTGACCATGGTGTTTCAAAGACACACTTTTTTTTGGTCATAAGGGCATATAACCTTACAAATGCTTTATATACACTCTGTTGGAATCACTAGCTACATGTTCTATAAGATTATCTCTCTACCTATTTCCAAAAAACATTAGAAGTTTATTGTGTAAAGTTTAAGAGCTTCATAAGTACATCCAAGATTACACAGAGGACATCACAGCCAAGAAAATTAATTTGGAGACTACTCATGCAGCTTATGGCATGAGACCTGCATCCTAGAAAATTTGTTGCAGGGCATATAGAGACTAACTGACAACCATCCAACCTGCCAAAAACTACGACTACAGGAATAAGGTCCTTTAAAAACACAGCATACAAACTCCCTAGACCTCATTGTGGGTTTTTATTCAATGCCATCTACACTTACCCATTAACCTCTACTGAACCTGCCAGCTGTCTTCTCCCATTACCCATGCTCCGAACCACTTCCCATTGCAAACAGTGCCCCAGTGCCACAGGAAGCAGACCCCTCCGCTCCATCCCCTTCTCTTCCCCCACTTTCTTCACTTCTGTCTGTCAGAATAAGCAAACATCTGGGCCAGCCGGAGGACTTTAGCTGGAACCACCACCATCCCCTTCCGAAGCCTTGTCGTCCCATCCTCCTCGCGCTCGGATGGACGACACAGCAAGGGGACGGCTGAGTGTTATCAGATGTGGCAGGGCTACACAGGCGCCCGCTTGGACTGTGAACAATTACTGGGATGTGCGAGCGGCGGGGAGAAGAGCGGCCCTCACAGCTGTCACCCACACACAGGGGAATGGCAGGAGATGGAGACGTGTCAGATCAAGTTGCTGGCTCTTCACTGCTCACAATAAATTATGGATTACGGAATATATTCAGATATGATGTAACTGCGAGAATGACGTGGCAGTTTGTGAAGTGATAGCAATGTGTCATATCAGAGTCAGTGTGAGGCAAAGAGTTAGAGGTTGTGGGGAGATGGCGCCTTTGCATGTAACTTTGGGCCTCAGGCGGGGTGCACTCTGGACAAAAGCCAGTTATTAGCAGGGACAACATTCACTCTGACATTCATCCACTATGAGCAATTAGGAGTCACCAATTCACCTATGGCCTTTGCAATGGGTATGGCATAGTTAGTAGGTGTTACATCTATATCGGCTCTATAGTGCTACAAACAGTAGTAGCAGAACTTTTAGATTAAGAGATTTAGGGATTTGCCTTTGAATGTAACAAGTTTTGCTTTTGTTTTTGAAATTTAGAGAGCAAATGAAGGGTTTTAGAAGCATTAGACATAAGATGTGACACTTTCAAATAAATGCTAGCTTTGTTTTTGAAGTTATTACTACATTTGGCACACTCTCTTTTGGGAATATGATTGTTTATCACAAGAACAAGACATGATTCATTAGAGAAAACATTGCAAATTTGCTTTGGGTTCTTAATTTTCTCAGAATTTCTTTCATCTGAAAGTCTGTTGTCTTTAGCTCCAGCATTTAGGAAACAAACTGCACTGATGAAACCAAAGGTCGAAAGGACACAAAAGTGGTGCAGTACAGGATCCTTATTTGGGATGATACGTAAACCTTTGACACTGTTCTGAACTGATAGGTCATTGAATATATTGCGGTGTTTTTGTTTTTTCACACTCTACAACAAAACTCAATGTTGCAATTATGGTATTCCTAAAATAGTCCAAAAAGTAAAGAAAGAACTATATATGTTAAAATAGGGGTAAAACTAAGGTTACTTGCATAATTACACTGGTCTACAAATTTTTGGACTCGATCTGCTTCCGAGATAAAAGTGGCTAAATCTCATTTATTTTGATAAGATGAACTGAAAATCAATTGATAACTGTTCTGGTTAGCTAATGTATTAAAGATATTTAATGATATTGTTTCACATCAAACTCACATCTGTTTATACAATAGATTTAGGCATTTTTGCTTAAAAATAATATTTATATTTTGAAAATATTTAATTTCTCTACATTCATGCATTTTGTCCACTTCCAAGAGAGAGATTTCTGCAAATAAAAACAAAACATTTTATGTCAAATGTCTAGACATATTAAAATGTATGTATTGGAATGTGCAGACAGGCTTTCAGATAGAACTGGTTGCTTGTAGACACACTGTACCTTCTGATAAACTACCGTTTTTGCCTTATTTTGCATAAATTTCCTATTTTGACCCAATACTGTTTCTTGGAAACTATAGCCAATCTGCACTTCTGACTTACTTTTTCTTTATTAGTGACCAAATCCAAGAAAAATTTCACAACTTTTGTTCCGGAAGCATTTTGCTTGTAGACCAGTGTTATTAACAGGGGCTAAAAATGATGTCATTCTAATCCAGTCAAGTCATATCTTATTAACTGTAACTCAAAACTAAAATATGCATCTAGTGCAAATTTAGATTCTGCGAGTGAGCAGAAGTTAATCAATGCATTTCTTGAGAGTAAAAACTCATAAATAATCCAAGGCAGATACAGCAAGTTAATTCCAAGAGGCAACACAGGCCCTTCTATTTTGAAAAATACATCTTTGCTTGTCAAATGAATATGATTCCACAGGCTATGTTTACCAAACAGGAGAACAACCAGCTTGTTACGTAGATTGCAGGTTTTGTTCCTCATTTCAACCAGACAACCTTAGTTAGAGTAGCTATTACGTTATCATAGGGTAAATGAGTATCTGGAAGTTCTCACATTAACTCAAAAGCGCTGTGACTTTTCGGACAACCCCTTCCTCCTTTTCAAACTGTTCTTCCTGAAAACAGCCAGCAAGGAACTTCCCAGAGCCTGTTGGCACAATGGGCCAAACAAGGCGACAAGGGGCAATAAAGCTAAATTATAAGTGTGAGAAGTCTGTGAAGTCTCACTCTTGTGGATGTCAAATGTCTCAAACCAGCTGCTCCTAAATGGCACACACTCTTTTAAGAGTGCGCCGGGGGCAGATGATGTCATTAGCCCACTACTTTTTACCCCTCTAATTAGAAACTTGAGATTCCCGCCATAACTCGGGGGTCTTTGCACAAAGCCGTGAACAATGCAACAAACCCGAGAGTCAGCATAACAAATGTTTCAGCCTCATGTTTGAATGTGAAATTATGTTTTTATGGCTACGCTCCAGAGGAAAGCAAACCCCTTCTCACAGTGTACAAGTGATTTTTTAAGTGATATGAAACACATTGTGAACTGAAGCCATGAAATGCCCTGTGGCTTCCGCTTGTTCTCTGCAGGCTGCACTGATATGGCCCTTGACACTCTGATTATAATTTTATCAAGCCTTGCCAAACACAGAAGGATAAACATACAAGTTTTGATGCCATATAACATTCTTGACTTCTAAAGAATCATTCAAAGATTAACAATTTTGGCTTCCCAGCAAAACACTGACATCAGTATTTTTACCTGTTTTTAATGTTAAGCTAAATTACCCAAACATATGGAGAAGACATTACATTTTAGCCATGCTGATAAAGTTTGGTTTGAAAAGACATGGAGATTTATGCCCAGACTGCCATATTAATCGCTAAAACTTGAAGTAAAATGCACCTTGTTTCCATAATCAGTTAATTGCTATGCTTCAGTGATATCAATACAGCTATATAGTTTCTATTAGGAATTAACCAAGACAACTTTAAACATACAAGTTTCAGGGTCACTAACATTAGCATCTTTACACTTGCTTTTCTTCCTCACTCTGCCCCGCAGGTTAGGATCGCTACAAGCAGACAAGTGTATTCAAGCTCCATCAAGACGCCCGGGAGAAGTTTAATGTTTGCACCACACCCTTCACCCCACATCACAACCAACAACATCAGTCCCTGCGTAATACGCCAAGCAGAGGCAAAGACCTAAATTACATTTCATTTAGTCATGCTAATGATGTCAACACTCCTGACAGAGAATAGAGATTGCAGCCTTGTGCCGCTGCCTGCTGCCCATGGGCCTTCTGCTCTCCTAAACTACAGGAAGTATTCCAATCTACTCTGCTCAGATCAGCTTCAAATGGACATGCAGTCGTACTACAACCACATCTGGAAAATTAGCACAGGGCCACATGAATCAGGGAAGGGAAAAGAGACACAGTAATTTTAAGGATAGCTGCACCGATGGTTGTATGCTGCCTATTATGATTGGTGTTGGCAGCAAATGTTTACAATCTATGACTCACCGGAGCTCTAAAGCAAGGATGCAAGCCCGGTCGCATTTGAGGGATTGTGCAAAAACAAAAGCTGGAGCCCATAAAGATGGTTAGAAAATTGGCATGAGCCTGTCAGCCATTGAGCTTACGTCATGCATGGCCTTCAAGTTCACAATCTGAGGAAAGATGATAGATTGACTAACCCAGCACAGCCTCGCCAAAACTTGACATTCAGAAAAAAAGTGTTCCTCTTCAACTCTCACCTATAAATGTCCATGTTTGGAGGACATGTGTGGTCTGTTTAGTCTGTCACTGTTAACTTGTTTATGCTCATTGCCCTGCACTGATGGCACCGAGTCGGGACGCAAATGTATCAGCACTGAGCCTGACGGGGGTAGGGATGGGGGAGGGATGAGTGACCCTGAGGGCACGTCTGATACCAAGAGACAGCCCCTACAGGCTATTCTTATTCACTACATTCACTACGTTTACATGCAGAACTTATGCAGACTATGCTTATAGTTTGATTAAGCCAGCTAACTGGATGACTAGAGTGAACTAGAGTGAACTGTGAACTAGAGTTCACAATGTGCATTCATGTAGTCATGGTACTTAACACAGGCTTTTTTTTTTTATTAGAATTCCACAGTTGAGTTCCACACTCAAATGCAACTACACCTTCCAAAAGCACATGAACACATAAGCTACAGTATGCTAGCTTTCTCTTTTTAAACTACTTTACACAATGAGAAACCAAAACAACCAACAGACAAGCTAGCAAGGAGCAATATGGGTCTTCACTGGTCTAAAACACAGGTCATCATGTTTTTCCTATTTGTTTACATGCGTTACTATGTGCCACTTTCCTAGCTGTTGCAGCACTTAATGCCACAATGGTCCCACGTAAGAATCAGATTATCCAGGTGTGTTACTCTGATTAAGAAGTACTGCCTCCATTTACATGCAACTCCATTTTAAATCAGCCTATGGCAATCATTTCTCCACCTGTATGTAAAGGCACTGATTATACAACACATCAGGTCCCTAAACGTACTTTGGCTCCTCTACGCTCTTAGGTAACGCTGGCTTAATTAGAGTATTTTTCATAAGAGAAGATCTCAGTAGGAAAATTGTCAAACTTTCCCCTCTTGATTAGATGGTTTGAATCCAGAGTCCCTAGTGCGCCATCCAGATGTAAATATTTAGCAGTTAAGATGGGTTAAAGCTGCTGGATATCAGTTAGCTACCTCAATCAGAGCAGAGTGGTCAATCATCTGCAGCCCTCACTCTCTCATTCTCTATAAGCCACACCGCCGGCTATTACTGACTGGACTTCAAGGTTGACTTAGACCAGGCCGGTCCAGATATAGGTTTACATGGCATGCAATGAATTGTTGCACTTGTCAAAAAAAAAAAGCCAAAAGCCACGTCTGTTGTTTATGGCTTATCCAGATCCGTGCACAGGCAGACATCCATCAGACAGACACTCTGCTAAGGAGAATTTGCCTTCTCCAGTGCAGCAGTAAACAGACCGTAAAGCTCTAGACATGACAGTCAACTAGTAAACCGCCTCTTAAAATCTGCTTAGGCTATTTAGGATAAACATTGTTCCACAAAGTATAGACTCACTGCTAATGCAATAAAATAAAAACTGCAAAAGACATAATTCATATTTTTAGGTTATAGGAGCATATGAACAAGTTATACCTAACCTGTAGGGTCACTGATAGATTTGACAGTGAATTGGTAGCTGCCATAGTGATTGAGCATCTCTATATACCAAATCACAACCACATGTTAGCAATGGCAATACACAGTCCAGCAAATGACGGTCTTAAAGGTTACCAAAAGTAGCCAATTCCCTTCAAATTCACTATTCACTGGTGGGACATATGCCATCTGTCTAGTGACACGTTTACACACTTGTAAACACGTACAGTACAAGATAGGAGCCGGTAATGGGAAAACATAGGCTTTATCAGTGGGAGCAGTAAAAGTTTTCCTAAGTTATCACCTTGTCAAAAAAGGGTAACTATTACTTAACTATTACTATTACGTAACTATTAATTTAAAAAAAGTCACACTCTTGCTATTTCATATAATGGATGTGTATGGCCAGTCTATACCAGTCTTTTCTCATCGCTAAGGTACAGCTACACAAAGCAATGTTGCCGTGGTGTAGGCTAGCTTAAGGTGAACACGTGAATAATAATAACAACAAGATAACAGACGCCACCGCTAACGCTAAACTTTACCTAAATGTGCCCAAATAAACACTTCCACGAAAAGAAAATCAGTACCAACCTGTTGTCTTTCGATCCATCCACTGCAACTTGTATGAAATCCCGTAAAAGTGCGGAGCTCCTCTCTCCGTGACAGACGCTGTGGCTGTGCGTAAACGCCTCGCTCTGCACCGCTATGTTGTGCGTGCTCCGCTGGCTGATGGCTCACTGAAGAGAGGCGCACGGCTGCAGCGGCGTAAAGAGAAACAGCGGAGGGGGGTGGGCAGGTACAGCACCGGCAGGCAGGCTGTGTAAACTGACTCCTCTGACTCCTGCCACCGCTGCCAGCAGCAGGGGGTGCGAGCTGTGGACTGGAGGAGGACTTCAGAGACACGTGTGGAGTCAAGAGTTTATATATGCTGACTAACAGTTTCACCCTGATATAAATGTTTACTGACAGGAAGTGGCAGTGGATTTAACTTATCACGTGATTTAAGTAGGCTGTATTACTGAAAGTCATGAAGCTGTAGTCTACCTGATTGCTTTACTGAGTTATTACAATGCCATATACCCAAAAAAAAAAAAAAAAAAAAACCTTTAGCCGACGATTTGGTTTTTATATTACACAAATTGGCACACACGGTCATAATTAAACTTTATTTAATTTTGAAAGGCATTGCATTAGCATTTACATATTTATACTGTTTTTATACTCCTTTATACTTATAATTCAGCATATAGGCCTACTTCAGTTTTGAGCTAAAAGTAGGAATAGAATATTTATTAAAACATTTCAATATTTTGACCAATTCATATAGTTAATAAAAAATATGTCATACAGTTGTCACTGACATTTATAATGCAATATAAAAAAGTAGTTAAGCTACAGTAACATTAAAACCGCTATAGATCTCATATTGCATGGTTTCATGTCACATGCTAAAAAGATCTCATCATAAGCATCAATTCATTAAAGGAAGTTTTGCGTAATGACTAAATACACTGATGAACTAACTCTTTTATTGATGAGATAAGCTGGGACTAATCTCAGATTGATTAACTTGCCCTGCCCTCCAGGTTGATTAACATGCACTTCACACTTGATCTTAGTTGGCTCACAAATCCTGCTAATCACAGTGATCTGAGCAGCAGTGTGTGTTTCTTATTGTTATGCTAATGTGACATCTGATGTTGTCAGACAGCATTACATAATGTTAGTTTCTGTCTGAAGAGATGAACAAGGATTTGTCTCCAACGTTAGTTGGCTATGTTTTATTAAAAGGTCACCACCAAAGTCACAGCATTTCTATAAAATATTGAAAATAAGTGCCATATGCCCAGTGTTTATTAGTGACTTTGGATTTATAGCTTAGCACTGTCCCAGTGTCAGTATATTAACAAAATATTAACACAATATGTAGAAGCAGGAGAAAATGGGGCAGCTCAGAGGCTCTTGGTTCTAATTCTGGTTTGGATCATTTGTCACTGTATTCCTGTCCCATCTTCCTATATTTTATGAATATATCCAAATATAAAAAAGCCAAAAACAAGTTTTCATTATTCACCTATCCAGTGTTGAATGATTCAGCAGACAGCAGTAGACAGGAGCTTCCCATGGGGCCAGCTTTGATTTATTCATAGCCTTTGGAGTTGTTGTTTGGCAGTGTGCAAGTAGAAGTTAGGTAAAGGTCTTGTAATATAATAAATATAATTTAAAACTAATAAAACTGAAGAGTCTAGGACTTTAGTGATCCTCAGCTGGCTTGTTTGTGGGACCCAGTGTTATTTCTTTAAATATTTTACTTAAGCCTTTATAGCACATTTATCTATAAATACACTGTACACTATACACTCTATAATTACAACAATATTTTGGCTTCAAATAAGGTAAACATTACCTATATTCAACCTCCACACCTCCCACTGTTGGTCCTTACCCACTATTTGGGAAACACTGCTCTTTCAGTCTATCAATGTTGAGTCCCTGACTGGAAATGCTTTTTTATTACCAGGAACCTCTTTATGGAAATATTTTGTTACTTGGACTAATTCTGAAGAGACTAAAAGAGATTCTGTGATCCAGGTCATTATAAAAACATGGCTCAAAGGCCGACCAGTTTAGTAGTAGAACAACAATAAAATGTTACTGTTACTGTAAAAAAATAAAAATAAAAAAAAAATAAAAAACTACTCTGACTTGTAACTAAGCTATACCTACCTGAGCTCAAACTTCTAAACTCCATTACCCTTTCATTGTGAGTGACCTCTCTCCTTGTGTGTTTACCCTGCTCACCTCTTTGTCATAAAACTCGTCTTGACACGGCCGGGCAGAGCAGAGAGGAGAGCCAGTGAGAGAGGAAGATAAAACGGAGATTTCTCCCACACCTGTTTCTCATTCCCGAGCTCATCGCATTTGACAGGGCAGAGAGGAGAGTGAGAAAGGCCAGCACTGACGAGAGCCACTGGAAATATTTGAGCCAGATATACACAGGCCCTAAAACAGTGCTATGTAAAGGATCACATTTACCATACATCACAACACATATGTCTTTCTTTGCTCTGGCCTTGAGCAACACTTCATACTTAAATGGACAGTACCTTGTTTTTCTTTGCATTTAAGGTAAGCTGTTTTATCTCTCTCTTTGTAAAGGGAAGTAAAACAATACCTTAAGGCATCATATGGGCATTATATAATGACTGTGCTATGGTTATTTGCTTGCAAAATTGTGTCTCCATGGCTCTCAGAGAAATAAGAGAAAGTTTCTATTACAGCTTAACTATCTCTGCTCACACAGAATAACAGCACAAAAGAATTAAAGTGAAATGCAGAGAGTTTAAAAAAGCTAATTGCTGGTTTAATAACTAAGTTTAAACTCTCTAAACTTTAATTTGATGTCTCATATCGTATCAGTATATTGTGGTGGCAAAAAAGACATAAAAGCAGAAAAATGACATAAAAGCAGAAAAGATAGCCATTTTACAATATAAAAATTTTAAATTGCCATTTTAACCCAGCACTGAATAAAGACAAACTGTAAGTGATTCCATGGCAGGTCCTAACTCAAGGTTAATAATATATGAGGAGTTTTAATGGTCAGCTTATTTCTAACCTGATGGTGCGCTAGATTTTACAAAGTAAAATTCATGTGCCATAAAGGTCAAGGCAAAGACATCACTATGAGAAACTAGCCTGGCAAGCCAGCCTTTCCTATTTTCTTTTCGAAAACAGGACAGTCTGGTTCCTCACTCGCAGTAAAGTATCTCTCTCTCTCACCAGTCGATCTGATATTGGCCTATCACAGCCATTTATCTGCAGCAGCTCTTACAAATGTGGAAGCTAACCAAAGTAGCACTGGCTACCAAGCCCTACCTTGTTGTTCATTCCTCTTGTTGCCATTTTAACAACAGTAAAGTCCTGTTGATGTTTGACATAACAACCACAAACAAACAAATAAACTTTTTCCACAAGTCTTTGTACAACTGGTTTCTGCTGCTGTTCCTATTCAGAAATGAGTACAGAGCTACTCAGAGTTTACAATATTTTGGTGTTTTATGACAGAACGGCACACCGCCATGCTTGTTTGGGTCAGCGGTTCACTGGTTACATCCGGCCCTTCATTTCTCTGATTGGTTACTCTGTGATTGTTCCACCCATGGAAATGAAGCTGAAGCAAAGAGGTACCAGACTAACTTATATGTATATAACTCGATTAGGAAAAGACTTTGTTTGGCAGGCCAGGCTAATGAGAAACAGCCAAAGGGGGCAAGACATTGCTGAAGTCATCCGTATCTCCCAGGCCAGTATACATGTTTGAGGTGTTAGCTATAGGATTACGGTAGTATAGCTTTGTAATTGTGTTTTGAATTGGCTCAAATGTGTTAAAGTGATATTTTAGGTTAGTAAGATGAGTGTCCTAAAATAGCAAATATGCCCACAGAAAAATGATCAAATGCTATACAGGCTATAAAAGATCAGTACACGGCTGTCACCAAAAGAAAAAGGCATTATTCAAAATAGTGGTTTGCATTTCTCTACTTGGTCACGCTACATTTGGGGCACCACCAGACTGGAGCCATACACGTCCTACCGTTCCTTCCACATCTGGGATAAGTAACGCAATCTCCCCATCAGTGACCTCTGACCTCACACCCAAGCCACTTCCTGCTGCGTGTGAGGTGCCGGGCGACCTCCGCCTCATTTGACGCCAGCTTCGACCCTGTGAAGGACCCTTACCATGTTGGTCAATGCTGCTATGTAGTTCTGGATGGTACAGAGAGAGCAGGTGGTTAAGCCCCAGTGCCCCTCAGCTGTTCAGGAGCCTGTTAACTTGCAGTGATAATCCTTTGAAAGCTGTAAAAGAGCACGCAGTGAGATGGCGACACATACATCACAAGGCAAAATACAAGGGTTTTGCTCTATCTAATGTAACGGGTCAGTCTGGGTGTTGTGACCCAGAAACAATACATTGTCCCCATAGTGTGGACGATAAGGCAGGAATCTCTTTTTGGTATAACAACAGGGACAGGAATACTCTGCTAAAACAAGCAATAGCAGCTTCCATCACAAAGGATCCATCCCACCCAGCAAAAAAAAAAAAAAAAAAACTGTTCATACCCATTTCCTTAGACAGAGGGCTACACAGTCTCAAAGCCAGAGCAATGGGTAAACTGCAGCTTCTTACCAGAGGCTACCCCCTCGGTCCCCACTGACACGTTTTTGTTTACTTTTGTCTTTGCATGTCTTTTCTGAGTCTCACCTTGTGCTGAAAGCTGAGTCAGTATGGAGGGTGTAAAGAGGACCCTTCTTTATCTGGCAACAGGAGAAGTACAGGTGAGATGACTCAAGCATGAACAGGGCAGTAAAATACTATATGTGTACGCAATGTAGTATATAATGCTATTAAGCTTTCCCATTTTGATCAAGCTGTTTCATGAGTTACTTATATCTGAAGCCATATAATTTGTGATTTCAAAGACGTCCAATGAAAACACTAAGGTGCTCTAGTTTTTGGTGGTTGAGCAAATCACAGTAAGTTTGCTTGTCCATCTAACATAAATATATAATGTGGACTGTAGACCATAAATATAACGTAATTTTCCATAAACAAACACTCAAATTTTTACAGCCCACTATATTTTTGCAGGTGGCACTGCTGGCATCCTATCATGACAACCTTTTCACCCTGACCCACAAACAGAAGTAATCCTTCATGTTCCTGTGTTAGTTTTCCAAGTGTTGGCAGTATGTTTATGTGCAGACCTACTGGCTGACTGTCCTCCCTGTCTTCTCTGAGAATGCCAGCTCTGCTATTGTTTGGCCTCAGGAAAGATGTTGAGCTAAAGGCCATGCTTCCCTTAACCAAGTGGAAATACCCAGGGAATGTGAAAACCCACTGCACTTACACAAATATTGATCTTTAATATTGGAAATATTGCACATACAGCATTCCAGCCATTCTCATCATACAAGTTAGATTAGCAGTGTATTATAGCTTTTGGGCAAACAATGACTTGCACAGAAGCATGGCGGCAGATGGCTGCTGTCCAGACATTCACATCACAGTAGAATTTGGCAACAACCCAATGGATCAGTCAGAGCAGTGGCACATCAGAGTTTAAACAAAACTATTCTTCATGTACGCCCAAACAACTGTGGCACTCGGTCAACTATTCTGACATTTTGCGAAAAAATATCCCACCCTTTCCCTTT
Source organism: Bostrychus sinensis (assembly GCA_020698575.1). Classification (NCBI taxonomy): domain Eukaryota; kingdom Metazoa; phylum Chordata; class Actinopteri; order Gobiiformes; family Eleotridae; genus Bostrychus; species Bostrychus sinensis. Next base: position 28,945,549 of record CM036247.1, on the reverse strand, counting down.
TCCTCAGAACTAGGTTGAAATCAAACAATGGCAGGCAATGGAGTGTGTCTTTCTGATGTAAAGGCTAAACAAAATGTCGTAACTGGATTGTGGTTACGGGGGTCAGGGGGTAGAGGTCAGCACAGAGGGATCAACACAGGACGGACACCGGTGTTTGGGTCAAATGCCAGGTCTGGGTTGTTGTAATTACACTAATGTTTACATGAGGAGATAATGTAGATTCAGAGTGACAATCAATAAAAGATATCTCAATGTTGTGACATTTAACAACTGCTTAATGAGGTTTGTTGTTTGTACAGTTGTATTGAGATGTGAAACTAAATACTGACTTTCAAAATATTCATATATTTTATTCCACTTAGTTTAGGTATATGTGACTGGAGCCTAGCAGCAACTATGGGACTGTAGCAGTGTGGGAAATGGTCATTCACCACAGGCACTTTTTTGATTACCAATTACCTATACATGCACGTTTTAGGGCAATGGTAGTAAAATGAGGAAAATCCATATGAGATAAGAGTGCCACCTTTGAAATTAAATGAACAACCACCACCATATACTCCCATTAAAGAGTCTATAATGCGTTTTTCTTTTATAAATTTATTTTTATGTTTTTAAGCCAATCTTGGTCATTTCTAGAACAGCATTGCACATTTTACAAACTTTAAAAATGTTATCTGACTAAAACAGAAAATTTTTACTTTACTGGTGCTTTACAGGAACAGGTGAAGTCACCAGCAAAGGGCAGCAGATTGCAGCTCTGTTACACTATTTTGAACAGAAACAGAAAAAAAGTAGTTTACTTCTTTAGGGGGAATGTAGCAGGGCAGGGGTAAATAGGAATAAGCCACTTGGAGCTCACAGAAACATAACGCCCAGGATTATTTAAACATGCATGAATGAAACAAAACTTAACTCCAGGTATGTTTTTGATGAGGGAACATTATAACATGGTAGAAACCTCAAAAAAGTCAATTTTGGAAAATATAGCCCCTTTAAGGAATTATGGAAAGACTATATTGAAAATGTATGCAACTAATGTACCTCAAAGGGATATGTACTATATAGGTTGTCCAAGAAGTTGGAAGTTCAATCCATTTATTTGCATTTGCTGCCAAAGTTTTTGACTCTGATTTAACAGCAAACACAACTGTTTGGGGCAATGCATTTAAGAAATAGCTTCCCCAGTCTTAACCAACAATAAATCATTTACGATATGCCACTAAAGCTTCATTTAGCTAGTAAAAGCTGCTTGGCTCCACATACCAAGTGATGTCAGCCCCTATAGCCTAGACAATCTCATGAGCATGATTTCTGAGTCATAGCTGAAGTGTTTAAATCTTCGATTGGCTAACATGCTGTTGACAACAATGACACATTCTTACGTGCTAAACACATTTTGGTTAAAATTCTTTATTATTATGCATGCCATAGTTTGTTTTGACAATATTTAGTTGTGGTGTATAAGTCATGATCAAAATGTGCATGTTTGTGGGATATTTAATGCGGTTTGCCTTATTCCTAACCACTTCATAGCAGTTATTATGTTTGCCTACAAATGTTGATCCAGAAAACACATCTTTTACACTGATGCAAATTCCAGCTACAAAGCAGTTATCCCTAAGCCAGACAAATAGGCTCCATCAAGTTGAAAGAGCACCACGTCAGGTTAACTACCCTCTAGCCCCGCATTGTTGAACTTCACCTACAAAGGACTCAAAATGCTACCTCAGAGGCTTAGGTCAGCCCTGTAAATAGCCACCATATGGCTCCAGTGGTCACCATCAGCTGGAGAGATGTTGGCAAATGGTCTGCGAGGAGCTGAGGCAGGAAGCTGGCCATGGCTCGCCTTCCCCTCTTTGAAGTGTCATTATGCTTTGAGCCGGTGAGCACATGTAGACAGACTTAACTCACTCTGAACCAAATCCTTAGAGTTTCAAGAAAGATTTAAATGTTCCTCTCCTATCTTCATCATAAAAGTTGCAACCAGCTATTTGTGTGTCCTGTGAGCCCTGACAAGGCCATAGAAATATCATATAGCATGTATAATGATTTATTTAGGCATAAACTGTGTGCAATGGCTTTCATATATACAAGGTGACATATTTTTAATAGTTGAACGTTATTTATGGGCATTCTGTTTACTCATGTTGCAAATACTTGGGCAGGAAATAAACGTGTCTTTTAAAAAACACTTTAAAGATAGCTTACACCTAAATCATATATGCTGTCTAAAAGATTTAAACATGCACACAGCTCAATCCGTCAAGTCTTAAAACATACTCAGATAGATAGAGCTGTTGTAGACATAATCTTTTACTGCACAAACTGGTCTATAAGTAATGCTTCAAAAAATACCTTGATAAATATTGCAGAGGTTTGGATTGGAAAATGTATAGAATCGAGAGTTTACATTCAGTCTATAATCATTACACTGGATTAGATTAAACGCATTTCCACTCTGGGGTACGGTACAGGTAGCCTCAAAACAGGTTTGTATTTCAATTAGGTCTACTCTGTAAATACTGACAAGTAGTGTTAATAAATGAGATATAAATCCTGCTTAGCTTTTTTTTTTTTTTTTTTAAATATGCCGACATGAGAGTAAATCCTGAAGTGCGGTGGTGTCAGGGTGGAGGTAAAGTTGTATGAACTACAGTAAACCGGAGACTGTTTCTGGTTTTGATTCTCAAAGCGAAAGCTGTACAACACTAAACCGGAAATAGCTGTTGCTAATATACACTAGTTTGTTTGCACATACTATCTTTGAATTACAGCCGCTTATCACAAAACATGTTGGATTAAAATAACATTTTCCCTTTTATTTCTAACTTCTTGCTAACCATTTTCGCTCGAGTTGGGATTGTCTATTGTCCAATCAACACGCACTGTGCATAGCTCCACCTTTTCCAAAGTGTTCCAAAGCGCAACCAGAGCTGGCAGGGGTCCCAAAAGTGGGACAGGACGGTACGCATGTTGGGGACACTTCGGGTGCTTTGAGTAGTGGAAACACCCCCTTGGCAACACAATCCGCCCCAGTGGAAACGTGCCTTATGTGCAGTCAGAATAATGTGAATTGGTTCTAACTGCAGCAGTGGACATTTAAGGTATTACAGCAAAACAAAATATACACTGAAATGTAAAAAGACATGCCCAGCCTACAACTGACAGATGGCCTACAGCTTTTGTTGTGTTTATTGTCTTTTTTTAGACTAAAACTCAAAGGTCAGAAGTTTTAGTGTATAAGCAATGTAAATTGAAAATGGTCTTACTAAATATCCATGGTTGTCCCTAAAACTAGTGTATCTGTTGTTCAGATGTCCTTTTTTGCACTCTTGATAAACAGCAGTCCTAGCCACTGGTTTAGATGTTACACATTTCCAGACTTTGGACAGAACAAGGCATGCATATCCCTTGTGCCTGAGTTTGCCAGGATTATAAAATCATTCTGTACTGGATGAAGAATCTGGACAGTCAGTACTGAAAACTTCAAAGGTCTGGCTCACAGAAGGGAAGGCTGACCATGTGCCCCACTAGAATCTGTCAAACAGCTGGCATGGAGCAGATGTTAGTGCACAGGCCTGGGCTAATCGCCTCAGTCTACAAACCTGCCAGCTCCCTCTAAGGACCCAGCAGCCATAAATATGATCTTATTTTACTTGGACTGATCTACAGCCTCCAATTAGTCACATTCTACAGAGCCGTATATCCTAAGCATGCCACTTCCACGTTAACATTAGCCCCAGAGCACCAGCATCAGGCTAAATCACAATGGTTTCCACATGGCTTCATTATGTATGGCTGCTGTATGTTAGCTAATGAGCTACAGCACACTTGTGTAATGTGGAAAAAAATGTTTACAGATTAAGCTAAAAACCTTAGGTATTTAAAATAAAATTAAGTTGACTAATAGACCCTCAGTGAGTGACATAATCTCAGATAACTGCCCACACAATTTGGTTACATAAGTAGAACTCTTTCACTCATTCATCTTCATGAGAAATACAACAAAACTTGTGCTGGATATTAATTTTATTCAATCATTTTCTTCTGCTTATTCCTGTTAGGGGTCGCAGGTACAGGAGCCTATCCCAGTAACTTTGTGTACTTGACTGGATGTTAGTAGCAGAAACTAACTACTTTCTTTTCAAAAGCAAGAGGGTCTGGTTCCTTAGCCATTGAGAGCCATTTCCAATCAAATTGCTGGATACCAGCCTACCACAGCCGTTTATCTGATTACATCCTGCCCTTTGTTTTTCTGATTGGTTACTCTGCCTGTGTCTGCTCATAGAAATTATATTCAAGCAAAGGGATACCAGATTAACTTCTTTGTATACAATAGAAAAATAGTTAGTTTGGTTGGCTAGGCTACCTTGGAGGTTCATGTGATAATTGTGATGTGTTTGCATAGCACAAGCAAAACCTGGCATTAATATAATACTTAAAGTGATAGAAATCAAATGTTTAAAATGATTATATAAAGCTAATGTGACTAAGTTAGCAGCAGACAGCAAGCTAATAAGTCTATCACTCCTTAACTTAGGTCAGTTACCCAATGTGGGTCAGTCCTGCTAGTCTGTCAGCCTTAACTTAACAACATTAACTTTGTTTTGATTGCTATAAATCTCCCAGTAATATGTGGTTTGTCACTGTCTTTTCTAGCAGCTCTAAGCTGATGTTTATCATGGCTAATGAAGTACCATTTTGCTAAATTTCCTAAGTTAACCACCTATGGAAGTCAATCAAAGCCAGTATTCAGAAGTCAACTTTAACTTCCTATAGCCTCAAAGCTAACCATTGCTAACAAAGTCCCTTATTACTCATAGTCAGTGGACCAAATTCAGACTTAAGCAAATCCTCATCAAAGTGATTCACGCTTCATTAGATTTTCCTGTTTAACGGAAAGAGGAAGTGTCCTGTTGTCCCTTGTGTTACGCCCTACAGGAAGACACGGGAGCTCACCTGCCCCACAGAGGAGGTGATGATTAAGGTAAGTGGCTGTGTGACTGCTTCTATTGTCCCCTCAGGCCTGGAAGTTCAACCATGCTTTTGTTCAGTGTTTCTTAAAAGCAACCACAGACTTTTGCCATGAACCTTTCAAATGTGGACCAGCATTAAACATGTTTTGAACGTCGGGGTGGTCGGTTAGCCATAAACAGGTACTTGTCAGCACCCGTCTTGTTCCAAAGATGCAGGACTAAGTGGCTGTGTCTTGTAGGAACGTGCTGTGGTGACAGTTTGCTCCATTGCTGTTTGTCACTCTTTGCACTCACACAAGTAGAACATTCATGAAGTTGATTTAAAGTTTAACACATAATTTGGTGCAGGGCTCATATGATTTACAGAATAAAGGGACCACACAGGCTTGTCTAGGCTGCTGTTTACTCACTTGCACGCCCAGAATTAAACATAGATCATTTATTAGCATTTAGTAGAGACGAGAGTCTTGATATTGCATTTGGTAAATGTCTCCATATTTGTCCTGGGAAGCACAAGCTAGCTGTTTGCAAAGTTAGTTGTAGCTAGTGACTAAAACTAATCACAGCATGAGGTCCAGCACCAAATAGGCCTGTGTTTTACCAGAATACAAAAATGCAGTCATGATGTAATGCTCTTGTCAGTTTCATATTGTTGTTCTTGACCATTTCTTCTTTGGGAAGGTTTAGAAGCAGCAGTTTTCCACCGCTAAAATGGAGAAAACACATAAAATACAGTTAACATAATATGTCATTGACACCACAACATGACATTATGTCTGTTTTAGCTCATCCAATAGCCATAAATACTGTCTTGCATCAAAATTATGAGGGCAAGTAAAATGTCCTTTAAACATTTGATCATGTGAACCACAACCATAATGTGAATATGAAGGCCTATGATGTTAATTGTTTGGAGAGAACATATGGTTGTTGTAATGATTGTGGGAAATAAATTTACAGTCACTTGAAAGCCCCCAGAACAAGTGTTTCATGTTAGCACGGGAGGGAGGAGTCATTGCATCCCAGTGGGGCATTTACTGTTGCTCGGTGCAGAACACAACTTTGATGCTTTGAGTCTTTTGGAAAATGTCGCCCTGATGTTGGCCGTCAGTGAGCACCGTGTTTCATGCCTGTCAGTCACAGAGGTGGTCTGAGCTCTTAACCCTGTGGAGTTTCAAAGAGAATGAAGTTCCAGCGCGCCATCAGCCATAATCAAAATCACATTGTCTAAAGCTATCGGCCCATGGTGGAACTTGGAGGCTTACGGCGAATTTTACTTTGATTAGGCCTGGACTCTTTGATCTGGTAAAGCTCTTGCAGGAAGCCATAGTACTCCTTCATCAGAATTTGTGGACCGGTCCAGAGTTCCCTCAGGGCTCTGCACTAAACATTGCCCCACAGTGAGTTTGAGCGGGAAACAAAAGGGCAGCATGGCAGACGCACAGTCTGGCTCCAGACAAGGATCACCCCAGGCTGCTCCCATACTAATGTCATTAAATCAACTGGACACTAGTGCTTTTGACGCCAGGAGCTGACACACTGACACCCTCTAAGTGACCAATGCAAGGGCCATTTCCCAGAACTGGACAGTAGCATAAAGGAAAGGATTCACAGACCTGGGGGGCAGAGATAAAGTCACACAGCACTTTCTGACATAATACTGCCATTATTGACAATTGGCAGGTATAGCAAAGAGCTAAAGCATTTAAAAGTATGGCCTTTTAAAACTAAAACAGGCAGATGATCACTGGTGCACACAGGGCATAGAGAGGCCAGCCATCGGAGTCATTTTAGTGCTTTATTTGGATAATTTGTTTGGTTTCTGTTGATTCAGGTTTGATCACCAGAAAGCAAAACAAACTAACACATGTTCAAACTACTTGTGTCTGAATGCAATTTCATAGACATACAATCATGGTCAATACATACAGTACATAGAACAAACTGGACCAACGTAATTATAATACATACATCTAAACAGAGAAATGAGCATCACATAAAGCTCTCATTGTGCATGAAGTCATGACTGGTCTAAAGGATTGATTATGATGAAGTCTGGGTGCAATGAGAGGGTTTCCAAGTGTACTTTATCTAGAAAGTGAATGGGTCTAGCTGGCTAGAATGGATAGGGCATTGGTCTGTTTACAAGTATGGTGAGATATTATATGTTACCTTTAAAGTGATATAAATGCCTCCTAGTGATCTTTGGCAGAACGTATTGTCATTATTCCTCACAACTGTTTTGTCTGTATATCTTATACAATTAACACAATGGGCCTCCAGAAGGCAATGAGAGAACATGGCAGGAATTTGTGATAAACTTGGATGTTAAAACAAAAACATGTTGTTGTATTTTCAAGCTTGGTCTACAGGACATAGGAAAATCCTAAAGATAACTTATAAATAACCACAACAAGCTGAATAGGGATTTCTAAATGTCAGTTCAATGTCATATTGCATCCATATGAGTGGAATGAAAGAGCATGTCCTCACAGATCACCATGCTGAGTGCTCAGAATAGTGCAGCCAAAGCAGGGGATTTTCGGAGCGCAGAATTTAGTCCCAGAACTAAATTTAGACCAGCCCTCCAGAAGAATCACACCTCTAAATGCCCCACATAACCACACAACTACCTCATCCTTTTTTGGACTTTCAACATTACAACACTACATACAATGAGCAGCTTGTCAGTGCGGCCACATGGCTCTATGTTGGTGTCTTCAGATATTCTCTGGAACCACACACTTGTGTTTGTGGCCTGGCTGGAGCCCTGAGACCACTCTGCCCTCCAAACATCATCAAATGGAGCTTGACCCCACGCCTTTTGCCCTCAGACCTCCCACTCTCCGCTTGTTTTGCAAGTCCACACATTTGCTTTGTTCGGGGTCTCCTGTCATGCTGTGTGGCAACGTTTGTCCAAGTGACTCCTGTCATTTTTTCACTCAGAGAACTTCACTTTTCTTTTGAAATAGATGCACTTATACTTACTTCTACTTGCTGAGTCAGCATACTTTTACTGTTACTTGAATAAATATTCCAGGCAGAAAAAAATAGTAGCAGTACTTGTGTTATAGTAGGTAAAGTGAGTAGTAGTGGCCCTCACACTCAGAAGATCCTGGTTTTGATTTGGCTGTGTAGCAGCAGTATTAGCTGTAGCAGGCGCAGTAGTACTATTATTAGTGCCGGTAGTAGTGTTGTAGCAGTAGTAACAGAAGAATCTGTTGTAATAGTAGCAGTACTTGTATTGTGTTAGTTATTATAGGTAAAGTGGGTAGAATTGACCCTCACAATCAGATGCCCTTTACAAACAGCACCTCTGGACAACGTCGGCTGCTAGCAGTACAAACCTAAAAAATACAAGAGCACAGTTCTTCGAAGCGACGACGGTTTAAGCAATAATATTATCCCTATATTTGCTCGATCTAACACAGAACTTAACTAGAACAGTGAAGCACAAACAAGTTGTGGAGCGCACAAGGATTTATGTGCAGCGCATCCACAGACACACGGCGTACGCATCATCAGCTGACCACCGGACCATCTACTCCTGCATACAAACAACTGATCGCTCCAGACGTAGCACTAGGGGCCTCCAAGGATAGCCTTCGGGTGTGAAAAGTGTGGGTGGGGGGTGTGTACACACAACAAGCCCCTCCTGAAAATTTCAGGAGAGGGTCTGGGTGACGGCGTGTGTCTATAAAGGGCAAGGGCAAAGGTGGTTTGATTGGTTGATTTTAGCAGTAGTTCTCGTAGCACTAGTACTATTAGTCCTACCAGTAGTAGTGTTGGTAGCAGTAGCTGCTGTAGAATCTGTGGTAAAAGCAGCAGTACTTGTGGTAGTTTTAGTAAGTAAAGTGGGTAGAACTGACTCTCACAATCAGAAGGCCCTGGTTCTGAGAAGTAGTAGTATTATAACAGTAATAGAGAAGTAACAGTAGTCGAGATAGTAGTACATTTAATATTTTTTATTTTACTCAACTAATAGTTTTAAGTTGTAACAGTACTTTTACTTGAGATTGTTCTGCAGCATTAGGGGAAAGGCCACAGTAATCAAGGCCAGTCTACCAAACAAGATTACAAATTCGCAAGTAGCAGCGTGGTGTCAGATAGCACAAGATTCTGATATCAACAGATTAGCCGCCGCAAAAAACATCTTCATTCACCAAATCTGTTTATCTAATTGTTATTCTTGACCCTTTTGGGCTGACTTATCAGCTGGAGGTTCCTGTGTTTTCTTGGGGGACGTGGCTTTTTACAAGGATACACTATAAACAGGAACAGGACAGTCCCATTGGAGTGAGTGAGACAAACCAGAACACACACCAACACTGTGCAGGGCATCTATCAAGTATCAGGGTTTATTTACACACTTGACAGCTCAATCCCCAACCTGTCAACACTGAGTGGAAGTTAGCCCCCAGTCTACTATGGTGATCTTTAGAACAATGATTCACCTGGGAAAGTTTCAGAAATCAGAGTAGTTTTATGAAAGATAGATGTGGACATGACGTATTTTTTGTAGGATATGACCTTTGGTGAGTCGACAGTATTACAAGTATTGATTTTTAAAGCAGAGATTTGTTTTCCACTTTGTAACTACATTACAAAATAACAAATTACCTGTTAACTTTTCAGACAGGGACATATTCACTGTTAAAGCAAGTGATGCACAAGGAGTACATTATAAGAACATTATGTAACTTGTACAATACATAGCCTTAATCATTAAACTATACACTAATTTTATTTCAGGGACAGTAATTCCTCTTTATAGACTCAAAACATGATTGCCTACTATATATTTCTGGGTGATGGATCAGGCTATTGTTTTATGTGAACATGTACATAATATATCACCAGAACTTGTCATACCAACACAATTCCCAAATCTTAAATATCAGCATTGATACTCAACATTGCCATTTGAGTTTGCAGAAGTTTTTGTTCTGCTGAAGTAGCTAATAATGTATAAGTCAGTGACAATTAAATTGTGACTAACCTCAGTGGGGGCAGCAGTACCTTATTATTATTATTATTATTATTATTATTATTATTATTATTATTATTATTATTATTATTATTATTATTATTGTCTTTCTGTTTATTTACACTGGAAAATTACTATTTTTTATACAGTGCTTTATACAGTGTTATATGTTAGTTGGTTGAATTCATGACAAAACTGCCATTATTATACACTGTGCAGCAGCTTAATACTATGATAACAGAAGTTATACTTCCTCCCAAAGCTATATAGGACTTTCAACATTGGTATGGCAGCACTGGCAATTATTGCCATGTTTTATATTTATGTTATGACTGTTGTGCTTCTGATTGTTTGAAATTTCCTGATGGGAGGTGGTTACCAACAAGATCAACAACAACAAGAACAACAACAAATAATATCTCCTTTGTGGGTGCCCTTCAGTATATGGCTCTGTGTAACAGAAAAAAAAAGATTTTCTGGTAATTTAGACTGTTTTCCTTCTAGCCTTTGATATTTTGCTTCAACAACAATTCAAGAGCCATAACATTAGTTGTGAATGACTCAGACTATCATTCCATGTCACAATGTTTCAAAACCAGGAGGAAATTTACCTCACAGAAGCTGATAACACACCCCATTGCTCTTGTTTACTTTGGAAAGCACACTCTCTATTCAACGATAGCAAATGACAAATTGAATGCATTGCTATCATATCAGAAGGAGTTTGTCTTTCTCCGGCTCATCCCAGTGCTGAACTTCAATCACTAGAACAAACACAGGAGTGAAAACATCAGAGCGGGGCATACCTGCAGCTGTGTCCCCGGGATGTGAGCAGAAATATGGGAGAGAGGTGGAAGGAAAGGACATGTTTGTGTTGGCTTCAGTCTTGTGTACTTATGATAGTCATGCATAAATGAGAAGTACAAGCATCTACTCCACTTTTAAATGAGTCAGTGAGTGTTTGATAGTGTTCAGTGAGTAGTAAGAAATGGCTTCTACTCATATAGCCCTGCATCTATGTACACTGCCTGACCAAAAAAAAAAAAGGTCACATTCTCTAATATTTCGTTGGACCGCCTTTGATTACGGCATGCATTTGCTGTGGCATTGTTTCAGTAAGCTCCTGCAATGTCACAAGATTTATTTCCATCTAGTGTTGCATTAATTTTTCACCAAGATCTTGTACTGATGATGGGAGAGTGTGACCATTGTGCAAAGCCTTGTCCAGCACATCCCAAAGATTCTCAATGATGTTAAGGTCTGGACTCTGTGATGGCCAATCCATGTCTGAAAATGATGTCTCATGCTCCTTGAACCACTCTTTCACAATGTGAACTCGATGAATCCTGGCATTGTCATCTTGGAATAAGCCCGTGCCATCAGGGAAGAAAAAAATCCATTGATGGAGTAACCAGGTCATTCAGTATATTCAGGAAGTCAGCTGACCTCACCGCATTCATACCAGTAATCACCTTTGACCAGATGCAATGATTCTGAGTCCCAGTTACCCAGGTTGTTTGTGATTTCATGACAAGAGGTAAAAAAAATATATTATTCCAACATAACAGGTAACAGCCGTATTTAACCCGTAGAACCCAGACATAGAAATATTTGTTGGAAAAAATCATCTGTGCTAAATTTTAGTCAACGGGGATGGGTAAGAACAAACATTTGTCAATATTTTTGGTAAGCAGCATTCATGAATTAGTTAATACATTTTCAAAAAAGACTCCTACTTTTTTGCCATGACCTTTGAATTATAGGCTGCATATTTGCAACAGAGGGTGCTACGGGGTTAAATAGAGAAAGACTGAAGGCTGAAGCCTGTCCCAGCAACTACAAGCATTTAAATAGTAATATTTCAGCCAGTATAAACATTACTTTCTACAGTATACAGCATGTTTAGCAAATGGTATTACAGAACAGGGAATCCCCCTCAGTGAAATGCCTTAAGGCAGCATACCTCAAACAGATGACACTCCTGTCATGTGTTAACAAGTAAACTTCACCTCATTTACCTTCTTCTGCAATAAAAAAAAATGCCAATAGATTTAGAACCTCCTTATTTTCTTCAGTTTGAGTAGGCTGTGAACCAAATGCAAAAATTAAGCACTGCATAAGACCAACCTACATTCAGATAAACTGTTACGATTAGGATTAGTTCAACATTATTTCTGGGAAGGGATTCAAGACCCATTTCCCTTCCCGAAACTGAAGTGAATAGGTCTAGCTGGTCAGGATAGCAATGCCATTTACTGTATGATGAATGATCTATTGTTGAGTGTGGGGAAAAGGAAAGTGACTGTGACTTCCTGTGGCCATTCCCACATTTTCTCAACATTTCAGTCAATGATTCTGATGATATCACCCAACTTCCTTTCTGATCCCGAAACATACTCAATGTGACACCATCAGACTTTTGACCTGAAATATACAGTTTCCTCGCACAATTCCTTCACCATTTATAGTCATCCTTATTTTCAATATTTCTTCTGCAAAGAGATGGAGCTTATCAATAATTTTGCATCTGACAGGGCCTGTGATCCATTGAGTATAGAGAGAAAAGACAGCTATCCTCAAAAAACCCTATGAATTTTGCTCAGCATAGATCTGGAGGCTGTGAGGGAAGACTGAACATTTTATGCTGAAAAAGAATACTCACTTCACAATTATTTCCAGATAAGTTACTAAACCTGAATACAGCCCCGGGACAATATACAGCAATGGGATACAAGTGAAGAAACATCAGAATAACTAGGAGGGTCATGCATGGGTTGATTGAGTTTAGTGCAAAAATCTATAAAATTTTCTGTCATAAATCTGTATAGAATGTTGTGATTTATGGCCTTTCTTTAGCACAGCAGCCTCCATAGCCTCTGAATAACTAGATGATGAGCTACTCTGTTGAGCTTAGTCACTTTAAATAAAAAATAAGACCATCATGTTCAGCGGGCTAAAATTATGTTCAGTGGGCTAAAATTAGAATGCTATTTTCTACATTGCATTTTAGATTCATTTCACATAATTTGATACAAATCGGATTGTTGTGCATAGATCAACAGGGATGCACTGACTCACACATGCTACCCATAAACAAACAGACTACATCACTCCGTCCCCATGCTCTCTTCACTATTAGCGGTTCAAATTCTACCCCAAGCAAAAAGTTCTTTGTTCCCACTGTTTTTTTCAAGTCAATGACGTAGACAAACTCCACAATCGCTCACTTTTTTCTTCCCAAAACAGCACTATTGTTGTTTGCTCCCATCATCTTTTCTTGCTTTGTTGTTGCAGAGAAGCAGAGGCTCTAGACAATAGCTTATTCACAAGAGGTTCTCTCAGACCAGACGATGTGGTCAACAGATAATGGGACTAGAATAGGTTCCTCTGTTGAAGTTGCACACATCTGAATATAATGCCTTGTCCATTGCTGTTTGCTTCTTTAAAGTAGAGTGTATAGTTCTGTAGCAGTATGATGGTTCTGCTCCTTTTGTTACTTTTTTGCATTTGTCTTCAGAGGTAGGGATGTTTATACTGCCCCCTTGGTAATCTAATTTGAATCCATATAAACCAGACTCTTTTTTTTTTTTTTTTTTTTTTTTTTTTTTTGTATAGCATGGCAAGCCATATCTCAATTTCAATTTTACAGGGCAGTTTTAAACCATGTGAAGAGTGCAAGGGAATATGGTTATCTATAAAGATTTTACTGCTGTGTAAACAAGAAAGTTAAACAATGAAATGTCCACAGGGCTCTGTTTTATACAAAGAACAAACAAATGGACTGAAAGTACCGCTGTTGGATATACATTACATACAGTCAGTTAGAAGTGACCAAAATCAGAAAATCAGTTATTTTGTTGTTTGAAACAGGGGTCAGTACCAACATATGCATAAACAACAAACGGGTAACAAACTGCCTCTAACCTGATGTCATTTGAAAAACATACAACTAATTAAACAAACAAAGCATTGCATAAAAAACACATTTTAGATCAACAGTTAAAGCTGTTCTGTTAGAATTTTTACCAACACATGTTGTTTTCAATGGAATAGGCAACAGATCAATTTCACTTGAATATGAAGTGGTCAGGCTAGGCTACTAATATTGTTCCTGACGCTATCCCATGAGAAATGCTTGAGTAAAGTTCAGAAGTAATGCTCTACTGTTGCACTCTCAAAATGATCACAAAAGCTTGAACTCCTTTAGCAACAATTATTTAATCCCCAGTAGTTGTAGTGTGGAAACAGGCAATTTTGGATTTAAGTTTGACAGGAAGCAAAAACAAACAAGGCCTACCACTTGCTAACGACACATGACAGCTTAGCTCCACGCTACTCCACAACTTAAGGGCAGGTGTCACATTACCAATAGCTTCCGGGTCAAACAATTAATAAAGAATATAAAAACAGTGTATTATTATGAGCAAGACCTATAACATATAACATACAGTGAACCATAATTACCAAATAAAGTGCAATACAATAAAAGTGCAAATGTATTGTGCTGGCAACACTATTACTACTAAGTCACTAAAACCCTCTCAAAAATTTAAATATAACCCTAATAGAGTAGGAAGACTTGTTCACAAGACTATAATGATCCCAACAAAGGGCAAAGCCAGCTCACAATGCTTCCTAAGTGACCTTATCACACCCATAACACTTTAAGTTCGATTACGCCGCCTGCAATGTAGTGCCTGGTCTGAACAGCCCATAACCGAACCAAACACCACACCAAACCGCCCCAATCGAACAGTAAAAGTTTGCCTGCAGCTGTTGAGGTAACATGTTGTAAATCATTGACTTCCCCTGCTGAGACTGTGTCAGTTGGCTGTTTTCCACTCTCATGTCTGTTTCTTGTACCTCTAGGCTTCCTCTGTCTCTCTGTACTAGACTGAACCGCTCCACACTTCTTTCTTCAGATGACATCTTTATAAGGAATCCAACAGTGGGCAGGGCTGATTACAGAGCGCTGTCTGTCTGTTGTATTGTGCCATTCTTTTCACTGTTAGCAGCAGTCACTCTGATTAGGCCTGCAGCAAATGGTGTAATAGTGTTGTTGCTAACTGAAGTACACACAATATGTACTCAAGTAAAAGTACAGCTAGTTTAAAATAATATTACTCTAGCAAAGTAAAGTCAAGAAAAGTATTTAACCTTTGCCTTCTACTGCTACTTTTAATAGTAATACTAATAATTAGTACTGCTACTTTTGGTACTGCTGTTACCACTTATACTGCTCTTGAACTGATTCTGTTACTGCTAGTCCAACTGCTTCTACTAGTAGTATTGTAACTACTGCTGCTCTACTGCTACTGCTGCTCCTACTATTACTATCACTGCTACTATTACTGGTAATCCAACTGCTGCTATTACTTCAACTACTACCACTATTGTTACTAATTCTACTACTACTACTACTGCTACTACTACCATTACTACTACTACTACTACTTAAGCTGTTGCTATATTACCACCACTGCCACTCCTATAACGAGTCCTACTGCTACTTCTGCTACTACTATTGCCATATTACTGCTCCTACTAATACTTCTGCATACTATAATTACTACAACTAATATTATCATGACTACTTCTCCTATGCTTACTTCAGTTAACTACTAAAAAGTAGTTTTGTAGTAGTTTTGTAGTGTGCCTTCAGCAGGTTTTTTTTTTTCCAACTTAAGAGTGGTGAACCCCAGAGAGCCCTGTGAGTTATTCATTGCCTATAAAGTAGGTCATAGAGGAATCAGCCATTCAGTTAACTTTTATCTCTATCTCTTGAATTGTATATCATGTCCCAATGCACTCTTCTTATCCTCCTCTTTCTGCTCAATAAGCAGATACCCACCCTGCCCTGTGCACAATGGGCTGTGTGTGGTTTTGGGTCCAGTCCAGAATGTAAGTCTGTGGTCAGCCACTACTTACAGACTGAATCAAACAGAAGCTCAGTTTGCCCAGAGCACCTTCCTAACATGTCAACACATTTACACAGACAGGCACACGTCAGCAGACTATGGCTCTGAGTCAGACATGGGAAACACTTACTTTCTCTGCACATTCATATATGCCTCACTTATTCTGGAGTGGTGTGGTGCAGTTTGGGTGTAAGTAGGTTTTTCTTTTCCAAAAAGGCCAATAGTAAAATTTCTATGATGCATTGGTCCCTGGTCCTGGTTTGACTTTCCAAAAACTGGAGTTAAACACTGCAGTCTGTCTATTTGATGTTAGGCAACCCTCAGTCATGTTATTTGTTGTCCTCGGAGGTGGGTAGTACGGTGGCCTTGAAGGGAAAGTCAGACCAACAAAATCAATAACACGCAAATAAAAACTGAAACACACACACAAATACAAAAAAAATGCACACACATTCTGAAACATGCATACAAAATTGAAAATGTGTGCAAATTATGAAAAGCACACAAATTGGGAAACACGCACACAAATTCGGAAACACACACACAAATTTAAAAACACGCACACACAAATATGGAAACACACACAAATTCAGGAAAGCTGAAATCCGAATTTGTGTGTTTTCAAGCTTGTTTCCAAAATGTGTGTGTTTTGAAGTGCGTTCATGTTTTCAAATTTGTGTGTGTGTTTCAGAATTTGTCTGCTTCTTTTAGAATTTGTATGTGTGTTTTCAAATTTGTGAGTGTATTTTCAAATTTGTGTGCATGCTCTTGAATTTGTGTTTGTGTGTTTCAGTTTTTGTTTGTGTGTTTTTGAGTTTGTTGGTGTGACTTGCCCTTCAGGGCCACTGTAGGGTAGTTGCTATTACAGTTGCTGTGGGAAAGTTGAGGCTTGTACGTCTCTGGAGTTCACACATGCTCAGTACGTCAGGTGAGTTCAGAAATCAGGATACTGCGTTTACATGCCACAGTATCCAGGTTATTATAGGAGTTTTCCAGGTCAAGTATCCTGGTTTCTCATAACCTGAATACTGGCATTTCCTGTATACTGAATTCAGGATACTATGTTTACATGCACAAAGACAAAACCTGGATTCTTAAAAGACCCGATCATAACCGGAATACTCAAGTGCATGTCATGTATATCTAGCTTATCTGGCTTGTTTATATATCTCAGTTTTTGCTGTGATATCACTGTTTACATTCCAGACATCTTTCTCTTAGACACAGAACAGTAAAAACGCCAGCTTCTCCAAACTGTGCCGTACTGATCTGACCCATAACATCTTTTAAAAACAAGACTCTTTACCCAGCAGCCAGTCAGACAGCTTCAGTGCTCTAATGCAATATTCAGATGCACTGTGTGTGTGGTGCTGCACCATTGTACATGTGTCCTGTTACATCAGTGTCCACGCTGAGTCACGCTCCACACAGTGCTGCCTCTACAGACTCTTGACATTTGGTGTAGTGCCCTGGGCCAGCGGGGGCAGCGGTGAGGAGCACACATGTACCCACTAAGAACCACTGTAGAAAAAAACACGCTCCTCTGCTCCTCATAGTAGGAAATTGGGGAGAGCAGGGGGAAACATTAGGCAAACTGTCAGAGTTCAGACAGAGTTCAGACTCGAACCCACAACCCCAAGGCAGGCTGTAGTTGCCCTGTATATGCGCTGCAACTGAGATTTCTGTCCTGTGTGAGTGTTCCTGCATTGTAAGGTCTACTTAAGGTACTAGTGGGCTCTCATATAAAATCTATACAAAGAATTACTCTCGTTTCTGTTGATTTGAGTTGGATTTCCTGGGGGCAGATAGATATAACATAGGGCATTACCAACATGTCAAGAAAAAACAGATGCAACTTAAAAAAAAAATACACAACCTATTCAAATGTTCCACGCCCACTTCACCTCACAAGGTCTATCATGTGTTATTCTTAGTATGAGTTTATCTGATTGTATGAGTTTTATTTCCTGTCCTATGCTAGGGGAGTGTGGTACTATGAATAGCATTTGTCACATACACTCTTAAACCTTTTACTATTTGTATATGTGAAAACAAATTTGAGCACAGTACTCAAGCCTCTTCGTCTAAGCTCTTAGCGGCACACACTTTTCAGAAGAGCGGCTGATAAATTATAAATAATAACAAACAGTTGCAGATGATTCAGCGGAATCTAAAATTAGTCTTGTGTGCAGTCTTCCACATCAGCACTGAGCTAAAGGAAAATCAGTGATGACTTTCCACCAGTCTTATCAAAAAAGTGCTATTCAAATACGGTAAAATAGATTACAGGAAGGACGTGGCCTGAGCTGGACTTTTCCCCTCTGTATCATATTTCCTGCCATGGTCCGTGAACTATACC
The DNA here is from genome assembly GCA_020698575.1 of Bostrychus sinensis. Classification (NCBI taxonomy): domain Eukaryota; kingdom Metazoa; phylum Chordata; class Actinopteri; order Gobiiformes; family Eleotridae; genus Bostrychus; species Bostrychus sinensis. The sequence continues at coordinate 28,927,306 of CM036247.1, read as the reverse complement.
ATGTTCACAAGCCTAGGTCACATCATTCTACATTCTGCCCTATCCATAAAACAAGTCATCACTTTGTAGCAGCCAGTCTATAACTGAGCTCTGAAAGGTCCCACTGCTCCCTTTTTGTACTTAACCAGAAATAGTTCCCTGCATGTTTTTATGAGGACCTATATTTTTGTCTCTCTAGCGCTTAAAATAAGATGAGAACAGCGTTTTGTGGCGTTCCCTTTATAGGCCCACTGACCACAGCCGCGCTCTCATGTGGGAGCTCTATGGGGCACAATGGCAGTGAATTCGGAGTTGTCACCCTGAGCTGATATGAGGGTATAAGAGTGACACTGTAAACTGCTAGGGCTGATTAAAGATAGGCTTTGGTGACATATTTAGCAAAAGTAAATGGCAGTTTATAGAAAAGTAATAATGTATAGGCCTGGTATCATAGAGGTGATCCAACAGTTTGTGAATGAGCAAGAAACACGTACAATTGGGGAAATTATAGCTTATTTGCAGAGAGTAAAACCATTTAGGTCAAGACAAACTTAGCAAACAAAATACAACAGATATTAAGACAGTTGGCCTTTTTTAGATAATGTTAGCATTTTTAGGAACTCAGTAGATTTAGCGGTATATTTATTCTACAATACATTTCCACTCTGAGAGACTGGAAAGAAATGTGTATGAACCATAATATGACATCAAATAAAAATCCCCTTGTGCTATCAAGAGTGCATTTTATGGGATTTAGTGGCACCTAGTGGTGAAACTGCACTTTGGAACCAATTTACTAACTCAACTGTGTTGTATTTCTACATTAATGTTTAAGAGAGAGCATAGCACAGTATAGCATAGCATAGAATACTGTAGCAGGGTAGAGCAGTGTTTCCCAGCCAAGGGCACAGGGACCCCTAGGGGTATGTGAGCACATTGCAGGGGGTACTTGTAATTAATTCAATCTATTTCAAAGGTAATTAGAGATATATTAGAGATATATATGAAACTATACTATAAACTTATGAAAGACAAGCTCAAGTGTCTCAGTGACTGATAAAAAAAGGAGTTGAAACTGTTAAAGCATTAGTTAGTCAGTTAAATCATATATTTTGTTACATATTTTAAGGTTCAATAGCTTGCATAAAGAGGACTTATTCAAATGCTTTTTATTTAATTTTTATCTTGTATATTTATTTTGAACATAAAATATTCACTAAGAGTCCATATATTTATTTTAAAAGCAGACAGATTATTATTATTTGGTGTCTTCTTTAAAAAATGATAGTGAAAATTGTATTTACTAAATGTTTTTTAGGACTTATAATCATCCACACGTATAAGTGAGTGGGTACTTAGGGTAAGACAAAAAGCCCAGGGGGTACACAAGACAAAAAAGGTCAGAAACCTCTGAGGTAGAGCATAGCACAGTATCGTATAGCACAGTATATGCTGTGGCACAGTTTAGCACTGCATAATGTAGGCTAAGCATAGTGTTTTCCTGCTAACTGTGTTAACTCTAGTCATTTTTTCATTTCAATCTTGAATCTAAATTGTACACATTACAGTAAAATACACATTAAGGTTTTTATTTCTTCATGTCTCAGATGTAAATTGTTGACCAATATTAGAAACAGCCCAAGTACCCCAACAAGTACTTACTTGTTAAAGAACATTCTGGTCCAAATCACAAATTATTGTGTTTAATTATATATGAAAGAGGAATAAATGATACATTAGCTCTGGTGAGCTGGTGAACGACAGAAAGCGATGTGGAGGTACACGCTGGAACATCTGGCTGGATGAGGTGATGATCTGTGCTCCAGCTGATCCTGTGAGCGCAAAGGTTGAGTCAGAACATGGTCAAACTCCAACAGCTCGGTCAGTGGTGTGTGGGTCTGTGAAAAGAACAACAGAATATTCTCAGCATGCATATGTTTGGGTGAAGAAGAAGCACAGATATACTTCCTTAGCCAGACTAATCAAACTCATACTCCTGGACACGTGGAGAAATCAGATCAGTGTTCACGTGACCAATAATAACAATTAGACTGTTAATAGACTCTTTTTTCATTATAGACCCTTTATAAAGTTTGCATGTAGCAGTAGCTGCATGGGCACATTGGTCTGCAAGTTCAACAGACCACAATACAGTTAGAACAAATAAGCATGGTTCAGTCCTTTTTCAAAACAAATGGGATAAATGGCTACTTTTGAAATAAAAAATCTCATGGACCACTTTTATTATGTCATCTCTGGAAGGCTTTATCTATAAAAAATAAAAGTAAAAAGTGCCATACAAAAGTACCTAATTACCACTCTTGAATAACTACATCAAAATCTGCTTCATCTTAAGAAATATTTCATAAATGTCAAAATTCCACCACAGATCGGCACAACTGGCATTATTTGAAACCTCTTATATCTTGTGTATCAGTGCATGTATACAGTGCACATTTCTCTTTGTAGTTTGGAGTGTTACCCCTCTGCGCTCTGTTCTGGGAGGTGCCAGATGTGACCTGGGCAGAGCGGTTGATGGAGCACACCTCTCTGTGCGTGTGTGAACATATCATGAGGTAAGAGTTCTGTTTTAGCCTTGAAGCCAGAGGTCTACCTGCTTCACAAAGAGAAGAACACCTCAGAAACCTTGACCTGACAGCTCAGACTCTGCAGCGCTGAGCTACTTTTATTGGAACAGTCTGTGTGTGTGAAAAAAACATGTGATGTTTCATTTTGTTACATCTGAAACTGGTTTACGCTGCCCCGATATAAAATCCTGAAGGACTTCAGCCTAGTTCTACTCACTAAAATGTTGTTTATTATAGTATTGTTGCTATACACTGCCTTTGATTTACACTTTTAAAACATAAGATTTGGTAATATCATCATCCTCAACATTTCTTTCTTTCTTTCTTTATTTTTTCCTATGCACAGAAGTGAGCAAAGTTTAGCAGCAAGCTAGTGCGCTGGGCCACATGCTGAATTTGTAAAATAGAAAAAAAAGAGGTGCTGCCATCCTGTGGCCAAGTTTTGTAATTGCACATATTACTTTTGTTAAAATTAACAGGATGTCAGATGCCTGGGCACAAACAGAGGCGGAAAGTAACTGGATAACCTATTTTTGCTCAAGTAAGTAGTTAAACGACTTAAAAAAGAAAGGTATACTGTATTTACATTACATCACTTAACCAGAGTCCTAATTCTAATTGATGGCTTCATGTAAATGTGTTTTTTTATGTGTATGTTATCTGTTTTTGTTTGTTTGTTTGTTTGTTTGTTTGTTTGTTTTTCATCTATAATATGCTTTGGACTTGTAATAATCTGTAAATGCCACACTATATTGTAAATGCATCTTGTATTTAAAGAACTGCATATTTTAATCTGGACCACAAAGCGGATAACACCAATCATCAAGATATTGGTGCTGTTTTATATGTTCTAAAGGATGCTGATTTTAGTTTTGGCTTTTAAAATATAGAAGTGACCTATGTTGTGAGTCACTGATTTTTTAGTAGGTAGTTGCAGTTACATGATATAGTTGACTATAGATTGATAAACTGATGTACTGGTAACGACTACCACCATTTTCAAAAGAGCAAATGTCAGGCACTACCAGAGCACACTGATGATATTTGGTGCTGTGAAGCTCAGAAGAATGGGGTTCAGTGTAAGCTAAGGAGGTTCTCCACACTGGACATAACTGGGCAAATGCAAGACAGCCAAGCCAAGAACAGATATAGATTATTCGTCCGGATGGTGTACAGATCACACAGGACTGGATAAACAATCAGGGCAAGTGTAGGACAGAAGGCATAAACCTGGTTGTATCCCAGACAGGACAGTGCCCACTACATATGGTGATCAAAGGATCACCTTGGCACTAGAAAATCATTCATCCATATTCTGTTGCCCATATCCCAGCTGCCCTGGACCCTCTACAGTTTAGGTATCAGACTCATGTTAGTGTGAATGATGCGATGGTAGGAAGGACACTGTGAGGATCATGTTTCTTTTACTTCACTACCTACTTTAATACACTACCTGTGTGTATATTGTGTATACAGTACTTATGTTTCTGCGTTTTGTACGTGCAAATCTTACATCTATTTTCTATGTTTGCTAGGAGTGTTTTTATGTGCAACTCAGCTACTGTGACCAAGCTATTTATATGGAGGATCAATAAAGTCTATCTAAGTCTAATAAGAGTTTAAGTATCTTCAGTATCTTCAGAGATGCTGAACTGAAGCCTCTAACTGTTGTGAATCTGTGCCCCATTGTACTTAGATATGCATTCAATGCTGCTCCCATCCTGATGTATTGATGTGGATGGGCATCTGGTTGAAGGACTGGAACTCGGGGACGTTTGACCTGACCGTATCATCAACTTGTTTTTGTGTGGGATTGGCCTTTGGTATCTTCAAACCTTCACGTCTGTCCTTTAGATCAATATGACAGTTTTCCTCCTCAGAATGCATATGATTACCATTTTTCTAGGGCCAAGACTTGATCCCTTAATTTCTCTATGCAGTGGGCTTTGTGCAGTCAGGGATACAACCCAGTCTTTTAGCCAGTGTCATGAATCCTGTGTTAGCTGTAATCTATATCTGTCCTTGGCTTGGCTGTATATTTTTAAACCATTTAGAGCTGGTATAGGCAGCATTTGGGAAACTAAGAAGATTTACTCCTAATAGTGAAGGACCTCCTTAGCTAACACTGAAGCCCATTCTTCTGACTTCCACAGCAGCAAATGTCACCAGTGTGCCCTGGTGGGAGTTATTACCATCACATCAGTGCTCTACAGCAATCTATATGCAACTATATCATGTACATGCAACTACCTGTGATCACTTTGAAAAATCTGACTCAGTGCCAAAAACGACGACATACTGTAGGCCTCTTCTAGTGCATTTTAAATGTCAGAACTGAACTCCTTCTGGGTGCTTCAGAACATGTAAAACACCACCAATATCTTAAAGAAGATATATATATATATATATATATATATATATATATATATATATATATATATATATATATATATATATATATATATATATATATATATAAAAGTGTTGTTTTCTTGTTATAACAGGAAAATTAAGTCGTTATCTCAGAAAAAAACAACCATGTTTTCTCATTATAACAAGAATATTAACTCGTTATCTCAGGAAAACAAACCTTGGTTTCTTGTTATACAAGAAAATTAAGTCGTTATCTTGGGAAACTGACGGAATTAACTAATTTTAACGTGATAACAGGAAGAAAAAGGTTAGCTCTATGGCCACTTACTGTTTCCGCATTTTTCTCATAATTTTCTTCTAAATACAAATCTTGAAAAAATAACACATGCAGGTGACAGACAGCAGACTTAAGTTTCTTATCACAATGAATCAAAGTAATAATTTTAAGATATTGTTAGCATATAACCCAGAGTAGTCCACCTGAGGGGTGCAGGGTAGGTTGTCACACATGAAACCTAATTTGTAAACAGGCACATTACCCAATTCCTTTAATAATATTCACATATTATTCACATATTATTAAGGGAACATTTTTAGTGACTGGTAACTAATAACTATGGACCTTAAGCGGGGTACAGACCGGACAGTGGCCAGCTAGGCACAGGACACAAACAATACCTTTTCTCTAATAATATTTTTGTTGACTACTTTTACTTCTGCTAGGATAATATAATTTTAAAGTAATAGTACCATAACTTCAGTACTGATAACTTTCATATGGCCTCTAAAACACTGAAGCATCCTTACTGATTTGGGGTAAACAACATTGTGCATGTTGGCTTTCAAGTTTCATGAAGGTTTATTTGTCAATTTTCGATGGAACAGTATGCCATCTGCTGCTGTATCTTGCCTATAATGTCCCATGGTGCCTGTCTAATTAGTGCCATTAATTTGCCTCTGTGTACAATATATCAGCTATGCCTTCAAAATAAAAGCATTAGCCATAACTCAAACAGACAAGATAATGCTTCCAACATAAATACTACAAAACTCATGCTTAAAAAATATACAGTTGTTCTAAACTGTGTTCCAGCTGACGACTGCAGTAATGGCAGAGGGCAATGACCAGGGCGGAAAATGTCAATTAGTCAGGAAGGCGGATGTACCTTGCTAATGACTGCTCCTGATGCTGCAGTGGAGACTCAGTGCATGTTAGCCTAGAACCACAGCAATGATCATGGCGTCACATCAAACACTCTCATTTGTTTATGTAAATGATTTATTTGTTCAGTGGTTGGTTCATGTAAATCCGCTTATTTCTTTATGGCACTGTTGGCTATCTTTTTATAATGTTTATCCCATTTTTGAAGCCTGCAAGGATTTTAATTAACTCTACTAAAGGTCATGTAACAGAAGAAATAAATGAGTACAATACTGATCATGTTAAATAGACATTTTGGAAATGATGCTTTGAGTCAGTGCTGTTGTATGCAATTTATGTGGAGAGATTTTTCAATTCGCTTAGCTTTTTGTAATCGTCTTATACAAAAATTTGCTTAGAAGTGAAAACTAGATCTTACTAATGTAATTTAAACACACTTTTGAAGTATTATTTTTTATGGATAAAAAGTATTCATTTTTTTTTAACATTTTTTAAATAAATACTTTAATAGTAAAAAGATTGTATTTATTTATTTATCTATTTCAAGGTTCCTGCAGGTATCAGCAAGTCTAATTTAATGATTTTCAATGCCATTTTAAAAAGTTTTAATGCCACCAACACACAATCAATGTCCTCTTTCTGCCCCTCTTCCATGATAGCGTAGGCTATGGATATAATAAATTATTATTTAGGCTATAAAACATATTTAAATTAAGAAATGAAACTAATAAAGTCAGCGATTTTACTTCAAAACTATTTTAAATTTTGAATGCTTGTTGGAATGCTTTTATTGCCATTTAAGGCCTTCATTTTTGCATACTCAATTTAATGATTTTTAATACTTTTTAATTCCCCAGTATTTGTATGTATGTATGAACCCTGTATTTATTTAATGATTGATTGACTGATTGATTGATTTTCTTATTTATTTATTCATTTATTGTATGCTTGCCTCATAATTAGAAGGTCAGCGGTTCAATTACAGGTTTGGTACATGCAAGAAAAAGGATAATGTATAATACTAGTAATAGTATTTGATGTTGTGCAAATACAAAAAACCACAACAACAAAACTAACCCTTTCTAAAACACTTAATTAGCACTTGTAATTTTGTATTTCTACTCACTTTTATGTAACCGTGTTTTTACTCGAGTACAGATCTGAGTCCTTAGTGTCTGTATTCTCTCATGCATGGTCTTCTTATCCTCTTATAGCTCTCAGGACCAGACTGCACATCTCATAAGGGCCATGCTGTTGCCCATATTTGTCCATTTATGGTAATGTGAGACTCACATACAAACTTTAAGCTATAGTAAGCCTTCTTTCTGTGACAGTCAATACATTCAGCACAGGCAGAATGGACATTATATAGAGCAGTGTGTGACTTTTAGCATGTAATAATAAGAAGATGACATTTCCTTAAAATGATGGGAAACCTATAGGGACAGTGAAGTATTCTTATTGACGATCATTAGTGCAGTGACATTTACAGGGGCTGTAAGGAAAGAGGTATGCATAAGATGGTTCCACAAATGAAGAGATACTAAATGCTTCACCTCTGTCAGACCGTGACTCTTAGACCAGCCAATCCACAAATCACCACTTCCAGCCAACATTGTGATTAAAATGGTCAAAATATTTTTCTCTAGTGTCCACCGGCAGACGTGCTGTCACGACTTGTCATCGTTTGCAGAGCTTATGCCAGGTGAAGTCACGTCACCATTTGTTTTGCCCAGTCTCGAACAGATTTTTGGATGATTATCATCACAAATCCAGGAGGCGACAGTCCTGGATCAAGTGGCTGGACGGTAATGAAAAGCCAGGGTGATGTTTGAGCCAGGAAACCATAGCGATGATGAAGGAGAGGAGACTGCAGAAGCAAATGTCATTGGGCCTCTTCACATGGAGAGCCTTATGATAGCCAGAAGTAGAAGAAGTACTCCAGATCTCTTCTTAAGCAAAAGTATTGCTACTTCAAAATATTATTACTCAAGCAGAAGTAAAAGCACTCAGTAAAAATATTACTTGAATAATAGTGAAAATAGAATTGAGTATAAAGTTTACTTGTATAATGTGTACATACTACAACTACTGCTGCTAGTATTCTTATAACTTCAGGTGTTACTGCCAATTACACTACTATAGCTATTACTGCTAACTGCTAATATTACCACCTCTGTATAGTGCAATTACTATTACTACTGCCAGTACCCACTTGTCCACCAAGGTAAGAAAATATTTTTTATTTATTTATAGGTTCTAAAAGTTTACTTGAGTAAAAGTTAATTTTCCCATCAAAGATATACTCAAGTAAATGTTTTAGAAAATTCACTCAGAAAATACATATTCTTCAAAAAATGTACTGTAAAGTAAAGTAAAGTAAATTAAAAGTATCTAGTTACTTTCCACCTCTGGTGAAAGCATACAGTAAACTCTGCCTGTTATTGGATCTTAATGAACTATCTTCTGTTGTGTACACTCATTTTCAAGTTCATTGAGTCTATTGTGTATTTGTAATGAAAGACTGAGGTTGTTGGGTATATGAGCCATGTAACGCTGTAGAGTAAAAAACATAAAAAGCAATTGTGTCCCCCTAGAGTTGCTAAAAAAATGCACTTTAAATTTATCAATGATTTTATAATGGTTATCACACACTAAAGAAGATGAATGCAAAGCCATAATTACAAATAATCCTGCTGATGTGGCAAAAAAATGCAGAGATTGCAATTCTCTGTCAGGTGGTAAGACACTGTATAACCCTGCACACAGTATTGCAGTGTTTTCAAAGACATTTTATTGTTTCTATATAGGCCATTTTAGGGGTCAAAGGTCAGATGGGTTGTCATTGTTTTGAACCATTACATTTTCTTTCTTAGCAAGTAACATACTTGGTAAAACATAATGTCTTTGCTGTACTCAATACTATACTATACTATACTATACTATGCTATACTATACCATACAAAGATAGTTATTTTAAATGAGGGTATCCATTAGTCCAGTGGCACTAAACAAAACTATGACATAAATTACAGAAATATATTTAAATTAGTGTGAAAGCTAAGGAAATGAAGCTAAGAATGTGAGAAAAACTGATAAAGCCATAAAGGAAATGACTAAAAACATAAAACTAAACCAGTTGCATCACAATTTGCCTGACCTTTTGAAATATGATTCACAAGAGAAAAAGTTTGTGAAACACTGCTATACTTTACATCAAAAGAGAAGTATTTAGTTGTAGTTGTAGTTTTGTGGTAATACAATCCTGCTGCAGTAGCTGTAGCATCTAAAAAGTGCACATGGTAATACTGGGAGGAAATGCAGACTCCACACACTGAAGTACTTTTAAACAAAATTACTCAAGAAGTAAAAGTATTACTTTTCATCTCTGCATAAAAAAAACATTAACAGTTCAAAGCCACAAAGCAGTAAAGGTTGTAGGCTGTATAACCTGTTTTGCATTATTGTTTCTATTATTTTATAAACTGAAAAGTAGTCTCCTGTGTGATGTATAAAAACTCTGCACACATAACTTCACAAAATGAAAACTTCAAAACAGATATTTTGGAGCAAGTGTGTACTGGTGATGTTTTATGCTCTGGTCTTACACAAAGTAATTTCAGACAATGCTGAAAATCTTTAGTTTCAGAAAATGACTAAGCCTCCCAGAGTAAATGAATGCTCTGTGGCTTGTCCTCGAGGACTTTAATAAAACACTGCATCATTGCAAAGTTTTCAATGTGCTCTTCTGTTCTTTGGGCTGGGAATGTATTTTTGTAGAGTGCAATTTATGTTGTTTGGCCATAGAATTGGCCGCCTTAAACATAATCCTAAAGGCTTGCATAGGCATCCAAGCTGAATCAGAATGATAGACCAGGCAAGTGCTTAGCTCTGTTTTGCTGAGTAATTATCTACATATCCTCCAACCACAGCTCTGGGTAGTCTAGTATTTTGTGTAGAGCTTTGGTGATGTTGGAAATTATTTCAAAAAGAACTAAAGTATAGATTGTTTAAAAAAAAACATTATTACAGCTTATGTAACATTTGGACATTGTTGCATGTGTATGGCTACAAATGCAAAAGGGAAGATTTTACACAGTAGTCTGGTTTTGTATCCTGTACAGTAACAAGATAACCTGAACACTAAAAAAGATGAGGGCAAGCATATATCACCTACTTTGCCAGCCATTTGTTGCCATTGTTCCAACATTTTTGAGATGTGCTGCTGCCATCAAAATCAAATTGAGCTCTTTTTATATCATGAAATAGTAAAATATGTAGTTTAGGTTCTATTGTGGATAAATATTTTTTACAAGATTTGCCAAATGATTGTATTCTGTTTTATTTGTTTTACACAGTGCCCCAGCTTTGCAGAATTGACTTGGTAGTGATATTATAATATATATTCAAAACAGTGATAACCTTCAAGAACTTTTGAGTTAAAATGCTACCACTCATGTGCAATACCAGCACAAAAGTACCTTGTGTTATGTCGGTCCGACTTTAAGCCTGTTTAGCTGTGTTATCCCTTATTATTGAGGTTGTTGGTGCCTTCACATCTAATTCAAGATTACTAGCACAGTTACCCAAAATCCCTGCTTTCATTCAATTAAAAACACATCACCTGATACCTGTACTGGAGTAATGCCAACAACATAAAATTTGTAAATTGTTATTCATCTTGTGTCTGCATGTTAGATAATATGACCACAAACACAATGATCTCATAAATGACTTATGCTCCATTACCCACACTTTCAGATTAATTTTCCAAATAGGCAAAGTGGGAATTTAATACCTACACATTATGGACAGGAGAACAGGAGTAAATGAAATGTACTGTTTGTTGTTTTGTCAATAGAGATCATGTACTGTGTTTTGTCTGTAATAAAGTAGAAATCAATATAGGACATGTATTGCAAAACTTGTTTTAGTAATGTCAGTTTGCAAGCCATATAAGATGGAAGCATTTCTGGTGGACAAATGCCATGTTGTAGAAGAAACAGTAAAGCTGCTGATCCAGCAAATAAACATCCCTTGTGGTACGTCTCCGAACACTTGGCCAACCCTGAGGCACATTATTACAGCCACCCTACACAAAGGGCAAACACCAGCGCGCTTCTCCTTATTTGTTTTGGTCAGCAAACTTGGCCTTCCCCAACAACAAGCTTACACTATATGCTCAGAGCACTAAGCAAATGTTTACTTGTGAATGGAAGCAGAGAGTGTGGGAATCGGAATGATGTATTTGCAGACATTATCATGAATAAATATGTTCACAGCAGCACGGGCCCTTCTCCATAGTGCTGAGGGGCTTTCTAAATAGAATTGGAAAAAGCGCTTATAATCTATACTAAAGGAAAAAAAAAAGTTTTGGTAATAGCATGGCAAAATCTGCTACCAGTACCACTAGTACTAATATATCAAAGAGCATAGAGCATAGCATTACTGGGAAAAACAAAGCATATTTTGGATTGCAAGTCTTTGTTACTTTTATACTCTCCAGTGGTTTTTCCATACTTATCTTACTGTGTGGAAATACGGGGAAACGCATACAAAACCACCCTCCAGCCACTATGTATATTGCAAAAAAAATATATATATAAAAAAAAATACTTAGAATAGTTTATAATGCAGGATTTAAAGAGAACACGAATGGATTTTTTTAAAGATAAAAGTACCGAAATTCATGGATTTAATAAAGTTCAAAACTGCTCTAATAATGTACAAAGTAAGAAACTGTTTGCTTCCAAGAAACATAAAACACAAGTTTAAACAAGGCTACATTCTCAGAGATAAGTTAAGTAAAAGTATGCACAACAATAAGACAAATGAGTATAGCCATATGTGGAGTATATTTGTGTAATAGTCTTGAAGAATATGACTACTACCAGTACTACTACTATTTCCACTACAACTACTGCTGCCTCAATTACTAATATCACTAGGCTACTGCAAGTACTACTACTACCACAACTACTTTTACTTCTACCAGTATCACTAGACTACTACTACTCCTACCACAAATAAGTAGACAGTTTAAATCCATACTTTCCACCCTTGGTAGCTAAAATGCCTTCTTGATAGTTGTGCAAGATATCAGAAAGACGTCAATTATGCCTTGCCATAAAGGGTTATTGGCCAAGGTAACTCCCTTTTACCTTTAACACTGTAAGATTTCATAGAGCAAACAATTCTGAAAGAGCAAGAAAAGTAGATTATTCTCTTCAAACATTCCTTTATAAAGATAGCTGAAAACACAAAGGGTGGTGTGGTTGGAGGATTTAAACTTCACTGGAAAAACCAGAAGGCCATTCTCCAGAAATGTAGAGTGTAGATTAAAGTAACACACACTTGTCATGGAATCACTGACCTTTAAGTCCTAAAAAGACTGAGAAAGACAGAAATGACTAACTGAACAGGATATGGGTGTGTTGTATAGCAATATCAGCATTGGCCATGTTTTAACCAGTCAAACTGATTATAGACAAAATATCTAAATATGGTTATGGCAGAGGTGAAAAGTAACTAGATACTTTTACTCAAGTATAATTTAGGAAATTGAGGGGCGAAGCCTATTTATTTATGCATCTGTAAATGTCTTTTTTTTTTTTATGTTGGCCACACAGTGAGAGGCATGCACGCCTCGCAGGCAGAAGGTCCTTAGAAAGTCCTGAGTTTAAGGATGTTTGGATGTGTCCAAACCTGCATGGGCTACTACTACTTACGTATACTAAGTAGTATAAGTATAGTGGCAGTAGGGTTTGTAGTGATAGAACTTCTAGTTTTGTTCTGTTATTTTTAGCAGTGTAGATAACAACTGAAAGTGTTTTATCTGCACTCTTCCTTTAAATCTCTCTTTAAATTGATTCCTAATCATATTTTTAATAGATTTTTTTGTTTTAATTGTAATATTTTTCAATGAACCTTATTACTTGTCTTTTTCTGTAAAGCACTTTGAATTACCCTGCCAATGGATTGTGAGACAAATATACTTGCCTTGCCTTCTAGTAGTTGCAGTATAGTAAGGGTAGTAGTAGAAGTAGTGGTAGTGGTGAGTAGAGGTAGTAATAATAGAAGTGTTTTCACTCAGGCATTACTTTTCACTTCATTTACTTCTAATTGAGAGATATTCTTTTGAGTACTTATTCTACCTCTGAATTTTTCAGACTTTGTAACTGCCTGAAAACAAGTTGCATCGCCAATCTACCAAAAAGTTGTTACATATTTGAGGTCTAAATATACTGCTTACTCTCAATAATCTCATACAGGTTAAAAATAAGTGTGATTTGTTCAGCTTTTGGCAATTTAACACTTCTTCACTGTATGCAAAAACACCTTAAAGTAACACTGAAAAACAGACACATACATTTGTTAACACAAGCCTTAGTAGCTATGGGAGTGTTTGGAATTTACAATGTTAAGTCAGAATGTGTGAGGCAACAGGTTATGACCACTCCTCTTCTCCTATAAAGGAACCTCTGTGCAACAGTACACAATGCCTATCTTTAAATATAATGGCCCAGGTTCAAGTGTTTATTGTACCATATTATGAACTTTACTATCCTGGGAGTGTTTATGACTTATCAGTGTGGTTAAAATAGATCACTGACCTAAATGATTTGCATTGTCTTTTTATTTTTAGAAAAGAAAGTCAATTTTCCATGTCATTTTTAAGCTCTTATGATTATGAGTACTGTGAGGGTATCATCTCAGTTTCAGTATGTTTTCAAGTGAACAACCTCTAATTATAAATGTGTTGTAGTGATTTAGAGTGGTTACATTCAAACAGCAAAATGTACAGTAAGGCTTGACTACAGTGATGATATATTGTGCTGTAGGCTATAATTGTGTTTTGCATAAATATTATGTCTGTAGATAGGTGTTTAAAGTGTTGACCTTCCAAAGGTTATACTGAAGTGTCACATTACTCTGACATCCCAAACAGCATTTAAAGGAGAGCTCAGTCCAGCGTTAAGTATTTATGTAACCTACATTGACAAGTGACGAAATTAAGGGGACTACCAACTGTTGCATTTAAGTACCAATGGTAAGTGGCATGGATAGGTAGGCTAAAATGTTAAAGAAAATGCTGACAATAATAAACAGGGCCTAATGGAAGGGCCTAAAGGTACTGTAAGCAGCATGCACTTGTACAGGTTTGAAAATGGTAGTGCAGTCTAAATCAAAACTATGGTCTGTGGGTTGCCAGTCTTTCTGTTTTTCTGATTGGAGGCTTGGCAATGCAGTTTTAAAACCAAAACAAATAATGTAAACAATAATAACTTGGCCATTATGTAAAATATATTTTTAAGTGTTAAATGTTAATAACTCAACTGTACCATTGTTGTCAGTAAAACTAATATTTGATTTAAACATGTTTACACATAGGCGTAGTTTGACATTTGCTCTACAGTCTGTCTGTGAATGTATTGCATGTTGTAGCCTACTTAATATATTGCCTGCTGCAGATTTACAGACCAGGACTCTTGTAAGCTGGCATATTCTTACCTTTATAAGAATGAATGAAGATTATTATCATGAGCTATACTTAATTTGTATATCCCTTGAATCAAACTCTCCAGGGTGCGTCTCTGGGGAGTTTCTCTGTGCCAATGCCACCCCTGTCACCCCTCAATCTCTGCCAATGTGTTTACAACATAACCCACATGTGGGTCATTTTTATGAACTATAAAAAATATATACTGCTCAGTACACCTTTAAATGAAGCCAAAGTCAAGTCACTTTATGTGTCTGGGGTAAATGTGTAAATTAAACTGGGGTGAAAGTTAGGAAATTTCACTGCCTACTTGTCTCTTTGGTTTTAACTAGGCTGATATTTTATGGTCAGTAGGCTATGTGTGGTTAAAAAATGTAATCACTGAACTGATAGTTTTAGTATGAAAGGGATGGTCCGTTATTAAGTATGACAATCATCCTGCTCTTCAATTGCCTTTTATCAAGATTGCTCAGCCTCCATTGTGTAGGCTCTGTGTGTGACATTGCTTTTAATCCATTAAAGACAGTAATAAAATGGTGTATTCATCTTTCTTTTATAATGAAGCCATTAATTTCAGGTCCTTTGAGTGTCTTTAAAACTATCAGTAAGCTGTCTATTTTGACCCATTTTAACCAGTGTACTCCATAACCCTCCTCTCCTATAGATGTCACTAGAGTGGCCCCTTCCGCCTCCACCTCCTCCGGCTCTCGTGTCATCCCTCCGCGAAAGGGTGTGCGTTTTGAAGGTTGCCTGCAGCTAAACCCCCGCTGCAGGCTGGAGCAGTCTCCACTCTGGGTCAGCTGTGGCGAGCGGAGCCTCCTCTTCCATCAGACACCGCTGCGGAGCTCATCACCTGGCTGTCCCGCCTCCCTTCTCCCTCCTCTGCTCAACTCCCACCAAAAAGGTCTTGTCCTCCTCGGTGTGGAACACGCTGGAAATGCCGCATACCCGGACACAGATACCTAAAAGTTTACATTCACAGAAGAAGCAGGGAAAATGCTAAGTGACAGTTGTGGGTTTTCTCCCTCAAGGTCAACATTTGAGCACGGACGCTTCACGGACGAGTTTCTTGGTCAGTGGAAAAAACGGGGAGAAGCGCGAATGGGATGCCGCTATGTCTTTGCCTGCCTCCGGCGTCAACAATGACATCTTTTGCTGAAGGAAGACATTGATATGCACTGAGACACGGGACGGACAAACGCCACCGCTCAATAAAAACACCAGGACAGGGGTTGACTTTCAGCCCAGCCGGAAAAATAAACTCTTCATCGGCGTTTCCTGCTTTCTCCCACGGCCTTTGAGTGTTTACCTGGGCGACTCTGAACGTCACATCATTGAAGTTGAGCTCGCGCTAATTGTGGAAATGGCTTTTTGCCTCACTTAAAAAAAAAACAAAAGCTTTAACGTTACTTATAGCGTAGCATGTTCGACCAGTGCAGACGTTAACAACGGTTTAAAGTTACAGCAAAGTCGGCTGTAACTACCACTTGTCTGAACGTTGACGTCTCTTGTTAAACTGCCGTAGCATTTTGTGGTGCGGCAGCATGCCCAAGGGGACAGGGTCGGCTCAGGTTAGCTCCGGGAGGAGGACATCTCTGCCGGAGATGGGACTGCTGTTGCTGATGGTCCTGGTGCTCCTGGAGGGCTCCGTGCTCACTGCTGCATCTGCTGCCAGCCCCTCGGATGCGACCAACCACCACACTTCCACCAACGACACGGAGCACAGTAATAATAAAAAACCTTTCCCTGTGCTCGACCTCAACTACGATCACGTCAAGAAACCCTTCGAAATTTCATTATGGGTGCTGCTAGCATCTTTAATGAAATTAGGTGAGTTTCTTATGTAACTTAAGTCACAGAGAGTAGCATAGCTAACTAAGTAATTTATGAAGCAAACTGTTATCATATGTATTGACTGGTTGTTTTACAATTGATTAAGAGGGTGGACTTTGTTAACATGATCTTGTTTTCCGCTTAATTTCAAATGGCATCGGTATGCTGACAAAACAAGTTAGACCAGAATTAACCCAAGTCCTAGAGTGGAAATCTATATTCCTGCTCACGCAGATTCCTACTTGTCCAAGCCTTGTCATTCAAGAGTCCTTTTCTTGAACGCCCCTGTGTAGTACAAGGATGACTAAGCAGCTTGATACAGCAGTCTGAATATTGGACGCAACTGTTTGGCAACTTTTCAAAATTGGGCTAGGTTATGTCACACCATAGCCACACTATTGTCTTCTGGTATTTAGTAGACTAGGTGTTCGACAGTATTACTGGAGCCCAGGTTCACTGTTTTATATACTTTATTGCTAATATAGTTATCACTTGTGTAATGCTCATTATGCTTTTGTAGGCAGATTTTTCCTCTTCCCTTTATGCTGTTGTTGTGTGTCTCTCGGTTTCCTCTCTCCTTTAGCTCCTCCCCCATCACTCTCCTGCCTTTCCTCCATGCACTTCCTTTTACTTCCTTATACTAATGTCTTTCTTCCAACCATCAGTCACTCTTTGCATTGTTTTTGCCACAGAATAGTGCCATTGTCCCATGTGATTTTTTTTTTTTGCCACAAACCAGCAGCTTGTTGGTTTCCTTTAACATACATGGCCTGGGCGAGCAGCAGTCTGTAGTCAGGCAGGATTCAGAGCCAGTGTGTTTGGGCTAGAGTCCCAGTGTCTCTGGAGAGACAACGAGCAGAGACCACCTGGCTCACTGTCTCTCTGGTATAGGACAGTCTGAAGGACATGGTGTGGACTAATGGGGGGACGAAGGATGAGTAAAGATGGTGAGTTCATGCCTGATGTAATTGCACAAAACATTAAAGAGGCAGAACAGACACTGGGATGAATAGGCGGCTGCAGACAGTATGTGACCTTAAGCCTGTGATTATCTTTGGCCCAATGGAAATGGACAGAGGGTAATTCAATGTGGCTTCTCCACTGCTCAGCCCCGGTCCTGCTGTTGATTCATGTTCATAGACCTACACTCATCCTCTTGAATTTATCTTGTAAAAACTCGGGGAGTGCATGGCATATTTCTGTCTAGATTTGTCACACAAGCAGTTTGTGAATTAATGAAATGTGGGTTTGATATGAATCAAAGCCTGGAGCTCGTATTTAGACCTTAACAAGACTAATGGAGTAGCAAATATTTATTCATGGAAAAGCCTAGATGTTTATTCTCCCATTTTTCTTCTATAATTTGACTGCTTTAAAACTAATAGCCTATGATAATTAAAAGTATCTGTCCATAATACCTCTTAAGACATAATTTAGGTTTTAATAACAAGCTCTTATGGGCTGGTCTGTACAGCTGAATCAGTGGCTGCTGATAATACAGAGAAAGTGGTAAGCACTGACTGACTCCAGCTACAGTACTTCCACAGAGAACCATCGTAAACCAGCAGCACACAAAGAGCATAGACCTCTGCCAAGTCATTGCCCCCATCTCATAATGACTAATACAGTGCCCAGACATGGACTTGAAACAGGGAGGGACCATTTAGTTCAAAGGTGAATCTCTGTCCTTTGAGCCACAAAGCCCTTATATCTCACAGTGGTAAAGAATTTGCTTTACTGACTTCTTGTTTGGCCCTATTTTGCAATGGCACACTAATTTCCTGATCCAGACCATGTTCCTAGTGCATAATATAATGTTGCTTCCACCTACATTATTTTAAGTTATAAAACATTAAATACTAATGCAAAGGTGTCCCAAACTATTTCAAAAAGCCTGAAAAAAGCATAATATTCGACCTTTAACAATTTCTCTGTTGGACCATTACTAAATTTTCCTGGTTACAGTAGCTATGCTGCTGTTGGGGTTTTGGGGTGATATAAAGCTTTAGATGGTGTTCCTTTATGTGACGCTTTTGTCCTTATGTTTACATTTAAGGTGTTCCTAATGGCGTTTGAAGCAGCAAGATACCTTTATCAACTTGCTATCTAAATAACTGTTTTCCACATCATACCATAACAACAATACACACTATAAAAAGCACCATGACATTTGACACAGAGGTTTGTTGTAAGTCGTCTTATTTATTGACAAAGCAATTACAATATATCTTCAGATTGAACTTTTGAGATAAATAATTTCTCTCCGTAAGTGAAAAGTGGACACACCTTTGGTAACTGGGAACTCCCCCTTTCCAAAAATTCTCAGTAACATGTTTGGCAGGCCCTGTTAGTCTCACCTTCCATTTATAATTAACTGTTTCAACAGAATGGTGTGTGTGCTTCTGTTTTGTTATTCAATGAACTTTACCCACTCTGTACATAGGAGGTCAGTTTTTTGTCATGGTGGAAGTCAAACTACAAATTATAATATGCTTCCGATTCCTAGTAGTCAACAATGATACAATGATATACTTTTAGTGTAAACACAGGGGATAGAATAGTAGTGTGTATAAACATGAACTGAATTGGGCCCTCCTCCAATAGACATGTTGCAGTCTAGAATCAAATAGTGAAGGCTTTTTACTCTGAATTTTACTGCACTTCTTGTAACAAATTTCGCTCAGCAAAACTAGCTGCAGCCAAAAGTTTATTTTGCCTATGTCACCAATAGTTCTCTAAATACATTTTCTTAGCTCACTAAAGCAAGCTATTTTTATAATTTTAGGCACGCATTTTGTTGTACATGTAATACTGTACACAGCTAAGCATTTTTTTGCCTATTAAATTGGTTTTTTGCCACAATAGATAAGCATTTCATTATCCATTTGTGCATTAACGTCACTCTAAGCTAAACGAATTGATAGTGCTTCTTGGAAATATTAACAGTTGTTCTTTGTATAGCTTTGAAACCTCAACCTTGCCAAAGCAAAAGTCGTTTTATGTTTACTCGTCTTATCTTACTAGCAATTATACTTACCCTGCCAGCTTTTAATCTAGTTTTTGCAACATTAAACAAAATAAACATCATAATCATAATTGTTATAATGCTTTGGCTATTAAGACTTCACATCTTTGAGAAATTACATCAAAGGTGCATTGCTGTACATCTGCAATGACTATTGATTAGTTTACAGAAATATTTTTGTAAATTGTATATAATTTTATTTTACAACTTCAGCTAATAATAATTAAGCTAATTGCATTGTTTTTAGCAGTTGTTTATGTAGAGGATCATTCTTTGGTTCTAAAAAGGGACATTTGTTGTTGCTTGTTGCAAACTTAAGGTTATATATATTAAATTAATAATTGACATGAATATCATAATGAAGTAAAGTATAGTTGTTATGCAGAGATGACACTAGAAACCATACTAAATATAGTATCAGTCACCCATTATTAATAATTAATAAAAAATCAACATGGGTCTTGCACAAGTAACAGGGGAACATAATAGTCTGCATCACACAATCAAACCATGACTCACAACAGCTTCTCTTTCACGCAGCACTGTTGTCAGGCACGCCTTAACAATATCTTTTTTGTACATACATGGTGCTGGAAAGTCAACCAGTTTAATGCATCTACATATGAGATTAAATTGATCCTCATGATTAACCTTTTCAAAGCAGACTGATAAGACGTTTACTCCTGTGAGCTTGCTCGATTGGCCATATATGGCTGCTACCAGTGAACAATTAGTCACTTGGCAACAGGACACAGCTTGTGGCTTGAGAAATGATAATGTGTAACAAGTGCCAGTGGGTGCTGACACAGGTACACAGAATGGAGTGGAGGAGCTGATAGTGTTGGGAGCTTTCAGTGACCTTGCTTGAAAAAGGTTCTCTAGGGAGACTGAGGAAAGGACACTGAGCGCTTATTGACGAACTGCCACAATGGACTGCCCCGTCTAATTTAATAGGGAATCCTGAAATGCATTTTGCCTCCATTGGTCACTAATGCTACACCTGCCACTTCCCCTTTTAATTTTGGGCCAATTCATTAAAACTATTATTAAAGCTACACTCTAAATTTTCTTCCAACATAGTGCCAAGCCCATTCCCTAACAACAGGGCCATCCCACAGTTATGTCCACATTGTTAAAGGGGCTATGTAATGCTTTTTTGTATTTTTTAAACCAGTCAGTCACCTCTAGAACAGCACTCCACATTTTACCTTTAAACCTTTAAAACATTATCTAACTAAAAGACATCATCTCCAAAAATATTTTACTAATGCCATAAGGAAACAGGTAAAGAAACCAGCTGCAAGATTATAACATGGTAGAAAGCTCAAAAGCAGACATAGCCAGTTCTCTTCTCTGCATTACCAGTCTTTAATTTAGTGTTGAAAAACCTGAAATGTTAGTGAAACTCAACACCTCAAGACCCAACTATGAGTATGATTGGTCGATGTTTGTGGTATAGGCTGAGCATTCTCTATCTTTTTAATCCTTGATTTTAAAAAAGGCTGGATGAAATATTGTGTTTTTCCTAAGACAACTATTACAGTTATAGTATGCTATTAGTTTATCAGCAAACAAAAGAAACGCGCATACATTATGTTTAATAGTCATCATCAGTAATACGGCTTCCTGCATCAACTTAAAAGTGACAAATACTTGCAATTTATTTCCTTAAAAACGGTTTGTCTTGTTGTGTATATTTCCTGCCAGTGGTTGGCAGCTCTCTGACGTTTTGCTATCTGCAAAAATGTTTCCCCATCAGATGACCAGTACAAGGAAGTCTCATGATTTTCTTGTGGCACAACTTTGTATTTTTGTGATGTACCTGAAAGACGTCATCTCCCCAAAAAATTGCAGTTGCAAAGTTGCCAGATTTTAACCTGATGGAGCAGTGTTTTTCTAGTATTGATAATATGGCTTTGATCTTGTCTGTGCTTTTTGAGTACACAGTTTCACTTCACTATCAAATCCCTTGGCTCTTCAGTTGAAAGGCACTGGAGGCCATTATCTGAGTCACGCTCAGGAGCTTTAAGTATGTGTTAACTGTCCCTCTTAGTCTTGGTTTAGTGCTTTATGCGTCTTACACTGAGCGTTTGGTCCAAGACCCTGTTGCTTGTATTCCCCAGGTCAGTATTGATGGTAAAATCTCTCTTTGTGCCATCTTCATTCCGGTTCTGCAGTCCTCACTTGTCCCTGCCGGTCATTCTTGAATGATAATGGGTCATTTACTGTGCTTTTCTCATGTAGCTAATGCCCTGCTTCTTGGGGCACTGCAGCAATTAGTTTAGTCTAGAGGTTGACTAATATTCTATGCAGAAGAAGAAGATTGTTATTTGAAACCTTGCAAATATACCAGTTATTATAAGTATTGAGTAAAACAAGCTTCTAATGAGGGAACCACTCAAGTAAAATTCTTTCTAAAGTCGTAAATATTTAGTTAGGGACATACATACAGAGTCCTGTATGTATTGCTGTTTCTGGAGATTGGTAGAAGGAATGTCATTGCAGTAATCAAGTCGGGCGGTTATGAAGGCGTGGATGAGTAATTCACTCATTCTTATCACAATTTTCACTTGCCTGCCATTTTCTATGCCCATTAGCACAAATGCCAGTCCTGTTTATGGATTATGGTTTGAGGTGTAAGTGCGGTGGGATAAAAGTATCCCAGCGGTCTTATGGCTTGATGCAGAAAGAGCAATTTAACCACAGGAAGCATCTTGTAATAATAATACCCCCAACTGATTTTTGGCTCTGCAAGCCTCTGGATTCATTTGGCATCAAATGTGATAATTGCGTGTGAGAATGAATTCTCTGTTAGCATTTTAAATAGTGGCACAGTGACTCGCATGTATTTATCTGTTGATTAAATTGTCTTGATTAAAACTCCGTTCCCAACACTTTGCTTCCCTTTTCTTTCTGTATTTTTTTCTCTATATTATTGATAGTCACTATTTCAGTATTTAGAAGTGGAATAGATCAACAGATCAAATACAAGAGAAGTCACTGGAACATGCGAAATCCGGACACAAAACAACACAGAGGTGAGCTGTAGTAGCTGTATATGTACCAGACGCTCTACCAACTGAGCTATACTCTGGCATTAGGGACAGCAAAAACAGTGTGTACCACCCACTAAAACTACCAAGTTGCCTTTCTAGAGCTCAAAATTTAGTATATTGTGAACAAAAATGTTGCCTAAAATGTTAGCTCATAAGAATGTTTATCTGGTAACAAGCATTTGCCTGAAGGAGGTGGAAAAAGGGAACACATTGGATTTATTGTATTTCTTATCAAACCAGTTGTGATAATATGCATGCCCATTAATTAAATCAACAATCCTACGCATTTTGTTTCATCTCAATAGCGCCACATCTTAATTATCTTAACACCAACTACAAGGGAGGGAGCAGTTGCTCATTTAATTTTCCAGTCACCCAGTAAACAGATTGGGTGTTCGTCAGAAGTGTGCGGAACCAGCTGTGATTGGGTCCTCCTTCTACATAAGGCTTCAGAAGAAGGTTTCTCCTGGGCTTTCTTATTTGATGCTTTCCAGGCAGTTGTTTCAGAATATCTTTGTTATGCCAGCTGGCAATGTAACCCCAGTAGAGCGGTAGGTACTGCATATCTGTTCACTCAAGTATATAAAAGTATATTAAAAAGAAAATAGCCCAGTGCCTTATAGGCAGTTTATTCCTCAAGGCTCTTGTGTTTTACGTGTGCCGCTGCATTCAAAATGACGCTTGTGTGCATCTGTGCAGAGGTAGAAGTAGTATCCTTGTGCAGCCTATTACAGTAAACGGTCCCCCCACCTGTTTCCTAATATCCAAGCAACTCTAACCTTTACAAAGTCATGTTCCAATTACATTTAATTACAAATCACTGTCAGCTGGGCCTGCACTTGCTATGATAGTTGCTGTTTACAGGCAGCATGTACTGTGCACTAAGTAAACTTATTAGTTCAGTAACAGACTTGGAACCAAAAGCAGTTTTATGACTTGTCTGGTTTCAAAATACCACACAAATGTCAAATTTGAAGCAGGAGCTTCACAGCATATTGTATCACTATTGCAAAGTAGTTAGCTCTATCACATTGTCTCATACCCTACCATGTGTCTTTGGTAATTGTCCAAGGCAAAGTGAAACGGACCTGAACCTACCTGTAACCCAACACAACCTGCTGCCTTTTACCATATGTTGCAGCTCAGCGAGCTTAGCCCTATGGCCCTGTCAGATACCTTATTCTTAGAAATGAGATGTCTCTGTTGAAAGACTTTCTCTCCCATTCTATTAACCGCCTGAAAAAAAAAACACAACAATGGCTCTATTCCCTTATCTCATGCTAGATCAACAAACTGTGTCGTCCACCCATATCAGATTGTTTAGCCCCTATGAGCACGTAGCCTTACCTGGTTCAGATTACAGCGTGTTAGAGGGGGTGTTGATGTGCCGTGTCATCAGCCAGGACAATGACATGCCCCAGTGCAGCAGACGTGTACAGTAAATATAGACAGTTACTATGGGTTCTGCATGAAGTATTCATCTCATTTTGGTTAGTGATTAATTATTGGATGTCTTTAAATGCAAATACCTACTCAACAAATCACATGGCAGCAATGTGACCACAAAAGGTTCCATGCTTTGACAGCAAGGATGCAATCTTCTTTCTTTATGTTTATGTTATATTTTTGGCGGCGATGGTTAGATTAGTTTTTGGTGTGGATCTGGAACTCCATCTGGAATCAGGGTTGTTTTTAAGGCAAGATAGGGCCAAATATTCTAACCCCAGGCTTAAGGCAAGCCCATTTAACAATTAAAAGTTAAATGTTACTATCTGTGGCATTGAGTTGCTGGAACGTTATTTGTTGATTAGAATAGGCTGTGCTCATGTGTTTACATTTGAGATACAGGAATGTAAGATTTTTATTGTAGAATCTGCTGCTAAAGATTCTAAATGCAGATGTCTTGGTGTGGTTTATGGCTGAAGTGAAGTTATTTCTTCACTATAGGATTTTCTGTTTGGATATTTCTTTTAAAAATAGTACCTCATCTATACATTTATTTAGGCCCCTGACTTTCATCTGCAGTTTTGATATCAACTTCTGGAACTTGAATGCAATTTATTTAGCATTTTAATAGGTGTACCTAGCATGGCTTCTGAGTGTGCTGTATGTCAAGTTAGAATGTCACCTCACTGTAGCCCCATCCCCGTTGGTATCTTGTAAAAGCACAGACATGGCATTTGTGGAAGCCCTTTAGAAACCATGTACCCTTGTTACACTTTTAGAGTCAGCATTTCAAGCTGAATAGTTTGTCTATGTTGTCAGGTCTCTCACAACTTGCAAAGGCATTAACATTCCCTGGGGCATAACTGCATAGTTCCTGCTAGTACTGTAACATTAAACTGGAATGCTTCAAGCTATATAATTGTAATCAATAAAAAATATATGAAATAGTAGAGGGAGGTATTTCTAATAATTTTCTTGTCACTTTATCTTGTCTGTCAAATATGAGGCTTGGGGACACATTTTGTGGTTCTACAATAGATGTTTTGCATGTTATTTCCATTTTTCCTTTAGGTAGTCAGAAGACAATTGTATTTGCAGTATCACCTCAGCCTCAACACAGTCATTGTTTTGAAGCTTGTAGTAGTTGTGCTTCATGAACTAACATGAAATGTTATGTGATGAAAGGTATGCACTGACATGACGAAGCCTGCACTGCAATTAAAATCAGGAAACCATTGCCTTTAGAAATAAAATGTGTTTATTACACTTTGTTGTCAGGTTTCATGTTTTCTAATTGCATAGACACATTGTACTGAAGTCCTATGTTTGATACAGGAGTTCAAATAGTGGTACCATTTCATTATTTCAGAGGAACAGAAACTTGTTACATCGTTACATTATTTTTAACTTATATCAGTATTGTCACACATAACACAGTACATGCATTTTTGTTGGGTTTGACTTGGGCCTGCAGGTGGTTGTTCAACAGTCGAAACTCAGTTCACAAATATTTTATCAGTCTCCATATTTGCCTCAAACGAAACAGAAAGATAACACAATGAACTCAGCACTTTTACAGTAACTGAATGTAAGTACTGGAATATTCAAATTAGAAAACACCACAAAAAAAAAAAAAAAATATTTTGACTGAAAATGTATAGACTGGAGCCTCTATGCCCAAAGAAAGCAATTCATTTCATTTTACTACAAAATGAAAAATTGTTGGAAACAGAGCTGTACACTGTTTGTTGAATGAAAGCAGACTGGATGCAGAGGGCTTATTGATTGGTCAGTTATTCCTGGAGTGGCCGGGAGGTTTGTGGAACCGAGAAAGACAGCACTAGAGACTACGGGATTGCAAAAACAGGCGCAAATGAAACAAAACACAACTCCAGGCATGTTTTTTGATGAGGGAATATTATAACATGGTAGAAAGCTCATACAAGTTGAAATAATCCCTTTAAGCTTAACTAGATTCAAATTGATTCAAAACTTCAGTTGATATTAAAAATCCACCTATATGTATTATTTTATAAATAAATGGAACTAGGGCTGCGTGCCGTTCAGATTTTTTTGATACCAGTACTAACCCAATACCTGGTTTCCAATACTGGTACCTGAACAATATGTTTTCTGATACCTATGTTGTGCTAATTGGGAATGGGAGTGGTATTTATATCGTGCTTTGTATGATTTATTCTGTGTTATTTATGTGAGTCATACACAAAGAACATTAAAGGTCCCACATGGTATTGAAACCTGGTATTAAATAATTTTCTTTTTCAGTAGTATTATTATTATTATTATTATTATTATTATTATTATATTGAGTAACTTTCCTTTCGATACCACAAAGGTATCATTTAACAGTACTCAGCCCTAACTGGAACTGACTAATTTTCAAACTGAAATAAGCTATGTAAGGTTTCCACTGGAATTAATAGTCAGTGACTGTATCCAGGCATTCATTTTTTTATAAACCTCATCCAGTTTTTCTGTTGTATTTGAACAGCTCTTTTTCCTTCCTCACAGGGTTCCACCTAATCCCTCGCCTGTCCAACATTGTTCCAGAGAGCTGCCTTCTCATAGTAGTGGGTCTTCTGGTTGGCGGGCTCATCCGACTAGCTGGAGAAGAAGTGCCCCCGGTGATGAACGCTGATTTGTTCTTTCTCTGTCTGTTGCCTCCTATCATCCTGGACGCTGGCTACTTTTTGCCCATTCGCCCCTTTATGGAAAACCTGGGCACAATCCTGATGTTTGCTGTTGTTGGCACCCTGTGGAATGCCTTCTTTATTGGCGGCCTGTTGTACGCGGTTTGTCAAATCAACCCAGGTTATCCCTTAGAACTTCACCAACTAGAGCTGCTGCCTTGTCTGTTGTTCGGGTCCATTATATCAGCTGTGGACCCTGTTGCAGTGCTGGCTGTTTTTGAGGAGATTCACATAAATGAACTCTTGCACATCCTGGTGTTTGGAGAGTCGCTACTCAATGATGCTGTCACTGTGGTAAGTGATTGAAAAAATAGCTTGTCTTGGCCACACGTACACAGTTATTTTTATTTGTAAAGAAATATTACAAAAGCTTAAAAAAAGTTTGTTTAGCTTTGGCAGCACAAAATTCATACAGTATAGTATAGTATCTCCAATAACAAGACAGAAAGTACAAAAGTGGTTCATGGTTCATTCTTTTATACACAATGAATGAATAATAAAGTGGTGAGAACTGCATTATTCACAAATTCTATTTGGTCATTCTCAGCTTTTATTTTGAATGGAGTAACATGATGTAAACTGGCTCAAGCGGGGATTCGAACCCTGGTGATGTTACATTGTATGATATACAGAATGGTATCACTGGGCCCCCCCCCCCATCCCCCCGTTAACTTTCATTATGCATACACACATGCACAATAAAACCATGAAGTGGACTACTCTTTTGCTACCTCAAATTTCTGAAACAAACGCATAAAAAAATATACATTGATAAAATACATTGATAAGAAATGTTAATGTACGTGAATCCAGGCCCTTAATTATCTCTCCTTCTTCTTGTCCTTAGGTGCTGTACCATCTTTTTGAGGAGTACGCAGGTACTGGCACAGTCACCGTTTTAGACGGCTTCCTCGGGTTGGTGTCCTTTTTGGTGGTTTCACTGGGCGGAGTTCTCGTAGGAGCTGTCTACGGGATCCTGGCTGCTTTTACCTCACGCTTCACATCCCACATGAGAGTCATCGAGCCACTTTTTGTCTTTGTGTACAGCTACATGGCCTACCTGTCAGCTGAGATGTTTCATCTCTCAGGCATCATGGCGTAAGTTGGCTCAAAAACATAATCACACAGCAGAGCAACCCTAATTTAGTCTTGCATAATACACTCCAGCAATTCTAATTATAACGAAGCATGAAGCACTGTAGGAAAAAATACTTCCTTCAGATCTTGCATTTCAAGCAGGTCAAAGCACCATGTTGCAAAGCTCAAATTATGTCAACTTGGTTTCTTATATTATGGCAAAGATTTGGTTGTACTCCAGTGGCCTACAGAATCACCAGATTCTCTTTATTTTGTGAAAAAATGGGTAGTAATGTAGACAGCGTCTCAAGGGGAGCCTGGTCACATAACCAAACACTACTATAACTACCTTCAGATGCATCCTCAGGTCTGAAGGGCGCCTATGTTACAAGAGACAATTTCTTTAAGCATTAAGCAAACAAAGTTGAATAATTAATTTATGTAACTATTTATAGTTGCTTTTTTAACTATACATTTTACAGGAACATGTCCATTTTTAAAAATGTTTTGGATGCATTTGTATGTAGGGCATGCTCCAGGTAGGTTCCTTTTGCATAACACAATTTTATTTTATACAATATTTCTTTAGTCAGTGATTGAATACCTGGTCCTAGATACAGCCTTGACACTGCAATGGCAATCCAGTCACCAATTCCCCCTTGGCAGACAGTCAGCAGAACTGTCATACATGGTAGATCACCATAACCTGTGGTATTATGTAACTCATCAGATTCACCATAAATTTAAATCCGTCCCAACACTCTCAAGGTGCCATCATCTCATCTGCTCCATCCATATGTATCAATCCACTTTTTGTTGAAGCCACTCTGTGAGTTATAGATGATGTGTCCAGGCAGAGGTGATATACTTACTGTCTCTTGTGTGGCAGGGCTGTGCAGCATCAAGGACAAAATCCAAGGCCTGTGGTTGTCCTCTGAGAAAATATTTGAACATTTATCAAGTTACTTTGGAATGGAATCTTTTTTAATTGGGCAGCTAAAGTGATCCTAGAAAAACACAAACGATGAATGTTGAATTGCCTAGCAGCCTAATTCTTTTTCTGATCTTAGAAAATAATTAGTCTGTTCTCTCTCAATTCATGTTTGATTACCAGGAAGCAAAAGACAAGGATGCAGATTAAACTACCTCTGAATGCAATAGGATAGACCTACAACTAAGACTAAAACAAGGAATATTTAAAATAAATTGCTTATGAACCAACAAAACATACATCTAGTCAGAAAAACAAAGCATAACATAAAGCCTATCCTATTTTAGATGAATAGTTCTGAGTTACAGACAGTGCTCTGAAGTGCAGTGCACTTACTGGATATTAAGTACATTGTGTCTAGCTAATATTTGACTTTGCTTTTCCTCTATTTCCAGGTTAATAGCATGTGGAGCAGTAATGAAACCCTATGTGGAGGCCAATATATCACACAAGTCTCATACCACCATCAAGTATTTCCTGAAGATGTGGAGCAGTGTCAGCGAGACACTTATTTTCATCTTTCTGGGTGTAGCAACAGTGGACGGGAAACATCACTCGTGGAACTGGGTCTTCGTGACTGCCACCGTCATTTTGTGTCTGGTTGCACGGGTCATCGGTCTGTCAACCTCTTTTTCATGCTTTGTAATGAGTATTTGTCACACTTGAACTTGGTGCTTTTTGAGAGAGGTCGTTGCTGTTAATCTGTTTCTGAAATACAAACATGTATATTTGTTTAGCTGTGGTGCAGTATATGAAAATAACTTCAAGGTTCACTACCTTTTTTAATTTATCCTTTGCCTATGGTACACTCCCCAACAGAGTATCTTGACTTTTCTGCTCTTATTTTATTGATCAGCGTTCACCATTTGCAAGACAAATGCATACTTTCACTTCATCCACGGTTCTGACAAGTATCAATGTCACCATCACGTTAGATCGCTCTCTGAGCACCACTAAGAGGATAACTGTATTAACTTTTAAAGGGCGGCAGTAGCTAAGTTGGTAGACACGCTTGCCCACTAACCTGAAGGTTTGAGGTTCAAGCCCCACAACAGGCAATGCATACTGTTGTTGTGTCCTTGGGTGGACACAACTGGTACAATCCTGAAAGCTTAGCTTGTTTGGTTTATATAGACCAGCATTAACAAAAACCTGTCTTTATTCTTGTCTTGCATACTTGTTTAAATATTTTTATATTTTGCTTTTAAGGATAAAAATGCAGAGATCAAACAATAATAATCTACATTCCTTTTCCAGGTGTGGTTGGTCTGACCTACTTTATCAACAAATTCCGCATTGCCAAACTGACCACTAAAGACCAGTTCATTATTGCCTATGGTGGCCTGCGAGGGGCCATTGCCTTCTCCTTGGGTTTCCTGCTCGACCCGGTTCATTTTCCTAAGAAAGACATGTTCCTTACAGCCATCATCACAGTTATTTTCTTCACTGTGTTTGTTCAGGTACATATAACTGATTGAATGTACTATGTATTAAAGAAAGAGTTATAAGGTATCAATATTGTTTCTGTGCAGAGACTTTTGGCTTATGGTGCATACGGTTCCTATTCTCTGGTGCATGTTGTAAAAAATGGAACATCTTGTTGATAGAAAGCATAATTCTCTTAAAATCAATCTTTGTTCATCCCAGGAGAAAAACAAAAAAACAAGCAGTACATCAGTTACCAAGGAGACAGTTATGCATGACACATTGAATAACGTGACATAACATCATAAAACTGAAAATGAGCTGTTGAAATGTTTGCACAGCATTCATATAAAAACTCTTCAAGGAAAACTTTGGGAACATTTGAAGGAGAAATAGATTGGCTGCAGCTTAAATGAAATCCAAATGTCTACTCTGAGGCTAGATCGCCATGTTTAATTCATTATGCTGGAGACAGTACTGTCCATCCAGTGCTGAGATAGCAGGGCAAAAAGTCCAAGGTCTTCTTCACTGGAAAGATTTCAGAGGTGAATGCAGTGATTTGTATCATATGTAGATAAAATATGGCTGCATCTATTTACATTGATTGAAATAATTAATTGCCACATTTGCACTGGCCTTTTATAACTGGACATTAACAATTTCAGAAACTGATAAGAAAAATATTTACAACAAACATTTATCTTCCTCGTCATTGCTCCCACTAAAATAGATACGATTCATAATTTCCTGATCTTTTATAGCCCTTTGATCTCAGGAACTTGCACAAAAGTTAGCACAAAGATATGGCAGATTTATTCCTTTATTGGGTAATTAAACTGATTAGAGTAGTCGGTAGAGATAAACAACACTCCCTCGTGGCTGTAGTTCTTAGGGTGTGTTACTTTTTGAATGAAAAGACATAAAGGATTTACATAGCACATGGTATGTTATTTAGGGGTTCAGTGTTTTTGTCCTACTTAGGAATCAAATATAAAGTCATTACAAAGCAATTCACTTTGCACAAAATGACAAGGCATTTATTTTGAATAATGTGTTGACCTCTTCTGTTTCCTTATAGGGCATGACCATCAAACCGCTTGTGGAGCTGTTGGCAGTGAAAAAGAAACAAGAGGCCAAGCGCTCAATTAATGAGGAGATCCACACACAGGTAGAGCCTTCAAAAGCCTTATATTCTGGTCCCATCCTCCATCACCCACCCCCAACATTAGCATAGCCACTTTTTAACTTTTTTTTTTTTTTCACAATTTCACTCTGTAAACACAGTTATTGTTATTAATACATACTTACCATGAAAATCCACCTGTAGCATTTGGAGCCAAACGGTGATCTAGAGCTTCATCAAAAAAATCATTTGTTCTTTGGCCCATTACTGAGCTTTCCTGAAAATTTAATCAAAATCCTACCCATGGGTTTTTGAGTTATTTTCCAAAGAAATAAACCAACATCATCAAAACACCTCGTTGGTGGGGTTAATAAAGTATGTGTAGGCCAGCATTTCATATTAATTTAATGGACTATGGTGGCCCACCGTAATGTAATTTTCTCCCCATAATCTAAAATGGTTTAACAACTAATATAGTTTGCTTCTTATATTATCATAAATTGTACGGCTAAAAGGACTGCTTATGCATTATATACACACATTAACATTTTTACTCCAAAAACGTCAAGGTCAAGTTTATTTGTATAGAACATTTAAAACAACAATTGCTGCCCAAAGTGCTTCACATGCCCAACAAAGTGCAATATTTGAATAGATAATAAATAAAACAAGTAAAACAAGCACGTTAATACATTACAAGCACACAATGATAAAATTAAATAAAAGAAATGCATACAAATAATAATCAAAATGTCCAGCTCAGCTTGTGCTCACCCTAACCCTGTGTTAAAAACCAGTGCAAACAAATTAGTTTTTAATAAATATTTAAAAATATTTAAAGATTGGGCTGTTCTAATACACAGGGGCAGGCTGTTCCAGAGTCGCGGAGCAGCTATAGTGAAGGCCCTGTCTCCTCTGGTTTTCATACGTGTTCTAGGAATTTGTAAAATCTGATTAGTTGACCTCATTGTTCTGGTTGTAACATGGATGAACAGTAACTCTGAGAGGTAGAAGGGCCCAGCCCATTTAGACATTTAAAAACAATCAATAAAATCTTAAAATGAATCCTATAGCTGACAGGAAGCCAGTGCAAAGAAGCCAGAACGGGGGTTATATGTTCATATTTCCTGGTGCCAGTCAGCAGGCAAGCCACAGCATTTTGGACTAACTGCAACTGATGGAGGGAGGCCTGGTCCAATCCACAATACAGGGAGTAGCAGTAGTCCAAGCGGGACGTAATGAATGCATGAATAGCACACTGAAAGTAATTCAGTGGCAAGTATGGCTTGAATTTACTCAGTAAGCGCAGCTGAAAAAAGCTAGTTTTGACCACCGAGCTTATTTGTTGAGCAAGTTTGAAAGAGCTGTCTAAAACCACTCCAAGGTTTCTGGCCGAAGGGTGGCAGTAGCCGGAGAAAGGGCCCAGGACATTGTTGACTTCATTGAGCTTTCCAAACTCAAAGCCGTACCTTTGATGCCAGCATAAGTCTCCAGGCGAGACAGTAAAATTTGGTGGTCCACATTGTCCAAAGCCGCAGTTAAATCTAAAAGGACTAACACTGAGGAGCAGCCAGAATCAACAGTTAAAAGAAGATCATTAAAAACTCTTAAAAGTGCAGTTTCCATGCTGTGAAGTGACTTAAAACCGGACTGAAATTTTTCTAAAATGTTATTTGCCTCCAAATGAGTTTGTATTTGCAGATAGACAAATTTCTCAAGTACTTTTGACAGGAAAGGCAGCTTTGAAATTGGCCTATAGTGGGAAAGGACCTCAGGATCTAAATGTATTTAATAGGATTTTATTAAGGAGAGCCAGTGCCACCATAGTCTCAAGAGAAGTCTGTGGGAAATACTGGGTTAGCTCATGTTTTTTCACAGATCATTCTTATTACATTATTTTATTTTTTAATAAGCAGTTTTTTTCTCAAATGCCAGAAAAATTTAAGTTAAGTTAATTTTTTTTACATTTTCACTGTTTTTTTTTTTTCTTTTACTTTTTTTTGTTGTTGTTGTTGCCCAGTGTATCAAAACATGAATGTTGCCTCCACCTACTGGCCTATTGCTGGTACTCCATGTCACATCTTAACTCCATTGCCTCTATTTGTAATTGTTTAAAATTACCACTTTTCCATGTTCTTAATTAACAAACTCCCCAGAGTGACCAACAAAGGTGGTTTTCAAATGTGTTTTCACCTTTTTCATAATAAGAGTAGAGTACATCCAGCCACCCACAGCTCTCCTGGGGCTTAGTGGTGAGTCACCAGTGCTTCAGGCTGACAGAGTGCACTGCCCTCGGCTTCTACACTCTAAAAATGTGAGATAATAGTCTACTACAGTGCCAAACTGAAAATGAAAGCTACCTAGGTTCACTTTTTTGCAGCCTCTGCCAAATGCAAAATGTAGTTATGCTTCCAAGCACCTGCATTTGTACTCTGTAGTAGGTGGTATTACACAGGAAACCACATAAATGTGAGCTGTTTAGGCAAGTACATGTTAATTATTATCAGTGTACACTAGGGCTGCACAACAAAAGAAAACATGCAAAAAGTTAAATGTGATAAAGACTCAATATATTTGAACCTGCATTTGCCCTAGTAAAATTTCAGTGGGACTTGGAAACAGTAGGGTGAAACAGATTTGATAAAACTTAGTACATTTGCCATAAAAGGAGTAGTAAATTAATTTAGAAAAAAAAACTTTTCACTCTGATTAGTCACTTGTTTTATTAAAACAAATTATTATTATTAAGAACCAGAAAAAGGATCCGAGGCACTCTGACATAATAAAAGTCCTTTATTAAATGCGGGACATTCCGCGAAGCATGCCAACGCGTTTCGACCCAACACGGGTCTTCATCATGGCACACAAAGTGCAATCAATAACAGGTGGACTAAATTATTATTATTATTATTAATTATTTTATTGAATGTTATAGTGTTAAAATGATATAAGAAGCTCTTTGCAATATGGATATTAAGATATGATATTCTGCAATGTATTTGCAATATATCCTGAAGCCCTTACCTTTGCCCTGTGGCAAATGAAGTCTTTTTGTGTCCTTTTGCTATGTTTTTGCACTTTAGCCTAGTCTTGTCAGATATGCATTAAATGCTACAACAGTGACATGACAAAACTTGTCACACCACCTACTGGGAAGTTTTTTATGTAAATCAATCAGCGCTCACAAAACACAGGTAAATGTATTTAATGGAACTGAGAGTTTCCATGGAAACGGGGGAATGTCAGGTTGTCATGTCAAGGATTATTGAGGACTGCGAGGCGACCTAGGGCCAGCTGCATTCTGCAGAAGTAATGCATCAGAACAGAGGATAGCTGCTCAGACAACCAGGGAACACACTAAACACTGAGCCATCCATCACACAGGGCTCTCTGCAGGTTTCCTTTGCAAAAATCCATTCCCAAAGCCATCCTGCTGTTGTTGATAATGATGTTGGCAGTCTTACCTGAGAAGCTTTGACTGTGAGAAATGATAGCAGTATTAAGGCAAAGAGTACAGGATGCAGCTGAGTAATGGCTGGTACAGCAACAGAAACTATATATATATATATATATATATATATATATATATATATATATATATATATATATATATATATTTATATTTATATATTTATATTTATATATATATATTTATATTTATATATATATTTATATTTATATATATATTTATATTTATATATATATTTATATTTATATATATATATATTTATATATATTTATTTATATGTATATTCATTCAAGTTGAGACAATAACATGGTTAATTCCTGCATTTTTTTCCTCAGTTTCTAGACCACCTTCTGACTGGAATTGAGGACATTTGTGGTCACTATGGACATCACCATTGGAAGGACAAGTATGAACTTAAAACCTAACTTTTAACATTTTAAATAACTAATTTGGTTACATTAAATATAACATATAAAAAGGCGCATTGAATGTTAAAATAATGTAATTGTATGGAGATCACTTTAAAAAAAAAAACAACATCTTTGACTCATTTTGAAGTCTCTAGTCTAGGCAGCCATCGTAAGTAAGTTAACTATTCTATATAAGATTACATCTGTGTCTTATTGCTCTACTTGACTTCTCCTGGCTGGCCAGGTTACAGTGTTGATTTTGCAACACTACAAGCTACTTTTTTCTTTGACAAAGCCTCTGTCCACTTCTGAAGACTTACTGTCCCCCCAGTGTCTCTGAGTCACTTTGTTCCTTGTCCTTTCAGACTGAACCGCTTTAATAAAAAGTATGTAAAGAGGTGCTTAATAGCAGGCGAGCGCTCTGAGGAGCCTCAGCTCATTGCCTTTTACCACAAGATGGAGATGAAACAGGCCATTGAGTTGGTGGAGAAAGGAGGGGGAGCCAAGCTGCCTTCTGCTATGCCTTCAACTGTCTCCATGCAGTAAGTGCTCAACTGAAACATAACTTGACTACACCTAGTAGATGCATAGTTTCATATTATTGCATACTTCTGTACATTTGTAACATAGTATATATGTTGGTATCTCCCAGGAACATCCAGCCCAAGAAGCCTCCTGCAGACAGGATGTTGCCACAGCTGCCTAAAGGAAAAGAAGAGGAGATCAGGAACATTCTTCGGAATAACCTTCAGAGGACACGACAAAGGGTAAAACAGATACATTAAAATAAGTCAGTCTATGTTCTATTTAACTTTGTTTCTATCCATAGTAGTTGCAGCTGTCTTGATTTTATTTGTGCTGAGATCATATTGACGTTAATGTACTTCATAATAGCTTAAAGTGTATTGATGTATGTATTGATGAGTCTGCAAGTAGTGTGAATCAATATCATCACTCATACACAATTACACATAGCAGTAATGCAAAACCTAACTGGTACATGAGCCCTCTTCCATGTTTTAGTTGTCCATGTTTAAGATGCGCTGTGTTTGTTAATAAATAAATATCTTTTTTAGTTGATATATTGATATGCTGTATACTAGCAGATTTGAATCAAGTGTTTAAGACTGTAATTATTTTCCTAATTTTTCTTTTTATTCCCGTCTCATTTCTCCAGCTGCATTCTTACAACCGACACACTCTGGTGGTTGATCCTTTTGAAGATGGCTTTAATGATGTTCTTCTCAGGAAACGCAAGATGATGGAGAAAAAGGTGCAAATATTAACCTACATTGTCTCCAGAAGGCTCTCAACAGTGTTAGATCAGGATATGTGAATATTTGAACATGCTATACACACTCTTTGTATTTTTTGTCATCTATTGTTATTGAAATAGCCTCTCTGGCAAAATAATAGTTTAACTTATTTAGGGTATATCAAAAATTACAGCAAAACTATCTTTGTTTAGGCAATGCTTGTCAACAAAGAGTAAATGTCATTCACATGGTTATAGCAATATAGATAATGTGAAAGTCCCTTACAGATCTGTTGTTTATTAGCATTATTTTAGATGTTTTTATTTAAAGGTGTCTATAACTGAGTTGAAAGTAAAGTAAACCAAAGATGAAACTGCATATATTATGGGGCCACTTATTGTGGGGCCACTTAAGAGAAATGTGTGACAGGACAGTCTTAAATACATCATTAACAAAACAAACATTTGTATTATCTTTGCTGCTCTTACATTGACATAACCTTTCCGGTTTTCCCAGATAAAAGAGATGAATAACTATCTGACTGTGCCGGCTGCTCCTCCTGACTCCCCAACCATGTGTAGAGCCAGACTGGCCTCAGGTAAACATGCCCTTCTTTGCTTTCACTAAATGCTAACATTTAACATTTACAGTGAGGTACCATGAGAGACAGCAGGACGGATTCCTCTCTCACTGATGGATTTGTTTAGTTAAAACAAACGAGGCAGCGCTCTAAAAGTCACTGTAAAAACAAAGTTCCAGCTGTATCCTTTCAGTCCATTAGGCCATGTTTTCCTTTTAATGGAAATGTGTTTGCATGAGCCAGACTCCATGTAAACTAGTGTGTGGTTTTTATTTTAGGCAGAGATACTGATTTCAAACCTGCTGAACAGCAGAAAGCGAGCATAATGGGTTCAGGTATGTAGTGAGCATAGAGCAGATGCATTATGGTAACCCAGAAGCAACTTCTAACATGCATGCATCACCTTTAATACTGTGACATTCATCTATTATCATTACTAATGAGAGGACTTGGTGTCATTACTTAAGAAGATTAATTTCAATGACTTGTATTCTATGGGTTTTCTGTTATTTATCAGTTTAATTGTGTTTTGTGACTATAGGCAGCATGATGATCAAAGCCTGTGTTCAAATATGGTGAAACAAAGGCTTTTTCACACAGAAATTGAAAAAAACAAACAAATATCTATTAACGACAATTTATGCCTTATTACTAATGTTATTCAAGGTAATTGTGACTAAAAATAAGTGAGTGAATATCAGAAATAATTTATAATTGGTGCTTGACCAGAAGCAAGGTGCTGAGTTGTAGATTGTATACTGTACATAAATTCCTATACATCTTTTAGTTAGGATATCCTAGCAAAATGCTCATTATCTTCATCCATCCATTAAATAATAAATACATTTTTATTTTTCTTATTAATTCTCATTTTTCATAGAGCATTCATATTACAATAGGATATTAGCAAATTTTCTTATTATTCTAAAAAGAAAAAAAATCCATATCCTCTATTAAAACGATGTGGATCCTGGTTTGGAACAAGTTAAGTGTGAAAGTGCTTCAAAAATGGAAATGTTTCACCAGCCTTGCATTGTAAATAGTGCTTTTGTTTTGTGAATGGTTTTGTTTATGCACTTGATGGCATGATATAATGTTTTTTTTTCTTTGAGTATAAAGTCAGTTGATTTTTAGTAAACATAACATCCTTACAGACCCACAGGCCTACAGCATGAAGCCCACAGCAGACAATGTGCCTACCATCCAGGTAGACTTGGCCTCCCCCCAGTCTCCAGATTCTGTGAACCTCATGGACGAGCTGAAAAAAGATGCAGGGAAGCCAGACGAGGATGAGGGGCTAATAATGAAACCTTCAGGGAAAAAACCAGAACAGTCGGACCGGGATCAACAGAAACTCACGAGGTGTTTGAGTGACCCTGGTCCTGGCGCGGACGAAGATGAGGACGAGCCCTTCCTGCCATAGAACGCATAAGGAATGGTCTGTTTGATGCTCTGAATCATATTGTTGGTCTGGTAACCAATCAAGCCAAAACTGCTAATGCTGTATGAACTGTTTTGAAACGAGCCACTAGTTTTTTGTCTTTACTCTTGTCTGTCAAAGATTGAGGGGTACATTGTTGGAAAGAACTATGCATTACCAAAGGTTTGGTACTGTTTTCATATCAGTCTGTCATCTGTGCTCCTAATTATATTGCGTTCACATTAACTGCTGTAGTGGTTCAGGGTGGCACCACTTTCAATACAAACTGCTGGATATCCAAGCATATAGAGTGTAGCTAGTTCGACTATTTTGCCTTATTTTGCGTTTAATTTTTTCACTCTGTGCAATCTGTCTGTCCTAATTAAAACTTGTTTGATTTCAGGGGTGTTTGTTAACAGATGTTAGGTTTTCTGTTCCAAGCCAGTGCTGGGGGATGTAGCTGAAGGTTATTTGTTGGTAAAAGAAACACACTTTTTCTAGTTGTGCTTACAGACTTGTGGCCTCAACCCTTACTCTTGCATAAGGGTTTTGTTGGACACGCAGTCTTAGCCAGTGCCAGAAGAGTGTTTGGGGAGCTCATTAAAAGGCAGTGATGCAGCACAGATGTTTTGATGTCAGTTAGCTACTTGATTCTCCATTTCAATCATTTGATGTTAGAAAAGTCATCTTTCTGTGCAGTCATTGATTTATGTAAAAGCCTTAAATAGGAGATGTCTTTCTAAACATTTAAGTGCTCATTTAGCAATATTGATTTTGTTTTTACTTTTTTAGAGACTTGCTATGATTTTATTATTCTCAAATATTATAAGTGCTTTATATTTATTCTTTTATCGTTTAGGGTTATCTTACTGGCATTTACGAGAAGCATTTGTGTCTTACATCACTGTTTTGTACATGAATAAGTGCAAACATCTAGTTATGTTGTGGCAAAAAAATGTACATCTATGCATTATAGAAAGTATATATGTAATA
The DNA here is from genome assembly GCA_020698575.1 of Bostrychus sinensis. NCBI lineage: Eukaryota > Metazoa > Chordata > Actinopteri > Gobiiformes > Eleotridae > Bostrychus > Bostrychus sinensis. The sequence continues at coordinate 28,887,889 of CM036247.1, read as the reverse complement.
TATTACACTATATATTTATTAAAACCCTTTAAAACCTAACTCTTTGCACATTAAAACATAAACTGAACCTTACCCACAGGTCTATTTTGTTACTGTACCCTATACAGTATGTCTAGCTAGTATGCATGTCTTTGCATAGCTGTGCTGTAAATTAGTAAAATGACACCTGATACTGGGAAAACACTCTGCATCGACTGTGTAATCAGAGCAAGTGTTTACAGCTTATACCACACCTACAAGTATTTATCGTACATTCAAGTCTGCAGATCGAGATGTGCTCATTATTATAGGACTAAATTACAGTCGTTCCTTGAAGTAGGTCTGGCGCTCCAGTTATGAGCTGTTTTCTAGGTGTTAGTGGCCATTCAATGTTTCCTCACCCTTTTAAAGTGTTGCCTTACATTTACTGGATTCACGTTACAGTTGAGAAGAGAGGGCAGGACATGCGTCAAGGTTATTCTGTGTTTTAAGATCTGTGAAATGCTGTTTTTCCTATTTCACTGTGGCGACTGCACCATTTTTCAAACGCATTGACTTTTTTTACCCTGTAAACTGCTTCCCCTCCAAATTTCTTTAAGGATAATGGAGCTGACAAGCGAAGCAGATGGACAGACTGTAATTTGCCTGTCTCGGTCAAATTGAATTTTCTCTGTAAGTCGTCTGCATGCATGCGACCATGTGTCAAGGTGGAAGACGGTGCAGACAGCGGACAAGAGACAGGGCAGGTCTAAATCATGACAAACCAGACGACACGTGTTATTTACTTCCAGCCTTAAATTCTTCTTTTCACTTCTTAAAAGATAGTGATAATTATGTCTTCAAATTTAGGAACTTTTAAATTGGTGTAAACTGCAGCTATTGAAGCCTGAGAAGTGTCTGTCCATCTGTGAATGATTGCTGTATGGACTATTTCTATCCAGTCTCCCCAGATAGTTATGGTGTGACATCTATTGAATAAGTAGCATTTCTTTCTCTGACCTATTGAGAATTTTAATTAGGCCCAAGGAAGCCGTCGGCAAGTGCCGCTTGTTCATAAACTCCTGCTTAGGAATATGTGCAAGTTTGTGAATACAAAGTAGGTTATTTCTATGAGAGAATATGCATATTCTAGAAGAGTGTTGTATTTTTCATAGTGAATTAATTCATTGTTTATCAGAAGTTGTAAATACGGAATGGAGACCAATCTTAAATCACTACTTTGAAGAAGGGGTAATGTTGATGTTTATATTATTCCAAAGACTGTCAGAAAGATACTATTTTCATACTTTTTGTTCTCATAACTAACATGTCATCTTGAAAAACACAATCATTTTATTGAAATGTTTTGTGCAAAAACTCTGAAGCCATACAGCCTATAGAAGAACTTGTATTATTATATTCTGACATCTTTTATGCCTTTGCCATGCACCAAACAAACTCTATCCTTCACATTTAAAGACCTTTTTATCAGAGGCATAATGTTGTTGTATATTTGTTCTCATTGGATGCTTTAAATGTTAATACTGTTGCCTCACCAGCTTTCAGATCAGTGTAAGAAAGTTTGCTGCGCAGATCATTTTATCAACAAGTTCAAGTCTTTTTCTGAATGTCACAGACAGCATCTTATCCACTTTCTGTGCTTTACATTTTAACGTCTTTTATTGTACAAATTTTTATTTATATGGATGCTATTGTGTATCGTTAGATTATTTGCATTATCACAGTAATGGTTCTTTGCCGAATTTGTGGACAGTTATTTTTGTTATCTTATGTTTACTTGTATAGCACTCCAGAGACACTCGTCTTTCATTTGTCAAAATGTGGGGCTATAGCTATGCAGGCTGAATGTGCACCTCAAGTGATGCAGCTGAGAAAGTTGACACACTGCTTTTTGTAGTTTTCATTTAACCAATAAGGTCAGTGTATCATTTACAATCAGTATATGGGATGGTGTGAAGTTACACTGTAATGTAAGAACATTTTTAGGTCTTTGTCAATTTATTTAGGCAGCTGTTGGATTCTGTTCACTGAAACTACTCCAGTTACTTTGAACATAAGATTGTATATCCATGCTTCAACATAATAGACCCTTTTAATTTTTTAAAAACAATACAGCTGTGCGCACAGGCCAATACCTGACTAATTGGCATTAGCTTTAACTATTATTATTAATAATGAATTCAAGATGGTTTTGCAAACTGAAACTACATGTGTGTAATGTCAGTGCCTGGGTAGAGAACATTAGCAAGTGCGTCATACTTAGCCGCTGTACTTAGGGGAGGTTACATTCTAAAAGACACTAAATTTTATGCAATGTTGGACAAGTCCCCAACTGTAAATCTGTGCTCAGATTTAATCTACAAACACTTGCACAGCTTCTTAAGTTACATCTCTCCTTGAAGAGCCTACTACAACTCAATTAGATGAAGAGAATCTAATAGCTGTGAAAAGGTAAACACTGTGTTTTACAACGGGTAAATTATACAATGACTTTTACTTTATGAGCTAGCATTTTCTAAATAATGTAATAGGATCAGACTGGGACGAGTTGCAGAGGGACCGTTTATAAGCTGTAACTGCATACAGTTTGACGCACTCATGCACGTCATCCCATAATGAGCGTGTGGTGTCAGTACTCACCCAAAGACTTCACCTTTGTTTACCTCACACATCTTCTCTTTCCCAAACCCGGCTTCTGTCGTGCACTGCCATTTTCACCTTCAAGCACTTTACAGACAAGTCAGACAGTCCTTTTATTTCACAACTGTTTGAGTTAGCAATAAGCGGCTTTAATGTAGTTAGGAATGAATTCAGTAAGGGCCTTACAGACAGTAGAGGTGTTTTAACCTTTTCAAATCATGGCTGCCATCGACAAAGTTTGTTTCTCTTGTTTTGCATAATGTATGAATTCATTTCACTTTAATGTAATTTCCAATAATATTTTTATTTAATGTGGGGATATAAAAAATGTATAAAATAAATGTACAGAGATTGATTATAGGTAAATGTTGACAAATTTATATTAACAAGCTTTTCATTTTCTTTAACAACCACCAAAATCAAACTACTTACAAAACTATAAATACCAAATAAAGGTTTTACTTTATAACTCTTTTGTGTTCAAAGAGTGAGCTTTATTGTTTTACTTGCATACTACTTTCTGCACATTGAGCTAAAATTGGTTGTCCTAATTGTTCTGAGGAAAATTTCATGTTGAGAATTTAACAGGTTTAACAGTTAAACAGGGCCCTTAAAAAAAGATATAGGGTGTATAATAATTTGTGACCAGAAGAGGGAGCGCTACACCTGTGATTCACAGTTTTGACTCAAAGCCCCACACCAGATGAGGTCTGCCCCTGCACATACCACTTTTATAGTAATTGATCTGAACATTTTAGCCATTTATGGGCCTATATAACCGCACTAACTGCCACATACCCTTGACAGTTAAAAATATTTTATTTTTATTTTTAAAATGTTATGGGGCATTAATTTTAAATTAAAATTTGGGCAATTTAAAGAATATTTAGTATTTAAATAAGCTAACATTTTTATTACCGTTACCATAGTCACATATGAGTATCGTCCCACCGTTTGGGAATCACTAAGATAGCAGCATAGGCTGCTAGGATTTCCCCAGTAAGAGAGGTAGATGGAACATGTGTTCGTATTTAACTTTTCTTTCTTTTTTTCTTTTTTTTTATTCCAAATTGTATGTTCACAACAAGTCAGCATAATTCAAACCTAAAAAACACAATTTTCATTAAAAATTTTCAGTAAAAAAAAACTGGTTAAGTGACAAAAAAAGAAAAAAAAAAAAGAAGAAAAAACGTGGCACGTTCAAAACAACAAGGATTCTGTATCTCTCTGGTAAATTGTGGCAGTCCTCCCGTTCAGGTTAGAGACACGCCTAAGTGATTTAAAGTATTCAGTAAAGTAAACAGTGGAGCGGCAGTTCGTATTTAACATAATTATACATATTTTAATAGCCATTAATTGATGAATTCCCTACAGAAGGCACGTTCTGACGTAAGCACGCACAGGTGCCAGTTGCTAAGTGCTAGCGATGGGCAGTCCGGCTCTTTTCAAAGATCTGGTTCTTTTGGCTCGGCTCCTGTAGAAGAGCTGGCTCTTATGGCTCCTTAAATGCCTCTCTATTTAGTATGACTGTGAGCATTTAATTTAGGTCTAGTTTAACAATTATGTATGGTTTGTGGTTGGTGAATCATTTTTAATCAGTGTTTTTGATAAAAAGCCTTATTTTCATGCAGTTAAGCACAAACTACAATTACAAAATTCTGAACAAATTTTTCCTGAGGAGTGCCTCATTTACGCACAGACTGTGGTCATGTCACAGACAGAAAGGTTCTTACAATTCAGTTTAATGCATTTATTTGCAAAATCACATCCAACACACGCGAGAAGTGGATTTCGGGCGTGATCTGAGCCACAAACTGTCCGACTTCAGTAACAGGTGTATTTCCCCTCCTCCTGTTGCGGCCGTGCACTCTCGTTCACAGTCCAGGCGAGGCGCAGTTCATCTGGAACGAGCCTGTTTGCTGTGTGTCGCTCAGTCTCTGGTGTTGTAGCGGTGATAGTTGGCTGTCTCTAACCTGTGCTATTATGAAAAGAGCACCAAAGAGCAATTGTACAGTGTTGGTCAACGCCAACCCCAACGAAAAAGAAAACAAAGTACTGCCTAAGAGGAGGTAAACAGTCGTATTGTCAAGTTAGCCGATGATTTGACTAAATTGCCAGTGTGAGATAAAGCTTAGGAGGCTGCCACGTGATATGTGCAGTGTGCAGAACTAATGTCAGTTTACCACCGAATGCTAATTTAAGTGGGGAGATGGCATTATTTACTAATCAGCCGTGCTAACACTGACACTGACACTAGCCTAGTACATAGCTGAAGGTAAGTAAATCACAGTAAAAGTGTCATAATGCATTTCTAATACAGAAACTCCAAATTAGCATACTCCTTTTACAAAAGTACTTGATTCGATTTGTAAAAAAAAAATAGGCGGAGAGTTTAACCCCCCAATATTACACCCAAAGTTACGCCTTTGTACACAGACAATCAATAAACCACTGCATTTTAGCTAAAAACCTAATTATCGATATTTAAATGATGTTCACAGTAAGTTTATTCAAACAAATGCATTCCTTTTATGGCTAAATTGTTCAAACTATAACGTTATATTTTATATAACGTTAAATACAATGAACAGAATTATACAATGTCTCAGTGTTCAAGTTGTAAACAGATTGAAAGGGATTTTGTGTATTATTAAAATTATTGATAGGCTCTTTGGATATTTGGATAATTTTGTATCCATTGTATTTCATTAACCCATATTCTTCTTGCCATTGAGAAATTTAATTTTATTTCACATTTTCATAATAACGTATGCTTTAATAGTTCTGGGGCTATTTATTAAAATGAATAAGTTGTATTGGTACTTAAAATATGAGACACCCATGAAAAAAATACATATAAATGTAATTTTGAATTCTGTGATAACTGATTTTTATATGAACTGTATGCAGTGGTGGAAGTGGCACTGCAAAAACAGGATTTTAAACCAAAACTCTAAATACTTTGTACTTTAAATTAACTCAGAAATGTAGTGGAGTAAAAAGTACATGTACTTGCTCTAAAATGTAGTGAAGTAAAAGTAAAAGTACCCCTTGCAAAATTTACTCAAATAAAGTACAAATTAATGAAAATTGTATGAAAAAACTAAGTACTTTTACTTGTTTCCACCACTGACTATGTGAGTAGAGTTGGATGTGTAGTGTTTTACAGATGTGTCTCTCTCCTTAGATCTCTGTGCACCCATGGCCCAGTGCTGGTCCTGGGACTCCCCACCTGCTCCTCCTGCGCAGGCTGCACACACACTACACCCAGTGCACTCATGACACCCATCACTCCTACAGCACCCATCCATCACTCCTACTGCACTTATTCATTTATTCTTCAGAAACTAAAATGATTTTTTTGTGCTCAAGTTTTCAGGAGATGATTCAAAGTTTTCAAAAAGGTAGGCGTATGATACTGTAGTACTAACTACCTCTGCCAAAACATCAGATATTATGTTCAGACCTGGACTCATACCAGGGATCTTTAGTTCTGTGGTACATGCTCATTTTATTATAATTACATCTGTAATAGGAAATGTACTATTACAGTTAGTATTACTTACAATCTTTATGATTGGATTAACTGTAAACCTAGTATGTATACAATTAGAATTATCCAGAATATTTGACATATTCTAATATTATGTGTTGGCTCTTCAAATGTTCACCTCATACTAAACTGTGGAGATGATTACTAGTATTATTAGTACACAAAAGGTAGACATCATGTTGTTCATTTGAAATGTGTGACCAGTTTTATAGTAGTTAAAGCTTTACTGTGATTTATAGATGGAGATGCTGTGATCATTTGTCAGGATAAAAAACAAAGTGAAGAGAATAAGAAAAAAAGAATAAAAAGAGAAGATATGTATTTAATGAATGTTTTAAAAATTGATGTCGGTGCATAATCAACTACATAATCTAGAGACTAAACTTTTATAATTTTTAAGCCTCTAGGAGCTTTTTTTTAAATAAAAGGTGCACAAGAAGATTATAACGCAGTCAATGTCTTCCTTCAGCAAAAGAGGCCATTATCTGAGTCACGCTCAGGAGCTTTAAGTATGTGTTAACTGTCCCTCTTAGTCTTGGTTTAGTGCTTTATGCTTCTTACACTGAGCGTTTGGTCCAAGACCCTGTTGCTTGTATTCCCCAGGTCAGTATTGATGGTAAAATCTCTCTTTGTCTTTATCTTCATTCCTGGTTCTGCAGTCCTCACTTGTCCCTGCCGGTCATTCTTGAATGATAATGGGTCATTTACTGTGCTTTTCTCATGTAGCTAATGCCCTGCTTCTTGGGGCACTGCAGCAATTAGTTTAGTCTAGAGGTTGACTAATATTCTATGCAGAAGAAGAAGATTGTTATTTGAAACCTTGCAAATATACCAGTTATTATAAGTATTGAGTAAAACAAGCTTCTAATGAGGGATCCACTCAAGTAAATTCTTTCTAAAGTCGTAAATATTTAGTTCGGCACAGAAAAGAATGAGTGATGCCCTTTGTGTAGCTCGTTTGTATAGGTTTCTGTTGGAAAATTACAGGAACTGCACATTTTATAATTATAATACCAATAGTAATAATACTTAAAATGTATATAGTGCTTTTTAGGAGACTCAGTGACAGTTTACATGAGAAATAAAATAAAAGAGAAATGGTGTGATGACTGTAAACTATAGGAAGAACAGTTGAAGAGGTGGGTTTTGAGCAGTGATTTAAACATCTGTAATGAGCTCCTGATGATGAGTTCCTGATGAGTTATGTAAGGGTATTCCAGAGGGTTGGGGCAGCGACAGCGAAGGCTCGGTCCCCCAAGGTCCCTTGCTTGGACGTGATGATGGGGATCAGGTGGAGAGTTGGGTGACGGCAGCTGGGTGATGAGGAGGAGTTTGTATTGGATGCATTAATTGATAGGGAGCAAGTAGAGCTGTTTGAGGATGTGGGTGATGTGGTCTCTGGAGCGATTGCAGGTGAGTAATAGGACTGCAATACATACAGAGTCCTGTATGTATTGCTGTTTCTGGAGATTGGTAGAAGGAATGTCATTGCAGTTATCAAGTCGGGCGGTTATGAAGGCGTGGATGAGTAATTCACTCATTCTTATCACAATTTTCACTTGCCTGCCATTTTCTATGCCCATTAGCACAAATGCCAGTCCTGTTTATGGATTATGGTTTGAGGTGTAAGTGCGGTGGGATAAAAGTATCCCAGCGGTCTTATGGCTTGATGCAGAAAGAGCGATTTAACCACAGGCAGCATCTTGTAATAATAATACCCCCAACTGATTTTTCATGGCTCTGCAAGCCTCTGGATTCATTTGGCATCAAATGTGATAATTGTGTGTGAGAATGAATTCTCTGTTAGCATTTTAAATAGTGGCACAGTGACTCACATGTATTTATCTGTTGATTAAATCGTCTTGATTAAAACTCTGTTCCCAACACTTTGCTTCCCTTTTCTTTCTGTATTTTTTTCTCTATATTATTGATAGTCAATATTTCAGTATTTAGAAGTGGAATTGATCAACAGATCAAATACAAGAGAAGTCACTGGAACATGCGAAATCCGGACACAAAACATCACAGAGGTGAGCTGTAGTAGCTGTATATGTACCAGACGCTCTACCAACTGAGCTATACTCTGGCATTAGGGACAGCAAAAACAGTGTGTACCATCCACTAAAACTACCAAGTTGCCTTTCTAGAGCTCAAAATTTAGTACATTGTGAACAAAAATGTTGCCTAAAATGTTAGCTCATAAGAATGTTTATCTGGTAACAAGCATTTGCCTGAAGGAGGTGGAAAAAGGGAACACATTGGATTTATTGTATTTCTTATCAAACCAGTTGTGATAATATGCATGCCCATTAATTAAATCAACAATCCTACGCATTTTGTTTCATCTCAATAGCGCCACATCTTAATTATCTTAACACCAACTACAAGGGAGGGAGCAGTTGCTCATTTAATTTTCCAGTCACCCAGTAAACAGATTGGGTGTTCGTCAGAAGTGTGCGGAACCAGCTGTGATTGGGTCCTCCTTCTACATAAGGCTTCAGAAGAAGGTTTCTCCTGGGCTTTCTTATTTGATGCTTTCCAGGCAGTTGTTTCAGAATATCTTTGTTATGCCAGCTGGCAATGTAACCCCAGTAGAGCGGTAGGTACTGCATATCTGTTCACTCAAGTATATAAAAGTATATTAAAAAGAAAATAGCCCAGTGCCTTATAGGCAGTTTATTCCTCAAGGCTCTTGTGTTTTACGTGTGCCGCTGCATTCAAAATGACGCTTGTGTGCATCTGTGCAGAGGTAGAAGTAGTATCCTTGTGCAGCCTATTACAGTAAACGGTCCCCCCACCTGTTTCCTAATATCCAAGCAACTCTAACCTTTACAAAGTCATGTTCCAATTACATTTAATTACAAATCACTGTCAGCTGGGCCTGCACTTGCTATGATAGTTGCTGTTTACAGGCAGCATGTACTGTGCACTAAGTAAACTTATTAGTTCAGTAACAGACTTGGAACCAAAAGCAGTTTTATGACTTGTCTGGTTTCAAAATACCACACAAATGTCAAATTTGAAGCAGGAGCTTCACAGCATATTGTATCACTATTGCAAAGTAGTTAGCTCTATCACATTGTCTCATACCCTACCATGTGTCTTTGGTAATTGTCCAAGGCAAAGTGAAACGGACCTGAACCTACCTGTAACCCAACACAACCTGCTGCCTTTTACCATATGTTGCAGCTCAGCGAGCTTAGCCCTATGGCCCTGTCAGATACCTTATTCTTAGAAATGAGATGTCTCTGTTGAAAGACTTTCTCTCCCATTCTATTAACCGCCTGAAAAAAAAAACACAACAATGGCTCTATTCCCTTATCTCATGCTAGATCAACAAACTGTGTCGTCCACCCATATCAGATTGTTTAGCCCCTATGAGCACGTAGCCTTACCTGGTTCAGATTACAGCGTGTTAGAGGGGGTGTTGATGTGCCGTGTCATCAGCCAGGACAATGACATGCCCCAGTGCAGCAGACGTGTACAGTAAATATAGATAGTTACTATGGGTTCTGCATGAAGTATTCATCTCATTTTGGTTAGTGATTAATTATTGGATGTCTTTAAATGCAAATACCTACTCAACAAATCACATGGCAGCAATGTGACCACAAAAGGTTCCATGCTGTGACAGCAAGGATGCATTCTTCTTTCTTTATTTTAATGTTATATTTTTGGCGGCAATGGTTAGATTAGTTTTTGGTGTGGATCTGGAACTCCATCTGGAATCAGGGTTGTTTTTAAGGCAAGATAGGGCCAAATATTCTAACCCCAGGCTTAAGGCAAGCCCATTTAACAAAAGTTAAATGTTACTCTCTGTGGCATTGAGTTGCTGGAATGTTATTTGTTGAGTAGAATAGGCTGTGTTCATGTGTTTACAATGAACACAGCCTGAACTGAGATCGAAGCAGTTCCCACGTCCTTCCGAGCAGACCAGAACACTCTTTACACACCACACACAGCAGAAATATCTGATTAAGATTATCTTTAGTGCCATTACGATAATCGGAGGGTCCTTAAGATTGTTGGAAGGGGAGAATAGGGTCAAAAATTTGCACAATTATCTTGTCGTGTGAACCAGGCATTAGAGGTTGGGGTTCTTGAAGATCACTGTACACAAAGGTTAGTGGTCTTGAATTTATGGTGGCCTCTATTTCTGACAATAGAGAAGTCAACTCTTCAACACTCAAAGACGCTCTCCCCATTACTCTATTAGACACCCTTTTACAGAGCGAACTAATCTTTCCCAAAAACCTCCCCACCAAGGTGCTTGTTCTGCTATGAATTTCCACACAATTCCCCTTTCAGAAAATATTCTAACATTTCTGGCTCTTTCATAGACTTCCATAGTTCCTTTAGGTCTTGATCAGCTCATGTGAAAGTTTGTGCATTGTCCGAATAGATGGATAGTAGAAAGACCTCTCCTGGAAATGAATCTCTTAAACGCTAGAAGGAAGCTTTCTGTCAATAAATTGGATACCAGCTCCAAATGTACAGCACATGTCACAGCACATGTGAAAAGTGCTATATAGGCTTTCTCCACAGTGTTCTTGCCCTTTACAAATAGCGGGCCTGCTATGATTCTGTGACTCTGTCTTTTGGCAGGGGTGCTGTTGTCTGATGTGCTGCCTTCACTCTAAATTGTTTACAGATAATTCAGTCTGAGATACATTTTTTGACTAACTGCCTGGCGTGGGGAATCCAGAATTTTTTCCATAGCTGTACAAGAGTATCTCTTATACCTGAATGCATGACTTTGTCGTGGCTGTATTTGATCATCAGGTTTGCAAATCTGTGACTAGATGGTAACAGCCATGGGTGCTGCTCCTTGAAACTCATGTCTGACTGATGCAACCTTCCACCTACACAGATTAGGCCATCTTTGTCCAAACAGGGTTTAAAGTCTCTGATTTGTGGCTGCTGTCTGCGTTTGCAGTTATGCTACTGCTCCGTACGCCTTTTCACTCACATCTGTAAATACATGGAGAACTTGCGACTGCTTGTCTGACAGTTGACCTGTTCCATACCACCTGGGAATGACTACTTGGTGGATCTGAGGTAGCTCCATGCACCACTGTTGTCATGCTTGTGAGGTCAGGAGGCAGCTCATCAGCCCACCTAAGGCCCTGTCACCACATTTCTTGAAACAGACATTTAACCCATTTCTTGTGTGAAATCAAGGTTATTGTTTGACCACTTGATTCTGAGTTCAGTACAGTTTGTAGTCCACTTACACATGTTCATGTTGGCAGCGGCCATAATTTCTCTTGCACCTGTTGTAAGTTCATAGGCTTCTTCAACATTGTTTGAGCTGGCAATCAGGTCGTCCACATAAAGTGAGTCTTTCATAAGATTTACAGTGTGCGGTTGTTCAGTTTCATATTTCTGCAGGTGATGTCTGATTGTGGCTGCAAGTAAGAATGGACTTGAGGTTACTCCAAACACCACACGTGTCTCCATACTCTCAGCAACTGGTGGTCCTGTAAGCCACAAAAATCTCACAGCATCTTTGTCACTTTCAGCAATAGATATCTGTAGGAAGGCTTTGGTCATTTCTGCTGTGAAGGCTACAGGATGTTGTCTGATTCTGAATAAGATGCTCATTAAATCAGGGTTACGTTTTGGGCTGTCATTTAAAGAGGGAGAGCAATCTTCGTGTGACGAGGCGTCAAACACTACTCTTAACCTTGTCGTTACTTTGTCCTCCCTAATTACAGCATGGTGAGGTAAGTAGTGTGTTACATTGTTCATTGTCCCTGCTCAACGGCTGTTCTCTGGCACATCTTCACATATTCCCTGTTTCATATATTCTTCTATTACATCATTATACCTTTTGAACAGTGTCACATCAGATTTCAATTTTCTTTTCAGAGTTTCAAACCTTTTCTGGGCAACTTTCATATTGTCTGGGAATTAGGGTTGCCACCTATGTCTGACAAAAAACCTGGACATTTTGGCAACCCAATTGACCCTTTTGCTTATAAGCAGCGGTGCCCTTCACACATCTAACCCAAGACAAAAATTGCCCTTCTACAACGAAATTGGACATAACCTTGTGATGGCGCTATATTAGTTTTGCTTTAAGTGATTAATGTCAACGGATGTCTTTACTAGTATTATTAATATTATTTTGCTCTCATTAGTAATATAATTTTGATACTATTCTTTTGCCAGTTATTTGTTTAGTTAATTGCTTTACATAATATGTCTAGTAATAGTATAGTCTATTATTTTGGCTTATTTTATACAGTTTTTGGTTATAGACACCTGGGGGTCTTAAAGTCACATTTTATTAAACTAAAAATTATAAACTCAGGACAGGAATAACTGAATCTGATAAATGTAGCATATAAAGTTTTGTCACTGATATTTACAACATTCCATCATTTCCTAAAACTGCTGATTATTAAGGATTATAATAGGCCTACTATATTTATATGGGGGCGGCAGTAGCTCAGTTGGTAGAGACGCAGTTCATCACCAAAGCTCAGTATTATTTTAGTAACATTGGTGATTGACAGGAGCTCCATGGTAACGCTCAGGGGAGGAGCTTGTGAGACTTCGACAAAGTCAGCTTTCCTTGCGGCTCACAACAACAAACTACTTTATGAGAGACAAAAACAGTGCAAACAGGTACAAAACTCTAATTGTTATGTCACTAAGGCTAGAGTTCTTTTGATCCCCGTTACACACACCAAGAAACAGCCAGACTCAGACCGGTTTAGACAATATTTATTTAAAAATAAGGATAAAATAGTTGAAAAATGAACTTAAAAGTCAAAATTGGGCCCAATAAAAGTCAGCTAAAAAAGCTAAAAGGGAATAAAAAGTACTGGGATTGGACCACTGGCGTGTCCCCTCAGTCTGTGCACTGGCCGCTCCTGCACTGTCGCCACGTGCTCCGGCTCACTGTCTCTGGAGGCCTGTAGAGATGGCCTCCGTCACACAATGACAGAGAGCCTCGTCGCGCTTTCTCAGGGGACTTCACTTGTCTGTGTGTTATAATCGCATCTGCTGCCCCTTGCACTCGCTGCTGTCTCCTCCACCCATCCCCGAGGAACTATAGGACAGGTAGCAAGGGAAACAACTCAACAATCCGCGTGTTCACAGTTCCTCACGCACACAAACAATATCAATAGGGACGCTTCCCTTCACTTATCTCTGTTTGTGTATTGTATTCACGTCAGATGCGCCTTGTGCTCGCCGCTGCCTTCTCCTCCTCTCATCTTCACGAGGAACTGTGGGACAGGTAGCAAGGGAAATGACTCAGCAATCTGCGTGTTCACAGTTCCTCACACATACACACAACCAATATCCACAGGGACATGTTCCTTTACTTATCTCTTAAACGCATGTCCAACAATCCTCCAGTGCATGTCCCTCCTTTCCACATGCGGGGCGGGGCTTCCGGGTTCTCCTTCGCGAGTCCAGCATCCGGTCCTCCCCTTTGCCTACACTGCTAGCCATTTTAACAGGTGAATGGGGCCTACTAACAAATAGGGGATAGTCTGGAGATAGTAGTTCGACTCAGTCCACCTCCGCCGACACAACAAAAAGCAGTCCATGTAAATAACACTAACAGAACACATAACAGAGCAAATCATAAACACTAGATTGATAAAACAAACATGCAATTTGGTAGGTGGTGAAGTGTTGTGGTAAAAGAGGGAACCCCATGACAGTTATTAAGTTGCTTGTTTTCGGTTTAGTTCATAGCTCCTGCGCGTGGATCTGCATGTCATTAAAATGCCATAGGCATATGACTTTATTTGGAAAGGCAGGGCTCCGTGATCTACCCGCACTACCTTTACGATCGTGATCGTGATTGAGGGGTTGACGACCACTGCTCTAGAGCCAGTAAGCTTGCGCACGAGTCATCTGTACAGCAAATAATTTGCATCATTATGTGTAGTGGATAAACATAAACTACAAGCAACACAATAGATTAAACAGAAATACAAATTTTATGCATCATAGAAAAACTGCGACATTCAGTGTACCGGGACAATATTTTTTTTCCCCGGGACAGACCATTAAAAAGAAGGACAATCAGGTGAAACAGGTGGCAACACTACTGGGAGTTCTGGTGTATCCTGGCGCCAAGATAACGCCACTTCACAACGCCCATCAATGAATCTGACTGACGTGTCAAAGCTCTCTTTGGCCCTTGTGTCATTAGGTGTTTCTTCACTCTTACTGGAGATGCCCAATGAGTCAGTTTCCCAAAATGCTCGTAACTGATTTGAGACCTCTATTGTATTTTCACTTACTCCAATGTTCATGCATGCAGCTGCAGTCATGCTGGACATGACGACTGGTCCTTGAACTGCCCAACGAAATTTGGTTTCCACAGCCACCAAGGCTTCTGACAGTCTTTCAGTTTTGCCTGTGACTACTCTCCAATAGTAATCCACTCCAATCAACACTGACAATTCCAAATCATCCTCGTTACCTGCTGACACGTCTGCAGCTGGTAGCCCCTTTACCTCCAGCTGCTGTTGGATGTGTTCACTGGAGACCTTCATGACAGCAGTGCATAACTGTGATGTTTGAACAGCTTCAGTCTCGATTTTTTGTTTTGTATTTCGGACATTCTTCAGGACTAATTTTATTACATTACATTCTGTGGTCACTGGGGTCTTTGATCCAAATGTGTGGAGATTCAATGTCTCTTTTTTCAGTCCTGACAATTTTAGATCCTTCACTTGTTTCTCATGGACAAAACAACTCGGACTTCCACCATCTATCAAGCAGGGCAGTTTTTCTTCCTCCAGGTCCTTCGATCCTCGCTGTCATGGTTTGCAACAGTACAGTGTGACTCTTTTCAGGACCTTGCTTTGCTGCATGAGGAATGACTGAGGAAACTATAGCGTCACTCGTGTCCATATTAGCATCTGTTTTTTCTGTCTCTTCACCTTTGTCGCACACTACAGCATGGTGTCTCCTTCCGCAAATGATGCATGTCACATTTTTTTGCTCTGCAGTCCTTATAGCAATGTGTCTGGGTTTTAGGCATATGAAACATCTTCCCAATTTCTTAAATTTTTCCTTTCTTCTAGTGACTGTATCATCGGTACACTGTTCTGACTTAGGGATTGTACTGTTACAGAATAAACAACTGGGAACAAAGGGTGCATTTGAACTTCCTGTATGCAGCACTGCGGCTGATGGCACATTAGCTCTTTTCCATTTTTCTTTGTTTGCTGACTCTAGTTTGCAGTGCTGCTTCTGAGTTGCTTGGACTTGCCAGGGCTGGGTACTGAGATTTTTTCAATACCAGTACTAACCCAATACCTGGTTTTCAATACTGGTACCTTAACAATACTTTTTCTGGCTATGTAACAGTGACACTGGCCCTCTCATCCTGTGACCCACGATCAGCGCGTTAGCTTCCATTTACTTTTGAGTAAAAGAACAAACTGACGTGGCTGCATCTACTTACATTCATTGAAATAATTGCCATCTTTGCACTGGCCTTTTATAACTGTACATTAACAATTTCAGAAACTGAAGAAAAATATTTACATTTATCATCATTACTCCCACTCAAATACAGTTGAAAGTATTGGCACCCCTTGGAAATACTAGGATTTTTGCATGATTTGGTCGTAAAATGTGATCTGATCTTCATCCAAGTCACAACAGACAAACAGTCTGCTTAAACTAATGCTGCAAAAAAAATACATTTTTTCATGTTTTTATTGAGCATTTATGTAAACATTAACAGTACAGGATAAAAAAAGTATTGGAACCTTTGGATTTAATAACTGGTTGATCCTCCTTTGGCAGCAATAACCTCAACCAAACATTTTCTGTAGTGAAGATCAGACCTGCCTAGCGCTCAGGAGGAATTTTGGACCATTACTCTTTACAAAACTGGTTAAGTTCAGCAATATTCCTGGGATGTCTGGTGTGAATTGCTCTTTTGAGGTCATGCCACAGCATCTCAAAAGGATTGAGGTCAAGTGTCTGGGCCACTCCAGCGTATTTTCTTCTGTTGAAGCCATTCTGTTGTTAATTTGCATCTATGATGAGTCAGTGTCCTGTTGCATCACCCAGCTAACCCAGTATTGAACCTTCTCCATTTACAGACAGTCGCTCATACCGTGGACTTATGAACAGCAATGCTCTTAGAGATACTTTTGTAACCCTTTCCAGCTTTATACAAGTCAACAATTCTTACACGTAGGTCTTCTGAGAGCTCTTTTGTACGAGGCATGGTTCACATCAAGCAATGCTTCTTCAATGGCAAACTCAAAACTGGGTGGCATTTTTTATTGGTCAGGGCCACTTCAAGCCACTCCTCCAATCTTCTCACACTGATTGGACCCCAGGTTGGCTGACACCTGACTCCAATTAGCTCTTGAAGAGGTCACTAGCCTAGAGGTTCCAATACTTTTTCTACCATGTACTGTGATTAACATTTTTACTCCAAAAATGTATTTAATAGGATTTTATTTAGGAGTGCCAATGCCACCATAGTCTCAACAGAAATCTGTGGGAAATACTGGGTTAGCTCATGTTTTTTTCACAGATCAGTCTTATTACAATATTTTATTAGGTAAATAAGCAGTTTTTTTCTCAAATGTCAGAAAAAAAACTCTAATGTTGAATTTTTACATTTACACACTGTTTTTTTTTTTTTTGTTGTTGTTTGTTTTTTGTTGTTGCCCAGTGTATCAAAACATGAATGTTGCCTCCACCTACTGGCCTATTGCTGGTACTCCATGTCACATCTTAACTCCATTGCCTCTATTTGTAATTGTTTAAAAGTACCACTTTTCCATGTTCTTAACAAACTCCCCAGAGTGACCAACAAAGGTGGTTTTCAAATGTGTTTTCACCTTTTTCATAATAAGAGTACAGTACATCCAGCCACCCACAGCTCTCCTGGGGCTTAGTGGTGAGTCACCAGTGCTTCAGGCTGACAGAGTGCACTGCCCTCGGCTTCTACACTCTAAAAATGTGAGATAATAGTCTACTACAGTGCCAAACTGAAAATGAAAGCTACCTAGGTTCACTTTTTTTGCAGCCTCTGCCAAATGCAAAATGTAGTTATGCTTCCAAGCACCTGCATTTGTACTCTGCAGTAGGTCACTCTGATTAGTCACTTGTTTTAATAAAACAAATTATTAATTATTTTATTGAATGTTATAGTGTTAAAATTATATAAGAAGCAATATGGATATTAAGATATGATATTCTGCAATGTATTTGCAATATATCCTGAAGCCCTTACCTTTGCCCTGTGGCAAATGA
Source organism: Bostrychus sinensis (assembly GCA_020698575.1). NCBI lineage: Eukaryota > Metazoa > Chordata > Actinopteri > Gobiiformes > Eleotridae > Bostrychus > Bostrychus sinensis. Next base: position 28,870,458 of record CM036247.1, on the reverse strand, counting down.
AGTCTTTTTGTGTCCTTTTGCTATGTTTTTGCACTTTAGCCTAGTCTTGTCAGATATGCATTAAATGCTACAACAGTGACATGACAAAACTTGTCACACCACCTACTGGGAAGTTTTTTATGTAAATCAATCAGCGCTCACAAAACACAGGTAAATGTATTTAATGGAACTGAGAGTTTCCATGGAAACGGGGGAATGTCAGGTTGTTATGTCAAGGATTATTGAGGACTGCGAGGCGACCTAGGGCCAGCTGCATTCTGCAGAAGTAATGCATCAGAACAGAGGATAGCTGCTCAGACAACCAGGGAACACACTAAACACTGAGCCATCCATCACACAGGGCTCTCTGCAGGTTTCCTTTGCAAAAATCCATTCCCAAAGCCATCCTGCTGTTGTTGATAATGATGTTGGCAGTCTTACCTGAGAAGCTTTGACTGTGAGAAATGATAGCAGTATTAAGGCAAAGAGTACAGGATGCAGCTGAGTAATGGCTGGTACAGCAACAAAAACAATATATATATATATATATATATAACATGGTTAATTCCTGCATTTTTTTCCTCAGTTTCTAGACCACCTTCTGACTGGAATTGAGGACATTTGTGGTCACTATGGACATCAACATTGGAAGGACAAGTATGAACTTAAAACCTAACTTTTAACATTTTAAATAACTAATTTGGTTACATTAAATATAACATATAAAAAGGCGCATTGAATGTTAAAATAATGTAATTATATGGCACTCACTTAAAAAAACATCTTTGACTCATTTTGAAGTATCTAGCCTAGGCAGCCATCGTAAGTAAGTTAACTATTCTATATAAGATTACATCTGTGTCTTATTGTCTCTAAATTACCTCTAAATGCAAATTGAAAACTTAAAACCAATCAGATAAACCGTGCATCACATAAAACACACCCCATTTTATATAATATATAGATATAAACAGTTCTTGGTCTGGATTGATTTTAGTTCAGATGGAAATCTACTTGACTTCTCCTGGCTGGCCAAGTTACAGTGTTGATTTTGCAACACTACAAGCTACTTTTTTCTTTGACAAAGCCTCTGAGGAGCCTCAGCTCATTGCCTTTTACCACAAGTTGTGGTATGTGGATGTATGTATTGATGAGTCTGCAAGTAGTGTGAATCAATATCATCACTCATACACAATTACACATAGCAGTAATGCAAAACCTAACTGGTACATGAGCCCTCTTCCATGTTTTAGTTGTCCATGTTTAAGATGCGCTGTGTTTGTTAATAAATAAATATCTTCTTTAGTTGATATATTGATATGCTGTATACTAGCAGATTTGAATCAAGTGTTTAAGACTGTAATTATTTTCCTAATTTTTCTTTTTATTCCCGTCTCATTTCTCCAGCTGCATTCTTACAACCGACACACTCTGGTGGTTGATCCTTTTGAAGATGGCTTTAATGATGTTCTTCTCAGGAAATGCAAGATGATGGAGAAAAAGGTGCGAAAATTAACCTACATTGTCCCGAGAAGGCTCTCAACAGTGTTAGATCAGGATATGTGAATATTTGAACATGCTATACACACTCTTTGTATTTTTTGTCATTTATTGATATTTAAATAGCCTCTCTGGCAAAATAGTAGTTTAACTTATTTAGGGTATATCAAAAATTACAGCAAAACTATCTTTGTTTAGGCAATGCTTGTCAACAAAGAGTAAATGTCATTCACATGGTTATAGCAATATAGATAATGTGAAAGTCCCTTACAGATCTGTTGTTTATTAGCATTATTTTAGATGTTTTTATTTAAAGGTGTCTATAACTGAGTTGAAAGTAAAGTAAACCAAAGATGAAACTGCATATATTATGGGGCCACTTATTGTGGGGCCACTTAAGAGAAATGTGTGACAGGACAGTCTTAAATACATCATTAACAAAACAAACATTTGTATTATCTTTGCTGCTCTTACATCGACATAACCTTTCCGGTTTTCCCAGATAAAAGAGATGAATAACTATCTGACTGTGCCGGCTGCTCCTCCTGACTCCCCAACCATGTGTAGAGCCAGACTGGCCTCAGGTAAACATGCCCTTCTTTGCTTTCACTAAATGCTAACATTTAACATTTACAGTGAGGTACCATGAGAGACAGCAGGACGGATTCCTCTCTCACTGATGGATTTGATTAGTTAAAACAAACGAGGCAGCGCTCTAAAAGTCACTGTAAAAACAAAGTTCCAGCTGTATCCTTTCAGTCCATTAGGCCATGTTTTCCTTTTAATGGAAATGTGTTTGCATGAGCCAGACTCCATGTAAACTAGTGTGTGGTTTTTATTTTAGGCAGAGATACTGATTTCAAACCTGCTGAACAGCAGAAAGCGAGCATAATGGGTTCAGGTATGTAGTGAGCATAGAGCAGATGCATTATGGTAACCCAGAAGCAACTTCTAACATGCATGCATCACCTTTAATACTGTGACATTCATCTATTATCATTACTAATGAGAGGACTTGGTGTCATTACTTAAGAAGATTAATTTCAATGACTTGTATTCTATGGGTTTTCTGTTATTTATCAGTTTAATTGTGTTTTGTGACTATAGGCAGCATGATGATCAAAGCCTGTGTTCAAATATGGTGAAACAAAGGCTTTTTCACACAGAAATTGAAAAAAAAAACAAATATCTATTAACGACAATTTATGCCTTATTACTAATGTTATTCAAGGTAATTGTGACTAAAAATAAGTGAGTGAATATCAGAAATAATTTATAATTGGTGCTTGACCAGAAGCAAGGTGCTGAGTTGTAGATTGTATACTGTACATAAATTCCTATACATCTTTTAGTTAGGATATCCTAGCAAAATGCTCATTATCTTCATCCATCCATTAATTAATAAATACATTTTTATTATTAATTCTTAATTAATTCTTAATTCTTATTCATTCTCATTTTTCATAGAGCATTCATATTACAATAGGATATTAGCAAATTTTCTTATTATTCTAAAAAGAAAAAAAATCCATATCCTCTATTAAAACGATGTGGATCCTGGTTTGGAACGAGTTAAGTGTGAAAGTGCTTCAAAAATGGAAATGTTTCACCAGCCTTGCATTGTAAATAGTGCTTTTGTTTTGTGAATGGTTTTGTTTATGCACTTGATGGCATGATATAATGTTTTTTTTTCTTTGAGTATAAAGTCAGTTGATTTTTAGTAAACATAACATCCTTACAGACCCACAGGCCTACAGCATGAAGCCCACAGCAGACAATGTGCCTACCATCCAGGTAGACTTGGCCTCCCCCCAGTCTCCAGATTCTGTGAACCTCATGGACGAGCTGAAAAAAGATGCAGGGAAGCCAGACGAGGATGAGGGGCTAATAATGAAACCTTCAGGGAAAAAACCAGAACAGTCGGACCGGGATCAACAGAAACTCACGAGGTGTTTGAGTGACCCTGGTCCTGGCGCGGACGAAGATGAGGACGAACCCTTCCTGCCATAGAACGCATAAGGAATGGTCTGTTTGATGCTCTGAATCATATTGTTGGTCTGGTAACCAATCAAGCCAAAACTGCTAATGCTGTATGAACTGTTTTGAAAAGAGCCACTAGTTTTTTGTCTTTACTCTTGTCTGTCAAAGATTGAGGGGTACATTGTTGGAAAGAACTATGCATTACCAAAGGTTTGGTACTGTTTTCATATCAGTCTGTCATCTGTGCTCCTAATTATATTGCGTTCACATTAACTGCTGTAGTGGTTCAGGGTGGCACCACTTTCAATACAAACTGCTGGATATCCAGGCATATAGAGTGTAGCTAGTTCGACTATTTTGCCTTATTTTGCGTCTAATTTTTTCACTCTGTGCAATCTGTCTGTCCTAATTAAAACTTGTTTGATTTCAGGGGTGTTTGTTAACAGATGTTAGGTTTTCTGTTCCAAGCCAGTGCTGGGGGATGTAGCTGAAGGTTATTTGTTGGGAAAAGAAACACACTTTTTCTAGTTGTGCTTACAGACTTGTGGCCTCAACCCTTACTCTTGCATAAGGGTTTTGTGTTGGAGCTGGTTAAATCCAACTATAATACTAAAACAAGAAGAAACACAGACACGTTAAATGGTTTACTTGCAAGGAGAGCAGACAGAGATGAAGACCCAGTGACATGCACCGGGGACATTCCCTCCATGTGCTCTGGGCTCCCTGTCGCTCTCATGCTTTTTATTAAACATCACGCCCCTGATTACATGCACCGTCTCTGTCCGATAAGGGAATTGGGGAACTAGGACAGAGACAGTCATCAACTCTACATATGATAATTTAACATAACAACGCTGGTTATCAGTTCTGAGGCCGCACTTTCTTATCCAGTGGTCATTCTTCTGCGGCCATGCCATGCTTAATCTATACGGTCAGTATAGATTAAGCAGTCATTCGTGCGTCAGCATTATCTTACTGGAACACTCTGTAACTCAGCACATGATTAATACATTCATAACACACATATTGTACTTAGGATTTAAGAGACATATAAAAGTAGATAACTTATATACACATTTCTCTAACATTTCCCTCCTGTTTATCAACTTTTATTTTATCATCTCATAACCACTTCTAGTAGATTTTTAATTACGGAATCATTGTGTTTTACACTCAGAATGGTGTTTAGACATTGTCTTCATTGAAAAGTTCTGCTATCATAGTCTTTTTGTTAAATGCGCAAGATGAGTCTGGTTGTTGTTCTTCAGTTGCAGTAACAACCTGTGAGGTGTGTGCTCTGCTCGTTGTGAGATGTATGTGTATTGTGAATTCACCGGAGCGAACACAGGCGGCGCTAGGCTCACACCTGTGTCCGTGCAGGTCAACGCAGCCTGACTGTTGTGAGAGTCAGTGAGTGGTGATCCTTTTGGTCAGTGTTGATGTCCTCAACGTCCAGAGAGGAAGGTTGTTGCTTGTCTCCGACTGATGAGAAGTTGTCCCCTGGCTCAGGGACTGTTTGAAGCGGCTGGCATTGATCCAAGTGGAAGTTGTAGAAGCCGGAGATGGAGCAGAGGTTGTTGTGGAGAGTTGAGGCCCTTCTTAAAAGAGCCAGTGTTGTCCAGGTGGCTCAGTTGGTCAGCTGTGATGTTTCCAGTACAGGCAGAGCTTTGGGCCCTGCCTGTTTTCCCTCAGCACTCTCCCATTGTGTTATCTACTTTTCCAGAGTGGAGGTAGGAGCAGTGATACCTCACAGCATTCATTTAGGAAACATGTTTTTGGTAAACGTATTATCTGGGACCTGCTGAGAGAAAATAGAGGAACACGTTGCACACAAAACAATGCCATCCCCTTTTTTTTTTTTTTTTTTTTTCTTGGGATGGTCTCGTGTCTGGACCATGATCTCTGATTTCAATTCTCTCATGGATTTTTTGTAAAGTTGTAATTTGGCAAAATAAGTTAGACTCACATAGATGGCACATAAAAGCATCAAATATGATAAGGCAATCTGAAATAATTTACCAAAGGTGTTATAGTTACCACATCCATGTATTTTCCTTGGATTTTCCTTAGTTCCTTGGATGTTACACACTTTTCTGAAGTGTGCTTGTTCCATATTTCATATTGTTCCATATGGGTTTGTATCAGCTCAGTCTTTTGTTCCATTTGTATTGCTTTTAGGTGATAGTTCAGTCTGTGGAGGGAAATATCAACATATACACACCACAACTCTTCTCCTAGAGTTGTTTTCAGTGGGTTCAGATCCAGTTTGTTGGATCCTTATTATCTTTATTAAACACCTGTTAAAACCTGTTAATTTCAGAAATATCAACATTTTGGATCATAACAACACAAAGAGTGATTAAAGTTCACATATTCACATTCACCCAGACATTCACACAGAAAGTGTTATTAAACCTGGTCAAGTCCACATCAGAGTTTGGTCAGTCCCAAAAATGTATTTTACCATTCCCCTTTCATTTTTGTGCCCAATTTTTAAGAATGACGTCATGTTAACTCAAACATTTTGTTGCATTATTGCTGAGGCCAGGAAGTATCCTGTCTGTGATCACATGCCCCCAGAAGGTCACCACTGTTTCAGATGAGCAGAGTTTCTAATTCTTGTTGCAACAAGTTCAATACACCTTTGAAATAAAACAGAAAATGCTTCCTAAATTAGTTATTTTACACTTACAGAAATACACAGAGTTCTCAATAAATGCAGATTCCTTACCCCAGCTGCAGGTGTTGTGTGTGTGCTTTTACCTGCATTATGTGCTGTGGACAAGATTTCTGTACATAACCTGTCAACCCTTTTGTGTACCACTTTTGCTTGAGTGCTGTTAACATCCCCCCTTTTGACACATGGACCATCCCATGTGTTAATTTGGCCCGATTTTTTTTTCTAAAAATTGTTATGAAGGCAAGGCTGGAATTCAGGCCTCTACTAAAGATCATCATGTTGGGTTGGTATGCAGACAAGGAGGGGCGGAGCTTGTAAATTAACCCGTCTTGCCATTATTGTTACCAACGACAAGACATTGACATGACAGGACATTGGACAAACAGACAAAGACAAAGAACAGAGACACAAACAACAAACAAACTCAGAGTAGCACTAGTATTAAAAAAATAATAATAAAAATAAATAAAACATAACAAAACATCTTCGACCATTACTGTCCCATCTAAAAAGAGCAAGCTAAACCCTCTCAGTCTAACGTGTTTCTACTCCCATCGTACAGGTTATCCGTTGTAACCTGGGGCTTTTGAGCTTCTCCCACGTCTGACTACATGACCGCAAATGGCAACACTTAATGCCATGGTGATATAGTTGTACAAAAAAAAAGTACTGGAGAATTTTCACAAAGCAGTATTACTCCTGCCTCCCTTAGAGCATTAAAACTGGAGTAATGCCAACAATAGCTTCTTGTTTTAAGGGGTTCTGGTGCTGGTATGGCCTATAAGTAGATTTAGGGGTGATCACCACTGGTTCATAATCTTTGATCAAACCAACATCGTATTTTACTTTTTGCCCACAGGTCCTGTGAAACTGCTTTTAAAGCAGGGATGGCTGCAGCCTCAGAGTCAGAGAGAAAGAGGAGGAGGAGGTGCTGTTTTGATAAGCGTCATGTTTATCTGACACCAGAGACACAGAGCAGTCTGAGTGTAACACAGAGGTGAAAGGCATTCTGTTTGCTTCAGCACAGAAGAGAATGAGACCCAGGGTCAGAGGTGGGGGCCCAGTCTGTGACTCGTGTGATGTGCAGTGCAGGTCATCCTCATGCATATAAGTAGTTCCCTCAGGAGACACCTGGTTTGTGCCATTTTGATTAGGTCTGTAGTAATTGGAGTTGGTGGCAATTTCCATTGCTATAAATATAAAGGAGTCCCAGTTCCCAACCTGACTCCTGTGAATATGTTGTTATTGGCCAAATGATCAGTTGTTACAACCTGAGGACCTTCTGGTGTGGAGATAAGGCAAATGTTTAATCTGCACATCAGATCTCAACGCAGAAAATTAACTGGACATAATGTGGAAAAATGGAAAAGAGCTTAAAGTTTTGCCTGCAGGGTCTGAGCATTAAAATGGAGACATATTGCTCTCGCACAGTGTCACCAGAGGCACTGACAGAGTAAAACATAACAACCACTCATTTTGGGAGATTTCTTTAAGACTAGCCTTTTGACCACAAAATTAGTGCCCCCTGAATCAACAAGAAACATATATATATATTTTTTTTCCATTCAATTCAATGGTATATCCTCGTAAGGCTGTATTTGTCAATGAGACCAGACTTGCATAAGTTGTAGCTGCTGGCTTAGTCTTATTCTCCAAATAAGTGTCTGCTTGTGAAACCAATGTGTGTGTGTTAGCAGGAAGCAGTTCTTCATTGCAGAGCTACAGATGTGAATGTGTGTGTGTTGTGGGTGCAGTACCTTCCTCTGGGTGACGTCTCCTCGGTGCGTCTCTCACCGGGCCTGTCCTCGCTGCCCAGTCAGTCTGACCCCTGGGGAGCACTCAGGAGAGGTCCTTCACTGTATCTTTGTGGACGTCTCACATCCAGTGTCCAACTAATACAATCTCAGTCCAGTGTCCAGACTGTCCTCAGGTGTACCATACGTTGTCTTGGCCTCTATTTTGTCCTTGGTGGACCCTCTGTCCTCTGTTCCAGTGACCACGACCCTTGCCTCGGCCACGTCCTTGTCCCAGGCATCTGCTCTCTGCATCCAGCTGCATGGTCAGAGCAGCTGTGTGTAAGTCCTTGTTGATGCTGTAATTGCCATTTCCTCACACTGGCAACTTGGACCATTGGACATTGTGAGGAGGAGCCCAGTTCACAGAGTGCAGCTTTAAGGCCCGACAGAAACTTGCTTTCTTATGTGATGGGTGCTACAGTCAGTTCAACTCATGTTTAAACTGGTGGACTGGGCTTCCTGTTCTTTTTGTTCTGAGTCCGATGACTTGGGTGGCTGCAGATGGAGCTGTAGCTTGGCCTGATGGTGTAGGTGGATCGTGTCGGCTTTTGGTCTCACTGGCAGGTCACTGGAGGAATCTGGCTCGACCTCGGCTGTTATCTCTGGGGCCGCTCAGGCTGCTGCTGTTGTTGCTGGGGACTGACAGTGGGCAGGAGTCCAGGTCCAGGTGGAGTCCCACCGTGGAGAGGTCTGGAAAAACAGAGGAAACACAGGCAGCAGTATCTGATCTCCTTTTTTTTTTTTTACATGTTATTCACATTTCAAAACAATTTTGTGTTCTTGTACTTTCTCTAAATCAGATTTCCTTTGCTTTTTATTCTTCCGCTTGTTATCAAAATTGTTTTCAATTTTTTGAATTACAAGAAAACATTTTAAATATTCTGTATAGTGTATCCTCTTTCAAGCATCAGTTGAAGAAGTAAGAAAAATGAGATTACAGTGACACAAAGACCTACTATAACCTACAAAGATTGACTTTTGCTTGACACTCACTCAACTCTTTGTCAGACTCACCCTCCATTGTTGCGGTCCTCTCCACACACACTGACCACAATTTAGTTTAGCCAATAGCAGAAATTTGAATAAACAGGTTTTCTGCTCACCTTTTAGTAGAGGCCGCCCGGGTCAGTGGGAGGAGAAGTTCGCTGCAATGACGATGGTTGACTGGCGCCTCTTTTTTCCCATGGACTTCTGGCCACGACTTTAGTACTTTCAAATTATGCGAACTTCTGGCCGCGGTGTAGACTTCAGGCTACTTTTGGTGTCGAATAGAACAGGCTTCAGGCTGTTCTGAGTACTCTTTTTACGCCGGCGGTTGAGGTGACTTCAGGCCTCCAGGGCTCTAACCCTGTTTTCTTGTTGACCTCATCACGTCGGGGTCACCATAATGACGCGTTCTTTTTCTAATCAATAAAGACTCCAATCAGTTTCTTTTAGCTTTTTGTCTTTTTATTTTCATAAGCCAAATTACAGAGCTCTGGGTTGGATCTGTCCCTACCGCCTACGTCTTACTCAGGGCTTACGCTGGGCGTCCAACAATGACCGTCCCTATCACCCTGAATATATACCCAGGCTCAACTTCATACCACCCACTCCAGATATGGGCATAGTCCAGGATCTGAACCAGTTCTCAGGCAAAGCAGTGCGAGTTGTAAAGGAGGGGTTGTTATCATTAGCAGAGAAGTGCAGGTTGTAAGGGAAGGGGCTGTTATCGTTTCTGCTCTCCCATGAAGGCCGCATCGCCCGCACAGATTGTTCTCTTGCACTTGTTGTGACGTCTTGAGTTCTGGGTCAGATCCTGGTCACATGATTAGATACATTTCATTATATTTCATTATATTTCATTATATTTCATTATATATTTGATCATGTTAAAATCACATACAACATTCCCCCTTTTGATTATAATAAAACCCTGTTTATAATAATCAATAAATAAAGTTAATGACAGCAGCATGTATTTTTCTCGTAGCTGCGCCAGCTCTATTGTGCTGAGTTTACCATTGAAGTTATATTTTTCTATCCATTTGCGGAGATATTTATTTAATTTAGGGTCATGGTTTTTTACTACTTTGTAATCTTTGTGTTTTAGTTGTTCCGGGTCGGCCGCCCTTTTTCCTGATTGTTTCCCATTTTTATAATTTAGTTCCTCCTGGCGGGACCTAAGGTCCCTCTAAAGAGGAAAAGATTTCAGTCAGACAGTGACAATAGTTAATACAGTATTTCTCAAGCTTCTACCTGCGGTCAGGCGGAGAAATCTTGTCTAGCACATCTGTATTACTTCACTGTATTTTTCTGACTGTTTTAAATGAACTTTCACCGTTGCAGTTCCTTTCACGCTCACATGCATGGCCTGTGTCTACTTATCCGTTTTTTTTTTTCCTCTTTTTAAAAACGCGATATTTTAGTAGACCAACGTTTACCGATCTGCCGTCGGAGGGTGGTTCAGCCCTTTTTTTTGCATTTACCAACTACTTGTAACCTCGAGTTACTCGTTGGATGACTTCTCTGTTACCCTGCCAGAGCCTAGGATGCCACAGGTTTCTTTTTCACTGCGCGTCGCGTCTTTTCTCCCATTCACACTCACATTCAGTCTACAACGGTTACTCACTCTTTGTGTGTCTGTCTTTCTCCTTCGGATTCTCGTCAGCCGTCAGACTCCAGTCGACAACGAAGAGCCAGCCGGTCAAACGGTATTTGTGCAGCGGCCGCTGTCTTCCTGGGTCTCAGTTGCCCTCCGGAGTCCTCAGGCGTCTTGAGATCCGGCTCGAAGGACCAATTGTTGGAGCTGGTTAAATCCAACTATAATACTAAAACAAGAAGAAACACAGACACGTTAAATGGTTTACTTGCAAGGAGAGCAGACAGAGATGAAGACCCAGTGACATGCACCGGGGACATTCCCTCCATGTGCTCTGGGCTCCCTGTCGCTCTCATGCTTTTTATTAAACATCACGCCCCTGATTACATGCACCGTCTCTGTCCGATAAGGGAATTGGGGAACTAGGACAGAGACGGTCATCAACTCTACATATGATAATTTAACATAACAACGCTGGTTATCAGTTCTGAGGCCGCACTTTCTTATCCAGTGGTCATTCTTCTGCGGCCATGCCATGCTTAATCTATACGGTCAGTATAGATTAAGCAGTCATTCGTGCGTCAGCATTATCTTACTGGAACACTCTGTAACTCAGCACATGATTAATACATTCATAACACACATATTGTACTTAGGATTTATGAGACATATAAAAGTAGATAACTTATATACACATTTCTCTAACATTTTGTTGGACACGCAGTCGTAGCCAGTGCCAGAAGAGTGTTTGGGGAGCTCATTAAAAGGCAGTGATGCAGCACAGATGTTTTGATGTCAGTTAGCTACTTGATTCTCCATTTCAATCATTTGATGTTAGAAAAGTCATCTTTCTGTGCAGTCATTGATTTATGTAAAAGCCTTAAATAGGAGATGTCTTTCTAAACATTTAAGTGCTCATTTAGCAATATTGATTTTGTTTTTACTTTTTTAAAGACTTGCTATGATTTTATTATTCTCAAATATTATAAGTGCTTTATATTTATTCTTTTATCATTTAGGGTTATCTTACTGGCATTTACGAGATGTAATTTAATGTAATTTCCATTAATATTTTTATTTAATGTGGGTATATAAATAATTGATTATAGATAAATGTTGACAAATTTATATTAACAAGCTTTTCATTTTCTTTAACAACCACCAAAATCAAACTACTTACAAAACTATAAATACCAAATAAAGGTTTTTCTTTATAACTATTTTGTGTTCAAAGAGTGAGCTTTATTGTTTTACTTGCATACTACTTTCTGCACATTGAGGTAAAATTGGTTGTCCTAATTGTTCTGAGGAAAATTTCATGTTGAGAATTTAACAGGTTTAACAGTTAAACAGGGCCCTTAGAAGGAAAAGACATAGGGTGTATAATAATTTGTGACCAGAAGAGGGAGCTCTACACCTGTGATTCACAGTTTTGACTCAAAGCCCCACACCAGATGAGGTCTGCCCCTGCACATACCACTTTTATAGTAATTGATCTGAACATTTTAGCCATTTATGGGCCTATATAACCGCACTAACTGCCACATACCCTTGACAGTACTAAGTAAGTTAAAATATTTTGTGTAATTTAAAGATTATTTAGTCTTTAAATAAGCTAATATTTTTATTATTACCTTAGTATTGTCCCACCGTTTGGGAACTATAAAATAGCAGCATAGGCTGCTGGGATTTCCCCAATATGAGAGGTAGGGGGAACATGTGTTCGTATTTTTTATTGATTTTTTTTATTTATTTATTTTTATTCCAAACTGCATGTTCACAACAATTAACTCAAACATAACACTCAATAAAACAGAACATTTTCAGTAAAAAAAAACTGGTTAAGTGACAAAAAAAAAAAAAAAAGAAAAAAAAAGAAAAAAAAAACGTGGCACGTTCAAAACAACAAGGATTCTGTATCTTTGGTAAATTGTGGCAGTCCTCCTGTTCAGGTTAGAGACACGCCTAAGTGATCTAAAGTATTGAACAAAGTAAACAGTGGAGCGGCAGTTCGTATTTAACATACTTATACATATTGTAATAGCCATTAATTGATGAATTCCCAACAGAATGCACGTTCTGACGTAAGCACGCACAGGTGCCAGTTGCTAAGTGCGTGTTTTGAGCGCCTGTGTTTTCTTCCAAAACTTGGAAACTTTTGGCTGTGATCAAAACCTGCTAATATTGAGCTTCACTCGACGATTTCTTCAAAAAGGAGACATTACCCACGGACTTTTTGACCCAGACTTCTCCTGACCACCCACTGAGAAGGACTACGACACTTTTCTGACAGAAAACATGAGATTTTGCATTTTCCACGTTCACGTTATTCCCGATGGGTTTTTACCATTTAAACTACACAGACAATCAATAAACCACTGCATTTTAGCTAAAAACCTAATTATCGATATTTAAATGATTTTTACAGTAAGTTTATTCAAACAAATGTGTTATAGTTGTGACTATATGCTCTCTAAACAAAATAATATGAATTACACCGGTAGCCTATATAGCGTAACTTTACATCTATCTGTGCCTTGTTCGCGTTGTAACCCAGGGAAAAGGGGTTTTGTTTCAACTTATTTCTAAATTATCCATATTGTTTTTGATTGACTTAAGCCACACGTTTGATAAAGGAATTATGTACATTTTTTATTATGAAAATTAGTAGGCGTTATAGGTGTTCACTATAAACATGAACTAATAGAAAAAATAAGTAAAACAATACACTACACCAAGGGCATAGGTTTGGTGTCAGCTTTGGTAGGGACCCCCCAACCAAACCTACTCATTTCAACAGTCAGGCCTACAAATATAGGTTGGGGAAAATAATATTTTTTTGCTGATCTAAGCTTTTTACCATAGCACACAGGCATGTTCACGGTAATTGTAGGCTCGCTGGAAAAAATACAAGTTATAATAAAGATTTTACAATGTATTTTTACAATTGTTACAAACAAATTTGAAACAGGGGGGTCTGGGGGTCTCCCCCAGAAAATTTTTAACTTAACTTAATGTTGTTTCCTGTATCGTGGAGTATTTAGAGCAGGGGTCAGCAACTAAAATTGCTCGGGGTCCACAGAATTAACGTTCTACCCTGCTTACTATAATTTGTGTCCTCTGAAGTCAGTCTGATCAAATTCTATGCCTATATTTCATATTTCTATAATTATTATGCTTCATTAGCTCTGGGATAAGTATCAAAGATTACATAATGTTGCCTTAAAAATAAACTGTATTGGTTCATGTGTGAACGCCCATGAAATGAGATCAGACCATAAGTCCATTGTCTTTAACAACATGTTGAGATAAGCAGCCACGCCTCTGAGACAACAAATGTCATATAGAACTGTGATCATAGGTTTTTCTATGAAGTGGATGTGAGGAGAGTTGGATGTGCAGTGTTTTACAGATGTCTCTCTCCTCAGATCTGTGTGCACCCATGGCCCAGCGCTGGTCCTGGACCTCCCGGCCTGGGACTCCCCACCTGCTCCTCCTGCGCAGGCTGCACACACACAGCACACCCAGCGCACTCATGACACCCATCACTCCTACAGCACCCATCACTCCTACAGCACCTATCACTCCTACTGCACCCATCACTCCTACTGCACCCATCACTCCTACAGCACCCATCACTCCTACTGCACCCATCACTCCTACAGCACCCATCACTCCTACTGCACCCATCACTCCTATTGCACACATCACTCCTACAGCACCCATCACTCCTATTGCACACATCACTCCTACAGCACCCATCACTCCTATTGCACTCATCACTCCTACAGCACCCATCACTCCTACTGCACACATCACCCCTACAGCACCCATCACTCCTATTGCACACATCACTCCTACAGCACCCATCCCTCCTACTGCACCCATCACCCCTACAGCACCCATCACCCCTACTGCACACATCACTCCTACAGCACCCATCACTCCTACTGCACACATCACCCCTACAGCACCCATCACTCCTACTGCACACATCACTAACACTGCACTGCCCACACCTTCCTCTTGCTCCTCCTCTTCCACTCGCTCCTTCTCCCCGTTTCCATGGCCGAACTCATAAACTCAGCTCTAGCTCCTAGTTGAGGTTTACCTATGATGAAAATTACAGGCCTCTCTCATCTTTTTAAGTGGAAGAACTTGCACAATTGGTGGCTGACTAAATACTTTTTTGCCCCACTGTATATGTTATTTTATTTACTGTATGTTAGTAATGATTTATTTGTTGATGTTTCAGGAGGAAACAACAAGGTAAACAGTTAATTTTATTTGTGTGACTATTTAGAGAACCTGTGTGTCTACGTGTTTTACTGTCACTGTTTTAGATGGAGATAGATGCTAATGTTTGATATGGCCTACAAAAAATTTGACAAAAGATGAAGTGAAGAAATAAATAAAAGTGAAGCGGATACAAAAAACAAACAGTGAAAATATACTGTATGTATTTAATAAATGTTGGTATAATTGCTGATCATTCATATTCTACATAACCTAGAGACTGAACTTTAATTATTTTCAACTTCTAGGAGATAAGAGATGCACAAGAAAAGGACAGAAAAAAAAATATATACATAAAAGTTAAGTATTCCACTGTGATAGTATTAGTTATTCAACTGTGTATATTCATCACATGATTAGTTTTAAATGCATTTTATATTCTATCTCTCTAATGCAAATGTTTTATTTGTTATATTATACCTGTTTTAGATGAACATAGGAGACATGCTGTAGTGATGATGATTAGAGGATTATGTGAAAGACGAGTGAAGAAAAGCAGAGCAGATGAACAGAGAGATATGAAAAGATGAAAAACAAAGTGAAGATGAAAAGAGAAACAGACACAAAAAAGATATGTATTTCATTTATTGTTTATTGTTATAATCAAATAATTTTTTCTTCAGAAACTAAAGTGATTTTTTTCTGCTCATATTTTCAGGAGATGATTCAAAGTTTTCAAAAAGGTAGGCATATGATACTGTAGTACTAACTACCTCTGCCAAAACATCAGATATTATGTTCAGACCTGGACTCATACCAGGGATCTTTAGTTCTGTGGTACATGCTCATTTTATTATAATTCCATCTGTAATAGGAAATGTACTATTACATTTAGTATTATTTACAATCTTTATGATTGGATTAACTGTAAACCTAGTATGTATCCAAACCTTTATCACTGTGCATACACTGTACCATGCAGTGCATGTAGAAACCAAGTGAACACAACAGGAGAGAGGGCAACTAACAAAAGATATGCATTTGATTTTTGACATATTATGTGTTGGCTCTTCAAATGTTCACCTCATACTAAACTGTGGAGATGATTACTAGTATTATTAGTACACAAAAGGTAGACATCATGTTGTTCATTTGAAATGTGTAATATAGATGGAGATGCCAATCTTCTGTGAGGATAAAAAACAAAGTGAAGAGAATAATAAAAAATAATAAAAAGAGAAGATATGTATTTAATGAATGTTTTAAAAATTGATGTTGTTATATAATATTGATGCATAATCGACTACATAATCTAGAGACTAAACTTTTATCATTTTTATGCCTCTAGGAGCTTTTCTTAATAAAAAATGCACAAGAAGATTATAAGAAAGAAAAAAGTTAAGCGTTTGGCCGTTCAATGGTTTTCAAATACTCATTCTCATCCTACATCCTACTTGAACTAAATTTATTTTTTACAGTCTTTCCAGCTCCCTGTTAGGAGGTCAGGGGTTAAATTCCCTGACACAGGGCCAAAAACCCCAGCCAAACTTGGGTTGTGCCAGGAAGGTATCCAGTATAAAATCTGCCAAATTCCCTGTATGAGTTACTCACTGTGGTGACCTCTGAAAGAAAGAAAGCAGCTGAAGGAACTGAATGTTGATGCTTTTAGATGAAGGACTTTAAAAGGTCTAAAACACATGATTGATTTTAAACATGTATCTAGCTAATGCAAAAGATGAATCTGTAATTTTTCATCCCTATTGTATATTAATATAGGAGACAGACATGCTGTGGTCAGGAGGATTAAGGATCTCTGTAGTGCTGTGAATAAGGAATTGGATCATCCAATCAGAGCACTCCTTCCCCCAGCTGTAGAAGGCTGGGACATTCCCATTCCACCTAAAAGTTCATGTATGTATCTCTAAAACTGATTTGGAAACTTTTATCAAACTTTTTTTTTTTTTTTTAATCAACAATGGATGTCATATTTAAAATTGCCTGAAAATATCAAACTAAGTCATCGCAACTGTGGAAAACTCTACAACCTCAATTTTTTTTTAAAAGTTGGGACACTGTGTAAAATGAAAATAGAAACAGAATGCAATGTTCATAAAATCCCATATATTATTCACAGTAGAAGATATTAAACAACATATCAAATGTATAAAAACTCTAATCAAATGCAAAATATTAGCTCATTTTGAATTTGATGGGAGCAATACAGCTGGCGGAGCATTTTACAACTAATTAAGTTGAATAGCAACATTATTATTAGTATTGGATAATGGATGCTCCTAATCTTTGGGACCTCAAGCAACACTGTATTCAAACATTATTCTATACTGGAAATCACTGCCTGGATCAAGAACATGTCCAGAAGTCCTTTTGAAGATATATGGTCAAAATAATCAAAATGTAAAAAACTGTCCCATCACACCCTTAACCCTTCCGAGACGTGTTGGGTTCCAGCTGCTATTGTTACATGTCGCACTGCTGGCCCTATGGCGCTGGGGGGCACTGCTTTCTCTGGGACAAGTGGAGGTGGGTTGAGAGCAGCCTTTGGAGGTGGAGGTGTGGTGGGGGGTCTGAGGGGACAGGGGGCATGCTGTTGCTGTCTTCACTGGGGGCACAGCTGGAGCTGGGGGTGTAGGGAGTTGGGGGGTGGGGGTGGGGGGCAGGTGTGTACTCTGCTTCTGTAGAAGAAGCTTCATCTGATCAAGTGAGAAGAAAAGTTATTCTCTTCCACCTACAATCTAACAATGACTAGTCTAAGAAATTTGGGCTCATCACAAAAAAAAAAGGTAAAAACTTTTTTTTGACTTTCAAATCATTTTTTATAGTTCTATACTGTATGTTTACTGTATAGATCTATATTTAAAAAGATAAGTCTCCAGTGCACCACCAGTGGCACCTGTACCAGAATTTAAGAGCACCCATTTTAGTTTGCATGACCTGCACCTCATGTAATAAATTAGATGGTACTCGTCAGTAAGGAGATAGAACATTTCATAAAATTTCATACAACTATATATAAGCCTGTAGAATTAGACAGCAAAGTCTTATAAATTCTGGGTGAAGTGACTGTCTTGGTAACGTGTATTGCCGCCTTAGCCCTGCTACAGATCTCATGGAGAATGTGAAGTGTCCAAAGAAATAGTGCAGCAGAGACTGCTTATTGTTTATTTCACTTCTATTTCAGCTCAGTGGAAAATCACAATGAGTCTGTAGCTCATGAACCAGCTTAGTCTGACAACCACATTCACTGTGCATTATTTTTGGAACAGATCTGCTGTACTTATTCTCCCATTTTAATTGTTGGCATGTGTTGCATTCTATCATTTTCTCGTGCGGTCTATGTGTAGCCAAGTTCATTTAACATCTGAGGAAGTCTAATTTGAGGCTCCTATTACCAAAAATGCTGTTGGCTGGAAAATATCTTTTGTGTTCAGATTTGCTGTGATTTAGCTGAAATTTACTCGGGTGCAACAGCAATATCCAATGGCACTTATAATAAAACAACTGGGCCACAAAGGCAGATTGAGGTTTGAAATTTGGTTATAAAGTTATCCCAAAATGAGCATATATGACCTCAGTGCTATGAGGTGCATTGTAAAACCCTGAAAACACAACAATGTATTTGAAATACTGTTGACTGGATAGCTACTAAATGCACTGTTTTTCAAGTAATATCCCATATGTGTAGCCTCTATTAACTGATGATCATTAGATAGACCTGCTACAGGTATACATATTTTTATGAACTTTCATCTCATGGCTAATAAATAAGTACATTACAATACAATCCTACAAGCATTGTTTTTCAGTAGGGCTCATCTCACACAATAAAATACAGCACAGAGTTCCAAAATGGTTCCTTTCTTCTGCAGTGAACACTGATATAAAACTAATATAAGTACCTGCCAGGTACTAACAGAGTTGCAGAATGTGAAATCAGCCTAAAAGCTTTCTAAATGGCTTGGTGACTTTATGCACTTATGCTTTACAGCAGTGAAGTTGCTCTGGCCTTAGTTCAATCAGCAATAAAACTAGTTAAACAGGCAGTTTATAATGAGGCACTTTATGTTTATTTTCTATTGATTGATCTTTAATATTTAGAATGTCCAACTTATACCCATAGCTATGCTTGTTGTTTTTTTATGTCTGGGATTTGCAGAAAGCCAGGGTCATTGAGCGAGGTCCAATATTAGTTATATGGGATGATATGAGATTCTGGTGGTATGATAACATTAAGAAGAAATATTACAATGTCATTGTACTATGGTATATGGCTTTAATTTGCAGGTGCATCTGAAAAAAAAAATCAATAGTTTATTTTAAAAAGTGAAATGCATACTATATAGACTCTGTACACATGAATTTGGGATTTTAATTGACTGTAAGGCATAGCATCATATAACTATTTCATCCTGAATCTATTTAATATGTATATGCATGTCACTTTGAAAACTACTGAAATACATAACTTATTCTCAATATAATTTTTTTTTCAAATGCATCTGTAGATGAGACATGCTGTAGGTAAATAATATGATGTGATTATTATTATAACAAAACCATGGTTACTTGTTAATAGATTTATATGAAATATCACAGTATTAGTGGTTTAATATTGCACTTATCTTGACACCTTAAACTGCAGCGTATTTCGAAATTAGGTATAATCCCAAGTGTTATCTGGATGTGAACAAGCTGAAGTTTACTGCAACTCTGCTATGTGCATTTTTTTTTTAGCATTTTCACTGTATTTCCATATATAGACCAGTGGGTGGCGCTGTGTAGCTACAAACTTTTCATCTGCCCAACAAGTGCTGTCAACACTGCATTCACTTTGACTTTTTCCCCTTGTAATTTCACTGCAGGACTGGTTAGTACCCTGAACACATACTGACATGTGTAATCAGTGTGTTGGGGAGGGAGTCAGGCTTTCTGTGGCCCCATTCCATCAGCTTAATGGTGTGTTTGTTATTGCATTCACTACTCATTTACATGGCCCATATACCCCCTCTAATGTATGGCTAATTGTTGTGTTTAGGCAATAAAAAGCTTCAACTTCTCCATCGATGTGCCCCACAAGCAAATGCTCTGATTTCCAGCTCGGAGTAATGTGCTTTAAAAATATCCTGTTACACAAGAGCAAATGTTTTGATTAGAAATCGGGCGGAGGGCTTTGTGCAAACAGTGATTTTTCTTGTTCAGGTCAAGTTCAAGTCCATTGCTTAGTGTAGTGTACTAAAGCATGAAAATGTTCTGTTCTTGAAAATCACAGAGAATCTTTCAAGGCCAGCATGTCCTTACCTCAGGAGTGGCTGAGTGTGGGCAAATACCTAGGAAACAGTGGGTGAGCTGGTGACTTTGAAGAGAACTTCTTGGCTTCAGTTCTTCTTTGGAAAGCACGGACCAATGACAAGGTAACATCATTCAAGATGTTTGCATTCTTCGGGATAAATAATCTAAAAAATGAAGAAGACAGACTGTTTTGCAGAGAAGTGAATCTTATATTGTTATTTATTATTTGAAACATATACAGGCAGGTAAAATGGCAATGATTTCAAAGGGCAATGTCCATTACTTTTGTACACAATGGCATCCAGATTGTTATAATGCATTCATATTGTCCTTGGAAATTGTTAAAAAATGTTTTCCTGAGTTGAAACATTCACATAACTCTTGCCAGCCTGAAAAAGAACTCAGATGTGCCCAACTTAGTGACTTGTCATAAGATGCCTCATATACAGAAAACAGTTAATTGAATTTGTGTGTAATATTGTACACTGACTCTTTGACTTAACATTCTTTAAAATTAGTTTACTGTAGGTTGCTGCTCACATGAGACAGCTAACAAATGTTGTTAATAACTATTATTCCATGAGTACTAATCTGAATATTCCAGCTTTCCAAGTGGTAGACAACAAAGTCAATAAAATTTATATTTCAAGAATATACCTTCCAAGGACCACATAAATGTAGCATGATTTGTCTGGAAGTGCACACAGCATCCCATGCCAAAAGCTAACCCGTACCCCAATGTTTATAGTTCAATATCTGCTGTCCTTCCAGCCAGGACCATGATTCCCAACGTCAGGGAATGCTCTGCTGTGCTGTAAAGAAAAACAAATAGCAGCCATAGTGACATTATTAATCAAGACATGCTGGCATGAGCCAATACATCTCTGCCTGCTGTGTGATGTATTGGAATGTGCATACAACAGAGACGGACTTCTTCATCGGCATCTTATTTCATGAATAAAACATCAGATGGGACACAATTGAATTTTTGAATACAAGCGGAGAAGTGGTATAGGATCACTGGACATATTACAGTGTCTGACCCCATAGGGAAAATGTTTAAAGACCCGCAGCTCTTTTAGGCCATGTTCTGCATTTCATTAAAGACTAGCTAATGATTATATGATTACATGCAAAGTTATAATTATCTGTGATTAACCTGGAGTGTTTGTTACAACACATCTCTTCTTGGATCTTTATCATGTCACAAAATCTATGTTTTTAATCCCTAATGTATTCTGCTTGTGTTAATCATTCCTAACTGTTAAAGCATGCAGCTGTGTGATAAGAAAAACCAAATGAGGGTTACACCGTTATTAACCCATGCAAAAATTTCTCACGCAGAGATAGATTTCCTGTTCCATGCTTATAAATGATGCTTACACATGCTGGCTTGGTATATTCAGCGCTGCATTATAAAGAGCTAACAGTCTCCATGAATGACATTTGTGCTGAGGAGCCGTACACTTCATCCAGACTTTAGAGGTTACTTAGAGTGCCAAGAGTGAATGCAAAGTGTGCGAGGAATGGAGAAATTTACCTGCATTGGTTCTCAGTGAAAAATGCCTGTGCTCTGACTTCAGCCTTGCCTCTTGGTCGTGGTGAGCGTGTTTTGTCATGCTCATTTATCCTTGTGATAAACTGGGCTGTCAGAGGCCGGTGCGGCTTCATGCAAGCTCAACGTCTGGACTCATGTATAAACTGGTCTTCTGAGAAACACTGACTTGATGTTTCTATTGCGATGGGCAGAAAAGCCGTAGTTAGTATTTCATTCCGATGGGATCAGCATAAACATATGAATTATACATTAGGTAAAATTAATCTAAAATGCTTCAGTGCCTCCATTAATTATGTGCTTGGCAAGACATACAGTATGCTTTGTGCAAGGTGTGATCCAGCACATATCAATCAGTCATATCAAAGAACTTATAATCTGCCCGTTTAGCAGTAATGAAATACAAAAAGTTGAATAATCTAGTCAGGGCTTGGATCAGATTGAAAAGGAAAGAAAAATAGTTGACTTTCATGTTTTTTCACTTACCTTTTTGAATTGTTACACAGGAGCCTATGTAGAAGATGAAGAGTTCATCAGATATCCCCTAATGTCATTGTAATCATTGTCATGAATGTCAATAGCTTTTATCATTTCTTAGACTGCGGAATGCCAACAATCCACCTGGGACTGCTGGGGCATTAGCCACATGGTCTTAATGCTAAACATATAAAAATAGGCCTGTAAACGTATGTGTATACTATAATATGTATGATATATAGTCAGACTGACATATATATATATATATATATATATATATATATATATATATATATACATATATATATATATATATATATATATATATATATATATATATATATATATATATATGTATATATATATATATATATATATATATATGTGCCAGTTTTAGGGTACTTGTGGCATGTTCCATCACATATCTGTAAAAACACTCCCATATGTCCCCGTTTTCAACAAACCATATCCCAGTTGTCCCCATTTTAACTAATAGGAAACCTAAAACGCCTTTGTCTTAAGACGTTTGTCACTAAAATTATTTACAACATCATCATTCTTATTAATAAATTACCAATAAAATTCAAAACTTAAGCCCCAGTGTCACATACTTTAATCACATGCCAGAAAATTGTTTGGAGTTTTAGTTTTGTTTGTTTTTTCTTCACTATTTGTTACAGGCTAGGAATTACTTGAAAAGATTACTTAATTACTTGAAATAAAAATAAAAAAATGTTTTGTTCATTCGGATCTTTTACTTAACTTAATAGTAATGAAACCACGTTCTTTCCCCATATTTGTTTTAATGATTTGTTTATTTGCCACGTTTGTTTGATTATACCCAAATAATTGTTTCTCCTAGTTTGTTTAGTAGTATCCAGTAGCTATATGGTCTGTGTCCTCCTCTCAAAGCATTGGGGGATTAAACAGCTTATTTTCCGAGGGGGTGTTGATGGTTTTCTAGCGTCCAGAGCTACTCAGACCGGTCTGCTTTTGTCCGCAGGCTCACTCGGCTTAACTCTGTTTTGATAAGCCGCTGTGAATATCCATCAAGACGTGCGACCAGCCCACTAGATTGTCGAGCAGCGGACCGTCTCGTCTCCCCTCCTATTACCCCCCCTCTCTCTTCAAAGCCGTGTTCTGTATATGTTACATTTCCAGACCCTCTCCTCTCGCTCTATGCAGGCGGACGTCCACTGCGCGGCGACACGAGTGCGCACAACAAGCTAGAGCAGCGAGGCACGGCAGCGGCAGGCGGCGAACTGGAGCTGGTAGTGCCGGGCGACGCGGCGCTGTGTCTTTGTGTGGAACCGGGAGGCTGCACGGTGGATCTGTTTATTCTACGGATTTTGGATCGGGGGCTAGCTTCGGATAACTTCGCACGGGACAAAACCCGCCTTCTTTCATGTCATCCAGCTATTTGTTTGGGCCGGCGTGTTGACGCCAGAGGAAGGAAAAGGGGGGGGGTGATACAAACGCGGCTGGTTGAGCCAGCATTGACGAGAGAGGCGACATGGATTCACACGCGTCCACGGTCAGCTTGACAGCATAGACGCAATGAAGGGGGCTTGTGTTTATTACGCGTGATTTCAGGAGACGATCCATGCTGCAACGTGGGCAAACGGAGCCGAGGAAAAGATGCTGTGGTGTTGCTGCACGCTGGAGATTTTGCACCGCGGGGCTTTTACGTGTTATTGACGATTCACACGGCGTTGAAATATGTATCTGGACTCAACTTTGTTCCCAGGCCTGACTCACTGACCGACTGTGATATGCGTGGTGATCGTTTATAAATTTGTATGTCACAGCAGATTGCGCGCTGTTCCCAGTTCTCGGCTAGCTACTGCGCTTACATATGATCCCAGGGTCTTGTATAATTTACATTTCAAACACTGCAGTCTTATTGATGTCATTTAGTGCAGTAAAAAGGTTGGAGCTTTGGATTGCCAATGCTTGCTAAACGTGTGGGCAGGCCTAACCTTTGCTTATGCACATCCAGCTGATAGCGATATAGAGACAGCTCTGGCAGGCTGTTCGTGCCACTCCAAGTGTCACGGGGGTGTGTTTCAAATCCACCATATACTATTTACTTATGTCAATGCAGCGGAGGTGCTGCGCACTGGAAAGGACACTGTCATAGCACCGCGCACACTCGCACTCTTTTATAGCAGCGTCTACTAAAAGTTTTAATGGTTTTCCGAAAGTTGCCCGGTGTTTCGGCATCGGGCATGGGTCTACGTCTGTCCCAGAAGTTCGTCTTTCTACTCTTTCTCTCGGGCTTAGTAACGCTATGTTTTGGGGCTCTTTTCTTTCTGCCGGACTCAGTGCGACTAAAGCGCATCTTTTTGTCCAAGACAGAGACCCAGCCTGTCACGGTTGGCTCCGGGTCCGAGAATGACGCCAGGGAACACTTAAAAAGACCCAAGGACCAAGGCATGACCCCGGCAAAAGGAGAGACGAGCAGTACCAAGCTGAAGAACCTGAGCCGTAAACCCTCCGTTTCTCGGGAGGGCACAGAGGAGCGGCTGGCTGGCGGGAAAGCGCAGGAGGACCTGACACTGCCCAAGACCAGGACCGAGTCCGCAACATCTTCAGATCATGGCGCGGACAGGGATACTTTCAGTTACAAGAAGTTCAGGAGATGTCTGCTTAAAGCGCCTCTGGGGAGAGATAACGGCAAACCGAGCGACCCCATAAGCGACGAGAGGCGGGAGAAAGTTAAAGAGGTAAGCGCAGTACCCTGCAGGGGGTCTCCGTTTTCACTTCACCGGGAGCTTAATGCTGATCTGCCCGAATAGAACAAATATTATATACATACATTATATATAATATATATATAAATATATGTATATATTTATATATGTATGTATAAACAAAAACAGCTGACACTACTAACTTAAAAAAAAGTGTCTTTTCGGGTTATTATGTCTGCCAAGTCAATTGTTGGGTCATCTGAGTTTCTGTCTTTACAATAATAAATAGTATATAACAACAGCAAATGAAATAAACAAAACATAAGAGTCAAGTGTTACTTATTTTGTCTAAAATTATGCAAATTTCTCTTTATAGAGCTGGAGAAAGAATGACATTGATTCAAAATTTAAAATACTTTTATTGTGCTCTAAATGGCCTTTGCATGTCCATAAACAGTGAAAGTAATGTTAAAACACATCTATCTTGTAGTTTATAGTGTTTTTGATTGTATTTATAATGACTGTCTTGTGCGCTATATTTAATGATTTCAGTTACTGATAAATGTGTCAAGAGAATGACAGATATTTGAGAACTGTGTGGCGACACCTCGATCACCCTGGTACAACTGTCTGTAAGTAATGTGAGTGTGCAGTGACACTGTGGCCAGCAGCCCTCGGAGCTGTGAGCCAGCCTTTGTTGAGCCCTGTGGGTCCAATAAGTGCTCCAGAGTGGCAGCGTCTGTGGATCACACATCTGTACCCACTCAGGGCAGTGAGGCTGAGAGGGGGCAGGGGCTACTGGCCTGTTAAGATGGCTCTCAGGCTTGGCATGTG
Source organism: Bostrychus sinensis (assembly GCA_020698575.1). Taxonomy (NCBI): domain Eukaryota; kingdom Metazoa; phylum Chordata; class Actinopteri; order Gobiiformes; family Eleotridae; genus Bostrychus; species Bostrychus sinensis. The sequence continues at coordinate 28,844,840 of CM036247.1, read as the reverse complement.
ACACGCATAAGTCCTGTTGTCACTCCACTCACAGGCTGCACACGCTTTTAGACCTGGAGGTGATGTGCTACATGATAAGTGAGGCGTCAGAGGACCACTGGGTTATATGCCAGCTCTACTCACTTCTCACTGACTCATTGCTTCTCTTTTGATGCTCTTTCAACTGAATGTCAATGTGACTTTGCTTGGCTGCTCTGTTTAGCTGAGCTCTGCAAAGTTCTGTGCCTCAGGGTCATATGCGTGAGGAAAGTTATATTTCACCACGCCCTTCTTGCACAATTATGTTGTAGAATATTAATGGTGTTTTCCAGAGTGTAGACATTTTAAGGCGTAGGTCAGACAGTGCATTCTCACTTACATCTCACTGCATGCCTACATACACTGCATCATGGCATGCATTTCAGTGGCTTCTATCGTGGCGGCACTTGTCACTGTGTCAAGCTTTCCAGGTAGCTTATGTGTTTCCTGTAGGCCCACATTTTGCTGGCCCACCCAGACACACATGCACATCATGCTTTGACCAGACAGAGGCTAAAAACATAACTGTTAAACTGTAGCAGGCAGAATGAGCAAAACTCTCATTAATTTGTTTTACTATAAGGGTTCCAGGGTGGCTAAATCTGGCTTGGACCTGTACTCTGTAGAGCATGAGATTGACAGGGTTTGCTGGTTGTCCTTGCTTAATTTGCAATTGTTACATTGTGTTACTGCAGATATTTCATTTCAGAGCGAGTAAATGCAAAAGAGTTTTTTTTTATTTCAAAGCTAACCAGAAAGGTCTGACCCAGCCTTTTGAGTGCTCCACTGCCCAGTCTGTGAATGGGCATCGTTTTCTCAACTGCCACCTACTAGAAAGACGACTCCCCACTTGCCTCCTGCCAAAAGAGAGAGGCTGAGTAAAGGGACAAGCGTTTGAAGGGAGCCCACTGCTAGCTAAGCCGCAGGACACAAACAAATCACTCCAAGTCATTCAGGGGCTGTAGACATGTTCCAGGAACTCTAGCAGGTACTTTCATATCCTCAAAGATGAAAACAATGCAAGCCATGTCATATTAGGTATTCTGTGATGTAATGCCTCACTGAATCACCGGCATGGCTTTGGTGCCGCCTCATTGGCTCTGACTAGATATTTGAGATTGTACTTTAAGTGTCCTATTCTAGTATCTTACATACACCGTGCTGCTGTTGTCCTTTAGATTCAAGTAAGGTTAGAGCCAGGAGTGCTGTAATAAAACACCAGATGCAGAGTGCCAAGAAAGCACATCCGAACAGACACAACATTATAGAAGAATGACCAAGGCCTATATCTCTCAGTGCTGGCTGCCATAGCATCACATACAGTACATCAATAGAGAAGTGTGCATTGAAAGGCGGTGTCTGTACAGGCTGGGATTTGAATCCTCTGAATGTTTTACAGAGATAGGCTGATGCAGTCAAAGCAGGAAGTTGGAGTATACTATATGATGTGGCCCCTCTCAGGATATCTTTTGATGATACAAATGATCATGCCTTGAGTCACTCATGCGGTCAGAGGAAGTATTTTAGTGAAGCGATAAGTGTCAACAATTTGTGGCATGTCACAGGTTTTGGGGAAATTATTTTAGCATTTTTGATTGTTTGAATTGAATGTTTGGCAAATCACTGACTCATATTATATTGTATATTTTTTTCAATTGCATCAATCTCAAGACAGTGTAATATGTTGATACTACCATTATGCAAATATGTATGATTGGTTATGAGTAAGTACACTTGCATTCAGATGTAGTTCTTTGGGAAGAATGGGCGGCCAGGCTAATTTGTTTTGGTATAAATATGAAAATGAATATGTTGAAACAATGGACCCTATATTTTGCTTGTCTTTACAAACTTCATCCTGAATCAGCAGTGCAGACCAACAACAATATAATGCAGTGTTTCCCGCAGAAAAGGTGGTAACCTCAGAATTGTGAACTTACAAATTAATGTCATACATCCCACTTACAAGTCCTAAATGCCACAAAAAGGTAATTCAACATAAACACTGCAGCATAAAAGCATTACAATTGGGTTTTGGCAGAATAAACTAAATGTATATTTTACTTCATATAGACTATATTGAATAGTAGTCAAAGTGGCAGATGCTTATAGCCAAGGTGGCCACCTTAACCATCAAGTGCTGGGCGAAACACTATAATGACATGTGGTTGTGCATCTGTTATCCGTTAAAAACATGTCTTTTTACGGTTCATCTGGATGTGTGCTTGTTGGTGTGGGTCTAATCCAAAATAATGATCAGTATCTCAGAGAATTAGAAACCCTCCTGTGCTTTTGGAAAAAAACAAAGGCTCAAGAAACACAACAAAGTGCTCAGAAAAACACATTAACACATAATAAAACAACTCAAGATAAAAGAACAATAACATTTTCTGTTCATTGGTCAACTGTGCACATCTGTGTCATCATCTATAGCTTAAGACCCAATACTTAAACAGTTTACCAGAAAATTATAGTATGCTTTTTATGGTTAGCAATCAAACAAAGCCAGAAAAACAAATTCCTATAGCGTCTATACCAGCTAAAAGACATGTACGAGTTAAGGTAGACTAGCATTGTGTTGAAGACATGAGGCCAAAAAGAAAGGAATAAAGAATAAAGTCTGACATGTGCGACAATAATCTGCATAATCTCAGTAAGATAAAACATGTCGCAACTATCAGACATCAGTGTATTTATGTGAAGGTTGAGAAATTCAAATGTTCTTAATAGCACTACAGCAACTGAATAATATGGTTCCTTTTTAATCAATTGCTTCATGTTTCGCGGCTTACAACCTTTACTGCAATTAACGTTAGAGAGAACCCAGTAAACAAGCAGAACACCATGAAGTCCTGTGTTATGAGTTAAACCCACAGACCACTCTACTGCTGACTAGCTTGTTCTTTTTTTGTTTTGGTCCATTGTAGACATTTTTTGAAGTGAAAGCTTGACTGCTGTAGGTTTTGACATGTTTAGGTCTGTGAGGCCCAGTATCCTTTTTTGATTTGGTTGTGTCATTTTGTCAAGGTTAAGTGTTTTATATTTTGAAATTTATAATTTACATTTCTCCACCTGCATTTAAACACACTGAATGCACCTTTGCTGTAAACAAAGCTGGGTCAGGAGCACAGCTAGCTGCAGGCTGAGGTGAGCTTGTACCTAGCGTAGACATGAAATCCCCTTATAGCAGTAATGACCGGTGAGCTGGGTGTCTGTGTGAATAAAATGCTGCTGTTAAGCTGGCGCCTCCCGGCCGCCTGTGAGCTCTGTGACCTCCCTCCGCCCCCTTTCTCCTGCGCTCTCCCACTAAGAACCAGGTGTGCCAAACAACATTGAGTCTGAGCTGGGAAAATGGCTGCCTGCCCCCCCCCCCCCCCCCCCCAAAAAAAAAAAACAAAAAAAAAAACAGAAGATGAACAAAGTCAAAAGAAAAGGCTTGCACCCTTGTAGCGCTCCCACAGAGCTGGGGATTTGTGCTTTTGCTTTCCACTGCGGATGCTGTGCAAATGTCACTGACTGGTGTTTGGAATGTGAGCACATCGATGTCTTTGGTCTGTTTATGTGTGGGAGTCAGCAGCTAGCCTCGCACAATTTTAATATATGGAGCGGCTTAGGCTGATATTATCAAACTGCTAATGCTGCAGGGCATTGGTGCAGGCCTTCACTGAAGAAAGTGACCTTTTGATCTACTCTAGATTGTGAGCCTTTGTGCTATATTTCTACTACATTCTTAGCACACAGGCAGTGCATTTTTACCCATTGCCACCCATCCTGAACTGACATTAGCCAAGCAAAATAAAATTCCTGCTTGATTGGTTATGCAGTAAAGTGGAACTTTCTTGCGTTCATCATCTACATCTGATTTAATGGGTCATCGCTTTTTTCCATTGCAAAGTTTAGCTTATTTATGAGCAATAATTGCAATACATGCATTGTCATTTTGGCTTGTTTCTGCAGATGTAGGATCAATATATTTCCCTTTCTAATGAAACTAGTAGTGGTGAAGTTATCCTCAGCAAAGCTTTTAAACACCAGACCTGCCAAGAAATCCTTTAACCAGAGTTGTTCCATATTCAAATCAATGTCTGTAACCTTAGTGCACATCATGGACTTGATTCTTTTTCCACTTTGCCTAAGAAATTACTCATCCTGTCTGTGGTAGTTAACAGGAACATCAGTGTGACCAGCTGCACTCAAATGACTGAATTCTAAAGTCACGTGAGCACTAATTGTCCATGCTGAACAACCAAATGTGACCCTAAAGATAGGCCTGTGACAGAATGACTGTGGATGTCTACCAAGTGCAGCACTGCTAATGAATCATTTGATTACAGTTTCCTGTGACAGTTTCTTCTTGCAAACCTAAAGGGCAAAGGAGGTGCAGTGCATAGTAAAATGAGTTAGGAGAAACATCAGGTATACCCAGCTTAGAAAAGAAGTCTATTTCTCTGTGATGAGGCCTGATTAAGTTACACAATACTAGGCCTTCTCCCTGAAGCAATCACTGCAGAAAAAATGTAAAACTACAAAACCGAGAGAGGAAAACCAAGAGAATGTTAGCTAACATCCTTTTGCCAGTTTTTTTCTCTGCATTCACTTTGTGGCAGGGGCACTTGCTTAAGGGTACAAGACTCTCTGTTAAGACATGTATTTGAAGAGGTGTGTGTCTGTGTGTAGCCAGCCACGTAGCTCTTGTGCAAGTTCATTCAGACAGCTCTTGCAGCCACAATAACAAGAAGCACAGAGGGTTGCCTTGCCCAAGCAGATTTGTTTATTTTCTGTCCTTCTCCTTTAAGAGGCCAGCAGATCTTAGTGCTAGAATTTTTTGGGTTTGTGACTGTGCATGTCAGCCTATTAAATTATCCTCAACCCTTTGAAAGCAGCTTGTCTTTTCAGATGACGTGGCCAAGTTACCAGTTTGCACATGTTGTTCCTCATTAAACAACAAAAACCCTGATTTTTCTCTGAAACCACTTTTTGTTTGCTCCCATATTTGCAGTCTTTTGCACCACTTTTTGTTTGCTGTGCTGGTCACAGGCCCCCTGACTGTTAGCCTGCGGGTCTTGCGTCATTTGCCAGTAAAAGCACAAGGTCGTGTCTGAGGCCAAAATCTGTAGATTTAAATCTCATTCAAGAACTGAGAAGCATACACAGTTATGACTGTACTCTCCGTATGTAGTTCTTGAAAGTTAAATTTCCTCTTTGCTTAGATTTCATCAGCCCGGGTCTTTCCAAAATGTTTTACACTATCAGCAGCCCCAGTTCATTGCTGTGATGTTGCAATAAGTTCCATGGAAGCCCATTTATCTTGGGTTAACAGCACTGCTGACATAATGGGGTCATTGTGTGTCGACTTCTAAATCCTGGCTTCTGTTGGAAAAACATATAGTCATTCCTCAGTGGATGCTCTCAAGTTGCATAGTGCTTTCCTTTTTTAGATAATAGAGAACACAACAACCTTCTAAGGTTAGGCTTAAAATAGAGTTTTTACTAGGGCTGGGACTTAAACGCGTTAATCACGATTAATTAATTACAGAGAAATGAAACATGACATGACAACATGGAACTTTTCTCAGTGACCTAGTTTCTGGCGCACAGTAACCAGGGCTGGACATCCACACTGGTCAAAACACCAAATGTGAGTGGATTTCAGGTGTGAACAGTTGGATAATGTGCCTACAGATTGCACTATGGGTAACTGTGGAGGCGAGGTCGGCCACCTCCGCGTAACCAGCACACGGCGTCAGTCCTTTTCTTTCACTTTCAAACGTGCTGCTTTAAGGCGCCACTCATCGTCTCTCCGATCGTTCTCACAGCTGACTGACGCATACAGGAGACAGCAGTCCATTGGGTTCAGACACACGTGAAGCACAGAGGAGGAGACAGGGAGGAGAGAGGCGCACCACGTGTTACTACGTGCACGGGAGGCAGAGGTCAGTGTACAAACGCTGAACACTGCCCTGTTTGACTGGGGTGTTAGTTTGAAATCAAGTTAAAATATTCCAGAACATACAAATAAGCTCCTATATTTTATTTCTGACATATAAATATTGCTATTTGATAAAAATGCGATTAATCGCAATTAATTAATTACAAAGCCTGTAATTAATTTGATTTATTTTTTTTAATCGAGTCCCACCACTAGTTTTTACATTAGCACCACCTAAATATTCATCCATTCATATGTATGACTCTTTTCATTATGTTTGATTCTTTCTATATTTCTGCTCATTACTAGCCTGGACTAATGAAAGAAAACATATTCATGCTTTCACATTTTAAAATTGCTTTTGCTGACATTATAGATCCATTATAGAGCACTTTGATGGCAAAAGTTACTATAACTATTAAATTTTTTTTGCCAAAAAAAAAAGACTTGTTGTGATTGAAGTTGTATAAATAGATTTTGTAGTATTTATTTAATAGCATACAGATCTAGTTGGGAGTTCCATTAACCACTGACAAACTACAGTGGTCTGCTATGGTTGTCCAGTATAACATGTGCATTTAGTCTAATTGCTCCTATAACAAATTTTGGTGCCTAAGGCAAAGCTGTCTGTTAAAAATATAATGCAGAAAAGGTTTATTTGCACTACAATTATTTAAAAAAAGGACCAGGTCTAACAGCAACAAATTAGGTGTGTAAACATTTTGCATCTTCAGTTTGTCTGTCATTGTGTTGTAGCTATGTGAGTGTATTTGCCACAGATGAAGAAAGTGCGTAAGGTGAAAGATCCCAGCATGGTCTTGTTTGCTGCTTGAATCCCTTTACTAGGTGGAAACTGAAAATGTGCCCCCTGCCTCCCCCGTCCCAGCAGCGCCTCTCTGTGGCCTTACTGTTTGGCCAGATTAAGCAAAAAGGGAATGATGTATAAAGATGGAGACAGTCGCCTAGATGTAACCAGCAGACGATGGGAGCCCCAAGCTGAGTGGCTGCCCCCTGCCTTTATGCTTGCCTAATTGGTCAGAAACTACATGCATGCTTGTATTCACGGGGCAGTGGTGGGACATCAGAGTGGGCTTGTTTTAACCCATAATTCTTCATCGTGCTTTTACTTTGTTTAGTCACATTTTTTGTCTTACAGAAGGCTGTCAGTGCCAGTATATTTTAATTCACCCTTCTTGTTTGTCCCTTATCCAGAGTGGGTTAGCCTACGCCATTACAAATTGGCTCATCTCCATTGTTGTTGTTCTTTAGTGAAACGGTTTCAGCCTACTTTCAAGACGGCTGGCTAAAGCTGCCAAGCCTTTGACCTACAATTGAGGTAAAATCCCCGAACGACTCATCATCTTTTATGTAGCAGCTTTTGTTGCTCCCGATCATGTTTTTATCCCTGGACAGGACAATAGCTTCATATAGAATAGGCTTAATGCTCGCTTTTCAGAGAAAAACGTCTCCCTTGTGATTTTCTTCTTCATCAGCATCATTGGGCTAATAGCCATTAATTAGCTGAAAGCATGCAAGACGATTTTGGCTGGGTGTTTTTTTTTCATTTTTTTTTTTTTCATTATTATCACAATTAGTGTTGTAATCAAATGGCAGCACAAGTGCACAGTGGTCATTAGAGAAATGTATAGATTTTTCTTGTTTCTGTCATAATTGTATGAAGGCCAAGTTGAATAATTACATTTTTTGTTTGAAGACAGTCAGTGCAGCCAATAAAGGCAGCCAAATAAAGTGGTAGTCCTCTAATGATGGTTTATATACTGTATAAAAACAACTATGATGATAATTATTTGGATGGCTCTTAAGTGTACTTTTTTCTAATTTACATGTCATTTTCAGGAAAGGCCAATAATGGGTCAGGAAAGAAATTAACTTTTTGTTTCTTAACTAACTGTACAGGATCCACACCAAATACCATTAAAGTGCGTTTAGAAAATTATTTACCATTTTGAGATATACAGGCTTTGTGACTCAATCAATACAGCATTTACCCTTATACTAGAAAATCCCCAGTTCAAGTCTGGGCACTTTACCTTTCCTTTTAGAGATTTCCTTTTAGTTAATGAATTATATTGGCTCCAAATTCATTTTGTGTATGTTGGTACTCCCCCTCTTTTCTGATTGGTTGCATGCCTATCCTATTGTATGGTTTAATGTGCACTCTCTTCCTCTGCCTTCCTGAAAATCTAACTTAAACAGACAAAGACCAGAATAATTCTTTGTATTGACTAGAAAGTAAATTTTTTGCAGACAGCCCAGAATAAACAGTATTTTCATAGTAATATTTACTGAAGTCACTTTGATGAAAGCAGCTGTCATACCGTGAACCTTTTAAAAGCTGCTCTAATGGTATTGACAGGACCTATTTGCTTAAAACACTAAAATTACTCTCCCAATTTAGCCAGCCATTCTAAAATCATGACTGATTACATATTTTTACTTTAGAGGATAAAGCCATCCCGCAGCTTTACAAAACAGCTTTCATGTAAACCAATCATTTCTTAACTTAATCTGCAGAGCTTTGCTTTCATGTCAGAGCCCATTTGTACATGCAGACATCAGAGAATGCTCTTTTCTTCTCTCTGTTAAAAATGAAAGTCGCCACTTTGTTGTCTCCATCGGAGTTCAACAGTAACAGGAAATGGGTGGAACTTGACTGTCCAGTTTCAGAAATGTTTGTGGTTACATTTTTTTTCTTTGGGAGTACCCCCAAAGCCACAAAGCATCCTCCTGTTTTGTTTCTGTTAAAGAGCTGCTGCAGTTTGTGGCCATCAAACAAAACTAGTGTTAAACGTGCAGTACATGAGATAATATTGTTGTCAGAAAGTACTTTATATCTGTACTCAAGTATAATACAGTTTGTTTGAAATAATGTTACTCAATGAAATAGATTTTTTTTTCTACCACTGTTATTACTACTGCTACCACCATATTACTATAAATACCCTTACCTACCCTACTGTTTATCGCTGGTTGCGAATAACACTATCTAAGCCCATGTGTAAAAAATGAAAATGACTTGAAATATATACTTTAATTAACCTTTTGTTCCCAAGAAAGGGAGTAGAGATTTGAAATCAGTCAGCTGGTCCGAGCAGGCATTTTCATTTATGACATATCAGTCCATACCTAGATCTTTCAAACCTCTTCCTCTTCTGAACCATGCAAATAATCTAATTAGACTTTTTATGCGCGAACCGTACTAAAAGCACAATCCATCGCTGAGTTAATTTGCCCACCATTAGAATGGAAACCTGCTGCTAACTAAAACAACCACCCGGAAGATGTGTGACTGGTCGTAATGATGTCTTCAGTGCACAAAATGAGAGAAATGGAAATTAGTATGACATGCCTGTTACAGTGACATCCTCCAGTGACCCCAGTCAGAGATTGCGCTTCCCCTTAGGAAGAGTTACTGCATCACGGGTCAAGATCAAATCACTTTGAATTTATCCAGTTCGAAATATAAATTGAAAACGGCACGTATTAATAAAAAAGCAGCAATTTCCATCATGATAATAGTAATTTGGTGTTTGATGGAATAACCCTGATTGTTACATTTCCTGAATGGAACTAAAATGAATTAAGGTTGAGATCCATTCCTGATCAAACTGTCCACAAACATAATGTTTTTTCATTTCTAAATGTATAAAAAAGAAGTTTACTAGTGCACAGGCTTCAGTACTGGGTGTAGTCATATATAGCATATGTAAAATAAAAAATTGGAAAAGCTGTTGATGATGATTGCACATTTTATAATAAATTTTTATAATATAAAATTAACCAGTCTGGTCTATCTGGATTGAAGTTTGATTTACTTGGGGAGGAAAACTGAAAGAATAAATGGAATTGGATAGACATAATACGACTTACGACATAATAAACTTCACAATTCATAGAGTGAGTACCAGGGACAGCTGATATCAATAAGTTAGGTGGGCTAAGCCCTCCCAGTCATTTTCCAAGACAAAACATATAGTTGGTATAGCAACTATATTACCATATCATTTTTAATAATTTGATTGGACTTAAATGTGATAATAATCTTTTATTGAATTATCTACACGCTCGCTATTGTTTTTGTTTTTTTAAATAAACAAAAATTAAGGCAAAGAACGGAAAAAGGGCTATTTTTTATTTGTCCAAGAACTGCACGAGGCATTACATTAGTGCAGTGATTGACAGATGTGAGTGCTGCCCCCGTTCATATCTACAGCGTAAGGGTTAGCTTTATTTAGCCTGGAGTCCAGGATTTGGCCAGTCTCAGACCACACTCTTCAGACTGCGCACCCTCTATGTTTGAGTGATGTGGGTGGTAATAACAAGCTATTGTGAACAAAGTTGTTTATTAGCCTAATGGTAATCTAAAGCGACACAGAGTTTGTAGTATTTTTTAAGATATTGAAATTAACTTAAATCACCATTACACCTGGAGCAGAGTGGTGTTTTCGAACACTAAAGAGGATTAAATAATGTCTCCAGAGTTTATGGGACAAACTCGCCTGAATGCATAGGCTGTGTTTTGATTTAGACATTATACAGAAACCACTGGACTTCAGTGACGTGTTTTATTAACACCTTTGCCACGCTAAAAGATAGGATAGAAATTTGAACTTCATTTTAAATATGGTATTTTACACATTTCTCCACCTCCCTTACAAAACATGACATGTAACAGTTAAGGCTAACAAGACTGCTTTCTACATCTTCTGTTATTGTTAGCCTCTTGCCATTTGTCAAGTTGTTAGATGACAAGTACTTGGATAAAATAGTGGGTTAAGGTACTGTTCTGCATTGGTTGAATTGGTTAATAATTGTTGAGCACCTATGTGCAGTCATTTGTGTGAGAACTTAGCATTAAATAATATTTTCTTGGTGTGGAGGTTTTGAGCAGTAGCTGTCTATGGCCTGGTGTTGATGCTGAGTAGTGTCCGCTATAAACAGTGCATTAGCCTCTCCGCCCAGAGTCACCACTAGCTGTCACTGGTGTGTATCTATATATGAAGCTGTATGCATAAATTCAACTCGAAAAACTGTGATATCATCTTCCCGTCTATACCCTATCACCTATCTGTTACTGTCATCCAATCATCTCTCAAGCCATTCACACACATATAATATATATACACCATCTCCCCTCAGTCATCCTTCTGTTCAGTTACGTGTCGCAGCTCTCCTCCACCCCAATTCCACTGCAGCAGCAGAATCATTAGCCTCCTCAGGCTGTCCATCTCCTCCTAAAATTCCTTTAACTAATCTATCATACTCTTACTTCATTGCATCACTGACGTCTCTACCTGCTGGGATCCAAGTGCGAAGTTTATTCCTTCAGTAAATAATCCGTTAGACTTCACTTATTTGTCTGTTTTGGTTTTAAGTTTCTCCTGGTTGAAATGCATAATAATTTGGCTCTGGACCAAAACATTTTGATAAATGGTTTTGATCGGTGAATTTATTTTATGGAAGAAGTTTCAGACCCACAGTTGACTAAAGTAAATGGCTCTGGGTGGACCGCTGTGTTGATGATGTGTTGAAGGCAAATTACTAGATGGATAATTATCCCAGTTGGACATAGACTTTTCTTTTGTCTATAAATGTGTGGAATTCTAAACTCCATGTGACTCCTCATAACATAAACAGTTTTCAGTATATAAAGCACTCACTTATTGTAAAGCAGTAAAACTGCATTTAGATGGTCCTTTTTTCCACAAAAGAAGACATTATTGCTCTGAAAGCACATGGGAAAAGTTCTGATGTAAATGGAAAACAGGCCTATCTGTGGGGGTAAGCACAATTGAGGGCTTGTGTGGGAGGCCTTAGGCTTGGAGGGTGACTGTACAGTAAAAGTTATGCTTCCATTGTATTTTCTTAGTAAAACCGGATGGATGGTTGGAATTAATTCTGCAGTAACCATTATTGTGAGAATATTACCAGGAGCAGAGTGTTCAATCACATCAGAGTAGAGCAGGGTTTCTACAATTTATGGTTAACTGTTGTCTTTGGTTATATGAATGCCACTACCTATCTTTACATGCAGATATACAAATTCACAAAGTATTCCGATTGTGTGTGTGCGTGCGCGCAGTTGTATACCTCAGTAAATATTCCCCACACGTCTCCTTTTGTGTACATCAATCTGACTGACATATTAATCCGTGGAAATGTCGGCCAGATAAGCTGTAATTTTTGCAAATAATTTTGTCTTTAACCCTCAGGTTGTTGCCTCTGCATCTTTCTTGCATCTGTAATTGAATCAGATATAGATGGAATCAGATAGCCGATGCAAATGCAAATGGCGCAAAGGACACATGAGTGACAACATTATACTAGACAAAACATGTTACTTCGAGGCCATGGTAGATAGGCTGCTAAGATGACTGTATTTTAATTAAGAAGATACCGGTACACAAGTGACAGTGAGACATTACATGGAGAATACTAATTACTATTTGAAATTAATTGTCAAAATATCTGATTGTGACCTTTTTAAAAATCCATTCAGCGTCAGTGACCTTCAAATCAATTAGTCACATTCAGTAACTGATATGTAATACACTGTAGGGCATTCAAAATCCATTAGCACTCATCAGCTAGAATCTATGTGCTTCTTTCTTGTTATATTGAGGGTATTTATTTGATTTCTGTAAATGCCAAAGGTCATAGGAGTGCCTAGATAAATGTGTGCATATAAGATCAGCTGTGATAACAACATAAGGATTCATTGTGCTTTCATTCCACACATTTAGATCTGTGTGATTTGATCCTGCTTTCTTCTGGAGCGCTGCCTAAAGCAACAGCGCTAACACACTCAGGGGTCTGCAGGCTTGGGGGAAACCGACTTATTTTAGCTCTCCAGTAGACACATGAGTGAACTTACAAGGCTCACAGAACTAAAGGAGCTAACAAAGCATAAACAACCCAAACCAAAACAAACAAAAGATTCTTGTTTGGCCCACACAGCTATAGGCAGGTCATGCTAACAATGGAAAAGAGGACACCCTTCAAAACTCCTGCATTTGATTTATATGAAATACTGCTTTGCAGTTTAATTTACATCAGCTGCATCAAACTAAACTCTGACAAAGCTGGACAATGTATAAAAAGTTGTCACAGAAAGTACCTCCACTAGGCTAGAACACTTTGCATTTTGTAAATTGATTCATTTTTGTGTCTTTAAGTTAAGAACATTTTACATTTCATGAGCCTGAGCAACCTTCCTAATAAATTGTCTATCCTGTACAATTAATTTGTGTTACCTATCGATTTGTGTGGGGCATAAATGTGTTTCTAATGGACAAAGATTAAACTATATCTGGATGCAATAGGATAGACTTACAGCCATTCATAAAGCAGAAGACCAATCCAACATAAACAAAATAAACTCCCTTTAGACCAATGCAATTTGAAAAACATACAACCACTTACAACAATGAAGCCCAGCAAAAAAGTCTGCCCCATTTTGAATAAAAGTTTGTGATTGGTCAAAATGCTGCAGAGATAAGTTTAAATGGAAGACTTCAATTGGGAATAAAGTGAGTGAGTGTGGCTGGCTATCATTCATACCTGGATAAAATTGGAGGCACTTTGAAATAAAATTAGAATTAGAGCTCTGATAATGCAGTGGATGAATTTTAGAGATATAAATATGTATAGATTTGTCTATAAATAGCCTTCTAACTTCATAACACACATCTGAGTGTCATTTGGTTGTGGGACTGGTCCAATTTGGAGACTATCTTTGGGGACTGGCACAGGGTTGGTCTGCCCCTCCCTGTGCACTGAACTCATTTGTTCAGCGCTGGCATTAATAATGTACAGCCACTCTGAATGGAGGGGATCTCCACTTTCTGCCTGTAAGGATCTTCTCCAGCCTTTTGCATTTGCTCCACTGACACTTGTTTAGATGAGTTTCACATTGTTACTTCTGTCGTTCTTGCTTCCTTTTTTGCCCTCTGCATCTGTCATTTCCAATTTCACTTTGTTTCTGGTGCCCTTGCATCTGGTAGCTTGTTGAGTGTATCAGAAATACAGTGCCACCGTGCTACAGTAGCTCTCCTGTCATGAGAGCGAGATTATTTTCTTTTATGTCTGCCCCACTCACATCATCCTTGCCTGGTGAAACAGATGGAGCCCCTGGCAAACTGTGCCCTTGTTAGGATTCACTATAAGCATGGCAGGTTAGAGGCCACACTGACTCATTCACTACTATTAGAATCTGCACTCTTATCACCGCTGTGGCGTTTTGTGATGTCTATTAGCGTTGTCAGGGATGACAGAGACACAACCTGATTTCACAGCTACTGTCAAAACAGGGGGACGGAGCAGGATAAATTGCAGTGGAGCAGGCAGCGTGTGTCGAGGCATGTGCAGCCGAGCTGCTGCACAAAGGAAAGTTACACTGATAAGGGTTTTGATTTGCTGTGACCATAATAAATCTTTACTTTTCACAGACTGTGTATGTACTTTATAGCACTTACTCACTATTTTGTGATTTTATTGCCCCTACTGCTTGGTTAAATGTCTATGTGCCCCCTGGAAATCCAACTCAAATTGACAGGTACTACCCTAGATTTAGTGTAATATAGAGAAGGAATTGGCATGGCTGGCTAGGCACCTTCCAGTGTCATACTGAAAGAGCATTTGGACCAATTTAAACTAAAGGGGTTGTTGGGTTTAATAAAAAAAAAAAAAAAAAAAAAAAAGGTGCCCTTTTGACTGGCTGAGCTTAGATTTACAGGCATTTTGGTTTATTGATTCCACTAAAGGGAATTAAAGTGCACTTGTTGCTGATGAATCCTGTATTCAGTTTATTTTTTCAGCAATATTTGTTATAACAAACAGACATTGCTGCAGCATTGCCTTTATAAACTGGATCTTTAACATATTTCAACACCTTCTCGCAGAATGATTTGTACCTGTTGCTCCTAGCAACAAGTCTGTGATGCTTCTCCTTGATGCAGCTAAAAATATATGCTTTCATCTTCTACTACTATACTGTAACATCCTCAAGCCCATTCCTATAAATGTAACCCCCATCTGTAATCCAGTGCGTGGGAAGATACACTGCATCTGAAAGGGTAGCTGGTTGTAGATTTATGTACACTTCAGCTCCCACATCTTTGGGCAGTGAAAATTCAGCGCAAAACAGTAGTTAGTTGAAGCGTAACCCAAACAGTGGCGTCCAATGACGAGGTATTGTTGCCATGGAATCAGCTTTTAGGTTGAGCTTCTACTAACCTTTCAGTAGTATCCCATGAGAAAAGCATGGCCTGGACTAAATGTAGGAGTAAACCAGATCAATTTATTCCATTATTTATTCTATTAGCGACTGCATTAACAATAAAGTTGCAATATATTAAACTGTGCAATCTTTTATGCTCACTTTATTTTTTAAACTTTATAAACCTTGATCTTTGCTAGACCTTTCCATGCCCCCACTGTTCATGTTAATGCTGAGTCAGACCTTTCTATTCACTCTCTCTTGAGTGGATGGTAATGTGCAGTGCCATAGGGTGCCGCCGTCTTCTGACATGCATAAACATGGTTCCCTCTAAAGGCTCTTACCTGACAGCCGTGCCTTTTAGTTCACTTTTTTATGAGTTCTTCTCTGTGACTCAGGTTTAGGCATGCACGACATTCACTTATTCTGAAATATCACTTCCCCATTGCAGTTATATTAGCTGATAAAAGTTTTTTGAACACTCCTGTGCTTACATATTTGCTGTATTTGGATTTACAGTATGTTTGCTTTGAAACAGGATTACACACATTTGTGAATGGCTCTGAGCTTTTCTCAATTGTAGCGTATGATGTTATAGTGCATTGTCAGTATGGTTGTATACATTTTAATTATGGTCGGTTCCATTACCAAAATGAACTATGATTAGTGGTGTTTAATGGATTAACCGTGATTGTACTTTGTTGACAATTGCTTACTTCTGCAAAGTCTGATAATACATTCATGTAGTCAGTTGGTTTCCAGTGGCATGCAAAAAAGCAAAACTTTTTTTTTATCAAAATTTAAAAAATTGTTTGCTGATGCTAGTTAAATATGTATTGCGATTTGCGTAACTTATGTTAACCATGATGTGTGCACAGCCATGCTATTCAAAAATGCAGCTCACAACATAGAGGTAAGTACAGCCTGTGTCTAAAAGATTTGTGCCCTAATATTCAGTGTTATTTAAAAGTGTCATCCCTATAGGCTTATAAATACTGTGTAGTGAGCCTCATTGGCCTTGGATTACCCCCACAGTGATAAAGTTTCTTTTGTCTGGATGAGTGGCTGGAAACAATGATTGTTCTCTGCTCCCAGGTGGAAGCAGGAAACAGGAAGTGGATTCAGCAGAAGTTCCGTTTCCCTCAGGGTTGAAGATTATCCGTGTCAGATTGCCTTTCTGCCTTCTCCATGTCAACCTTGGCTCATTTCAACATTCCAGGGTCAGGGGTCATCTTGCACAAATCTACACAAATAAAAACAGTGCAGGAATCAGGCTTAGAAATTTCCTGCAGCTTGTTATTGACACTTCAAAAGGTTGAGGAGAGCAGCTCTTGGAAAGTGTCCTTTCAGCAGTTTGCAGTCACCCACCCCCAGCCCCACTTGTTTTATTGGACAGCACAAGGAAAGCTATTGAGATTTATGAGTTGTACTTTCTTAGCTGAGAGTGAGCTGCGTGTGGCACTGATTCTTCACTTGTTACCTTCAGTCATCTAGTCTTGGCTCATAATTTGGCTGTTTCTTCTATGACCCCATTCCACTCCTGTTTGTTTAGCACCTGCATTGTGTTGGTGGTCCTTTGGGTACCATAGGTCATCAATGTGACCTGATAAACTCAAAAGGAATCTGGTTTCAATGAAATCTTCTCAAACAAGCAACAGATAGTCTAAAGCATTGGTTTATATAAATAGGGCCTATTGTCAAATGCAAACCCACATTATTTATATAATTAACAAAAGATCCATCTTGTCCTGCTCAGGTTTATGTCTTTGCATCCAACAAGCAGTGGTTTGGACTATTAGTGTTGCAATAATACCAGTTGACACAAATGGTAGTTTACGTTGATCAGTATTGCTTTATTAAATCTGTATATGGAATATTAATTGTCCGTATTTGGATATTTGAAATAAAATTTATTGGAAAATTATGACAATGAGAATTTGTAAAATTTAACCAATAATATGATTGCTTGAGGTGAGGACATTATATAGTGGAATAGTGGAGAGGTAGCTAAACTTTGCTGTGTGATGGTCCTTCTTCCTTCAGAACAATTCCATTACTGGTTTACTGGCCAAAGTTAATACTAGTGACATAGAAAAGTGTCACCCAAACTGTACTAGAACTCTTAAAAATGCTATATATAAATACTATAAATTGTATACTTTTAGATATTTATGTGCACACTGTTACAGTTTTTACAAGTTATCTACGACGGAAGTATACACTTTCATTTGTTTTCATAGTAAAACAGATACTTAAAACTGTTTTTTTTAAAACAGAAAGCGGAGGCTGTCACAATCAGGAGATAAACGTATCAGATGTAGTGAGATGCCTACCTTAACATGTAAATGTCATTCTACTCCTGAAGATGCATAATGGATTTAAATGCAGCTAAATGCCTGCATGCTTCTAGACTCCTGTTTCTACCTGCTGTGCATATCCAAGACTAACCAGTGAGTAGTGAGCACCTTGAGTACACAGTCATTAAATAAGCATGAAATTGCGCTCCGCTTCAAACATTTAGAGTTAGGAGAGAGTTCTGGAGTTTTACTAACAGAATTTATTTATGGAAGGACAACAGAGGTGCAGACACACTTATAACCCATTTCTCAGAGTGAGGCTACATACGAGCGGAATACAAAGAAAACGACAAGACTGAAAGTGTGCATTGCCTGTATTTCATAACATTCTGAGGTGAGCTGAACAGTGCCCCTGGGATGAAAACATTAGGCAAGCCTAGTTTTTGCCTCTGTCTAAGACGTACTCGCTACAGGGGTCTCCTTAGATTACAGCTAAGTTTGCAGAAAGGTAGAAAAAATGCCCGTTTCATGCGTCAGGATAAGCATTGTCCTAACTCAGCTCCATGTGAACACACTTTACATTTTCGTTTTTATGGTAACTGTGCAAAAAAACAATTTCCCATGAGCCTCTATGAAGTGTAAGAAAAAAAAGTGACTCAGCAAGACCATCTAATCTCCCACTGCCCATTAAATTCTTATGCACAAACACGGCTACTTTACAGTACTTTCTACAGTAGCTCCTGACAAAACTGCTGCTCTGAGTCCTGGGGAGAAAAGGACATGCCTGAAAATCGCTGTGGAGATCAATAAGGCAATTTTGTGTTGGGTCAGCCGCTGACACTCAGGTTATTTACTCTGGGGGGCCAGGTTCGGCGGTGCGGATATCTAGTGGCAGTCTCTGCATGTTGCTAGACATATTGCTTTACGTAGCTAATCTCTTTGTGAGCACTTTGATCATGATGAACAGCTCCTAATATGTTCAGGAACACTGGTGAGATATGCGCCAACTGTGATATCACTCAGGGGTCTGTCTGTCCCATTTGTAGTAGTACATTTTACTCAACTTCAGCATTGTTTAGTACATTTAGAGGTGACTGACAAACAGGAGATTGTATAACAGTCACATGTTAGAAAATACAGTATGATTAGTAGCAGAATGTAACTTACTGGTAAAGACATATTTCCTTAAACTAGGCCGTTTGTCTCATTTTGGTGAAACTAAATGTAAACTTAGCTTTTTGCAGCTTTACCCCATAACTCAGGTGTGTCAAACTCAATCGGAGCTGGGGCCAAAATTAGAAAACCAGTCTTGGTCGTGGGCCGAATAAGAGTATTATATAAATAATAAAGCCAGCCTGCTGTATTTTTTGTTCTCAGTTAGGCTACAATAGGCCTTTTAATATAGAATAATACTTCCCCACAGAACTACAGGTGTAGATTTGTGGTTTTAAGGGGCTTTGTAATTTTGTTTTAAATCAGAACTTAGAACTAAACAAATAACAACAACAAATAGGCCAATTATTTATTAAGTATTATTTACTGCCACAGTTACCCAACTCCTCATATATGACATGTTTTCATCAGGTCCACTCTGTTTTTCTGTGACAGTGGGTACTACCAGCAGATTAGGTGCATGCCATGCCCCTTATGTGAATAAGCCCAGCACAACTTTAAGCTGGCTGAGTCAGCACCTACACACAAACAGGTATTATAGGCCTACTTTACTTTTATTGAGCAAACTACTGTCCACCTCTCTGTCCTCTGCAAGACACAGTGAGAGCAGGATTATACCTCTTTCTGGGCAGGTTTAGCTCACTGTGTGTTAATGAGTACATTAGAGCACAAGTAGCGACAGAGAGAAAGGAAAAAGAGCGACGGAGGGCAGTGCTGTGAATGAACTCAGACAACTCTTTTGCTGATAACTTGGTTTTCTGTTTTTGGAGACGAGGTTTGTAAAGGTGATGTTCTTACAATGCTGTGCGGTTGGAGCCTGTTTTTATTGCTGCCACATTAGCTTAACAAACAAATTGTAGAGTGTTTACAGACAGTCCCACCTGTTTAAGAAGCTCCTGCTCTCACTGACCCCTCTTTGTCCATTTCTTTTGTGGAAAGTTAAAATTCTCACTCTCTGCCTGTTCCTGCGGCTCGTTAAATGCTGCTCGCTAAAACAGCGGGGGAGGGGCAGTGCCAGCATGCAGCGGTGCCGCTTCTGCAGTGCATTATGGGAGATGTAGTTCAAACAGATCGAGCACAATATATCGCCGGACCATTATTAATATAAAATGGAAATGATCTCGCGGGCCAAAAGGCCAAAAGGCCAAAAGGCCTTGAGTTTGACACATGTGCCATAATTAGTCTAGTCTAGAGCTAATTGGCTGACAGCAATAACCTATAGCCACAAAAAGGGATCATTACTCATTTCAAAAGTCATATTTTCTTTTTTACATATGTTTTTATATACAACCCCAATTTAGAAATGAAGTGATGATTGAGATTTTTGAGAGTGATCCATTTTATTGTTATGGTTCAATCAAAAAGGGTTACTTATACCAGAATAGAAAGCGTACTTACTTTGAACACACTGGCTATAGAGCTTTAGCGGAGAGTAGTGCTGGAGTAAACAACACAAGCATATGCTAATTTGACTTAATTAAGAATTTCCAGAACAGGGCATCCTCAGTGGTCTATTTTTGAGGTCTGATGTCTCAGAAACACCCTCTGTGCTTTTTCACTTCCTGAAGCCGGCTAATGAGCATTGTTGAGGATTCTCCACATCCCCCTCTTTTGTTGCCCATGGAATAACAGAAGCCACAAGGGATGTGCATTCACATAATTTATGTACAGAACCTATATTTACAGAACCCAAGAGTGGATCCTTTGAGTACTACTTTAGAGACGTATCTATTAGAGCTGACTGTGAAACATAGATCTGAATGTACACAAATGGGCCTATCATGCAAATTAGATATTTTCATGTTTTATGATGTGCTTTGGTATTCTGAATATTGCAACATACTTCTCATTGTTACAATGCATTTGAGAAATGTGCCACTATGCAATAATTTTGTTCATTGTCCTCAACATAATAGTCCTATGGAAAGATAAGCTCAGTGGTCATTTCTACTATTCTTTTGTGGAACAATAATCATAAAGGTCTATTAAGGCAATTACAGGGTGATTCAGATGATTATGAACCATAAATCTGTGCATGATCTGCAATTAAAATTCTGTTTAAAAAGGATGTTGCTATAAGCTGTACTGTGACCTTACCAAATGGTCTTTGATATAGTAATGCTCCATAATAACAGCATACCACAGTAATAATAGTAATTGTTTAGTCTATTTCTCTCAATAGTTAATAGAGAGCACACCAGTGTGGGTTCAGGTCTGTGGTCTCACCCTAGGAAAGGTGCCCAGGTGTAAGGGCCAAAGGCTTTAGGTAAATTGTGTGCTGAGTATACACCGGATCTATCAGTGAACCATCCAATTTGACTGCCATACCCCGGTGAAACGTTCTCTTCTTTCCAATTACAGCGGCGGTTGCAGTGAGCAGGTGAAGTGGCCTATTTGCTTGTCGAGGCGCTCCAAGTATGCTTGGCTTGTTGAGCTGACTGACACTGAGGACAGGGATAAGGTAGAGGGGGTTGTATTGATGTTGATGCTTCTTCCTGTTATGGGAGGTGAATGCTCTGATGCACTAATAGATGCTGTCAGTCTTTGTATATACTGGTGTGACAAAGTCATCACTTTTTCACCACAAAAATATTGCCTTACCGACCGCCTAAAAATAGCTGTGTGGGTTTTCAAACCATGGCAAACATACCCATCTCATCTGTATCCTACTCTATGTTCCAGTTTCTCACATTTGCTTATACCAAGAATAACTGCCTTGTCGACTTTATTTTCTTTCACTAAATTCATGCCTGACTCCAGACATTATTGATTAATCAGTAGTAATTTGCAAAGATAATTAAGATGTATAAAGAAGCAGTTGTCTTATTTGTTTATTTATTATACTGTATATGGCACGTGTCAAACACAAGGCCTGCAGGCCAAATGTGGCCCGCAGATTAATTTCTGTTGTCCCTCTAGATAATTTACAATTTATATTAATAATGGCCCAGCGATATACTGCCCTCAACCTGTTTAAACTACATCCCCCATAATGCACTGCAGAAGCGGTGCAGCCCCATGCCGGCACCTCCCCTCCCCCGCTGTTTTAGCGAGCAGCATTTAACGAGCTGCAGGACCAGCTAGACAGTGAACAATCAACAGGGACATTTAACTTTCCACAAAAGAAATGGACAAAGATGGATCAGTAAAAGCAGGAGCTTCTTAAACAGGTGGGACTGTCTGTAAACACTCAACACTTTGTTTGTTGAGCTATTGATTTTATTTATTTTTTTCTACTGCTCATTCCCGTTAGGGGTCGCGGGTGACAGGAGCCTATCCCAGTAACTTTGGGCTGTAGGCGGGGTACACCCTGGACAGGGTACAGCTTGTCGCAGGGCTGACACAGAGACAAATACAGACAACCATTCACTCTCACATTCATTCACTAGGGGCAATTTAGATTCACCAATTCACCTAACACATGCATGTCTTTGGACGGTGGGAGGAAGCCGGAGTAGCCGTAGAGAACCCACAATAACACGAGGAGGACATGCAGACTCCACCCAGAGATTTCGTGTGATGGTGTCTTGGTCGGCCCGGGGCTCGAACCCACGATCTCCTTGCTGGGAGGCGAGAACACTAACTGCTCTGCCACCGTACACCCCTGTGTTGAGCTAATGTGCCGTAATATCTCTCCAAAAACAGAAGCTACAGACAGCAGTAGTTTAAAAAGCCTGTATCAGTAAAGCCAAGTTATCAGCAGAAGTGTGCATTCACAGCACTGCCCTCTGTCACTCTTTCCCCTGTCTCTCTGTCCCTACTTTTGCTCTAATGCACTCATTAACATGCAGCAAACAGAGCTAAACCTGCACAGAAATAGGTATAAACCTGCTCCACACAGTCCTGCAGAGGACAGAGATGTGGACAGTGGTTTGCTCAAAAAAAGTAAAGTAGGCCTAAAATATGCATTTGTGTGTAGGTGCTGACATCTCTGCAGGCTTAAAGTTGTGCTAGGCTAATATTTATTCACATAATTGGCATGGCATGCACCTAAATATTTATCTGCTGGTAGTACCCACTGTCAGAGTAAAACTGGACGTGATGAAAACACTTGTCTTATATGAGGACTTCGGTATCTGTGGCAATAAATCAGTGTTAGTCAGTGTGAGCCTGTGGCCTTTTTATTTGTTGAGTTCTAAGTTCTGTTTTAAAATAAAACTACCAAGCCCCTTAAAAACACATATCTACATTTGTAGTTATATATGGTTTCCTCCGTCTCCCTCCCAATTCATGCAGGTGAACTGATGACTCTAAATCGTCCCTAGTGATTGAATGGTTGTCTGTCAGTGTATTTCTCTGTGTCAGCCCTGTGACTAGCAGGCCCCTGTCCAGAGTGTACCCTGCCTAAGGCCCAAAGTTACTGGGACAGGCTCCAGAAACCACAACTCCTAACCAGAATTAGTGGAAGAAGATGAATGAATGGTATATGATGTGTGGGGCTTAAATAGGGAAGCACATCTTGTGTTTTTAAATTTGCTGGGAAACAGCTTTAGAAATACTAACAATGCTCTGAATATATTTTGGCATGGCTTCTGTCCATAGTGTAGTTTTATTTGTTGTTTACATGATTTAGATATCGCTTGGAATATAGTAAGAATTTAATGTATTGCCTAATCATGCAATTTTTACATACCATTATTATGAGTGTTGTTGAGTGGTGAATGTTGAAAATTTATTTGGCTTTGACTGGTGTGTAGATGTGAAGCGTTAGAAGTGCTCTAAAGTTAAGAAAGCAGCTACTAAAGCATATCAAAGTCTAAGATAAATGTGACCCTTCTTTCAGGTAACAGGTTTTTATTGAATGTAGCAAATGAAAATCTCTGAAAAGGTGTGCAAGGGCATAAGGTTTTATGGCTGTTGATAGAAAAGCAGACAATCACTGTTACAATGCAGATTGATATTTAGTGAAAAGATAAGGCTTCAAGGCCACAGAGGAAGATGCACTTGTAACAGAAATGATTAGAGACAGATCATAAGTAGCTATTTGTCCACACAAGATTTTTTTCAGACAGAATGGAAAAACAAGCTATGACCATTAGCCTGTCCTGCCTTCTACAGAAGACATTGTTGCTTTGTGTGAGCCACTCCACAGACATCTCTGGCTGGAGCAGCATGAATGAGGCCGCACTTGTCTATGTCCCGCTCCAAGACTGAACTCGTCGTGGCCCGGCACCCAACCCCCTGCTGCTGAAATGTGGAAAGATAAACAAAGAAGGCCATTGTTTTAACCGTCTGCTTGTCGGGGGGCCAACACGGCATGCACCTCCAAACCAGTATCGTGGGAGGCCTCTGCATGACTCTGACAACTAATAGACTGAGTGACAAGCATGTTTTTGAAGCAAAGGATTCTGGGACGTGTTGTGGGAAGTAGTAGAAGAGCTATTCAGAGGTAGTCTTAACCCGAGAGACTCTTCAATGGGGAACAGTATCTGTCTTTGTCATGGCTGAAGTCATAGACACATTCAGTATTTCAGCTGCCACTGGGACATTGTAATGGAGGAGAAGTTCTTGGCAGTGAATGGATTCTGGGCTGTAGGAGGGGTGGCCATTCAGGTTGGAGCGGGGTCACGAAAGGCATCTCACCCGGAGTCCCCATAGCCTGGGAGTGACATCACTGCTGCTTTTGTTTCCACCCCATGCTGAGTTCCAATTAGCCCGTCGCTGCCCGTTATCGAAGGCCATAGTTTTGTGCTGTGCAGATGATAGCACCAGTGTTTTCTCACTGCTTTCTGCATGTCAGTTAGTCAGGAAACAGGATGTGGTGGTACTGAGTGATAACACACCCATGCTGTCACATACAGTACATCAGCATTGCATCAAGGGACTCCTTGTGCACTGTGCTTCCGTTTGCTTCAATAATCCCTAAGAGCTATATATTAGTCTCACATCTTTGAAATATTGGGTTTGTTCAGGAAGATGATATGCCTTTAGAGATAAAAGCTATTGAAAAGCACAAGTATGGAGTGCAGTTTGGAGTTTAACCACTAATTGATGTAGCTAGCTTGATATCCTTTTTATTATACAGTTGTTTCTTCAGTTGGTGGTGTTTCCATTCTTTCCAATTTGGCTATAGGCTCAATAAAGACAGACAGATCACACAGATCACAACAGTGTGAAATCTGGAATAGTTTTATCTGAATAAACCACTTGAACCCTCTTTTTTTCCTGATACAACTTGAAACAAAAATATTAAAATGCATCACTGATATATTTCTCCCAAACATAAGTTGTGCCTTTTAATGCAGTTTTCATCTCATGGCCTCATGTTCAGGCTGCCCTATCCCAGCAGTATTTTTATCAGGAAAACTGTGAGATGAAAGCTACTCCTTTACTAAATGAGAGACATAGATATACAATAAAAGGAAAAATCATTGGGAAAAAGCTGTAAAATACACCACTATTTAATTGTATGAGGTGCTATTAAAAAAGACAAACGCAAGCCTAAACAAAGAGCAAATATTCTTCAAGTTCCCGACACAAAACTCCTAAAAAGCCTTCTCATTTTCTGCGTCGTTACACAATGTTTATTTTCTTCTTGAATACATGTAACATAGATAGCTTGCTTAATTTGCACTTTTTGTTTAGGGACAGGTTATAAATTGGCTTCATATTTGCTTTATAGATCATGGGAAAACTACTTACTAATTATTTGCTGCTTCTTTTACTATTCCAATCCCTGTTGCTGCCTTGCCTTATTCCTTCCTCAGTTTGAGACCTTCCCTGGGTTTGTTTGCCATTACCGACTGTTCTCTTTGGCTGTTTTCATGTCCACAGGCCATGATACCTGTGTTCTTTCTGACGCCCGGACAACATTGCATTTTGCTTCTTTATCACCTTTCACCTTGATTCCATTACCCAAGAATGCACCTCTTACTGTGGACAAAGGGGCCATTTAGCTGAGTGACTGTCTCATTCGGCCGCGTTGTAATTGGCTACCTTCTCCCTCTGTGGCCTTGATAACTGGGCCGGAATTGAGGCTCGCTGGCCTTGTGGCGCTACCCACCCATGGCTACGGTAAATCATTGACAATGTTTAAAGTTAACATGATAAGCCAGCTGAGAATTTGATGAGCTGATATGCTGGCTAGCTACTGGCTGGAGTAAGGATCAAAAGGAGAAGGAAATAGTAAACAGACCAATTATTTTTAACAAGAGAAGACCATTGCAAAAAAAAAGATGCAATCCTATATTTCAACTATCCATACCATGACAGCTGTAGGATGTAAATTCTTGTGCATTTTCAGTCAGCGTCCAATCCTCCGCCTGCCTTTCAACATTTTGGCTTCGGGCTAAATCCCTTTCTTTCAGGGTCCTCATAAAGTTTTCAAGTAATGGTTAGATGTTTGTTTTATATCCTCCCACTAAAGCTGACATATTTATTTCTCCCCCATGCGGTGCACTTTTCAAGCACTTTCTTCCACTTGTAAGCTGTATTGCATTTGATCACTAAAACAATACTATAGATTGTGCTGAAGGTATAGTGTTGTATTTTTTATCACCACATTAAAAGCATCCCCATGGATTTGTGCTGTAAACTCTTTTGCTTATGTTAGACTAGATGGAGTTGCAGAAGTAGCTTACTCAACCAAATGAGTCACTTCGTTTACAGGCAGAGCTTAGTTGAACAATTCGTATAGGTTCCAAGAGCAAGTCCTCTCATTACTCTTCACTCATTTTGTCTGTGTTTATGTGGAGAGAATTGAACAAAATGAGAAAAATGGCCCTAAAAATGAGCCCTAAAAGCTAATAAAGTCGACCAAAATGCACAGAAATGTATGAATTGCTTACTTGGTAACTAAGCCTAAGCTGATAATAAATAATAATAATAAATACAAGCTAGGTATTGGTAGACTAGTTTTCTTTTAAAACTTAAAAAAAAAAAAGAAAACCAACAACAACTTAGTGGCAGAGTGAGCCAAAATATGTCTAAAAATGAGTATGGGTCTTAGCGCTGGTCTTTAAGTTCTTCTCATTTGTTTACATGTATTACTCTCTGCCACTCTCTTGCTCTGGAGCATGCTCAGAATGCTTTTTTCAGCCTTAATCTGTGTACATGCTGCAACAGTCAGACAGGGAGTCCCATTTTTAGATGTGCACTATTTTAGTTTTCTCAGCTTTATATTTCTCTAAATTTTTTACTTGCCCACCCATGTTATACAGATTTGGGTTAATCTTATCATTAATTCCACTGCAATCCATTTTCATCGTTTCATAGTTTTAGCTGTTTTCTCCTGATCTCCTGTGCTGCTGCATGCCACTAGTGCAGAGTGACATTCTGACGAAGGCGGTTTCCAGACAGATGTCTTTTACTTCTTCACATAAGCAAAGCAGACTGCTGATTGACATCTTATTATAGAGACTTGCGTCTCTTTGACACTTTATCAGGGAATTGGAAAAGTGATTATTTGACGAGTGGTTTTAAGGTGCCCCGGGACACTTCTTGTTTTGAATTACAAATCAATGAAAAATGATGGCATATGCGTCAGGAGTGTGAAATGTGTATTTTTGGCTTTCTTTTTCTGAAAAACATTTGACGTAATAGTATATTGGAAAAGGGTTTTAACAATAATTTTAATACATGGGAATGTTTAGCTTGTACCAGCAAGCTTTGGCCAATCAGATGTTCTCATTTAAGCGGAAGGTTGGGACCTCTCTATTGGCTGTTGGTCTTCATGGCTTGTCAATCAGTGGCAGCAGAAAATTAAACTAGGAAAGTCTGTAGATTAGCAAATTAAGCTGATTTGCGAGATTACATTGATCAGCATGGAGCTCCGTGCTAGAAGTTTAAGGCAAGCTTTAAAGTTAGAATTGATGTGATGTTCTATCTTGTGAATTGGAAAAAACACTCGCATTTAGGGCTGTCGCGGTGACCGCGCGTCATACCGCGCTGTTATCAATCCAACCGCATGGGGGCACAAACGACCGCGGTAACCGCAGTTTATCATTTTAGTGCGACACTAATGGAATGCACAGTTGAATTTTACTGTAAACTGTGAAGCATTTAATGTTTACACACGTATGCACACTCAGAGACGCTTGGAGTGGAAAACTGAGGGTTATTCGTGAGAAAGGAAAAGGCTTTTGCACGAGCTGTACTGCCTCTTTGAAGCTAACCGCGTGTTACTCAGAAGAGGAGCCCATAGATTCGAATGACGATTCACTCACCTGGTAACGTGATAATTACGTGAGGTTTTCTCTGCCCTCTCAACTCGCCTGCAGGTACGTGTGTGACACAATCGCTCTATAGAGTCAGTGCCATGGGGAGCACTGCTAGCCTCCTTAGCTCATCTCTCAAACCACATAAGGTGAACATGTGGGTTTTTCTAAAGCTACCATGTTACATGTGCTGAAAGAACATTGTCGCTCGTTCCTCGGGCTCACACTTGGGTTTTTGTTAGAGCAGAGGCTTAACTATATTTCAATTTATTTTTTATAATCAAAATTTGTTTGGACACTTGGTCACTTTTTAAAAATGTTATTATTAGCCTATGCTATACCACTCATACCGCACACCGCGGTGTTGAGTTGCATATAATTACCACAGGGGAAATTCTCTGACTGTGACAGCCTGTGGTGTTTTAAATACACAGTGTTCTCTTACCAACCTTTCAGCGCAGACAGTTTTTAGGTTTTAAAAATTTACGAAGGGTCAGAAAGCTCACATTGCAAATATCAGTGCTTATTATCAAAAAGTGATGAAGCTTTTATAGAGTTTATATTAGGCAATTTACATTGGGTAAAATGAGGCAAGCCATGTCTGAAAGACCTATTCATCTTATTCTGAAATGGAATAACATAGTATCTTGAATGCATCTGCTATGCCCTCAGCTACCTCTCACAGCATGTCTGGTACATCCACACTTCAGGCCCTAATTAAGAAATGGATGTTTCCCTCCAGGCTGTGAATGTGAACGCTATGTTTGGATGTGCAAGTGGGTGTGAGGCTGCAAACGTACGTACAAGCATTCTGAGAGAGCAGCAAGGAAGCATGTCAGACTGTATTTACTGAACCAGATATTACAGCTGTCTAAGCAACAACCTGCAATCTGCAAGCTCACTTTTTCTTGTTTTCATAATGAAATGCTTATACGGATTGCTTAGACTATTGACTGTGTAGCATAAACAGGGGAAGTTATGCTAATAGTTTGTTTAGGCTTCATTACAATAAAAGGGTAGTATTAATAGCATGGCTCCTAAGCATTGCATATAAACAGTGGAATAGGAGTAATGTCATTGCTGTGGTCATTGTCTAGCGCTGGTGCATGCTAATGCAGCCATTGTCATTAAAAGTTACACGCTGCTGCTTTTCTCATTTTCATGCTGTTAGTTTATTTGCTGCTCAGTCATTGCACGTTTATAGTTGGAATGAGAAATTACTGGTCATTTGTGCATCAATTTCTGCAGCCAATTTCCCTTTTGCACACATTTAGATTTGGTTCAGGTGACGTTGCCAATATCCCACTAATTCTTTTTTAGGACGAGCCTTGTACTAAAACTGTCAGCTGCTTTTCGCTACATATGTAACACAGGCTTACATGTAGGTTTAATTTGCACCCACACACCCTGGTGATTCTTTATTGCTCCACTTCTTCAATTAACAGTGGCCTGCAGCTTCAGTGGTATGGTGCTTGAGAGACACTTCTATCAGTCTTGCTTGGCCGCAGCCCCACACACAAAGCATGAGAAATGAGAAAGGCCCTAGCGTTCATTAGCCACACTGTAATCACTGTGTTGGCTGATAAGATAACAGCTGGTCTGCATGCTCTCATATTGACAACATTACCAGTCTTGATCAAGTATCTGTGCAATCTATACAGGTCTGGTGAAATAGAACTAATGGGAAATGTGATCGAATACCGCACTTCTGAGCCTGACCCTATTTGCGATCTACTGCCTCAAACCTGCTGGAACCTTAGAGCTAATGTTACACAAACAATTTTTGTGTTTTTTAAAACAATTTCTTTTTATGCTCAGTGCTAACACAAAATAACAATAAAACAGCAGCAGCATACACATTACTCTCCTATTAAAAATGTAGCAGTTTGGGTTTACTTTTAGATTATTTCCATAGATCATATTTACATTCCGTATGAACATAAACATGCTCTGTTAGATCAAATTTGCCTAAATCAACAATTACACTCATCACACAGATGTTAGGTTATATCATGCAACTCTACAAAACCAAGACATTACTGACAGGATATGACTCCCTGTTTTGGTGGTTATTAGTCACTCTTAGCATCTTCAGCAGATTCAGGAAAGTGTTTTTGTTAAAAATGTACTTTTCTGTGAGCTTAAAAAAAAAAAAAAAAAAACCTGAGCAATATTTCACTCCATACTATGTGAGTTATACAGTTTTTGTGACTGTTCTTGTCCACATTGTTGTAAGGAAAGAAAACATAGATTCTGCAATTTGTGACTGTTACTTTTACCACTCTGGGTAATGCCATTACATCACAGTCACAGTGGTACAATGGTTCAGACAATGGTATAATAGTACTGGATATTATGGGCGTGGGCTAGTTTTGATAACACAGTGGCCATTTCATTGTAAGTAATGTAAATAACTTGGCATTCCTCTGATTGGATAAAATATGTGTAGGTGGTTCATCCAATTCCAGCTATTCATCTAAAGTACCTGCTCTTTGCGCTCTTCTGCATAACATCTGATCAGTCTGGTAAACACAAAAAGAGTTATATTGTAGTATTGTGCTTTTGTGTGGACCTTTGTGTGGTAGCCATGTGTTTTTAGGGTTTAATTACACATAGCTCTTTTCCATCATTATGTAAAGATCTTGTCTGGTAGATATAATATGTCACACACTAGACACCTGTCTATCGGACAGCTGGTATGTTATACAAAAACTCATATCAGATTCCCTCTTTGCTGTCTTGCGTCCTTTGGCATAAAATACAAAGGAGCTTGAAGAGAACAGAGCTAGACTGTTATACAAATGCCTTCCTTGCCATATTTGTCTAGTTATGCAAAGCGAGCGCTTTGCATAACTAGACAATGCTGTGCAATGGTGACAGTGAGCTTTGGTTGATTGGAACCTGATCATAATACTGATTCTTTCCCCCTTTTCCAAGAAGAGCCCAGGCTGAGGGGAGATAAGAGACACTGAAGACTGATCTAGGCCCTGCAAATTTCTGCAGGGGATTGCAGCAGCTGTGAAGAAGCTGTCTCAACATGGTGAGGCAGGATGCAGCTTTGTTATGCAAATATAGACTTGCCGTGGCATGAATGGATGCATTTTTTTATCCTATGTTGTAGTAGTTTGCAGAACAGGCTTGTTGCAATAAGTAGCAGTTAAGCCAAGAGTCTCTGTTGTAATGAAAAACCTTACTCATGATAACACAGACGAGGCAAAAAGCAAAAATCCAGTGATGAACTACTATAATGTGGTGTCAGTTTCACAGAATTACTCTCACTCCCAAACGCCCGCCTAGTCAGCACACTTCATAAACACTCAGCAGAAAAAAGAGGCTTGATACAAGATTAATCACTTATGACGTGGAGGATCTTAAGTTTTACTGTGGTTGTAAGTTAAAGTCCAGGGTGCAGTGTGGGACTCGACAGGAGTGTGTGTGCTCTTAAGGAGACATATTGAGCTGCGCTGCTTGGAGGCTTGCCCCGTCACAGTGATTAGTCCGACAGACAGATGTGGTCGGCAGGCCACATTGTGTAATTTGGCCCAGATGTAGGTGGAGATTTTGCAACCAAACACAGAGCTTGGAAGCCTTTACTCCCCCCGATCCCCCATTGCTGTTGTTTTTCATTTGGCTTGCTCCATTAGAAAGATTTTCAGACTCTCTGTGTTCAGAGAGGTTAGTGATCAGGCAATCTGTCTAAAACTTGTGCTCAATGGAAACTGCTTCCACACTGTTTAGCAATGTCATATTTTTGGGGTTGTACTCTGTTTTGTGTTCAGTGTTTTACCCGTGATGGTTTTGTTATTTTCTCCTTTGCTCTGGTCTCTTTTTTCTTGGTGCTGATGCATGGCCCTTGTCAACAGATTGAGCAACACACAATGGAGGAAATCGAAAAGAGAGCCCAAAGATGACCATTGGGTCTATGTGTATGTACACGATTTGAAAAGAAGAAAACTGTTCTTGGCATTGACATTTCAGTTATCTTTTTGCAAAAGTTGTCTGAGTTTATCTTTTTATCTATACATTGAATGAATTTTCTCTGATAGGAAGTGGCCTAGTGGGCGGGGCTGAATCTATTCTTCATTTTGAAAATTAAGATTCTGATATTGTTTTTTTATGGTTTATACAGTGTAGGTAACCTGACAAAAGACAAATTGCGATAACGTTAGCACAGAGTTGTTATATCAATCTAGAATGGCCTCTGTTGAAAATGTTTGTGAAGGGGCGGGAGTTTCAGTAGAATAATTGGGTGTAGTTAAAGCACCAACTTTGTAGCTATGTTGTTAGAAGATTTTGGCTGTTTTTGTAAATGTAGAGCAGCATACCAAGTTTTTCTGCATTGCCATTTTGTTAACAAGTATCGCTGAAAGAGCTTGTTGTTGTCGGCAAACCTATAACCCGCCCACTCACGGCAATACTGCCATGCCATTGGCCCAGCCACGACAGGTCCGGACCCAAACGTATCAGCGGGAGCCTGACAAGATGGATTTCGTAAATTTGTGAACTCACAAATTTCACAACAATCCAGCTTGCTGTGCAAGTATTATGGACCTATATTGTGATTTCCCTGCTTGGCACTCTTGGTTCTTGCTTTCCTCTTTCAAAGCACCTTTGTTCGTTCTGAGACTAAATGTGTATGACAGGAGGAAAGGCAGGAGAGCGTGAATGTCAACATCCGATTAAACGCACTCTGCTCATGGCGCCTGACTCACCTGTTTCATTCATTTATACCGTCGCTTCTGGTTCTGGTGCTCATTCAAACATATAGTAATCACTTCTTATTGCTCATTGTCTACCACATCTAATTTATGTCATTAATAGAGCTGGACTATAAAGGTGGTTCAGGATTGTGGTCATAACATTAACCTTTAACCTTACCAAAATTTTAGCAAACAAGAGCCTGCACTCTTTGATTTTGAGATGATTGCTTGAATATAGCACTTTCCTTCAGTGAATATTTAATACAAAGCTACTTATGAAGGAGGCAGATTTGCATTTTTTCATTGATATTCATTCCCTAGAATCTCTTGCCTTTCGTTTGACCTACTTCTGTTATGTAGCAAAGGTATGAAGCTCTGCTGAAACCTCTGCTGAAACCAACAGCCCCCTGCATGCAACATTTTCATTTTCACGCTCTCTTCAAGACTTGTCAGAGGCATGTTTTTGTTTCTGTTTGTTGCAGTGTTAGAAGAATCCTACGCAAATCTCTTTGGGAAGGACTATACAGCTCAAAATGAGTTGTAAAACAGTTAATAGGAGACGAGTCAGTGCTACTAAAAATAACTGCCCACCACAAAATTGTCAGCTGTCATTGAGAGCTGAAATACCTGCAAACTCCTTCCTGTATATATTTTTTGAAAAATAAGCAATTTGCTACCAGTAAATACACATTACATTAAATCAAAGTTTTGAGTTTACCTTTATTTCTGTCTGAGTTTGCTTACTGACTGATACTGTCCAATCTTCTGTTACCCTTCTTGCATTTGAATTTTTTTTACACTATTTTTGCACTAATATGTAACCAGACATGACATACAACCTGAGATAGACATTTTCTTTCTTATCAACATTAATTTAATCAACGCTGACAAGCTGGCGCAGACAAACGGCCAATGTCTACACTTTGAAACCTCACTCTGTGGTCATTAGCTTACACATTAGATATGCACCAAACGTTCTTTAATTAAAGCTCTAATTTTTCACCAAGTTGCTATACAGTATATTGGCTTACGTGACAATGCGTACTGTGTGTTCATAGTGATGTCTGAAAACTTGTTAATGACTTATCAGCATAATTCAACCTTATCTATATTTGCTTGTAATTTCAGTGCCATGTTTTGCCATTGTGTGATCAGGTAGATCAGAAAACCATAGAGACACAAGTTGCCTTTGTGATCAGTTATGATATAGAGTGTTGTGTCTACATAACACAGAAATGGCATCAGTAAAATGCAGCTGACACACATTTTCCACCCACTTTCTTCCGAAGTTGCACTGACCGCTAACACATGGCTCATTAGGTCATGTAATGGCTTACAAAACTCTCCATTTACTCCATGGGCACACCACTGAAGACGCCGGCCTCTATTGCTGAAAGATAAACAAATGCTCAGAATAATTTGTTCTTGCTTTGAATAAATAGGCCGTGTCTCCTCTCTTCAAATGACTGCTGTAAAGCTACAAATGTGCTTCCTGCGGGAAAGTGCATGGCCACAGTGAAAGCCCTCCTTAGGGTATCATTATCATTTTTGTCAGGTTCTTGTTAGGCCAAGCTCATAGTTGGAGCTGTCTCTGTCCTTGAGGCATCCACGGAGCTGCCTGTCACCCCACAAAGACAAATCACTTAACATTGGCAGCAAAGCGCCTATTAGCTTGTTGTGGCTTGGCTCACCTGTTAGCCCGGGACAGCCTCTCTGGGCAAAGGTTATGGAGGACTCGACAAACACCCTGTCATGATGCAATTGAGTAACCACTTTATATATGCCAATTTTACAATCCATTAAATTAGTTTACCTTAGAAACTAATTCTGGTTCAGCCATTGAACCTTGTTATGATGGAAATTTAGTTTGAATAAGATATTTAAGTGAAAAGATAAAACCAGCATAAACAACTCAAAGCATCTACAGCATCTTTGTAAAGAAAAAACAATCTACAACAGATTTCTTTTAAAGTTATGCAAACATAAATCCACCACTATAACCTTAAAATAAATATGCAAAAGCACCAATCCTTCATCAGTTGAAGCCTTTTTGTAGCCTCGGAATACAAAACATACACACTTAAATCTGAACAAGTAAAGAAGCTTTTCGGTGGTGGGTGTGAGATACATGAGCCAGTGGAGAATGCTGATGTGGCTCTTGTAGTAGTTCAGCGAAAAAAAGTTTGGAGTTGGATTGAAAATTTCTATAGTTTTAAACAAGAAGCCCTTCTTTAAGCCTGTATTTACATGGTACATTTGAGTTTCTCTGAGGGTTACTTTTGCCATAACACATTCTGTTTCTAGTTTGTTTAAGGATGAAATGTGCTTTCTTTTGCATCTATCATGAGTAGGATCTTTGTTATACTGAACACCATATTGACTGATTGTTATATAAGGACTGATCTTGTATGTGCATCCAACCAAGCTAAACCACATTTTATATATATATTTATATATATTTATTCGTTTTTAATAAAACTCCACAAGACATTCTTTGTAGCAGTGATGTTTGATTTATTGCAATGATTGACACTTATAGGTTTCCTCTTTGCCCAATTCATCATCTGATCTGATTAAGCATGAACTAATGAATAGCCATGTGATATGAGCAGTTGATGATGCCTGGCCTTGTGGCAATCACAGAATGAGACCTAAGTAATGTGTTTTTTACGGGTCTGCTGACTGTAGTGATGCGTCAGAGCTGACACTGGGAGTCCTGCTGTGTGAACCATCCTCAGACCGACCCCAGGCTGTGCTGTGCCCTGCTGGACCAAGGCACTGCTGCTCCCTGCTGCTGTTCGCCCATTATTACTGCAATGGGCCAGCGTACTCGCTTGCATCCAGCAGCATTAACTGTGTAATAGAGGTTATGGCTATAACTTTGTGTGTGTGGCAGTGGCAGTTATTTTGGATGGAGCCTATACTGTATAGAAGAGCCTCAACTTTTGTGAGTGATTTTTGATTTAAATTTCAGCAGGTTTGTGTTGAACTTGTCTACATGAATGAACACATTATTACTGCCAGGTGATAGATTATGGTTGTTAAAAGCCTTTTGTGGTAAATAATAATAATAATAATAATAATAATACTTATTATTATTATCATTATTATTATTATTATTATTATTATTATTATTGGCCACTTTATTAAACTAAACATAGTAAAACTTGATACCTTGAATATATTAATCAATTTATTAAACAATGATCTATAAAAGGACCATTGTTAATTAAAATATATTTTAGTAAAAATTAAATGATGAATTTTGCACAGCAGTAAACTTGATTAATAAAATGTGTTTGAACCTAGGGTGCACAGTGCAACCTCATAGCTTCAGTCCTTCTTCAGCTACAGAAACAGCAATACAATTTTTCCTTAACACCTTGGATCTAAACAAAAAAAGTATTTTACCATCTCCTACATCTGTGTGGAGCACGTCTGCCTTTAAAACAGACCTGTGGCTGAGGATAGCTTTAGGTTTCCGGTCCGCCACTCATTCTGTCACACGGCTACTATTTCCTCCTCTGGGTCATCTCTCTTGAGGGCCAGTCTGTCAGATGGAGACAACAGCAAGGTAGAGGGTTAGAGGAGTCAGATTTTTGACTAGGAAGCACGGACAGCAGGAGAAGAGATATGTAAAACAAGACATGATAAATAAGAAACAAGATTTGCCTTTTATGGTTGGAGAAAAAATAATGCTAGTTTTATGAGAACAAGTCCATGAAACAACTTTAACAACCTGGGTTTGCACATCTCAAATGACCAGACATGGACTGCCAAGACATTATAAAAAGGCCCACCAATGCCTGTACTTTTTGAGGAGGCTGAAACAGTCTGAAGTTAGTGCTATGATCCATGTAGCCTTTTATTGGTGGAGTGTATACTGTCATTCTCCATCACCATGTGGTATAGGAACTTCTGGTTCAATCTACTCAAAAATATGCTAAAAAACAAAAACAAAAGCAGCCTACTGGAGGACATTTACAGTAGAGCCCGACTGTTTTGAGGCCGATATTAAGTACCCCCCCCCCCAAAAAAAAAAAGAAAAAGAAAAAGATATCCGATACATTGGCCGATACGTTATACATTAGTAAAAGGTATTTTAAAGCTAAACTAAACTTATTTTTAAATTGTTGTAGAAAGCTGCTTATTGTTCTTTATGCCGATTGTTATTAAGGTTGTAGTGGGCATTGATGTGGGGAGTATTATTATATATTTTATGTATTATATTTATTTACTTATTTTATTTAGCTTTAACTAAATTTGTTAAACTTAAATTTCATTTAAACTTGCAGTGCAAATAGAGCATGGGGAGAACTACAAAATGCATTTTGAATTTTTGTTCTATGAGGTTTTATGGCAAAGAAACGAGTAATATAATTTTATTGCCGTTTTGAGCTTTTCAGGCCAAACTTCCGGGAAACACTGAGTTGGCGCCAGCGCCCTCTGCTGGACAAATACCAGAGGCCATCATTTGCAAATAAACAGGTTTTATTCCAGCATGCAGTAAAAATGTACTGTTTATATCGGCGGATATTGGTCAGATTTCGGCCGATAATCCATAATTTTCTAATGTGCTATATCAACTGATATATCAGACAGGCTCTAATATACAGTACATCAGGGCAGCATGAACGACTCATCCCACCCAGCCCACAAATTGCTCACACCCCTCATCTCCCCAAAGCTAGAGCAGCATAGCTAAAATGCAGCTTCTTTCAAGAGGTTGAAAGACTGCAATTAGAAACAACTATAGTAAACTTTTACTGTGTTCCACAACATATTGTGTGTCTTTAAACTGAAGCTCTCCTGGCTTTATCATTGTTATCCAGTGTATTGATGTCTTTCTTTACTTCTTTCAAAAACAAGTCTTTATTTTGACTGTTCAGCCCAAACTCCGACCCTGTCACCTCCCCATACCATAAACAAGCATGATGCTAGCAGTCTATTTAGTTGAAGTATATGCTATTGACTTTATGGCCTCTTGCTCCATCTGGAAAGGCCTGACATGGTTGGTTTCCTGCCTTTGGAGGGAATTTGCTGTGGGGGATAAATCGACTCTTGTATCGATAACTCTCTCTTTCTGTCTGTGGGCGTATGTTTTATGAACAGGAGCAGATAAGATGCTGAGGTTAGGGAGGAGAAGAGCTAGCTCGTGAATCTGAGCTGGGAGTTAGGAGACAAAGCCAGGGAATCACTCATCTCATTGGGTTTTATACCATACTTGTTGGAGAATATAAAAATGTGGTGAAGCTTCAAAAAATAGCTTTGTTTGCAGTTGCAGTATCCGCATCACGATATTTGCTTAGGTTGATGGGTAAGTTTGATTGTTTGTTAGTCTGTTAGCAGGATAACTCAAATAATAGTGGTCAAAATTTGATTAAACTTTCAGGAAAGATCACTTATGGGTCATGGAAAATTCATTAGTACACCGTCTGAATCCAGGACTTTTTAAAAAATTTCTTCAATTCATAACATTGTGAGATAGGGTCAAAGTAACTAACTACAGCCACAGAGGGGTCAGATGAAGAACAAATATAACTTTTAGTGAATATAATAAGATATAATGACTTTGTGGATTAATGGATAGAATGTTTTCCCCCTAAATGCAAAGATTCCTGGTTTGAGTCCAGGCACTTTCTCTTTACTATTGCAAGATATGGTCAGTTCCTTGGCGGAGGTCTGGGCTCTGTGGCTGTTAAAAGTCTTTGTTTAATTTTAATTTAACCCTAGTTTTGAACGGTTTTGAATTTACTCCAAAGCCTTATGTTTCTTGATATATTTGAAGTAAATTTGATTTTTACTGTCATAAGTAGTAGTAGTGTAAATACTGTTAATGTTGCAATTTTCAACTCAGTTATTGCATGTCATGTTTTTATATCATGCGGCCCTAATTTCAAAGGATGAGACAAATATGGAAGCTTGCAGAACATTTACTGCCACATTAACCACATCCAGTGTCTTCAAGTCTGTGATTTTTCAGATGGGTTTAGAGAACTACTTACTTTTAATAAGAAACTTTAACTCCAGCTGCAGGCCATTTTTTTCACTTACTTTTGCACACATTGTTGTTTTCAACCCGGCTTGTTGTTTTGCTAAAAACTTCACTCGTTGGCACTTTGTAGAGGTGCTGGCTAAGCCCCTGTTTAATATGAGGCTCTGACTATGCATTTGTCTGAATTTGGTAGCTTCTCCTTAGCTCCTTAGGTTATTGATGGAGGTTGTGTTAAGAGTAAGCGGCCTGCCGGTGGAATAGCCTTAGCTTTTGTTTTCTCATCTCGCACAAACTCTTAATGGCCTTATTGGATCAATTAGAGCCCATTCTGTAAAGGTGCTCAGTAACTCATGATTTAGCCAGCTTTCATTAGCTTATTGGGCTTGTTAATAGGCTTAGGCTAGCTGTGCATGTTTGTGTGTGCATGCTGGGATTTAGTGGCACATTTGTTAATTTTCTTATTGGGACTGTGCAATTGATTCACACCTAAAGTTGGAGAAATAAATTACTACTTTATAAGCTGTGTGTATACATTTTGAAACAATTGGACTATTAAAACTTTGTTTTTAACAAAGGGTATGCACTTTTTTCCCTTGTACTTAAACAAAACTAGTTGACCTGATATCTTACAGCATCATTAATTAAATCAATAAAATAGCAAGACCTTCTGATATCATGGGTTTTATTATCAAGGACATAATAAAATTAGAATGTTTAGTGCATAGCGGATGTTTTGGCCAATCGCATGCTTGAAGTGTTTCCCACAGAATATTTTTCAGTGAAGGTGGTAGCCCACTCATAGCGCTCATGTGTTTAGTGCCCTAAAAGTTAAAGTCATTTATACACCCCACCTACATCTGCTAAATGCCCCAAAATAGTTAATTTAACATAAACACTGCATCATAAAAGCATTAAAATTGGGCTTTGGGGGATAAAGTTAAATTATACATTACTTTGTAAAGGATATATTGAATGGTAGCCAAGATGGTAGGTGCTTAAAGCCACTTTAACAATCATATGCTGGGGGAAACACTGGTCTGGAAAGTGTTCTTGCTCATAAAATTTCTGACTTTTTTTTTGCAAAAACATGAGTAAACAAAATGTGTTACTCAGCATAGCAATGGGAAGGAGTTTTTCAGGATACTTTTGATGATAGAAAATGCAGGTGGTGGAGGATGCTCTTCCCATTCTGCAAAAGGTTCTGACAGAGTTAACTCCTCTTTAACAGCCTGTTTTAGCCTCTTCAAAAAGTACATGTTGGTGGGTGCACGGTGGCAGAGTGGTTAGCATTCTCGCCTCCCAGCAAGGAGGTCATGGGTTTGAGCCCACACAAACTCTCTGGGTGGAGTCTGCCCCGTGTTACCATGGGTTCTCTCCAGGTACTCCGGCTTCCTCCCACTGTCCAAAGATATGCATGTGTTAATTGGTGACGGCGACTCTAAATTGACCCTAGTAAATGAATGTGAGAGTCTGTGTTCGTCTCTGTGTCAGCCCTGCGACAAGCTGGCCCCTGTCCAGGGTGTGTGCGGGAATAAAAGGTAGAAAATTAATGAATGAATGTTGGTGGGCCTTTTTAATAATTCTGGCTGTGATGGAAGTCAGTTTTTGAATCGACACAGCTACTGCATTGTCTATCGAAGTTCCAGCATTAAAAAGAAATGTACACAGAAATTATAAGCAAAGTTAAAGCTGTTAAAAGCAGTTTTAGCAATGCATACATGTCATGTTTAACAAGGCAGAGAAAAGTTTAAAGAAAACTTTGCTTTGTTGTAATTTCTCAGTATTTTTGTATCATCCATCTTCCATTTTGTGTTGTGCCATTAGACAAATAGTTTTTACTGCTTTAATGTACAAAACACAAAAAGTCCCCATGTCATGGTTAGGAGTTGAGTGTTTGAACAGTAAAGCATTTGATATTATTTCTGCTACCTTGATCAGAAGTTGTCTCTTTGCTGTTGGAACATGTGAAACACGGACATGCTAAAAGAAAACGGTGTGGAGCGTGCTCCCTGCTGCTGCAGAGGGCTCAGATGTATGAAGCTTACATGCAAGTATAAACATTGATTAAAGGAGTGCGAGCACTCTGCACATACTCAGACGCTTGGACGAGAAACAGAGCGTAAAGCAATCTCCACTCACATTTGGAATGGTTCACTGTTCTGAATCTATTCTCTCTTTTATCCGCCTCTTTCTTCCTCATTAGATTTGATTTGTGTGTACAGTACATACAATATGGATCATAGCTAGTATTTGGTTGGTAGTTAAACGGAATTCCACAGAGATTATAATAAAATAAATTGTTTTTTGTACACAGAAAATTGCTATGATTTGACATTTTTTCAGCTAAGGTAAACGTAGCATTGTCAGTTAAACTAGATTTTCTAATTTTAGACCCTCAACTTTGAATATGACTGCAAACAAAATACATTGTTCAGAAATGGCTTTGAAGAGAATTTGCACAAAACAGATCAAAAGAGCAGTGTCTGTACATTAAAAACTCATTTATGCTCCCATTTTATACATAAATAGATCCGTTCATTCCAAGCGGGGGCAACCATCAAAAATTTTCCAAGACTGAAGAAAAAGAACAACAATAACAAGCATGGTGGCACTGATGGAGGTTTTTACACCACATCTATTGAAAAAGAACCAAGAAAATGAGGCAAAAATAGTGGTGGTCTGTTCAGTCTTTGAATATATCTTGACCAACTGGCTCTAGTCACTCCATAAAAAGTTCAGCTGTTTCTTAAGCTGTGACTGTTGAACTGTGTTCAGTAGTGTCCCCAACGGTAAATGCACGTACTGCTCCGTTCATCTGTATCTGCAAGCTCTGGAACGGACCAATAAAGGGACAGAATCA
This sequence comes from Bostrychus sinensis, assembly GCA_020698575.1. Taxonomy (NCBI): domain Eukaryota; kingdom Metazoa; phylum Chordata; class Actinopteri; order Gobiiformes; family Eleotridae; genus Bostrychus; species Bostrychus sinensis. The sequence goes on along the minus strand of CM036247.1, from coordinate 28,803,475 downwards.
ACGCAATAGGCGGACAGAGCTCTCAGTCTTTATAAATAAGTCTTTTATTATTATTGTCTCAAACTAGACTTTAATGGAAGGATGTAATTTGAAGCAAAACACCCAATGATACTGTATATTTTTTGCAGTATGAATACAGTTTACAAAGTTGGACAAAGCATTCGGATCATGCTCCAGAGCCAACTGTGGTTGGGGTTTTTGCATTTTAGCATACATTTTGCATGCAATGGTTTATTGGCAGGAATAGTGAGTGCATAGGCAAATTGTTTCTACAGTAAATGTTGTGTTCATGTTTTTTCAGTGATGACTTGATAACAAAGTAAATTCTGAATACATAGCAGTAGGTAAACAATATATGTATGGGTGGATTATGGAATACAGACAATAGGCCGATGCTGAGATGCTTTTGCATCTGTTTTATTTGGAGTATCGATTAAAAGAACATGTAAATCTGTATTTTCATGCGGGACCATATTGTGTACAAGCTGCTCACAAGTGCCTGCACAGAGTATAAATGAGACACATGTTCCCAAAGCCTACTACACTACGTATCTTTGTGGTATAAAATTTGAATTTCTGTGGATTTGCGAAATTACGGCTCAGCTTGAAAATCTTGATGATGTTTTCCTTCATCAAGAACCATACTTGTGCCTGTAACTGTCACATCCTATAGCCATGTTTATCTCATCTTTGGGTACTAAAAGAGTTCAGTGAATTTTTTGTAGATCACAGATGACAGCTCTGTTATCAGGATCAACCCTTGCTGCTTCTTTTGGGATGAAAACCTAGATATTGTCGGAGGCGTATTTGGACAGGCTTCCTGATTGTAGTTTATGCATCAATAAGAACCCACACAAGCTGTCCAGCCCTCACTGTCAATCACATCTGTGCTCACTGACTGGCTTTTATCTGGATCTTTTATAGTGCAGTCAGCATCAAAGATTCTCCAAAATGATAAGTGCTGCTGGAGCTCTCACAGAACATGAGATGATAAAACATTTGTGACAGGCACCAGGAGCTTCCCCTAACACTCAGCTGAATTAGGCGCAGCCTGTCCTTTTGTCAATAAGTCTTTGGTTCAGTCAAGGTAAAGAGAGGCTGGGGGCACTGCCATGAGTCACTGTCACAGCACAAGCCACTTACCTCACTGGAATCCCACAAACAGGCCATTGCTGTATGGGCTGAGTTTTCTGAATCTTCTGAGTGGATTTAAAGGCACGCTGCTGTATTAGTGGGCCAAATCAGATTAAGCCAATTCAAAAGAGCTCATTTTATTGTGTGTAAACTCCCACTCACCACCCCCAAATCCAAAGCTGCGAAGGCTTTTCATATCCATTTTGGGGGAATAGAGTATATCTTGAGAATTAACAGAATTGCATAAGGCAAATGTATTGTTCTTTATTTTGTTAGAGACTGCAAAGGCGCATATGTTTTTTTTTTTTTTTTCCTGAGATGACAACATGCAAGAAGATTGTACTAGCCTGGACAGTCATGTCAGAGCATTGGAGAGTGTATAGATTCTTGGATACTCCTATTCTTCCATTCATCCCTCTTTACTCTTTAAATATTGGCAGTTTGTCCATGTCTGCTGGGAAGATCCAGGGAGCGTCCTTCCTACTCTGTTCACTTCCAGCCAAATCACTCTCTGATGCACAGCCAGAGAATAAGAGAGTGAAAGAGGGAGGCTATGAGCAGGACAATAAAAAACAAACAGTTTTGAGCCTGTTGATTTGACAGGGCTCTTATGGCCCAGGAATGGGCTTTGTAAAGTCCAGTCCTCTGGAAAGGCACCAGCCTTGACATTTGGCCTAACAAGGAGAGAGAGCAGCAGAGGCAGCACATGGAGTAAGGTTACTCATGCATGTTCATCTTTCATCAGACTGTCTTCAGGGCAAGTACAAACAAACAGCACCAGCCAAAGACTGCACATGGCTGAGCGGCTTGGATCAGTGGCATTTGTGCTATACATGCTTACACCTTTGTGGCTTTGTGTGGAGATACAGCACATGCCAACAATATGAAAGCAAAACAAACCTTTTGTATGTGTGTTCATGGAAAATGTTCTTTCTTTTTAGCATATAACTGTACAGAGGTCATTTGTAAAACATCTTACATTTGAGGAAAGTCTTTTATAGTACTGTACTCTCTGAACTTCAGTTTTATGTAATGCATTACTATTTTTGGGAGTTAGATTGATCCAGTTTAATTTTTACAAGAAAATAAAATAAAAAGAAAAGGTTGGTAGTTGTGGGGAATAAGGTTGGCACAAGGATGGGTAGTGTAGGAAGTGTTTCTAAAAGTGACGTGGCTTCCTCCTTCATTACAATAACCTCAGTAGAATTTTATTGGCAATGACAAACACAAAGGATGTCTCCTCTCCCTATAAAAGTCATGTTTTGTTTTAATACAATAATCCATGTATGTTACAATGTGAGGAAATGATTTATGAGTTTTATATCTCATCAGTCTCATCATAATACCGGCTTCACAGCAATCTATGTTCTTGTCAATATGCTTTCACGCTACTATAACTCTCATGGCACTCATCGCAAAACATGAGACACAGACTCACTAATCAATTCTTTGGTAATTAATGCTATATCAACAAATCTGCCATGCCCTTGTGATGTTTTTACTCAACAATGGCATTAAAGTCTATTAGCACACTTTTGCGTATCTGCAGAATGTAAATGTGCTGTTGTAAATTGCATTTGCTTGTGAATAAAAGTGCTAACCTGTGTTTTTTTTCCTTCTCTGTTTCTCCCTATTTGCTCCTGTGGCGTGTGCTGCTTGCTGATGCCTATTCAACAGGTAATATGATTACAGCTTTTTTTCCCACTTTCCATTCAGCTGGTCCATGCTATTTTGCTAGGTTTTGGCCCAGAGATAACTGTGCCCAATACAGTTGTAATAGCAGTTTTTAAATGGATAGATATGGCCTCAATGTGACTCAGAAATACCCGTATTTTTCTTAATAATCTCTAGCTGGAGAGGGGCACTTAAAAACCTGCCGGCTTTTAAATGAATCGGGGCGTACACACAAGTCTTTGCTTTGGTACAGGGAAAGTAATAGAATACTGGACCAGTAATCAAAGACGTCACATATTTAAATAACTAGTGTTTATGGAGCTAAAAGAGTTTATAAAAGAGTTTGTGTTTTATGAAATAAGATTTTGCCCAAAAACATATCATTCATTGCAGGGCAAAGGTGAAGGTAGTTCTGCCTACTAACCACATTTACTGGCTAAATTAGAGTTTGTGTTTACTGGCAAAGCGTTCTTGATAACCATACTTCAAAGCCCACAACCATATAATGGTAATTGTACCACCTATATATAACATTCTTTATGTTGGTCTTCTTGCATTTGTTTTTGCTTTCACGTTTTGAGACCTACAAGGCAAGTGTCAAAGAACCACATGTCAGTCACAATATAGTATTTTTTCACTTTCAAAGGTTTCAACATGGATACAGTTAGAATTATGACTCGTAATGTGGGTGGTCTGTAGTGGGCTTTTGAGTAGTAACGTCTCCAAAACAGTAATTTTTTCCAACTTTAAGGGGAACACAGCATTTTCCCACACAGCTGGTGAAGTCTGACATGACTAATCTTTACTGAGCTTGGTATAATTTATGTTCTATCTTCCTAATAGATTACAGCTGGGGAGATTGTATTTTTTTCCATTTCATACAGCATCAACAGTGAGAAATAGTCCCGGTATAAGCTTAGCTGTATATTTCTTCAGCATTATTCAGGCATTATATTGGAGGGCTGAAAGAAGAAAGCCTGACTTTAGCAGAATTCAGGAGTCGCTCTCTCTGGGTAGATGTGCCTGGTCTGTGCAGGGCTGGCTGAGGACGAATAAAATGGGCTTAATCCCCGTAGGCCCATCTGCTGTGTGCATGTGCGTGCGTGTAAGGATGCCACACTGCCCTCATTCACAAGTGTCCATATTTCAAATCCTCTTGTGTCCCTTCGCTCCAGCCTGCCCTCACTGCCCAACCCCACAGTTGTTGTTTAATGTTTTCCTCCGCCCACTTTGCTGACATTTTATAATCCACGCATTTTATTGTCTTAAGCTGGTGCCATTGTAAGCTGCCCTCCTCCTCTATTTCACTTCTATCTTTTGACCCGTTTTCACTCTTAACCGAGTTGGCAACCAATCTCATTCACCCTCCCCCTCGGAGCAGCTCCACATTGACCTTGTCTCACCACTCCTTCATATTAACTGAATTTAGATGATTGCATGTTTTTGTAAGCGTATCTAAACAGTACATAAGATAGCACAACTCTGCTACTACCTGTTCCCAAGGGGGTGATGTCACTGAAAATGTTGAGTTCTGTACCCACAAAAAGTGCTTAAAAAACACATCCTTTTGGAAACTGTCAGAGTGACTTGCAAAAAAAAAAGAAAAGAAAAAGCAAAATAAGAAGCCTAATAAAAAAAAGCATAATATTTATAAAATGTGATATTTCAGAAAAACGCATGTAGTAAATGCAATTTAAAAAACACACACACAAAAAACATGCTAACATGTTTATTACCAACATTTGTGTCTGTTACCCGAAAGACTTGACATCATATGGCTCGGAAACATTGCATTTATACTTCTCATTACATTTAATGGAAACAAAACATTAAAAATGAAATCCCAAACATGTAAGAAATTGGTACTCCCTGAATATAGTGGACACAAAAGCTGTAAATAAACCACATCCATTCCCCCCTAGCCTCTTGCACCACTATAAGATTTACTGTTTACATTATATTAGCTATTGGCATTGCATTGCCAGTTTTTATGGGTTACCCGCACCCAGGGGCGTAGCCAGGATTTTTTTACTGGGGGGGCCAGCCGGGTCCTGTCATTTTATTGTGGTGGCACATGGCAGATTATTATTATTATTATAGGACTAATACAAAAAATTTGAATTATCTTCTGTTCTGTTCTGAAACCAGTTATTTGGATGGTTTGAGGAAGTTAGGAGATGAGCCCTGATGTGTGCAGCTCACAGAAGAGCAAGTTCACAGAGGTTAAGTATGTAACAAACTTACAGGGGGGTCTGGGGGTCCTCCCCCAGGGAAAAAAAATCAATATAACAGACAATATTTGCTGTATCCTGGTGCATTTTAAAGTATTTAATAGATTGAGTGAGTAAAACAATTGCTTGATTTTGCATTAATAGTTGTGATCACAACATCGCAAAATCCTGGAGGGACTGAACAATGCATGTAGTCTGTGTCTTGAAGCATGTTGTTGTTAATAGGGATTGGAATTGATAAGATTTTATCAATGTTGATGCCATTGTCAATTCTGCTTATCAATCTGATTCTTTATCGATTGTCTTATCGATTCCTGATATATCTGTGAATAAAAATGAACTAGATCTGTGGCCATACAGTTTATTATGAAGCAGAAATAGGAGCTTATTTTCATTTTCATGTATATGAGCCTATTTTAAACTGGGCTCACTAAACAGAAGTAACATGTATTGAATGTACAGCCTTTCAGGCTCTACCACAATAAAGTTGTTTCAGCTGATGGAAAGGGTGAAGTTTTATTTTGAAGGGTCACAAGAGGTGGTCGATTTCTCTTAACAAAAACTTTACAGTGTGTCCCCATCCAACTGTAGTTTCTCCTCTGCTCTTCTCCATCTCTCCTCTTACTTTTGATCAAAATTAACAACAAAGTTATTGGAAATAATTATCTCTTTTGTAATAGTTTTTGAGTAAAAGAGACACTGGACCTAAAAAAAACAAAAACAAAAAAAACACCGCGGCAGATGGAGCGGTAATAAACCGCGCATCTTGTAATGAAGCCTAAATGCTTTTACAAACTTTAACGGTGCATATCTCTGTGATTCCTGAACCTATCAACGTGAAATAGAAACTGACACAAAGCTTGAGCTCTTATCTGTCAGGAGGATTTAGCTGCAAGCCTCTGTGTCAAACCGTTTGTTTTACAACAGCTGCGCAAAGACGTAACGTCAATCAGTCACGCCAGCCTCATTATGGACCTGCGTAGCCCGTTGTGCAGGACCTCTCAGGGGTGGCCAATGGGGTGGCCAAGGTCTGACCAACAGTGGCCGTGGCCACCCCAGGCCACCACGTGGCTACGCCTCTGCCCGCACCAAAGTGTTCTCTAGCCTACTGACCTGACCTGAAATGAGACTCTGATCTTTGTGTTTAGACAGGTAAAAGAAATGCTTTGCTTTCAATGCTTTGCTCATGGATGTATTGACAGGGTGATATCTTCATTCAATTCGGCTGCTCAAAACAATTTAAAGGTTTTGTACTAGTTGTTAATTGTATTGTTTTTCCTCCGCACTGGCACATAGTCTATTATTGTCCTATGGTTGTGTGAGATTTACAGTAGTGTTGTGTGATTAGAAGTATTTTAAAGTTTTAATAAAATTAACATGGGCATTTGAATTTGAATTCATTAATTAGATAGGGACGTGCACAACAATACATTGACCTCAAAAGGAAAATATGTTTTGTTCCAGGTTATGCAGAGCTGCAAATTTTCACCTGCAGTCCCTGGGCAGGTAGATGTTACAGTTGATTTTGACAGGAAGTTTATGTAAATTAAGAACATGTTACCAATAAATCATTCATATTATGTCCACAAAATCAATCACTCGTGCAAATTCTAAACATTTTCACTATGATGTGTGGTCATAGTTTTGGATATAGACAGATGTTGTGTCTTCTTCCAAACAGCTGCCTAAGTCTGCATTTGTTTTCCTGTACAGTTGAACTCTCAAAGGACTCCCTTTTTGTCTGTGTACTAAAGACCTTTGCTCTCATGCTGTTATTGTTTTTAGGTTATTTGAGGCCTAAACAGTGTATTTGTGCTTCTATGTCTGTAGCCTTGTTTTATCCCATGCTCATATTTTCTTGTTATTGCATCATGAAAGGCCTCTAGAGACAGTTAATGCACTCCAAATGTCATAACACGACAGTCCTGGTTACCCAAAATGACTGTCTACTCCTGTGTATATTGCATTATACAATGGGCTTTGGGATGTTGTGCTGGTTGTTATTTGTGTAAGCGAACAAACAGACCTTACCTGAGCGTTATTGTTGCACAAAATGGATCACCAGTAGCTTGTCTTGTGTTGAGCTGGAAAGTGCAGATTATGAACTGATTAATTTGCAGGGGAAGATTTCGGGGGCCAAAGGAGAGGTGGTGGCAGTGAGCTAAGCATCTGGGATTATCCAGATTTAATGGAGGGAATAAAGCGGCCTATGGGTGCCAATCCGCTTTCCATCCGTGCAGATTTCTGTCACATTGACTTGTGATGCAGCACAGAACAAAAGAAGGGCTAAGGTGCAAGAAAGAAAATGGAACCAAAAAATATCCACGATCCTCAGGCTGGCTGTCACACAGTCTCTCAGGATGGAGTAGGGCTGTGCAATTAATCGAATTTCGATTACAATTTTGATTATTACACCCTACGATTACAAAAATTATGTAATCAAGAAAAAAACTATCAATAACACTAACTTTGAAGTGTGTTTTGAATGCGCAGTCACACTCTGCCCATCACTTCTCAAAGCTTGTGCTCTGATAGCTACAAGCTAGGCTAAATGTGGGAAGATGTTGGCAGAATGAAAACAGTAGACGCTTTGGTTAGCAGAAAAGACAAGACAAATTCTGTTGTTTGTAAGCACTTTGGGTTTGAAGAGAAAGACATTGAGCCAAGATACACTGTGTGCAAGGCGTGCTTTGGGTTGTGGATACTGTTTCTATCCCCTACTGGACAGGAGAGGATGGTTGTCTAAAACCACGGTGAATGCAGTGGTTTCATGTTTACTTAGTGTTTTGGCTCTGGTTGTAAGTGTACAAGTTGTGCATGTATGGTTTAGTCTGTGGCGCTTGACTTTATCAGCTACTAGTTTGCACCTGAGCGCTGTGGGTGTGTCTAATTCTCCAGTTCATAGCTAAACCATGCCCCATGACTGTTTACAGTTGGGTTTTGTTGTTATGGCGTTGGGCTGGTGAGGCTGCGGAGGACAGCCAGTGGTCCCCAGGCAGAGCAATAAAACAGGACTGCGTGCGCTGGTCTCCGCCTCCGACAACCCGTTCAACGCGCCCCGATGCCGTGAGCTTAAACGCGCATTGTAACATAGTTAAAAGCAGTTTAAAACCGTGTTAAACTACCGGGGGTCCTAGCGGCGTTTCAGCGGCAAGTCTGCTGAGCCTCAGAGCACTGGAGTCAGGCGTGGGCACAGAGTAAGTGCTCTGTCTCATCCAGCTCAAACAGCGCTGGTGTTGTAAGCTCCATGAGACAGAGCTGATAACAGTGTGTATGTGTTGATAACAGTGTGTATGTGTTTGCATGCGTGCAGTCAAAGAGGGGAAACGCATGTTTCAAATGCAGTTAGAACCGCATTAGTTTAGGGCAACAAAAAGGTGAACTAACTCCTATTTGCGTCATCATCATCACTTAAGCAAGATCATGTAAACAGACTGGTGTTGCTGGCAAAAAACCTTTAAAACATTAGTCTATGTTCAGCTTTTATGCTATGAAGGTGGACCAGCATGTTTTATTTACGTTACTTACAATAATAATACACATAATAATGAAAAAATAAATAAATAAATAATAATGATGCATGTAACTGGAATTTAAATAAATAATATAGGCTACTTACTAGACTTAAAACGAGAAATAATTTTATTTGTTAAATAATTGCTTTAGTTCTATGTTCATAACAGGCTATAGCAGTTCACTCCATTTGGTTACAAAAGAGAACAAACTTGGTTTATTTAATATTTTGCACTGTTTTATTTATGTGCAAAAAATATATTTTACATTGTTTTGTTAAATTAATGAATAATCATTTGAATAATCGTGATTATTATTTTTTCCATAATCGAGCAGCCCTAGGATGGAGTATTCCTGTTTTCTCCAAGTTAGTGTGGGTTCTCTTCCCACAGTCCAAACACATGCCGGAGTTAGGTGAATTGGTGACTCTAAAATGTATCTAGTGAATTAATGTAAGAGTGAACATTGTCTGTGTATGTCGCTGTGTCACTGCAAATTACTGTCCAGGGCGTACCCCACCTAAGGCCCATAGTTACTGGTATAGGCTCTAAGTGGAAGAAGATGAAAGAATGAATTAATGAATTATGGAACTGGCCACCATACCTGCGTCATTAAGTTAGGTCAGTTTGTACAATCATATCTACAAGATCTTTCCTTTTTTGTCATCCAAATATATCTTATTTACTAGTTTTGCTTCCTCACCCCTTGAGGGTTTATGTCACTCAGGGAAGGGTCTATAAAAAACAATAGAATGAAAAAATTTAGGAAGCACCACAAAACCACTTACCCACTCAAGACTTGAAGTTAGTTAATCTTAACCTACCTAATCATTGGAGTGCCACTACAAGAAGTCATTTAACAGACAATGCCTCTTTCTCAAGTCAAATTAGCTGAGTCCATTCAGAGTGTCAGAATTATTGTGATACTGTTACCTGGCCATCAGACCCATTCACTTTCTTAGCAAAGCAAAATGTGTTGTGAATCCCACTTATTGACTCTTTGTAATAAAATGAATTCCTACGCCACCTAACTGTTTATGTTAAATAGTATTAGCTGTATACAACTCTTTCGGTGCAGGGGTAGATTAGTCTGTGTATGTTGGTACTGCCTCTTGAATTATGACTAACTGTATGAAACTACTGCTACAGAACATAATTATATAAACTTGACTGTACTGACGCAATTGTTCCATTGTGAAAAATCTTCCCGAATGACAAGGGTCCCGTCATCCTAACCTGGACAAACTCAGAGCTGTTGCCTCTCATCAATCAAGCCCTGGTTGCATGTCTTGTGTTGACTTTGAGCTGTGGACTTGGAAGGTTGATTATACAGTGCTATGGTTCCTTGATGAATGGACTCGGGCTCTGGATTGGCGAGCGTTAATAAGCGAAAGCAGACTGCTGACCTCATTCCTCGCAGATGCAACCCGGTGAAACTAAATGGATCTTTGATGGTGCCTGTGCTGCCTGCTGTGGTCTGTGGGTCTTGGGGATAGAAAATGTGAACAGTGGGTGGGAGGCTTGTGGTAAAAAGCTTGTGTTGGGTTGAGATGCTCTGAGTTCAATTTGTTTTTAATGTGACAATAGAGTAGACCCCTCCATCAGTGATGTAATAGAAGAAATTGTGCATGCATTTCCCCTAACAAATGTAGTGGTTGTCCTTGTCAGTCATTTTAGCGAACTAAAATCAGTACAGGACAAAAATGACTGCTTATTTTGTATGTGGGTTTACAAATGACAACTCTGAAATAGAGATTGATCTGGTAGCTAGTTCTATCTGTTTTTAACTTGTCAAAGTAAGATTTTCAGTCTTCTGTAGAAAAATATATACATTTCCAGCATACATTGACATACTATTATGGTCTGCCATGCTTACTTGTCCAGCTTAAGAATTCAGTGAATTTTAGCATGTGCAGTTATTAGCTTAGCATACATGAATGTCCCCTAGAAAAAAGAAAAAAAAAGCCAAGTGAAAGCAACTAATGTTCTCTACCCAAGCACTAACATTTAAAAATGTAGCCAGTTCATTGCCATTTTCAAAAAATAATTTTGTTTATGCTCAGTTTGCTCTTTTTGGGGGCTAATTCTAATTTCTCAAATAATGTATGGAATGATGGCTAATTTACAGCACCACTATGCATGTACAGCCATTTTGTTTACAAACACTAAGGGTCCTCAGTGTGTAAGAAAAAAAACTTAAGTGCATTGCTTTTTGCAGCTGCCCCATGCAGATGCCCCCTGGGGCCAAAGAATTCAAAGCAATCCATCGTTTCACAGAATAAGTCCTTGAAATCTTCCGCACATGCCCTTGTTGGTCAAGCGTTGAAAGATTTATGATATTTACTGTATTCTGTTTCACCTATGGATAGCAATGGATATATATCCCTCAGGCGAGATGAGGCATTTGTCTGTTCACATTCGCACTTGATAAAGCACCAGACCTTCCTAACAGTATGTCACCTTGGCGAGGAGTGTGTCACCCAATTACTGCATGTCTCCAACTTATCACACCTTTTTGTCACCTGCACAGTGGCCCCAGCAGGTATGCAACGTTCATAATGTGTGCAAGTGGAGTAAGAGAACTGGTGCAACATAGTCATCGAGCTCAGCATTTTCTCAGAAAGCTGTGGACACCTAACAGCTGGTTGGGGAGGAAGCTGCGCACTAAATTTCCCAGGTGTCTCTCTGTTTCCACACACAGCGACCTGTTCTGTCAGCAAGGAAGAGCGTTACCTTCTCCCCCGTGATGTTTTCTGCCAAGCTGCAATTATTTTAGTTCTCGGTTCTTATTTGTTCCACTCTCTCCTGCTATTTTTGTTTGGACATGATTAAAGTAAGCACAAGCAGGTCCGAAAGGAACGATACTTGTGCTCCTCAACCCTAATTAACGAGCTACTTTATTTGTGACTGTTTAAGAGTTCAGCTATTTTCCCAAATGCAATTTTCCATAAAATCTCATAAGCTCTCTGCTAATGCCGTCAAACAGTTTCCATCTGGAAGTTATTGTTTTCAATTGAAGTGTATAATTTGGATATTGAGTAATCCATGTCACACCCTGCAGGGTTATTTGTAAGTAATGCGACAGAAAACAATACGCTGAAATGTACAAAATGCTGTTGTAATACATACTGGTATTTGTGTACTTACGCATATATACAAAATATTTCCATCACATCATTTAACCCATTTACCATTCTACATATGGTTAAAATGAGTTATCTAGGTGCTGTTTCTGTCCTGTATTGACAAAAAATCAGCCAATCAGATCATTTGAATGTTGTTGCTAGTAAATTGTTTCTGGGCAGATCACTGGAGGCCAAATGTCTGGCTGTCAATACACTTATTAATCTGGAAAGAATGCATTATAGTGAATTAACCAATCAAAATGATGTCCCCCAGGGGGATCCAGCCCCAAGATAATATAAAGGGCAGTTGCGCCAAATACTCCAGGGGATTATTTCAATTGCTGAAAGAGAGTGTCTGCAGCTATAAAACATGAAGTCAAGTAGAGGTGCTGGTCATGTAAACATCACTATTAAAATTATGACACAGAAATGGTAAAACTGGAGCTGTACACACATTACAGTACATATTTGTTGAGCCAGAAAACTTTTGTCATGTTTTGTTTGGATCATAGTTTATGTCATGGGTTGCAACCCATTGTCCAGTCAAGTAAATTGAGACAGCATCACAGTAATATTTGAAACCATTAAGTATGGGCCAAAGTTGTCCAAGCAGCTCATGTAAGATAAGAGATAAAGATTATAGCTCTACTTGTGTCACTGATGCTAAGGCAGAATTATAAGATACTTGTTGATTCTGTTCATTAGCACCACTTTCTAAATGCTCTTTTCTCCAGATCTCATGATCGCTTTGTGAGCTTCTTGGCTAATTCATAAACTAAGGGTGCTCCGATCGGCCGCGATCGGTGATCAGCTGATCATGGCTAGAAATAGAGTGATCTGTAAAATGGGCCCATCAGAAGGGCCGATCAAATTACAACAAACACGCAAGGCTCTCATATTTACTGTCCTGCTACTCCGGTTTGATTAAACAGCAGTAGCGTTATTCTAGCAGTGTTTGTAAGTTAAGCCCGGGTTATAACTAACACAAACCTGCCCTGGAGCTGCTGCTTTATGTCCCCGCTTTGTCCCCTCCTGCTCTTGGAGCGCATGGGACAGAACCGAGGCGCAGCAGTGTGTGTATTTGCAAACGCCAACGTAAATAGAGCTACAGCTAACCCGGTAATTTTTGCGTTAAAAGCATTAAGAAAGTTCAGAGTCTGCCTGTGTCTTGTTAACTGCGTGTTTTGTGGCATAAACTGCGCCAAATGGCTGCTAATGGAAAGAGAAAGTAAAAATGCAGCCTGTGTGTCTGATAAGAGCACCTTTCATTGTTGTCTTCTCTGCTCTCTTTGCACGTTTTCTTAATTCAGACGTTGTCAAAACTAGTTGCAGGAGCTGTCTGCTCTTTAGTCCACTGTGTTTCAACCTGGTTTGGCTGCGCGTTACGCGGACGCAGCCGCTGCACCCGCGGACTCGCACTAAAGGCACCAAGTAAGAACAGCTGATTTTTACATCAGCGGAGCATTCAAACAAAGACACACAAATACTTATGGGCACACATTAAAGGCCGATAATGCAACAAAACCTCTTCAAAAACAAAAATAAGTAGAATTTTGTTGAACTTTTACATTTACAAAGGCTACAGTATTTTTCAAGTGGAACTAATAATAGCCTGCATACATTACATTACTACATTGAAGACTATGTGATCGGTATCGGCCATGATCGGTATCGGCCGATCACAGCAAAGGCTGATCGGTGATAGGCCTCAAAAATCCTGATCGGAGCACCCTTATCATGAACCTCTTTTATCTGAGTACAAAAGATCGCATTCAGATGTTTTTGTCAATCTGATAATAATATCTCACTGGATGTCCATGTTCAGACCTGCTCCTGCTCTTCACTTCACAGCTTCTTTTTGCCTCAGATCTTTGCCTCAAAATGATTTGCATCTTGTGGGCTGGGGTACCTGAAGGGAGGGTATGACTGTGCTCAGAGCTGGATGATTAAGAACAGGGATATTGTCTGTCATTTTAATGAAGTGGAGGTGTTATCTGTGCTGCTGTTATCACTGATGTGGGAGGATTCCTCTGTGAAGTGTTACCACACTGTCTCAGCACTGATGAATAATAACATTTCACTATGGCCGTGGGTAATACCTGAGAAGTTTAATTTTAAAAAGATGGTTTGTTTACCTAATGCTATGTTATCGCAGCTACTGAGTCATGGCTCAACAAACAGTCATTAAGAAGACTATTATTCACCTCCCACCTTCCCACTTTTATCAAAGTAGTTTAATTTCTCTTTTGTCAGTCAAGTAACAGATTAATCACACTAGTTAGATTTATTCCAGTTTTTCCTGCTGCTGACACAGCATGCATACATTTAAGATTTTTTGTCACACCTGTACCTTATAAATGGTCCAATTATGTTCAAAATAAAACTTTAGAGCTTACTAAAATGTGCTGGGCTATTATGAGAAAATATGCATCATCATTCTCTGGTGGTAAACTAATGAGAACCCTCAATAAAAGCTTGGGCCACTCCCAGCCCTATTGATTATAACCTACAGGGCCAGTGCAGGTTATAATCAATAGAGCTGGGAGTGACCCAGCCCTATAGATTATAACCTACAGGGACAGTGCAGGTTTCAGGTTTATTGGGATAAACTTGGAAGGTCATAAACTGTAATTGTTTTCATTGTTTTCAGTCCTGTTTGATACGGAAACAGATGTTTCCATGATTTTTTGTGTCCAAGATTATTTTTTACCCAACCTTATGTACATGTCTGTACTGCTTTCAAGATTTCATTGTTTATATATTTTACCAGTGGGTATTAAAAATCAACATATATCTGGAGGTCATCCATTGGTCTTTACAATTGAGCCTTTAGTTTATGTTTTTGTCCTCCTCTTGCTGTGTCCTGTCAGCGTGATGGACAACCAAATGTTGCCATAGGGTTAACACTATTTTGGAGTCAAGGTGGTTAAGAAGCATCAGTGTCCAGTGTGTAATGGGACGGTCCCAGTGGGTGGCCCATGTCTGTATGCCTATAGAACATAACAGAGATGACGGGACCAGATTGAAAAACATGAGTCATGTGCTCAGAGCTGGGTGATTTTGTGGGTATGGCTGGCTGTGCGGACACTGAGGTTTGCTGGAGAAGGATCAATGCAATGATTGAATGACTGGCTGTCAGCTTGGACCGTCTCTGCTGAGGTGTAATTACTGAGGTGGAATAGCCATGCTTCTAGAGGTCATAAATCTCAATCTGACTGCCCAGGGACAGCGTAGTGACTGCCAGCACTGGGATAGATCTGCTATGGTCAAGCTGCTTTTCTCACCCAACTTAACAGTACTTTGAGTTTTTGTCAAAGTATACTGTTTTTTGCATACTTTTTTAACTTAAAGCTTATTTAAGAGCACATGACAGGAACACTATGTGGTTGAAGAAGTTACCGTTAGTGTACCTAAAGTCTAATACCAAGGGTCCTCTTCCAACCTTGTCTTGCAACCTTGGCCTATTATTGCTCAAAGCCCCAGTGAATTATAACATAATTCATACTCTAGAAATAAGACCTAAAGATCATTTAATAAGCTAGAAAGTATTGAGTCATGTAACAGAACTAGTAATAGCACATAGTAGTCAATTCCATTAGCCAAAGTTAAAGTGGAATTTGATTGAGAACATTTCATTGACTTTTATAATTTAGCTTTATTGCTATTATTGATCTTGTCTATAGATGTTGCAAATTCTTTCATTAAAAACATATTACCATCTGCTTTTACATGTGTACTTTCCAAGCAGGTTCCAAAGGGTCTACTAATACGAAATTATTAACAAAGAATCAGCCCATTATTGAGAATAATGGCTTTAATATCCACATATCTCAATACCTGTGCTTGTTGTTGTTATGAGTATTTCTTTAAATCCAAGATGAATTTCAATTTTAAGGCAGATGTTGCAGTCAATAATATTATATCTTGTGCCTCATAAAAGTCTCACATGTATTTTGTGTATTGATACAAGATGTGCTTTGGTGTGATTGAGTGTATATGTATGAGTGAGCAGATAAGTAGACAGTCCTCTCCGGCACCACTCCTCATGTATATGATCAGTATTCAACAGCTGCACACAAGTGTCACGGGCCGCCTCTGAGCTCAGTACGGTTAAAAAAGACAACAGCCATGACTCATTTCTATTGGCTGAATATATGTGGACACTTTGACACTGGCTCAGCTTCCTGCATGTGTCATTTACATACAAAGGGGCAGACAGTGAAGGAAAGACAGGGATTTGCGTTCACATTCATATCATCCCATTGCAGCACTTCTCTCTTCATGTCATTATGCATGTGTCCCTGTTTTAACATTATGCTGGTTTTTGTCTTCTTTTGCCTTATTTTACATTTACTGATTGCTGGAATGTAACCGCAGACAGCTGAGCAATGGCAGTGTCCTGCTTTGACTGCTTCTTATTGCATGCATAAAACTTAAATCAATAATTATGTTCTTGTATATAGATTTAGTTATGCATGTGTTGTACAACAACTGTTGTAATAAGTTTAAACAAGATGAAACATTAGCCAGAGAACCAGAAGCATCTTTAATCTCAGAGTTCAACATTAGACCGCACCCCATTAATACTTTATACATATTTATACATGTTTTACTTTGCATGCCCTTAATCTAGTCATGTTTTTTTTTTGTACTGTTTTTATGTGAGCAGGTGTAGCAAGCAGTGGAATATTTATTCTTATCATGTTTACAAGTCATGTAGACCAACTGTCAATGGGCCCATTCCTTATTGAAGTAGGTGAACATGTGGCGCAAGTAAAATAGATACCTTGCATAAATATGATGGTCAGATGACTACATGCGTGTACTGACAATGCCTGGGTAGGTAACATTAGCTAGTGGCTTGATATTTAGTAATTTTATTTATGTAGACAATTAGCACTAGTAACTGAAGTAACTGAATTCTTATGCTGGGCAAGCACAAATAGAACCACAATTATTTGTTGCTTAGAGTTAATCAAAAACAGAAATACTTTGAAATTGACTACCAAATTATCACTGAAGCAAAATTAGCTTAGTAGTATTAGATACGTCTAAAAGTCTTGTTTCTTAACTGATGAGTCTCATGTCATGCCATTGATTACACCATTTTTCTTCCTTTTAAGAGTAGCACTAGGGTCATGTTTTTTTTCCCTCATTGCATCTTTTGCTGTGACGTGATTGAACCTGCCACCCATCCTCTCCTGTTGATTTTTTAATTCAAGAGGTCTGGCGCTTTTGAAGTAAAATCCCTCATGTCCCTCTTGACTTTGGATTTGACTGTAACACTGATAATGACAGGGCCGTCTGATTGCTCTCTGAGGCTGATACTAAAACCTACAGCCCTCACATCTACATCAGCATTACATTACCGCACATTTATTCATAGAGCAGTGTCACAGACAGGCCTGAGCAGAATGATAGATTGAAGTAATGCATTTCACTTAGTAGTAGATGGAGGAGCACAATCGATTCAGTTTTTAGTGCTTTGGGCAAACAACACAAATGGACGCAAAGGCTCGAGGGTTAGCAGTGAGTTCAAAAACAAGTGGATATGAATCATGGATGCAGTGATTGACAAGTCTCATGCAAGTGTTATGTATTGATGATTGGACAGAAGGGTGTGTAGAAGGGCAGTAGAAGGCTGGTGTGGCACCATCACTCAAGCACTTCAGCTACATAATGAACATGACTGAACATGAGAGGCTGAGCTCATGACAAATACCAGTCACAACAAAACCTAAAATCATTAGGATTTATGTTTGTTGGAAAATGTGACCATAAATACAGTTGCAGTTGAGAAAGTGTTTAAAAACACTGTATGCAGTACGACAAAGATGTATGGTGGTCAATTTACTGTTACTGTAGCGCAGTCACTGTATTAAAATAGATGTTGGCATGGAAACACTAAGTGAACACATGGGAAGACACATCAAACATGAAGTCCGACCATATGCTTCAAGTGTTTTCTGGCAATTTTTGTTCTTTTCGCACAAGCTGAACCTTTTTTATCTATCCCATCACAATCTAATTTATGTTACTAGTCCACCGGCATTATATATAGATTTCGGGATCAGTTGTTAGCACCACTGTTTGTCTAAGAATCTGTGGCATTAAGAGGTATGTACTTACCTCAAAAGCTTGCTGTAACAAAGCAAGTCATTACCAAATCTTACATATCCAGCTAGGTAACAGTACTATCACTCCTATTGAATATAGACCAGAACAGGAGTCATGCTTCACAAAATAATCCTCAGATGTTCTTCGAAACTCATTTTACTGCACACCTATTCCCCTGTTTGCAACTGAGCTACTGTGACTAAGTAATTTCTCTTGTGAATCAATAATGTCTAAGTCCAAACAACAAATGGTCTCTATTTGTCTCCTTTGTTTACATATATGCACCCTTTTTCAGATGTGTAGGTCTTAGCCATTCCATTACAAATCACAGAACATTTTGGTTAAAAGAGTAAACTTGTCCTTTGGTTTTTAGACAGAGAGCACTCAGGATGGAATGTGGGGATAGATTTGTTTACAAGTAGAACATGTATCCAGGCCTTTTAACAGCTTATCTTGGTTGATCTGGCTACTTGTTGCGGATACGTTTTATGAGACATATCCTCTGATCTATATCTTTCTTAGAATACAAATGTCCTTGTCTAGGAATGTTTTAATTAAATATTAGATGGTTGACCAGTTTGTATGTAAGCTCCATGTATTTTTTATTCATAAGCAATTTTATAACTCACAATGCACTCAGTCAACCTATCTTTTCCTGGTGCATTTGAACTTGTGCCCTTTATAGTGGAACATTTTGTGGCTTTTTACAGCTGCAAATACCACTCAGGCCGCTCTGTTTATACTCCCACTCCAGGCCATGTAAAGTGGCTTAGGTCACCCCACCGCGCTGGGACCCATTTTATGCCTTAGAAACCCTCTTCAGCCATAAAGAACACGTATACTGAAAAATAATGGAGTGCGCACTTACTCCCATACAAATCAGTGGATGCTGTAAGTCAAGGCGCTGCGGTCAGGGCTGTGGCCACCTGAAGCAGTAAAGATGAATTGTGTTGTGGATGCTGGCTTTTATTCTGCTGTGTTTATGGGGCTTGAGGGACGCCGTTATGAGCCTGGGGTGTTTGGTAATCAGCCTTAGAATGGGAGCGGCGCTGTATGTGTATTTATAGGTTCGGCCATAACACTTAGCCTCCAGCTGCACAACAATAGACATGCTTAGTCTGGTGTTTTAAATGCATATTTAAACTTCATGTCACACCCTGACGACTGCTTCTGTTTTGTGTTTACAAGCACTTTATTACAAAACACTATGTCTATTCATTTGCTTCTGGAATGCTTTTGGAGCCTAGTCAGCTCTGTAGAGAAGAGGGTTGTCCAAACTTTAAATTCACATCATAAACAAAAACACAGACAGAGATCAGTGATTTTTGTTTATTCATTGATTCACATTCATTTTCATACAACTTGCTTGTTGGGTTAAGGAAGAAGGGAGGGGCAACCACTAAGCTATTCACATTCATTCATTTTCTTTTTAGCATAGCATGCACCTACACTACACATGTGGATGGTGATGTCTAGAAAGATCTAGTAGAATCAAGAATCAGAATCAGAAAACTTTATTGGTCCCCCAAGGGGCAATTCTCTGCAGAAACCCGGCCAACACAGACAACACAGAAACTGGTACACAAATATATAAGTACATGCCATGACAGTTCACACAGATCTTATTGTAGATATTATTAGTATTGCAGAAAGAATCATATATAATAGGATATTGATACTGTAGATTGTTGTCAGTTCTGACTGTTGAATTGTATATTGCAGAAAAAATAAAAATAAAAAGGCAAAGGTCAGACCCATTCACATTATAGCAGGTACAGGCAACAACGCGTGTGTGGGCAGTAGTGAATCATGAGGGCCTACTTTTGGGCCACATAACAGAAATAAACCCAGGAGCATCATAGGAATGTACATTAATGAGCATCATCCATTGAAAACCATCAATAGCCATGGTTTATTCAAGATCCTGGTCTGAAGTATCCGTAGAGTAAAGCTACTATATATGGGAAGCATGCAAAGTACAGAAAAGCTATGTCATGGTGTACTGATTGAATTTCTTACTGTGAGATAGGAGTGTTAACCACTGTGCATCCCTGTAGTGTTACAGTATAAATGTTTTAGTCACAACAAGACTTTATTTTATTTTATTTTTCATTTTGTGTAATTTCTTTATTTCATTTGATATGATTTTCCCCTAACACAGGATTTACCCCGACTTAAGGACCCTTTTCTCACACTGCTACAGGCAGACATAGGACTAATATTTCTCACTATTTTTCTTATTGTGTGGAGAGTTCTGGGGTACAGTGTGTTCTTACAAGATGGCAACTTGCTCCATGGAGGTATATGGAGGAGTGATTGGCAAACCACAGACAATGTGGTTTAGAACAGGGATTTAATCTTCTTTTAATGCCTCAGACTTCCCAAAATACTTAGGCCATATACCATATATATTTATTATATTTTGAGACTGAAATAACATAATGTTACTTTAACTAATAAAGTCCTAATAAAGTTCTAATTGATCTTTCATGCTCTATAAGCAGTCTGGCAATAGCCTTACTGATATGCCATACAGTCACGTGTGCGTGTTTGACAATACTTTGCATTGTGAGTCTTTGCAGGTGCCATGTGACATCTTGCCTCATCATTGCCCTACCTCTGGGCCAGACTTTGCACAGCCTTATCCTGCAGCCTGCATAATGCTCAGGCCAATTAAATATGTCTTTGTCTGACTTCAGCAATAATTCAACTCTGGGCACACTTTAATTTGACCTCCCACACACTTCCTCTTACTCTTCAGTAGATCCACAAAATTACCCAGAATTCCCTGTAAGGTGTGCAAGGTTGGACCACCTCCCTCTTACTCTTCATTGTCCCATTAAAAAGCTGTGGTCAGATCAAAGACCACCTTTTATATTCCTAATAGTTTTCAAAGGCCTGGTGTCTCCTTCAGCTGTGTGTTCTTTATGGGCTTCATAGATTTCCGAGCTGCCACTCTTTACGGGACAGCTTTAGCAGGTGTTTGCTGTTTGATTGGATTTGATTTGTGACAGCTTATCCAAGAGCTTACTCATGCATTAGGGGATATTAGCACAGTGTGAAACAAATGACTTTCCTCTGGTTACGCCTTTCTTTATATTTGATTCATCCTCGTGCTGTTCTTTTTATCCAGGAGTAAGACACGTTTCACCACTAGTGAGGAATTTCGAAATGTATTTAGTCTATATGAAGCAGTTTACATGCAGCGGTTAGTCAGACTATGCTCATAGCTGGAATAAGCTCTCTAACTGGATGTCTCTCTTTGTCCAAATTTATGTGCACAGGAGAGAAGCACTCTGCCCAGACTAATGCTGAATTCATATGATTTTGGCATTCAACACCATTTACCCTCCGTGAAAAAGAAAAAAGAAGCTAATGTGACCAAATTGTAGTATAAGATGCTAGCAAACGCAGTAATTATTGGTTCATTTGTAAATATAAAATGGAAGCACATGAACACAAAAAAATCCACTCCTCGCTCTGCAACTGCTCCTTCCAAAAGTTCATGAAAGCATCTTAAGCTACAGGTCATTTATTTAAACTCTTTACTACATGACTAATGGCAACAAGCTAATGGCAAAACAGGATGGCCAGCAGCGAGTAACCCTAAATACAGTATGTGTATTTTTTAGTCTATAAATGAGTATTGTAATGTATTTTTGTTTACTCTGCTCCACTTGCTCTGGAGCATTTTCTCCAATCCCAAATTTGGAATCACATCATTTAAATTTAGTAAACGTCTGATACAGAGGAATAAAGCAGATGAGCCACACAATGACGTTATGGTAAAGAGTAGTGGAAGCTTGGCTAAGGGCAGAAGTGAGTATTTGTGAGCAGCTGTGGTATTGTATGGGGACGTCTGGAGTGGCAGAGAAGAGTTCAAGGTGGAGGTGGGACTCTATTAGGAAGAGACGAGACAGAGCTGGAGGTAGCAGACCTAAAAATGTGAAGGTTCTCTTTGGGTGTGACAAGAAAGGGTAGGATTAGGAATGAGTCCATCAGAGGGACAACTGATGTTAGATGTTTTGGAGATGAAGTCAGAGAGACCAGATTGAGATGGTCTGTACATGTACAGAGGAGAGGTAGTGAATATATTTGAAGAGGATGTAGAGCATAGGGTGAGATGGAGGCAGATGATTCAGTTGGCGTGCCCCCTGAAAGGGAACAGCCGAAAGGAAAAGAAGACGTAATCAATGTCTACCTAACTGGAGTAAGGCATAGTTATTTCTCTACTTGATTTAAAGAGACTCAATTACAGAGTGAAGTTCAATATACTTAAAAATATCCCTGTTGTTGCTGCAAATAATCCACAGTCTTTCTCCTTGGTATGTGAACTAGAATAGTTATACAAACAGTAAAACTTAAATTGAATTTCCAAGCAGCCAGAACCAACAATACGCTCAAACTTTTGTTACAATACAAGATTCTTCTACCCAACAGTTAAAAGCAAAAGTCTGAAGGGAAACGAATCCATGTCTCAAAGTAAATCTGATTCAAGATGCATTCAAAGGCTCAGACCCTGAAGGATTTCTGTTCCCGACCGTGTTTCTTTTGTATCTCCTCCATTGTGCCTTTTCTATTACACTTCGTCCCTCTCTGAGCTCCTCCGCTTTCCCTTGATATTCACACGCCTTTGTTTTGTCCTGTAGCTTGCAGGGAAACCCAAGATTAGTCACTATGTCGAAGAAGTACGCATCTCAGTTTCCCTCCTTGTGGACACTTGAGGGAAATGAGTGCATGGCAACCTTATGCCAGGACAAGTGGGACCAGGATGTCTTGTCTCAGGCTTTTTCTCGAGAAGTTTTTTTTTTTTTTTTTTTTTTTTTTACTGACGAGATCAATGCTAAATTTATCTGGGCATTCAGTATACAAAGGACACTTAAACCATGGTAGGGGAGTTAAAAGAAGCAAGGAAAATAAGGCAGGTTCAGCAAAAGCTTGGTGAGACTGGTGCAGTATATTCCAGTTGTCTGTAAAATGGCTAAAACACTAAAAACATAGTGAAAAACATCCACAAAATTATGAACACACAGAGATGGGTGTCTATCAATCAATAAAAAATATAAAAATAAATATTACCTGGAAAAGGAAGGCAGCAGAATCAATAACTAAAATAGCTTAGCTCTTGGACATAGCTTCACATTGGAAAAACAGTTTTAAAGGATGTGAGCACCCTGTTAAGAACACTGTAGCATTATGCTCCCAGCCTGGATTTCCCTCTAATCAATGTGTGGGCAGTGAGAGGCGTCTATCTGCAGCAGGATGTGGGATTTGGCCTGATGGCTATTGATCAGCTCATTGTTAGACGTTAAATCACACGACTGAGGGCTGTGTGAAGTCAGCAAGAAATCCAGTGAGTCATCATTTTATCACACTCGGCCCAAACTTTGACACGTTTCTTGTATTACATACTGTACCTCCACCTACTGTTCAAACTCGGGTCCCAGTTTCTCATTTTAGGAGTCGGCTGACACGACGGAGCAGATATTTACCAGCCTGTTATTTACAATCTCTGATAAACTGTGGTGCTCTGGAGTGGGCCGCCTGCAGATTTCAGCACCTCACTCATCCTGCTGAGTAAATAATGTGAGCCAGGACTGAGACACCTGCCTCCAGCCGCCGCCGAGCGCATTAATAACACACGCTCCTGGCTCCTCTCCCCATTCGCCTTCCTCTTTCTCTCATATATCCAATCAGACGTGCACTTTCTGTCCTTGTTTTGAGGCGCACACACTGTAGTAATAAGGAAAAGCCCCAGGGTGTGATAGAGGAAAGAGAGAAGGGGGTGTAATGTGAGCCTCTCGCTGACTTATCAGCATTTTGCAGAGGTAAAGATACGAGGAAGGAAGTAGAGTGAATGTTTACCACAGTGCATCAATGGAATGTCAGTTCATTTACATGCAAGTAGAGAACTTAAAATCTTAGTACCACACCTGGATAATGCTAACGATTGTTGAAATTTGACAGTTTAGTGTCTTAAGGCTCAAACAAAGCACTCTTATCATGCTCCAGAGCTGGACAGTGTTGCTGAGTAACTCATGTAAACAAATGAGTGAAACAAATTACAATGTTTAAAGCAGTACCCACATATATTTACATTGGAGTCACTTAGCTGCTGGCTAACTTACTGGTTGTTTTCAGCTCTAATTTCAGAAGTCTTAAGTTATGTTCATTAGGTCAAACTGCAGCTTTTTTGTGTTTGCATGCTTTTGTTTGATAAAGTGAACATTTTGAATGTGGAGAGTAGGGCTGGGCAATATGGCTAAAAAATTAAATTTAATTTTTTTTTTCTTAGACGATTTATGATTTGAATCAATTTTTTCTCTTGCTGGCTTACATATAAAATGAATTAAATGTAGGTTAATTGTTCTTAAATGAGATTATTGCATAATTACATATTTTTATTTTAGCTACATATTCTAAATATCTGCAAGGCAGCAGCAAAGTGCATTACTCTAACAGTGACATTACTGATGACATTAATGTCTTTTAGCTTTAGCTCTCTCTGCTTTTAAAGACCAGGCCTATTATAATATACACCATTATATACCATAGAGGCCTGTGAAAAGACGCTTAATCTAGGGCATGTGGTATATACATATAAAGGTCTGTGAAAAGACTAAGTAGAGCATGCGGCTAATTAGCATACATAAACAAAGACATGTAAGTTAGCGCTGTTGCTGTTGCACGTCACACTACGCTGTTCGTTTTGGCCAAATTGCTGCCACATCTAAATGAAAGCATTACTAAGGCAAAGGGACTCCTTTCTCTGTGATTATTAGTGTTTTTAGCCTCTGCAGATTCACCACAGTCAGTATTTAAGCTGCTCTGGAACAGTAGCTCCATTAGCCACACCAGAAGAAACGCTTGGAAGACACTAACTATGCTAAATTTGATTTTATAATTTTGCTATTTTTGATATCATCCAAAATTAAAAACATGAATTAAGCCCAGCCCTAGTGGGTTGATGATATTTGGAGGTGTAACAC
The DNA here is from genome assembly GCA_020698575.1 of Bostrychus sinensis. NCBI lineage: Eukaryota > Metazoa > Chordata > Actinopteri > Gobiiformes > Eleotridae > Bostrychus > Bostrychus sinensis. Next base: position 28,778,693 of record CM036247.1, on the reverse strand, counting down.
CTTATTTTTTGTCCTGTGGTGTGACACAATTTTGAGTTTGAACACAAAGAATGTTTAATAATTTCAAAAATAAATCAGTTGTATAAAAGTGTAAAGACGAAGTGAAGTCTAACTTTGTCATTTCTGTGTCATGTCTCATGTTTTAAAAATGTCCTGTGGTGTGGCTTTTTCTGTCACTCCACAGGACATTCACTACAGTTTGGCCTTTTGAATTGTTATCATGAATTATTCAACATATTTATATCCCTGTCCCCCCCTAAAAATATATTTTTAACATTCAGAATTGTGTTTTGTGAAAAATACAGCTGTCACACTGCTGGACACCATTTTGATTATAAGAATAAACTTATTTTAATTATTGTAGGATTCAGGTGCAGTTAAGTGTTTTTTTCGTACAAATATTTGACATTATGGCAAAAAATGTATGAACTGTCCTGGAAACTAGTGACTTATTTTGTAAATGTTTATATTTTGAAAATATTCCAGTCACATCACATTTTGCTGTTTAACATTAAAATTTGAAAAAAAAAAAAAAAGACACACAACTTCTTTCTAAAACATTCAAGATTTTGTAGTAGGCCCTATGTTGCTGTCAGAATTTTGGAAGGAAACAAATTATATTTAGCAAAACCTTTCATTTGATTATGGAAAAAATGGGCATCGCGTCAACCACCCATCAATGATTACCGATTAAATTAGCTTTAGTTTAATAGCATTTACTGCTACAAGCGAGGATTTAAAGTTTTAACGTTAGCTTAACAAAGCAAAGGCAAAATTAGTCTGAGCGGTGCATGGGGACACAATAGTTTGTCCCTTGTACATGTAGACAACAAGTGGAATTTAAGCTAATCAGACTTTGAGGATAGCAAGGAGGAACTGTAATGTGAGATATTCCCCAACATACAGCAATACAAGGACCTGAAGTCTAGTTCAGTGCATGAATGGGATGAACAGTGTCTATAGAAGTAAGAAGTAATGTGATGCTCCAAAGTGTGTCATTGAAAGGCCATACGTGTTTATGGTCCCACACTGAACTTTTCATCTCCTAAGTCAGTGGCGTTGTCCATCTGCTAAGTCATTCATTCAGATGACAGATGGCCAGTTACAGGCCTCAGCAGGCATATATCACTTAGCAAATAAAAATTGATTTTCTATTTCTGTACACTTCACTGCCCCATCATGTAAGTCAAAATAGAAACGGGCCTGAGATGAGAAAGATAGTGGGGGATTCTCAGACAATCAAACATTCAAGAGCTTAAGGAAAGGTAAGCACAGACACAGCAAGGGAGGATGAGCAAAAACAATGAAAGCTGTAAAAAATTGAGAGCATCAAGGGGTGAAACAATAATCCGGTATAAAACAGCCTAGACGGACCCCTCGCTTCGTTTGAGTTTCTTGCTCCGTCTCTGCGGATCTTCTGTAATGGCCACGCTCAGGAAAGCAAGGCATTGCACAGGCTCTAACTCATTTTCTCTGGCTCCCAGGACACGTTTTAGGGCTAAAATGGATTGAAACTCGGGCACAGAAAGCTTTTCAGAGAGACACACAACTTCTTTAACAGCATGTTCCTGCTTAGCGTTGCTTGAAGTGCTCAGGGGAGCGAGAACTGCATGCCCTGAAATGTACCAGACTCACTATGCATTAGTTTAACATAAAGAGGCTGGTGCTAATTTGGACTCTTGTATGGAAATATGTGTAATAATTTAAATCACATTAAGCCATTTCAGTAGGAACGTCTGCGTTCGACAAGCTGTAATCCAGGGTCCTGGGCTGCATACATCAGCCGCACTAGGGGGAACAGTGTGTTGTACACAGACAGGCATTTCATGTTTAATATTGATGCCTCAATTCTGTAAGTTATTCATCTGCATCCAGTCCGGGAGTTGAGTGTTTATTAGCAGCTAAAAGCTTTTGGGAGCTGCACAACATCAGTGGAGTCATGCTGATTTAACCCCCGCAGGGCAAGTGGAGGTGTAAGTAACGCAGCAGGACGTTTCCACGCACTCGTCTAAACACACTTGTGAAGGGTCTCTCACTTTTATATGGATCAACGCTAGCAACTACTGATTTAATGCATGTTCAAACAGCAGTACGTTTGTGTATAGTTTCTCGTTCTTTTTTTTTTATACATTTGTTCTTGTTTTTTAAGTGTTCACAGCACATACACAAAAAGATGTTTGCTCCATTTCCCATTATTAAATTTTAATCAGTTTAAAAGAAACAACAGAGCTCTCCGTTTACAGCTTGTAATTAGCTAATCGTCTTCCTTTATTGTATGGCACATTATCAATTACTTTTATTTCTTTGTGTGCTTGCTGAATTCAGACTAGGTTTGTGGAATTTTAAACTGTGTAATTAAAGTTACACTGTGTAAGATTCCCGGTCTTGCGCCTCTAGAGGCCACAGGTGCCACTGCACTGTCGCAAAACGTAAACACTAGGGCCCCTCCTCCTTCTGAAACTGTGCGAGCGTGCGTCTATTTCCATCATTGTTTCAACTTTAGTTGACCTGCTGCTACCTTTGGAAGCTCACAAGAAAATAAAAAGGAGATTTCCAAAAAGTAAATCGTGTCATAAAAATACGATGGCGCTAGCGTTAGCTTATCGCGCAATGGTCGCATTAAAACATCTAATAACTGTATGAAAAAGCACGTTCTAAAGAAAAAATAAAGAGGCTAATTTACCTGTCCAACAGTAAAGAAGCAAAAACGTGATCTGATTTGCAGCCTTCTCTGTCTCTCATCTGACACCAACGAGCAAAAGTCTGTCCGATGTTGACTCTTGTCTGCGATCTGGTGCGGTCCCTTTCCCGTTTTCTTTTTCTTGCCTCGTCCGACATTGTCTTCATCTTCTTGTGTCCTTCGGCCATGACGAACTGGCGAAAATAACAACGCTAAAAGTAGCTTCATGGTTATACCTGCGCCTCAGGTATAAGAGCTGAAGGGGGAATGCCGTAAAGCAAGTCGTTTCCTGTCACGTGACTTTTCCTGAACAGCGGAGCACTCCCGGCCAAACTACGAGGGCGATTTCTCAGTACAGAAGCTCTGAGCAACAGATCGCGCCTCAGGCCTTATAATTGCGTAAAAAATTACAAAAACAAGTCAGTATGCCCCACATATTTAGGAGAAAAGTTTAAATAGGCATTGTATAAAAAATACCACACAAAATACAATGTCTAAACACATTAGTTATCATTACATTTAATTTAAATATAAAAAAATATATTAAAATATTATTTTAAACCATTATTAATGTATGCAAGAAGTAGGTTTGTCTGCTGTCACTCTTCCTTCTACTCCTCTTTCTCCTCTGCACTCGCGTTTAGCTGTGAGCTCCTCCTCAAGCCTCTGAAAATGAAGCTGTGCCTGTATACTCCAGCTGTTTACCCATGGTTCATGTCCAAATAGAGCTATATCAGGAGATGACCACTTCACAATCAGGCTGCACTTAAAAGAAACTTGTTTCCCCCAAAACCTCTGTCACCTTTTCCCTCAAAGAGTCCTGAGCTACTCGTGCAGAGGTGTAATAGCTGTTATCTAAAAAGCCGGGAGCTGTTTTGGAGGGTGCAGGTTTCACTTTAAGGAAGACAGAATAATCCCGGGGCTGCAAAGCTGTTTATGATCCACTCTGGGGTCACCTCCAGCTGCGGCTTTAGCACTTGATGTTTGTGGCTGCTGGTCAAATTGTTCGGCTGCTCATAGTACCTCAAGACAGATATGATGTTGTACCAGCTAGGACACTGTAAAATGGGCCATCAACACTGGACAAAATAGCTTTTATTTTTTTTGTGAAGAGTTATCCTGCCCAGCCATATACCATTTACTTAATATAAAATCTAGCATGTTTTATTCAATGTTTTGCGTCCCTGATGGGTTGTATGTTTTTCAAATTGTGTTAGAGAGGGAGTTTATTTTGCATGTGGGTGCTGCCCGTACGCTTTGATTTGTTGTAAGTGTATCTAAGTGCATTCAAAGTTAGTTTAATCTTCACCTTTGAACAACTAGATGAAATGTTTATAAATGCAAGAGGTACAATCTGCTTATGTCGATGAATTCCTGCAGTATTTTTGGGAACCTATAATTATTATTATGGAACATAAGCATATATGACAAAAGGGCTTTGCTACTCCTGCACATTGACAGGGTGATGTGTTTGCTACCTTTGGGGTTTAGTGTCAGTTTACTTGTGAGTTGGTGACTTGCAGCCCACTGGGGCAGCTGTCACTGAATATTTTGTTTTATTTTTCCATTACTTCTTTAAGTAAAAGTTGTCTGAGTGGGCACTTTGCTATTTCTGTAGACAGGATTATGTTCTCATTCACATAACAGAATATTTGATTTGGTAAACCATCACTCCAGGCTTATGTTTCAATAAATGTTTCTGCAGATATCAGCAATCAATAATCCCCCAGAGGGTTTATAAAAAACATCAATGCTTTTGCATCACTCTCCTGATGCAATTTGTTATGGGGCATTTAATATTCCAAAAATACATTGTGTTATGGTCAGTGTTGGGCACTGGTTTAAAAACATATTTGAGAGAAGTGCATGTCGTCATTGGAAAGGATTAGACTAAACTGATCAATTTCTCATGCAGGCTTTAGACTCTTCCATAAGCTTTGGCTGTGTGATTAGATCTCTTCTATTTTGTATGTCACTTATGAAACATTTTTCATTTGCTCTCTGATATGTGCTAGAGCTTTTTTAGTCCCTCTTGTTTTGTTTTTATTCTCCCATGCCTTACATGGCTGTTTAGACAGAAAATAGATCACTAAGAATAGAAGAGTGGGAAATTAACATTACATTGATTATAATATACTGTAAAGGCAAATCATTTTTTTGTTTCTTAAATCCTTTAACAATATGTGATTAGGTGATTAATAAACTTCTAGAAATATGTTTGACAGTAAATTTCTTGCTGTGTAACTATGTAAATGTTGTTGCCAATCATCAGACCAATTGTCATCATTAATTTACAACATGATTGCCTGTAAAGCATTATCTCCTTTTGGTTTTTATGGAGCTGATATGTGAGAGATTTGGCTGTGGGTAAACAGAGATGCTTGCTCGGCTCTTGTGAAGGCAGCTTGGTATAAGGAAGCGTGCCTTTATTGTGTGAGCATTGAAATAGGCTCTTTTCTGAGTCAGGATTTCATTAAAGTGAGAGAATGGGGCTGTCAAACAGTCGTGGCAAGGTGACTGATGCCTCCCAACTGCCTCAAAGGCAAAGAAAAGGAATTCATAACTTTCCTCAAACCTGTGTTCCCAGCTCAGCAAAAACGCATGTTGCATTTTAAAGCTGTCTTAAAGTGATAATGAATTAAAGAAGTGTTCTTGCAAGAGGTTATTCTGCTTATCTCACTTGTGATGTCTGCGGGCCCGGTTATTAAATTAGAATTTAGGAACGATGCTGGTTTCTGGGCTTGCTAATGGAAGACAAGCCTCCCATGCCTTATCGGTTTTATTAAGTGCATCGTCTATGATTTATGAAGGTACAAGGACATCACCGGGACTTTGTGCTCTCAAAACATGCCCCGGGCAATTTTGGAGAAAATTATAAAATGCACCAATAAATGATGTCATTAATTTAATCTTATATGGCTGCATCAAAATAATATAATTAGGAAGAACAACAAAGTGTATGCAGATCATTCTTATCAACAGAAATGCATTACATTAATTGGTTTCTTGGGCATTTGAATAAAAAACATGCTAAACCAATTCCACAATAAAAAAAGAGTCTGGAAATATTGATTTGAAACTCACAATAACTCTCATAAAGTTTTTCTGTGCATGGCTGATAAATTTAAATTTTGATTTTATTTTTCTCCTCTGCTCATAATATGTAAAATATATGGATGCTGAAGCTGTGGATAACCAGAAATAGTCATCACAACAGATAGAGAATAGTTATTAATTTGTATGGCAATTATTGTCCATCTTTCTGAATGACACCTAATTGTGGTATATTTAGGATACGACATTCCAACTAGAAAGCCCAAAAGTCATACTTGCTCCAAAGCAGAATTACTGAGGTCTGAAAGTGTGCTTATGGGTTTGACACCGGTCAAGTTGGAGAAATCACAACTGAATTGCTTCCAGTATTTTAAAAGTCTATATTGTGACCTTGTAGGGATGACCTCTCTGTTGTGGTGAAACATTGATTGGCGCTTTCAGTTGACAAAGTGACCTATTCTCTATATCAATGGTTCCCAAAGTGGGGTCCGGGGCCCCCTGGGGGTCCGCGAAGGTACTGTAGGGGGGCCCCCAGAGGCTGTCTAAGTTAAGTACATAAAAATAAATTGAATTTGAAATGAATTACTTGCTTTATTAGTTATATACTTGTCTAAAAATAAGAGTTTAAAACATTTTTTAGCCAACAATCAGTGGTTTTGTGAGGTTTTTATAGACATCTATATAGAAAAACATGACTTAGTCTTTAGAAGAGAAAGTTTTACAGGTGGGGGTCCGCGTGGGATCAGAAGTTTAAGGGGGCTGCGACAGACTTGACTTTGGGAATGGGTGCTCTATATTAATTCATAAACTTGAGTGTCCTTCAACCTGTTATTGTTCACTTTCAGTTTTCTACTCTTTTTCATTGCCCTTGATAATAGCAGACCTGGAACAGTTTGCAAAAGTTGGAGTACATTTCTGACTAATCACAAACTTTTATCTATATTGAGGTGTGATTTATATGATGGTTTGTTTCTCTGATTAGTATTTGTTTTTTTTATTTTGCATCAGTTCAAAGAGTTTATTCTATTTTAGTGAGTTGCATGTCTATGCGGTTGCCGCCTGAAGTAGCTTAATCATAACCATTTGTTTGACCCTTTTGAAAGCCATCTTGACCAAGGAAATGTTTTGTGTAGAATATAAGGAAAATGGATGGCTGTCCAGTTTGGATAACACAAACTCTGGAAGAATTTTCTTATCAAGAGGAAAACATGAAAAATGTTTTAAAGGGGCTGTATTATGCAACAACCTTTTTGAGTTTTCTACCAAGTTATGATGTTGTTCTCTCATCTAAAACATACTCTTTCATTCACGCATTGGCATGGCCTTTTTGAGGCCTCAGAACACTCAGTTGCATGAAACCTCTCCACTCCAGAAAGCACTAACCTGTCAGCAAGCCAACTTCATCTAGTCTGCGCTTATTTATTTATAAAAAAAAACGGTGTGCAGCTCTGTTTCTACAGATCCCTCACATTATTGTTCATTTAGTTGTAAAACAGCATCATACAAAAAGTTTAAAGAAGTAAAAAGCTTATTTCTCTGATTCTGTTCAAAAGAGCACAACACAGCTGCTCTCTGCTGCCCTCTGACACCGGTAGAGTACTTATCGGAATTGTTCTCTTTGAGTCAAATAATGTTTTTAAGGTTGTAAAATGTGCAGTGCCGTTCTAGATATGATCAAGATGGGTTTTAAAAAGATTAATACAAACATTACCCTCTTAATAATAATAAAAATTTACAAATTCAGTTGCACTACTTGTTCTGCCTTTCAGCTGCATTTGTTAAACCTGATCCTCCTGTCACCTCTCAATCTCACACTAACATTTCCCCTGACTGTGGCATTGTCTGAGGTTTTCCTGTCACATTCTGGACTTATTTCTAATAAGCATGGTAGGCCGCTTGTCATGATCCACGCTCGACACGGCGGTTTCTCCCAGTCAAACTTTGTCCCCAGGCGGCCCACTCAAATTGGCAATTTTTCTCTGACAAATGACTTCCTTCTGCTCTTGTCCTTCCTCTGGCACCTTTTCCACCTCACTCACACTTTCTAATAATACTGTAAAAGTCTGTAATGGATGGTATTTATGCCATCTAACATACAATTTTGCCCCATCAACCCAGCAATTTTTAGACGCTTGTTTCTGAGAGCGAGTGGCAGTTGAACACAAGATATCTACGATGTTGGCCTACACAGACATATAAAAGTGCAGCTTCCGACTCCACCATCTTGGCTTCGCCGGTCTATTGATTGCACCTGCTGAGTGATCTGCAGGAGCAAGGGAAACCATTTGAGCCTTGAGAGCTGTTGAGGAGACAAGCATCACTTTGAAATGTAATGCAATGAATGTTTGAAAGAAAGAGCAGCGAGATTTGAAGTGTTAATCCAGCATTTCAGTCAAGTTGTCACTCCAACCAGGAACGATTTTCCCTTTGGACTTTTCAAAGCACACTGCACATTTGGTGAGTACAGTACTAAATGTATCTGCTTCTTGACATTTAATTTCAATGATTTGGATAAGTAAAACCAACAAGTGAAAAACTCTATAAAGATTCTCACATTGCTCTCTCAGTTCTCCAAATAGGCAGTCACAGGCTGAAGGTGGTAGATATAAAAAACATAGGGCTTTGCCACCAGAGACTGGAGTTCACATCTTTAATTAGCTTTAGACAAGAAGAGCCTTTGGTTAAGGCTGTTTGATTTAAATATTTATCATTGGAGTTTTAATGAGATTTTCTCATCTTTTTGTTAGAGTGTGTTACTCTAACCTCATTTAGCCTCAACAGCTGTCACTGGGTAACAAAGTATATTGTCAATGTGTCTGTTGTTTATGCAATTTATGGTACTTCAAGATACAACAGTAGTTTATAGAAAGTATAGACACTTGTGATTGTCAAAAATAGCAATAGCAGAGTATTTCACATTAATATGTGGACTAGACACTGGACAAGCAATAGAAAAACTTAATGTTTGGCCAATTTAGTGTTGTACTTCAGTTCCACATAAATGGTCTCACACTTTCCTTTTAGAATAGACACATTTTGAATGGCTTGAATGTCATACCTAGACTTTGACAAGACAAATTTCTACAGTTTTCCTCTAAGTAGTCATTTAATGTTACTCTGACCATTCTTGTCAGCTGGTTTACAGGTTTTGTCATTCTAGTAACAACAGTAGGAAATTGTCTTTGACATATCTAACCTCTCTAGGACAGCTTTCGGGCCGAGAAGACCAGGACAATATGGTTTGTACCCTGTTGACTTGGTTTACCCCTATACGGCCTTCTTTCCTAATCTTTGTTGTCCTCTGTTCCAGTGATTTACATGTTTATGCTACAGTTTGTTGCCTGCTTTATTGTTTACCATTAGCAGATGGTTAAGGACTCTGTATCCTCACACATGGTTTTATTTGGTGGTCTGTACCACTCTTATGCTCTCTAGTGACTAGCAAGCACCTGAATATCAATCCACTCATCAATCTACTCACAAATGACAGACATATTGTCAGATCATTGTAATTTGTTTTTGTCGCTTCATGTCCTTTTGTCCATTGTATGGATGTATTGATTTCTTTTCTAGTCAGGTTGACCTAACACTATATACAATAGTAGTAGCTTGGTTTGTACATATTACCTATGTCCTGTTCCATTTTTATTGTCATTAAACAGTACAGTCAAATATTTATTAGTTGTCTTCTTTAGAGATCTTTTAAGGACAAGATTACAATACATACATTTAGCCAAATACATATGAGCACATATTGCAGAGGATTAAACAGGGAAGGTGTAACTGAAATGTTATTTATCTAATAGATGCTATTACGCAGCGTTTTTAAAATGAGCGCTGATAAGTAGCAAGGAAAATGCATCATAAATCACATCAGATAAGCACCATTGAAGCTAATTCTCTGGATATTATCTCCAAACAGCGTTTAGAGTGAGCCTTCTCTACAGCTTAATGCATAAATCCAGGTGTCAGCATTAGTTTAAGCAGCGTTTTGCCTAAATTATGTATTTGGCAGCTGGGTTTGTGTTTGTAAATATAAAAAACAGAGGCTTGTGCTGACAGAATATTATAGTTGGTTTATGTATTTCAGAATAAAACAAGCAGCTTTATTATGAGAGGAAGTCTTCATTTATTAACACAGGCTATTCAAATATTAGCTTTATCTGTGAAACACATTTTACACTAATTGGAACATGTTCAACACACTGTTGGCTGATACTGAATGGCGTTCATTATTATTCTACCTTTCACTGTCGTTTTTTTACAAACTTATCACAATGCCCCTTGTTTTTGAACCTGTTTTTAATTGACCACACTGTTTTGCTGCTGACTCAGGATGAAACCTCCCTTGACTTATGTTGCCGCTCTCCATGTATGCACTTATAATAGGTAGGAAATGGCTGCAGTGGAGCAGGTCTGATTGTGGAAGTAGGAAGAAGACGTGCGCAAAGGTGGGAAGTTCAGGGAGAAGCTGATTCAGTATTTTCTGTGCCAAAGGTCCCCCTTCCCCTTCTCAGGTGATGACACAGCACATTGTTAGCACGGCTGTGTCTTTGCGCTGCCACGCCACACAGCTGAGGTGATTTATTATCCATGATCCTCCCAAAGCCTTCTCTTATTAAAGGGACGCCTCATTCTAGCAAGCAAATATAACAACTGCATTTCCAAACGGGCTGGGCGGCAGCATGTCAAGTGTGCTTTCAGCTGTGCCTTCTATATATTTATAAGAAGCATTAAAATGAGCAGTGGTGTAGTAAGAGGAAACTACTGCAGTCAACTTGCTTTATGTTGTACTTTTTTTTTAGTGGTTGTCTTATGTTCCTGTGAGACCTTTTTTGATTTGGCAATATACAGTATACCTAAATGACATTAAAGTGAAAATTATAAAACTTGAGAGTGTCAAAGGCCTCAGTTGAACTATAGGGTCAGTGCAGTCAAGTTTTAACTTGGGTGGAGTAGAATTTTGAAAGGGAACAACTGGGTTACAGTATATCTTTATTGCAGGGCTAACACTGGTCCTAAATCTCTGGGGTAGGGAATCTGTCTATGTCTATGATAGTGAGATTGCTTGCCTTTGATAGTGACTTATGACCAGTTCAAAGCCACACGTTTTGCTCTGGCTAATTAATCACCACTGTCACCATCAGCAAAAATGGCATGTTACAGGGGACACTAACACTAACCACTAACCCTACCTGATACCTTTCAATTAGGAAACAGTAGACTGCTAGCCTACCAGCCAGACAAACTCTTTTCCTATTCTATACAAAAAAGTAAGTCTGGTACCCCTTCGCTTAAATTTTGTTTCTGAGGAGGGAACAAATATGCGGTATTATGAGCAGCTCTGTACTTATTTCTGAATGGGGACAGCAGCAAAAGCCAGTTCTACAAAGACTTGTGGGAAAAGTGGGTTTGTTTGAATGTGGGTGTTACGTCGGACGTCAACAGGACCATACTGTTATTAATATGGAAACAGGACTAAGAAAAAAAAACACACAGAGAACTGAACAACAAGCAACAGACTTCAGCAAAATCAACAGGTGGTGAAGAAAAGCACTAAACGATGTTAATCAGGTCAGAGAAGTTATAAAATTTGTTCGGTAGCCAGCGCTACTTTGGTTAGCTTCCGTATTTGTATGATGCGCTGCAGATAAATAGCTGTGATAGGCCAGTTCCATATCGACTGGAGAGAAGCACTCTGCTACAAGTGAGGAAGCAGGCTATCCTGCTTTCGAAAAGATAATAAAACAATACCCAAATGGCCATTTAAATTCAGTTTTTCTACAACATTTTTAATCCACTTAAATGCCTACAATCCACTTTTGGCTCCACAAATGGAGAATTTCTGTATAGAGAACTTCAGTCATAGGTGGAAAATTCTTATGCCCTTTGTTGCTCTGACCACATCAAACAAAATAAGGTAAAATGTGGCATCCCTGTTTAAATACATTAATTCAATAAATGTGCATTAATCAAATATACATACAGTCTTGTGTTTAACCTTGGAGTAGAGTTTTCAGACACTTTCTTTAGCAACCATCTGGTGCTATAATGTCTTGTCACACTTCTGCCCTGCGGATCTGTTATGCTACACTGATATATACAACAAAAGCAAGTGTTCTGAAACTTCCTTTCTTTGCTCGAAGCAACTGATACTCCTGGCATATGTATGTGGGTTTGTTTTTGTTGCCCAGGTGTGACAGTGGATCAAGCGCTGCCTCTCTGTTTTCTGTTGTGGACCTATAGGAATACTTGTGATGTTCGACTGTGTCACCTTATTGATTCCTATCCTACTTTAATGTCAGCACATGGTGTAAGCAGCACAAACTTAAGAATTTCAACAAGTACGGAGCTTCAGCATCATCTTAAAAGTTTGAGCAAGTTTTCATCACTAAAAGGGGTTTGAAGCATACCCAAAAAGTTGTCCTCCATTGTACTGTACCACTCAGGGGATGCTGTGGCCAGGTGTCTCACTAAGCTAAACATGCAGTGTGTCAACTGGACAATAAATAATTCTCATTCAAGCAAAAATCTGAATTGAGGGAAGTGAAAGGTAGCATATAAAATACATACATACGTGTACTGGTTGCACAAAGTTCAGGAAAAAACATGCACCTTTATGAAAAATAAAACAAAGCTAGCATTATTAGTAACAGGTGTTGTTACTATTAATGTTCAGGAAGCTATGAATAAACCAGAAACCAGTCTCAGGTTTACTCAAAAACAGTTTATATCTTATACAGTATATGTGGATGCAGGCTGTGAGTCATCCAGGTGAGAATCAATAGAAAGGTTTACCAGGAAAGGTATCTGGACAAAGATTGTTCTTCAGAATACTTTTCGTCCCTCATCGAAGGGGCTCTGCAGAGATGGATGAGGGACAAAACACCTTCTAAAGAACAAACTTTGTTCAGACACATTTCGTGTTAAACCTTTTGAAGCAATTGTGTGCTTACAGATTTTGCCCTCCATCACACAGAGAGGATTAAAAGTATGCTTCTTTAGGGATCTACCAAACTGTGCTGTACTGGCTCAGTCTGTTCTGTAGGGCTGCAGTTGAAACAAGGTTTTGTTCTCTTGGCTGATGTATAAAAAGCACATATGTGATCTGCTGTATCTATTTCAACACTTTGTCATTAGTGCTTTTCACACCAGGATTCTTTGATGAAACCCACGCACAGGGTGAGGACTGCTGTATGCCTGAAGCCCAGATCTGCTCTAATTAGTTGTCCAGAAAAAGCTACAAATTGTTGGGCCTGCCAGTTAATCTGTGTATGTCTCACTCTCCTGTGCTGCATAGAGGCCACTGGGTTCAGGAACATGAGTATCTTCTCTGGTGGAGCAGCCCACACAGTTTGCTAATTAGCTCTAAACAGAATGTGAGCACTCAGCACCCTCCACTGCCACACAAGTGTGAACGCCATTTACTCATTCTCATTTCTTAGATTTGGAAAAAGATATATTTCTACTAAACAGCCAGTGGCCCATTTATCTACACTCCTCAACTGTGCCTTTGGATTTGAAACCATTGTAGCTTCTGTGCACAGTGTGAACGGTAATTGGCTTAAAAAAAATCAAAGGCTAACATCCCAGGAGGTACATCCTGGGAGCCCTTGTGTATGACAGTGGTAAAAGTAATGCAACCAACAGATGAGCTTCTTAGTTCAGGAAATGTTAGTGTCTGAAACCAAATGCCAAATTGATAGCGGGATAGTGGCAACCCTTAAATATGGTAAATCACGGGGGACAACCACAGCTTTAAATGTTTGTGGAAAACCCTGGCACTCCTGGAGGTGACTTCTTTTCAGTGTGGTAATTATGGACCACTGTAGGCTAAATATTTTAGAAATCCATTGAGAGGAGCCATTAGCTCATCCTAACATCATTGTCAAAGCCATGCCTCTGGCGACTCTTCATTATGCTCTCTCTTCTTCTGTACCAGTGCTTTTACTTTGGAAGCTGCTTGTTATCTCTTTCTTACATCGCTGTCTCAGAGAAGCCTTTAGCTTAGATTGTTTCTGTTTCATATCAGATCCTCTTTCCTCTTTCTTTATCATTCTTTTAGATTGTTAAAAATTGACCTGTTGAATTTAAGTACTGTTACAGTAGCTCTGCTCGCGGTTACTGGTGACCCAATCCTATTTCTTAACATTCTTCCCATGTGGCATACATCTACTTTGTGTGGTACTCATTTATTGACTCACTACATATATATTAACACAATATGAGAAAAACTTGAGTTATGTGATAGAATACTGAAACAATGATGTGACAGGAATTTTCCTGTTTTGCCTTGGGACCTACTGTATTGTAACATCAACAATGGTACCACTAACTTTTTTATTTAGTTGGATCACTTTTAGAGCTATTATTTTGACATGCAAACAACACATTTTACAAGAAATAGAATTTGCAACATAAATGCTGAAATTGTGAAAACACACTGTGCAAGCCTGTTTTTAATGTTTACATTAACAAAATCCGAAACAGCTTGTAATAAATGAAAAGAACAATAGCTCGCCTAGAGCCTTTTGTAGACTTCAAGGACATAGGGCTTCACATGTTCAATTGCACAAAACAGCTTCACTTATATAAGCAAGGATTCTGCTTTTATACAAAGACACTTTACAAATCAGCTGTTACATAAATCTGTGCACCCTAGAGCTGTCAAAACAGCTTTGTGAACGATTTTAGTAAATATAGTAAATATCTTTTACATGGCCTACAAATGGATTTCTAGTCTCAAGATCTGCAAGGACAAGCTTTTTTTGTTTTTGTTTACTATTTACAAAGAAATACTATTCATTTCTGTGAATATAATGAGAACTGGGCTTGCCATCTGCAGTGCTGGGCTACTGGAGTTGATAGGAAATGTTGTGTTTGAGTGCCCATTAGCCTTTTGAATTCATTCATGTATTTTTTCAAGCTAAATAGTGCAGTCATTTTGAATGTTTGTGTTTTTCTGACATTCTTGATGATGACTCACCTGTTTAATGACTATGTCGAGTAGTGGTCATCTCAAGTCCATGTCTTTTCTAGCCAATTGAATTTTTGTCTCATTTCCTGATGACCAATAAGAAGCAGCTCTAAGCACAGAAAATTCATCTGAGTTTACATGTCAGCAAAATAAAAAATAAATGCAAAGGAGCAGAAAGAAGAGTAATCTTGTCAGTTGACCGGAACGTACACAAACATGCTTAGAACCATCATCATCTCTGCACCACTTCTTTTTTCAAGAATCTATGTTGCTTTTCTGGTCAAGCCCTTCATTGTAATCACTGACATTGTGTTGAGTTATTGATCGACCTCTGCCAAATGCCCAGCCAATTATTGTAACCAAAGAACAGTATCCAGCGCAGTGTCTGATCACGTCTGCTTTTTCTGCCCCCGGATACGATGCATCCATCCATGTGTTGGCTCTCTTGGAGAAGTAGCTTTGGGGGCGGCCGGCTTGTTTGGCAGCTATCAGGCCTATTGATTTGCGTTGTGTTGTGTGCCGTGATGATAGCTTGTTACAGCATCTGTGTGACCCCGGTCCTCCCACACTTTGACCCTGGGCAGCGAGCAGCATCCAGACAGTGATATTAAACAGCTCAGTATGTGGCACTGGCAACTCACAGGATGTTACTGAAACTGGATAGAATTGTGTGTTGCTTATTGCTGTCTCTAAAAATAATGCATGTGAATGAGGTCAGCTTTTGTACCATATTGGAGGTTATGTTCTTCTATTCATTATTATTCATATAACACCATTTTACAATAAAAGACAATACACAAAGCACAGAAAAGGGTGGATGCTTCCTTGACTAAGCACTTGGCAACAGAAAGTTTCCAATATATCTTGGTTTTTGAAACAGCAATTGAAAAGATACCACTACCTAAAATGTTCTTCCATCAAGGTGCCAATTCTACCCTACATCAACCCCAGCTTTTCCTGCTATTTATATATACTACCACAAAATTCAAATATTACATCAAACCAGAGTTCAGTGCCTTTTAGCTGTGAGGTTATTGTTTGAGTGCCCTTCCAGTTTTGCAGCCAATACCGTATTTTCCGCACTATAGGGCGCTCCAGATTATAAGGCGCACTGTCATTGAATGGTCTATTTTCAAACTTTTTTCACATATAAAGCGCACTGGACTAAAAGGTGCATTAAGCGAAACAAAACAGTCAGATAAGTCAGTCAGTCAAACTTTATTCAACGCGTTCACCATAACTCCCAAACTTGTTCAGTTGTAACGCGTGACAAAACACAATTTGAGACCGCTAAATCAAACGATAGCGTATTCACAATAACTCATAACTGTTCACAGTTAACGTTATAACTAGGGCTGGGAATCGATTAAAAAAAATTAACAAATTAATCGCAAATCTGAAAACACAATAATTGACATTAATAATGATTAATAACTACCAGTTATTAATCGCGGTTAATCGTATTATGAATTGATGTACAAACACAAAATTGTAAATTTAGAAAAAAATTTTGAATTAACCTTCACATACTTTACTGTAAACTTGTGCAATGCAAACAAAACTTGCAAAGAAATTAAATAATAGTCTCTTTGAGAACTGTAACTCAGACAAAGTTTGCCTAAATAAGGTACAACCAACAAATACACAAAACTTACCTAAAAAAGCATGTGTAATCTCTTTTCGAACTTTAACAAAAATAAGTTTCATTCTTCAATTAATAACAATTGTTGTGGTTCACAACAGTGTAAATACTATGAACTGTTACTCCAGTGGTAATTGAACTCATCCTTGCATAGACTGCACATAACTTTTGTTTTGTCTATATTGCTGTCTGGTGATGATTTGAAGCAGAATTGTCCATTTAGCAATGTGTCTTTTTGGTCACTCATGTTGCTTTAGCTCGTTCACTTGTTGCATTAGGCTCGTTCCAGATGAACTGTGCCTTGCCTGGATTGTGAACGAGAGTGCACGGCCGCAATGAGAGGAGGGGAAATACGCCTGTACTGAAGTCAGACAGTTTGTGGCTCAGATCACGCACCATCAGAAATCCACTTCTCGCGTGTGTTGGTTTATCCATGTCAAAACTGTAACTTTAGTCTGTATTTAAAAAAAAAAAAAAAAAAAAAAAAGAGGCGGGGGAAGAAGGAGGGGGGGGGGCAGTGAAGTGTCGTGCATTACGTTTCTGAGCAGCACTAAACTCAGATCCAATCACCTGTCCGTTCACCGCTGACAGGTGTGCGTTTTCCCATCATGCACTGAGCCGTGCAGCCTCCGCATTTGCTCCTGATGAACTGCGGCCCTGGCTCAGGCGCTGGTCTCGTTTGGATCTCACGGTGACCGTCACACTTGTGGCATCAGAGCAAGTCGGGAACAAGTCGGACACAAATCTAACCTGAGCACTGCGTACAGACCGACACTGATCGAAACTGCGCAAGTCTATCTCATCTCGAATGCGCCTGATGGATGGAAACGGAAATGTGTCGTCTTCTATGCTCAAGCGGTGCATTTCTGCTCCGCTGGAAGACCCGTGGCGTGTTGCTGCCTCTGTCAGTGTCGTCGTAATATTGTTGTTGTGATCAAATTAATCGATGCGTCAATTGAAATTAACGCGATTAAATCAATAAATTAACGCACTGTGTTAACGCGATAATTTTCCCAGCCCTAGTTATAACAAAATACAATACAATACACTAAATTTTTCAGTTCATTCCTCGTCCACAAATCCCTCAAATTCTTCATCTTCAGTGTCGGAGTTAAACAGTTGGGCGATTATGGCAATATTATGGTGAAGCACAGTTTGTATTACTCCGCGATGCTCCTGACTACGGTAGCCGTAAATAAATTCATATATAAGGTGCTCTGGATTATAAGTCATTTTTTGAGAAGATTGAAGGCTTTTAAGTGCACCCTATAGTGCGGAAAATACAGTAATTCAATTTTGACAGGCTAGAGTACACCAGCCCGCCAATGAAAACGTCTCAAACTCAAGACCTCTCTCTATGTAAGCATGTACGTAATTGGTCAAAGCTGCTGCTATTCACTGAACATTCTTATCTGCCTAATAAAATTAAGAAAGATTTTAATGTCTAGATGAGGTCATTTCATTATTACTGTGATTAGTGGTTTCCTTGAATACAAGAACAAGAATTTGCATCAGTTCAAACGCATTTTGTGGAATAGCAAAGAAGACAGCATTAATCAGAGGCAATTTGTCCATTTCTGAGTAGCACAACCCCAAGAACAATGATATTTAAGCTAAATCTCAATTGCAGTATACTAAATCTGATTGAGCCAAATACTTACAATGCACCTTTAAGTTTCAGAGACCTAGTTTCCAGTTTGGAGAATTTGTATGTGTAAGTGACCCTAAGGTACATTAATCTATATACTATGGCTCTTTGAAGATGTATTTGAATTATGTCTGCTCCTATAACAGAACACTGAGACAGTAGAATAGTGTGAGAAGATAAATCTTTCTTTCACATATCCCACATTGTCTCTTCCCACAGTCGAGCAGTTTGAGCACGCTTCCTGCCTGTTTTCCATTTCCCCCTGACATTTTCTTGATGATCATCATAAATCTCCACCCCCCCTTCCAGGTTTCATCATGCTTCTTGATTAGTTTTGTAGACTGTATGACTTACAGCTTTGAAAGAGCAAGAGACCTCGTGTTCTAACATTTACCCAATCTCACATTTTGTACAAACACTTTTTTGAGCTTTTGCTTTTAAAGCTGCCAGAGCGCTGGGGCAGGCTGGCATTATAAAAGATGGAGTAAGTTTCAAATAATTTTGGAGACATTTCCTTGTTTCATTCTGTGAGGCAGAACACTGTGTCGAGACGCTCTGAAACCCGCACAGGTTATTTTTGTTCATATCTGGAGGAAATGACTACCTCTGTGAGCAACTGAAGATTCATTGGTGCTACTTTTCTAATCATATTTTGTGAGCTTGCTGCTGCATATGGTGGTGGAATTTGTTGCTTAAAGGAGTAAAACTATCTTCACAAAAATCTGAGCTATTAAAAATGTGATTGATATTTGGGCTCTTTTTCATCCTTGAATGTCTGATATACTTAAGTACCACACAAATTCAAAAAGCATTATCTAAAGCAACTTTTCCTAGCCTGTCCAACCAAAACCCTACACTTTCACTGAACTGGGTCTAAAACTCAAAAAACAGCCTCACTGACTAATCCAGACCCTTTATCTAAATAGGAGAACTTATGCACTCTTTTGTTTGTCAGTCATCCAAATATTTCAAATTCAGGGCTCCAGACTAACTTTTTTTTGCCAGGAGTACTGTAGCCCCTTACTGAAAATTTTTAGGAACACAAGCAGATTATGGCAATATGCTAAAAATAAAACATTGCTCCTAAATAAAACTGAATTTACCTGGAAGTGAGCAAACGTCAGATCCATAACAGATGGGTTTTCACAAAATAAAGAATTAAATTAGTAACAAGTTAGGTTAATGAAAAGATGAATTGTTCAAACCCCCTCAGTTCTCCCCTCATATTTATCAGCTCATTTGTGGCTTCAGACTTAATAACAATGGCCATCTGCTGTTTTCACCTAGTCCTCTGTATTTTTTCTTATGGCTCTAAATAACAGCACATATCTCAGACAGTGCTGCAGGAGACAGCAGCAGCACCTAGCCTACAGTAGCTTCTTAGCTAGGTTTCATCAAAGAAACTACAGCCCAGATGCCTCTTTCCTCTCCAGGACACAGTGTGGCGTTAGCTTGGTGTGTGTTTTGCTCAAAAGCCACATTTGGAGCGCATAATGACACAGTCTCCACGGCAACAGAAAAAAATGTGGAGGAAATGAGCGGCGCAGCACGGTGTCGCCTGTAAGCGTCTCTTTACAAGAACACAAACAAGAACGAAGTGAAACCCCAGATAAATTCCAGATATTCCATATTGCTGCGGGTCACACTGGACAATTGTGTGAGTTCAGCCTGTGTGAGTTCAGCCACTGCTCTGCTGAGGGGAGAGGTGGGGCCGAGTGACAGACGGGGTGGGGGAAACAGTTGATCAGCATCGCGGCACTGTTATTAAGGACTATGTCTAACATTGTTCGAAACTACAAATGCAACCCTAACTAATGCAAATTGCTCGAATTAAACTAATAACAATACTCAGCGCTTCTAAGAGTGGAAGAGAAAACTCATTCTTTTAAAATAATATAAAGTCAGAAATTATCAGGTCACACATGTGCAAGTAGTTGGAAAAAAATACTCACACAGACCCATAAAATGGTTGCAAAATGCAAGCATTTGGTCACCGTCTGGAGCCCTGAAATTGTGTCATTAAATCCTATATTTGAGACTTCCATAATGAGTTTTTAGGGTGAGTGGACTTGGAGCTGCAGGCCCTGTCAGAGCAAATCATATTCATGTTGTCTATTTCTCTCAGCCTTATTTGAACAAGCTCTCATGTCATATTGATAATGAGATGATATTGTGATAATATTCCAATCCTGTTCTTCTTGACCAGAATGTGTACCCATGCTGAATGCGCTGATTGCATCAGGCCTCATATCATGTACACTTCATATGAATGACATTTTGGCATTAAGACCGCAACTCAGTTAGATTTATTTGCTAGACCATGTAATACACATGTGTCAAACTCAAGGCCAGATGTGGCCCGCAGGATAATTTCTTTTGGCCCTGCGAGATCATTTCCATTTTATATTAATAATGGCCCGGCGATATATTGTGCTTGATCTGTTTGAACTACATCTCCCATAATGCACTGCAGAAGCGGCACCGCTGCACGCTGACACTGCCCCTTCCCCACTGTTTTAGCGAGCGGCATTTAACGAGCCGCAGGAGCAGAGAGAGAGTGAAGGATTCACCGACAGGAAATTTTAACTTTCCACAAAAGAAATGGACAGAGGGGTCAGTGAGAGCAGGAGCTTCTTAAACAGGTGGGACTCTCTGTAAACACTCTAACTAATCTAACTCTAACTAACTCTAACTAAACTAATGTGGCAGCAATAAAAACAGGCTCCAACCGCACAGCATTGTAAGAACATCACCTTTACAAACCCTGTCTCCAAAAACAGAAAACCAAGTTATCAGCAAAAGAGTTGTGAGTTCATTCACAGCACTGCCCTCCGTCGCTCTTTTTCCTTTCTCTCTGTCGCTACTTGTGCTCTAATGTACTCATTAACACACAGTGAGCTAAACCTGCCCAGAAAGAGGTATAATCCTGCTCTCACTGTGTCCTGCAGAGGACAGAGAGGTGGACAGTAGTTTGCTCAATAAAAGTAAAGTAGGCCTATAATACCTGTTTGTGTGTAGGTGCTGACTCAGCTTAAAGTTGTGCTGGGCTTATTCACATAAGGGGCATGGCATGCACCTAAATATTTATCTGCTGGTAGTACCCACTGTCACAGTAAAACAGAGTGGACCTGATGAAAACATGTCGTATATGAGGAGTTGGGTAACTGTGGCAGTAAATAATATTTAATAAATAAATAATTGGCCAGTGTTAGTCAGTAGTCTGTGGCCTATTTGTTGTTGTTTGTTGAGTTCTAAGTTCTGATTTAAAACAAAACTACAAAGCCCCTTAAAACCACAAATCTACACCAGTAGTTCTGTGGGGAAGTATTATTCTATGTTAAAAAGCCTATTGTAGCCTAACTGAGAACAAAAATACAGTAGGCTGGCTTTATTATTTATATAATACTCTTATTCGGCCCACGACCAAGGCTGGTTTTCTAATTTTGGCCCCAGCTCCGATTGAGTTAGTAATATAAGGCTTCATATGTGACTTCCTCACAGACAGACCTCAGAGGGTGAGAGTCAACGGCGTCTTGTCCAACGTTCTCCTTTTCCCCTCACCACAAGGCTGTGTTCTTTCACCCCTTCTTTTTGTGCTGTATACAAATGAGTGTTGTAGTGCATATGATGGACGGCACATTTTGAAGTTTGCTGATGACACTGTTATTGTGTCACTTTTAAAAGGCTCTGACACAGAACATGGCTCAGTTGTGTCTGACGTCACTGACTGGTGTGAATCCTCTTTCCTACAAATTAATGTATCCAAGACCAAAGAGATGTGTGTGGATTTTAGAAAGAACCCCCCTCCCCTCTCTCCAGTGGTTTTTAATTCTCAGTCGGTGGAAGGAGTGCACCAGTATAAATACCTGGGCACAATAATTGATGACAGGCTGACCTTTGAGGACCAGGTGGATGCTCTTTGCACAAAAGCTAACCAGCGGATGTATTTTTATCGTAAACTCAGGCATTTTAAGGTTGGTTGTACTTTTATGAGAATGTTTTATTCGTGTTTTATTGAATCCGTTTTTACTTTTGCTTTTATTTGTTGGTTCGGAGCACTTTCTTTAAAAAACAAAAAGCACCTTCAGGGCATTGTTTGCACATGTGGCAAGATAGCGGGCAGAACCTTTACTGACCTGCAGGACCTTTACAGGGCACAGATTTTAAAAAGGGCCCGCCACATCTCCTCTGACCCAAGCCATCCTCTGTGGGCGGAGTTTAAACTGCTTCCGTCTGGCTGCAGATACACTGTCCCCAAGAGCAGGACAAACAGATACAAAAACTCTTTTATCCCTGTTGCCATTAGTATTTTAAATCAGTCAATGTAGTATTTTTATACTTTTTATATGTTGTATTTATTTTTGTCTATTTCATTGTTTGCTTTTTACCATTGTGTGGTGTGTGTGCGTACTGCTGCTGTAAAACAATTTGCCCTTTGGGGATAATAAAGACTCCTTGAACCTTGACCCTATAAGGCAGTTTGAGTGGTGTTCAAAAAAAGTGCAGATGTATGAATTTATTTATTGCAATGGCTGATCTCTTATATTGTAAAACATGTGAACTCTGTGTTTTCTGATGAAATATCTTTAACACTTCCTATGTAGTACAGAGAATAGGCTAGAGGTATAGTATTTGAGTAAATAGTTGTGGAAAACAAATGGAAAAACTAAAGGAATTAAATCTGGCTTTTATTTTTGTTTTAGTCCTCATTTTCATTTTCATGTCAGTTAAATCTTAAAACACCATAGCACTGTACTTTAAATCTTAAAACACCATAGCACTGTAGTCATTTTTTCTGTTTATTTTTTTAAGAGCCTTTGTGTGCAAGAATGGAAAAGTCAAATGAACAATTATTCACTGTAATTATTCACGCTGAAACAGTGAAAAGCATAAAAAAGAATTTGGCTTACATCCATTGCTCGAAACAGGGGCTGAATGAGGACTAAGTACATGATTTCTGATGTGATAACTCACTCATGTATCCCTGAAGTGGATTTGAAAGTTTGTCTAATGACAAATGACAGTCTTTGATTAGTATCTCCAATCACCAAGTTCATACTGCACGATAAACAGTATTTGCTGTATATTGTGTGCTGTATAAGTTTGTGTTGGCATTTGAATAGTAGAAAATATAAAAAAAAAAAAAACAGTTGAAGTTTTTACAATAGTGATCACAATATTTTGTGTCAGACGAATAAAATTGCAATCTCTGTAGTAACTTGTGGCTTTTCAGTAAACAGACTAAAGCTTACTCTTAAAAAGCAGGTGCTCTAGGACAAATTCTTCAAATGATGTTTACAACCAAACAAAAGTCAAACAGATCTAGAGCATTGCCAGAATCTATCTGTTTCCGTTTAGTGTTTGGATTTTCGTGAATTTATTTGATTAATACAAACCAACTTCCTTTCAGATGCTGCCAAGCTAATTGTGTGTGCTAACTGTGTGTCGCTGCAGGCAGATACAGAGATTCAAGAGAAAAGACTGCTTATTTCTGCCTTCACTTCCCTGTCTGGCTTCCTATTTTACCACATCAAAGACACTTCACTTGTGCTCATGCACATGGGGAGGTGAACAGAAGCCTTTCCAAAAACACTTTCTTCTTGGCGCATTCTTATCAGTTACCCTTGCTTTTCATCCCCTGACTTTACAAATCTTTAATTTAGGGAGGTGGCTGCTGGGTGAATGTCAATCTTTCTGTTAGGCAGAGTGTTTTTCGCATGTGTAATAATTGCATGTTTGTCTTTAATCTAGTGCAGATCAATAAGCTATCATTGCCAATGCCTTGAGGTGTTGCCAGTTTAATTACAAGTGGGCTGGATGGAGGCTCATGTTGGTTTCAGCACTCTCTGCTCTGTGTTTGTGCTGCAGATGATGAAGTTTGCCTGGGACAACTACAAGCGCTACGCCTGGGGCAAGAACGAGCTGCGACCTTTGACCAGGAACGGCCATATTGGCAACATGTTTGGTGAGTTTTTATTCTGAGGGGCTCCTCTCTGGTAGACTTTCAGAATAAATTTATGGAACCACTTTTACTTGTGTGTAAGGTAGGTCATTACTGTAGCCATCTTCATACATGTCCTGAAATTTCTTTTTATGCTTGCAGTGCCTATAAAGAAAAATGTCCTTACAGTGTTTATGCATGTCAGGGGTTTTGATGGAGTGTGAAAATATTAATGTAGATACTATGTGAGAGCACTCCAATATGAATTTTCCATTACAGTAAGTTTTTGAATTCACTTTGCCTTAGTAAAAGTTCAGTTGAGTTTGATCAGTCTGTTTTCAGTAACTCAGCTCTGATTAGTCAGTTGTTTTGACATACAAATGCCATGTGTCTAACATAAAATGCCATAATACTGTATTATTGTTCTACATGTCATGTTAAGAATACCAAAAATGAAAACGGAGAACAATTTGGATATTGGAGAACTTTCAAAAGGTTTGGGCTTTTCCAGCAGGATTATGGCCAAACTGATGGCCCCACAACCATGCAGCAAACCATTCAGGACATTCATTTTAATAAAAAAAAATTAGCTGATCATATAATTTGTAGCTCATTAGTAAGTTGTTTCTGGGCAGATGGCTTGAGGCCAAAGGACTTTCTGTCCATAGACTTAGATAGAGATAACAAGAGCGCATTGCCGATCAAATTGATGTTTGTTCCCAGGGGCATCCAGCCTCTTCCTGACATTTACTGGTTCATATGTTTGACATTGAGAGACAGTGTTCTACAAGGCCCAAACCATTTCAAACTTACAGTGTTGCACTATTAGCTAGCTACTTCACTAATGAAAATTCAAACTGTCTAATGTCTACAATGGTAGTTGAAGAACTTTATGATGTTATTCATGATAAGATAAAAAATATTTAAAAGGGCAGTCCCTGCAATATGTACAGAATGGAAAACTTCTATCTTGGTCATTAAAAGTAACCTATGATCTTTCCTCATCCCAAAAATACAAATCTGTAAACAAGAAAATTTGTAGAAAATTTAGGGTTTGATTTGTGTCCTCCTTGGACCGCCATACATGACCATGACCTTTGAGAAGTCATGAATTCCATTTAGTATGACTTGGCAATGAAATGAAAGCTTGTTCCAAATGAAAAGAAAATTAAGATACACCATTTTATTACATTTCAGACCCAATTCCCATTTCAGCATATGCTCCTTTTGTCCATTACTTGCTGCTCTGTATCTTCCTAATTAAAGAATGTATTTTTAATTGTTGACAAAATCCCCAGTTGTTTCTGCAGCTACTACAGCAATAGCAGTGAGTTGAAACACAAACACATTAAAGAACATATTTCTTAGTTAAATGGAAAAGAGGCTTCATTGCACTTCATTATTAAAAAGAATAGTCTCTTTTATATAGTTGAAAAAATGTCAACGTCTTCATCAAGAAATAGCACCAAAGTGTAAGATCTGTAAGTCTTGGAATGAGACGGTTTTGCATGAGTAGATGGGACTTACACCTGTCTGCCTGAAGACACTCTAATTGGAGGCAGATCCAGAGGGTCCTGAAGTCTTCTGCATCGAAGCATCTCAGTCAGTTCACAGCACAGGGCCACAGGGAAATCTCACTATAAAGCTCTTAATAACGGACGGATCAGCTGCTAATAAGACTCCAGTAGGTTGAGTCTCCTGTACATCCGGTCTTCCTCCACTACGTCTTCAGGGAGGTGGGATTATTATGGCGGTGATGCAAGCTCTTTGGGAAACACTGCTTTGTTCTCTCCCTCTGACTCCCGTAGGACTGCTTATTTTATGATCGCAAAGGAAAGCTTCAGCAGAGCGGCCCTTATATTATGTGATCATAGGTGTTCAGTTCAGAGTGTTAGTGTCTTATGGAGGCTACAAGAAGCTTTTGTGTGAATCCGGACCTGAAGTCATCTTCAAAGTATTTTCTCACAGTTCTATTCAACTAATATATTGCATTTAGGGTCAGACAAAGTTTATCAAATCACCCTTTTCAAATGTTTGTCTTTTTAGTCAGTTAAAAGGTTACATTACCTGTAGTTTTGAATGAAATCTTTATTGTCCTGGAACGTTTTGATTGACTTTTTACATTTTAATCCACTCCCAAACATTTAATCTAAGTCATTTGAATGGTTCCTTACCAAAATGGCCAATAGTTTCCCCCTCAGAGCAACTGCACTATGTAACTATGAACAACACAGAGACTTTCTGTCTTCCACTCTTCTTGTTAGTTATAAGAACACTTCATAGAACTCCAATATTTCCAATATATACATCTTCATTGTAATGAGACTGGTCACCACCATTACTGAAAAGGGCTATCCTAAATTTCCAACGCCACTTCAGCCTTTAGCCATAACCTCTTGAATTCTGGGTCTGTATTAGACAAGATTGTAGAGTCAGTTGGTGCCTCCTCTGTTCAAATACCTTTAGCTTGTTAAATTCAACTAAAAAGCAATGTTTCAATCACCAAGTACGACAACTTTAAAATTAGTCATCAGGCAGACACAATTGTTTTTGAGGGGAAAGAGTGGAAAACCTGATAAACTCAACACATTTTCACACTTTGCTAAATCTGAATAGAATCTTCTTGAAAACATCTTGCCTAGCATAATATATACATGTCTGATTTTCTTTATGTATAGCACTTGTGTGATCTAGGGGCATTATTAGAGGCAGATACCAGCCAAGGACACAGAGAGCTAACAGCCTGTACTTCCATCAATATTAAAATGAGAGGTATGACAGGGACTATGATGAAGGATAATAGCAGTGATTTGTTTGTGTTGAAGCTGTATTAAGTAACGTCTGATGGCTGGAGGGCAAAGAGTGGTCTCCAAAAACACTTGGCAACAATAAGCCCTTACAATAACTCTATAACTTAGATTGGGCAGTTTATCAGCAAGCAACTGCAGCATTTAGGATACAGACACAGAAATGAAAGCAGCAACAGCAGACGTATCAATTATTCATATTTCACTCTTCAAATACAAAAATGTTTGTAGAACTTGTAAAAGGCTGGTTCTTATTATGAATCCCTCTTGGTCTCACTCTCAGACTTTTCTAGTCTAACACTATTAACTTATGCAAAGAAACTGTTAAAGCATTTTGATTACAAAAGTAGCAAGAGGTGCTATATAGCGACACTTGGTGATGACAGTCTTCAGCTGTGTATAAATACAGCTGTTTTCAGCTGCACATATCCAGACCACATCTGATAGAGAAGCGAAGCACTGAGAGAGAAATCTATAGTAATGGCTAAAAGCACGTGTGATGAAGCAATTTTTTCATTTACTGCTGACTCTGATTCTGAGGGAGAATATCTACCTTCTGAAGCGAGTGTAAGCAATGATAGCAGGGAAAGTGACTTTGCCAGTGGCAATGAAAGAGTTTGTACTGACACTTTCCGCAACAGAAGTAGGAGAGGAGGCAGGTGTGGTAGAAGAGGAAGGCAGGGGAGAGGCTATAACAATAGGGCCAGAAAAAACAGCAATGTGGAAGATGGCTGGGATCAACTGACACACCTAGAAACTTATCAGGAGTGGAAAAAGCAGTTTGATGAGCCTGTTGGCTATACAGGAGAGAAGGATCTGACTGGTGCTGATCCAATAGATTTTTTATTTCTCTTTCTAACTGATGATTTTTGGAACCTCCTTACAAATGAGACAGAAACACATAAGCTCATCAAGTTTTATCCTCAACACAGCTCAAGCCAAAGTCCAGATTCCATTCATGGTGTGATGTATCAGTCCCTGAAATGAAAGCATTCCTGTCGTTGCATTTGTCTATGGGCCTGGTAGAGAAGCCAGAGATTGAGGATTATTGGGCAACTTTTGGGGCAACATACACCCCTGGTTTTGGCAGAGTAATGTCTAGAAACAGATTTGAAATGATTTTGTCATTCTTGCATTTTGCCAGTAATAGTGAGTATGTGAAAGCTGGTCAGCCAGGATATGATAAGCTCTTCAAAGTGTGTCCAATAATGAAAATCATAATACCTCGCTTTGCAGAAGTCTATAGCCCACTCAGAGAACTTTCATTAGATGAGATGACAATAGCATTCAAAGGAAGATCAGCTCTAAAATTTTATAATCCCAAGAAACCAGATAAATATGGCTACAGAGCATATGTTTTGAGTGAAGGTCGGTCAGGCTATGTTTTGCAGTGGTCCATGCACACTGGTCAGTGTAGTGAAGAATCCAGCTGCATCGGTGCCACCCACTCTGTCGTCCCTGAACTCATGGCCCCATGCACAGACAAGGGACATGAAGTTTACATGGATAGTTATTACACATCACCAGCCATTGCCTGTGAATTAGCTGAAAGTAACACTGGATTGTGTAGGACAGTGAGAAGGACAAGGCAAGGAATTCCAAAATGCCTGAGACCCAAAGCCTTGAAGTTGAAAAGTGGAGATGATCCAGTGTTTCTGAGGAAGGGAAAGTTGTTGGCTTGTGCATGGCACGACACTAAACGTCTCACAATGTTATCAGCCATTCATGGGAATGCCTATATTCAGAAAAGAATCAGGACAAAGAAAAATGAGAGTGGTTTTCGCACAATAAAAAGACCAGTGTGTGTTGACCCGTACAATAGTTTAATGGGGGGAGTGGATAGATCTGACCAGAATGAAAACCTACCTATCTCCACACCGGTCAAGGAAGTGGTACAACCGCATTTTCAATGCCATTCTAAGCATTAATGTTGTCAACTCACATGTCATTTACACTAAGTGCACCCCAGCCCCACACAAGTCACTAATGGCCTATATTCAGGACATTATAACTGGATTACTATAAGGTTACATGAAAAGGGAAAGTGGAAAAGGGGGGCGGGCTTCAGCAGAAGGGGGAGAGCTGCCTACAAGGTTGACTGAACGCCACTGGCTTTATGAAACTGATAAATGTCCAGATTGTGTTGTTTGTTCTGATCGCTCTCGCCCTAAAGGCATGCACCAGACGAAGTACAGGTGCCAACAGTGTGGTGTAGGTCTGTGTGCTGTACCTTGCAATGAGAGGTACCACACCCAAAAAACTACAAAAACTGAGAATCATCAAAAATAAGGATCTATGTTCACATTTGTAGCCATAATCCGTGCCTAATGACTGGGCAAGACAGAACTGCTGGCCGGTGTGAGACTCAAACCCAGCTCTCCCTGTTGTGAGGCGGCAGTGCAAACCACTGCACTAACGTACCATGCGAGGTTAGATAAAAACAAAAAAGTATCAGAAAATAACAACTGAAGTACCAGAAAAAATACCTCCATAACCCCCAGCTGATAAAAAATTGTACCCAGGTATGGTTCATCGTGGCTGGGTAAAACAGAACCAGAAATTGCCCCTCAGTTTTCCACAAATATGTACCCCCATAATCCACCAGCTGATATAGAATTGTACCCAGGAATCGTTCATCGTGGCTGGGTTAAACAGAACCAGAAACATATTTGTGGAAAACTAAGGGCCAATTTCTGGTTCTGTTTCACTCAGCCACAATCAGCCATTCCTGGGTACAATTCTATATCAGCTGGGGGATTATGGAGATACATATTTGTGGAAAACTGAGGGGCAATTTCTGGTTCTGTTTACCCAGCCACCATGAAAGATTCCTGGGTAAAATTTTATATCACCTGGGGGTTTATGGAGGTACATATTTGTGGAAAACTGAGGGCCAATTTCTGGTTCTGTTTCACCCAGCCACAATCAACCATTCCTGCGTACAATTCTATATCAGCCTGGGGATTATGGAGGTACATATTTGTGGAAAACTGAGGGGCAATTTCTAGTTCTGTTTCACCCAGCCGAGATGAACGATTCCTGGGTACAATTCTATATCATATTTTTCCACAAATATGTACCTCCATAAATCCCCAGGATTTATGGAGGTACATATTTGTGGAAAAATGAGGGCCAATTTCTGGTTCTGTTTCACCCAGCCACGATCAACCATTCCTGGGTACAATTCTATATCAGCTGGGGGATTATGGAGGTACGTATTTGTGGAAAATTGAGGGGGAAATTTCTGGTTCTGTTTACCCAGCCACGATGAACAATTTCTTGGTAAAATTTTATATCACGGGGGGGTTTAAGGCAGTACACATTTGTGGAAAACTAAGGCCCATTTTCTTTTATCTTATCCAGCAAGGAGTTCATACGTACTGGAGTTCATAAATATGTTTGATACCAGGGGTCAGTGGAGCACTGTCTGGAAAAAAAAAACTCTAAAAGCCTAAAGGGTTATAACCAATATGAGGACAGTCAGTTGATTTAGCCAAATAAACCTACCTAAAGCAGGGTTTGTGTGTACACCCTGAGCATGTACAAATTATTGTGTTCCACCATGCTTTTGTAACTACTTCAACCTAACATACCCATTCTTCAACTTTTAGCATGTGGTTTCTAGCTTATGTAGTGGTAATTACTTCTCAAATTTCTACCTAGGCAGCTGGGTGCCATTCACCAACCATCTTGCTTCGTAGCTAATTTGTTGGCTGTCTTTTTAAGAAACAGCATCTATGTGCAAGCACTGCAATAGTTTACAAACTCTAACAGGGTCCATGAGTTATCTGCTTTATATATGCTGTATGTATGCTATTATAAATCAGGTTTCATGACATCTATTTTCTTTGCTTTTGGGGCAAAGTTTTCCCATACTTACATACAGTACACCTCTCTTATTCTTATTGCGTTTCATTATCCATCGTGCAGCCCACCTTAATGCACATCCATATGATATTAAAACATTAAAAGCAGGGAAACAAGACAAAGCCATTTGTCTCTGAGTGCCAAAGTATATGGGGGAGGGAATGGATGTTTACACCTCAATATGGCTAATCCTATAAGCAAATATCTTCCTGATTGTTTGAGGCTGGCATTATTTTCCAGTCTGCACAGAGCATTGTCTCCAATATGAGACAGAAGGAGAGAGAAAGGCCAGTAAATGTCACATTGTGAAGGGGGTGCAGGAAGCCAGGTATGAAATTGGATGTTGTGTTCTTTAATTTAATCCCCAGAGTAAACAGATATGTGGCGAGATTGTATCTAGTCCCAGCGAATCTGTCAGAAGCTTGTCACTGTGCCGAAACTTCCTCTGTCCTCGCTCGGTTCAAAGACGCACAAGCTAGACCACGGGCAGACAGATAGAGCTGCTGCTTCTCTGGCACGCTTTCACTTTTACTATAATTTACCTTGGACCTTATCCTCATTCACTTCTATTTTTAACTAATCCTCCTTGTCGTGACCCTAAAGGGCTAACTCTTATTATCTTTCTTTTAAGTTGATTGGGCTACGCTTTCTCTCATTTTCTGTGTCATTTAAATACAGTAGGCCTTTCGAGCTTATTACACTTTTTTTTTTTTTTTAATGCTTTTGGCAATTAGAGAAAATTAGGCTATCTACAATAGTTCATTATTCTGCCTTTGCATGCGATCAGAGCAACAACAAAGTAAGTTAAAATATGCACATTTATTTAACATCTAAAAGACTGTACTCAGCATTTTAAACTATAAAAACAATACAAAGCTACATAATTTAGTTGTTTTTTGCTACTTGTGCTGTAATAGCCTCAAGGGGCCCAGCCCATGCTGCTTTGAGCCTGAGGCAGGCATAATGCCTTACTTTTTAACCAAAAACTTGCTTACTGTTAGTTTAACTTCAGTGTCTACTTAAATTATAAGTTAGGAGTCATGATTTGATGTGAGGTTATACCTTTTTATTATAGTTTAAAGTAAGGCTTCAATATGTTAAAAATTGCCAATATGAAGTAAAAATTTGAATTTTTACATTTTCAATATCCAACGTACAAGGTCATATTTAAGGTGCTATGAGCAGAATATATTTATATTTCATAAAAACATGTTTAAATCATATATTAGTTTTAGTGATAACAATGGTAGAGTTATTAACAATTAAAAATATATTTTACATTATGGCCAAGTTGTTTTTGTTTACATTTTTTGTTTTGGTTCTAAAACTGTAATGTCCAATTAGAAAAGAGACAGTTGTTTTGATTTAGACTGCAGTACTGTTTTCAAACCAGTACGAGCTCATGCTGCTTACAGTACCTTTGGGTTATGATGTGACGGTTTATCCCATGGATTTTGCAATAGTATGAGTTAAGAATATTATCTGTGATAATTTTGCGACACCAATAATTTTGTGATATATTTTGCAGTCCAACTTTGTTGTTTGCCATGCAAAGCACAGCATTTTTTCTTCTAAACTTTATTTTACAGATCACTTGCAATACAGATGGGCTACACTTTTTTTTCTTTTGATATTGATATTGCTATTATAATCACTATTTGTATCAGTGCAGAGCTCCACTCTCATTTATTAGTGTGTCACTGATTTACATAGCATATATACATACACCTATTCTGCTACAATAACTAACAATCTCTGCATGTTTATACTATTATCAGTCCCTCCAGGATTTCGTGGGCAATTTTTGTGATTGTTGAGGGCTAAAATGCCTGATATTGCAGGGGATTTTTTTAAAAGTTGCAATTTTTTTTTTTTTTTTTTTTTTGTCTATAATTCACAGGTTACTTGAGCTTTTTCTTAAAAATATTAGCTAGAACTATAAAAGCTAACAAAATCTGTTTTTATTTTTTATTTTTTTTTACATGTGAGGTGGTAATAATCTAATTAAAAATACCTGTATTTGAACAGGTCAAGCGTGTCTACTTTTTTAAAAGACATTGCTGTGTTATTAGGCTATTTTTTGGGCTATTACACTGCCGCTGACTCTGATTCTGTTCCACTCATATCTTCTCTGGTGATTCCTCTGTTGTGTGCTGTAGCACATCCAGTCTTTAAAAAATAGGAAGTTTGCTGTGCTATAGGTTTTCAGGAAGGTTATTAGCCTGCAACATTAACGTTTAACGAACAATGACCTCAAACTTCATTGTTGTCTAAATACGCTGCCCATTCAACTTTTTAGGCAACTATATCACCATGGCAACGCAGACAGCTTTTCAGAGTGACACCAGACAAAACAAGAACCGCGTTCGTCTCTTCCTTAAGTCCCATCAACATGTCCTGCTGCTGGTGAGCACCTGCAACAGTCACGTGTGCTCGACCTTCGCGCGATAGCTCCGTGCTGCTCCTCCATGCCGCTCTGTGAGTACCCCCTCTGCCCTGCACCTCCGTGCCGCTCTGTTTATGAGTGCGCCCGACTTTTGGCACCGCACCTCCGTCCTCCGCGCTGTGCCCAAAGTTACTGGGATAGGCTCTTGTCACCCGCGACCCCTAACGGGAATAAGGGGAAGAAATTGAATGAATGAACGAACATTTGGTTCATCTTTAATTATTAGCAGTTGCCCCAATAAGTTCATCGAATGTGGTAGCAGTGATGATGCTAAATGCACTGTGGGTTTTGCTACTGTCCTATTTACATTTAAAATTACCTCAGGTACTTGCTAGAGTATTTGGGGGTGATATTATCAGCACATTGAGGAGCGTGACCTACAGAAATCACTGTAAAGGTCAATTGGAAGATGTGTGGGCTGTCTTCTGTGCTGTTATTAACTTTCAGCGACGATAAATCTCTGAGCAGGAGGTACGCACTGGGATTAAAAGTGAAAGGGCTCTGTCAGCTTTGGGTATGTTTAGGGGTCATAAAGCAACTTGAGATTTCTCTATGTTTAAATACTTAAGGGTATTTTTAATTTCTTAGATGAAACTTGTGGTATACTACCTTTAATGTATGTCATCAATTCTATACATTTTATTACTTCATTCACTTAGTTTACATGCACTACATAGACTTCTGTCTTTTTGAGTTTACATGCATCAAAAAATAAAATTAGTACAGAGTGTCTTCAGGTAATGCTTATATCTACGCATGTTGGAGCTTTCAGCCTTTTTAAAAGCAAAAGACTTGTTTGTTGCATTAAATTGTCGAAAAAGCTAAACAAATTTACTCTATAGACTTTTTTGAATAGTCACATTACTGTCCACCTTTATACAATGAATGCACATAAACACACTTGTGTAAGGTTAACTTTATGCAGTGAGAGACCAAAACAAGTTCTTCCAATAGCTAACCTGTGACCCAAAGTATACATTTTCAATGGTTTGAAAATGTGCATAGTATTGCTGTATAAACTGATTTTCATGTTATCAGTGACAGACATCATTCGACTTTATATGTAGTAATACATGCACCAGTAGCCCAGCCATGAATTTTCTTACAACCTAAGTTTAAATTTCTGCCAATTCAAATGGACTTTTACAAGGGTGTTAAAAGTTTAGTCTAAAGCCTTGTAGCTTGTTTTATCCTTTTATCAGCAAAGTTAAAGATAATTGACAGGCAGCAGCCTTTGATTGCAGAGGGAGACAGCATGCTAGAGAAACTAAAATCAGAGCTGATATTAAGAGATGTTGTAAGCCTCAAAACCATGGGAATGTCTCCCTTAGGTAAATCTGAGTAGTTCTACTAAAATAAGGAGTTGAGGAGTTGCAGAGTCATATTGGGACACTTGTTAACTGAGCAGGATTTGCGAGCCAAAGCCGTGAGTGCAGTGAATTCTTTGGAATGTCCCACTCCCAGAGCTCCTGTGCCCTACTTTTATAGTGGGGAGCATTAACTAAGAGTCAGTAGTGTTGACTTTGTATTTCCATCTTATTCTAGGGCACGACTAAATGGTGCCCTGAGCTGACAGTTTCAATGATAATGATGTAAAACACAAAAGAGGTCCTGGGGAGGTCATTTACCATGCATACAGTACATACATTATCATTAACTAAAGCAGGGAAGGTGCTGAATCTTAAAATCCACAACTGCAGGCGTCTTGAAGCAGAAATCTTTTCATCTTGGATCATTACTTTGGCTAATTACATTACATATAATGGCTAATACCATTTCTTTAACCCAGGTTGTGGCTAATGTCATCAGCAGGCATCCCAAAGCCATATTGTTTTTGCTTTGGATATGATACAATCCAGCACAGTGACTGGATGAAGCCCAAATTGGACAGACTGCAATATTAATCTTTTATCAGCCAAGGCCCATAGACAGTGTTGTTCCCTCTGTTCTGAAAAGAAGGGGCCATTCAAGAGCTGCATTGAAAAGGAGGAAAATCTGCAGCTCTTGGAGCAGGTCCAGGCATGAGTTACTCCTCTCCGCTTTTGTTAGCATTCTGGGAACAGCCAAATGAGAAGAAGTCAACTCAGGCCTTCCCATTCTGTGTCCTTGAAAACTTGAGGCAGTTCTTTTTCTTTAGGTGGCAACAAAGTTCTGGGGAGCAGATTAATTGGCATTTTGTGCAAACTTCTTGTAAACTTCCCAAACAGTCCCTAAATCTAATAGCAAATCACTTCCTTGCTGTTTTAGAGCACTCTGGAGAAAAAAGGTAAAGTGCTGAGCTAGATAGTTTTAGCTTTGAAGTTTTCTCTCGGATAAATATAATGTCACTTGTGACTTCATAACCAACGACTAAACCACACAGCTTTATAAGCAAAATGTGATTGTCGTAAAGCTTACAGCAGAACAGACATTCATAGATTTCCTTTTTCCATTGTATAGCACAAAGTTTCTTAGCATAAGATAGATCACTCAAAGAATACAAGTGCTTTCAACTGTGATGCAACAGGAAGAATTAGCACACGAGTGTCATAATCATAAGCTTTGTTCAGGTTATAACCATGTATTGTATATGACATCTAGTACATGCATTCAGAAATAGTATTACCATATTTTCTGCACTATAAGGCGCACCTAAAAGCCTTTAATTTTCTCAAAAACTGACAGTGCACCTTATAATCCGATGCGCCTTATATATGGATCAGTGTTTAATTATGACTACCGTATTCAGGGGGTGTCGCTGAAGTGACAGCAGTAAAAATAGTAAAGGGAAATTCCAGTCCCAGCTGTTCATGTGTGCCATAGGCATGTTTATGGATCCTGCCGCAAAAGAACAAGGAGGCGCAGCCTTTGCTCCATCTAGTAGAAGAGTTGCGACATTGAGGGGACAGAAAACTGAGCGCTCGAACGCTGTTCATGTAGCTTTGAACCTTGACAAATGGAGTTGGAAATACATTGTTTTCAACGAGGGCAGCGCAAATAAGAGCTACCGGTACGTACGGTACCGTATTATGAATGCACTAACTTGTTTTGGGACTGAATGGAGTTGTAAGAAGGCTGGTTTGTATTCTATTAATAAAGTTTGACTGACTGACTTATTTGACTGTTTTATTGACATTCCCTTTAGCGCAGCTCCATCTAGTGGATGCATAACGCAACCCCAGCCACTACAGTTTTTACAGTTTTTTACAGCTTTTATTCTATGCGCCTTATAATGCGGTGCGCCCTATATATGAAAACAGTTTTAAAATAGGCCATTCATTGAAGGTGCGCCTTATAATCCGATGCGCCTTATAGTGCGAAAAATATGGTAGGTTGTTTTCACACGTAATAGTCCGGTAGACTCGGTTCGATTGAGAACTAAAGTTGCAACATTGTTGCATTTTTCAGCTGGTGCGGTTCGCTTTCAAGACTGCACTTTAGGCAAACAAACCAAACTTTTTGAATAAGCTATTTCCCCTCTCGCCTGTGGGGGTGCTGCAGCAAGAATTATTGAAGGAGAAGACAGGTGAAACAGAGAACAGGAAACCCTGCTCAGCTATTGGTCAGAGAGGAGCAGCTGCCTCTGTCACATGATGTAAACAAAAGAGCTGCAGCAGATTCGAGCGGAGTTGGAATTTCTGTTTGGACTTTTACAAATGTGTAAGATATATATGAATCAGCAATGGTCTCAGCCTGAGCGGCAGTCAAGGCAGAGGACCGCGGAGAATGTTATTTTTACACCGAGGCGAAGCAGCAGACATAGGGCAGAGAGACAGACAACTACATGTCCCTGTTTGTCCATGTTATAGACTACAGACGCTGAGAAAGATAAGGCATGACCTAAATTTATTTATCCTATTCAGTCCCTCCAGGATTTTGCAATATTGCGATCGCAACTATTAAAGCAAAAGCAAGCAAACCTCGCAAATTCAGCGCAACTCTGCAACTTTGTCCAAACTCCGCAACTTTTCCGCAACTTTGGTCAATTATCGCCAAGATTTTCCTCTAAAACTGCATTTTGCCGCACTTATCTGTCTGTGGACCGTCCCCTGTTCCGAGCAGAACAGCTTCTCTCTCTCTCAGCAGTAACACACCGGTAATGCCGGAGGTCGGGTTGAGCCACAGACAAAGCGACATGAAGGTTCGATGCGGAGGTGCGGTGCACTCATAGACAGAGCGGCGCGGCTGTGCGGCCCCAACGTCGGGCACACTCAAAACCAGAGCGGTGCGGAGGCGCGGTGCGGAGGCGCAGTGCACATGAGGTCTCAGGTGCTCACCAGCAGCAGCGCGTGTTGATGGTACTGAAGGAGGAGACGAACGCAGTACTTTCAAGTTTTGTTTGGTATCACTCTGAAAAGCTGTCTGCGTTGCCATGGTGATATAGTTGCCTAAAAAGTTGAATGGGCAGCGTATTTAGACAACAATGAAGTTTGAGGTCATTGTTCTTTAAACGTTAATGTTGCAGACTAATAACCTTCCTGAAAACCTATAGCACAGCAAACTTCCTCTATTTTTTAATGACTGGATGTTCTACACCACACAACAGGAATCACCAGAGAAGATCTGAGAGGAACAGAACCAGAATCAGCAGCAGTGTAATAGCCCAAAAAAATAGCCGCCAAAAAAATTCGCTTTTAGCGCAACTTTTAAGAAAATCCCCCGCAAAATCAGGCATTTTAGCCCACAACAATCACAAAAATTGTCCGCGAAATCCTGCAGGGACTGCCTATTACTGGGAGAATAAATTAATCACAAGATAAGCTTTTGGCATCACTGCTCTACTGTACAGGGGAATGCAAATGCCTCCATTTTCCACTAATTAGCTTGAAAACTTTGTTGATTTTGTGAGTGGTCACACATCTCTATCAGGGCTTATACCTCCCCTTCACTCCACGTCTGACCACAAGTCCTTTCTCCCATTGTTGCTGTACACGTGCGTTTGTTTTGGTTGTGTTGACCTACTAAGCCCCACAGCGTTGTCCGCTTCCTGGTTTTGGATCGCTGTTTGGTCTGCTTTGCATTCACATATGCTATCAAACCGCACCAGGGTTCACTTCAACCGAGCTGAGACCCACCTTTTCAGGCGGACCAAAGTTCGCTTTTTTGGTCTGGATCAGAGTTCGATTGCGCATTCACACCTCCCCAAATGAACCGTACTTTCTGAGCATACGAACTAGAGTTCAATTCATGTGGACTAAACAGGGCTGGTGTGAATGCACTCTTATTCATGTCCCTCTATGCAGGACAATTGTATCTCACAAACATTTTCATTTCTTCATTTGGCTCCAGCAAGGGAGCTCAGTGCTTGTGAATAGCAAGTTACTTACAGGCATGGATTATCACATTTAGCCAAATAAACATATGTCCTGACCTTTGGACTGGAGTGAGCTGTCACTGCCATAGCACAGGACAAGAAGCAATAGATGGAGAGGAAAAATCTTTCATAATGATAGTGTTGCAAACACAATCAGCATTATTAAAAAGGCCCACCAACACCGGTCATTTTTGAGGTGGCAGAAACAGGCTGGACACTTGCTATGTGCATTTATTGGTGTTAGTTTGCATATACACACAGCTATCAGAAATTAAGATACACCATGTACACAGAACAGGAGAACTGGCTTTTCAGAGTATAATGTTTTAACAGATAACACATTCTATTAATTTCAAGATTAATAGCAGGCTAATAATAACAAAAATCATAAAAAAAGAATGTTTTTGTGTATGTCAGACAGAACAGGCTCCCTGCCTGCTCAAAGCAATTAAATCTCCACTCTTGTAGTCTTATTAGTGCTCTCTGTAGCCTTATCCTCCTCTGCTGGCTCAGAGTGAGAAGCCAACAAGTCCCAGAGTCTAAATAGCAGATTAAAGAGATACTCATCCCTCTGTGAACGACGTCATTACCGCTGTGTCTGCATATGTGGGTCACTAACCCCAGCACATGGCGCATTACATGCCCGACCAAAAGCATAGTCCCACAGATGCTAGGACAGGGCTCGTAATTGTGCACAAAAGAGAACACTGCATTAGGTGTCACCGCTGCCCCTCAGGACAGACTGTTCACTTTAACAATACATGTCCTATGGCTGTTAAAGGGATTGGCCACATGCCGCTATTAACAATTGCTCCTCAGCTTGTGCCCTTTCTTAGACTGGTTCTGGCTCTCTTTTTTTTTTGCCCTAATAGTATGATTATATAATCCCTTCTCTTTTCATTTCATTCCATCCCCCAAGCTTTGCCCTCGTTTTTTTAACTTATCCCGCCTCATCCCGAGAGTTGCAATTAAAGAGCATAAGGTCACTGCGTTTTGCTCAGAGAGATGTCCTGGAATGCACAATGAGCCACTCGAAGTACCAGAGCCTCCTTCACCTTCTCCTTCATGGCCTATCAGGGGACCATTTAAGACCAGTGGCGTTTATTAGACAGTCCCCAGGGCATTTCAAATGATGTAAAGCTCCAGCAGGTGCTCTTACATGATGGAGAACAGTGGTCCTGGGAGGGCAGTGTTTGAAAACTTGATTAAGCTTGGATCAATGACCCAAATGATGAAGCCCAGGGTATTTATTATTTAGTGGTGTGGTTGGAGGTGGAACTGAAAGGCCAGATGAATGTTTTATGGAGCAGTTGGCTGGTCCTTGCGGTCCTTGAATCCACACGAAATGCTTAGGGATTTTCAGTAGTTGTCACTGTCATTCATCATTATAATTACAATCTGGTATGGTAAACAAAACGCTTTCCGAACAGATCCGCTGAGAGGGCACCTTCGCCAAGAGAGAGCTCCTTCCAAGTGTTTAGTCATATTTCCAAAGCAGATTTTATTTGCATTGTCAAATATTGGCTTCTGATGGATGGAAACGGAAATGTGTCGTCTTCTATGCTCACGCGGTGCATTTCTGCCCCGCTGGAAGAACCGTGGCGTGTTGCTGCCTTTGTCAGTGTCGTCGTAATATTTTTGTTGTGATCAAATTAATCGTTGCGTCAATTGAAATTAACGCGATTAAATCAATAAATTAACGCACTGCATTAATGCGATAATTCGATAATTCGATTCGATAATTTTCCCAGCCCTTATATATATATATATATATATATATATATATATATATATATATATATATATATATATATATATATATATATATATATAGAGAGAGAGAGAGAGAGAGAGAGAGAGTAGAGAGAGAGGGTAAGTATTATTGTGATATGTGCTTAATTTACGTTTGATGCAGCTTTTTGTGGTTATTATAAATGTCAAAATGTACAGTACTATTCAGACTGTTTTTTTTTTTATATAAAAATTTAATTGAAATAAGAATACTGACTTTTTGTGTTCATATTACTCAGACTGTTTTGTGCAATCAGTTTCCCCAATTGAATTGAGTAATCCCACCAAAGTTTAAAGTTGTGAAAGTAAGATCAATTAAAGTTAAATGAACCTAAAAGGAATATGAACAAGTGACGCTTTTAAATGAGTTTGAGTAAATGAAGCATTTTAGTGCAAAATATTTAACAGTTTAAGTTATAATATATCAGATATTGGTAAATAAACTTGATTTATTTCATATACCTCATCAAAATTTGTTGAAGACTCTTTTAAAGTAAATTTATGAAATTAAATAAATTAAGTTAATAAACTTAAATCATTTGGTGCACTTGGTTTCCCCAATTTATTTGAGTTAACTTAACTTGTCAGGTTTTACACAGTGCATGTGACACAGCTGATATAGCCCTAGAGCCTCAGAAAGGTTAGATCTGGCTCTGGTCAAGCTGCAAATCTGCTGCTGTCTTTTTAGGCACTATAACATAGGATCATCTTGGCCTACAAAATAAATAAATTAATGCATTCTAAGCAAATATATAAATTATATATAAGACAAGCCCAGCTGAAAATGTTTTGGAACCATTGCACCAATAATAATTTTCTTATTACATTTGTGGGAATTTATTACATTTGCAGACATGTCATGACCTTCCCACAAACATAATAAACAACTGCAAATGTAATAGTTATTACGTTTGCGGAAAATTTAGTTATTACGTTTGCAGTGGGAAATCTCTTACATTTGTGGGAATTTATTACATTTGTGGGTTTATTACATTTAAATCATAAATTTTTTATTACATTTGCGGTTTATTACATTTGTGGGGATTCTTTAATTAGCGGATGTTACAAGGCTGTAATAAAATAAATAATCCAATAGATAATATATAAATAATAAATAATAGAATAATAGATAAATAATCCAGAACCTCTTTTTTTAATAACTGTAACCTTGACTCTTTTGCAACAAAGTCTATTCGCTTGGCATTTTTCTTTTTGCAACATTCTAAAAATTCACATGGATTGACTGAGCAAAACACTGTAGACACCCGTGCACTGCGGCGTACATGTCACTGTCAGGACTAAACATAGAGTATAACTCCTCCTTTAATGTTATCTGAGCATCATTTTATTAAAAGCATTCAACTGTCATCTGCCTCCTCTAATAATTCCTCTCCTCTCCACCCCCGTATTAGGCTGAGCAGACAGGATTTTTTCCTCCCCGGCAATTACCTCCCAGAAGGCCTTGTGTGGCTGGTCTTAAAGGGGTGCGGTGAAGGTGAGAGGAGCTGCAGGGGGGAGTGGCGGTTTCCTTCGTCATTAAGGTTAAACGAGAGGCTGTCACATTAGAGTCTCCACAAGAGTGAAGCCCTGTCACCAGCCACAAACGTCCCATTCCTGCCCCATTCATTTCTATATCCCATGGGCTCCATCACAGTGCAGGAGGAATCGTCTGTCTCCATAGCGACCGCGAGCAGGTAGCACTGGGTCGCTCCCCTCTAGATAGCTCATCCCATCCCTCCCTTTCAATCTTGCCTATTTATTCTGTGACCAATAACGCCGCAAACTGGGAGTGGAGACTGGACACATCATCTATCAGCAGAAATGATACGCTGTGAAGTAGCAGCTATTGAAATGAGCAGGTGCAGATTGGGAAATGGTTCTCACATACTTTAGTGCCATATGTGAAGATGTGCAGTGAAGAGATGACTGGGAAGCATTACTAAGCCATTAGACACATGAGGGCAATAATGAGGACTGTCTATCCAGCTACCTGAACAGAGGAAATAGAAAAGCTTATAATAGTACTTTAGGAAATGAAAGTGTTTATTAGTAGGCTACATATGCCATTTTTCATGATTGTGTCTCTTTACACTGTCCAGTACAGTACACAGAGTGTATAACAGTGGTCGGGAAGTTGAATGCAGTTTTAATGTTTAGGATTTTAAGCCTAAAAGTAATTTTATAGTTAGATCAATTGGTAATACATACTTTAAGCTACATATGTCATAAAAGTCATAGTTAAAAAAAAAAAAAAACAGGCTTGATCATGCATAAAAAAAATTATTAGGAATAAAATTCCACACTCAGACAGTTTCCAGATGCGTTTGGTCCACACAATACATTTTCAAAGCATTTTCCAAAAGAAAGTTTTTTTAAATGTTTTGATGTGGTTGGTAGCACTATGTAGCACAGGTGTTGCTAGTGTGAAGGTAGTGGTTTTTCTTATCTTACTTTGCATACTACATTGGATGGTCTTTTTGACGTCACCCTCTCCATTTGGGATGTGTTGGAACAGTTTTTTTTGCCTGCCTGTTTGTTTAGGCTTGTTTCTGTAAAGCCCTTTGAGGCAACTGTTGTTGTGATATTGGGGTATATATATTAAATTGCATTCAAATAATTGAGTGAAGTTGTCAAAAATGTGATAACATTTTTTGCTCACTTTTCTGCATTACTAACTGGAAATAATATGGTGCAGGAAATGACTGTGTAAAGCTGACACTTGTTATAATAAGCCAGTTATCTTTTATTCAGCTATGTTATCAGTAAGATCTTAATATTTTTAAATTTATAAATGTGAAAACTGTTGTCTTGTAACCCCAAAGTAATGTCATGGTCACAAATACCACTGCCATGTCTCCAGAAGTACAAAAAGTCTTACAAAACAGTGTAATTTTAGTAATTTTACTAAAGGGAGAAGCTACTGATTTGTCCTAAAAAAAAAAAAAACATTGTTTATTGTTGTTACCTGACCAACATTCAACCTGTATAACAAAAAAACACAATGTTTTGTTCGATTTTTTTTTTCCACCTCTAAGCGCACAGTAAGAGTAGAAAATGCAGGTAGAAGTTTTTGGTGTAGCAGAGTGGGCATGCTTGAATGTTTAAGGTACAGCAGATGAGAGGCTTGACACTATCCTCAGATCTTGTACTCTGTGGTGAAGCTGCTGTCACAGCAGGTTTGGTCCCAGTGTATGTAATGATGGTCCTGGCTGCACACCTCTGCACTCTGCATCTGAGCCCAGCCAAAGACAACTGTTTGAGATCACAGCACATGCAAACTGGGTTAGTGTTTAACCTACACTTAAAGATAGCAGGCTCAGCTCATAGCAAAGCTTATAGAAGCTTGGTTATGTAGATATCTGCAGGGCTTTCATAATGCATGCCGTTGTGCAAGTGCAGATGGGTGCATTAGAAACTGCAGAAAGAAGGCTCAAAAATCTGTCTTATGCAATGAATTACTCTTAAACATGTCAATTTGAGTTTAATTATGAGATTAGTTTAAAACTTTAATTAAACTCAAATTGACAAATGCAATTGAATAGACCTGCACCCAATCAGAATTTACAGACCAGAACTGGTTTGGGATGTCAGCAGT
Source organism: Bostrychus sinensis (assembly GCA_020698575.1). NCBI lineage: Eukaryota > Metazoa > Chordata > Actinopteri > Gobiiformes > Eleotridae > Bostrychus > Bostrychus sinensis. The sequence goes on along the minus strand of CM036247.1, from coordinate 28,734,952 downwards.
CTGGAAAACAAAGAACCAGATAAATACAAATGAATATAAATCAATTTAATCTCCGAAGAAAAAGGTTATATCCAACTTGGTGAGACGAGCTAGGATCAGGCACGGTCTATGTCACAGCCAAGGAGGAGAGATGGAAGCAGCCAAGGTCTAAAAATCAATGGGACATCTAACTAAACTTGTACAAATGCTATCAATAATAAATATAGTAAGAAGAGGACAGAGCTGGAGGACATGGTTACCTTGAGATCCAGACCCAATGCAGCTGGTCCAGACCCAAAACAGAACCACTGCAGCTCATTTAGGCCCTAACTACAGGCTCCGTCAAAAAGAAATGACTTAAGCCTAGACTTTAAGGTAGAGAGGATGTCTGCCTCCTGGACCTGGTGTGGTGGCTAAATAGGTCAAATAATGATGATGGAAAGAGTTTGATCTTATGGCATTTTGGGAATATGTCACTGAATTGCTGACCTTTTAAATCAGTCACAGCACTGAGCAGCTCTTGAAATACTTTTTGACAATGAAGAGTTCATATTTTAGAAAAGAATCTCCAGATGCACAGTGTCTATTGATTGTATGTTGTAATTTGTTTGCTGTAAGGTTATTTGTAATCCATCTGCCTAACAGCTGGGATATTCTAACTTAAGTAAACATTAATCCTAACATAGTTCAGGTCAATATTCATAATTTTAAGATCAACATTTAGACTAGCTAAAAGTCAGCTTAAAGCATATGAAAACATAGCTTCAACTAGGCTTACAGAGATCACATATCAATTATAGCAAGCAAAATATAGGATGAAGAAAAAAGCTGGATTGTATGGATTGTACTCAATACTGTTTAATAACAGGAAGATGGAGGTCAAAGGTCAAATTCATTGCATTGAACAAAGCCCCAGATCCTTTTATCATGGTGGTTTGTGCTGTTTAGTGTCTCAGGAGTAATCAGACTGTTTTTTATGTAATCTGTAAAGCTTCATCAGTGTGCAGTGACGTACAACGGAGTCACTAGGATGATGCTGATGATGATGGAGTTTTGCGTCTAGCAATCAGTGTTTGGCCGTTTTAATCACAAGAGCTTCCTGCCAAGAGCTTAAGCTTGTGGTGGTATTAAGGGGCAGATTCCACAACACTGACTTATTTTTGCTTCTATTTATACACTCAGTTCAACCCAGTCTACCAGAAATCTCATCACAATGTTTGCGGAAATCCCTGCTGTGTGGAGTAATAAACTTTACAGCTCAAAATTAGTAGGATATTGGCATTAGTAAATACTGTAGAGACCTGATTTCCCAGTTGTTTACAGAACTATTTTTGAGGGCTTTTATAGAAGCAAAAAGCTGTACAGTATATTCCTGGTCAGTGATTGAATGAACCAATCACTTGCAAGTAGTAATCAGTTTTATCAGACAAATGACAGGCCATTTACTTTAATAAGAGTTAAACACATGCTTTGTAATCAAAGCTGATACATGCCCATAACCATAAGTACAGCCAGCAGCACACTGGATCCAAAAGAGATTGCCTTGAGCAGTACAATATTTGAATAAGTTTGTGAACTCATAAATGTCACAAGAATCCAGCTTTTGCAGGAGGTAACATTTCTATGACAAGATATACAGTTGGATGCTGATAATCATTCAGACATTGACATTTTTCAGCATTGCTTTTGAATATTATAGTATGTTGTATGTTGACTTGACTTTGACTTGACACTCCTGACTTTAGACTTGACTCGGACTGGAGCTAAATTACTTGAAATGACCTGTTTTTACAGAAAATTTATAATGAATTTAGGTGTAACGTATATGTAGGAATATGTGTGTTAATGCGGCACATTTGTGTTTAGAGCCATGTGAGAGACTTTCACTTTGACAAATTCTGCGCACTTCGACACAATACACCAGGAGACCAAAAACACATACCATTCTTACTGATAAATAAGGAACTATTGCAGTATGTGAGAGATGAGATAAAGAATGTGATATTTAGCAGTTTACTGAGGCCACGCTAACTTTTCTGAGATAATGACAAAAAGATGTCTGTCTGTGGATTGTAATTTAATCACTTTATATGGAGAGATTATATAAAATTTCTGTTTGTAATTCCAGGTATGCACCTATTCAGTCTTAAGGCCTGTGTCAAAACTTTAAATGTGTGAAATGGACAAGCAAAGATGACAGGACTCGTATTGTTATTTTAAAAACCCTCAGCTCTGTGTGCCCTACAGATTGTTTGTTACCTGAGACTGTATGTGATAACTACTGTCTTTACATTTTAAAACTGTATAAACAGTTTGGCCTAACTCAAACATGTGTATGACTTGACATGACTTGGTGACTAAAAACAATGACTCGACTTGTCTTGCTTGACAAAGAGAAGTGACTCGACTTGATTTGCTTGATTCTCATCAAGATTGACTTGGACTTGCTTGTAACTTGATGGTTAAGACTCGATGCTTACTTGTGACTTACACATGAGTGACTTAATCCCACCTCTGGTTGCAACTATCACTAGCTACTACTACTGTAGCTATCGAATTTGACTTGTCCAGACGTGTTCCCTTCCCCACTGATGCCTGTCCCCAGATCAAGCGTACACTGTGAAAAACATCTGTAACACCTACGGTAAACTATTGGCAGCTGTTGTTGCCAGAATTACACCATAAAAAATGTTGATGCATTAAACCAAGCATTTGTCCTGCCTTGTCTATATGACTCACTGTCTCTGATCTGCATAAAAATGTTACTTTGCTACTTTGGCCACAGCCAACATTTTACTGTAAATTTTACAGATTTTAACGCTTGTTTTTCTCTTTCTTACATGATTGTCACTCAGCAGGCTTAACTGCCATTGTCACTGTAAAACACAGACACTTTGTCTTGCTGTTGTTTGACTGTCTCACATATGGGCATCCCACAGAGCAGATATCTTTTTGCTCCCACAGAGAGCATTGTAAATTAAAGTGTTAGAATCATCTATGGAAGTGGAGTAAAAACATCTTATAAATTTGTCATTGCATAATTTGCATATGTGCTTTTACTTATGTGCACCCTCTATATCACGACCAGGCAGGATACTATGATACGCAAAACTGCATGTAGTGGATCACTTCACTAAGACCGTGTTCACACTGAGCTTGACAGTGCTTGCCACACTTCAGGAAGTGTGAGGATTGTGAATGCACTAACAGCCCCTGGCGCTCAGAAACACAAGTAGGCCGATGCTGGAAATAAAAGAGAAATGGGTGAAGCAGCGCAAAAGAAATTGATTTTGAGTAGTGTGGACATGTATTTGGACTTTCCCTGGATTCACATTCCTGGAGGAAAGCTTAGCAGAAAGTTTACATTTCCGCTGTAATTGGGTGTGAAATTGCAGGTGAAATACTCTTGTAACCTTTCATTTACAGACACGTGCTCTTAAAGATTGATTAACGGGGCAAATCATTCATGTTTTTATGTAATTAAAAAGTTTTTAGATCCTTCCTCTTCCAGTTTTAATTAAAGTCATAAATTAACTGTTTGCATCACACCTAAGCTCTGCCATCCTTTTTTAAATCTGTAAATGATCAATATAACCTTTTTTCTTCTGGTTTAATTTCTGTGTCTGACAACCACATATTGTCAACAGGTTATTACTCCTTTTGTAATTGGTTAGGCTGAGCATTACTCTGTGTGCAAAGTGAGAACACTAGAAAGCTCTGTTCAGATGAGATAAAGCCTAGACAGAGTGGGTCATGCTTGTTTTTTTTAATCTCCAGAAGAAATCGGAGATTAAGCTGGAGAGGTGGATTTTTATCACCCAGAACCTAAGAATCTATTCCCCTCCAGCAAAATATCATTATAGTTTTTTCTACAAAAGCACCTTTTTAGGAATTCAATTAAAATACCTCTCAGTAAGTCTACAAAGTACACCAGTGTTAAAAGTAAAAATGTAAAAATACAAAAGAAATATTTTTTCTGATTGGTTATTCCTACTTTTTGTTCCCCCCTTTTTATATGTTTCTCTTTTTGTACTGCTCCCCTACGCAACAAGCCCTAGACATAATTGAATTAGCAACTTTTACATAATTTTAATGTTAGTATGTGATAAGCTAATCAATTAGCGTTTGAATATACAGCAAGATGGTTTGGTGCAAAAATTGGTCACATTGTTATAGAGATTTGAAGTACTTCCAAAGCAGTTGTTTTTTTAGAATTCAATTAACAGAAAAAGTGTCTTCATCAAGTGCTAATCACAGCCTGTAGCTTTAGCTGTCATCTCCAGTCTGGTTGGCTGCTGTGACTGAGAGTATCCGGTCTATGATAGTGTGGCTCTGTGTTGATCAGTGTGAAGGGTGTGGATGAGGTGAGGGGTTTGATAACACTGAGTTCCATGTGAAATCTCATATGATAGCCTGTCATATCATACAGAACTACTGCACTGGCATGCCACGCTCTCCCAAAGTGCCACATTTGATCTCTGCAATTAGAGTGAAGGCTTGGAACCTCTTAAACAGCTCATACCAAGTAATTTTATATTTAATTTGTGAAATAATAATGACAATGCTCTAATGCTCTTTCTCTTGTGACACCAAGCCATTTTACCTCACACTGGTAAGAATCTGCTAACGGTAATCATTTGTTCTTTTAGTGAGTGAAGTTTGTATCTTCAGTCTGTGTCAAAATGGTACAGAATCCCATAAAACACTACTGGATCTAAACAGTGATCTGGATCCACACCAAAATGAATAATTTTGCGCTTGGCCCATTATCAACAATATTAAAAAAATACAAATCTGCATTTATTAAAGTTAAATAAGTTAGTTTCACACCTCACTAAAACCTTTGCAGGGCATTGTAAATGTGTATTGAATACTGTTGTTATTTTGTCCAGAATATTTTATTTGATTGCCCACCATCTTTACCAGTTTTTTCCTCCCTCAGATCTGCTTGCAGTTAAAGCTACAGCTGCTACAGCTTTTTAAAATTCTTTTGCGACACCACTCTCTAATTAATCAAATCAAGAAAAAAAAAACTATTTAAAAAATTTCTAATGGATTATTTCTTTGTGCAAAACCTGGTTACCTTGCACATGTTTAGGCCTTTAAATTATTAAGACAGATTCCTTCTAGGTACTAAGTGTATAAATGTTATTTTTGGGAACAGAAATATAGGTAGTGTGTAGTAGTAGTAGTATGATTAGTAAACCTAAATAAAGTTAAATAAACTAATTAGCTAAGTAAACATAACTAACAACATCCAGGATGTTGAGTTAAAATGCACTGTCTGATACTAAAGGACGCTGTCTCCAGCAGCATTTCCCTCTGGGGTCTAAAATGGAATACATTACTTTGTCTCTGGCACTAATGTGTTCAATGCTCTGTCTCGTCTGTGTCTTACCAAGTAAATGTGAATCACTGATTGACATAAAGCACTATTAGATAACTTCTTTTTTCACCTGGGAGTCTGAGATGATATGAGTGAGAATGAAGAGAAGAGTATGGTGGGTGAAGGCTCGTTTTGAGTTAAACTATGTCAGAGCTCTTGTGTTTTTACATAAAGGCACATTGCTCATATTTACTGCTATTGTATACATTTAGCATGGTTCATATTTAGCTTTATTTGTAGATTAAACGGTTTTGCTTCATAAATTTTTGCATTTCCGTGTACCCAAAAGGACTGCATAAGACTATCCAGCCTGCCAGTTCTATTTACTTTCTTAGCAAAATGTAGTAGGTCTGGAAACCCTCTAATTCAAGCCATATGTTGAATTAGTATTAATTCTACCAAACATTCATATAACTTTATATAAAATTGGGGCCGGCTTAATGCTATACTTTGTTTCTCCAATTTGTTATTTTTTCAAATTGCATCACATCATTCCCTGCCTTCCTCCTGTTTTCTGGTTGATCAAATGTCTGTCCATTTACATTCAATATGTGTCCATTAGTTCTTTTCCTGGCAATCAAACTTCAATCAACAGGGACCAGACTTCTTTGTATATCTTACAAAACGTGATAGAAATGCACTACTTAGCCAATACACACAATAAAATATTAACATTATTTTGAGATTTTTGTCAGATGGTTTTAGTGTCGCACACATTTAAACCAACAATAATATTATTTTATGGCAGCCACTTTACATTGTCTCACTAACATGTCAACCTGGGTCTGTAAATAGCCATCCAAGAAGAAAACTCAAACCACTAATTTAAAGAAGGCCCCGAGCTATCTGGATTCATTACTTTCCTAAAAGCATACAGAATTTCCCATGCCTGAAACTGCTCAGTGGTTGATTAGGGACTGTGGAGTTGCAGACACAATTTGCCTCCTTTTAAAAAGAACAAATCGTGCAGTCTGGTGCGACTGTACTTATTGAACCGAGCACGCCTAATGAGCCCCATGCATGCACCCGTGCTCTGGAAAGTAACAGGCAGCCGAGTGCTTTACAATGATAATCAGTCGGATTAGCTTTTCTCACTTACATCTTGTAGCAGTGATAGGATAAAATCTGAGAGGAAGCATCGTATATGTGCAGCAGTTGTAGGTCTTTACACACCCGATAGTGGCACTGTCAGTTTCTGTTGGCTTATTTTTCAGTGGCTGCCAAGTTTATATGGACGCCGCAAATAGAAGTCCTGTTGGGATTCTTGGCAGTACTCATCAAACAGCTGAAAATATATTTGAGTGAGAAAGAAGCATGCATTTAAAAGATGGTAGTGCTAAAATTCATTCACTTAGACAGTCAGTTGGTGTTACTGATACGGTACAGACTCCAGACATCCACTTGGCATCATGTGACTGTGTGATCTTCTGCACAGTTGCAAGCTATCATGTCAAATCCATAAATTGGTGGTGGAAATCTAACTTAGTAGAGGATATTTTATTTGAAAATACATGAGAAGCAATATGGAAAGGTAAATCTACAAATTGGGCCATAGTGTCATTAATATTAAATTGGTTTGGTGTAAGGGTGCTCCGATCAGGGTTTTTGAGGCCGATCACCGATCAGCCTCTGCTGTGATCGGCGGATACCGATCATGGCCAATACCGATCACGTGGTCTTCAATGTAGTAATGTATTGTATGCAGGCTATTATTAGTTCCATTTGAAAAATACTGTAGCCTTTGTAAATATAAAAGAACAACAAAATTCTACTTATTTTTGTTTTAGAAGAGGTTTTGTTGCATTATTGGCCTTTAATGTGTGCCCAGTGTCTGTGGCTTTGTTTGAATGCTCCGCTGATGTAAAAATCAGCTGTTCTTAATTGGTTCCTTTAATGCGAGTCCGCGAGTGCAGCGCCTGTGTCCGCGTAACGCGCAGCCAAACCAGGTTGAAACACAGTGGACTAAAGAGCAGACAGCTCCTGCTGCCAGTTTTGACAACGTCTGAATGAAGAAAACGTGCAAAGAGAGCAGAGAAGACAACGATGAAAGGTGCTCCTCTCAGACACACGGACACATGGGCTGCCTTTTTACTTTCTCTTTCCATTAGCAGCCATTTGGTGCAGTTTAAGCCACAAAACGCACAGTTTTCTCCGCGCAACAAGACACAGGCAGACTCTGAACTTTCTTAATCCTTTTAACGTTTTAACTGTTAGCGGGTTAGCTGTAGCTCTATTTACATTGGTGTTTGCAAATACACGCACTGCTGCGCCTCGGTTCTGTCCCGTGCGCTCCTAAAGCAGGCGGGGACACAGCGGGGACACAAAGCAGCGCCTCCAGGGCAGGTTTGTGTTAGTTATAACCAGGGCTTAACTTAAAAACACTGCTAAAATAACGCTACTGCTGTTTAATCAAACCGGAGTTGCAGGACAGTAAATGTGAGAGCCTCGCGTGTTTATTGTAATTTGATCGGCCCTTCTGATCAGCCCATTTTACCGATCACCGATCACTTTATTTTTAGCCATGATCGAGTTTTCTTCTACTTAAAGTGGCATACTTTTTTTTTTTTTCTGCCTCGGTCCCATTCCCACCAACAACCCCCAACAACAGCAGAGCTACTGTGCCTTTACTTGTTACTTATTTAAAAAGTAAAACTGGATCAATATGCTGCCACAAAATACTAATACATTACATCAAACCATGTTTTAGGTTTGATAACAAAGCAACCATTATGCTTTTTTATAAGCAACAGTGCATTATATGGAAATAATAACCTTGTCATAGCTAATTACTGTTTAGTGGTTTACCAAAACACCTCAAAATATTCATTTGAAAAGAGTTGCCCTTTGCAAATACTTTGTGGAGGCTCTGCTAAAGAGTTATGTGTAACAAAACTGCTTTATTGTGACACTTGATACTGCGTGTATACACTGCACTGTCTTTAAGGATTTTTGCAAACAGTATGAAAACTATGGTACATAGACACCTGCCAACAGTGACACGCAACATAATGTAGAGCTTAGACCAATTTAAAGGAAATTTCCTTTTTTGTTCTCAGCTGTAAACTAATTTTCATTTGTTAAAGTGCCATTGGGCTGTATAGGATTTTCTCATTTCCGGGCCTGTCCCCTAAGGGTTCTGTGGGACAACTAATCCTTACAGAATGGTAGGGGGGTTGGCCATTCCATCAATACTTAAAACCACATATCCACTTAAACCTCCTCCTTTCACATAATTGACATTTTTGACAAATGTACAACTGGCTTCTCAAGGAGGCTTGAGCTAACGGTGATTGATGGCAATGACATTTCTCTGTGTTTCTCTCGATGCTTAGCTTGATAAACCTTCATAATCCCACTCCCTGCACACTCACCTTCTCCTGCACCACTGCTTCTTCGGCACTCTCTATCAAATGTCTGCTCACCTACAGAGCTATCTCCTTAGCTCACTTTATCTGAAGTGCTTCATGTGCCTCGAATAGAAAACAGCCATGTATCGCTCCCATTACACAAGTGCTCACCGGCTCGCTAGCCACATCTTTCCAGTGCCATGTGACATTAATGCCAACAAGATCATTGGCCTACTGATTTATGATTGCATACTACCATTTACTGGTAACAAGACCAGTGTATTTAGGATTAACCCTAGTGCTACATCAATTAAATTCAGTTAACATCAAACAGGTGGCCCTATCAGGACTTCATCAGACAAATAGAAATGCTCCTGTCATTTTCCTTGGGTAGAAAATAAAATTTATTATGTCATTGATATGAAGATTAGATGCCTTTTCAGGGATGTGTACTTTGCATGCACAACATGCTGTTTCTGTGAAATTACTGCAGAAATCTTGCAGCTGATTTCTACCCTGTGGAATTAAATAAATGATAGCTTTACCCATTGTACATGTCACTGGTGTCCAGAAGAGCAGAGTGTGTATGATGATGAAGAGAACGTGGCACACACATGAACACAGGCTGAATGAATGATTGATCTTGTGGGCTTTGGTGGGCTAATGTAGCCTCCCTGACCAGCACTGACTGGTCTGTGACAGGCTGATGAATGAACATCCACGGGCCAACGTCTCACTAATGGTTTCAGATGTAGAGCCCTGCTGCCATGGCCCTCACAGACATACCAGCCATATAACATAGTCTTATTGATACACACCGACAGCCAAATCACAAATATGTCTTTTCATAGTTCTTTCTAACCAAAACCGTTCCTAATAATTCATATCACTTAAAAGATGAGATCAGACATTATGGACAGATCTCTTTCTTTCAGGGTCACCACAGGAAATTATTTGAAGGAGGTATTTTTGAATATATTTTTAAAATATACCTTTTCTGATCTACCCGCCTGTATTTATCTGGGCTTGGGTAAGACACATGGCTCTGTGTCGTGGTATTGAAACCCTGATCTTGAGCACCAAAGGTAGAAGCCCTGAACACTTCACTAACAGAGGGTGGTAGCCTTTTTACTTTTAATGAAAATGGTACCTTATCACATATAGAACAACTGAAAAAATGCATATAGTTCATATAGTACTTAATACATCATTCTTATGTTTATATTCTTATATTTACCCATTATTCCTGTAGACTTTTGTAGAATTGCTTTTAATGTTATCACTTACACACATACAGCACATAGCTCAAACATGTAAACACTTCATCTTTCAGACTATATGTTGCCTCAGAGCATGGGGGTTGGGTTTTATTGATTACTCGACAGAGACTGCTTTGATAATTTATTATTGTTGTGCTTCACATTTAGTATCCTAAACACTACGTATTAGGTGAACTAAATTATAGTCCATTAAGTATTTTACAAAGCATTTGAGATTCACAATTTTATCCAACCTGCATTTCTAGCACCTCATTAATCAGCTATTGACATGGTTGATCATGGACACAGGCTTCACATATGAAATCATAAATGCTGGTGTGTGCATTTTTCTATATTTGTGCAATGAAACACACATTTAGCCCCAGTCTTCTGAGGATCCCCAAGACTTTTCCATTCAAAGCATAGAGCTGCAGAAATAAATAGGTTCTTAGAGCATGGAAGCTGAAGGAGTAAACCATGATGGATTGATCTGCTCTGTCTATCCTCACAGTCAATCAATCATCTGCGTTTTTCTGCTGTTTTCAATAGAAATTTTCCACACATGACTGCTTAGCCTGCAGCCTCAGAGATCCACCTCTGGGGTTGGAAACCCAAAGGGCATTAGCTATCTGATTACACCTTCCTCCTCTCAGTTGTCACTATTTGTCATTGAATGGAGATAAGGCTGCTTCATAGGCAAGCTAAAATAGTCTTTTCCCACACGATGACTGAAAGTTTGAGTTACATCTTTGCTTTGTAACTTAAGTAGTGGCAGAATATGAGCCAGTAATGTACTGTACATATGACACTACAACCTCAGCAGATGGCTGTCATGTAGACTGTGCAGGCTTTAGGCCATAAATGCCCTGTTTCATATCTTCAGTAACAGGGCCATAACTGCCCTGTTACTGTGGATATGAAAGGCTCACTCACATACTATGGCATACTAGAAAAGATTGTCAGTTTTACTATCGATTTTGAGGATTACAATATACTACTGGGTGATTAGGTTTATATCATCTTCTGTGGTATATTGGTATTCTTTGTTTTGGCAACTTGGTCCTGTTGGCAGCCCTGCTGCTGTTGGGTGTTGGGGGAGAAATTAGCAAAATACATATGACTCTAGTAGTGAGTTGCAAAAAATAGTTCTAGATTTATAGCCTGGCTATAGAGGCCATCCTTCAGTCAAGCCAGTCAAGTCATTGATCTGTGTCCCATGTTGCCTTTGGCATGCTGGCTGACCTAATCAGCTCATCTATGTAGCTATGGAGATGAGGTGAAGAGTCATTGCCAGTGTTTAGCTTTTACCATATCAATCTAAAGCCCGATAATCAGTCCAGGCAAATGCACCGCAGCACAAACAGGCTGACGCCCTATGATTTTAAGGGCAACACACAGACTTAACACTAATACTTTGACTACACTATTTAGCACAAATTAAAGAAAAACAAACAAAAAAACAATGTTTGAGTCACCTGGGCAAAAGAGAGGTGCTGACTATATGAAAGATGGGGAAAAATTTAACTTTGAAACATTTTACCTTATTTATTTATTTACATTTTCAAGTTTTGTTTGACCTCCAGGCAGCTCGCTTGCCTTGGTCTCTTTGAAACTCCCTGCACCATGACCTCAGTACAGTGGCCCAGAGAGCTCAATGAATTTCAAAAGCTGAAACACACTTTACAAAAAGAAACTGCCACACGGCATTACAACAACATTTACCCGCACCGGAAATACCCACACAACATTACAACATTGCCCACACGACATTACAACAACATTGCCCACACGACATTACAACAACATAATAATAATAATTTATTTTTATTTTATTTATTATTTATTTATATAGCACTTTTCTGATTTCCAAAGGGCTTTACAGAGCACCAGTACATAAAACCCACACAGAGAAAGTGGCTATTTAAAATGAGGCAATATTGAATGCTTTTCTAAAAAGGTTTCAAGCTAAAACAACTGATATGCCTGAGGTACGGTGGCCCAGAGAGCTCAACGATTTACAAAAACCGAAACTCACTTTACAAAAAGAAACTGCCGCACGGCATTACAACAACATTCACCTGCACCGGAAATACCCACACGACATTACAAGCACCAGAAGCTCTGCAGCCAGAAGCTGCTCATTTTCAGCGCGACTCATGGCGCGACTGTTTTGTTCTGGAGGACGGCATAATCATGCGAGCCAGCTCAGTGAATGTATAGCCCGTATTGACATATTTTTTTATATGGGACAAAATAATGACTTCCTGTCATAATGTCGGGGACACTTATTTCTAGACTTGCCCAAAGCTACTGTTAGCATTTGCATTTGTTAAGTGCTAGCAATAACGCCCGCTGGAGAGCAGACACTTTGATGTGCCAGGTTGCTGCTTGGTTGCATCAGATCAATGCAGCCATCTACTGTAGGCTATGTTATCCACAGCCACCAACATAAAGATTTTACTTCTCTTTTCTCATTTAACCGGGTCACGAAATTGCATTTTCCCAGTTATTTACAACCCCCAGAACCTTTGATTCATTTATCCACCGCATCTTGTTATTAAACTTCCAAACTATAATTTAGCTCTGGACTCTTTAACAGTAATTCATTAATGTGGATTTTGAGCCGTCTCCGTGAGCTCCGGACGCATTAGCATAATATCTTTGCTTATGAGAATGAAAACAGGCTGTGCAATCTCTCATAAGGCCATCAGGATGGGATAAACACCTAGCATTTCTCATTTGGGAAAATGGCTGAATAGTGTCAAATGAGATTCAAAGACATAGAGCAGCACAGTTGGAAAGGGACACATCCACTCACTGTAAAACCAGGAACCAGATGCTAAATGTTTGCTAAAATCAATGCATTAGTACTTTTATCCTTACGTGCTGTGCTCCCAAATGGCTACACTTTCATGTCACGCGCGCTGATGCTTTTTAGTTGATGCTTTTAATCTTAGAGGGACGCTGTGTTTCATCTGGCCACACATAGCTGCTTTACTATTATCATCTAACTCCACAGCTCCAATTACACAGGCTCAGCGTGAGAGGGGCTTTAATGTTTATCACAGGGCTGTCAACCTACAGTCGCTCAGCAAAACATGACAGCTTTGGATTTAAATCTGAATACCTCATTTAAGTAATGTTTCAAAAAGGATAGATCTTTACTATACTAAACACAGATCTTAATGTCAAAGCCAGTATCAGTAGAAAGATTTCATATCAAGCTGTTGAACTGTATTTAGTTATTATGGAAGCTTTTTTCATAGGCTCTTAAGGCTAGAATATTTAGCATATTTTAACTTTTCAAATATTTTAAGCATAAATGTAATAATCTTTTTAATATGTAGCGTTTCTGAATGTCTTCTGAACCAGAAAAGTAATTAAAAATACTGACATGCACAAAAAGTTTATTTGCTTAAGGAATAGTTCTTCTCAACTGGTGTCACCTCGAGACCCAAAGTTTTCTCTTATTTTGTTGGGATCCACTTTTTGCATATTTTACAGTCTACAACTTAACCTTAACTGATCTACTTATATCAAAACACTAAAACTATATTTTTCCACAACTCTCTAAGAACATTGCCGCAATCCACAAGTTGATAATGCAAAATTTACAGAATACAGGATACTAATTGCTCAAAGTAGGCCTTAACTCAGTTCCTATATAACTCCTTTACTTGTGTTAATCAAACTGTGTCCTCTTTTGCAGGCGGTCTTAGAGGGGCCTCAATCATCGACTCTCTAGATACTCTGTACATCATGGGTCTAATGGAAGAGTATAATGACGCCAAGGAGTGGGTCCAGACTAGTCTCGACCTAAACTCGGTAAGAACTCAAATTATAATTTCACTTCACTTGACTGCACACTCCGCCGAAATACACTCAAGGTTTAGCAGTGTACTTAATGTTGTATTGCAACCACCATGTTCAACAGTTTTCCAACTTGGGACTTCAGAGCCCAACTCAGAAGTGTCCTGTGTGGCTGCTAGTCATGCTGAGTTACTGGTAGAGTCTCATCTTACTATGTGGCTTTGTGTAAAAATGAAAGCACATTACATAAGTAAACCTTTTTGAGAGAACTGTTGGTCTGATGTGATTTTCTACCAATGTCTGGAATCTCTAAATTGCCATGAGAAAGGTTCTCCAGATCTGTTTCACAAAGTGAAAAAGTGTAAAACAGAACTGTTCAATTGTTCTATCTAATCTCAAAAAATTGTCAGGACAGAAGTTGTCAACACTCTGAATGCGTTTTGTAAGTAGTTATGGCAATGCTTGGTCCGTTGCTTTATTAATTCTCTATTCTCTTTGGCATTGGGCAGCAGTCGGTGTTTATAATCAGGGCTAAAGCACTCTGGAAGTCTATTTACATTGTGTTTATCCCTCACAGCCTAAAAGCATCCTGATTACTGCCAATTTCCACATCATAACAAATATAGAGTGAGCTTTAATTTATCTACACATCAAAAGAACTGGCAGTCTTTTATCTCTGTTTTTTACACTTAATCTTTATGCACAGTGAAATGCAGGCACAGCACTCAGCTGGTGTATGTGTGACATGTGTCCTGAGGAATGCACATGACCATAAACTCAGAGAGGAGTGGTAGTGGCTGGATCTTTACCAGACTCTACCCTCCCAAATATGACATACCCAAATTGCTAACTTTTAACATTTTAAGGTTGATTGTTTTGTGATAATAGCCACATGTCTGTGAACAAGATAGCTACAGCACTCACGGAGGAAGTTTTTAGAAAATAATAGCAACAGTTACACACTTATCTTATGAAATCAGCAAGAATATAATACGGAGAGATTAGTTGAGGGATTTTGAATCCCCATCGTCTGTGCCCTAGAGCCAGCTACTGCTTACATAAAATAGTATCTACATGTATATTGAGATGTGTGTTTTAATTTAATAAAAAGCCAGCAGTCTCATTTCAGTCACATTTACTTACCAACAGCTTGTTAGATTCACAACCTGAGACTTGTCGGTCATCCAGACGTCAACAGTAGGTGACAGCAGCTCCATAACTTGTTAGCAGCAGAACAGTGACAGACAAGGCTCACATGCAACTGACAACAGGTTTCAGCTCATCTCCTAACACCAGGACACCGGACATCAGCTACTCCCTGATACTTCACCCTGGTGACAGCTAAAAATAACCTAAAAACAATGCACCATCTGACCAAATTTAATTGTCCAAAGTATCTTGATAAATAGCAAGCTGTTTCAGTCACAGTCGCTGACATATTTTGGCGACAAGACCAGTTAAGAACAAGAATTTACAGTTACATTTTTCTTTTATTATACTCCGAACTACTATTCATCACACTGAACAAAAATATACTGGCCTTCATGAAAAGGTGAAACTAAACAAATTCCCTTGTGCAAAATACTAATACATTACATCAAACTAAACTGTAGAGCTTATCTGGAACTACCATCTCCAGAGGCCAAACTAATCCCACACTATAAGCTTTTCTAGACCAACCACTCGCTAACTTTAGACCAGGGGTGTCAGAGATACAGCCCACGGGTCTAATCCGGCCCGCAAGACCTTTCTATCCAGCCCGTGAGACAATTCCTAATTTCTATTAATAGGTTTCAATCGCTATGTGGCGTTTTTACCACTAGAACTACGAGTCCATCATGCAGTGCAGCAGCTCTGTAGTGCGCCGCCCCTCCCCCACTGCTGCTACCTCTGTGACTTGTCTCAACTCTGACAGAGCTGGTCCGCGCACGGGCTTCAGAGAGACTTTACCCCGAAATAAATGAGCGGAGAAAAGTGAAGAGTGAGAGCAGGGCTTTAAAATCCACTTGGAAGAAGAGAGACTGTCTGTGGACTCCAGAGCTGGGCTAAATGTGGAGCTAATGTAGAGCTAATGTGGCCACAGGCTCAGTAAGAATATAAACACGCTCTGGTCAAAAACCTGGACAAAACAGAAGCTACAGGGGGTAAAGGAGTTTGCTCTCACAGTAGAGCTGAGTGTGTTTAATAAAGCAAAGTCACAAAATGAAGCTGCCTTGAGCTCGTTTTATCACTGAGGACACAGCACTGATCAGCACTGTACAGAGGGACAGCTCTATGTCCTCTTGTGTTCACAGAAATAAGACAGACTTAAACTAAATGTTGGGACACTGTATAAAATAATGGAATGCAGTGGTAGAAGCAAATTAAATATTTTATTCACAAGATAAAAATATATTACCACTTCATAAAAAACAAAAGCTCATTTTGACTTTTATAGCAGCAACAGGTCTCAATGTGTGAAAAAGACAGCTAATGCTGCGTTCACACCAAACACGTTTGAGGCATCTGGGGCATCTGGTTTACATGTTAAGTCTATGTAAACGCGTGTCTGGACGTCCTGCGGCGCGAATCAAGTGTCCAGCGCATCGCGAATTGGGCTTTGACGCATGAATAGCACGGCGCAAATTGAGCATTGGCGTGTCTGATGCACGAATCGAGCACCCGAGTTAAAAAATCTGAACTTTGCCAAATATTCACGGCGCGTTAACCAATCAGGATCTAGCTCCTGCAGTGACGTGGGAGGACATAGGAAAGCAGAGATCCATCAAAACAATCACGGTGGATTTATCGAGGCTGTCAATGTGAACGTGGAGCTATAAGCTACAGCCTACAGCAGCTCTTATGCTTTTATAAAGACAGCAGTCAAAAAGATAGTAACAAGACATAGAGGGGACCTTAACTTTAGCGTGTGCTGAGCTGAGCTCATTGGATTAGCAGTTACTGCACTTCCCAAAACAACAGGAAAAACAGTCTGTGTCTGTGAGTGCTATCCTAGCCTGTAACCCGCTAAAACCACTAGAGACCTCTATTAAACAAGAAAAAACTCCTCCATGTCTCTGTTCTGCTGCTGGTGTTGAGTGCTTAAAAGCAGCAGTAGTGTCCTGAGGACATGTCCCCGTACCAACACAGGACAACAGGTGAGCAAACCGGCGTGGCCTCAGTTGGAATTAGCTCTGAAACAATGGCCATTACCCTGGCACAACAGACTCCTCCCATGACGCAAATTCGCATCTGAACACATTTGATATGACGCGCGGACAGAGCGAATTGGACGCACGAATAAAGCGTCTGACTTCAAAATGTACAAGCATCCAACTAGACGCGTTTGATGCTAATTTGACGCATCAAACGCGTCCGGTGTGAACACAGCATAATGGGAAAGCCTCCTAAAAAAAGCTGGACTGAGCATTTTACAACAAAATATGTTGATTGTCCACAATTCAACAACAAGACTTGTAATAAAACATGCATTTTAACACTATTATTAGTATTGGATATATTGGATGGATTTGTTGTCTTCTGGCCTTAAGCAGGGCTGCACTAAAAATGTTTTTAAGACAAGCTGCTGTCATCAAATTTTAAAAAGTGACACAGTACCTGATAGGTTTGTTATGTTAAAATATAAATACCGTTTTTATGAAGTTTGTAAAGCATATTACACAATGTCCAGTGTCCAAAATTTACTTTAAAAATGATACAACTTAAATATACACTTTTAAACTATAATTTCTTTATTTATGTTATGTTCGGCCCACGACCTACTCTGATTGTTGAATTTCAGCCCTGTAAGGGACCGATGGCCAGACACAGAACACGCCAAACTTTTCAAAAAGTAATGGCTTTTATTCAGCCAAAAAATTGAATACAAATTATAACACTGGGCCCATCAAAATTAATACAAAGTCAACTGAGAAAACTAAATCTAACTCCCAACTTAACATTACACTGAACACAAAACCAAAGATCTAACAAAGAGCACACACGAGGGACTGGCTGATCAAACCAGAACACACACACATGGGGATAACAAGACTAAACAATGCACAATAGACCAAAACGAAAATGTACTAAATAGGGGTTAGATTTAGCTAAATAAATTAGGAACCAATAGGAAAAGAAAACAAATAGCTTAAGTAAATAATACCAAGGACTGAAAACTATAATAACTCAACCTAAACCTCCCCTTTAATATAGCCGCCTTGGATCAGTCCAGGGTGGAGTCTTGTAGGGCTCCAGGCTCCCACGTACCATTAAAAAGACAAACAAATGCCAATTAACACAAAATATATGAAGGTAAACAGTGTGTGGTATGATTAATGAGTATATGTTATGATGTGTGAAAAGTGTGTGTAAAATTAATGAAATGATCAAAATGTGAGCTGGGTTATTACTTTTATGTGTGGCAAGGGCAGCCATCACAGGCCTGAACCATGAACTGAGTTTGACACCACTGCTTTAGACCTTTTCTATGTGAACCACTGATTTGCTAAAGTTGCTGAACATTCTCGCCATATCTTAAAGTTGTGTTTCCCTCAAATTCAAGAAACATACTTTCAGTTTTACAGTGTTGTCAGTGTTGGCATAGACTCCTCTATAATTGTTCGTTAAAGAAAGTCTCTCATTGCACTCTAAATATACCTTAAGTGTGCATACATTTGCATTAACCTCTAATTCCTTTGAAGTGATGGTCAAGTGATTGTCCTCTGGCAAGTCATCAGGCTTTTCCTTTTTAGGGGGGTAATGAAAAGTGACTAATGAAGACTCAAAGATTGAATTCGATTCCCTGTGGTCTTCCTACTTTTATTACCTCACTAAACCTCTCCTCATTCACCTCACATCTCCGGTCCTGTGTTATTTCTAGCTTTTCTATATCACTTATTATCGGTCACAGCACTTCTCCCCAGTCATCAGGAAATTTACTAGATCACTGCAACGATAAAACCATACAGCAGAAATGAATCACTCTGAGAAATCTGTATTCAGCCACTGTCTGTCAGGCTTTCACCTTTTAGTTCCGACTCATTTGTCACTAAGAAGCAGAAGTAAGGAGCAAAACTTTTGATTGGTTTCTTAAGTAAAGCTATTTCCTCTTCACCTTATTTTTACATACATAGATCAGTATTTCTGATATATTGACTAGAGTAGATGGTCACATTCTAAATTGCTGTGTCAGTTACATGCAAGTACAGAATTCCAATTATTCCCTTCATCCTTGGACAGTTAAAACACACTTTCTTACTGGAACGGCTTAAATTACATTTTTATTGTAATCTGAATATGTTTGGGGCCAGACAGTGGGACAGAATATCTGATACTGTAAAAACAAATAAGAAAATGCAACGGCCACATTTTAGACATTTTAAGATAGATAACACATTTAAGACACACTGGGACTGGCTAATGATTGTTAAATAGGAAACGGCTTTTGTAACATAGCTTACAATGATAATGTGTTCATTTAGGAAGATTTTTTTTTCCAATCTATGTGCTTTCAACTTCAACTTTCAAGTCAGTGCTGCCATTCATAAATTACCAGATGATAATGTACTTAGTTATCTAGCTAATTAGAACAGGTTTAAAGTTAAATTTTCTCTTTTTAACACAGGCTAAATGCTGTTACATTATAAGAACACATTGATGCAGCACTAGCCTGACTGCCTCACAGGAGCGAAGTGAATCAATAGTTGGCACAAAAATAGAAGTCCAATTAGACTGCTTAATTGAGCTGTTAGCAAAGTACAACCCAGGTGTGCATGTAAATGTAGTTTGCTTCACTAATTAACATTTTCTCTAGCATTACATTGCACTCTTCCTATTCCTGTTTCATGATCCTAGTTTGTTGTTACAGAAATCATGTAAAAAAAAAAATCATGTTACAAAATGCATACTCAGATAGCAAGTAAGGGTTTTCTATTTCTTCAAGCTAGTAGAAGGTAAGAATTATTCTAAAAGCTACAGTATATCATTTTTGTCTTTCACTTCCATACTCATAAAAAGAGGACAGAGGCAGTAGTTTGGTTCCCAGGGGGTAGCAAAGCATTACAAAAGCCACTAAGCTATTTTCCTCTGCACGTACCCATCAAGGTTTAGCCACTGTTCAATGAGTCTTGTTCATAAGATCATTAGTCTATTAAAGATTCAACTCTAGTTGGAATACTGTTCTGCCTATATCCCAGCACGAGTGTTGCTTTTCCTACTTGCCTGCCAGTCATTGATTTATTCACTTGTAATTACCCAAGTTACCCAATTGTCTTCGATTCAAAAAGAGCTATTGAGGCAGGCGTTAGCAATATCTTTCAAGATCGGTCGGAAAAGCCCATCTATTGTGATTTGCTGCTGGTTAAAGATTCAAAAGTCCCCCCGTGTGTTTGTGGATGAATCCCATGGAGGCTCTTGAGCGTAACTAGCAACATGCGCTGACAATAACTCCTGATGTAACACAGAGAAAAATCTCCTGAGCTGAACCATGAGCTGGGCGGCAACGTGACTGGATAATTAGCACATTCAGGCCTATAATTCCACATCTTAGATGAGACTTAAATGAGTGTGAAATCTCATGGGTGTCATTGAGAGAGAGCTGAGAAGGATGGAGCCCTGTTTGGTCTGTTATGGTGGATGCTATGGGTTTAGAGAGCAGATATTGTGGAGTATGCAGAGTGTTTGTTCATATGGTGTTGGGAAGCGAGGAATGGACTCCAGCAGTACTATGCTGTTTTATTATTACTAGAAAGGGGTCAAGCAGGTCGCAGTGGCATTAAATGTGTGTAGAGGGACTTGAGTACAACAGCGTTAGATGAGGTCATGGCAGAAGGTCAGAAGAATACAAGTGAAAGTCACAGGGGATGTTCTGGTCTTGTTTTACGGACAAAATATAGTTTGGTATGAGCTGCTAGAATTAAAACAGCCGACCTTCAGTTTCACTTTAAATTTGTATCGACACATACACCTGATACACATTTATCATCCAACCTAAGACCTTTTTAGCGTTGGTACACAGCATTGGCTGCAGATGTATTTTATTTGTGTATGCACAGCAATATATTGACTACCACCATAAGTAGCAAACAACTACAACATAAAACAACAGCATGTGTTTCCAGGGTAGACAACAATTACTCACTGAAAATGTTATCCAGTTCATGAACTCTTGTGCTGGACAAGTAGTTACAGAACCATAACCACAGTAGTTTGTTACATGTACATATTCAGAGTATCATTCAACTAAATCCTTCTTTATTAAGTTACATTTGGCCAATGGAACCAACCAGATCCATGTGCTATTAGTATATCATGATTTGTAAAATTATATGCATGACAACTATCAATTATGTTGATTTCTAAAAACGGCTTTAGTTCGCTCCCTCATGAAAATGAATGGGTAAGACTCGGTCTCTTGTCATTGCTTTTGTTCTCTTCATTTTTTTTTCTTTTAGGGAAGACCTTCAACAAACGCTTACATGGATTTAGTCATATAGTGAAAATGACTTGAATATTTCTATGAAGACAATGTCTGTTTTTGTTACAAGTTTTGATGAAATTAATTTTTGGAGAGTGCCGATAAAGTATGTTGTGTCTACAAGACTCCTGAGCACTGAGGCCAAACAGAGTTGGCAGTGAAGTTTTCTCACAGACTCTCACATGAGATAGACTCCCTTCACACAAGACAGAAAGTTGAAAACTTTATCAAATTATCTTTGAAATTGCCCCCAGGACATCACAAGTTCCTCAACCATTTTCTGTAGTGTGTGGGATGACCACAACGCACAAATAGTGCAGTCCTAAAGATTTCTAAAACTTTGGACTGTGCTTCAGTTTTGATCTACCTTGGGAAATATGAAATGAACAAAAACAATAATATGTAAAACAATTTCTTTCAAAAAACACTCACCATTGCCAAGGGGCAAAATTGATTCATCTTATTTTCATAAATAATAACTTTTATTATTATTATCATTTTTATATTGTATTTAGTTCTTATTTTTATATTGTATTTTGATTTATCTGTGCAAAAATCTTACCACCTGTCAATACTGGTTTAATAGCTACCAATAATTTTAAGAAAGCTCCAGCACCCAAGTATAAATACATAATTGCCAAAAAGTGAAGGACTGTTAAATATCACCAAAGCATTGACAAGCTGTTTAATAGAGTGTCAGTTTTTGCAAGATAGCATAATAGCCAATGGTGAAGTGGTCTGTTTGTTTTTGTTTTTTTGTTTGTTTTTTATTTTGTTTTTGTTTTTTTTATAAATTAAAAGAAGAAAATGTTGGGGTGGGACTGACAATGGAATTAAAAAAAAAAAAAAACAGGTAATGTTCCTTTAATTTGTGTATGTTCATGCTTGTAAGTAAAACAGTTGTTTATTAGCACTTATTTAACAGTTTTGTATGTTAAATAAAATCTGAGGTGACTAGCTAGTGAGGAATAGACCCAGGGTGAGGTGGTTGTTTACTTCTGCAGAGTTGGAATTGCCCTTCACTGACCCCCTGTCTGCAGTAAACACACTGTGAGTTGCTCTTGGTCTTGGAGACGTCTGAGTTAAAACAGTCTGATCTGCGGTGCCGACGTATGCCTCAGTGAAGACACTCTGCCCCAAAGTTGAGGTCAAACTGACCTGACATCCTGTCTCAGGATGAGCAGGGCAAAGGACATTTTACGTGGGTGGTTAGGATTATGGTATTACCAGTATTATTTGTTAGCATTGTTTTCTGTGTGGTTTAATGTGGCAAGGGCAAGGACAAGGGTTAGTATATAATAATGGCAAAAAGATATATCACAGAACAATATTACAAAAACATAAAGGATTCAATATTTATTTAAGATATGAGCTGCATAATTAGAGAAACAAAGTGTAGGGTAGGCTAAATTAAAAGATTAGATTAGATAGATACTTTATTGATCCCAAAGGAAATTCAGAAAGACTAGATTACAAGCAATTGGAGAGTGCAGACCTGAACAAGGGAACTTCTAGTTCAGGGATTCATGCTCTATTCATTGATCTACAAAGTCCTTATACTGTATCTCACTATAGATAAGAACACACTTGTGGCTTGTTGGTATCTTCTGGCATATACCTAACTTGCAATAGTAAAGAATCCAAACTGACCAGCAAACAAACCAACAGACAACACTGGCAAAATATAACCTCCTTGGCAGAAGCAACAAGAACTTAATTTAGGTCTATATCGATGTCAAAACCAGGAGTTTTCTGTTCAAACTATTATTTTAAGATGCAAAGAGTAAATGTACATTACACAGAAGACTGAAATGTACAAATTCATTTTCGCTCATTACATGGTTTATGCTTCACAAGGCAAGCCACTGGGGCTGCCCAACTACTCATAACTAGAAGGCAACATTAGCAAGGTAAATGTCTGAGGAACTAACTCACCATCTTTTATGATTTATTCAATTAGCGTAACTACGTACGCTATCTGTACGTATCTACGTACAGCGTAACTCAATGCAAAGTCTGTGGCTAACTCATATTTGCACTGCTTAATATACCAAGCATGAACACATAAGAAGACTGAGAAATGCAGTCTGAATTAAACTACACAGTAGAGAAGACTGACAAATGAGGGTGGAATTGTAAATGGGCTAAAATTCATAAGCAGGTTTGGATTAATTATTCAGCAGCCGTTAATCTATGCGTTTATAAGGCATATTAAAGCAGTGTCCCTCTTGCCTTGTGTGTCTGTGTGGGCTCTCACAATGTCCAGTGGCAAATGGAGACCCAATCAGTTAGCTACTGATAAATTACATAATTCAAAAAGCTAAGTGTTATCAAAGAAATAAAATGTAGATCATACCTGATGAGACTGGAACCATTAGCCAATCATTTATCCTAATGCCTCTCCGGAAGGCCATTTAATCAGCCTTATTGGTTTGAGATGGGCGTAGAGATTTGCTGGAGCATCTAGCTCAGGTTTGTTAAATTGCATCATGAAAATGTAAGGCAAGTGGAGCAGTCACGTAAAAACAAGTCATGTCATTGATGTGTCGTGGCTTCTAAGCATTACTGTCAATTGCCTGTCGCCTAAAATACTGTGTGAAAAATCACTGAATGTCACTTTGCATTTAAAGTGACCACAGAGGGCTGCTGGAAACTAAAGCAGCTTTGTTATGCAGTGATTGTTGCAGAGGAATTAAAGTCTTATTCTCACCTGAGGGTAGCTTTTGTAATTCTTTCTGTGTGATTTCTTGAAGTCTGAAGTTACTGGGTCTGGTTCAAAGGACTACAGTTAGTAATGATTGCAGTAGTGATAAATGATGCCTTGAAAAATCATTATTTATAAGCTGTGCCTACAATATTTGTGCTGTATAGACCCTATATGATTTATCTGCTATATAAGCTTTAGCTAACAAAGTGATGTTTTCTATTGTTTGCTGGCTCTGTTATTACAGTTAAATCTTAATTTGATGACCTGAAGCTGAGTGCCCCGGTCCATTGTGTGGTCCCTTGTTTTGTGGTGCCATTAAGTTGAGCGATCTCTTAACAGCAGAAAAAGCTGTTTAGCATGCTCTGCAGCCTAGAGGCTATTAACGCTAATGTCACAGACTGCTCTTCAAGCCTGGATGCTGATCAAGACTATAATTGCTCTACAATTACAAAAAGAAAAGCACGCACAGCTCCTTGTTGTTAGAGTAACAGAATATAGAGCGCTCCATTTTTAGCCACGGCAGGGTCTGTGGTGGAGCAGCATGTTGAGCTAGTGCAGTCCATGGTAGCAGATATAATTGGTCCCCTTCATGATTTATCCATGTTAATTAGCGGTGGTAAGTGTGAATCAGCGGCTCTGATTGGAGAGGTAGTCATCTGCTTAATTTTGAGCTTTGGCTCATCAGCTCACTTTCTTCTGTCACATTGGTCTAATTTGGCTTTGAAAAGTGGAAGCAGGCTCAAACCTGGACTGCGCTGTGCTCAGAGACATTTGCCCAGTGACAATGATGCGTCTTTATTAGCACTAAATCATTACATTAGCATCAGAGTAGGACACTAGCACTGGCCAAAACTCCAGTCAGCTCTTTGGCACACCGCAGCACGTCGGCCATGCCAAACCGGCTCCCATCCCGGGCAGAGCTGGGCCCGGTCCGACGGGAGTGTCTGCCATGCTTGTTGAGTCCTCAGAGACAGAAGAACCAGCGTCAAACAGCACAGAAACAGAGCAGAGCGCAGCTGAAGCAGAACACCTACAAGCTACAACACAACGTACCCACTGAGTCATTACACTCAGTAATTAATGTTTCCTTCTGCTGGATCCTACCGCAGAGCTCTTCAATAATCATTATGTAGCCCTATGGCAATATCATGCTTTTTATTACTCCTCTCATTATTTAAATAGTGGGTGAAGCTACCATTTAGGTACACAGTGTAACATAGCCCACTTCTATTTTTTATAATCAGCTGTTTTGTAACCTGTAGGCATGTGCAGTTTGGGGTCAGAATTTTACAAGGATGTACAATGAATTCAATTATGTATGTATTTAGACTAGCCAGTTCTTGTAGTGCGCCGCTAGCCTGGCCAGCCAGCCCCTCCTACTTTTTGAATGCAGGCGAGTCTAGTTCCTCAGCCACAGCAAACTGTTACTGCTCGGTCGATTTGGAGCTGGCCTATCACAGCTGTTTATCTGCAGCGTGTTTTAAAAATGCACAAGATATCGCCTATCAAAATTCATCAAAAGATGGCCATGCTAATACAGAATGAATTATATAAGGTCTCACCGGATTAATGGCGTTTAGTTTTCTCCTTTGTCATCTGTTCTGCTGAAGTCTGTTGTTGTTCAGTCCTCTGTATGATTTTTTGTCTTTGTCTTGTTACCATTTTAACAACAGTAAAGTCCCATTGACGTCCGATGTAACAACTGGCTTTTGTTGCTGTCCCCATTCAGAAATAAGTACATATTCTGGTGTTTTATGGCAAACTGGCAACAATCCGCCATGTTTTGGGTTACAGGTCAGCGATGCACTGTTTACATTCTGCCCTTTGTTTCTCTGATTGGTTACTCCACCTATGATTGTTCTTCCCATAGAAATTAGGTACCAGACTAACTTCTTTGCATAGAACAGGAAAAGTGGTAGTCTGGAAGGCCAGGTAAGTATGCTGCATGACAGTGCAGTAGATTCTTAACAAATTGGTTGCTTTTCGTTCAGAGGCAGTTTATTCTCCACATACTGGTAGTACTGCCCCGTGAAAGTAGTTTACCCAGGCATTCATGTGTTCCATCTCCAGGGAATTAAACTTGAATTGACAGTGACCATACTATTTATTTGAAAAGAATTAGAATTGTTGGCTAGCAAAATTAAATAGGATTTTACACCTTAAGCGTTAGTTAATATTTACCAGTATTGCCTTGCTTCTCTATGACTTGGAAAGCTACAGTATGTTATTGCAGCTCATTATTGAAAATAAACGCCAAATAGTGTACTGATTACTCATCATTTCACCTCCATTATGACTTTTTCAACATTAAAATTAAAGAAAAGTAAAAGAAAGTAACATTCTAAAGACCCCAACAAATACATATCTGCATAAACCCAAGCAGTAGCAATGATTTCCTGTTGGTTGTAGGTATTGAAGATGTAGAGAAAGAGGAAATGGCAGTTGTGGTGTTTTTGACAGCTTTGTGTAGTCAACTAATTAGGTCCTTAGTTTGAGCAGCGTGAAGAGAACAAGGAAAAGCTAGGTATAAGCCCAGCTGTTGTTCACTTCACCTAGTTTCTCTGTCATGTTTGTAAAAATCTAGTGCTGCTTTCTGAGCTGTGCCTAAATATACTGTCAGGAAGCCACTGCTCAATTAAATTCTGAAGCATTTAATGTAGTGTGGATTTCTTACTGATATTAAGGGCTCTCTATTATGAATGCTTTAGTAAAGAAAGTCATAAATATTCACCACAGTATTCTGGGCCCCTTTTAGTATCTGCATTAGCATATGCTGCATGCACATTGTGGTGTTTTATGCTAGGCGTACATTTATAATAGTACATTTATAATGCACAGATTATGTATGGAGAGTGAAAGGCAACTGGCACTGTAATGTCAGTGCCTGGGTAGTAAACATTAGCAAGTCGCTCCATATTTAGAAACAAACACCGCTGCATGTGCTTAAGATTAAAAGTCTTATATCTTCTATGGAGTCTATATGTATATCTTATAAACTCTTATACTAAAAGTCACTAGATTGTGCTGGACTAGTTGTTACAAATCCATGGCCAATCCTTAAATGTACAAACTGCTAATTAAAATGCTAACATTAATGGTAATTGTTTACTTTGATCTTTGAACTGACTATCAGATGCATATGCTATTTGCTATTTTAGCAAATTTATACATCCATATCCACAATAACCATGTTCTCATTGTATTTACTTGTTTTTGTTTCCTATGAAAAATGATGCACTATATTCTTTTAACTACCAAAATGCACACTTGGCTTCTTTAATTGCTTCTATATGAAAAATGACTAAGACTCCATCCCACTCCGTCTTATATCGATTTGCTTACCATAATGTATTTCACTTTAAGCAAGAAAGATAATCAATATGATAAATGCCACAAAATTAAATCAATGCAATCAAATCTTTGCATCTATTAAGTGTTCTTCTTTAGTGGAAAGTAAACTGGGGAAAAATGTTGATCATAAAAGCATTAAGGTCTTATCCGCCAAGCAGTGAATCAGATCCAAGTTCAATTCTACCAGTGCAACAGATTAAAACATCTTACACTTTATAAATATATTCCTAGAAAAACATAATTTGAGATTTTGACATTGTTATTAATCCGCATGCCTCATATCTTCTCTGTGATGTGAATAAATGTCAGTGCGGGTTTAAGTTGTATTTTAGATGTGCATTCACTCAGCCCCGGGCTTCTCTTTTCATGTTATTTAATTGAAGGGGAAATTGAATGGTTGCATGATGTGAATCGAATGAATGAAAATACACTCAACGTGCTTTTTCATTTCGAAATGCTCACTAGATTCTAAATGGTGTGGTAAAAATAAGCCTATCATCTGAAAACATAACTTTGAGCTTCATATAACTTCTACACGGCTATGGCATTTTAAGAATATTAAAAATTAGACTCTTGCAAACACTGCGGTGTTTTAGAGCTCCACTAACCCAGTATACATGCAGCAATAGCACAGCTATAAATTATATTATACTGGGTTATTAGTCCAACTAATAGAAATTTAAGTTTGTCATTGTGGCCTGACTAAATAAGTAAAAATCAGTTTCTCTGCAAGTTATAATGAGTGTACAGGCTTGTATTTCCTGTAACGTAATTCAGTATACCTGTACACATAATTACTTTGACATATTGGATATAAACATTGAAAGCTTTATTTCTTTTGCCAACATTGGTTTGTTCGTTTGTTCACTCAAAAATGAATTGTCCTATTTTCAGGAAAGGTCAGTGATGCCATAGAACATCTGTTTACAACTCCATGCCACAGTGGGTCAATAAAGAAACAGGTGATTACATACTAATTATCATGATGTCTTAGCAGAGGTCTGTGTTGCCCAAGTGCTTGTAATTGTTATATTCAACATACAGTAACTATCTTTTACCACATGGCTTTCCCATTTTGTGCAGTCTTGTGGTAGTTGCTACAAAGTAGTAATTTGCATTTTCCTGCCTGCTACCTGTGCTGTCTGATTTGCTGTGCCCTAATAACGTTATCATTACAAAAATTATTCAGTGTTCCTAACTTCCTGTAAAGCCCGTATGATTAGGTATCGGACGAGTTACAAAATTCATGGTTCAGTTTGATGTAAAGTTTTGGTCTCACGGTTTTGGGTTCATTTCAGTTTTATGCTCTTGTTGTCATTGTACTTACCCATATACTGAATAAAATAGTTAACTTTAGTTTTTTTATTTAAAGATTATAATTATTTTTAATTAAATGATTATGATTAATGATGATTTAAAGAAATTACTTTAAAACATTTAGGCCTAATTAGTACACACAAGAACACAAGAATCTAGTCTAGAGCTAGATGATAACCAAGCCAAAATAAAATAATTTTTATGAAGAAAACTGTATTATAGTGGAAACTTGAGGCCTACAGCCTGTGCATGTAGTAGCCTACACTTTAGCCTATAGTAACACTGCAACAAAATAAAGCCACATGTGGATCGCGTAGGTCATTTTCAGGATGACACTTATTTTATTACATTTTATTGTCGACTGTGTGTATTGCATTACAATATATTCTTGATATAATATATTCCTCCAGAATATCCAATTCCGAATCACTTCTATCACTGCATTACTGCAAAATGAGCTGATGTCTTCAGTAACGTTTTTGATGAAATATTCCTTTACGAGTATATTAGCTAATTTATATAAACCCGACAGGAGAAAAAAGAAAGTGAAAAGTTTGGTGGTGGTGGTGTTGAAGATGTCACTAACATATTTTTCATCTAACACAAACACTGTTGCCAACTATTGATCTTCTAAGACAAGCATGAGTTTAATAATTCAAAGTGGTTTTAAATATATTTTGAAAGATATTATATATATGGAGATAAATGATACGTTTGAACAAATGCCATTGCCTCCCTATCTTTATGCTGTTCTCCGAGTGGAGCTAATTGCCCTCTCTGGCACCCAATTACAGTTTCCTTATCATCCGCACTTGAGATAGCAATTTCCTTCTCAATGGGTCTCCAAGTCAATGAGTGCTAGTACGCCGCAACCTTCAGCTAGCACAAGAAGCTATAATTATGGTGACATATTGAGACACATGCAGCGTTACCTCCTCATCCTACTTTTAAATGTAGAAAAGAAATCACCTCAATCATTTTATGTTGGCAAACAGCAAAGTAAATGGATTTATTGGTTTCTGTTTTCAAGCCAAAAGTAGACTATCTTACACACTGAAGATGACATTTTCGAGCCAAGGGGCTTAAAGAATTTTAGCTTAAGCCTGCAGTAAACTTTAGCCTCCATTAATCAATAGTGCGTGCACCTTCGGTTGTAGAAGCCTTTCGGTTAAAACACAAGGGAACATGATAACACACAAGGTTTTAGGGCTAGTTTTTGAGACTAGTTGTTGATTTCTCTACAGTGTTTCTTGAAGGTTGTATTGATCATCATCTGTTAAAAAAATACAATAAGATTCTAGGTAAAAAGGACAGTTATTTTTTTATTTAGCATCCAAGCTTAGAAGGTGTAGAGAAAGGTGTCAGATGTTATGTGTGATTCAGAGAGTATCAGCAAGAATAAAAGGCAATGTGTACAAGACAGTGATGAGACCAGCAATGTTGTATATTTTAGAGACAGTGGCACTGAGAAAAACACTGGAGGCAGCATACAGAGATCAGGGAGCCACTATGATGAAGTAGTTTTGGCATTGCATCTGTGTAAATATGTGCATGAGGGGTGTGAATAGAATGTGCTGGATGGGATGGGTCATTTACATTGGGGATAACTCTGCTCTTGTACGAGCTAACATAAATGCCCTTCAGAGAGAACTACTGTATTTTCTTTAACCTATCAATGTCAACAGCAAAGCAGTTACCATACTACTTTATGGCAGCAGTATGCTTTACTATAAGTATTTTTGGATCTGAGAGCTAACTCCTTCCCACTTCAGCCCCCTTAACAAGTTCAGATGTTGGTGGGCCTTTTTAATGATGCTGGCTGTGTTGGCAGTCCATGTGAAATCATTTGAGATGTGGACACCCTGTTAGGCTAGTACATACCTGAGTATGTACCATTGCTGATGCTTAAATGTTGGTAATTAATGGTAATTAGTTTTATTGGCTTGTTCCCATTCTTGTGCTACACCGTCACAGAGTTATGATTACGGCACCATTTCTTAATGACCGATAACGAGGTTAATCAATCAGTCAATCGCTATAGAGCTTTCATACTCCTGCCTCAAATCACTTAGCAACTGTAGCTGCTGTTGCCATGGGGATTTACAGAAAATTGTCCTTTTTGTAAATTATTCCAATGTACAGAGGATGAAGAACCTGTATAAACAGTTTATTGTATCCAGGAAATTTACATAGTCCTAGTCCATCGTGTTTTGTGAAAATAGTATTATGAAATGCATGATTGATTTAGGTACTAAACCATTGCTCATGAGAACTGTATTTTTAACCTTTTATCTCTTTCTCTTGCTTAACAGAACGGAGAGGCATCACTCTTTGAGGTGAACATCCGCTATGTCGGCGGGTTGCTGACGGCGTACTACCTGACAGGAGAGGAGGTAAGATTAATATACGTCTGTTATGCCTCTACTCTGCCAAGATGGGCTGTTTCTCTTATACTTGGCTAGCCTTGGGGATGGGATGATGAACAGGTTGGCTATAAGGAAAGTGTAGGTCTTGAGCTTGGTCCTATAGGTGTCTGTCTAATATGATCACATCACATGTTGTTGGTTCATTTGGCTAAACTCAATGGGAAATTTGCATTTATGCCATAGTTACAAAAAAGGTAGCCATCTCTCCCTTAGCACAGAACATATAAGTGCAGGTTTTTACCCTTGATGCTCCTCTTGACGCAACCCTTTACATTTATCTAGGCTTGGAGCTGGCACATACTGTGGCTGTAAACTTATTTCTACAACAATAAAAATTGACAGATGGGTGCTCATTTCATGTTTTTGCATTAGACTGTCTGTCTGATTGATTCTATTTGCTTTCAGATGTTCAGAATGCCCTGGTTAAATGATTAGATACACAAAGTTAAGAAGAATTATACAGAATCCAATGTAGAGGCCTATTTGTAGGAAATTCTCTTGTGATTACCATGTAAGAAGTTTCATGAAAGATTGAAAGAAATTGACTGGAATTAGCCAAGTTGTTGTGATTGCTGATTACAAAGCAGTACTCTATTGTTTTAACAAAATGAGCTGACAATTGCCTTAGTCTGAGTGAGTGGCAGGGGCAAAACAACTCAACAGGATTTTAATGAGAAACTGGTAAACCTTTTTGAACTGAAAGAATGTACAGGCTTTTTGACAGAATTTCATCAGTGCTCTATTGATACTGCACAGTCACAAGAAGACTGTAATAATGCGGCAGGGATTAGAGAGACATCAGAACATAATGTCTTTAAATTTGATAAAAGTGCTTGTCGCTGCCAGAATGATATCTGTGGCTGTGTCCTTGAAAGGGCCTCAGTCACTCCAGTGAAGCAGTGCTGTTGCTCAGTGTTAAAGCCCGTGCTTACGATGGACAGCTTCCAGGTGTGAAGCTGTGAAACGATACCACTAGGAAGCCAATGAAAACCTGGCCTTTTATAAATGCACATTTTTCTCTTCCACACATGGATTTTTTTTAAATTTTCATATATGATTTAAAAATAACAATAATAACCTTGGCTAGATAAGTAC
Source organism: Bostrychus sinensis (assembly GCA_020698575.1). Taxonomy (NCBI): domain Eukaryota; kingdom Metazoa; phylum Chordata; class Actinopteri; order Gobiiformes; family Eleotridae; genus Bostrychus; species Bostrychus sinensis. The sequence goes on along the minus strand of CM036247.1, from coordinate 28,702,819 downwards.
AGTAAAGCTTTAGAAATCGTCATTGACAAGAACAGAACAAAAGGTTGAGTTTTTTATGAGCATATTGTAAAGTCACTGGAGGTCAGCGTGTCATTATAATGAGCATGTGCCTGCAGCAGCTCCTGGAGCATACACATACTGTACACTGTTTTAAACACTCGGAGATCCTGGAATCAGTGCTGAAGCTGAAATAATGGGGGAAGAGTTTGGTAGTGAGAACATGTGTGCATGCCGCTTTAATGGACATTGATTTGCGAGCTGGACAAGTTGGAGTGAGAGCTGCATAAAATAGCTCACTGCTGGGTGAGTGAAATATGAATACATTACCGCTGCAGCTTATACAATTGAAACCATTATTCCACAATGTTGTCTGATAATGCCATGCAAAAGTTTTATTCTTTGCACTGTGGTAATTTCCATATATGGCATTAATAATTTGTAATGCAAGTGTGAGAATGAAGAGTACCTCATTCCTATTTGTTCATTTTTGTGGGTGTCATATAAGGACGTTAGCTCTGTCACCTCTTCCATCTTGTAACCCTTTAAACATGTAAGAGAAATTCAATTGAGTGCACTTTTAACAGGAAACTATATAAATGTCTTAGTCTTTCTCAGAATAATTCAGCTGGATAATAAAATGTATGCTTCACAGCTGGACAGTGGCACAAGGTAACACATATAAACAACTAAGAGAAATAAAATAAATTAAAAAAAATAAAAAACAATGTTTAGAGCCATACCTACACATTTTTAGACCTACAAAGACAGACATCTCAATCCCTGTGCACCTCGTGGCTACCATAGCTTATGATGCATCCATGTGCTTTTGGAAGATGAAATTATCAATAGTTCTATTCCCTTGTGTGCATTATAACACAGACAAGACAAAAGTCCACTTATACATCCTTATCAAGCTATGAACATAGGCTGGTCTGCATGTAAACACGTCATTCAAGCAACTGCAGTTCTCTCCCCATTTTCCTTCCTGTTTACAGCGTGCCATCATCTTTTTCAAGATGGAGCACAGCGTCTCCATTTCCTGACAGACGTATCAATACCCTTTGCCAGGCACAGTTATCCATCACCTGGCTCACCCATGTACCTCTGTGAAGGGTCCCTGAGAGCCAAATTTATAGCCACCTGATTTGTCTCCTCCAGATTCCCCCATTAAAGTCCTTTTCTGTCAAGTGTGCCACTCCGTCCCAATGATAAAACCACAGATTGAAGGTCTGTCGCTGCCTCAAATCACCCAGGATTCCTTGTGCGAGACCATTATGAGATTGTGTATCCAGCTTGACCATGGAGACATGGGCAGCCGGTGCAGTTGTAAATGATTGCTGGAGAATTGGGAATGATGATGGCGCCTTGTGGGATGCAGTTAGTTGAAAAGTGCTTGGAGCAGGACCGGAGCAGAACTTGCCCATTAATAACCTCCTGTTGTTTTGACCATGTGTCTGCACTGTTTACGTGTGTGTTTGTTGGTGGGCCCAGGAGGATCATGCTTTAGTCTTTATGGGAGAAGTCCCCAGGTAAACATCTTGTTCAAACTGCTCCACACACTTCACTCCTCCATTATTCATTTACACACTCTCAGCTTTGGAGACATGGCTGTAGTTCTTACAAGGGCAGCACAATATGGAAAAATAAATGGGATAGGCAATAACTATAATAAATGGTATGGTAACAAGTTAAAGTTGAAGTCAAGGACAAACAAATACAAGGCTTTAGACTAACTTCAAATTTAGTAGTAAATCAATATTAAATACTGACTGTACCAGTAGTACCATGGCAACTGTCTGTGGCTAATCATTTGAAAAGGACGTTGTAGCTATACAAGCAGTTCTTTGCAATTTATTGTGATTGGTAATATTGACATCACTGTACACTTTTAATATGTTTGCAGAGATTGTTGGTCATCCAAGTTATCCAAGAGACGTATATCATAATATTATAGAATCTATGTACGTACTTGAAAAATTAATTATGCAGACTGTCAAAATACCACTTTAATGATTCTCTCCTAAAAATCTAGGTTTATATTTTTTTTCCTCATTACCTATTGTCCAACCATACATATTTTCTCTGTTATCCAAGTTTTTATTCCCATGGCAAAATATAGCAACTCTGGGTGAAAGTCAGTTTGTTTTATATTTGACATGGTATAGGCCCTTAAGCATTCTGTGACATATTAGTGATGCAAGACTTTAGTTCAGGGTTTTGTAGTATTTTATTAAAAGCTAGAGTAAAATGTCTTGCTTGCCTTTTTGTTTGCGCTGACTATTTTATTTGCCATTCTTCATTTTTCTGCAATGTACATCTTGGTGATATCTTGTTGTTGTACACTCTTTACCTAATAAGAAAAATGCAATGAAATATGAGGGAACTGTGATGAGCTCTGCTCTGTGTGCAAAATGCTGTGGGCTGAGCTGGAACTGCAGGGAAAAGCAGGGAGCAGCCAGTGGCACTAAGGAAGATGTGTGTTCATAAACATCAGCACGACCGTGGAGATCAGGAGAGGTGAAGTGTGTTCAAACGGCCATCAGCAAGTGGCACAGGGCAGGGATGATGAATCATGGAACCAAAGCTGGAACTGAGGATATGGCGCAGCCCCATTCAGCTTGATTTTTCTGAACTTTAAAAAACACAATTTATGGGTTTTTGGTTAAAATGGACATAATTATACAGGACTCTTGTTAAAATCTGATTATTTATTACCCAAGTGCCCGGTGTTGCAAAGCCTGGCCAGCAACCTGAATTAATTTTCTTATCAAAGAATTTGTCTTGTCCCTGTTGATTAGAGTTGAATTTATGTTAATTATAAAACTCAAACATGACAAAACGCTTAAGTGGTAGAAAAAAATCTCATTGAGTAGAAAACTGTTTGAACCACCGTAACCATTGTGGCACATTATAAAATAAGGTTTCTCATCTTCCAGGGTCTATTCTGCATATGTTTTACTGCCCTCCGTGTGGCTGTGTGTTAATCCAATTGCATACAGGGGCAGTTATTCCATCTGTTGGTCTTGCCTGTTGGATAACTTAAATCCACTGTTGCAACCGAGTTCTTCTAGGGTACGGGAAGCAACATAAAGCAAGATGTTAAATAGTAAAACTGAAGTTTATTTAATAGGAATGTAAAGGCAAAGTTAACAAAAATACAACAAAAAAAATTGTCTAAGAAAGGCTTTTCACTGTTCTAAACAAAAAGAAGCTCTTTACAGAGTACCAAAATTAGAATCTAAATGTACAAACAGAAGATCCAAAACCACAAAACCAATCTCAGTCAGTCAGCCAGCCCCAGCAGCCAGGAAAGCATGGCCTTTCGAAGGTGTTGCAATAGCAGGTGGAGGCTTGGTTGAGGTTGGTTGGAGGCTATGGTGCACCAATCAGAGGGGGAAAAGCAGCAGGACACACAGGCAATTAGAAGCAGGGCTGGAAAAAGGCTGGAAAGCAGTCCAGTTATGGCAAGTGAGGGCTCCCACAGCCAGATTTACATAAAACAAACAGGGTTCAGAAAAACACAGAGACTTATGGCACAGAGGAGAGGAGGTGGAGGCCTGAGGCCACTAAGACCAAGGGCCATATATAGACGATCTTGGCGGAGGCGGTGGCGTAGACGGAGGTACGTAGGGGGCGTGTCCACATCGATTTTGTCCCTACTTAAACGGCGTAGACGTTGGTCTGAAGAGGCTGAACTTGGGCTGGGAAAAAGTTCAAAGAGCCCACACACATAAAGCCCTCAAATTAAGTAAAAATAAAGCCAATCAAACAAAAAAATATAGGCTAGTCTAGAGGAAAATAATCCCTTAGCAGTAGCCTATAAAAAGAGAAAATAAGGCACTAATCAAAGGACAACAGCAATAATAATACAAAATAATATATTAATAAGCATAAAAAGCATTTACAGTGAGGCATCATAAAATAAGCCGTGCTTTACATCCAGGCAAGCGAACTGTGCAATTTTACGCAAAATGGATGCGTTTGTCTCTGTCTCTCATCCATGGAGCATGTGATCAATTACTGCGTCTTAACAAAAGTGAACTGTCGCCTCTGAGTGCGCAGGTTAGAACAGTGCAGTGGGACTTTGCTCAGAATTTTTCAGTTGGATTTACGCTACATCTGTGAACTTGGCCAGAGGGGAAAAGTGAAGGGGGAAAGACCTCGGGTTGATGCGCTGCTGCTGCTAAAAGAAATGCGTGCTGGAGAGGCTTTTACGCACAGAAAAGACCTGCCGCTGGTGAGATTCATATTGTATCCTCATGTAGCCCAGAGGCAGGTGCCATGTTAACGCCTTTCAACTGTTATATATTGAAAACGAATATGTTCATGAGGCGATGCACAGCAATTTGTATCTTTGATTTGTGTAGATTTTATATGTTTATTTTTCAAACACATGGTCATGGTCCCCTCCATGCGCAGAATATAAATGAATAAAGACAGTAGAATCAATGTGACATTTCTCTCCAAGTACACAATAGTAGTTAGGCCTAAATCATATATTTTTTTAATACTTCTAACTTTTAGTTTATATTGTGACTATGTCTGCACGTGCAGTGCTTCACTGAAATCACCTGCTTTAGATACAAACCACTGCTTTAGTGAGAGCTGTTCCCTGGCCCACACCACGCCCTGGTGTTAGACCAGCCAGGTCTTGTTCGGACCGACACACCTCTTGTTCAGACTACCATGCCTCCTGGTCTTGGCGGAGACGTAGACGTAGATGGGCTGCACAAAATAGCAAATTTCAGCTGTCTCCGCCACGCCAATGCGGAAAATAGGGCCCCAAATCTAGTTGCATCAGTATTAAGTATCATTATGAACTTGAGACATATTTTGACAGAACAAACAAGGAATCCAACTAAATACATACAGTAAAATTTTACAGTTTACATGTTTTTGAAAATTCTAGGGAGGATTCCACAGAGAACATCAGCTCATGTACTAGGCAAAGAACATAATGTTACCCATGCACTATTAATAGAGCTACAGAATAATTAAATAACTTGAAAACTGTGTAGGAGTTGTATATTTTAGAATATTATATATTTCTGCTCCATTCTCTCTCACGTGTAGTTTATACTTTTGTTTTTGTTTTGAGTCTCCTGGTGTGAGTTGTAAAAATGTAGCAGGTTAGTCAGGCGATGGCAGATAGCTGTCAGTTCTTGCATACATGATAGACAAGTGTGTGTACATTATTTACACAAATAACCAACTTGTGACACGCACCTACTCAAAAGCAATGCATGTGTAGTCTAATTCTCATAATAATAATAATCAAACAAGCTCTACTAACCTATTCCTTTCCTATATCATTACCATTGCACTCTGTTGCAAGCTGGTCTATTTGCAAAAGTCTATATTTTGCATCTCAAGAAAACCATTACCATGCCAATTCCATGGTAAATACAGGAATATGTTTTTAAAATGTGTGTTGTTTTTTCCCCCAGGAAGGGCCTTGAGATTCTTCACATAATGGGTTCATTCCTAAGTGTGACAGACTTTTTCTGCCCATGAAAGATTTACTGAGGCATGGGTAAATATGAGTGAGGAAGTGAGGCAGAGGTGGAAGGCAAGCAAGATGGAGAGAGAAAAATATATACAAGCTGGAATAAAGTCTTAGAAATGATGAAAGAGAAAATAAGTCTGGGAGATGGTTCATATTCTGCAGCCAGGTAAATATTAATAGTCATAGATTGGTAGCACTCACAGGCTGGACCTCAATTTACTTGGCAAAATCTCGTCAAGCCCTACAAATTAGGGTCAAAACACTCATTCAGAAGCACTTTTAGAAGAGCACAGTCAATGCAAGTAATAAGATTCATGTTTGTGTGTTATTAAATGCAAGTAGTTTTCTTCAACAGGGAATAGGCAGGGTTATTGTGTGAACATTGACACTTTTTTTTAAATCTATTTAAAAAACAGCGAGATGTGACAGTGTACCTTTGTATTGCCGAGCTTTTCATCTAGATGTGCTCCTGCAGTTGTGGCTTTCTTTTGTCACCTGTGGTTAGTTTTTCATTGTCTGCTGATCTCTTTCTCAAACTGTGGACTCAGAAAGACTATTTTTAGTTGAGTGGGTGAAGGCAGTTGTTTTGGTATCTGTCCATGTTGTTTTCCCTCTAATTTGGGTGCCCCACTTCTGTCTCAAAATATGTTTTAATTTTGGGTCACGACACAAGAGAGTGCATATTAAAAAAAATGCAACTCGATTCCTTGTATATATGATCTTTATTTAAGTGTTTACTGCCACACAGCATCATGCAGCCACCCAGGGAAATTGACTTGACTTGTTATTTTTGCAGCCTGGGTTGGATGCATTTAAAATTAAGTTTGTGGACTTTCTCCATATTTTAGGCCAGACATAGTCATATACATTCTCTACATATATCCGTAGACAGTGATGCACAGGATTACTTGCTAGGAATCATATGTTGTATTGAAGGCTGGTCCAGAAGGAATCAAAGTCACATTTTTCTCACATCTCTTATATGCGTCATTATCTAGGGTGGTATTCATCAGGGCTCTATTCATGGGCCAATCATTTTTTAAAAGATAAAGTTTTTGGCTTTTGGGCTCTATTAGATAGGACAGTGGCATATTGACAGGAAATCAAGAGATGAAGGTCTGACATTTGGCAAATGCTCTACCAACTAGCTATAGGCCTACTCTATTTTATACATCAGAAATGAATAAATTCACCGCTATGTTGGCGACACAACTGTATATTGCTCTCTATATTTTGTTGACCTCACTTTAATTCAATAAAAAGAGTCGCTAGTAAAGACCTGTGCTTTCCCAACTTGGAATAGAATTTTTAAAATTATGAGTTTACTTTTGAGTGATAAATAAAACAGCTGTGCAGTCACGTTTCCCTCAGATTACAAATAATGCAAAGATCTCCTGCCGATCTCAAAAAGTCCTCCAACTTGATTACTCTAACACTGCAATCAATCATCAGATAATTAACCATCTGCAGGTTGTTCAAAACAAAAAGCGGCAAAATAATTATATTATGTGGAATAACCTATAGAAGTCAATTTTACTAACTTTTAATGTCATTTTATATCATTTTCTTACTTAGGTCCTCTACTCAACATATTATTTGAAATTTACAAGATTAGCTGGGCTCTTGACCTGACTCTATAAAATAAGCTGTTTAGTAGCACTTTCACCAGTTATAACCTTCACAGTCAAAGGCAATAGATAACTCTGTAACACTCAACTCTGTGACACTCTTCCAACAATCTGACTCTTTCCAAATGTGATAAGGCAGCCTGCAAAGTTGGTTTTACAAGCTCACTGTGACTTTATAGTGGTGGCATCACAGTTTATTGGTCCACTATTCCTCTACTGTCTTTGCACAGAAAGGACAACTAGTAGACTGGACTCATTCTGTCATTCATGAGAAAAGCCAACGTCATCCTTAGCAGCAGAATAAAGTTTGTTCTTAGACTGAGTGATCTGACCTTTAATGGTGAGCTTCAGAAGATCATTGATATTCATAACGCAGCTAATGTGGAGTAGTATGTCTTTAAACTCAGTCACAACCTGACACGCAGCAGGAATATCAAAATGTCAGCAGATGCATGGACCTGCATATCTGCTGTACACCTCATTTGTGTATTTCTCATGCATAGGCTGCCTTATGAACACATTCAGTTCAGATTCAAATAACCTAATTAATTTCTTGGGAAAAATAAATAATTTCTTTAGCTCTATAGCTTTGCCTTATGGTACACTGCCAATTGTCAATGTGGACAAATGAACTCTGGAAAAACTTTATCTTTACAAGATATGGATTTAGACATTCAGTGGCGAGTTCTAAGGGCTTTCACATTTGTGCAAAATTTCTTGTTTGAGTCATAGAAAATTGTCACGTGCAAAAACATAATTAACTTTTTTCATTATGTTTTCTAACCTTTCCCATATTTCACAAATCTGTTTTCACATTAGTATGCTTTTAAGACTTAAATTAAATGTTGTTGATCATTTTAGCCATAGCAGGATCTCTCAACTCCCTCTGCAGTGGATAATTCACTTTCTAAACTTTTTTTGTTTTTAGCACTTGAACAGCACCACAGTTCCACTTAATAAATACTGTTCCTCCTGCGCCTATCCCCCGAGCACTGCGCTGTGAAGCAAAACACTTTGCCTATAAATAGAAGGAAAACAGGTAATTTGCCTAGTCATGACTGATGCAGGGCCACACTGCACCTTCTGGTAATGCCTCCTCCTAATTTGACCTCGTTTCTCGCTGCACTGCTGTTGCACCATTTGCTCCCAGCAACATTATAAGCCAAATGTCAGTCGCCATGCCATATGCATCTGCACTATTTAGCGTGAACTGTGTGCTCCGTAATGTGCGCACAGATTTCACTTAAATAATGGGAAAGGGAAGTCATTCTCCGTAAATGGACCCAGATGCTAATGAACTGATTTATGGCATGAGGAAAGGTAGAAAATGTAAATACTGCGTTATTAGGAACATAGGGGAGATGATAAACATTTATGATCTTTCAAACTTCATAAAAATACCATACTTCTTTAGTTACCCGTTTGGGTCTAAGAGTTGGCTGCTTCTGACAAGGTGGAGCTTAACATGCAGTCATCTGTCCAGGATGTCTCACTTTATAAGGGTACATCCAGGACAATGGCCAGTTGGTCGCAGAGCTGAAGAATACACAGACAGACTATTCTCACATTCACTGACTATTGGCAATTTAGATTCACCATCATCTTTAGACAGTGGGAGGAAGCCAGAATAGAGAAGTAAAACAGGAAGGACATGCTGACTTCGCTCAGATTGTTGGTGGCCCATCTAGGAATTGAACCTACATTCTCCTTGCTGAGAGACAAGTACTCCTGATAAACAGTTATATTAGTATTTTTATGTTCCATGGTAGAGTACAGGTTAGTAGATGCATATCTATTGATGTCAGTCAGTCCATATCAGTGATGAACAGTTCACCGGGACCCTTTTGCCCCTTGCCTCCAAGTGCCCTTTTGGTCCTTGGTCTTTTTTTTTTTTTGTGTGTGGCTTTAAGCCCTCGTGTGGCTCTTCATAAGAGCATTTATTCATTCATTAATGATTAATAATTTGAAATAAATTACATCACACGGCCGCCAGCACCTCGTGACCTTTAACCTTTTGCCTCTGTGAGTTGCGCAGCTGCCTGTCACGTGCCCCTCGCGCAGCTGAAAACAGTGGAGAAAGAGCGGACTGAGGAGCCAATAAAGAGGGCTGTTATCATTTTTTTGGTCCCAATTCCAGAACTTAAAACACAGTAGTCACTGGGAATCAAAGAACCGGTAAGTGAGCTGTTCGTCGCGTGATATGTAAGACAAAGCCATGAAAGTATTATACACGCACCTTAGATAATTTCTGTTTAAATATGGAGCTTTTAACCCCTACTTGCTAACCACCTAGATATTTAAAAAATGCTTCCATAAAATGCTTTGTGATTGTTGATAGCTTAAAATCTTTTTATTTTTAGACCGGGTTGCTTATAAATAATGGATTGCTGTTAGCATTTAGGCATTTTGATGCAATTAAATTGTGAGAATTTGCTATAACGTTAATTGTGCAAAAATAGTTAGAACTAGTTGGTGATGGGACCTGGCAAAATGTGATCTGATAAGAAAAAATGTGATGTCCCAAAAACTGTTATGTTATCTGTTATGCCCACATAACTTATTTAATTTATTACTACAATTGTCTAAGGACTTCCTCATAGTGCTGGGAATAATTTTCATCTTGTCAGAGCACGGATAAAATTACATTATTTAGTTTAGTGTCATGCAGTGTGTGTTTTCTTTACATTTTATATGTTCATTAGTTTTTTTATTATTTTCCCAAAATTTTATAAAAAATGTATAGCTTCATCCTTATCGTATTGCAATATATCATAGTATACACAGAAATGTAATAGTTGTGTGAGAGTCATGCTTGCCACAGTCCTAACACAACATGTTTTAAAATCTGGTTATACGTATGTGCCCCTTTTTTGCTTTGAGCACCTGCCCCTGTAGAAGTCTCTGCATGTGCCTGACCGGGACCATAATATTTTCCATATTTACCCCTCCTAGGAACTACAAGGTACATCACTGAGCTAGGGCTGGGCGATAAATCAAATTAATTTGATTAAATCGCATTTCTAATTTTGGACGATGTCAAAAATAGCTAAATTGTAAAATCACATAGCGAAAATTAGCGTCCTCCAAGCACCGCATTGTTTCCTGTGTTATGGCTAATGCTGATGCTAGCTCCAGAGCAGCTTAAATAGTTACTGAGGAGACACTGCAGATGCTAAAAACGGAGTCACTTTACCTCTGTAATGTCCTTGTTTTGATATGGCAGCAATTTGGCCAAAATGAACAGCACAGTGCGATGTACAGCAGCAGCGGCTGCACCAACTTATGTGTCTTTGTTTATATATATCCACATGCTCTGGAGTTGGCATCTTTTCACAGGCCTCGTATTTTGTATAAATTATAATAGACCTGGTCTTTAGAGTGCTAAAGCTAAAATACATTTATGTCACTGTTAGTGTAATGAACTTGCAGTTTTTTGTATTTAGAATATATAGTTAAAAAACACTATGCAATAATGTTATTTTTAAATAATAAACCTATATTTAAATAGCTTTTTATGTCAACAAGAGAAAAAAAAGTCGATAAAAATCATAAATCAGCTGAGGAATAAAAAAATTGAGATTTTATTTTTTAGCCATATAGCCCAGCCGTACACTGAGCTTGAAGTAACTTCAGCCAGAATGATAATAATAGTTATTGTAATCCCAAACATTTCTGGCTTCAGCATCAAGAAAAAGCATGAACCACAAAAAAAAAGCTCCGCAAGAGAAGAGAAAACTAACCGTAAGCTTGTTGTTGCCAACAGACAAACACTGAGCTAACTGAACAGCTCAGCAGACTTAAACATGTTAATTAGTCTGGTGAATCCCTATCCTTTCCACATAATAAACATACTTTCCCAGCCGTAGAAAAAAAGCATATATTAGTTGATCTTTTTCCTAATGTTCTGTACAGGGGCCACTTGAATTAATGTGTGGCTCAGTGAGCAGTGTTATTTATCAGGAGCATGGAGAGATCACTTTTCAGGCATCCTTTGGGACAGACAAGGATATACTCTCCTCCACTGAAGGGTACAGTGCCTTTCCCCCCAACCCACACTGTCTGCCTCTTACATAAGGCCGATCTAAAGCAAGGAAAGATGAGCAAATGAAGTCGGCCTAGGACAGGAGATTTATGGAGTGCCATCTAGGTGGGGAAATTGAAGTATTAGATGATATATAGTCAAGATGATGCAGAGTACTGTATGTCCATGGGTAATGTGTAGAGTTACTGCGGATTCTGGGATACATAAAAAATTGTGGAATATTCTTTACTTTCATATTATTTTTTACGAATTTGTCATATAATAAATCTAAATCTGCCCCCATATTTGCATGCAGTCGGAAGTTCTTTTCTCTTATATTATTATACGCTATTTGTTCCAAAAAGTATTATTCATCTTTTCTTCCTCAAGACAAAAGTGTTATTAGCAGACTCTAATAAGGCTTTATCACATGAAAATATAGTGCCTGCTTAGTGTATATACTTTAAAATGTTGCCAATCCAGCTGTAGCTGACATTACATAAAGAAATGCCACCTGGATGCTTGTCCCCGTTTGTGTGTTTAGCTGGGTATATGCCAGCGTCTGCCTGCTTTACATCTGTTTGTGTCCTTCTGCTGAAGAGGTAAAATGTGGTTTTGGGAAAAAATTCATTTCCACACATCAAAGTGGATCATCATAAGCACATAACCTGCCACTCTGCTGTCCTCACCGCAGGCTTAACCATGATAGGAAGGCCGTGCCTCCTAAAGCCCGTTCTATCCTGTGTACAAATAGATAATCCCGTTTGTGTGAGTTAAAATAACTCTGCTCCCCTCTTGCACCTTTCTGTTTTATTATGGAATTAAGAGGCCATGGATAAGAACAGCATCTCATAAGAGTGGCTCACATTTCACATCATAGCTTGTTCAAATGTATCAGAGCATGCTCCTGTTTAATATTTGTTTGGGTTGTGTACTGACAGCTAATAATAACTTGCTCTGAATAAATCTGTCACTCAACAATAAGGGAGCACCTTGTTTTGAGCTCTGCAGCAGCAGCATACACATTTATGGCATGATTAAGAACACACACTGTGTTTTTATGCTAAGAGAATATTCAACTTTCTGCATTGATGTGTCCCCATTTTTGCAATCAGCTTGTTAGTTTCCTTCCTGTATAGGAGCCCTTCAGTCTTTTTTCAGCCGTACATAACAGTGTTGCTGGGATAATTGGAGTGGGACTAAACAAGTGAGGCCACCAGCCCAAATGACCGTGAAGCTCAAAAGAAGCCCTGCTGAGAGACTGATGAAACTTTCCTGTTTTGTAAAAGTCATGCCAGTCAAAAAGGACATGATACTGGGTGTACAAATGGAAATGCAGGGATCATTAGGCTCTTCTTAATGATGTCAGCCCTGTGGCATCCATTTCAGTTTGCGTAGCTCACAGACACACTCCCTCATTCTCAGGATTCACTGCTCTTTTGTCCACCTGCAATTAAACAAGAGCAGTCTGCAAGAATAACCCAAAGACAGTTAAAATCAACATACTTACTAAATTCAGATTTCAAACCGTTAAAATCAAAATTGATACTTGCTTTTAAATTTAAGCTCCATAGTTTGTGGCTCACTTTTTACTTATAGCCTCTGCTAATGATATAGCACTTTTAGGGGTCAACAAGCTGAGTATAAGCAGTGACAATATTGATCTTAATGGCTTTTGGCAGCGATCAATGGCTTCCCAGAAACAGCAAGTTCCTGCATGATACAACGGCTGACTTATGTTCCCCTCTTCGGCCTGAAGAGCTGGTAAAACTAAAAACAACTCAACATCCAACATTTACATAAGAAATTGTCAATTTAAAAGACATTCCATCTGATAGTGCTGAACACCACTGAGCTTAAGCTGTTTGCTTTGCAATATGCTTTTAACTTGCAATTATGTAGAAGCTGGAATAGTTTGAAGTTTCCCAAAAAGCCTCTGGCCAACGTGACAGTGATTTAAAGTTCCTGGGGTCTTGCCTATTGTTTTCTGGGAAACAGAAAGGAAATGAAGAAACACTAAGATCTGAATTGATAGCATTATTTATTTTATTTTTTTTAGGCCATACAACACACTCCATGTCTCACACTGGCAGAAAGGTATTTGGAATTCAGACAGTGTTGGCCATAACTACTTTTTATTCCAAACAAGACCCAATGGAATTGGTCTGGGTGGCGGCTTCTCTAAACATTCTCTACAGAGATAAACGCGAGTTGCCAGTGCTGGTTTGCATGTCTTTTTGCGTGCAAATACTTGTTTGTATACAAAACAATAGCTCCGCTCCAAATATGAAAGACACAGCACATTGAATCTGATGTTGAAACATGGAAGTGCTGTCACAAAGAGCAGCGGACAGGACAAGAGCAGCCAGTCAAGCCTCACTGCGGCACACACTGTTGACAGCTATGTTGATTCATACTGGCTTTTAGGTCAAGAGGAAAAACATGCGCTGCAATATTGCCACTGAGGCATCATGACGGCAATATGAAGAATAGTCCAATTTGGCCTGGAAGACTTAGTGTGTCTTATTGGATTCCATTTGAGCTGATTAATGTGGTGGTTCCATCCCTAGCGCACACGGTCATAGCTGCTCCATTCAAGACGTAATTGTGTTTTTCACAGTTGCTGTTAATTAAGATTGTAAAATTCATGGCATTACTTGTGGGATGGGTTAAAAAGCTTACTTGCTGTAATCAATTAGATGATAAATAATGAATCAAATCCTTTCTATTATCATTGTAGCCGGGAGATATTACATTATTTAGCATCCTCACCTTTTTCCCAGAGGAATTTGAGTAACAGCTCAGGTAAGTGATGGCTTAGCATCTTCAGCCCAGTAGCCACAATCCGCACATTCACACACGTGTACACTCACAAAGACGCTTGTTTATCTCGCACAGCAGTAATCGATCCTTTCCTTCATATTTACAGTAACACAATTAGCTAATGGAGTCTTTGTAGGCGAGTGGAGATTTGGAAGCACTCCCTTTGGAGCTGATGATTGGGAAGGATGAATGGCTGTAAGGGCTTGGCTAGCTGCTCCTGGCTCTTCCTCACCGCAGAGAGCCCCTTCCTGACTTAAATGTATCATTACGGCTGCAGTGCATGTCCTTTTGCTCGCTGTGTGGGTAATGGGGCCAGTCTCTGGGCGCTGTCCTTTGCCCGTCAATCAAAAGGGTGGGCCCAGGCACCGGCTTCTGCAATGCAATGATGATACGGTATCGCAACAGCAAAAGATGATATTGAATTTGTTCTAGTCATGACTTGCAGCAGTTGTTCTGCACTTAAACTGCATTTCACTTGATCATGTTATTCCCTTTTTCTTCTGAGGTCTGGCAGAAGCTTAGTGATAGCATGACAAGGCTACTTCCCTAGTGCGCTCTTTATTCATTCATCAGATATCAAATGCATTGGAATTAAAATTTTAACACAGCTTTTTGCTTCCTTTGGCTACCCAGAGTTTAACATCTGTATTTTGACTAAAGTAAATGATCTTGCTTCAGTATATGCTTAAAACATTTCAGTTGGTCAAATAGTGTATAAATTAAAATAAGTCTACCAGGTTTTTTGAAACTGTTGGTATTCTCAATGCTCCAAATGTTGGTAGTTTTTTATTGCAGTTACATGTAAGTAGAAGTATCCTAATTATAACCCTAGTCCAAGAGTAACACCAGAGCTTTAAATGGTTTTAGGAGTTGCATCTGTTGGAGTAACTCACCAACAGAATTCATGTCATTGTTGGACCATATGGTATGAACTTGGTTGCTTGACAGTCAGACAGTGGGACAGAGTAACACATGTAAATACATATGAAAAGACTATCAATGTTTAGAGCCTCAGGTGCTGCTGACTACCCTTTTGCTGGTTTGAGAAAGCCAGTCTACATTGGCTTATGATGCCTTTGTGTGTTCTTGGAAGGTGCAATAAGGAAAGTATTTTGTGACTTTGTTGTGTTCATGTGCTTTTGACTGATAAAGTCAGAATGTTGCAGTTGCTATTTATTACTTAACAATTACAGAGTAAATTATCTGAGGTTACTAGCTTTAAATAAAAATGTGATAACTCAAACCAAAACAGTCCAGTTCAGTTAGCTGTTGTAATCAAGCTATGAGCGTAGTCAGACAAAGCTCTGCACGTAAACATAGTCATTCAATTACCAGCATTTAGCTCTGTTCACTGCAGTAAAGCCACATAGAGCTGTGACTGTAGCTCTAGGCTGTAGTTTAATCTGCTCTAGCTGTTTCTTTTCTTTCTGTGCTATTACTTTTATCTGGCTAAAAGCATTACTCCATGTCCCACCAAACTGAATGCATGGCTTACTCTTTTCTCAACTCTCGTTGTGTGCTCTCAGAATGGCTGCTACACAAAGTGAGATGGCTCTGGGATAAGGGAGTCCGCTCACAAACTCCACCTCAGGTGGTTACGCTTGACTGTGCGTTTGAAGGAAGAGGGGCAGCGGGCAGAGTGTCCCCCCGGGCCTATGGGACTATGTGTTCACAGCACATCTTTGGCTGAGGGAGTGCATATATCTTACTGTTAGGTGAGACAATCCATTATCCAAGCCTCTCTCTTCTCTTTCAGGCATTTAGAGATGCACTCAAGAGACCACCAATCAAAACATGTGCCTTTATGAACTTTATAGACTATGTGTAAACATGAACAAAGACATGGATAAAGTCACCATGCCATACATCATGTTGCAATAGTTCATTATATATATATATGTATGAGTGTGTGTATGTACAAACATACATAATTTAAAGTTGTGTATCTGGAGAAATAAAGCACTGCATAAAGCCTGCGTTACAACACTTAACTACTATTATAACTACTATTAATTAAATTTGACACATAGTCTTTAAGTCCATAAATACAAATAGCGGTGTAACGATGTATTAATAGCGGTGTAAGTTAATATATAAATGTATTAATTTTTTTTTCTACAATACAACTATATTGATACACTTTACCTTGTATCGAATCGTATCGTTTTCTTGATAGTGTATGTCCATATAAATGTAAAACAATCGATAATATCGGAAAATGTCAATATCAGAAATTTGCATGTTAAAATAAAGCCAGAAACATCTTTTTGGATGATTTGTTTGTGTTTTTATTTAAATAAAATGTTATATTTGGTATAGCTCATACTTTTCTTCAGTCTCTGTCTGCTGGACATAATTAAGCTCAGCCAGGCTCTGTATTTAGAGTATACTTTTATGATTTTTGGGAAAAAGTTTCTGTATCGATTGTATCAATATGAAGCTGTTAAATCGTATGGAATCGTATTGTTCTAAATTAGCCAATATCCTTTTTGAATCGGATCGAAAAAATTCTAATTGATATGCATCATATTGTTGCAAAAATGTATCATTACCCCCCTAACACTAAATAATACTTTTTTTTTCTCTCAAGCATTCCATTTGAAAACAAAAATAACAAAAAAACTTTGTCATATAATATATATTATTTGGGATATAATAATAATAATATAAAAAGGCAGTTGTGACCCTTAAAACTATTTTGATATTCTTATAGTCAATCTTTCTTTCTTCCAAAATTTCTTATTGTGTTTAAAAATGATCTCATATTCCTTGGTGGATTGTGATATTCAAAGAACCTCTCTGGAGCTTCTTTTTTTTCCACGAAAGTCTCTTCTTGTCCCGTTACTAGAAATGATTTATCGGCCCAGCTCTTTTATCTGCTAATATGAATCTCATTGGTATTTTTGTCACTCCTGTTATCTGTTCCAGGCCTGCAGTCCATTGGGATAAGATTAAAGAAAGGACTTTTTACAGCAATTTTCTATGATTGATTGCTCTCAGGCGTGTGGCACTTACCATTCCAACTGTGAATTTATCCACTTGATTTGATTCTCGGCACGACACACTTTTAATACTCACAATCCCATGGTGCACTGGGTGACTTAGTGAGGACCAAGCCTTGCTGGCCACCGTTTGACTGATGGCTTACCGCTGCTGATGTCAGCTCATACATTCAATATTGTTCTCATGGTGGTCCATTTGAAGTCACAGAAGCTAGTTAGTTTGGGCTGGACTGCTCAGTGCTCATCTTTTATTGTGAGCAAAGAATGTCTTCCTCGGGAAAAACAAACCCTCCAAACTCAATCCTGGGTTGTTGCTTTTTTGTTTTGTTTTTACAACTGAGTCTCCCAAAAGTACACGCTTATCCATTCTTATATCAGTGACAAGGCCTGGCTTCATGCTCTACTGCCTGGTGAATCTGTGTGGTCACGTTTTATTCCCCTTAGACTGAAGTGTACACTATACATGTTCTGTATAATAATCTCCAGCAAGTCTTAACATGAGGGGCATTAGATGTGAAGGACATAACATAGGCTGCAGATTGTATTCAGAAAAACAGAACAATGAATTTGTATAACTATTGAAGTGGGGCTAAGTAGAATTCCTGTATAGAATAATGTTTTATTGTACAGTATGTCCTCAGCAGGCACTTGTTTATAAATTAAACTTCCAATGTTATCTTTTTTGTTGTCTACTGTAGCAGCTCTATCCAGGGTTTTATAAGCTTTGGTACATTGCTCTACATATAATCTATCCAAGGTATGACTACTGCGATGATGAAAGCATCTGATTGGCAGGCTTATAAGAGGATGTCTTGACAATAGTGGTAGGCACATGTCAAGTGCCATACAAAGTAATAAAAAATGAAGACATATTTAATTTGTGTTCCAATAACATTAAGGTAACTTGGCAGATGGTATGTTACAAAAATGTACAGAATGGCTTCAAAGAATAATAAGCTAACAATTTGAATACCTGGAAGTGATTGGATGAATCACCTGAATATAACCACTTTTTATCCAATCAGAGGAGTGCCATCTTTAGTATCAGGTCAGGTGATTTTTGGTAGAAGTTACATATTGTTAACAGCAGTGACTGTGTCAGTATCACTGCTTGTTTCTTAAATGTGTCTTTCTCACCAATGGATGATTCCCTTCATCCTGTTTCTTCAATTGGGTGTAGAAACTTGGCATACCAAGTTAAGGTAGATGATACAATGAGCCATTCATTATTGAAACCCATTTTTTCTTGAATCTTCCTTTCCATAGCTGCTGAGATTGGTGTTATTTGTGAAATCAATTTCAACATACTCTGCCTTATCATGGTTATGCACAGGTGAAGATGAATGCTGCCTTCACAAAAAGGATTTCCCCCGCTTTAGGACAGTGAACCCATCACTATGGGCTGGTTAGAAATAGGAGTGAAGTAAAGTAAAGTAAAGTGAATTATTTCAGTCAATAGTGATGAGGAGTTTGACATATGGGTTAATTTATTGTACATGTCAGCTTAGACCTACTGTATTGGCCCTGCTTGCAAAAGCAGAGGTGTAGATTGAGCATTAACGGCTCAAAGCCATGAACTGGTATTTGCTGGAAAAGTAGCGCAATTTTCATCTTTGCAGGAAGATATTTTATCATCGCCAAACAGGAGCCAGTTAGTAGATGTCATGTTAAATGTGCTCCAAATGAATAAAGGCTTAATGTGTGAGGTCTCAGATTTGGGCACATACATGTACTGTAGACTGACAGGGCTATATATAAACTGCATGCACATTCAGTCAAGCACCCACATGCCAAGATGGCAGTAAAAATTGTGTTTGTCTGCCATATTGCATATTTTAGAGCTTTACATGCTGTGTGCATTTGTGCATCTCATTCACACCTGTCCCCCTTTTACGGTATATGCAGTTTCATTTAATTTATTTCGATCTCCATTAGCTGTAACTAAGCACAGCTACTCTTCCTGGAGTCAATCCCAACATGCTACTCACACAATACATTATCACAACAGACTCACACAATGATCACAACACAAAAAGAAGACTAAAAAACAAACAATGCAAAAACATACAAACAAAAAAACAATTACCAGTTAATTCTGATGTCAGGTATTATGTAATCTGCAGCTTGCTATCTCACTAATAGTAACAAATAAACCATAAAAGTACTTTGTGAAATGGGGGTTCTCCAATCATCTTAGTGAGGAATTATTACGATATTGCATGTGTCTTTTTGTCTTTACTGCGGCCTCTAAATAATGTCCATATCTATAATAGCGACACGCATGTTACTTAAATGTAGGTTTTCACAGATTCAGTCATGTATATGTTAAGGCAAATCTCGAGATAGCACAGGTCCCAAAACAATCTAAGTTACCTTCATTATGATATCATTTGGTATTCATTTGTAGGACATAACACACAAAGGATATTATTATTTTTGACTGCTTATACACCTAACAATGTACTTTGCATTGCAATCAAACTTTTTATTATCAAAACATTTAACAACATAAAAAAATTTCTATTTAGTAGCCAGGTGACAAAAATGACATGCTCTGTCGTTTCATTACTAAAATGTGTCAGCTGACCTGAATGTTTGGACCTGCAGTACATGAAATGAAGCCAAGACTTTCTCTTGCTCAAATCCTTTATCAAATAACCATTTTTAAGCTTCTTAAAAAAATAAATTTAGAAATTGCAAATTATCTATATTATCCTTAACTACAGGTTGTTCTTGATCATAGTATTCTGCTTCTCTGCACCTGCAGCCCCACACACAAACATTGCCATAAACATTAGCTTACCTGTTGCCATGAGCTTGAGATTGAAGTTGGCAGGTGCCAGTCAAAGAGTCCCATTAAGATGCAAATAGTGAAGTGCCTATATGCAGAGAAAGCAGTTTGACTTGGCAGAAGCTGGGTCAGAGCTAAACTTGGATTTTCCCAAACATTTAAAATCAGTAAACAGTGTGCACCATTCCTCAGCAAACACTTTTACTTCAATTACCTGTTAGTGCACTGCCAAGCTGGATAAGTGTTTCTTCTTCTGTTGCTTTAAATGGACCATTTGTTTGTGGTTTCAGTAAAGCCATCATGACAGTGCTCAATTACATAATTACTGTGGAGAAACCCATTATTTCTTTTGCCAATTATCAGAATAGTAACTCCTATTTCAAAGGGCTTCTAAATCTATGTACTAATTACAAGCTGCATAGGAAAAGTTCAAACTCAAACCTCTTATTGAAGCTTATAGGCTACCTGTATCCATGGCAACCTGGAAGGCAGAGTGGTGCGTGAGATAAAGGGGGAAACAGACTATATTTGTTTTGATGTCTCCACATTGCATTTGGGGAGTTGAAAGTGTCTACCATGATGCACTGGGAGAGCTCAGTGCTACAACCCACTTCAGTTTCTCTTTTACGCTGTGACATTTCATAAAACATCAGACTTTACAAACCAGGATACATCGGCTTCATCTCCTCCACCTCATTTGCGTTCAAATGCTGGAAAGTCTTTGATACACTGCCTTTGTTTTGTTTATTCTGCTGAAATTAAAACCCTCAGAGTAAAATGTATTCATCACATTTTCTACAATATATGGATATAGGGATTAGCTTTCTAGTACATGTATTCTGCTAAGAGACACCATTCACAAAAATAATAATGATAATAAAGAGATGTTTGGTGGCTGCTGTAATTGTTATTTGTAGCCAATACCACTAAGAAACGGCACAATGTAAGTTAAGGTGAGCAGTTTAGAGAAATTGTCTTTGTATGATAAATTCCTTGATCTTACTTTTCTATATATTAGCATTATAAGATAATGAACATAAGAGACTAAAAGGCTCTATACTAACAGACCCTTATCAGCAGTGTCTTTGCTTTCTGTTGGTCTAGTGAACAAAAGCATGTTGTTTTGGGTTGCAACTAAATTATTACAAATAAAATTGCATCCAAAGTTTTATTTTTCAGAGATCCCTGGCTAATTGACTTATCAGTAGCTCTCCTGGTCACCCATCACATGGCATGACATTAATTTTGAAAAGCAGATGTACAAAGGTTTGCCAGTGTTTGTCAGTCCTCACCAGTGTCGCCTAATGATCAAAAGTCAGGCTCCAAATTAAAAGTGAAATGTATGACTATCCCTCCGACATGATCTTTTTATTAACGTGTAATTATATCCCAAGAGCCGGCAGGAAATCTCCCAGCTGTTCCACTCGGCTTCATCCCGCTTCCTCCTACATCATTGCCTCAAAGTGAATCCGGGCCGTGTCAATTCTCCCAGGCCAATTCCGATACTGTTTCTGCTTCCCTTGAGCTCATTTGCCACCAATTCCTCTTCCATCTTCCAAACTGTTTTTGCAGGATGGTATCAGTCCAATTCCACATGGCACCACATTTCATTACGTTCAAGAATTGAACACATGGTGACCTTGGCCCGACGTTTGGTCAAGGTTTCTCTTCTCCCTGCCCTGGAAAAGATTTTTATTTTTTTTTAACAGCCATCTGGTCTAAACTGCACAATCACTGCTCTTATAATGATATCAATCAGAGCCAATCAGAGTGCCCCCCTTTGAAGTTGCATGCTAATTTGGGCCTTCATTAGAACTTCATCTTATGAAGATTTTGTCGCCAGCTCCGTGATTGCATTGATCAAGTTAACCTGCGTTGTATCTCAGTAGGGGGACATGTCTTGATTTGCTTGTTGCGAGAAAATGCCCTCATAACTTCAGAGTGAATAAGTCGGCTAAAAGCGGCTAGGGCAAGCGGTGACTGGGCAGAGTGCCAGTATATAGTTGGACTGGGAAGTGCTTTCTTTCAGTGCCAAACCATGTTCTGGCAGCATTCATATTCACAACTTCGGCCCATGGAGCGCGGACACTGACTGGCATTCACTAGAGGTATTACACCGAAGGGAGGAAAGCTCTCTTATGGTTTGCCAGGTTCCAAACTTTTAACCATGCCCTTATTCTTCTTCAGTACATGCTACAGACTGTGGAGGTCTTTCTAGTAATAGTCACTGGCTTGTTCACTTTCTGTAGTTCCATATGATTCAGCATTTTAAAAGGCAGAACAAATGGATGCCGATAAAGATAAGTTGTGTGTAGATATATGCAGAATAAAGACAAGCTAGAATGAGGCAATTTAAAAAAATATATATATTACTAAAAATCTGAGAAACAAAACAAAGCACAAACCGTAAATACTGTTTCTATTGAAGATAAGCTGGCGGAAGATAGCTTGAGATTTCAAACGTGGTCTGGGCATTGTGCTGAAATTTTATGTCTAGCTAAAAACATTGATTGTCATTTCTATCTTGGATTGTGTCACAGGAGTTTGTTGTAGGCACATTAAAATACTAATGAAAAGCCTGTGTTTTGGTCAGTAGTATTGTAATTAGTTGCTTTATACAATTCTTAAAAAGGGCATGACGAAACTGAACTCTATTTGTGTTATTACAGCATTTCCATCTAGGCAACAGCATGCTTTCTTTTTAGTACATTTGAACTAATGTTTTATGGCCTCACCACGGACTTTTTATGCATAAAGGATCAGTTAAGTTGTTTGTGTGTTTGCTAATTGGGCTGTTTGAGGCAATGGCATCTTTCAGTGGTGTGAGGAGTCATACTGAGGGGAAAACAATGAAGAGGGAAAACAGAGCAGAGCTGTGGTGAGACAGTTTACAGCTGCCAAACAGGTAGCTGCCCTCACAATGACACATCTGGCTCCTCCAACTGGGTGCACTCAGAAGCTGCCAACTACCATCGTGCCGGCTCTTTCTTTCTCACTTGTGGTGCTGCAAAAACAGGTGACTTCTTCTCACAGGCCGAAATGATGTTGAGTGTCCTTTGTGAATATTCATGCAGCAGGAGTGACAGACTACTCTCCCTGAAGGAGCCAGAGCTCTGCACTTGTCACCAGTGTGGACAAAGAAGGTCCCTATAGCCCTCTGAAATTAATAAGAGTTGACCTGCAGCCTGCTCTCTCAGCCATAGTGGACTTATTCAGGCTGACAGAACCTGTGACTTGTCCCAACTAAGTCCTGACCGGGACGGGACATTGGCAAATGGCAGTCTGCATGAAGTGCTTTCTACATTATTCTGGACCTGGTTTGGAAAAGTGACTCAAAGATAGCATGATAACATTGACAAAATATTGACATGTCCTGAAAAGTTACAAACACTCTCTGCTTAATGTCTTTTTTCTATTTGGACTTTGTACAACTTACATTTTACTTTTACCGTGTGTTTTTCCTCAGTTTTTCCCAGTCCAAAGACATTGAACAGTACAGTAAAGTCGGTTGGTCTAAAAAAAATGCCATGGCATTAATGGTTTTCTCTGCTAATAAAGGCTCAAAAACAGCCTATTGAAAACAGCTCTGCAGGATATTACATTTGACTACGAAGAGAGAAAAAAATACACAATTTTTCTCTATAAGAGATATTTTAAGTTATTAAAGACATTTTAATATTTATGAACCTGTTCCAGATGACCCTTGTGAATGATTCCTTCTTTGTGTGCTCTCCTCTAATCACAGCCTTGCCATCCCTCATGCAGCTCGTCTGTGGTGGAAAGACAAATATGTGATGAGCTGGGCCTAAAGCTGATTGTTTTCTACGCATCACTAAATAATATTTAAACATCTGACTCCCAACTTGGGGCCAAGCACTGATGCAAATAACAGCCCTGCCAGTTAAAGGTGACAAAGTCAGCCAACAACACAGCTCATATTCTGACACTTTGTGTTATAAGCTTTTGTGGCTCTTCGATTGGCAGCCTCCTGATGCGATGAACAGCTGTCTGTTAGCACAGTTGATAGCCATAGAGTTGTTTGGCCTTACTGTTGCACATCAGGGTCATCCTCCTCACAATGACTCTTAATGTGCACATTTTGACACTGAGCTGAGTAATGCTTCGGTTGCTGGGTTCCTTATGAATGGGCACTGGCTGGTGAGGTGTAGTCTTTCTGTTTCTATTCTTGCAAGGAGAGAAATTCAGATTAGTCTTAGCCCCAATATAATTTTACTTTTAAAATGCACGTTTTAGCCTGTCTGGGCTGCTGGTAATTTGTCTTCCTATGACAGTTAGAGCTTTGATAGTGGCTCAGAGTAAAATAACTTGAAGACCAGTGTTCAGATTAATATTTATGCACTCAAACTCTTAAAGACCCAGCATGTAAACTTTGCATGTAAAAATACCAAAGTCCACTCAATGGCTGAAATAACGTTTAGTCCAAATAATCCTTCTAGGTAAATGTACTACAACTTAATGAACAACTTAGTTTACTTGATGTGATGTCCTAGACTGAAGTGCTTGATATGCATTACAATTTAATTTCGCACAATTTAAACGCAAACTATGACTACTTTTAATTTTTCCTTCTCAGTTTTTTTTCACAAACCCTCAATTGAGCACATTCCATTTTTTGGGTCGGAGTTTGGTTAGAGCAGTAGCATTTAATCAGCATCAACAGACTCTAGCCCATGCAATAACTCTGAGCTTTGACATTTGTGGCAAGACAGGGCCCCTTGGATGACCCCGGGATCTTGTGCATGGATGGGGGTGAGGAAGTTTAGACTCTATTACTCACAATCTTGTAAAAACCCTCAGTGCAGTATCTTAAGCCTGAAGATATCCCAGCTCTCGTGATAGGTCAAGACTTCGAGCGCTCCTCTCATGTTGAAGGGTGTCAGAGTGATTTGTTGATATTTATTTGGTTAGTCTTGCCCGAAGCCGTCATCCGTAGCTGCTACATTGTCCTCTCCTCTACATATTTGTTGACCCTCCATTTTGGTTCCAAGTCTGACATCTAAATGCAGTGCAAGTCTCTCTTTCTACAAAATCAACAATGTCCTGAGGAAAGTCTGGACTGGGCTGTATTGGAATTGGCAGGAGGAATGGCTTAGGGCCAGCGGGTAGTGTTTCACCACAGCTAATCTCAGGTGGAAAAATCACAAGTCTGGAGCCCTCAAGCATGGCTCTGGTCGGTATTGCCTCGGTGGGCACACACTCAAACAGTTCTTACCAGCTCTTCCAAAAACTGTTATTTTCTGATACGGTCAGACTTCACGTTTTGGATTGGAGCTTATTGTTGGAAGGGTGCAGTGACAAGAAAGGTGGGATGCTGCAATATGTGACAGGAATGGAAGAGAGGTGTGCTTTATGGATATGAAACATAATCGATTTTAACATTTAGCTGATATGAACGACCTTTCTGTCAGGATCAGACAAGGCTCCCAGTAGATATTTACTTTTCTCACACCCACTGCAAAGCGTACACACCTGGCTCTATTGGCAAGATTCTGATTTCCTGTCAATATAAACTGTTTTTTGTGATTGCTTTATGTTGCAGAATATTCCTGTCTTTTGTACTTTTCGTCTTATCGCAGAAGGTGCATGCTGTTATGAGTAGCGTATTCTGCAAAGGGAGGCATCACAGAAGGAAGCTGGGTTGAGACTGCTGTATGTGTCAATACAGGCAGATAAAGTGGCCTAGCACAATTTTGACAAGTTACTCTTTAATAATTATATTGCAGTTTAACAAATACATCTTCAGAAATAAACCAAGATGTACCTCTGTCATGTAGCAACATTTCTAGCTCAGCTTTGGTTCACATTAGCGAAGAGTGAAGCATTCCAGTACCACTTGTTGGTGAAAAGTGAATGGATATGGCAAGCCAAGCTGTGTTTTGACCAGTGGTTTTATGAATGCCATGTAGATTTATTAAAATATTTGGAATTTTTTTACTTTTTGCACTTCTAAATGGCAAAAAGCAATATGTTCACAAAAAGGCCATTCACAAAAAAGGACAGAATAAATAAGTTTGGTTGCCAACTAATGCTTTTTTTCAATCTGGGGAGCTGTATTTATTTATGCGAATTAGCCATGTGCTTTTTGTTTGCAGTTTGAAATAGCTGGACACAGCATTAAAAGACACTGTAGCTCATCTCTCCAATGTGCCCTGCATTGAGCACAAATAGTACTCAGGATTCAACATCAAATATATACTGTAGGTGAGAGGAATCATCAAGGCGCCACAGTGGTGCTTGTATCTGCTTTCACATTGATGGAAAATGACCAATCCCAAAAACAACTGTCCTCTTCACTGTTGGGCTGTCCTGGGAATGGAGCTAATCTATGCCTTGTATTGACTGAGCAATGGCAGCAGGATGGATGCCACCCCCCAGTGAGAAAATGAGTGGAATCACAGTTTTTTCCACCCAGCTGACACCCAAGACAGATGGAGCTAGCAAACACTGCAGCACAGCCCCAGCCGAAACCATAGCAACAACGTGCACAAGGCAACAGGAAGACTGCCAGGCCAATTGTAGACAAGAGCACACTGCCATCTAAGTAGGTCCCTGAGCTAGACTGGAAGTGGGGGATAGACTACAGTACTGAAAGAGTCAAGAGGATCCATTATAATGCTTTGGGTCGATTGGGAAGAATACATCTGCTCCATACCCTGAGGGTAAACTGATTGGTTCCAACATCCAGCATTTTAGATGGCACACAAAATGGGATCTTCCTCTGTTGTGCTGTTAATCAGGAGCTTACTGAAGCCCACAGGAATCTTTATTGTTTTTAGAGCTTGCATAAAACACATTGCTTGACTCGCTGCTTGTCTAAAATCTCAAATCACTGCATTTTGGCTCATAGTTTTTAGTCACTTAGCTTTTTGGAGCATCTTAGGTTTGCAACAGCACCCCGAACAATCTCATTCAAGGACAGTCTAGTACACTTGATCTCAGGCTGTGCTACATCCCACTCAGTGTATCACCTCCCTGACCAAAAACATCTCACAAAATAAGACTTTAAAGTGATTTTTTTCTGCCTCATGGATAAAGATGAAATTCTGTTGAGACCAATACGCTAAGGCATTTTTTTATCTTTGTTTTATTTTTTTAGCCTATTTTATACAGTACCTGTAAACACATCTCATCACAGTATACCTGCATTTTTATATTGACATTACAGCATGCATGCACAACTAGTTGGTCTACATTCATACTGAAGCTTTATTAAGATGTTTAACATGTTCACCTAAGAATCAAATTATTGTGTAACACTCTGCATTTACACTTTTTTTCTGCAAGTATCAATTTATTGCTAACAACTTTACAAAAACTGCAACAAGTCAGACTTCACAAAGGTAACGTAGTGGTACTTGAAAACAAGAAAATTTGAAAAATGCATGCCTAATGGCTGCACCTTCCAAGGACCATCACATACTTTGGTATATTAGCTTTATTTTAATTTGAGAGACCAAAACAACTAACAAACAAGTTAGCCCGCTGAGTGACATCAGACCGACCACCCAACCTTAGCTTATCTAAATCATATGTAACACTAGTCCATTACATTGCATTATCCAGGTCTTACTCCAACTAAAATGATTTTGATAAACTGCCATTTCAAAAGTTCAATGTTTAGTTGCAGTTTGAATAGAAGACATGACTCAAGTTTCTTTACCTCCATGTAACCACATTGAGAGATACATTGAAAAAATGTATATGGCTAAACGTGTAGTCAGTTGTCCACCTGTGTAAAAGCTCAGTGCAGTGCTCAGTGGAAAGCCCCCTCTGTGCCTTACCTCCCTACCTGCACTACAAGCCTGTGAAGAAGGATGGTGTGTGCTAATGTAAATGTCAGGAGATATTTCTTCATCCCAGATGTTGAGGATAATTGAAATAAAGCTGCCGCACATCCACTAGAACATGTCATTTTCTTATTAGATTGCAGGTCTAATTGCAGGACAGTCAAGCTGATGGTGACCTTAGCGTTACCTTATATTCTTCAAACTAGACCTGGCTGTCACATTCAGTGACACTCACTGCTTATTATAGAGGAGCACTTCATTTATCTCTGCACAAAACAGCCACTGCAATACCTTCATCATAATTTCCAGCTTTAAGAGTGTGCAAGAGATAAAAGTATAAAAGGTATAATTATATGGGACCATTTCAGTAACTTTCACTGAGGTTACACTATTGCTATAACCTCATTTTTGTCTGTCTAAATTCAGTTTGACCCTGTAATCTTTTTCTCTGAATTTGTATTAGCACTTGCTGATGAAATGCTTGTCATTATAGTGAAAACGCTACTGTCTTCTCCCTTACCCTTTTGAGGAACTTGTGAAATTGACTTTCCGGATCGTCTCAATGAAAAGCAGTGAAATTTTCTGGTTATCTACCGTATGCAGCCTGTGTGTTAAGCTGACTTTCCTTTTTTCCACACACTCCATGGGGGCTTGGTGATAATGTAGGCTATTCTTTATAAAAAAGGGAGGATAGATTACATAGAGTTTTTGTTACTCAGGGCTACAACTTTGCACCAAAGACATCACACTTTAGAAGTGCAACGGAATTAAATTGCTCAATCTTCTGCTCAGTTTGAGATGCATGACAGCATGTCTCTGGCTTCCCAAGTGCACACATCAACTTACCTTTCACACAAATCTAGACACTTTTCTTAAATGTGAGTCAAAGTAACAATGCTACAGTGCAATGAAGTTTGTAACAGTTTCACATTTTTTGTAACCACTGTATATTATGAACATTTGAAATCAATGAAAAAAATCAATGCCAGCTATTTAGCATTTCATTGACTACTGATATTTTAAAAATCTATTTTATTTTGCTTTCCACATTTGTAAAGATGCTGAGGATACACAGTTGTGATTCCCATGAACACATAATGAAAGAAGAGAGTGAGATTATGTTGTCTATCAATATGTGCAACTAAGTGTCAGCCCTGCAATTATTCAGCTATTGTCAGAGTCAACAAAAAAGTGATAGAACGTGAATGAAGTAAAGACTCTAGCCATATGGAGGATTTAACATGCAGACAAAAGATGCAGGATATCCAAATGCCCCCTTTACCCTCTTTAGTGCTGTGCACTTGAATATCTATAATTCAGCAACTGAACATACAGCAGACTTTGTTACAATGCCAGGGTGCTTGGTTTGTGTCCCATCCACCGCCAGGTTTAGTTTGACCAAATACATGATAAAAGCATTATAAGTTTTGAGTTGTGGAATCACCTCTTCTATCCCAGTTCATCAAGACATTTGCAGCAAACATCTGTCCTCTGTAGCTCGCTCTCATTCACACCAGTCGTCGCCCACATGTGTGACATCACAGCCCCCATATCCTTCTCTGAGTCAGTCTTTGATGAGCCCGGCTTTGAAGCTCAGCTCTGCCACAAGCCCACTCCTCTCACTTTTCTTTCTCCTCGCAAACAGCTGCCTCGTTGCTCTGGCCCAGACCACACAGATAACCCAAATCTGATCTCCTCATCCTGCCTTGGCTTTCTCGAGATGCAGCCTCTCTCCCAAAGCGGCCGTGACTGCTTTATCTTCCACACTTTATCCTCAGCCCTTTGCCGCTTTGTGTTTGTCCAATCTCATTACCACTCCCATGCAATCAGCCTGCCTCTTTCACATGGCTCATGTTTATCTTTTCTCCAGGAAAAAAAGGAAACAGTGGATATGTGCAGGATGCTATTGTTGAGCTTTCAAAGTTTCTTTTCTTTGGGAATAGTGAATCATTTTTTACAAAGGTAATTTCAAGATGTGCGGAGTCCTCACCTTTTGATTTCGCAGTTTATTC
Organism: Bostrychus sinensis; assembly: GCA_020698575.1. Classification (NCBI taxonomy): domain Eukaryota; kingdom Metazoa; phylum Chordata; class Actinopteri; order Gobiiformes; family Eleotridae; genus Bostrychus; species Bostrychus sinensis. Next base: position 28,673,228 of record CM036247.1, on the reverse strand, counting down.
TATGCATTATTCAAAACTATTTGCTTTAGACAATACAGCTGGGCTATCTGCAAATGTTTTTATTCAGCATTTCCTACAGTATATTCAAACTATTCTGTAATTCTATTTTAAACAAGAACTTTGACCAGTGATTATTGCTCTCAACTGGTTTGCTGACTAAAAAAAGCACCAAAGGAGATGATGATAATAGCTTTATTTCTGACATGTGAAAAGTTTTTTGAGATGGACCCTCATGAGCTATGTTACTAAGAGAAATCTGTCCTCTGCATTTAACCCATAGATAAGCTAAATAACCTGTCAGGAGCAGTGGGCAGCCGCTGAGCAGCCAGTGACCCTCTATTGACCATAATGAGCCAGTATCTTGGTCATGAGTACTAACTAGAAGATTAGCTTCCAAGTCCATGTTTTTCAATGTTGTGTTTGTTATTGCTATTTTTGATCACTGCACAATTGAAACAGTCATCAGTTTTGTGATGCCCTGGTGTCCAGCCGTCACTGTGTCCCAGCAAATCTTGCTCAAATCATTTACTTTTCCCTCAGTGGAATAATGCTTGCTACAAAATATATATATATATATATATATATATCATGGCTGGTCTGTATACATTCCCTGACTTTCAGCATATTTAGACTTTTGGATTTGACATTATAGTTGATCTTTAAGTGGCTGACAGTTACACTTGCACTGTAAAGATTGCAAATGTAATTGAATGAAATTTAAGCAGAAATAAACCAGGAAGTATGTGCTAAAAGTCAAAAACTATCGCCCACATTTTCTGTGAACTCTTTTGACATTTCCATGTAACTGACAGCCCAAGACAGTTCGGTCTCCTCCACTTTAACAAGATCTTGGAGATTTTGCCGTGGTTTCTTGGGGAGTATTTTTCTGTGGCTACCTGTTAGCTTCGTTGTATGGCCTGCGAGAGTCAGCACCCTAATGAGAAGTGGACCTGACATCTCCTCTACTCTGTCCCCTCTGCCCCCACTGGCTCCTGCTCGTCTTTGCAGTAATGATGGCACATACCAGGCAAATTGTAGGCTGAATTATTGATGGCTCGCTGGATCAGTCCAGTTGTCAGTCACTGTGACAAAGGCTGGTGTTTAGGACACACGTAAGCAAATATAGTCTTGCTTTTTGACAGACCTTTACTTTTTCCTGGTTCGTAAACGCGTTTGGAAGGATGTCTGGTCATCTTTTTTACTCACTATAGTTTTTTTCTGTCTCATACCAAGCTGTTAGTTGCATAAGATTTAAGATTAAAGATTGGTCCTCACCCATGATGTGGAAATGCACGATGTATGTCTGTTTGAGATTATTGAAATGTATGCACAAGCATCTGGCATAAAGTTAGGTTATACCATAATTAAGATTTCTCATGAAGTGATGACCGATGCATGCAGGCATGCATAATTGAATTAGAGAATGAAAAAAATAAAAACTTCAGGGTTAAAAAAAATCAGGGGAGTACTGTGTCCCCAACCCAATAATCACAATGGTACACCAGTTTGTTTGTGTAAACTGATTCAATTTAAGTTTCCTACAGAAGAAAATGCAAAAAACAGCATGGTCTGCATAGTCATCTCATTTACAACATTCAGAAAAGACACAGGTTTTGAGATGGTCATATTATAACCCTGTATCAAGTATAAGAAACTGTTAAAGAGGCAAGAAATTTGTTAAAAACTGTAGCTGTGTGACAAGGAAGACTTGTCTTTTTCCTGTGGAGTGCATTGGAGAAGCATTTTGGCATAAGGTCCAATTACTGTATACCAAAACTATTATTTCTCATGGAGTGGTGACAAGTGGGTACATGCAAAATTGTCACACATGCTAATTTATTTCTATATAGTAGTCTTAAATGAAAAGTTCATATTTCCCCCAAAAATCTGAGGCGTACAGTGCCCCTTGGTGGCTGTCTTACAAATTGGAAATATAAAACAGCAGATTCATTCCAGTTATGGTGAGTATTATTCACAATAAAGCAGCATATTCTGTATGGTTGACATTCATAATTATCTTTTATGGATATGTATGGTTGTATATGAACAAGTGTGCCAAAAAATACCATAGTAATTAGGGTGCAAGAAGAGATGATAATTACATCACTGTATGAAGGGAAACCTCACAGCCATAGTGACTGCTTCAGTATTAGAGTAGTGAGAGATCATTTCTATAAGCTAGGTTTATAGGTCAGAAGGAGGGGCTGAGGAAGGTGGGCGGGTGCAACTTGACAGAAGAACACTTAATCCCATAAATATTGCTAAGCAGTAATGTAGACTTATTCCGAGCTGCTGTTTTCCAGTGGGTGCTTGGTCGAGGAGCTGCCACATGTTTGTTCTGCAATTTGGGCTTTGGTGGGCACTCGCATTTTACTGCAGCATTTGTTTTCTGAAAAGTCCTCATATCTAATTTATGGGATGTGCTTTACCATGTTCGCCTGCGCGCTCCCAGGCAAAGCTGAGCTGCATAAATTATGTAGAGTACTTTCTCCGTTCCCAACATCAGGACAAGCAGCTGATGTGGAGATACAGTGCCGCTTGTGCACAAGACATCCATGTCACTCTGCCTGCTTCATCAAGCAGGTGGAAACATGTTGTAGCATTACATTAATGATTAGGGATGGCACATTTTAGAAGATCTTTATATCTAAAATAATTTACTAGCCCATCAGTTTTTGGAAAAAATGGAGGAGCGAGCATTACCCACATAAATTAATAAGACGACTAATGCACTGCAAGTCTGTAATGTTAGTGCCTGGGTGGTGGACATTTGCAAATGGTTCAATATTTAGCCATTTTATTTAAAAGCGAGAATATTCTATTAGTAAATTTTTATGTTGCTGCACAAGTGATTACAGAACCTAAACCTTGGCAGACCACAATAGTTTGTCTGTGCAGGCTCAGATTAGCAAAAGCCAAAAGTCTTACTTTAATAAGTAATCGCTACTCCCTGAATAAACTTTCTTTGTTTGCTTGGCACTCTGTCAAAATGAATGAAAATAACTGGAATAAAGTTGTCACTTTAGTTCTCAGATACTCAGAATTCCGAATTCCGAATCAGAATTCAGAGACAAAATGTAATGTAATGCTACTTACCGTCATCTCATTGTGAATATTTAACGCTTGCTCCATGGCAGTGATGTTAAACTCCTAACTCTCCAATGAACCTTGATTAAATACTGGTTCCGCGACCTGTGGACTCTTCTGCTTGACTTACCAGCAGCACCAGTGGTTTGTAAAATGAAGAACAAAATCAATGTGCAAGAAAGGTTTACCTCCTGTAACTCCTGCTGAGACAGATGATTGAAACTGAAGCATTTTGTTTAGAACAGTTACTGTCTGCATGTAAGATATCACCACACTCAAATGTTAATATTACTAAAAATCTTTAAAATAACTATTGTTTGAACTTAGCAGAGCAATACATCATATCAAGCGCTACTGACTCGTAGATTTCCCTGTTGACCAATGTACAAAAGACCTTTAGCGTTTGAAATATCTAATTGTGTTTCAGTGCAAAAAAAAAAAAAAAAATCACACACATTTGCGATAAGTTGTTAGAATAAGATTTGTTAACTGTCATACAAATGGATGCAGATTCAAAAGCTTAATGCAATTGGATGGATTGGAAATGCAATCATCAATCAGAAATGAATGGCACACATTTGCATTTTTACTGCATACAAACAAAATGAGTATAGAGGTAGATGTTTTTAGAGACCTATGTGTGACCTTGCCTTATAACATTTTCAATAGCATTACCCACCATTCTAGAAAGAGAAAGTACTGTTAGAAAGTGTGTGGGAGGTAGAGGTGACGCCAGAAGAATTTAGTTTGCAGACTTAGCTTTTATAACACAGCAAAAATAAATGTCTTTTGTCAGCAATATCAGATTTAGTCATTGCATTTGAAGCTCGGGGACCTGTGCTGACAATAGACAGTTCACAGGGAGATGCAGCTCTGTAGCTCTGGACCAGAGTTAAGCCTGGCCTCTGCTTTGGTCTCTTAGCTAGAGGACGGCATCAAAAACCAGGAGGTATTCTCTGATACCAGTCTTCAAACCTGCAGACACTGTGTGGGTTTCATCAAATTTCTGCTTATGTTTTGTCTGCTGTGTGCTAGTCTACAGAGGAGATGATGGCAGATGTAAAACGATGGGCATTTTCTTGCATTATATGACTATATTTTCCCTCAGAACAGGTGACAGTTGCGGCACTAAGTGTGAGGAATCTGTGCAGTTAGAGAAGCCGCTTGCTAAAACACATCAGCAACCTGCCACACTGCCACAACTTTACTGCCAAGTCACTTATTCTCCGTGCTTATCACCTGTCCAATAAAAGCGGAGAATGTGTCCTTAATGTTTGGCAGCCTGACTCTTTACTTTACTGAAAGCCATGAATTAGACTGCCATTTGCCGAGATGGGCAGAGATTTGTTTTGTAGCTTTTGTCTTTTATTTTTACAGAATAAGTGAAGATTGCGTCGATATGAAAGACCGCCTGTAGTTCCCTTTGTAATGAGAGAAATGTTGTCTTGGTAAACAGGAGTGGCAGATAGAGAATACTTTTCTATTCTGGACACTGACATTGTTTGCCGTGGCAGAGATGCAGCATGTCTGATATGTGTCTTGGGCACTTGAGAGCAGAGAGAAAAGCCATTTGTGTCCAGATTTCTTTCAGTGAAATCTCAAGTGTGTGGAAGAAAGTGGCCCTCTGTCTGTCATATCTGATTACAGTTGAGTTTTACGCCATTTTGATCCAGATAAGAAAGTTTAAATGTATATTTGGGAATAGCTGTTTCACCCAATAGTTTTTAGATTCATTTTTGAAAAAGACCTAAGATGTCATCTACACCTTGCATTTATCGCTGGTGGGTTGGGAGTCTGGACACAAAACTTATCCGTGTGTTGACTGTTCACGAGAGAAAAACTGCAGAAAAATTGTTTATTTTTATATATTATGAGATAAGATTTTAAAGATTTTAAAACCTAAATATCTAAAAAGTAGGACCCAACAAAATGGTAAGGGAAAATTTTGGTCTGAGAATCACTGTTGTATGGCTTATTATGAAGAGTTTCTTAAATGAAAATGTTCAGTATATACCCAAGGCTTTGGCCAATCACATCCTTACATAGAAACGGGTTTTGAGTCAGGATTGGTCCCATTGGCTGCTTGGTCCTCTTACTATCGCAATGGCCTTTCCAGTACTGGCTAATAAATAAAGGAAAATTGGAAACCAGATAACCATTATATTCACAATGTTTAAGGCAGAAACAAGGATTACACAAACTAACAGCTATGGTAGGCTCTAATTAAGTAACAGCAAGGTTGCTATGTTCTAAGTATTGTGGTAAGGACCATGACAGAAGGATGTTTTTTGGTAATTCATCTTAAAGAACCACCATGCACACCAGTTTCTTGAAAGCGCTGACAACTTTGCATTATTAAATGGAAGGGTGGGTAGTTCAAGCACACAAAGTGTAATTACAAAGCACTTCAATAATGAACTCACTCACGTGCTGGTGGAGGCTTGGAGTGGGGCACGGAAGCCCAACGGCATGTCACTGAAGACAGATTTACCAGCACGGCCCTTCATTTAGCTGCTGTGTGCTTACAGTAAATCACCAACAGATGCCAGCCAAGGGGCTTTGTGGTCATTAATCAAGTCATTTATAAACAAGCAAACAAGAATGAGTGATGTAATCCGCTGGCACTGTGACTTACTGTACCAGTGGTTGGATTCAGTACTCACACCAAAACTCTTAAGAAAAGCCTTGTTATGACTGGAACAGGTCAGGTCAGTAACACTGCACTTTGTTGATTGATGGTTGATTAATCAAAAATGAGAAGCAAAAAGGAAAACTCTAAAAGGCAAGGTTTTCTAAAATAAATATTTTGTTTTTAAGTGGTAAGGTTTCTCATGGATCTTAAAAACATTGCATAAGCTGTCTACATAGTAATAAACATCCATAACCTATGGAAATGATTAGTGAATTTTCATTTTTTGGTTAGTGGAAACTTTTGCAGCTTTCTGAATTTAAAGTTTAGAATAAACTACAAAAAACCTTTTATTGTGGCAGTCTAACCCCAGCTTCTGGCATTCCTAAATTTACTGTCGCACTTACTTAATGAATGGCAGTGCCAGTTTTGAAAATTTGCTTTGGATAAAATTTGAATCTCATGTCGAAACACACTTTGAGTGACACTTGCTTAAGTAGTAGAGGCGGCTCTCCTGCACACAGCACAGTGGAAATCCAAGTATCTCTGTGCCATACAAACATGCAGGGGAAATGTGGTAATAATATTCTGCATTGAATGCACAAAAGCAAGAGTAGTGCCTGGCTGTGTGTGTGTGTAGACTTTGAACTGTGCGTGTGGCTGGTGGGCATGCAGTCCACTCAGCAGCAGTTGTGGTAGTAAAAAGAAGAGATGAGACCAGGCAGAGGGTCATTAGTGCTCTCTTTGATAAACTCAAGAGCCCAGGGACACACACTGAATGTAACACAGAGGCTGCTTCTAACTTTCTAACTTTAATTTTTTACAACTAGTAAATATGATTGCACCAATAACTAGTTATTATTCATCTAATCCAGTTGCTACTCAATTCTCAATTTAATTTGTAAACATACATATTGGACCATCCCAACTGAACTGGTGCCAACCACTGCACCTGCTGTAGACACTCAGTTTGTCCCGTCCACCAAAGTTCATCAAGGTCATCATTATGGAGTTATATAAATCATTAAGTAGTGGAAATGTACAACCCATGATGTAATGTAGGTAGCCTGTGACATGGCCATGTTATGTTCCCCTTTATTCTGATGTCATCACCATTTAACCACACCCACTAAATTGCATCCCCTAGTGGCAATTACACGAAGCTACAATCAAGGACCAAATTAAACTCTATCCCTCTTTGTGTGTTTTATCTTACCTACAGTGAGGCCCAGTGTGTTTCCCTCACAGTTACAAAGTCACACATTTCTCAAAGAATGCATGAAGATGAACACATTACATTATCATGACTTTATAAACACTCACAGCACTGAAGTTTTTTACTATAATGGATATATATAGATTATATGAAGCTTGATTATACGTATAATAATAAAATGTGAATAACATACATAGATTACTCAAAGCTTGACTGTACCTTTAATACTTAGCATAAACCATAAGAAAACCAACCCTTGGTGTTACCAGTTTTCCAATGCCCTGTAAAAACAGTTATAGCTTATTAACTCATTAACCTCTACAATACCATTAGTTTAGCATGAGATGAGAATTTAAAGACTTTGACCATGTAGCTCTTATAGCTTTTCAGTTGTCACACTCACCATTTGCTAATTGTTAAGCTGAGCTAATGTTCTTTACCCAGGCACTCACATTACATTTAATTATGTTTTTGTTTGTTTGTTTGTTTGTTTTTTGTTTTTGTTTTTTATGGGTATTATCTATAGAATGTACATTGCTGTCTGCAGCCAGTAGTGATACTGGCTTGAATTAAAGGCCAGTTATAGAAGTTGATTTGCAGTGAATTGTAATGAAGAATCATGTCCAACTTGTGGCCCTATTTGCATGGTGGGAAGTATTTTGCATATAAAGCAGGTATCGTCTGTCAGCTACCAGAAGAATATGTTTATGTTGCACTGGCTCTGATGAATGATGTCCTTTGCCACTGTTGCGTTCTACAGCTTGTGATCAGTGATTTATTCAATCATTTATGAAGTTACTTGTTTACTCACTGATTCCACCAGGACTTCTTCTTGGCATTGAGGCAATGCGTGATCCAGGATCTTTGTAAAGACATCAAATAGCGGCAAAGGTCCCCTGTATAACATTCATCAATGATTCATGCAAAGGCTCACGGGAAGGTTCTAGAAGGACTACTACAACCTACTGGTTGTGAAATGGACTGAGGGTGTTGGCTTGTGTATGTGCATTTGCTTTACAGTGTAGAGTATTTAAGTACAATTATGTAAATTATCTTTAGGACAGCAGCCAAGTCTGTATTGTTTTAGAGCAAGGTATAATTGCACACATTTATCTTCACCATAATATGAAAAATGTAGTAATATCAGCAAGTACTTACAATAGATTTATTCTCTTTAAGGTATCATTGTTTAATATATACAGAAATATTCAACAGTACACATATAGTCAAATGTTTCATACATTTACTTAACATTGCTATGCAAACTGTGACTGGCAAGTTGATTATCATAACAGTTGGTAAATTTCTTTCAGACTTTTGTAATTTGTATGTACCGTTTTTGTTGATACTGCAATGACAGCACATTTTGCTATATTCTGCAGCTCTACCGGTGATAAAAATTGGTGTGCAAAACCTGGTCTAAGTCAATAGATGGCGAAAAATCTATAATGCCCAACTTATAAATTCTACTTGACAGTGTATGCAGATTGCAACACTGATGATCTGATTTTTTTCCAGCAAATAATATACTGTATACCATAATCATCAGCTCACCAAAACAATAAATAATACTCTACTTTTCCTTGTTCATGCTGAGTCACGGCTCTCACAACTGGCCCTATTCTCCAGCCGCTCTTGTCTAGACACACACTCTGTTCTCAGGCCCACTGTCTGTCTCTCCTCTCACCTCTAAGTCCCCTGGGCGTTCTGTCCTTATGAATCCTCCTCTTCCTCTCACCTCTTGCCCCCTCACCGCTATCCTTTCATCTCACCACACCGCTCTCTTTGTCATCATTTCAATATCTTACTTCGCTGCCAGACATTGTACCCACTGGCTAATAGAGATTTGGTGACTGATACTCTCGCTCATAAGAAGTTGCATTAACTTTTGTCTTAGCCTGGCCTGCAGAGATAGAAAGGAAGTGGGGTTTTAAATGGACCGCCGGAGATGACATCGATGAGATTGCTTTTAATCCGGCTTGAGATATAGTAGTGGGTCTTGTGTTTCTTGTAATTAGCTTTAAAGGGCAGACTGTGGGGAAATGTTGCCAAGTTTCGATCCCTTGTCTGTCGCTATGATATTTTAAGCATTGTATAAAGCATTGCTAATTGCCTATGTGTGTTTTCTCCATAGGTGTTCAGGAGTAAAGTTATGGAGTTAGGAGAGAAGCTGTTGCCAGCATTCAACACACCGACAGGAATTCCCAGAGGAGTCATCAACCTGGGGAGGTGAGTCTCAGAGCCAGCCTTCAACCTCCAAGTGTCCTTTGCCTCACAAACGATGATATCGAGTCAGGCGGTTGGCAGCTATTAATCACTACATTGGAACATGTTCACAGTGGCAACTACTATAAGGTTCATGCGGAGTTGATAATGATCGGCCAAATAAAAAATATCAGGACATACCTCGTACACTGCCAGGACTGGCCGAACATCCCAATTCTTTTTCTTTTAGCAAAATAGTCTGGACTATGGCGATATGAGTTGGATTTCCAGGAGGCAGAGCAAAACTGGACATAGATTTTACAATTTCTGAATCCAATTTGCCATTACATACTGTACAACAAACCAGAAAGCAAGGGGCAGTCCATATTTGCAGAATAAACTGAAGCAGAGCCAAGTCAAAATATATTAATTAAAATATAATGATATAATGTAATTCAGTGGTTCCCAAAGTGGGGTCCGGGGCCCCCTCAGGGTCTGCGGAGATACTGCAGGGGGGCCCCCAGAGGCTGTCTAAGTTAGGTACATAAAAATAAATTGAGTTTGAAATTAATTACTTGATTATTATACTTGTTTAAAAACATGACTTTAAAACAATTTTTAGCCAACAGTCAGTGGTTTTTGGAAAGTTTTTGATTGAAATTTATGGAGAAAAACATTTTTTTTTTGTTTTATGAATGGAGGGAAGTTCTACATTTGGGGGTCCACGTGTGGTTTTCAGAAATTTAAGGTAGTGTAATTAATATGAGAAATACAGCATTGTATAAAGATTATATGGTAATTCATTGTCATTTTTTATATAAATCCAAAAATATAGTTGTAGCAATGAATTTTTGTATTGTACAGCCTCTGGGAATCTGTTTTTAATCTTGGCTGTTGCCGCATTGAGTGTAGGGGTGTGAACAGTGCCCATGTGCTGGATGGGATGGACCCTTAATGATGGTAGTGTACCCTCCACCAGACACGAATAGAAGGCTGAGATTAAGAACCCGCTTCAGCCTCCTCAAAAAGTACAGGTGTTGGTGTGGGCTTTTTTATTATGGCAGTTGTGTTGGCAATCAATGTGAAGTCATTTGTCACTATGTAATTTATTACCAACTTATTTTAAAGAGGTGAAAGAAGTAGAAGATTCTTATATGGATTAAAATTAAAATCACCACAGATCTGAACTTTACATATTGCTGCTCAAGAGCACCCCAGGATCTGACCTTTGACCCCTAAAATGCAGAGTCAGCAGAAACATATTTTACTTTTAAATGTCTGTAAAAAGACGTTTCAGTATTGTGGTCAACATCACAATATGTAACAACAGGATGTAATGAAAATTGTGTAACCAAAAAAAGTTTTGTGGGTTGTGTGCATTCACAAACCGCATTCAAAATCATCAGTTAGAACATACTGAACAGCAATTACTACACTTTCTCTGCTTCCAAAGTAAGATAAGCGGTGATATACATCTCAATATTCTACACAAGTATGCTGTGTAATGGGTGTCATTAATATTGTCTGGATCACATTTAAGTGCATCCGTTTGAGGTTTCTGAGTCGTGCTGTTGGTTTGTTGTAATAGTCTCCCGAGGCGACTCATTTAGTCAGCTACACCTGCCAAATTAAAATCTCAGTTCTGAAAAGTGCTGTTAAGTTATTAGAGGCAGTCTGGAACGACAATAAACTTTAACAACTCTTGCAGGCAGACACTTAAAAGAAGTAAAAGTTGATCAGTAATTTGTACGTGTCGCTTTGGGGATTGTCAAAAAGTGTCAGTTTCTTTCTGTATATAACTGTCACTTATCCTCACAACATTGTAGAGACTTTGAAAGTTTTACACTCTCTTTTTATTGACTTTGGAGCAGCTGCAGGCTTTGTAATTGCAATGACTCCCTGAGAAGAATTAATCTGTGTTCATAAAAGCTTTTGCAAAATCATATGAATAATATTTGCATTTTTAATTTTAATCTTTTCCAAACAATTACCTTTCTTATCTCATATCTTTGCTGATTTTGGACGCTTTAGTTACACAGCACAACTTTAGTAGTTTTTTTTTTTTTTTTTTTTTTTTTTTTTTTTTCACTGAGTCATCTGTTTACAATGAGATTTGAGGACAAGCTGTTTTGTTTTATCAACAAATTAATAGAAATCCATCTCTTAGAGCTACATTACCTGAAAAGACCAAACAGCATTTTTGGGAGGCTGTTTTCTAGTCTGATTTAGAATAATCTGGGCCATTACTTTTTTGGTAAGTTTATCATTAAAATCATTAACATGTTAATACTTTTTGGGTGATTTTTAGTAGTGTTATGTCAGTCTCCAGAACTTAGACTTTGACCCTAGACTTTCACAAATATTTTATCAGAATTTTTTAAATAGCTGATTTGTGTGTGGCTCAAATATAATCTCTCCTGACCCACTTTTGAGCTCTGACCCAGTGTTTGGGGACTACATATGCTGAAACAAGTTTCAGTGAGTGAGTGTTTCAAAATCAAGTACTTATTTCTACACACGCATGTTGCTGGTACATGCTGAACCTTATTGTATATTAATAAAAAATATTTATCTGCGCCTTTCCAATACCCAAGGACTCAAGTGAGGAAAACTGATAATGAAGCCCAAAATAAATCTTTAGAAAAATGCATACATGCTTATTAATAACACAGAAAAAAAAGGCTTAGCAAATAAGGAGTGACTGACTGAACGTGATATCAGTGACTAACATACAGCTCTCAGCTCACTTTCACCTCCACTCTGCCTAGACACAGTGTGTCATCCATAATCACCAAGAGGAAAGGCAACCACCCACACATGTCCTGCCGGAGTCCATATAGAACCATGCTATATCAAATTACTACACCTTCAAAGCCCGCATTCAGAATAAACCTTTCCAATCTCATCATCTTAGACGATACTGCCTGGCACCTTCGTTATCCAACTGCTACCAATTAACCAGGCAGCCAAGCCCGACAGCTGCTGACAGATTTAATTACCTTATTTTACACTTGGTTCCGACCGCATCGCTTACATGGTGGTGTGGTGCAGATGGTCAGAAGAAACCAGGCTGCCCTCAGTGTGGTCATGATGAGTGTGTATGGAGTGAGGCAGAAATGCAAAAAAAAAAAAAAGCAATCTTATCCACGCTATATGCAAACAACAGTTTACCAAGCGACATATGCAAGGAGTAGCAGAACATAAGCGAACGGTCTCAAGGGAGTACACTTCTGCTGCACAGGCTGTGTCTCAGAAAAAATAAAATTGTGTGGGATCTTTTTCTGCTATAAGTGATGGAACTGACAATTTCCAGGAACTCGTGCTCTTTATGAAGTGTTATTACAGGTAAGTGAGTGTAGAATGCAGTTAGCTGCAGGTTACCTGTGGTATATTAGTCATAGTCATGTCAATGTCACAATAGGATCAGATATAAAAACTATTATTATTCAGGCAGTGGGCAAACCTACAACTGAGCGTATTAGTTATGAGTACATCAAGAGTACTTTAGTCTTCATTCCTCATTCAGATTTCAGTGGATTGTAGATTCATTCCATTAGAAAGGCGCTATATAAATCTAAGGCATTAGTATTATTAAAAACAGGTCTTCAATGTTGGAATATGAAAACCGGGAACTTGAGCATTGTTTATTGTGTAATTCCTGAAGGTAGAGTGATAAGCACTTTCTTATACTGCACAGCAACACACTATACACAAATAGATGCAAAATATAAAAAATTAGACTACTAAGACGTAGGCTTTATAATCATTGTTTGGTTAGCAGCACAAATTAATACCTGCTGAGAAAGTGGGGTTTTCCAGTGCTATGTTTGTAGGAAAGACCAGAAAAGACTTCCTCAACAAGCAACTTTGCCTAAAAAATAACGCTGGTTGCCTGGAAACAATCCAGCGATAGTTTTGAGGTAGGAATGTAGTGTGACTAACCATATACAAATCTACATGTCAGTGAATGTTGCAGAGCCTTGTGCAGCAATACCATCGACATCCCAGTCTTACCGAACACAAAGTAGCAGGTGGAGGACTGTCCCAGTCTGCTTGCTTTGAACACAGCTCCCCAATGAAACCTGCACTAAATTAATTGAATTAGATAGACACAGGTTTTATCTCCGCTCAAACAAGCAAAATGATTTTCAATTACATTCACCAAGACACTATTTTATTATCTTCAGGCATTCCCAGTTATTTTGAGTTTCTGACGCACAGCTAGCTCAATTTGCCGCAGCATTATGAACAAAAATTTAGTATTGATCCTGTTCATATTATTATTTTTTGGATAGCTGTGGCAGTGTGCAGTGGAGTGTTTGTTAAAGAGGGTGAAAAGATTAATGGAATGGTGCCAGTGTTGCCCATTACCAGATGCCAATGATGTGGATATAGTTGCTCTTAAACACTTCAGTACCCTTAGCCCCTTCTCCAAACAAACCCAGCACCCTGCACCTCTGCTTTGAATTGATTCTTCTCAGGGGAAGAATCCACTAGAGCTTCTAACGACGTCTCCCCTAAACTTTTAATGGACGCATTCATCAGACTGCCAAACTCTTTGATTCCCCCGGCAGCCACCTTCCACCCCTCCATAACATCTTACAAATTCACTTCAATTCATTATCGGATGTTTCAACTCCAGCAGCATCTATTAGAGGATATGTAAAGTCATTGTTGCTAGTGCATTCTGCCTCGACTAATCATAGACGCGCATTAGCGGCCCGGCTCTGAAATGACACATTAGTGAGAGTTCAATTTGCGCAGAGATATTACCCACGCTGGCTCGAGGAAACAGAAGGCACTGTCATGTGAGGCTGACCTTGTTCACAAACTTTCCTCACCACTGACAAACATGCCACATAAAGTTCCACATTCCTCTATATCCATGCTAATTAAGTGTCTTGATATGTGTAAATTATTAATTAAGCTACTTCTGCTTCCATTACCAAGTAGATAAAAAGTCAATTATTCACAAATTAGAGACAGACACAAGAGAGTATTTTGCCCATTACTGTGAAAGAAAGTTTATTATGTGCTTAGGCCTTTAAGATTTAAGCTGTTCAATTAATGGTGCATTCACACTAACTTTTAAACACATAACTTTTGGTACTTTTCATATAACATCCACATTACTATAAAGTTCTTCTAAGAGCACTGCAACATCCATATTAAAATGAACATTCCAGCAAAGCACTGTAGTTTGGATGAATATGACAAAAGTTATTTGATTGGATTGGACAGTCGGATTGTCACTGGGTCCCTTTTCTTCTAATTGATGGTTATAACACATTTCGGCTTTGAATTTAAGATGACTGCATGACATTAGAAACAGATACAAGCAACAGTAGCAATGACTTGCCTGACCTACTCATAGTCTTAGAGAAGTAAAACAGGTATGGATCTTTCACCAGTCAAGCCATCTTCCTCCAAAATGATCTTAGCCATAGTCATAGTTGTTTTATCTAAAATTTTGCTTTATGCAATGCTGTTTCTTCAATAGGTTGTCAGACTTTACAGATAACGTTTTTTATTTGTACTGCACCCTTTTTCCTGATTTGTTAAATAATCTACCCATTTGCATTCACTTTGTGTTCATTTGTGCCCCTGGAAATCAAACTTGAATCATAAAGGTCCAGGCTAATTCCTTAGAGGAGAAAAAGTACTCCTATCAACTCCTATCGAAAGTAATGCTATCGACTGATAGCATTTTTGTCCTTAAGCAAAAGCTGCCTTAAAGTTGAAATGCCTGAAATTAATCACTAATTGATGCAATACAATTTGCATTTAAACATTATTATCTTGATAGCTATTCAAAAGGGAAAGGCTAAAAATTACAGTAGCCTGCTACATAAGTAATGCAGTGTGAATTACTTTCTTTGACTTCGCAGCTGCAGGTTGTGCTGTTCAGAATGCAATGTACTTTATGACAACCTGAGAGAGAATCACTTGTGAGAAAAGCCGCAGAGACACTGAAGTGGCTATTATACTGGTTGGAGTTTACAAGTCATTCTGCTGCTTGCTGAATAGCACCACATTAGGTTGGCATTACCTGGAAAGTTTGAGCTAAACTCGCTCAAACTTCACATCGCTGCAGGGTGTACTTGAGATGATCTTTTTCTTGATGTGAAACACAATGACTGGGTGTGCATTGACTGCAGCTGGGAGACTGCTCAGAGGCTGATATTGACTGGCTAGACTCTTTCTTAACTTTCCAATATCACAAGGAAACTTTAAAACATCAAGTGCAACAAGGACAAAATAGTGTGGCTTAGTGTGTCATCTGTGCTGTTCAGTGGTACTAAGTGGTTTGGCTTTGCTCTGTGTTGCAGTGGAACCAGTTGGAGCTGGGGGTGGGCCTCAGCTGGGAGCAGTATTCTGGCAGAGTTTGGGACACTCCATCTCGAGTTCGTCCATCTGACTGAGCTGTCTGGCAATCCAATCTACACCGAGAAGGTTCGACAAATTCTCTCCACCTTCACTGCCAGACACTAAAAAGTTGTAAAATGAGTTGGATTGAGTTTTTTGACCTTAGATTGTAGAGTACAAGCCTAGAGCAAAATATGTAGTAGAAACTGAACTTGTCAAACTGTAACAGTGTGATGTCCTGTTTATATACTCAATAGGTCATGAATATCAGGAAACTGCTGAACAAGATTGAGAAACCCCACGGCCTCTATCCCAACTTCCTCAGTCCAGTCAGCGGCAACTGGGTCCAACGTAAGTATTTAATAATGTATTACTCAAAAACTTTTGTTTTGCTTCCAACCCTTCACAAGAACACTGCAAACTGCCTGCTTTTAGTTTATTTTAAAAAGTAAAACCGAATAAATTTCCTACAGCAAAATAGTTAAGTAACACATTAAAGCGCACCTCAAACTTCTCGCACACATGTTTCTCTCCCTGATTCTTCTTTCATTTTAGCTAAAATACACACTTTTCCACTGGGATTTTTTTAGGGCCAGTATAGGTTAGCTTGGTCAAGCATCTGCAAGGTATGAGGTTCAAATCCTAGCACAAAAAATGTTTTGAAGTCACAAGTCTGTGTACACTTTGTGCCGATCCCAAGCCTGGATAAATGGTGAGGGTTGGACATCTGGCATAAAAAATATTAACTTTGGCTGATTTAATGTTTACAGCCAAACTAGACTAACCGCCAATGAGAGCATCCCTTATGCAAATGCAGACGAGCATGCAAGCATTTGGTTGGTCAAAACTTGCTGGTATGGGTTCAACGGTCTGTTACAATCCTTGATAATGAAGCCTATGATACACTAATGATTCAAAAAAACCATGCAGTTCTACAATGTCCGATAGAAAGATGGTGTCTCAAAGCAGACTATTGAGTTTTATGTCTTATTTTACCTCTGTGGTTCCTTTACCCGACATCACATACGTAGACCTTGAGTCACCTCACGCATCACAGCACTTTGGTTTCTCTGTCATACTTCCACCCCACGGTCTACTTCCTTTCATTTTAATATCAAGCTCCAACTGTATGACTCCCATTGCTCTATTATTAAAATGATAATGAATTCAATTACTTCCGAAAATTGGATCTTTGTGATTTACCTGAAAGAGGGTGAAAAATGGCTCTAAGAAAACGCCGGTCTGAAAAGGCGGTAATCTGGGTGATTAGAGAGGCTAATTGTTGTGTGGGAACATGCAGAGAAGCTAAATAGTGTATATTTATCGGCACTAAGGGAATAGAAAGCCCTCCACAGCTCTCTCCCTCCCTCTCATGGGTGCCTGTGAAGGACAAACACAATGGCCCAGTGGTAACCTTGTGGAGGAGTCGGCAGAGCTGTGTGCAATACACGTCAGTGAAAAGACTTAACACACCTCCACCGCAATATCACATTTATGAGAGAGCAGGCATGAAAATCAAAAGATACTTGTTTTAATTCACTCTGTGGTGTGAAGTGTCTTATATAGCCGATGTACTGTATAAACAGGAGGGCTTTTAGAAAGGTATTTCATTACTGACAGCAGGGACACTTCACATGCAAGTGATTTGTGTTTAGGACTACTTTGATTATGTAAAGTCATGGGTGGAAAAAGTATTCAAAATTTGTGAACAAAAATGCTGTTACTTTAAAATAATATTGCTCAAATAAAGTAAAAATAGTCCACCAAATTGCATGCCAAGTAATGCAAAGTTTAATACTATTACCACCTTTACTATTACTACTACTTTTACTCACCTTGCTAATTCTTTACTCATGGTTCTTCTCTCCTCAGATCATGTCTCCATTGGTGGCCTTGGGGACAGTTTCTATGAGTATCTGATCAAGTCCTATCTGATGTCAGACAAGTTGGACGAGGATGCCAAGAGGATGTACTACAGTGCACTTGACGTATGAACATTTTGATCTTTCACTGACTACACACTGGCCACTGTGACAATAGGTTAGAAAAGAAAAAGAAAAAAAAAGGTTAGATATAATAAAATCAGAAATGGCATTATTTATGAACAAAACTTTGAACAACATTGTTCAAATATGAGAACAATATTGTTCAAAACACAAAAAGGTAACATGAAATAGTAATTGACAACCACAACATTTGACACCATTGAATCAACACTTAAAAGCAGGCTAGACTAATAGCCAGCAGTGGCATCCTTTATTCTAAAGCACAAGCAATCCAGTAGACCCAAAAGTTTACAAATACGAGATTGGCCAAAGTGTTCTGGTACAGGCTGAACATTCTGATCTGTTGAGTCCATGATAATGAATTATATGCTATATGTCTGCTTTTTTAAATAATTTTAATTACAATACACTATACAATACAAAAATGCACTCTGACCACTGTGATAGATCTCTGTTTGATAAAAAAAAAGTGAGTTATTTTCACAAGACTTTGATCCTACAAAGTATAAACAACATTGTTATAATATCACAGGCATATTTGGAGAATAGAGGATTGTTCAAAGCACAAAAAGGTAACATGAAAAAGTAATTGAAGAGAATAGGTAGTGCACTTTTAAGATTGAGACATTAGGCTTTTATACAAAATACTGTTGTGAGTCTCCCTGTATATGTACTACTGCAATTCAATATAATCTCTGTTTTCTGTCAAGCCATAATGGAGGTTTCTATCCGAGGCACCCATCATGACTCTATACCACATAAGAGTATTTGTGACAGAGAACCCCCAGTGGAGAGGGCTTTGGGACGAGGACACACAATTATATCAAGGCCAAGCTTCCTGGTACAGCATAATGTGATTAGAGCTGCAATTAGATGCTAACTGACTGCTGCATGTAAGCATATAGGAGTGCTTTACTGCCAGCTTAAATGCAATGCTTAAAATATATTTTCACATTCACAAAATATATAAAAAATATAGTGTTTTTTATTTTTAATGGGATAAAGTCAGACTAAAGTTGGTTCCCTTGGGCTACAATTACACTATCACATGCAATAAACTTAAGATGGCCATGGAGATTTCCACACTTCTCATCAGGTCAGGCCAGAGGCACAGCAGCTAATTACAGTTCCCTTTTCCCCTCGTGTCTTCATATTAAAATGGCTAAGGACCCCTATGCTATCAGATTCTACAGTGGCTATTTATACAGTGATCTTAGGTGACGGCAAAGCACAACTCATTAACTTTGGCATTCAAATAAAAGTACATTACTAATTAAAACACTGTGTTGAATGAGAGAACATTTTTCCAATTATACTTAGCTATGATTAGCACTAACAACCGCTAATTAGGAGGAAGCGCGTCAGTCTCAGCCCTCAAGAAAAATGTTGTTATAAGCTTTAGTTTTTTTTCCCTGTTAGTTTGGTTCTCTTTAGATGAAAGCTAAATGGTTGCAATTATTTATATTGTGGTCAAACATTTTAACCATATTGTAAACTCAACTTTATAGGTTTTTGAAGGATAAAATTCTCTCACCTTTGTCTTATAACTAATGCTGCATTGAGGTTTAAACGCTTGCCTGCCTTGGCTTTGGCCAGGCTGACCTTGGCCAAAGCTCTCAGTGGAGGATCACTTTAAACATAACCTTTGGGTCCTTGCTAATTTGTTTTTGACACACCATTATTAATTAGCTAATTATCCTTGGGTGAAATTATTTATTATATGTATCCTGATTCAATACTTTGCCCTTGTGTTGTGCAGGCTATCGAGGCTAACCTGGTGCAGAAGTCCCCGGGCGGCCTCACCTACATGGCCGAGTGGAGGGGAGGAATACTGGATCACAAGATGGGTCACCTGGCCTGCTTCTCCGGGGGCATGATTGCTATCGGAGCAGACGATGGACCACAGGAGAAGAGGCAGCACTATCTGGACCTGGCTGCAGAGATCACACACACCTGTCATGAGAGCTACACACGTTCAGGTAAGGCTACATCCACAACTTCTGCTGGCTTAGTGTCAAAGAAAGCTTCTATGAAGTTTAACCAATACTCTGATTAGCACTGGGGAGTCAGACGTTTCTTAATATAGCCGCATTGATAAATTATAAAACATATCAGTGTCTGTAACCATATTCTTGTTTCACCAAAGTAGACAAGACCCGCATGACAATGTAAGATATACTGTATCCTCACAGATCTTTAATAATTTGTGTGGCAGGCATATTGATGTCTGTCAAGGTTTACTGCCATCTACCCAATTCCATCCCATGGCCATTTAGTGGACACCAGTGGTACTGCAGCAAAAACTCAACTCGCTTGTAAGATTCATACACAATGAAGCTGTTGAGGGGCATTTTGTTAAAATATAAAATAAGTAAGTAAAAGACTACCATCTCTGCCCCCAATCAGTTGAATTAATATCTTTCTACTTTTTTACATCTACTAACAATACATAAAACTATTCTGGCATAACAATTACCTTACAAACATCACACAAACATCATATTGTGCTGCTCAGGACAATGTGCTGCTGCTGGTTCAAACTACGTTGTGGCAGAACTTATTGTAGATTTCACAACAAAGAGGTAGTTACTAATGTAAACATAGTGTTTTAATGATTGGATAAAACACATGGTCCTTCATCATTTGGTTCCTCCAAACATTGACTAGGTATTGATACCTGCCTCTGCAAATATTTTCAAAGGAAGCCCTCCCTAGATTTTGAGCCCTCCACATCTAGCAAATCCAGTTAACAAAAGTGACTTAGACTTTATTGTCATTCAGATATACAGCGGTTATAACACCATCAGAAATGGGTAGCTCACAGTATACTGCGTAGTTGCCAACACATCCTAAATCCATTATGGTCTGGACTCGAGTTAAAAGTCTGATTCAGTCTATAATATCATCTATAGCAGCTGACACTTTAACTCTAAGAAGTTATGAGGTGGAGACTGTACAGCACATCCAAGTGATGCCTTGACACTTGTTCACACCTTGTTCTCCTCACAAACTTCTGACTTTTTTAGCTCTGATGCAGTAATCTAGGATCACAGTGACCCATGACAGTCACTTATGTCATGTCCAGTCTTCGTTTTTCCCAGCATGTCAACTTCAGTGACAAAATGTTCCCTTGTTCCTAATGTATACCTCCCACTGACGGACACCAGTTACCTGTGAATGGCACTTTAACTGTGTGTAGTCATAATTTTAGAGCTCATTAATGTGGCTCCTAGACTTACACTAGCTGGAGATCATTAATATTAATTACTAAGATCATGCATAGTACATAGGAAGTTCATTAAAAAGTATTTAAAGTGCTGTGGTTAGTGAACTGGGGCATTACTGTATGCCACTCTGGTTCAAATGGGCTGTGGCAGTACACAGAGTGAGAAAATTAGGAGTGCAGGAGATGGTGAATTAACACTGCCTTAGGCATTTTCATTTTGCTGTGAATCAAAAGGAGAATCGTTCTTGGTGGCTTCACCTCCGCACACAGACGACAGGCCTAATAAGGAGCAGCAAGAAATTAAAGTTCTCGATTATTGTCTAACAATACTAACACCTCACAGCTGCAGGTAAGAGCCGCAGACACAGAGGTGATTAAAACCGATGATCACACACCTGTTCTAAGTCAGCAGCAATGAATAGAAAGTGTAGAGAATGATATACGGTGCAGAAGAGTAAACATTAGGATGAAAAGGGTAAGACTTCTGGCAAATTTGCTGAGGGTTTACCTTTGAAATTAGGTTACAAGACTCACAAGGGGATTCTGCTCAGAGACTCAAAAATCTGAAAAATATACAAGAAATAATATGTTAAACAGACCCAAAATCCTTTATTTCCTTGTTTGATCTCGTCCCTGGCATCTGTCCTGGCACTGAACATAATCCTCTGCTAATTTTAAGCTTTTTTGCCTCAATTGCTGTTAGGTGGGCTGTGAGAATTCATCCACAAGTGCTCGCTGGCCTCTTCAGAAAGCAAACCTCACATAACAGGTTCCCGGGAAACTTTTGATCTCCTTGCTCAAAAGCCTCCTGTGGATTTCTTTTACCAGCTTTCTCCTTTCTCGTTAAAGGGACAGGATGGTGCTTAACAAATCTTGGATTAGCTGTCTGAAGGAAAAGTGTGTGAGATGTGTGTGTTCTTGCCTGTGTGCAAAGTGGGTGCTGTTTAACTTTGTCTTAAATACCCACGCTTTAAAGATTCCCCTTCTGGTGTGCCTTTGGATCAAGTTCACAGATGACTCAGGAAATGGGATTTTCACGGGAGCAGCAGCAGGAGGAAAAGAGTCTTTGTTTCAGCTGCGGTTATAGCTCTTAATGCTTTGTTCTCTCTACACATTGTCAGATACAGCAAATTGAAAATGACAGCCACTGTTTGCGTTTAAAAGCCATATTC
Organism: Bostrychus sinensis; assembly: GCA_020698575.1. Classification (NCBI taxonomy): domain Eukaryota; kingdom Metazoa; phylum Chordata; class Actinopteri; order Gobiiformes; family Eleotridae; genus Bostrychus; species Bostrychus sinensis. Next base: position 28,651,321 of record CM036247.1, on the reverse strand, counting down.
TTTTTACCTACAACTATGCTTTGTAATGCAAATATCTAATCATGGCAAAAACAGTGCATTTAGACATACAGAAATATATAAGACAAACCTGACATTCAAACAGAGCTTAAGAATGGGAAAGAAAGGTGATGTAGGTGACCTTATATTTTGTTGTTTGTTGGTGCCACAAGCAGTATTTCGGAACCATCTGATTGTATTTGCATTTTTACATATACAAACCATCTCGCGCATAGAGAAATGCTCAAAAACTAGAGAAGCAATAATGACTCAAACAACCACTTTTTAGAACAAAGGTCTACAGAAGATCATCTCTGAACACCCAACAGACAGAACCATAAACAGAAGACCAAAGGAGCACCTGATGTGGCATCTGAATGTTGCAGCAGGAGCTGAGATGAACCATCAGACTAGCCTGCTGTTCCAGTCTTTTATTGTTAGGCCAATGCAAAAAGTTGATTTAAGTCACTTTTCTTCTTTATTTCGGTGTTCGGTTTGAACTTTGGCAGGTTTGTCCTGAACACATCTGCCTGCCAGAATACATCGACTTGTCATGTGAATTGTCAATTACATATTGGCATTTAGAGGTGAGTTCAGCAAGTGTATTTCCAAGGCCATTAGCCTCTCAGTCTCTGTGGTTTTTCTTTTCCACTGATTGGTGCTTTTGCCTTGACATGCCCTGTCTATCCTAAAATAACCTAAAATCCTCTATACTAATCACTCTGGAATTGCCTTAAAGCCCAAGTGATTGACTTGTTTTGACCAGTTCCCGATGAGGCCCTTTAAGTATATGCATTTTAACCACTGCCATTTACATTTGCATGAATTATTTAGAAACGGCAAGAGAATTCAAATGGAATCAGCTGGATGGCATCAGACCCTAAAACTGGAATTAATTTCAAACATTCATATAAGCACATATCCTAAAATATCCTTTTTAAATGATGTTATATCATCCACCGCATCATTTTGAGGCTGTACTATACATCTTAATTTAAAAAAAAAAAGATTTATTAATGGGGTGCACCATGCCAGAGTGGTTAGAAACTCTCTGGGTTAAGTGTACATGTCCTCACTGTGTTACTGAGGGTTCTCTCAGGGTGAGTTGGTGAATCTAAGTGTGAGCCTTGTAAACTGGCCTTTGTTCAGGATGTACTCCGCTCAAAGCCCATAGCTATTGTGATAGACTCCAGCCACTCAGACCTGTAAAAACAATAAGTACGAGAAGATAAATTTATTGTGATATGACATACCACTCTTTAGCTTCAATAAATAAACATGCTGAAATTGATGGGCATGTTTGTTTAGCAGTGATTTAAAATTCTTAATTCACAAAAAGAGTGTAGTCTAGCTTCAGCTTTGAATTTACATCCTGAGTCGTGAGAATACATTTGAGATTTACAGACTGTCCCTAAATTGTTGGTAGCAAATTAAAAAATGAATTCTCCTTTGTGAAAATAAACAATATATCTTGAACATAAAAAACATTGGCTCCTGGCAGATGAATTGCTTATTAAAATATAGTCCTGCTTTTAGAATAGCAAGTATAAGTTTTTAGAGGACACAGAATTCATCAAGTGACAATTTACTGTGAGTGGGCATAAACAAAAAGATGATGATTCTTCATCTACTAGTTTAATAATTGTGAACGTATTTCTGGAGTCAGTTGATTTCACTTTTCAGACCACTCTTCTCATAGTACTTCTATTTTGTGGCCCAACCTTTGCTTGTGCAGATACTTGAAACCCTCAGTGACCTCAAAGAACCCTCTCCCTCCCACCACCGGACAATTTCCCAGAAACATCAGCAGCGGAGTGGTTGGATAAAAGATGGAAACATTTGTACACACACACACGCACACTCACGGGCAGAGCGAAGCCTTCACAATCGTAAAGCATTCGAAGTGTGTTGCTAAATTTAAGATGTTGCTATGCCAATGCTCTGTTTCTGACCTCAGTAAGAATAGATCCTTTTGTGCCATATCATGAATAGAATCTTTCTGCTGCACACTTTAAATTGAGGATGAAATGTAATGGCAGTAAGAATAGAAAAGATATAGAAAGACCACCTGGACAATAGGTGGGTATTAAATAAAGCTATTGGCCTTTTGTGGACTTGGACTGGAATTGAATGGCAGTTGTTAAGACTATAAATGCTACATGTGTTTTATAAATGGCCTGTTGGAGAAAATAAAATGTAATGTTTTGCCTGTTTCTTTGTTATTGCTGTGTCCATCACCGCCAGGTACCAAACTGGGCCCAGAGGCGTTTCGGTTCGACAGTGGAGCTGAGGCCACGGCCACCAGACTTAGTGATAGATATTATATTCTGCGACCAGAAGTCATCGAGAGCTACATGTACATGTGGAGACTCACGCACGACCCCAAATACAGGGAATGGGGCTGGGAGGCTGTCCAGGTGAGACTAACACAAATATTTCAACACATCTATTAACCATTTAATGTATAAGCTGTCTGATCTGAACTTTTTAATAAACAACTCTACAACTATTTGTTTTTTAAAGGCTTATTGGTGTTTATTTCCTGTTTAAACCATTACTGTGTAGGTTAGGTTCCTTTAGTATACCTACTGAAGTACAAACATAGGACAAACTCTAATGGGACTGTTAACCCTCAGTAAATATCCAATATGTTTCATTTTGACGTACATGTATGGCAAATTAAAGAAAGATTCATATACTCTTGCGATGGTGGTGCATCCTGCCACTCAAATGTGGATTAATGTTGAGCCAATCACACAAAAGAAGCAAACATGTAGTTGACAAAAACTGTCACTGGCATTACTGTGTGTGCCTTCAGTAAATGGGTAGAGAATATTAGCAAGTGCTGGTTCAGTGCTCAGATGTGCTGGACCATTTCTAACTTTGTGGGGGCCCTATGCAAGATGCTATCCCCTAGTTGAATGGAGAGATTCCTAATCCCTTCTGATCCAATGACCTCCCACAATACTGTTTTTGTGTTACACTTGACAAGCAAAATAGGTACAGTCATGATAATCTCTTGCATTCAAATTAAACATCTTAAATTAAGCCACCCGAGCAAGGTAACTGATAAAAATGATAATACAAGGAGAACACCAGTTCACTCAGAGCAATAGTGCACTTCCACAATAGTTCAAAATGATCAACAATAGGCCTAATATTTACTAAATAACTTGTGTTATCTAAAGCAGTAGCACACTTCTAACCTTCATAACTCAATCATAAATAGCCTTAATACTAACATAATTTGAGGAGGCACATACTGAGAATATATTTAAAACAATGACATAGCAGACATATGCACAACAGCAATTCTTCTCATTCAGCCTTGGGCCCCCTAGTGGCTTGAGGGGCCCTATGCACGTGCACTTGCATATTGCTGGAAATAGTGGTATTTCTTATTATCTAAGTAGCACAACTTCCTAATAGCTCAATTGTTAAAACTCATACTTAAGTAGGCCTGACTGACCAGTGCCCTATGTCACTGCACAGTATGTACAATGTAATAGTTGTGTTATCAAAAAATGGCTGTGGTGTAAGCACAGCTGCCACATGTTCAAATGTATAGTATAGTAATAAATATAGTAATATATTAATTGGTAAGAAATCAACATGAAAGGCTTGACATTCAACAACCCCTGAGCTGTAAAATTGTGTTTTCTTCCCCATTTGACGTGGAGAGTTTTAATGCCACAGATCAAGCAAGAAACAAAATTATTTTTTTTTTGTCCCTCTTCAAAATGTTTTTAGTCTTTTCCAGTGACAGTCAATTCAAGGCACAGACATAAATTGGTTTTTAATACATATAAACACAAGAGCAATGCTTCTGGCTGCTATGGCAAAGTCAGTTATTTGATCCTCTAGTCTGAGTGCAGGGGAAGGATATAGTTATATGACAAAGTTGACCTTGAGAGATTTATAAATATAGGCTTACCTTCAGCCCAATACAACAATTAGCCTCTACACGTTCCATAGATATCAGGTGGCATTATACATTTGCTGCAGATTGACCAGCTCTGCTCAGTCTCAGAGCCCTATTATTAGCCCTCTTATTAATGTGGCACCCGACCTGACTTTAGCTTAGCAATCAAGCCAGTGCACCTAGCAGAGTGAGAGATCAGGCTGACAAGTTTGACGTGCCTGTAATTATAAAGCACAAAGGTTGAAAGAGGTGCAAGCTCACTGCTCTACGTGAACATCAAGCTCTAACACGCCGGGGTCTTTGTTAATTAATGCGTATAAGCCAGCCCTTTGTAGCAGGGCTAATAATGTGCTAATCCGCTTGGCTAGCCCAGACACTCTGCATTAGCCCTTGTCAGATTTAGTGTTGCAGGGGTCTAAACTGTGTAGCCAGCCAAAGTACCTACAACATTCAGTGTACACAGACTTAAAGTCTTCTTCTCACATTGAATACAAATAGATTTTTTGTGAAGGCCAGAGGCAAATCTCTAACTAGTTTGGGAGAGATAATAAACAAAAAATGTTTGATAGCTGAGGTGGACACAACATATGCCACCAGAAAACATTGGTTTTCTTACATTAATTCAGCAGAAATCTTGAAAAAAATCTTGTTTCTCTGGGTCAATATGCAACTACTCAATACAAAGATAGATTTGTACTGACCCAGTTAAACACCAAAAAATGACCATAAAATATACATTGCAACTACTACTTGCTACTACTATTACCTCTATTTCTACTAATATTACTACTACTACAAACTTTGGATAAATGAAACCTGTGACCTTCTTGTTGTGAGGCAAACGTGCTACCCACCGTCCCATTATGGACAGAAAATACCTTTTGGTCATTACATAGGTAACAGTCATAATTTAAAGTAATTTTTCAAGTAATATAGTTTAGAAAATCTGCCCAAGGTATAACTTAAAAACTTATCTAGATATGTGTAACCTCTGAAATATTTACTCATAATTGTTTAAAATTATTGCCATATAATATGCATGGTGGCCATGTCAATCTGAGAGGCCATTTAAACAGTGCATGCTCTGTCCTCTGTTGTCCTGTCAGGCCCTGGAGCAGCACTGCAGAGTGGATTCTGGCTTCTCGGGCATCAGAGATGTCTACACCACCACAGTGAGCCACGATAACATGCAGCAGAGTTTCTTCCTCTCAGAGACGCTGAAGTAAGTCCTATCTCCTTTCCCCAAATGGCTTTTTACCACTGCATCTGCACAAAACTGTTATCTTCAGTAATACATTCTCCATAACTATCACTTTCATCTGGGCCTATATGCTGTTGTGCACTCTTGATGGGGCACACCACACATTTCAAGTATGATTTTCCTTACTTTAGTTGGAAATGAAGAATATTCTTGGAAAGATGGCGCCGCACTTAGATGGAGTAATCTAAACTCGCCTCGACTGTGGGTCATTATGTGATGCGGACCTATCTGGCTGCTATGTTCTGACACAGCGAGTAAATGTTAAAGAACTTTATTTTAAGATCAGGGCGATGAGAATGTATTCAGGTCGGCAGACACCAGACAGCTTTTAGCAGCAGCCTGTATCCATCTCCAATTTGCATCCGCATTAACCTCAAAGTGACAATCACAATGAAGGAAGATGTTCAGTATAGAATACATTAGTGTAAGTAACAAAGCAGAAGGTGGTGCAATGAAGAGGCAATGCATTGAGAGTTTCAGGGCCTGGCTTCACGTACAAGTGTATTTTATAAGCATCTGGGACTATTATAAACACATGAACAGTTTTTTATAGATTGACCAAGCATCCTAATTTAGAGTTTTCTTTTCTGTACAAAGAACTAGTGTGGTCCCTGTCAGTCCAAACTTAATTTTCAGGAGACAGAACTAAATAATAGAGATGAAATGCAACTTAACTAGAAAACTAGGGGCAATAGCAACAATCGCATAATAAATACAGTACAATATGGAATAGGGCAATTTGAAAAATGAACAACCAATTAGAGAAACTAAGAATTTGCATAAAACCAGCCCCATTTTGGTTAAACTTTTATGATTGGTCAGTAAAATAGCTTTGGGTGAAAGTGAGACTGAGGTTTCATACTCACTTCACTGGGTCTGGATGGACAAGTCAGAGATTTCAAGCCACAAAGGGACATTACTTTAAGGTCTTTCAAAGTCCTACCTTTAAATATACAATTTGACCATTTAGTTGTTGAAGTACATGTGAAATGTGTGCGTATCCAAGGTAACAGTCACAGCAACCATGGCAGCCATGTTAATATTGCAATATTAAGGCTAATTACTTGCAGTATTGAATTGTGAAGTTGGCTTTTTATGGTCTTATTGTCTGTTCATATGAATGAATTCTGTCCTTGACATTAGACATTACTTTCAGATGTATTCTGGTCTTCATAAGAAAAAAACAAACTCATCATCACACATGCTCTGAATCATTCTGATTCAGTGGCAAACCACTTGCAGCTATTTTTTAACTGGTTGGGAAAATATCTGTTTATAGAAAGTAGTGTACATGTTTCCTGACCTTTAGAATGTAAGAAGAAATATAAAAAATAATACAGTTGTGAGACATGCTTTTTATAAAGAAACATTTGTCTAGGATAAACAGTACTTGTCTACTGTCATGAAAGACATCAATGAGACATTGACTGGTCACATGACTTGCATGTTACTAATAACATGTAATTTTCGTCAGTATTTCATATTATCACTCAGCACAGCTAATTGACTACCGTCATTGTCAGAGCTGTCACTTGAGCATTTCTTTCATGCACAACACAAAATAAATATCAGCTACTCATAAATAAACGTCATCATTTTTTGGCCAAATGGACGACTGCCAAAAACAATGTTTGCACAATGGGTTTGCTTAATAAAAGTTATTGTGAAGCAGTCACTCATTTTCAAATATTCATGTCAAACAAATATAGAAGAACATACAAATATAGAATACAGCAAGAATTAAAGCAGTCGAGCCTTTGAAAGCTCATTTTAAATGTACTTACAGGCATAAGTCTTGAGAGCTTCTTTACATATTATAATCTTCTCTTCTCTCTGCGGCTCTCGTGTCAAAGCAGTACTTACCTGAGGATGGAGCCTTTGAAATGCATATGATGTTTGTTTTTATATTGGCTGATTTATATTATATTTTTAGGTCTGGTAACTAAACTATTCTCATATGTAAATGAGAAAATTTTGTTCATAATAACTGAAACCAACTTGTTATGTGACTAAGCTTCACTTAACCATAGACTTACTGTGTGTATGAAGAGATGGACTCCTGATGAAACACTGGTCAGTGTGAATCATATTCATATTCTGTATTTTCCAGACTATACATCACTCCGGAGTATAAGTCGCACTAGCCAAAAAATACATAATGAAGAAGAAAAAAACGTATATAAGTCGCACTGGACTATAAGTCGCATTTTTTTGGGGGAAATTTATTTTACAAAATCTGACACCAAGAACAGACATTTCATCTTGAAAGGCAAGTTATAGTAATAATAGAACAGAGAACAACAGGCTGAACAAGTCTGTGGTATGCTAATGTAACACATTGATGGTTGTTTAGCTACATGAAGCATAAACAACAAACTGAATAGGTGTCTCATATGTTAACGTAATATATTAACAGTTACTCACATAACTATAGCATAAAGAATAACAAGTTCACCAACTCATGATCTCACTCCTAATCATTAAATCCTTTAAATTCTTCATCCTCGGTGTCGCTTCTGAACAACTCCGCCAACTCCTGAGGTAGACGAAGCGCCGCTTCCTTCTCTGCGTGGCTGTCGTCAGACACAGCATCAGTTCCATTTCCAATTATTCTGCTCTTTCTCAGTTGTCTTTATAGCCTAAGTTGTTACATTGCGGTAATGTTTACATTTTAAATTGTCAGTGGTACAGGTGCAGCAGATGCTGGTACACAAGCCTAGAGCGCCCTCTCGCGGCTGTCAGTGTGAAAATAACCAACGCGTGAAAGGTATAGGAGTATACGTCGCACCCCTAACTAGACTATGAAAAAAAAGTGCGACTTATAGTCCGGAAAATATGGTACAGTACATTTACTTGTTTCCTATAGATAGGTGTCTAGCATGCAAACTTCAACTCTAATGAGATCCACTTGTTTGCCAGCTATTAAAAGTTCGTAATCATCATATGTTTCATTCATTTTATCAGAGGTCATGGGTGACTAGAGCCTATCCCATCTACTAAGAGTCTGAGGTAGGGGACACTCGGCATAGGCGCCAGTTAGTCGCAGAGCTAACACTGAGAAGCACACGTTGACAGACAACCATTCATTCCCACATTTTTCACTTTGAGCAAGTGCCACTTCACCTAAACTCCACACAGCAAGATTGTGTGTCGCTTAACCAAAACCCTGCCATCTTCAGGCTGTAAGGAAACAGGCCTAACCACACAGCCACTATGCATTGCTACATCTGTAATAAAAGTAGATGTGGATAAATGACATGATAATGTGGATGTAAACCTGAATTATCAAATAAAAAGTATTGGAACATAGGATGACATTTTGTTTTTTCTGTCTGTCTAGGTACTTGTACCTGCTGTTCTCTGATGATGACCTGCTCCCCCTGGAGGACTGGGTGTTCAACACAGAGGCCCACCCTCTGCCCATCATCCGGAGGAGCTGCCAGCAGGACGACGTGACACAGACAGGCTCAGAATGACTGTGAACAAGGAGAGTACTCAAACACAGGTCTAGAGTCTGTCAGGACTCTCTGATCCTTTCCAGTAAAGGATGTGGTCTATACGCTGTGATTGTATATCCTCTGGCCGCAGTTTCTCCTGCTGGCACTTCTTTTTGTGGACAATCAAGACAAACTTTCATGAAAAGAGCACCTTTTTCTTTCCTTCTTTCCTCTGTGAGGAAACTGTATAACTTGCAGACCCAAATGTATGGGAGGAGGCTATGGGCCATACTGTTAGAGAAACATAGAACCACTTGAGTTTGGCTCTTTGATTTTAATCCTCTGTTAATCTGATGAATGATTTCTTAAACTTTGTCATGGCATTTCCTTTGTAGGTACACTCTTTGACCAAAGGTTTGTTGGCATCTCTTTTCCCCTGTCTCTAGTAATGTGTTTGGTAAGGTTTAACAGGTAGTGAAATGACTGAAATGTACTGCATATTGAAAATGTACAGGCAAAATGAAATGTGAATCCTGGATCCACCTCCAAACTAATGCTGATGTCATGTTTCTCTGAAACAAGCTTGAATGAATTTTTAAAGTGTTCAGGAAGGCAGCCGTGTCTTATGCATCCAGGGACCATTTTAACTCGGTTAGGTTGCATTTCCTCTGTATGCTTGGTTACTTTTTTCTCGCTTTGCCTTTCAAATCAAAGTGACAAAGAGGGCCATGTCAGCTCAGTGACCATAATACAAGAATAAGAAAATGAACACAGAATGAGAGACCTCTGCTCTGAATGGCTTTTCCCTGTCTGTGTTGTAGTTTTCCGGTTCACCCAGCCTTTACAATCTGTGTGGCCGCCTGTGTGGAAAAGAAGTTTTAACATTCATCTCTTCTTTTATCACTGCACTTGTGGAGCGAATCTGCTATACATACAGACCAAGTGGGTGACCCCAGTATGAGCTTGTCTTCATTTTGTGATTCTGTTTTTTCTCAAATTCAGTGGTTATTTTGTTCAGAGTTTTCTTATGATTTGCTTCCCTCAGGTGTTTTCAGTAAAGATTTTCAGTCTAGTTAATGCTGATATTAATTAATGTTATTCTTACTGTTTGATTTAACTTTCACTGTTGAATATTTTCAAATACTGATAAAAGATCTGTGCAACTTTGTACATTTAATCTTCGCTGTTGTGTCATTCTTCATCCCTCCACTTGTTTATTGGGTGGAAAAAGATTAATAGCCTGGTCGCTTTGAAGTCTGATGTAGTTGAAATAAGGTTGTGTCTGCTACACCTGCGCCGATGAACAGAAAGGCCCTAAACTCGCCTCATTTGCTGCTTACATTTGTTTCGCTATTTGCTTCCAGGAAGTTCATTACAGATTTAATTAAAAGAGGGCGTCTCGGGGTTGGGGAAAGTTCCAGCAATCAGCAGCAGAAAATGACTAATGGGGTTTAGCCATTACACCGCACTCTCCATGTGCCACACCAAAGCCAGGTTTCATATCATCAGCTCTACTTCCTGTCACCTAAATTATAATTCCAATGCAGTACAACATTAGCAGGAAATATATTGAAATGAAAAGGAGGAGAAAGGTGACATAGTTGTGATTATCAGCTGGTGGGTCAAAAGTGGGCCGCAGAAGGTTGAATGTAGTTTCAAAGTTCTGTTTATTTGAAGCCTAAATATTATTTTAATTACATGAAACGGTAAAACAGTTTTTAATATATAAGTGATAAAACTTGTAGTAAAATAATTAACCCTCAGACCCCCTGGCACCCTTTTAGGGCTTTTCAGATGTATTTTTTGCTCTCATTTTGGCATTTCCTATGCTAGGGTGATGATATTTGACAAAGATGTTCTTTAATAAATTAATTTTCGAATTTCAGTGTGGCAGCTGAAAAAAACAAAGAATTTTCTGCTGTCTAGGCAAAAAACACCCATTCTTCCTCTTAAAGCTCTTTATGGTCCCATTGACCTACACTAAAACCACTTATTTTCACTCTACTGCTATTGCAGTACAGAAATGTTAAATCATGTTAATTCCTCTGTAACCCTGTCAGTGAAAGGCTATAAAATAGGCAAAAAACAAAAACAAAAAATTACCACCAGAGCCACCATTTTCTCTTTGCATTGGAGGAAATAATTCCCTTATAATTCCCATTAGATAACATTGACTGTACCTCAGCCCTTCCAGGGCTTTAAGAGGAAGAACATGAGTTTTAGCCCTTTTTGTGTGATTTTCTGCTCTTTTTCTTTTTTTTAATGGCACAAAAAGTAAAATTGTATCAAAATCAGTTTTAGGACTAATCAGAGACCTCTCCAGGGCCAGTAAATCCTTGCACAAACAAAAAAGTACTTTGCATCTTTAAATAGTAAATAATCATATATAAAATATATTGTTAAATGTGACCCCGTGACCTAAAAGGGCTTTAAGAGGAAGACCTTGTTTTTTTTTAAAGGTGAGCCTGAGGGTTAAGAAAAATAACTTGCAGACATAGGAAATTTTGTTCCACAATCACACCATTTAAGAGCCAATGAGTGACTTTAAACAGTATTTAGTATTTCAGAAGCTGCTGATCTGCCTTCTTTTGATAGAATAGCATGAATAAAAAGCAAACTTCCAGTGAGTGGCAGATTTGTAGGTGAAAATGTCCTGCTAATGCCAGAGGTGGGAGGAAAATTGTTACCACTGAGGTCTGCAGAGGATCATCTGCAAATGCATCATCAAACCCGGAAGAAGATGAGCCACAGCAGCGGAGGACTCTGTTGAATCTACGCCACACAGTACTAGCACTGTGTACCCAATAAAGTGGTGAGTGCACAGCAAAGAGCAAACACTTCTTTCATATCCCTCTTCTTCCTGCTTCCAGAGTAGAGCAGAGACATCAGAGACACGTTTTGACTTAGATAGGTCTTGCTCTGATATGTAACCAGAGGCAAATAGTCCTCACGCTCTCACTGTCATCTGCCCGGTCCAGTGCAGAGAGATCACCGTCACATCAACACACTCAAGGTAAAATGTTTTATGTCATCTGTTTGACTCAAAACATGTCACTCACTCTTGTCAACATCCAAGGTTAGTAGAATTTATGGGAATGACCCTAAACCTCAAATAAATATCCTGGCAATTGCACTGACATTCACAACATTTAACATTAATGTCCATTTAATACTGACTCCACTCATTTTAATTGACTAAAAGGTTTTCTGTGGCTTAAAATGATAGTGTATACATTTATTATGTTTAAAGGATATACTTGGGGTATAGATTTTACAGCAGATGCATTCCAGTGCTCTCCATTTATCCAGACTTGGGACAGGCACAAAAAATACACTGGATTGTGACCCCTTGTGACTGAATCAAGTGGTAAGCTTCTGCATGTTTAAAGGTAGAACTACAAATTTCAACTTCTCTCACCTTTGATTAACATCTTTTAGTGCTTTCCTCCATCCAAGTCTGCTTTGTTGATCAGTCCTCTGTCCTTGTTTTTCTCTTGTTGCCATTTTAACAACAGTAAAATCCTGTTGACATCCTACATACTCTGTGCACTGCTTACGTCCCGCCCTTCATTACTCTGCCTGTGATTGTTCTGCACATAGAAATGAAACTCAAACAAAGATATACCAGACTAACTTCTTTTTATGGAATAGGAAAAAAGTTGGTCTTGCTAGCCAGGCTTATTAATTGCTGAACTGGCACAGACATAGACTGACAACTATTTACTGACACGTCTTTGGACAGTGGGAAAAAGCTGGAGTACCCAGAGAGAACCATGGCAACACAGAGAGGACTTACAGACACAGAGTGAAGTTTTGCTCTGCAGTGTAATGTAAGCAGTAGATTTCCAAGATGGTGCTTGGAGAGCCATATATTTCTAAAGTTGTCTTTAAGGTGGAATGCTTTAGAAACACTGGCTTAATGCACTAATCCAGTGTGACACAGAGGACGCTATAGAACCTTTTGAAACATCACTAAATACATGCCATTTTTAGCTTTGATTACATGAAACAGTGAAGTGACAAGTTAATCGTCCTTATTCCCTATTTTCACCTATTCTGAAATCAAAAGAATTCAAATATTGCTGATGTATTCTGGGACAATGGTGTCAGCTCATGCAGTTTCATAAACAACACAAAAACACATCTTGCCTGAAATGTCACCAAAACGACAGGGAGCAGTTTCAAATCGGTAAATAACTTCAAAGTTAATGCAGTGAGTTAGACCTTCTGCTGTCACTCATTCTCATATTGCTTTTACTTTCCCTCTCGAAGTCTTCATTTAAGTGCACTCTTCTCCGTCTGTTCTCCTGCCTCCCAGGTCTTGTCGGCACATTTTCATGGTTTGTTAAGCACTTATTTTCTCGCAGGGTTGCTTGTAAAATGAAGAGAAGAGAAGACAATGGTGAAGGAGCTGGAGAATAGCTCTTGTCTTGTTCTAACTAATGGAAAGTACCTGGCTAACCAAGCGGTGAGGAATGGTTTGTTAAGCGATGTGTTTGTGCAGTTTAGTCATTTCTCAGGATGAAAAATTGTGGAAGAAATTAGGAGAAAATGGGATCCAGTGACATGTACACTTATTATTATCAAGCCATGAATAATATTGTTTAAAACTAAAAGAATATATCATGCTTTTGAGTAATTTTAGACTTGGCTCTTTGACTTTGGTGACTTCAATAAATGCAATTATTCTTGACCCTCACATCTACAAGTAAAAGAGCAAAAGAAAAGTTACCATTTTTGATTTTACTGAGCTCTTTCTTTGCTGCCTCCATGTGGTCCTCAGATGGTCTGGGTTTCTTACATAGGAAGCTGTTATTTGCTTTCATCTCAGAAAGTCAGAATATTTAGATTATTACTCATATACTGACTCAGCAGAGTGGTTTGAACTCTCTTGTCTCACAACCAGAACGAGAATTGGGGCTTGATTCCTGGGTTGGCTTTCCCAGTTTTACCTGACTACACAAATGCATCATACCTTTTATGTCAGGTATTTGTTAGAAGTTTCCAGATGATCCGCATACCAGGCTGTGATGCCATTTCCATGACCTATGCCGCCTACGCCAATCAGGACGTCCAAAGCCCTGGTAAAGTGTTTAATATGCATAGCTTTGCTCCCAGGTGTTCAACAACAGCTGACACTGTGCTTGTACAGTAAACTTTCTCATCTTTCTGCAGCAGGACAATTCGTTCTGCACTGTGAGCTGAAATGAAATTGTTTCCATTACTCTCCATGTAGTGACTCCATTATGATTATTTTTTATATCCAACTTTTGCCATTAGATGCAAACATATTGTTGACGGTTTCCATTAGGCTATTAGTTCCTCCTATATCCTTGACTTTGAAAAGTTTCCATCCCAAAGTTAATCTGCTTTAGTACTGTATGTGAAATGAGTTTTTCACTACTTCTCTCCTTTTGTGCAGCAGTATATTTGATTAGTACAGAGATTTATGATTGAATTGTGCTAATCTAAGCATTATAGAAGTCCTCTCTGCTTTGTTCCTCACCATTATGAATCTGTACCATTATTAAAACGTTAATTTGATTGTCAAAGAAAGTGATTTAGCCCATTCATGCTGTCCTTTAATATCCTAAATTATACATTATAATTCAATCAGTAAGTGCGGCTGGAAACATCTATTTTCTGCTCTCATTCTCACTAGTGCTTTTTGTTATATGTCAATAGTTCTCATTTGATCACTTTACAATAGATCGAATACATTTATCATTTATTTAAGGTGCACAATGTACCATTGTGCCAATTTGAAAGAAACACACAAAATCAGCTTTCAACTAAAAGTACTGTTACTTTTAGTAAAAGTACACAACAAAATTAGTACTTGCGTATTTTACTTAATATCTTTTAAAAGTTGTCATTTGACAGCAAAATCTACTACTGATACTCAGGCCCATCAATAGGGAGGGGGGGGGGGTGTTCTGGGCCTCGGGGTCAGAGAGGCCCAGAAATGATCTCTCTATTTATATTTTCTTATATAATGGGCCCATGCAAAAAGCATCTGGCCCCAGGCCCCAGCAAACCTGTCAAAGGCCTGCTTCTATCACTGGGACCTTCTCATTGTAAGGCGGAAGCGCTAATGACAGACCAAAAAATGAATTCAGGAAAGTAAAATTATGTTTAGGAAAATGTCTTCAAAAGTAAAGTTGTAAATAAAGAAAGTGAGTACTTTTTCAGCTCTGCCAGCTGTACATTATTTCAGTCATATGGCATTTAGGCTTGTTCCAGACAAACCTGCTGAAGTGAAAAAGAAGTATAAGAAAGAAAAGAGAGAATTTTTTTCTGAAGTTTTTCAGAGAATGGTCTGACAAAAAAGAGAATACCCAGTGAGTGACAGCTGAAAGGAGCTTCTCATTTGGTGATGTTACATCTATGTGCTGTGTGGAGTTCATCCATGTGTGCAGCGAACAGATGCCTCAGCCTGTGGAGTGTGCGTTTATCAGGACGTCCTGTGCTGTTCCACACATCCAACATTTGAAGGTCCGCCAGCCCGGCCTCATCTGCTGTCCCCGACACCTTGTTAGCACCCAGAGGCCAACACCACTGCATAATCAGCTGATCACAGCTCTAAAAATATCACAGCACAATCAGGGAAGACAGCAGTGGAAAGGTTCTGCATTGGCAGATAGGTACGCTAATGTGTGATGTCAGAGATTAGTCATTACCTGAGCTCAGGCACATTTGGCTATTGTACCAGTTCAGATATATTTTTGTTTTCAAAGCTCTGTAGACTCTTTTAATACTAAACTGCATGTTCAAATTGGTTCCCTATGCTAGGCAGACAACAATACATTTTTACCATTAACCACCAAAAATGAAAAATATGCATAACCTAGATAGTTTGGACAAATGAAAACCAACTGACTACATGTTGGTCATTGTCTGGTTAGGTAAAATTAGCTCACTATTAGGTATTCTGGTTGCTAATGCTGATTAAGCCTAGCCTAATCAGCAAATTGAAATATTTTCCTATTATATAAAAAGAACTCCCATGATCCTGATCCTGATCCTGTTTTGTGTTTAACAAATGAAGCAGATTAAATTCCTTTTTGTAGATGTTTAATGACTCAGAAAACAAGAGGCAGTGCCAAATGCAGAATAAAATGATGTCATTTAAAAAAATATACAGTCCATTGGAAAGCCAAGCCAGTGCAGAAAGCCCATCCTACTTCATAAAAGGTTTATTATTGGTGTGTAGGCTGTTCAAATACTACAGTGTGAACTCTGTGGCCCTTGTGTTTGACATCTCCTCCTGAATTTCTCTGTGACAAACACTGTATCGTAGCATCTCTTTTGTCTTGTATTCTTGTCTTGTATATAAGAGTTGGATGATCCCCATGAGTGCATAATAACACATAATGCCACTGAACGCTAATGCTAATTGTTATGATTTTACAGTCATAAATATTCATCTTGTCTTCTCCGCACTAGCATCTCGTGACACTCCACTTAACACAGAGATTTACTGCTTTGAAGAAGGAAGGATTTACTTCAGACTAGAGAGGCTAATGTGCGCCAACACAAGGCAAATAGCAGCCATCATTGTCTGTATACTTTCACCATTTGTTTTGGTCTGGGCAGGGAGCACTACACAGGGAATTTAAAATTTCACTTAGCTATTTTTCTCTAATATGTGCTAATATTAACAATCATAAACTTTCATATTCTAGACAGTTTTCTCAGAGAGGATTTGAGACATTGTTGGAGGTAAAAGCCTAAAGTCTGTTGAGTTTTCCCATTTCATTTTGAGTCCTTTGAGTCCAGTGAACAAAATGCCATTCTAGCTTTCATTGTATTATAGAGTGGCAGCTGTGAAAATCTCCCAAGCTTATGAAATATGAAGCAAAGCCATTCTGAAGGATACAGCAGGGGGAGTAAGTGACCCTACTAAGACAGAGACACTTCAAGAGGCGCGCAGGTGTTTCTGTTGTTCCTGTCTAAATATGGATGGATGTTTATGCTGCTTTGTGTGTTTTTGAAATTAGTTTAATTTAGATCAGGGGGCTGCATTTATCTTAATCGTGTTTGGCAGAGCTACAGGGAATGGAGTTTGAGTCCTGAGAGAGAGGCACTGCATGACTAGTTCTTATAATGATATGAGAATGAGTTTTTAAGATTGCACCTGGCAGAGTTGGATCAGTGTCTTTGTTTTTGTTCTTGCAGGTTTCCAAGTCTGGAGATACTTTTGGGCAGAGATTTTTTATGCATGGACTCTGAGAACAGTGTAATAGTACTGACAGTTCAACTCTGTCTATTTTTATATAGAAAAAAGGTTGTAAAGACACAGAAAACTAGAAGTCAAGTTATCCAATGACATAACTTGGTAATGTGGGGCCCCAGTGCAAAGTTATGAAACACAGAAGATGTTGCTGTTAACTTTTGTACTGGAGTTTGTTACAAAAAAAACAGGTGCTTATTAATATTAAAAGGGAATTTTATGAAACTATATTTGTTTTTATTACAATACATTTGTGTATTTATCTTAAGAAAAAAACATGAACTTTTTGTTATGAGTTTACAAATTTAACAGAATTAATTAATTCATCTCCTTCCATTTATTCCCATTAGGGGTTGTGGGTGACAGGAGCCTATTGCAGTGACTTTGGGCCTTAGGTGGGGTACACCCTGGACAGTGACCAGCTTGTCACAGGGCTGACACAGAGACACACATTTACCCTCACATTCATTCACTAGGGGCAATTTGGAATCACCAGTTCACCAATACATGCATGTCTTTAGACGGTGGGAGGAAGCTGGAGTACCCGATGAGAAGCCACAGTAAGACGGGGAGCACATGCAGACTCCACCCAGAGAGTTCATGTGTTGGCTGGCCCGAGGATCAGACCTACGACCTCCTTGCTGGGAGGCAACCCTCTGCCCCCTTTAACAGGATTTAAAATTGAATTTCCAGAATTTTTAAAACTCTCTTCTGTAACAGAGTCATGTTCTGCTCCTAATAATTATGAATATTTTGCTCTGGCTGCACTCCCTGATGTTGTGCCCCTGAAGTTATCCATGTCCTCAGCTGACTGGGACGAGCCTGGCCGCACATCTCAGAGACGAGTTCACAGTGCAGGGCTATGTGCAGTGAATATTCTGATGGCACTTCAGCAACGACCTTGGTAAGTAAAGGAAGGATCTGTTTATAAAGATTGGAGGCTGAGGCTGTGCTGTCTCTCACACAGTGTGCTGCTGATAATATTTACTTGATTTTTAGGCCATAAGAGAGAATATAAAAAGTTGTAAAATGAATATAACAGACTGTTTAACAATGTTAACCTTGTCTCAGTGCCCAGTCTTCCCTTGCATGTAATTGTAACTTAGAGTGTCTAGAAAAGCATTATAATACTGATACATTATTAATATAAATCATGACTTTCATAACTTTATTTTAACACCATACTACATTAATAATGTTTTTGGACAGTGTTTTACATTGTCTTAGTTATCTCAACAGCCTAAAATGGAATTGCAAAGTGAGAATAGTTTGCACCACTTTTAAAGTAACTTCAGAATATAACAGTCCTGTGCTCTAAACAAAAACTTTAAAAAGACCAAATAAATGTGAGAGCGGCAGTCTTTTCCGCTGAGCTTCTACAGTGTGCCTTCATTAAATATTAAACATTACTCCTATAGTCAGACAGCACTGCCACATATCCACTGCTGGGTTTCTAAACTCTTTTGAGAACTAAGAATATTTCTACCCTTTACTGCACAGACTGAAAGGAACAAAAAAAAAAAAACGTGGATGGACTGATAGTAGGAGGAAGAAAGGTCAAACTCTCAGTGACCTTTGCACTTGAAACATGACTCAGTCAGAAACTTCTAACCAAAGTTGTCATTGTGCATGTTACATAATGTTCACTTACTTTATATGTACTGCCACTTTGAAGCTCTTTTGCAGATTGCTGCTGTTTTGCTTTTGAAGTGAGTCCAATATGTTGTTCACAAACATGCCTTCTGCCTGGCTGATGTGTGTTTTGATTCCCACTGGGATGGCAATTACCTGGATGCGATGCGCTGTGAAAACAAGAACGTTTTTACTGTGAGTTCTCTCTGAGTCAACAAGCTGGAGTTGAGTGTTGACAAAAATATTTCAGGCGCAGCTTGTTTGGCTTGTGGGGGATAATGATATTTGATGATGATTTGGGTCTAGATGTTATGCAAATGTAACAAGGAGACTATACTGTTTTAGGCCTGGCCAGTTGAACTCCAAAACAACAGGAGCAGGAACTGAACACACAAATACTGCAGTTGTGTTCATCAGAACCAGAATACAACAATGAGCCGGAAAAAAACAGGAAAGTTGTCTCCAGACCTAACTGCAGTCTGTCCAAAATCTCCTTGATCCTGTACCTCCTGGCAGATAAACACCACATGCACTGTGCACTTCCATGAGACATGAAAATCTTGTCTGTCCAAATCACAGTGGACCTCCAGTGGAGCACCTCGTGATCTGGGTTCAGTGGTCAGAAAAATGCTCAAAAAGGGCCCAGTTGACGAGGATGTCTGGGACCACTATGGTGCCATAGAAGGTGATTTGCTGTCAGGATGCTGCCAGACCAGGCCACACAGGATTCTGTAAAAATCGGCCAAAGACTGGATTGTCCTGACTGAACATCGTGGGGCAAGCCTGTGAGAGTGGCCTACTACAGTGGTTCCCAACCTTTTTTGTTTTGTGTACCCCCTGGGCTTTTTGTCATACCATAAGTACCCCCTTACTCATACCTGTTGTTGATTTTTTTTAAATGGTCACATAAAAAAAAAAAAATCGGTTATTATTAGAGCAAAGACATTTTATACTTACATTTCTGTAAATGTAAATTTTCCTCCATTAAAAACAAACAAAAAATAATAATAATAATCTACTTGTCTTTAAACTGAAAAAATAAAATAGAAATTTAATATAAATTTCTATTACATTTATTTATTTTACTATATATTCATGTCCAAAATAAACTTAACAATAAATAATAAACTTAAACAAAAAATAAATAAAATCAGTTGAATAACTAAATAACTGAATTTGAAACTCTTGTTATTGTTGCTATTTAACCTAAAAAACTAATACAATATAATATTCAAATAATAATTTTTTGCAGTTTTACCTCCTTTTCATCAGTCAAGAGAGAGACTTGAGCTTGTCTTTCATAAGTTTTAATAGTTTCAGTAGTTTAATAAGAAAATATTGCAAATATTCCCTTATCATCTTGTCATCAACAAGTGATCACATCAGCTTAGAAAGAGGTAAAAAGTGATAAATAGACTGCAATATGTTACATAAACAAGCGGCAACAATAAAAGATGAATTGTATTAGTCAACCAAAATGTTAGCTGTCTAAAATCTTAACGCCTATTTTAGATAAGTGATTTGTTGGTTCTTATTTGAGGACTGTGGCTTGAATGGGAAAACTTCCAGACCCACTTCATTTTGCTAAAAAAAAAAAAAGGTGGCCTTAATGAAAGAGGTTCCAGGCACACTTGAGTTTGCCAAGAAAGTGAATGGGTCTTGTTGAAAAGAACAGGAATTGTTTCTTTCTTGCTCAGTCACCTTAATTGTGAGCCAACTCAAGCACTAACCCTGAACATAAACACTATCTGTACGACTCACCTATGACAACCCAAAACACTTTCATCATTTCTGCTCTAGAAACTGTCCAACGTTGCAAACCCAGGAGACTCTCTGCATCTCTCCACTCTTCTACTTTTACATTTGATCAAATAACAGACAGATTTCCTTTTTTTTTTCTCTCTCTCTACCAGGAGGCTGCTCACTGTGGTGTTTCACTCCCAGCCTCTGAGCTCCACCGCACAGCTGCATCCCCCACAGTGCTCCATAAAGCCCAAAAAGAAATATCCCTGTTTTCAAAGACACAGTTAGTGAACACAAACTCTAGCATGTCTCTGTCTGGAGCAGCACAAAGGCGCACATTCCAAGAGTCCGGAGTGCCAGGACCACAGAGTGTTGTGGCCCACCGGGACAGACGGAGCGGGCACAGGGCCAGTCTGCGCTGAGCGGCCAAGCTGACTGCTTCACCAGGATACACATACATTTACATTCATCATGAACCAAGACTCTACAGGGACCATGGCTACTGCTGTCCTGTCTAGGCCTAGACAGAAAATAACAATTCATTTGAATGTTTAAGTGGAGTTTCTTTAAGTATTCAGTTTGTTTGTAGAGGTCAGTACATGTGTATTATGTTTAAGAGAATGCAGGAAAGTCAAATCCAGGCTAAGTTTACATAAGTAAGCCCAAAGAGTGGACAGTCTAATGGTGAACTGCAGTAACTGACTCCAGAACAGCCGCCATATTATGACTGTAGCCATTCTACAGTCATAATATGGTATATAGTTTTATGATATTCTTTTAATTTATTTTATTAATTTGATAACTTTTCTATATTTTTGCTTGATCTAATGCCTAGTCTTACTTAGTGTGCTTGCTTCAGCACAGAGACATTTTGGACAATTTTCAGTTTCCAACTTAATAATGGCTCGTTTTAATTCATTGTCCTTATTTCCTTATGTGGTGCAGTGGTCATCTGTTCTACTACCTTTACAAATACAAACATGCAAACTGCAATATTAATAATGTTATTTTTTTTATTACTGACTGAGAATGCCAGACTTATTACAAGTTCAAAAATATCACTGTTTCTCAATTTCCATCATTTATTGTTTGAATTTATGTCATTGTTTTTACATTACTTACATTTAGAAATTGCCTTATGGATGGCCACTGGAACTGCCACTGAAGCAGTTGCCCTGGCCACTCTAGTGTTTTATTTATCTCTATGAGTAGGCCTACACATCAACCTACACAACTACAGTCTCACCATTATCTTTCTTAATATTCAAAATTTCTTAGAATCATTATTTGGTGGAGTTACTAGACTGGGGTGACCAGATTTTCAGACCCAAAAGCTGGGACACATTTTTTTCCCACTGGTCACAGTGCATTTGAACTCACCAAGTGACAAAAAAGCTTCCAAAATAGTTACATAAAATGTTCTGTGTCATGCACATGACTTCATTTTCAGGGGGGCCAAATTAGAAAATTACAAGATTTGTGAGGGCTGGACACACTGTCAATACATTACTAGCTAAATTGTATTAATAATTCTAACGTACAATACACATAGAAAATAAACTATTCACCTTTTCTTTTCCTTTAAATCATAAACACACTGATCTGTGTAGGTGTTATGATTAGGTGCCTCATCACATCACAGATATCACTCCGCTGCCTGCACAGCTGTTCTCATTGACTCCTATAGTCCTACTGTAACTCGCTAAACCATTAACAAAATAAAGCCATAGATTTCCAAACTACGAAAATTACAACCAGAATAGGGACGAACTACAGTTGGGCGAAGCTGCACCGATGTCAGGTGGGGATATTTTAATAGGAGATTTTGAAAAAGTTATTGGAGAATGATGAATTGAGACGTGCCATATAGCTAGTGCCAACTAGCAAGCTAACAAAGAAACATTAGCTTTTGGCAAAATAAGTAGGCTAAGTAAATTGATAGCAAGTAGCCAAAGTAAAAAAAAAAAAAAAGCAAGGCAGGGGATTAATATAAGATATAAGATATTGTAGCTGTTTGTCACATCAGCAATGAAATTATAAAATGAAATGAATGAGATCATGAAAAAATTGACTTTTGTAAGCTGTAACTAAATTGCACATTGCATAAAAGCTAGACTAGGCTATATTAGCATTAATATCCAGTATGGTAGTTCAATAATTAGTACAAATTATTTCCTGAAATATGCTGAGTTTCATTTTAAATTGTGCAACAGATGTGCCTTTAAAACACATTTACTTAAGGAAAAATAGTAAATTCACCAGGGAGCAATATGTTTAATTTCAACAGATTGATTGTAGAATACCATTTATTAATTAAAGACAGTAGAACAGCAGTGTGCTCCAGCTCTCGCAGTGAAGTGGTGCAGAGGTTGCTCACTGGGACCATAAGCAGCACAATGAAGTTATTTAGTGCATTCCACCACAGCCATTATGGATTTGTAATCTTTGTGTTGCTCTAACAGGCTGCAGGATGAATGAGGAGTCAATGCTGAAATTTTAAGGATGAAGTGACACGGTAGGAGAGTGCTCAGGTCAGTATAACAGTGAACACTAGGTTATATATCATGGTATTAGCAGTAACTATTCAAGTCTAGTTCGGATCCTGGATCTGCAACATCTACAACATGGATCTACCCACGACTTCGGATCAACTAAAGGCATATCAACACTCATGTAGCTAGGTTTAGTTCTGGTTTAACCCAACCAAATGCTGCACTGTTGATAATCTATTCGCTGTCATCCATCATAGCATGGCTTTGCACACCACAGAAGTCCAGATCTCTGTATTTTTCTATTACTAGACTAAACCAGGCAAAAACAGGGCTAAAACAGGACTAAACCAGGTCTAGACCAGGATTAAAAATACTTTAAACCAGAACTTATTCAGGAAAAAGACAGGACTAAACCATGACTAAACCAGGTCTAAACAAGGACTAAACCAGGTCTAAACAAGGGCCAAACCAGGACTAAACAAGGACCAAACCAAGACTAAACCAGGTCTAAACAAGGACCAAACCAGGACTAAACAAAGACTAAAAAAGGACTAAACCAGGACTAAAGAAGGACCAAACCTAGACTAAACAAGGACCAATCCTAGACTAAACAAGGACTAAACAAGGACCAAACCATGACTAAAGCAGGGCTAAACAAGGACTAAACCAGGTCTAAACAAGGTCTATACAAAGGTTAAACTTGTGGTCAATATGGTAGACCTCAGTATTTCTAAAATCCTGTGTATGGCCCTGGTCACGTGTATTTTTTTCTTCCTTTAGTTATCTGACTTAAGCATATTCATAAAGGCATACAAATATAAGGCAATACCGCTCTATTTAAATGACTAGAGTAGAATACCAGGACTGTACAACAGATTAGATGAGATTTGAAGTTGTAGATATTTTTTTTCATTGTAAAAAGATTTTGGGAAATAGTCCGGTATTTGATTAAAGAATGTGGACTAATGGCAGCTTGTGAATGTGACATAAACAGCAGTCACCTACATAACCACCTTAGTGCTTTTATTCACTATTTTCAGCTTTGCTTTAGTTTTCCAGGTCAATAAGCTTTTTGCAACATCTCTCCCATGCTGTTTGTTCAATAGTTCTTGTACAGTCCTTGTACAACACAAAAATCTGAAAAAATACATATGATTTAGATTGAGGCAGTGATGTCAGGTTTATATTTCATTTCATTTATTTTTATTTGAATTAGGATGGAGCACATTGATCAACAAATCAGCCGTGAGCATCAATGTAAATATGCTGGAATTAGCACAATAGCTAAATTTCATCCATTGTCCTAAGGCAGATACCATAAAAACACTACACTACAGATTATTTACAGACATAAAATCACATATATGCGAACAGAACAACAAAGACCAGGTACAGTAAACATGGCCACCATGAACAGACATTAGATTGGAAAGTTATTTACATATGGGTGACTTGCTTAGATGGTGATTTTTGTGAAGCTCTATTAGACCATAAAAAATAGTTTTATGAACTGAATTTATAAGTGTAACTTGTTCATGTCAAGGAAAAGCTATTACTAACTGAAGTTTCTACAGTACTCACAATTACTTATCAGTACGTTCCACTTTTCTCTCTGATAAGCCCAGCTGTAATCATTTTCCAGGTCAGACGCAGATGATCCAGAGTCTAAGAACTTTATCCCTCTTGTGTTGTCTCTAGATCATTTTGGAACCCTCTGTCAGACACAATACACTCATCTAATTACTTATGTGGGCCCCAAAGAGTCAGCAATGGCAACCTAAGTCCTGGTGTTCTCTCTGAAACTCCCTAACACTATTGTAGAGTTCAATGGTAAAATAAAACTATTTTGAAGATGACTATCAGCCCACGCTCACATCCCGCTAATTGCCCATGAAGTCATTTCCATAAATAATAGCTCCTGTTTATTACAGAGGCTCCATCTGTCACACTGGAGTAATCAAATGAGCACACTGACTTTGACTAATGGCTCCTACAGGCCTCAACTGGCACCAACACTACCACACCACTGCAGCTCATCACAGACCTGTCTATCCAAGCCACTCAACAGGTAACTCCAGGCCAGACTGTTATCAGGACTGACTATCTGAGTAACATGTTCCTAATGGTCTCAAAGATCATATTTAGTCGAGTCAATTTAGCAATTATATGCTCCATTTGAGAGGGGTCCATAATGTCCCCCACTGCTTTCTGCTCCAGCTCCCACTGTGTCTCCCGTAATCTCTACTGTGTTTGCTTTCATATTGGTACACTGGCAAATAGGTCCTGTTCAGTTAAATTTCATGCAGTACTGATGACTAAATGCAACAAAGCATATTCAAATAAATCTAAACTGCTAAATCGAAGTGTTCTGATAAACAGTGTAATGAAGGATATTAAAAGAGTGCTACAGTTAGAACCAAATCAATAATGTTTTTGCCTCCATACCCCAGGGTTCGTACAGTCATGGATAACCTGGAAAAGTCATGGAATTTTAAAATGAAATGTGCAGGCCCTAAAAAAACAAAATTAAAATAGCACAGTTCAAATAATAATGCCATTAGGGTCTTTATACCAACTTTGTTAAAAGCATTTGCTAAAATACAGACCCGTCCTTGTGCGCTGATGATGGATTTTATTTTCTGTGCGTGTCAAGCTGCTTAGATGTTTAATTCATACAGTATCTTACTTTTAAAAAATGCATTCTAAACCAAACATAATGATCTCTTAATCATGCTATAAGTCAGGAAAACTAGTGGAATATTATATTTCTGGGGGAAAAGCCTAAACAGTTTTTTTTTTCTTTTCAACTGACTAATTTCCAATTTAAACAAATTAAATAGTGGTAAAAGTATGTTTCTAATGCACTACATTGGACATTTTGAATTAGACGTCAGCCGATATATCGGGAGGATTTTTAACTTTTTGGGGCAATCAGCTGATTCTTGCCCTGCCAATTTTTGGTCAGTCATGTCTGGGCAACCATGTGACTGAAGGACCACAGCTTCCCCACCCATCTTGTACCAGTTTGGGCTCTTACTTTGCAGTTAATAGGAAACATCCAAAATTGCTTTATCTCAGCCTGAAAAGCTCAAAACAGCAATAATAAATAATAATAATAAAAATTCAAAAAAGCATTTTGTAGCTCTCCCCAAGCTCTACTTGCACAGCAAGTTTGATTTAGACCGCCCTCTTGGTTTTCTCAAAAAACTCATCTGTAACTGTTCTCACTCTCCAAAGCTAACACATTTGTTTGCGTATTATTACTAAATAATACAAAGACAAATGGCTGTATAATATTAATTTCTTTCATAAAATTAAGAAAATCGTCTCCACATATCAGCCCAAAACATATTGGCAGTGTTTATCGGCCATCAGCTGCTCAAAACTTTAAAAATCGGCATCAGCTATAGAAAAACCCATATCGGTTGACTTTTGAATACTATTGAATATTAAACCTGTAAGTCATTTTTGGGTCTTGGAAATTTAGTCAGAAGTTTTGGAAAAGTCATGGAAATTCTTGGTAAAAAGGTGTATGTACCCTGATACCAGTCATACATAAGAGCTGTATTTATATTTTCCATTGGTACACATACGCTTTTTAATCTGACTTTAGATGACATCGTTTACATTTTGTTGATGTTGATGTGTATGACTGCTAATGGAGCTGAAGACACATGACAGAGGTATTTGCCATGATCAAAGCTGCCTGGGGCCGACAGACACTTAATTATGTCTCGATAAACAAATCAGATTTAAACTGTCTTCCCCAATGGCAAGCACTCAAGCAGTGCTGTCATCAAAAGATACAAAACAGATAACACTTATGACAAGTACAATATGGATGCTGTTATGTAAGCTGTACGTTCTTGGCAAAAAACTCATACTGGGAAATGTTATTGCAACAATTTATGTTATCATTTTGTAAAGAGTGCTTAAAACATGGGTAAGACTGGCTCAATATCGATGTGCTCAAAAAGACTAAGTATGGACTGAGCTAAAAGCCAAAGCTGTTGTTGATGTTATGTTTTCTCTTGACTCCTGTAGACTGACAGGGGTTTCTCTCTTGGCACGTCATTAATCTCTTGTGATGCGGTTGAGATTGCTGGCTTACGGGAGGAACACCTTAGACGTGGACAAGAAGGCAACAGTCACTCCATCACAAACAGGAAGCCACTCAAACTCGAACATAGGTAAGGGAAAAAAAAAAAAAAAAATGGGATGAAAGATTGAGCTTAGGATTCACTGCAATCATCCCAGCAGATTTTAACCTTCAACAAAGAAATAATAATAATATCTCTTATTATCCTAAAAGTTCCTATAGTTCACTTTCCTTTTCTCAGTGTTTTCAAGGTGTGGGATTTTAAAACGAATCAATAAAAAACTAACCCCACACACATGCATAATATTATGTCACAAAGCTTTGTAATCAGGAGCTATATTGGTCTCTAAATAACAGTAATCACACGTCTATAATACATGTTCACTTGAAAGGAAGCAATCAAATACAATGAGAACAAGTGGCTAATGTGCAATCAGGTATGTGTGGCAAAGCTCTCATTTCCTCTGGCTATCATTTGTGAGAAAACATAGAGCTCAGCAGAATAGAATTGGCTCACAACAAAACTTTTCATCAAGAGAAAAGATTACAGAGGTCCACAAAGATGAGCTGGATTTAGCTGCTGTGTTTTGACTGAACTCTTCTCATTCTGTCCTCCAGGTCTTCTTTTGATCTCGTACTTGATTCCTTGATTTCCCCTTAACTTACTTTCTCTATACAGAGTGCAGACATTTCCAATAGACACAGGCGTACTTACTGGTGCACCTGAGGCTCTGAAGGAAGCTCTACTCTTAAGTTTACATTCACTGTTGATTCTCTGAAAACAAACTCTGGTTTAGTGCTGATCACTTAACTCAGGTGTGAATGCTTGTTCATATTTGGTGTACTCATTGAAATGGTGGTCATCACATGCATGCTGTAAACTGTTGAATTTACATTGAACTGCCCATTGACTAGGCTGTGCTCCTCCTCAGGGCCACAGTACCTGGCTCAGGCCCTAGTACTCTGGAACCCCTAACAGGATAAAGTGGTAAAAAATGAATAGAGGGTGTTTTCCATTGTGATCTATTTACTGTGCTTAGTTATAGTGGAATGAGACTTTATACTAATAATCATAAATGGAAGACCAAAAACAGTTTTGGAGCCTCGCATGTGTTTTATTATTGCAGCCAGGGAAAAATATGCATAATTTCTAGCATTAACTTAGTGAGGCATAAGTGACAGATGAGTTTGAAAACAATAGTTGTTGCCATTAAAATGCATGTATGTGAGCGCAATTAGCAGTGTAGTGTTATGTCATTGTAGATTGATTGTTAATGCTTGTTAGATGATGATGTGCAAATTAATGCTTCTGTGTTCTGTTTGACAAAACAGCCAGTGTTAAAAAGTTAAATATGAACAAGGACTGAATGTACCCAGTAAGTTCTTCAAACTTTTTACTTTACTTTAGACTCTACTTCTTTAAACCATGTACCTTGCCTTTTACGTCATGTATGAGACTGTTAATAAGGTCAAACTGATCCATGCACTAACATTAATTTGACACTTACACCTCAAACTGGTGGTAAAAGCCTAAGGTCACATATTTTCACACAATGTCAGATGGCCACCATCATTAATGTCCTAAGAATTAGAACGGCTACCAGTATTTTTGTATCACATTAAGCTAGTAGTGTGAAGTTGACCTTTAGATTTAAAATATGATCTCTGTGTTTTATTACATTTCATGTTTTTGTTCATTTTAACACATTTCTAATGAATACCTGAGCTATTGCCAGTAATGCCACAAAGAAACCTTTGACCAAGGTCTGAGCAGCCTTGAGGCAAAATCATTTAATTTCTGTTGAAAGATTTAGCGTTGTGTTGTCTGAAACACATTATGTTTAAAATATTTTAGCAGAGTAACTTAAACCTTGAATCCCCATATATCCAGAACTCCTACCTATTAATATCTACCAGCTTTCCCAAGAATGGCACAGATTGTGTGTGTGTGTGCGTGATTGTGTGTGTGTGTGTGTGTGTGTTGATAGATGACAACTGTTGGCAGCTATGAGCCATAGCTGTTTCCATATCATTCCATAATACCCTGTAAAGTGTTTTTGTGTTTTGGTTGCATCATTCATGCAGTTATTTTATACTGAACAGTGTGCACTGTGGCACATTTTGTTTTCTTAGCATCTTGTCTGCACTTAGCTATGTAGCATTCCTCCCTTCATGATGGAGGAGCAGTAGTTTAGTGGAGACATCAGGTGAATGGGAGAGTTTAGATAAGATGCCAGACTCCATTACAGCTTCTGTTGCCAGGTATTTTGTTTGTCATTCAGACTTAACATACAGTAGCACAGACATCTCAACATAAGACGGCTCGTCGGATTAAGACTGTATTCCTCCAATTAAGTTGTAAATCATGGCTGAGCCTGTCTGACACTGTGCAACATTCAGCCTCAGTCTTTACACTGGGAGTAAATGTTCAAATAGCAGCATGTACTTACTAAAACAAGCATGTCTCAGTTCATATTCTGCAGTATCTATATAGCTTCTACAGTATCTATATAGCTTCACTATGCAAACCCACCACTAGATGTCACAAAATCTCATTAAATGTCCTCTAAATAAAGTCCAGAAATTGACCATAATGATGGAGTGACTTTTCCTAATTTTGCCTGACCAAACACAGTATAGGAGTATAGGATACGAGGGTAGAATATAAAATCCCAGTACCTTTTGTCAGATACTCCCCATAGAAATTGAAGAGAATTATTCATCCAGAGTTTCAGTGCGAACAACATGTTGTTTTTCACTTTCACATGACCACTCTCCATTCCACCATCAAAGTTTCATATATCAATGAAACCAATGCCTTGCACTCAAACACACGCACAAGACACACAGAAACCTCAAGAGATAAAAGTCCAGAGCAAACACCTTCTCTCCGGCTCGGAAATGAAACCAGCAGCATTGTGTGTGTTGCCTGTGGAGCTGTGGCAGGTTTCCCATCATCTGGAGCTTCAAAGGCACACAGTCCTTTTGCCATGGCATCAGTGCACCTCAGCTGGAGAGAAGCCTCCTCAAATGAACAGGATGCAGCTCTTATGCAACTTCTATTCATTTGTTTTTATTTCTGATTAAGTCATTTTTTATTTATTGAATATTATTAATAAATGAACAATATGTACAAAGGCACAAACAAAAGCACACATTTATGCTGCCACCCACTGAGCTCATCAACAACAATGGGAAGCAGGGCTAATTGAATCGCTACCTGAGTCACACTTAATGCTCAAAAGTGCACCCTTTAATTATGTTAATTTGCATCTTTTTGGTTAAGCATTAACAGCACTTCAACCAGAACTGCTCGTAAGTGTGTCACCCTCAAACATAATGCGGTTCATTGAAGCGTCACAATCAAGGATGTAAGACTGTAAGATTATCAAAAGATAGATTAGCAGCTCAGCTAAATTAAAACATACATTTTACAGCTATGGAATGCGTCATATCATCAGTAGAGTAGATGGAATTATCTCAGAATTACTTAAGAAATAAGTTGTGTAAGATGCTGTCAGTTATGCGTCATATACGTATACACTTGTTTAGTATGCATTGCAATTTAATAGATGTTTCTATAATTAATGTCTAATCCAGAGATGGATACTAATATGGTTGTGAATTATTAATTAGAAAAGGAATACATTCGGTTTGAAAATGTTTATAAATGCTGCATCTTAAGAGTTTGCATATTGCATCTTATGCCATGTGTTTTTTATTCTTCTAAAAAAATAATTATTAAAAGACATGGATTGGCTCTGTGTCATACATACAATTGTATTTTAGCCCTATACTACAGCCAAAGTAGATGCTGTGATACACTTTACCACTGGATATGACATGAAGTTTTTCTCTTCACAACTTAAGCACTGGCTCAAAGCAGAAGAAAGAGTGAACTCTGAACAGTCTACCTGGAAGTGTAAAGCCGATCGGACAGGTTTTTATATTAACTTGTATGAACACTGCTCTAAAAAATTAAGTAATAATAATATCCCAGAGATGTTCTATGAGATTTAGGTCATGTGAGCGTGTGGGCCAATGGTGCCAAATCCTTCATCCTCCAGGAGCTGCCTGCATACTCTCACCTCATGGTCATGATGAACAATGTTACAAGTTACAGGCAGCATAACCTTCTCCACAGCTTCTCCAGGCACTTCCACGTCTGTCACATGTGCTCAGGGTGAACCTGCTCTCATCTGTGAAAAGCACAGGGCCCAGTGGAGGAGATGCCAATCCTGTTCTATGGCAAATGCCAGTTCATCTCCACAGTGCTGGTCAGTGAGCACAGGGGCTACAAGAGGACTTCAGGCCCTTAGACGACACTCGTGAAGTCTGTTTTTGATTGACTGGTTAGAGACATTTACACCAGTGGCTCTCTGGAGGTCATTTTGTAGTGCTCTGGCAGTGCATAAAGAAGCAGATCCCGGTCCTGTTGATGGGTTGTGGACCTTCTACAGCCCTGTCCAGGTCTCCTAGAGTAACTGCCTGTCTCCTGGAATCTCCTCTATGCTCTTGAGATTGTGCTGCAAGACACATTAAACCTTTATATGTGCAATGGCACATATTGAGGTGCCATCCTGGAGGAGTTGGACTGCCTGTGCCACCGCTGCAGGGTCAGGCATCAAGTGGAAAATCCATAACAGAAGAAGATGATGAGGCCTAGGAAGTAAAACCATTCTTGGTGCCCATTTTGTGCACTCTTTGAACACCAAAGCCGCTCAAACTGATGAACAACCTCTGCAACCTAGCTGACCAGATTGATATTTTAAAAGTTTAATAGACTTGATGCTAGTATACTCTGATTTAAAAGTGTCCCTTTAATTTTTTTGAGCAGTATATGTGCTATTGATAATCAACAGATTTTTTACTTTTGCTAATTTTTGTTTACCTAGATCTAAAATCCTAACTAGGGACAGAAGGTACAAATTAGCAGGTGCCTTGTGTATAGTGTTGCCTATTAGCGACATGTTTAAATGTACTCTCCCTGCAAAAACAAAACAGATTAGCCAATTAAATATAAAGATTGCTAAGTGCATCCATCTATAACAAAATTCTATGTTGTCATTGCAGTTGTGCCCATGTCGAGTTGAGATGTATTTAGTTATGTTTAGATGGCACAAAAACTGACTTTACCTCTAACCCACATTAGTCGCCTTACAGTCTTGGTAGGTACAGTTTTTTATAGTAATCTTATAAACATTTGTGTAGTGTGGATAGTTTTGGTGCCAGATATACTGTTAAATTGTACAGAAAAATGTGATGAGTTGGCAGTTCTCATTTGCATATTTTGCATAGCCAGAAAACAACCATATTCACAAAAAAACAGTTTGTTACTACCCAACTCTTTATATTTAATAGCACACAGAAGACACATTTTTATGTTCCTGATTAATTTTTGTGCTATGAAGTGAATTTTCTCAGGGCACTCAAAGTCCATTACGAACTGCAGGCACTTTTATGAAAAGGTAATATAGTAAGATGTAAAAACTCTAGGTCCCAATACATTCTAAGCCCAGAAAAACTAGACTAATCAGAGCAGCAGCCCCACAGCTCTCCTCCTCATCCCATTACTCCTAAAGCTCTCAGTTTCACCCTGATGCCTGCTTGCCACTGATAATAAGGAAGCCAAACATTTTTCCTCTTCTCTTTATGAGTCCCTCCTGTGTGCTAAAGCTCTCCTTCAATGCCTCCTATTCTCCCTTCACAAAAGAACATTGGTGTTGCACTATACAAACATCATTTAAACTGCTCTGTTTTAACAAGCACTGCATAGAAGCACAACTAAAAGGTTCTGATTGAACGTCTTGATTTATTTTTAAATTCAAAGTAAAACCAGGGCTTGGGTATTCTGTGGCATGTCTTGGTTTGTGCTCCTGCCTCTGATCACAGCCCTGTTATTTGTTGGTTGTGAGGGCGTAAGGCTGTTAAGTGGGAGGTGAGCTGGACTGTGAGAAACAACAGGCTTTGTGCATGGTATTCTGTGTTCTGTTCTCCTGCCAGCCCCATCTGCACCATTGGAACTGCTCCCTTTTTTCGGCAGTCCCTTTGGTCACTACATCTGTTTGTGAACTATCAGTGAGGTGATATAATATGCTGCACATTTCAGGATTCTGCTGTGTTTGGTCATTTTGTGTTATGTGACAGCATTTGTATGATACCTTTTATGGAACTACTTGGTTAGAATGGTGTTGTAGTTACACCAATTGGGCATTTTGTTATGACCACTTGCTTATTGATACTGGTCCTAATATTATGTGTTATGACCACTCTGCTGCCCCATACACAAACTATGATGGACTGTGTATTCTGACACCATTCTTTTATAACCAGCATTTATTTCTTCAGCAATTTTAGGTAAAGTTTGTTGGATTGGACCATATGGGTCAGCCTTCACTCCTATCAGAATACTAACTCCAACCACAAGGGGTCAGAAATATAAAACAAAAATTGTTGTTGTAGTGCTTTTTTTTTATATATATATAAGATTGTGGCCCACTTTTTAAAGTATTTATCCCCGAACTAGATTGTCTTGAGTTTGAGTCCATGTCTGGGCACTTAGTTGCAGGACTGGGCCAGTCTCGGGGCTCTCCAAGTTCTATTTAGATATGGCATGTGTTATGTATTTCTCTTTGTGTTGCTATATCCTAGGGCCTAGGCTTTCTACAGCAAGGCATAATTACCTGCATCATTACTGCTTCAAGGAATAAATTAGCCTTTAAAATTGCATGTAGTTTTAAAATGTTTCTTTTGTATTATAAGACTTTGCCATTTTATGGTTTCTAGAATAACCAAATATTTATGAGATGGAAATTCATAGTCCCTTATCATCGTGGATTTTGCACAAATGTGAAATACCAAACAAATTTAAAAACCCATTGTCAGTGCATTCTCTAAATTTCATGCTCAACAAAATAAGCATTTAACGGGATAGCAATTAGTGCTGAGCTGAGTCCAGCAGCCCTCTGGTCAGCAGCTCACCCTGCTGAGGACTAATGCTATTCACTCGGGTGCTCCTCTGCTCCTGTGCCCTGGCCATCTGGGATTTAATGAGCCCAGATCGGCCCTGGTGATGCCAACCAACTGAGAAGCTTACACCAGTCCCCTGGTTAATCACAACATGGCATGAGTCAGGAGCAAAACTTCTGCTTCAAAAGGAGTTTCAGTCAACCTCTTTGTGATGTGAACACTAGTGGAGAAAGTTTTCTAAAATTATTCAGAAATATATATGTGTAAAATATGTGTTTTGCTTAGTCATCATTATATATTACTAAAAACTGTTTTCATTGCTTATATGCTCAGTCTTTGGAAAAGGAGGAAGCTGCACCCAGAGAAACCCAACAGTAGCACATAGTGGGCATGCACACGCCATACAGAAAGATCATTGCACCTGGACCGGGGATTGAACCCACAATCTTCTTAGTGTGAGGCAGGAGAACAAATCATGCCACACTAGCCACTGTACACCCCGTCCAAAAATGTTTTAGGCAAAATGTCATCTGCTGTTGTTTAGCTCCAGTATATCTCTTGAGTTTTTGTGTTGACAGTTCTGTCTGTTTCTTCCAGTAATGTATTTTGATATTTGAAAATACCTAGTAATATCGTCATAATGTAGAAACTGCCATTTATGCAGAGATCTCAGAATAGATTCATTCTTCAGGACTTTCCGTTCAAAATCTAGTCACAAAGTTTAGATAATTGAATAAAGTTTGTTTTCCAGCAGGAAGAGGAAGTGCATTTTGGAGGCTGTTTACCGCTCCATGTCTGACGGAACTACTGTCTCTCCCAGTATGAGGCATAAAGATCAATACTGTGTGCTGCTCACACTGTGCCCCGCCGTGCTCAGAATGGTGTCGTCTTGACATAGTAGCAGATTCGCAGAGTACTGGTGAAATCCTCCCTGTGATCCGGGACTTTAAAGAGGCACAGCACTCCCCCAAGACCTGAGAAGGACTGTCAGAGAGCTCTCCCAGGCTGTTCCTTAGGCCCGCACAGTCAACATGGAATTCACTTTGTATGCATTTAGTTACACAAAAACACGATATAGAGAAGGGGACTCCTGCTGGGTCTTTGAACACTTCTTATGTAATGCCCAGCCCTAGTGATGCTTTTTAATATTGTACTTTCGATTCAGCACAAAGACCAGACATTTTACACAATGCAATACCAAAAAATAGATGATAGAAGGTATGAAAGTAACCAGAAAAATATTACATTTCGATTTCGCTGTCATTGTGCACATATTCGCATAAACGGCACACAGCTGTCAAGCAGTAGACACCTTTGCAAAAGTGACACGCGCAGTGTGTTTGGAGCCTTAGAAGTTTCTTTGAATTTTCAGAGGAGGTCACAAATCAAGAAAGGAACAAATGATTTGTTTTTGGTGTGGTTCCAGAACATTGTTTGATACCGTGGCATGGTGTCATAGTGGTTAAGCACTTTTGCCTCACAACAAGAAGGTCCTGGCCCTGGGTTAGTTTCCCAGACTGGATAGGGCCTTCCTGTGTGGAGTTTGCTTGTTCTCCCTGTGTCTGTGCATGTTTCCTATGGGTGCTCTGGTATCCCCTACCACTAAAAGCATGTACAACAATAGTTCTCCCATGGAACCAGGACTCCCCCGCAAAAAAAATTGTTAAGCTCAGTGGGACTTTCCTGGTTAACTAAAGGTCAAATGAAAAATAAAAGATTTTACTGATTCCGTACCATTGCATGAATATATGAAATATTCTAGAAGTTACTAACTCCAGCCAATGTCGGTAATAACAATTTAGGACAACTGGTTTTAGTGGATTTTTTTGTGTGAGACATAGGGGCTCTGGGTGCTAGGCAGTAGCTCAGTTGATAGAGCCACTTGTCCACTAACCAGAAGGTTGGCAGTTCAAACCAACAGCTCCCACCATTGCATAATGTTATTGTGTCCTTGGGCAAGACACTTAACCTACCTTGCCTCCAATGTCTGCGCACACTGGTGTATGAATATGTGTGTGAATGGGTGAATGGTTCCTTAATGTAAAGCGCTTTGAGTACCCATGAAGGTAGAAAAGCGGTGTATAAATGTGACCATTTGTTGCATTGTGTGAGCATTTACCAAATTTCTGGTTTGACTCCATGTCTAGGCAATATATAATGACACAGAGCCAGTGCCTTGGTGTTCAAGTCAGTTCAGGTTTTTGTAGAAAATAAATATATGGCAGTGCAGTTTAATGTATGTAATGTGCACTGCTGTCACATAAGTGAGCCTCAGTTCTTTCAGTCTGAAGAATGAAAGATGAAGAATGAAAAATATGGATGTCAATAAAAACAAAACAAATCCCTGCGGAATTGTAAACAGAGTAGAGCTTTGACAGGTTCCTAATCAAATTACAGGCCATCTGGAGAAACCCTATTCATCTGCTTGTGCTAATGCTAACATTCATTTAGAATAACACTGGCTTTATTAAATGTCATCAGGAAAACATTACAGCATGTTTTGAATCCTGTCCAAAAGTTTTGTTCTTGTGAAACTAAATGTAACTCCCCTAAACATTGGCCCTTAGGGAGTCTAATTGCTCTTGGTGTTATTGTGGAGGCAGCGTTTTCCCCCAGATAATCTGAGCAGTTTTCATTGAGCAGTGTTTTAAAATGGAAAGGTCCTGCTCTTTTGAATCATAAAAAACAGACTGCATGAATAGGAGAGGAGAATCAAAGGCATTTGTTGAGAAATGTGCAGCACATTTGCAAGCTGACTAAGAACTAATTAACATCTTTCTGGCCTTGTTTTAAATGACACCATCCAGATTAAAGTGACTTCCCAGTCGTCTCTTTGGCCGAGCAGACTTTGTCAACACAATTTAATTACTTCCCCATTGGTCACACAAAGGGTCTGTTTATTGATGTTCCTCATTTTACGTGCCTTTGATTGTGTTTTTCACTCTCCGTGACTTGCCAGTAATGCCCCGCAGTCGCAAATAGCTAATGAGGAGCTTTGTTTGTGCCTGCTGCTTTCTGCAGCAGCCTGTCACTGCCACAAACTCACTTTCCCCACATATTCTATGAGTTCACATAACGTGCCCTTCAGGAGACCCTAAAAAAGTGCGGCACAATCTGCACTGAGGTGCTCCTTTCTGTCTGCGCCTCTTCCTGGCTGAGGCTGTAATTAACTTGCACTGATTGAGCCATCAAGCACACTTAAAGTGTGCCAGCGCTCATTTAAATCCCACAGATGTACCAATGTGAAATCTGAGGCACGCTGCTGTTTGGCTGATGGCATTTTTGTTGTTACTTATATCTTTTCATATACAGAGAGACCTGGGATATGGCACCATCACATTTGTGAAAATAGAAGAAATGAATGTAAACAGATCACAGGGAGAGCGCAGTCACACACACATCCACTCACACACAATCCACGCTTTAATCCAGAGAGCTTTATTAGCAATAATTCTGCTTATCTCCCTAAAGCCTCGTCTGCCCAGCTCACACATGGAGGTCTCCCTTTTGGGCCAAATGATTAGGGCTCAAACAAGCCTCTTCAAAGGCCTGTGCCACTCTGACACAACCCACAAGAGCTCATTTACAGCCACAGGGTTGGCCCGGGTCACAGGGGATTCTTCTCTCCATAGAACAGCCAGAATAAGCTGTGTTTACTACCCCTATGAGACTCAGCTACCCCAGACTCTTCTCATAATGAATTCGAGTTAGGAATCTTAGATGTATTAGATCAGATTCTATCAGGCTTCGCAACCACAGCCACACTGCGTTAGATCTTTAGCATTAAATCAAATATAAAATGTTAAAAAATGTAGAAACAGCACATTATATACTATCTACTGTTTTTTTATGACCAAAGTGTGAAGTCTGCCTTTTGAGATTCCTTAACACTCTATAGACTTACTTCTATGAAGAGTTCTGGGAAGAGGTCCAGAAAATCTCCAAAATGTAATTGTTATGGGTTTGCCACTTTTATGCTCCATTTCACCAGCAACAGTCAGCATAACTGACAAGGGTTAGCTCCACGAGCCACTCACTCCAAGCCATGTGGCATCACAATGCAAAATACTAAAACTTATTGCAAAATCTTTCATTGTGTTTATCAAACACATGAGCAAAGCACAATTCTTGTATATAAAGGCATACTGGTTTTATGGTTCGGCTGTAACATCTGCCAAAACATCTCAGTATGTGTATGGTGTCTGTTTTCAGGCCAGTCCTGACCTTGGAAGGATTGCTTTTATCTGGCACAAAGATGTTAATTTCATGGTATAGAGCTGCGGAAACTCTGAAACTTTCATCTGTATTGAAAAGTACTGAAAGTAGTACTACTAAAAGGGTTAGGTTTTTATTATTGTGCCTGCATAGAAGAACAAGTCTACCTGAGTTTAATCATCAATCATGTGATGCAGGTAGTTAGTTCTGTACCTGCTTGACAACAAGCTTAACACAGCTCTTTTGTGTTGTTAGTGGAAGACATTTGAAAAGAGGCTTAAGATTCAAGGCATTGTTTGGGCAACAGCCTGGAATGAAATTAGGAGAGACAGGAGTGAAATGAATCCTGGTTGGTCTCTCGCTCCAGCTAATCAGATAACAACAAAAGGCAGCCGAGCATAGGGGAATCTGTCAGAGGGAAAGTCTGGATGAAGCCACTACACAGCAAAATTTATGACTTTAGGGATGAAAGAGAGACGAACTGTCCACAGAGATGTGTGCATCTAATTGCTTTTGTTACGGACATACCAGCAGGTGTCAGCAAAGCAAATCCTAACAAGCATGGACACAGTGTTCACAACCAAACATTTACTGGGCAAAAGGGGAAAGAAATAAAATTATCTAAAACTAAACTACGGTTTGTAAGCAGCATAATGAAAATTTCATATGAATATTTTTGGAGACTTTACACTGGTAACATTGTAATAAACTAGTGCAAACCTTTTTTTTTTCTTTTTTTTCTACTGAATCCACAGGTTTATACAAAAACATGGCAACTAAAATGATGATAATTAGTGCGTGTGCATGGCACATCTTGAACTGACATTTAGACACAATAAGCTCTTGGGAGTCCTGGCATTGTTTTAAAAAACCTGCAGAAAATATTTAATATTGTCATATTACTGGCATGTCTCCATCAGTGTTAGAGGCTGCTGGTTTTGTCATAAAATGATATGCAGTGTCATTATGTACCTGATGGCACACAGAGTTATTGTTACAGTGGACTCTTTATGGACTGGATCAGATTGAGCCAGAGGTAATTATACAGTGATAAATAGTCTATGTTATTCTAACCTGTTGCACTGTGCAAATCATTCTTTTCTTCTTTGGTTCTTCTATCTCTCATTCCTAGATAATGTGATGTATTTTTCATGGTCAACAGATCGAGAAAAGGCTTTCAAATCATTGTCAGCCTTGACCTTTCTGTGAAAATTGGATGCCAGCCATATATTAGTGTGTGTGTTTGAGTGCATGCTCTGTCTAAGCAAATCAAAAGCACACCAGTGCGATCAGAATGCCACACTCATTACCTTTCATTTTTCCGGAAATAAAAGAGTGAGTTTACAAAAAAATCTATTTGCCAAAGGTCACTGCAGCAGTCCAACACTTTGCTGTTTCATTCTCATTTTGTGCTGGCCAGCTCTCCTTCTCACCGCGCTATCTTGCAGGCTTCTCGGTCGTACTCTTGAGCATTTCTCGTCAGACAAATACAGGCTGTCTTGCTTTCCAAAGCAGCCCCAGCTAGCAGCTATCTGCCTGTCACATCTTATCTAGCTCTGCGCTCTTTCCAGGGAGCACAGACACAGTTCCAATGGAATCATGCTTCT
The DNA here is from genome assembly GCA_020698575.1 of Bostrychus sinensis. NCBI lineage: Eukaryota > Metazoa > Chordata > Actinopteri > Gobiiformes > Eleotridae > Bostrychus > Bostrychus sinensis. The sequence continues at coordinate 28,611,714 of CM036247.1, read as the reverse complement.
GCACACTCTCAGCCATTAAATAATCATTTTGAAAAAGTCTGCCAAGTTCTCGCTGACCTTTTTCCAAGGGTTCAGGGAGCATTGCTGCTGCTGGAGTCAACAAATTTGTCACAGTGCAGGAGAGTTTTGTAGAAGGGTACCTTGGTAACACTGGCAGCACCTCAAAAAAACTAATGTGTATGCACATACCCAATTCCAAAAAAAGTTGGAACAGTGTGTAAAATGTAAAGAAAAGCACAATGAAATGGTTTGCCGGTCACACTGAACAATATTTTAATGACAGTAGAACATACATTAACAACATATTAGACATTGAAACAAACTGAGCATTTAATTTAAATAGCTAATTTCAAACTTTGTAAAGTATATTGGGAGGCTGTCTAGGTAAAAAATATCCCCAACCATAAGTCTTCATCAGGGCAATGTGAAGACTTTTTGAGATTTCTGTCATAAATTTTACATAGTGTCCTAACTAACTTTTTAGTTGTACTATGAGCTTTACTGTATTAAAAAGCATCTATAGTGCTATCAAAAATGAGTTAGGAACAGAACTTATCAGAATGACAACCAAACACATACAGTTCCATAAATATTTGGACACTTTTGTTTTTGTTATTGTTGTTTTAGTTGTTTTTCAAGGGCTTAAAAGAAATTGGACAAAGGACTAATTTCATGGCCTGCATGGGCTATCTCTCTCCATAATCCATCATCAACTTAGCTGGTAAAAGGTCTGGAATTGATTCCAGGTGTGGTATTTGTATTTGAAAGCTGCTGATGTGAACCTACATCCACCCAAGTGAAGAACACTCCCCAGGAAGTGAATCAATATCTAAGTCTACCATAAAGAGAAGTCTTCATGAGAGTAAATACAGAGGGTTCACCACAAGGTGCAAACCATTCACCAGCCTCATAAATAGAAAGGCCAAACTAGACTTTGCCAAAAAAATCTAAAGAAGCCAACCCAGGAACAGGAACAGCACCCTTGAACAGATGAGGCTCAGACCAACCTGGGCCAGGAAAAGTGTGGAGAAGGCTTGGAACGGCTCCTGATCCAAAGCACAGCACATCTTCTGTAAACCTTGGAAACAGCCGCATGAATTGAAGTGTATGGATATACTTTCTTCTCGGAGTCAACCAAATGCTGCAAAGTTGATTGGACAGCGCTTCACATTACAGACGAACAATGACCCAAAACAAAACCACAAAAGCAACTCGGGTTTTTAAGATAAAAAAGTGGAATATTATACAATGGTTGAGTTATTCATCAGATCTCAACACGATTGAACATGCATTTCTCTTGTTTAAGACAACTCTTAAGACTAACAAACAAGAAACAACTGAAGACAGCTGCAGTAAAGGCCTAGCAGAGCATCACAAAGGAGGAAACCTAGTGTTTGGTGATGTCCAAGGGTTACAGACTTCAGGCAGATATTGCCTGCAGAGGATTCTCAACAAAGTTTTTGAAATTAACATTTTATTTATGGTGTTAATTTGTCCAATTACTTTTGGTCCCGTGAAAAAGATGTTGCTACACATTAAAGAGCTGTAATTCCAAACCCTTTCTCTGATTTGGACATGAATACTCTCAAATTACCACAGCAAGTCTGCACTTTAAGCCCATAATATTTATACAACTGTATTTTGAACATGTTTTGGTAAACAGCTGAAATAACAAAACCTGTGTCACTGTCCAGGTATTCTTATAAGGTAGTGTGCAAATGTCCCGATGTGCTAATCTTTAGCTAAATGGAAAGATGAATGTCTGTGACAGTCAATTCATCATGTTTTATCTCAGGCCTTCAGCCCTCGCAGAAACATATTGCCCTGATGTGATCCCTCGTTTGTGCAATGTGCAATTGTGAAGTACTTTTCTCAATTTAACGGAGCAGATGTAAAGCGCTTAGAGAGCCACTGTAGTGAGATATTTTTGACATTCAGAAATGGAAACAGGTGTCCTTGACAACTTTGGAGACGGATATTAACTTTTAATGTGCCACAATAGATCATGGGCAAATCATTTCATATTGTACAGCTATGTGCTTTTTAGAAGAAGGAACATATATTTACAGAGAAGTTTGTGATTTTGGTGTTCTCTGACTGACTTCTAATATATGTACAAACATACAGAAATGACAAGGTCACAGCCACAGCACTATTGTGTTCAAAATGGTAATGTTTGGTGAATTCAATTATACAATGAAGTCTGCATAAAAAGAACAGGGCTTTACTTTATTTTTAAGGTTAATGCAATGGGACTCTTTCAATCAGGACAATATCTTAATTATTTATTAGTTATTATATCAACTTATATCAATATATTTGTAAAAAAACAACTTGATATATTTTTCTTAGGTGATTTTTAAAAGCCAGCATATTTTAGGTGACCCTAGTCTTTTTACCTCTGCATAGAGTGTAATTACCTTTATTAAGCAGAACTTGCCTGTCAGTGAGCACATCATGGCCATTTTCAGTCTTCCCTCTCAGTATATTACAAACTAAACTAAGAGAGCAGTGAAATAATTGCAGTGGAGGATTTCCAAGTAGCCTGCAATACTCAGTGAATAGATGCACCCACAAAAAGTGACCTCTGAATTGTTCACAGTGTTTTAAAAAAAGTACCGTATTTTCCGCACTATAGGGCACACTTAAAAGCCTTTAATGTTAACCCTCAAAAAACGACAGCGGGCCTTATAATCCAGAGCGCCTTATATATTAATTTATTTACAGCTACCGTAGTCAGGAGCATCGCGGAGTAATACATCCTGTGCTTCACCATAATATTGACATAATCGCCCAACTGTTTAACTCGGACACTGAAGATGAAGAATTGGAGGGATTTGTGGACAAGGAATGAACTGAAAAAGTGAGTGTATTGTGTAGTATTTTGTTATAATGTTAACTGAACAGTTATGAGTTATTGTGATTATGCTATCGTTTGATTTAGCGGTCTCAGATTGTGTTTTTTATTCACGCGTTACAACTGAACAAGTTTGGGAGTTAAGGTGAACGCGTTGAATAAAGTTTGACTGACTGACTTATCTGACTGTTTTGTTTTGCCTTTTAGTCCGGAGCGCTTTATATGTGAAAAAAGTTTGAAAATAGACCATTCAATGACAGTGCACCTTATAATCCGGAGCGCCCTATAGTGCGGAAAATATGGTACAGTGGGTCCCGTACACACTTTATTTAGGTTAAAGAGGTTATGTTTTTACCAGTGTTGGTTTGTTGGTCTCTAAATGGACAAATGACGAGTATAGTAGATTGTTTACTGTTGTGAGATGTAAGACCTTTGTGGCTTCATTTATAGAGCACTGAACTAGAAGATCTCCAGTTTGAGTCCTCGCAGTATACCACTGCAATGTAATGTCAATACCTTAGCAGAGGTCTCAGCTCTCTAAGTGCTTCTAGGTCATACTTTTTTACACTCAACTTATAAGTTAAGACTTGGGAACAATAAAAACATCAATGAACTAGACAGAAAAATGGGACAGAGACAAACTTCATAATAATTTTTCTAATGGCCTAAGGTTCTTAGTGCTGAGAGCCCTTATGGAGATGAGAATAGGAGCTAAGTAATCCACTTGTTTTTATATGGCCATATTTTTGAACCCATGTAGATTGGCATTTATCTTCTGAGATTGTGGCTGTGGAGTTTAGAATCTGCACCAGAGACTTTAATCCCAGTTTGTTTGATCCCTGAACTTCTTTGGGAACTACCTAATCCTTCAGGAAAGTTTCATGGAAGTGATTTTCGGGAGAATTCTAGATCAGACACATGAAAATGTGTAGCCCTGAAGCAGCTGGGCCATGCCAGAGCAGTGTGGCTAGAGGTTGAGCGTGTGTGTTTGTTACGTTCAAAGTGAACTCCCGGTGACTCCTTCTCTAATGTGAGCTCTGGGCCTGTCTCACAAATGAATTAGTCAAATCAGAGAAGGGCAAAACTGTCTAGTGCTGAGAAAGACAAGCAAACAGCCAAAGAAGCCAAACTTGGAAGCTACTAGACATGACCACATGCTTGAAAATAGGAGGAGATACTAATACATTTACCTAAAGGCTATGGTTTTATAATTATCACCCACAGTACAGCATTATAGGTATCAATCACACTTTACCGGATTATGTACATTTGCTGTAAACAGTCCATAAGAACAGCCTTATGAACAACATATGAGCTCATTATTTTACTATTTGACAGCCATTGTCAGGCAATGGATAAACAGAGCATATAAAAGACATTAGTCATGCAGACCATTACAGTGGCACCAGGAACCTATTATCCACAATGCACTTCGTGACATTTACTACGTAGTTATGGTCTAATGCATCGTTACAAACTGAGCCTTCACTAGGAGATAGATCTCTCTCAAGTGGTACTGGCATAATGACTTATATTCAAATCATAAATGATAATGAAATGATCGCCTATATACTTTACAAGTGAATGTTTACTTCATTAAAAATAATAGGACACGGCTTCACAGCTGAATATAGTGCAACTGTCTGCATGACGTTAGAAACACATGCAATATCCATCATTAGCATGGGAATAAACTATAACTCTAACATAATTATATTTATCATTAGTTGGGGAAAAAATGCACAATAGTGTGTGACTCCAGAATGCAAAATCATATTTTATTTGCTATAGTTATGTTAGTGTTGTTGTGGTTTTACAATATTGATTAGAATAGATTCAGAGTGTAACGCCCATAGTTGCTGGGTTAGGCTCCAGCAACCTACAGCCCCTACTGGAAATAATAAAATTAATGAATCAATAAATATCATGTTGCGTTGGGACAAGTAGTTAACTATTGTATAGATGTTATTTAAAATTATAATTGTGCACAAGCTTTCAGCAACATGTTGAGATGGCAAGTATTTATTGTTTCTGCAATGTGTTTTGTTTGAAGAATGTAAATATACTATTTTTGCATTTCAAATTTACTTGAACTGCAAACTTATTAGCCTCAAATCAAACGCAGATATAATTTTGTTTCCTTGTAGACATTCCTTTGAATTTGAAATACCAAATATTGTATATTGAATAAGTTGTATCTAAAGAATGACAAAAACTGACACTTTATTTTTTTTTTTTTTTATACTCTTTAATAATGTTGTCATTCCATCAGTCTTCCCTAGATCCTGCCTGTCTCTGTTTGAACACAGATGCACTTGTAGTTGGTTCAGAAGGGGAACACTTTAACCACCTTCTCTCACCAGTCACTTGGAACCTTTTGTTCTGTTCTGTATCTTTCGTTTAATTTCATTTCAGAGTTGACTGGTTTTGAAGGGCGCCGTTATGTGCTTTGGCTTAAACTCTCCCATGCTGTCAGAATGGGTAAGCAGCTTTCTAAATGTGAGAGAAACCCACGGGACTCCAGCCACACACAAAATGTCACTAGCATGGCCAATAATCCTAGTGCTCAACGGCTTAGGGAGCGCACTTTAATTGAGGCTCCACGGTCTGCCAACAAGGACACGCACGCTCCCGCCACACAACTAAGGTTAAAATGAGGATTGCGTTGTGTCCCCATGTGAAAACCTGCTCCGTTTCAAATCGTTTTTCAGGCTCTAATAAATTAGCCACAACCTAAAAGCTGACATTGTGTAAAAAAGGTCCCTCTAACTTGGTGGTAGTCTTCATGGTACAATTTGTTTTGGTCAGCTTGGTAGACCAAGAAAATAAAGTGCTTGCAATTGTCAAGTCATTTCAAATCTCCAACTATTACTATGTGTCCAACATTGCTATTCTAATTGATGAGCACATATGAATTTACTTGTTATGAATTATTGGTTTGTGATTTTTGAGATATTGGAAAGGGTCTGTTTAAATAATCTTCTCTTCTTTTGGCACACAGTGAATCAACTGCCTCTAGCATGCAGTCATTTGCAAGTTATTTTGAATAGGTTTTATCTGGGCTTGAGACCACCACAAGGAATACATTGGCTTGTGACCCACTTGTGCCCAGATTTTATGAGATCAGCTTCTTATTATCTCTTTATTTGTTATGAAAACCTTCTCCCTGGGGAAAAAACACTCAAGCCCCAAGGTGGGTAGCCTGTTAAACCGGCTAGTAAACAAAGGACACAAAAAATAAATTTATATAGATAGGTTGCTACGGGAACACAACTGAATCTGCATTTACAAAAAAATAAAAATGCGTAATATTCAAATTCACTCAAATAAACCAGATTTTGCACACACATTCCTTGTAAGACCCTAAGCAAAAATGTCTCAGGGACCCACAACCCAGTTTAATTTGTTTAGTTCTTTCTGAAACTCCCTGCGCCATATTATTGTTATATTTTGGGTTAGATGGCACATTACATTTTAACAATTAATATTAAGCCAAATGTTGCAGTCACTGTTGTTTTTTTTCCTGTCACAACCAGCCACATACCTTGACTGGAGAAGGCAATGTGGCCCAAGATGGATACAACAGTAAGCACTTCGAGCAAGGTTCGGACCGCCGGCCCTCCAGTTGGTGGGCGAAGGCTTAACCCAACTCACCACTGTCCTTATTCATGCAAAAACATTTGGTAAAAGGTTATTTAAGATTTTTTGTTAATTTGTCTATTTGTACAGACACAGGAAAATCGAAATGCCATTTCTGCTCTCTTCTATCGGTGTCACAGAACATGCAATAATGCAAGATAAAAAAAAGTAAGACAAAAAATAAGAATATGCAAATAAACTAGAAAATCCATAAGAATTTCAATATGCATTACATACAAAATACCATAAGTCAAATGCATTGTACACTAAATACAAATTAGATAAAAACCAAGAGAAAAATGTGCAAGAATATAATTATTATGGTAAGAGTGCAACATGTAAAGGTGCAGTCTACTGTAAACAGGAGGTGCAAATTTGCCTGGAAATTCGCCTTAGAATCAATTTGATTTCTAGGGCGGAGCAAACCCGAGTTAACGGACAGCGGAGTTAGCCAATCAGAAAATGGTAGACGTGACGTTAACAAAGCGACAAGAAAGTGAGAAAGTAAACAAACGGAGTAGTGAAGCCACGAGGGAGGAACGAGGGAGTTATTTCAACATTACCATACCATACCGCTGAATGAAACAAACTCTCGGCTCCTCGGTGCGCCATCTTGATTGTTGTCGGCGAGGATACGCGTACGAGTGACGCTGCTCGTGAAGAACACGTGACTTAAAAAAAACAATCAAAATGCACGGATTTGAGTAAACCACTGCGGACGGCGTGGTGACCAGACTGATATTTCTCTGTAGAATAACACAGAGACATATCAGTCTGAATTTTCCAGGCAAGGTGCAAATACCAACAGCAGCACACTGTATGACAGTAAAGTGCAAATAGCAATTTTGGTGTGGGTTAATATAAAAGATTATTAAGTGTTTGTGTGCATCAGTTGCAGGGGCCATATGTGAACAATGGCTGAGGGGATCCTGACAGCCTGTTGGACAAAGCTGTTTACCAGTCTGGTGGAGCAGGCCCGGAGGCTCCAGTACCTTCTTCCTGAAGGCAGGAGGCTGAAGTGGGAGTGTGAGGGGTGTCACCCGCGATGCTGATGGCTCTGCGGGTGAGACGAGGGTTGAAAATGTCTGTGAGGGAGGGCAGTTACCCTGGTTCCACTAGAAAAAAAACAATTTCACATTTTGTATTTTGCATGCACACCAGCTTATACACTAATGTAACCATAGAAATATTACACAAGTGAGAAGTCTTTATCTTGTACCAATGAAACCTTTCAAAAACAAATCCTTGTGTGGAGTCTGTCTGAGGACTATTAATCTGTGTGGTTTTTGGTTAGGATTTAATTTTTTTTCCACTTTGTAATTGTATAGTTTGATCCCATCTTTCAAGTGAATGTTGCTTTATTCAACAATCTATTCTTGTTTTCTTGTGTTTAGGATCTTGCTCACTGTAGAATGGTGCAACTGGACTCTCTCTTTGTTGGAGGGCACACTGCTGACTTTCTGATTCTATTTTCAAGGTGACAGAGCAGGTGAATGATTACATGGGCTACAGGCCGAAGAATGACTTTTGTCTTTGAATTGTCATATTGTGATTTGTGAATCCTTCGAGAGGTGCAGCAGGGACTGGCATTCATCCGCATTACTCCTTTATCAGCATGTGGAATGGAATGACCATTTTGGCGGCTTCTCTGGGAAAAGTGATGGATAAAAGCTGTCAGATCAGGTGACACATAGGCTCTGCTGTAAACTGTCGCCACCATGTACCGATCCTGAATCTTCAAGGTGGCTGTGCACATTCATATTACTCACTAATGGGGAGTTCACATGCCCACCAGCACTCTGTCACATTTTTTTTTGCTTCAGCTGACAATTTTTTATGACCAGCTAAAGCTTCATGAAGGACAGCTTTGGATCTCAGTGTCCCTGCAGTGCGCTGTGTGGCTCTAAGTCTATTACTGGCGTCTTGTTCTATGTTTGCTCTACAAGGTGTGGTGAGGGCAACTTGTCATTATTTTAATGACTAAGACACTGATCATGAAATGTTGTGGTCACAGACCACATACAAACAGAGAAGTGTCAAACGAGGAAAAAGCGCAGCAAAGTGTTTTCTTGAATAGCTCATGCAATTACAATCTTTACTTCTTTTCAACTGTCTATCAACTTGTCTAACTGTCTGTTGATGAGCAGTGTTCGGGGTGTTTGTGGTCGAGTGTTGTGCATGTCTTCTTTGACTTTTTGTCACAGAAAATGAGGTTGTTGCAGTGTAAGCTGTGTTATTATTCAGTCACTCAGTCAAGACACACTAATGATGGCCACATCAGCGGCCAGAGAAACTGTTGCTGTTTATCTTCTTACTTATTTCTCTTCTTTTTCCTTTTAAACCTCATGCAAGATAAATGTATCATGTCTACAAAGATCTCTCATTTCATCATTCACTTTCTTAGCAAAAAAAAAATATTTCCAAACTTTCTTATATTTATCTGATTGGTTATATGCTTGAAAAAAGACATGGAAGCCAAAAATAGTTAATATGAACAAAGCCTCAACAATCATCACCTATAGTTATAATTAACATTTTCATCAAATCTAATGGCATTCTGATTTTTTACTCCTAGCATTAGAATGCATTGTAAGATGTGTTTCAATTGAACCATAACCATTCTGACCTTGCGTTCTGTCTACATATTGAATTAAGTTGTGCTTGTTACTGTAGATTAGACTATTTCTCTTGTAGAGAGTCTTATCATTTGGATCTTTTCAATTGTTGTGCCTGTCCCCTTTAGGCAAAATGTGTCAAGCTTCTTGACTTTTGGAAGTTCCATAACACACTCTGCCCCTCACACACTATTTTTGTTTCTCAAATAAACCTTCAAGTAATCTCAGTGGCATGAGACTGAGCAATGCGCAACACTTCAGACGTCACTGTCCACTCAGCTGAAGAATGTGGTTTGTCTGTGTTGTTATGTAATTAAATTACCCGTAAGGATATAATGCCATGTAATTGAATTACCGTAAGGATATATTTACTGCCACTTACGGCGTCTCAGACTATTATAATAATTTAAAATTTCTTATTTAGTTCACCAGTGACATTGCTAATATTGTTGTGTGCAGTATATTATATTGCTGGATTGCCTTACATTTTCTATTGGTTCCTACTGGTAATCCAGTTGGGTGTAATACATTATTCAGTGGGTGAAATAATTGATCAGCATCTCCAGTTCAATCCAGTCCTGAAACCCATTGTTGTGCAAGTGTTGTACAGGGTCATGTACCCCTTTATTGATGCCTTTGTCTTTCATCTAACAATGAAGGCTGTTGCAACAGTCAGTTTCTCCTTTACCCTGTGCCCTTACAAACATGGCCGCCCCCTGTTAAATGTGCAATGATCTTGTGTTAATTGATGGCTTTAGTGAATGCCGTGGCATAAGGCCAGACACGCGGCTCTCAAATCACATTACAGATCAAACCAGGGGCCTTTGCCTCAGGACACACTGTAGATGAGTTTTACATAAAAAAATCATTCTTCATTAATTTATGAAAAGGGCACATCACACAACACCCTGATGTGGCCATTAGCGTGGAGCATGTTGTTCACAAGCTATTTTTGCTGCCCTTGTTTAGAACACACCCCTCTTTCTATAATTAGCTTCTCAGCTCTCAGCTTTTATGTCACTAATTAGACTTTGTAGTAAATCTCACATTTAACCCAAGGTAGCACCAAAGTGTATTGACTGCATCATTTAGAGGAAGTCTAGTACTTTTTAAAATTATTGCTAGTTTAAGGTTAGGAAAGACACAGTACATATATCAATATGTATATTGTCAGAGATTACCACCTTATCCTTGTGATAATAATGTGTTTACTTGTCTGGAAGGGCCATAGTCTGATCTCTGATGGCCTGTATTTTTTTATCTTGCTCTCATTCTGCCTGTCTTTTGACTAAACAGGTCATCGTCTCTGTTTGTGACCCTTTACTGTCAAAACTACACCTCAGAAGCACAGCTCATCTGGCCCAAGTTCACAGATTTGAGCTTTTATTAGTTTTGCTTGAGAGCAGTAGCAGTGAAGGAGAGAGTATAGATTATTATTGTTGAAAAGAGGTATTCAGACTAAACCTGTACTCACAGTCTCTCACTGTCTGCATTGACATTATAGAGAAGTCCTTCTTCTCATTGTTAATACTGTACATACAGTGGCAAGCAAAAGTATGTACCCCCCTTAGCATTTTTCCTTTATTGTTGCCTTATAACCTGGAATTTAAACAACAACTATGAAAATGCTAAAAACAATTTATTGTGAAGCAAATTAGAAATATGACAGAAAAACAGAAAACTTGAGTGTGCAAAAGTATGCACCCCCTTTTTTAAAGAGGCCACTAAATGAGACCCAGTGTTACTCACCCTCAGAAGGGTGATACATACTTTCTTCCTTTACCAAGACTCTTGTCATGACTTTTAAAATCTGTTTCTTGCCTTTCCATTTTTCCAAATGAAAAACCTTAAAATAATAGTGCAGAATAGTGCAAAGATGCATTTAAAGACATTGAGCCTTTATGACATCTTCTTACGTACAGCAGAAAAAAAGGGATAAGTGGTGGTATAGATGGGTATAACCCATACACAGACTTTATATTTACTGCTACAGTGCAGGATTGAACAGTGACCAGTCACAGCCTTTGTCTCTGTCTTTGCTCCAGTACTCTCTGTATAGACTATTATATTACTCTGCCTCGCGAAATACAAGACAAAAAAAGATAAAAGCCCTTGTTAACTTCAGTGAGTTGGAGACTAAAATTTGCATCTACTAAGTGTGTTTTCGTGTTTTTGGACATTTCCAATTGCTGTTGAAGCTGTAAAACTGCAGTAGAAGCACTCTGATGTTCATTTCTTGGTTCAGGAGCAGCTCTGCTGTGTCTCCGCTGCTGCACACTGGCACTAAATCCCCGTCCCATGTCCATACTCTGAGTGTTCTGAGGTGGTTTCTTGTCATAATACATAGTAAATTCTTCTGCAGTCACTGACGTTATGTACTCAGCTGATAAGAATCTTGCTGCTTGAGAAAATTTCATGAATGCCATGTAGAGTTCTCTTAAGCAGTTTTAAGTAACTTCCTTAAGAGAACATTCATAAAGGAGGCCTAATGTTTTTTTTCATACCTGATAGGTTTTTCTAGGTTAAGAAGACAGTTTTACTTTGAGGTTAAAGAGAAGACATAGTTACTTTTAGGATCTCTTTGCGTAATTCTTTCCATTATTCCTCTACATAAACATTTTATGAACATTGCTCTGCTGTCTTTCCTCTCTCAACAACTTGGTTTTATTTTTGCCTAAACACAACGAACATATTGTTAACAAACTACGATACTGTACATACATGTTAAGTATATTCTAAGTCTCTAAAGTCAAAATGTGATGTTTATAAAATTGGTGATTGCACACTCAAACACGTAGAGTACAGTGGATAGCTCCATCTTCCTCCTTCCAAAGACATTTCTAAGTGAATCTAAATTTCCCCCAGGTGAGTGAATGGTTGTCCTCTCTCAGGTGCAAAGTGGCTCCTGCACAAAATTAATAATGGGGAAGAGTTTTGCTGCTGTCTGTTGCCATGGTGTAAGATTATCAAAATTAGTAGTTACTGGAGAGGTTGGTTTAGTGGACTTTTGGGTGAAGAGTAAATTTAGAGTTTAAATTGTGTGAGATTACAAATAGTTATTGACAAGGCATGTCCTCCTCAGAAGAGCAGCCATGTCCCCTGACTGGCCCCGGTTTACAGCCACAGATCAAAGGTTGGCCTCAGTCTCTGTGACTTAAAACAGGCTGCTGAGATGCAAGATGCAAGATATTTTTGATTTGCTGCCACAGCACTAAAAATGATTCATTGAAGTCACTGTTGAAATTCAGGAGTGCACAGAAGTACTTCACATATCCTCAGTTTGTGTCCAGTGGCTTCAAAGCCTCCCCTTATCTCTGAGATGCCTCCACTGTGAATTCATTTGGCAACAAGGGAAAGGGAAAAGTTCTCTCATGCTTGAATTCAGTGGAGCATGTAGTGACAACAAGGTGCCACCACATGCTGCAACAGACAGCACATGAAAGAGCTTTTGTATAAAACACACCTGGATGGTTTGACAGCATGTATGAAGAAACTTGTATAATCAACCAAATCTACATAATCACATTTGTAAGATTATAAATATTTAGATTAAAGCATACTTCAGGTTGGCACTAATGGCATTATTTTTACTCAGACCATCAAACAGGAAGCATACTGTATAATTCTGAATTTTAGTGTACAAAATTTATTTGCATTCTTTACTTTGTACAAACTGCATTTTACTTTTAAAGGTGCTATGAGCAGTATATATTTTTTTATATTTCCTAAAAATGACCCACATTTGTCCCAAAACATGAAGCAAACATGTTTAAATCAAATATTAGTTTTACTGATAACAATGTTACAGTTGAGTTATTAATAAATAAAAATATATTTTACATAATGGCCATGTTTTTTTATGTTTACATTTTTTGTTTTGGATCTAAAACCACATTGCCTGCTCGTCCAATCAGAAAAGGTTAAAGATTGGCAACCCACAGACCACTGTAAAAAAAACAGTACAAGTGCATGCTGCTTACAGTATTTTTAAACTGTAGGTAGTGATAAATATGTTTATTAGTTTGCATAATACTGTAGATTCTGAAGATTTAAAGAATGTACTGATAAGACTTTTATTTTATAAGTCATTTACTGATCTCCCAGATTTAACAAAAGGCTTGACTGAAGTGCAGCCAGGTGGTATATGTGAAAGTGGTAGTGGTAGTACATTGGTTACAGGAGAGAAGTCAAACAACAAACTAATTAAAATCAGCAGAGAGCCCGTCTCTGTCAGGATGTGACGTAAGAAGGTCCCACTGACCTACGCCCTGCAATGAGATTTGTCATGATGATGGGCAGATGGTGTACTGTACACAATGATTAGTACAAGCGATATAAAGAGCAGACAGCGACTAAGAAGGATAATATTTCATCTGCACTGTCTATTCTGAGCTACAAGCAAAACTATATGCTATATGCCTCTTGTCTGTGTAAGTAGCAGGAATATACACAATTATTTTATTGAAATCTAAAGTAAAAGCCACACAATTAGCATGCCAGCATAAAAAACTAGATTTATTGAAATTGTGCATGATGCAACAATAGTATACCGTCTACCATTTCTGTTTTAACTTTGTATTTTATTAAAATGCCACAAATTGGGTGGTGTTAGACTATGTAATCATGTACAAATGGGACAAAAATTAGTCCAAATGGCAAAGCTTAGCCAATGTTCAGCTCCAGGATGATTAAAGAACTAAAAATACCTGAGAGCACTGTAACAATTAGAAGACACATTTGTGAAGCCAAGCTTTCAGCAAGAAGCCCCCGCACGTCTTTGAAAAAAAGACGTGCTGAATTTGCCAAAGAACACACTAACTGGCCTGAAGAGAAATGGCACCACATTTTGATGAAAGTAAGATTTTTTTTTTGTTGTTTTTTTTTTTTTTTTTTTTTTTTTTTGGGTCTCGGGAAGACAGTAAAGTCTGGTGGAGCAAGCATCATGATATGGTATGAGAAACATCGGGCCAATATTTATCACATCTCAGAGATCATAGAGCACTTTAAATATCTCAAAATACTTCAAGAGGTCATGTTGCCTTATGCTGAAGAAGAAATGCCATTGAAATTGGTGTTTCAACAAGACAATGGCTCAAAACACACAGTAAAAGAGCAGCATCTTGGTTCAGAACCAATCAGATTAATGTTATGGAGGGGCCAGCACAATCTCCTGACCTTAACCCTATAGAAAACTTGTTGGGTGACATTTAAAATGCTGTTTCTGAGGCCAAACCAAGAAATACAGGTGAACTGTGGAATGTAGTCCAGTCATCCTGGGCTGCAATACCTGCCAGAAGTTGGTGGACTTGAGGTAGGAAAAAGCTCATTTAGACAAGCCAGATTAATTTTGGAATAACGTGGTGTGGACTGACACACCTCAAGTGACTGTTTGTGGTGTGGCATCTCCCTCCCATACAGCTGCTCTTTGTGCAAAGTGCTCTGAATTTCTGACCCATGTACAGAAACATCATCTGCAGCAGACTGAGCATGACCTTGTAGGTCTTTGGAGGTGATCTGTAGATTGTCTTTAACCATTCTCACCATTCCTTGCCTATGTCTCTCTGGTATTTTTCTTGGCCTGCCACATCTGGCCTAACATCAACTTTGCCTGTGTCCTTCCATTTCCTGATGACCACCTTAAATACCTTTTCTCATTATTGAATGCACTGTCTATAAAGTTCAAGGCTTAACTAACTAATGTAACAAGTTTTGTGTTGCAAGTAATCTATTTTGAGAAGTTACAGATATTCAAATCAACAAACTTATAAGGGTGCCCAAAATTTTGTACAGGCATTTTTTCATATTAATTTCATACACTTAAATACTGCTACACTAAAAAATGTTGTTAGGAAAACACCCTAGAACTCAGATGTCATCAGAAAATGAATGACATACCTCTGTGATCTTTTGTCGGGAAGATAGAGAAAATTATTATGCAACCTCAGAGGGGTGGCCAAACTTTAGCATATGACTGTACATACTGCTATTATTTTGAACTCTACTGTATTAGCAGACATAGCCAGTGTTGAAATAGTCACGTTCTCTGCATCATGAGCCGCCACTAATTCATTGTTGACACAATAGAAATACATTAATCTACTTACTAATTTTAAGTATGATAATCGCAGTCAACACCAGATAACTAGGGTTAAAAACCCATCAAGACTCATTTAGAGCACAGCAGACATCTTGTTTTATACTGAGTTTGAATCTCTCAGAATACAGAAATCTACTAGAAAATACTCAGTATACATGAGCAAACATACTTTATCTTTTAGAACAAACTATAATTTATTTAATTTTAGCACTTAAGGAGAACTGCAGAGCAGTATGTTTTTTAGAAACCTTTTAACTTTTCTTATAAGAGCTACAAATGAAAAAGGCAATAAATCCCCATGTGTGTGTGAAGCCAAGAGGGTTTTTTAAATGAGCGGTTCATTTTAAACACCCACTGAGCTCTGCCCACAACTCAGCCAAACATAATCTATGTGAGCTTGTTGTTTTGCTAAATTTGATTTTGATTTGCTCTTTTACACTGAGCAATTAGCGTCAAGGTCCTAGAGCTGCACCAACATATTTTAATTGCATTAGTTTAATTGCGTTTGCTTCCACATGGGAGAATTACAGTGTTCTCTGCTAAGCCAGTTAAGAGTTTTATTTACTTTTTAAGGATCTGACTTTTGTGTAAACCGCAGTGATTTCACACGGTCACGTTTTTAACGTTTGTTCATGCCTTAAATTGTATTACGTAAATCTGTGCGTCACCTTTGAACCAGATTCCTACACTGGTACAACCCTTGCCCAAAGTGAAGTCATTTCACTTTCTCTTGCAGTCTTCCAGTAAACTGTAAAGACCAGTTCAAACCTGAAAGACGAGTGGAGAGGCCGATGTGACGTGTGGCTTAGAAAAGAGAGAGGTAATGATAGAAGGGACGGAAGACAGAATATAAGGAAGTCAGGCTCAGGGATTGAATGAGAAATGGGCGGGTCATACAGTAAGCTGGGGGGAAAAAAACAGGAACTAAATGATAACGCATGTCAAAGTACACCTGCACACCTGAGTAACACTGCTCAGTTCCCAGGACAGGGATACAAGGTCAGCTCCTACAGAAATATAACCAGGCTTTTTTTGACTAACACTTGGGTTGAGACAAGCATGTGATTTTTATAGTTTTTGTTTTTTTGTATTTTGGAATAAAACGGTCAGTATTGATGTAAAGGACTCCGGTAAAAATGAGGTCTCTGATGGTCATTTTCCTCCTCTTCTGCTACGGTGAGTTTCAAATGTCCAACACTCACCTCTCACTTTAAATCACACACAAGCAATACAAAATAGACTTGGATTTGATCTCATATTTGTTTAAACTTATCTGCATTTCACTTAACTTCACTTTTCTTAAAGGTTTTTGGGCTGTTAGTCTGTGTAAGCAGACACAGCCAGTGCTGAAATAAACACTTTTTCTGTGTTCATTTTATATTGACAGTGTAGACCACATAATGGATCATGTATAAAAATACAGCCTAAATGACAAACTAGGGTCTTGTTTTTTCACAGATGATACACTATAGATCTTTGAGCCATATTGTTTAATATACTATAGCATATTTCTTATTTTTATTGTACTAAAACCTTTTTTTGCTCAGAAAATTGCTCTAGGTTATTTTGTTTGTGAATCAGCTTGATGGGATTCTACTCTGCGGTGACATTACCTCGAGCCAATAAAGTGCACTAGTGTTCTGCTACTGTAGGATTGTATATCAGAGCTGTAGGCCACAGGAGTTTCTTTTAGCATATGCCTATAATACTGCAAATGTGAAACCATTTTTTGTCTACAGAAATTGTAAGACAGCAAATACTGTTAATAAAAAATACCAGAGTCTAAATTTAGTCATTTTTCAGCTTTTATCATTGTTTCAGTTTTCATGCATGTTAATTAGGGCTGGCTAAACAATACCTTTATGGTATCAAAAGAAAAGTTACAATACTACTGGTATCGAAAAAATAATTTTTATTCAATACCAACTTTTAATATCTAGTGGGACCTTTAATGGTCTTTTGCATGTTTGAATTAAATAAACAACAGAATAATCAAGCTACTGAATTTAACTTACAGCTAAGAATTTTGCTCCAAAAATCAGTCTATTATTCAATATTATTGTGTTTTATGATGTAAAAGATGAATTAGTATACCATAGATATCAGAAAAAGTATTGCTAAGATACCAGTATCGAAAACCAGCCCCGTTACCCAGCTCTAGTGTTAATAACATTTTTCAGTATCAAACATGACAATCACACAGTGAAGATCAGATCACCAGGGTAAAGTAACCAAGCCCTAGGTTACACCCAGCTTTATGTAAAAAGTGGAGATGGGTAAAATTAGCTTATTCATCAGCTGCTCTACATTTTGGTTTTGATTTACTGTATAACAAAAGTGTGGCATTTATCTTTTGTTGTTGCCCACAGCTTGTGTTACCAGTGGCAAAGAAAAGGTGATTTTCAGCTCCAAAAACTTTATCAATGTCCTAACATGGGACCCTGCAGAGCCTCGAGTTCCAGGAGAGAAGGTCCGATACAGCGTCTTGTACCACAGGTATATTATTGATTATTGAGGATAGTGTTACATCCTCTCAGTTTGACAAAAACAGGTAATGCTTTATAAACTCATGCTAAATGTCAACTAGTACTTGATGATGTGTTGGGGCGTCTTGCTTGTAGAGTTGTATTTTCTCCTCACACAAGTCTGCAAATCATCACAACAAAATGGAAATGTCACTTTGTCTAATTAGTCATGACGCACACTTCCAGACAAATGTCAAGTGCCAGCCCTGTCCTATTGACTTTTCTTCCTTTTAGACGCCACATTCTGTTGTCTGAGTGACTCCAAATCAAAACAGTTGCAGTGAAAGTGTTGCAGTTTAGGGACGTTTTCCACTATAAATTTCTACAAACTAGTCAGGGGTGGATCATTCAAAATGTTGTTGTATAGCCCCAATTCCAAATAAGCTGGCACACTGTTAAATGTAAAGGAAGCTTAATTAAAAAAAAAAAAATCACATATTTACAATTAAACAAAAAAAATGTAAGTTTTGAATCTGAGATGCAGGTTAAAGCTTAGAAAAGGCCATATGTGAACACAACCAAAAAACATTGCTCTTTTCTGGGCCAAAAGCTCTTGAAATGAAGCAAAATGGAACCCATATGGCCCAGAGAAGACAGCAATGTTTTTGAATCATGTTCACATAGAATTATTTTACATTATACAGCTGTAACTTGTGACACAACAACGTGTGTTGATAGACGTGTTGATAGAAGTGTTCCTGAGCCCATGCGGTGATTTCCAGCACAGAATAATGTCTGTGTTTAATGTAGTCCTGCTTTAGGGCCAGAAATTCAGAACCATTCAATACATACAATACTATTACTGTAAGTGTCTGTCTAAAATGTTCTTACTGACCTGTTACTATGTAACATAATCAGTTTCAAGATGTGCCTTCAGCTGTTTTTTTTTTTGTTTTTGTTTTTTTTGCATTTTTTCCCCTCTCCCAACTTTACAGGGATATATTTTGTTCCAGTCAAATTATAAGTTAGCGCTTATGTAACTGAAAAGGTAAAATATTAGGGGGGTTTGGATGTTTGTGGTAAATTGTAAACTATTTTTTGCAGTGAGACTGAAGATAACGTCTTCCTGGAGAAAGATGAGTGTCAGAACATTACAGAGCTGTTCTGTGACCTGACTGCAGAGACTCCAGCTGTCTATGACGTTCTGTACAGAGCTCAAGTGCGGGCTGATGGGCGAGTTCACGGCTGGACCAACATGTTCAAACCCATAGCAAAAAGTACGCCTCTGTTCTCTATTGTATTCTGAATATTTCTTTAACATTTTATTCACCTGTGTCTCATTTTGACTTCATTTTTGTGTGTGTGTGTGGCTTTATAGCTGTTTTGGGGGCACCCATCTTGTCTATAAGCACAACAACAATGTCCATACATGTGAATGTCACCTTGCCTCTGGGACCTAACAACGAATCCATCTCAGATATTTTCAGAAGAATCAAAAAAGGACCCTCTTCTGCAATAACTGTTTACAGCTTGCACATTACGCAACCTTTATGGGCAGCACAGGTACAAAAAGTTTCAGCACGTTTCCAGTTGGTTCAGTTCTAAGATAATAGTCCTATAAAGACTGATGTGTTCCTGTTGGCTGTGCTCATTAATCACTAAAACAAATTCCACAGGAGATTGAAAACACAACAGGTCACTTTATTGTCAACTTGAAGAATGACCAGACTGAATACTGTGGCTATGTGGTATATAAACCTGCGTTTGAGTGGGGCCGTCCATCGAGTGAAAATGCTTCCTTCTGTGTAACACTATCAGGTGAGAAAACATCATCCTGGAAAACATCCAACATTATCATGTGTTGGCAAACTGATCACATGATAAATGATAACAAGTTAAAATTAACAACTTAGAGCAGTTCCAGCAAGGCATTAGAGTTCCACCAGACAGTGATCTGGATTTAGGTTCATTGCTAAACAGCTTCTAACATTTAATGTTATGTTTGCACAAAATTGGCCATATACTAAATCTGTCTGAATCCTGAATATTTTTATTGGACCATTACTGAGCTTTTCTTTTTCTTTTTTTTTTTTTTTTAATCAAAATACAACCGTCAGAAATACAGGACTTTTTTGTAGCTTATGTCATCCATTCTTATGTTTTTGATAACCCGTTTGTTTTGTTCTATTAAATACACGAACTCACAGCCATAGACACCCATTAGGGGAATTCCTCTCTTATAGTTGGCTGTGTAGATTTCTGTTGAGATAATGTGGCTCTGTAAATGTACTGCCACAACCTGGTATCTTTGTATACAACTGTCCCCTCTCCTGAAAACACTTCCTCGGTTTAGGAATTTCTATGTATTACCTTGATATGCTATAAATGTCTATGGTTTATTTTGCCCTTCAGATAATCCATGGATGGTGCTGCCGTGGTCTTTAATGAGTGTAGCTGTTCTGGCAGCTGTAGTGTTGATGGCTGTGTGCGGTGCAAAGCACTATGTCAAAGATGTGAAAACCAGGTTACCAAAGCCACTGGTAAGACTTTTTCAGCTGTTGTTTTGACTATCAAGAAAATGTAGTACTACTGGAAGATCATGGCTCTGACGCAATGACTAGAAATGTTTAGTGTGCCTGTCTGACCTCTCCGGCCTCTTAACTGTGCCCTCTGATTCATTTGCTCTAATCATGAGAGAACAGCACAAATCAAGTTGTGTGGTTGTAAAATTCACTGGCTAAAAGTCACTGGCTTCAGTGTAAAAGTTGTACTCTGGTTATGGTGGTGTTTAACAGTGAGGTTGTGATGTTTTTTTGGGTTTTTTTTGAAGTAATGGACCTCTTTGTGTTATACCTACAGGTCATTCCCCATTATGAATCTAAAGTCCTGCAGTATCCAGATGAGAATAAGAATATTTCCAAAGTTGTCATCTCAACTGTAAGTGAAAAGACCATGTATGCCAAGATCCAGGTGAAGCCAAATGTTCCCTCTCCTCTGGATGGAGGTTATGGACATAAGAATACTGTACTTGTACCTTGGCAAGATGAATCCTCTTTGGACACAATGGAAGTTCGCAGTCCAGTAGTGCATTACCAGGATGACAGTTCACAGTCCTCAGACATCTATGGTGCAGTGGCTATCCATGTTGAAGAGAATGAGGATTTTTACCAACTTCAGACTGTCCAAGCTGACAGAAATAATACTCTGTCGATGTGCCATGGAGAAGGCTTGGGTGAAAGTGGACCAATTAAAGATTCATGTAAGACAATACCATTATCCAATTTAGATATTTACGAAAATAATGAAGCTCAGCCGCTGTTGTTGCAAACACAGCGAGATAGCAATGGACAACTTGTATTGCCTATGCTGTCATTTCAAGTACAAACAACGCTGAGTGGAACTACAGAAGCTCTAACCTCTCCTGAGCGGAAACCACTTTTAAAGTACCTCATGGTCTCCTCAGACAAGGGACCGCCCTTTGTCTCTTTGCACAGTTTGGACAGTTCAGGATGCTCAGACTCTGGGACAGACGAAAACACTGTACCTTCACCAACTGATGAGTACTGCAACAGCCATTATTTACGAACACACCAGTACCAACAGGATTTTCCTCATTTTAGTGCAGGCTTTCAGAGCTCACTGTCCTGTGATAGTGGCACATATGATTCACCCTACAGACAAAACTGGATGTCCAGTATCATTGGTGGATCTTCTACTCACAATTGTAAAAAATAAACAAATAATTATGCCTGGACCATGTCTGGTCTTAAAGAGGAAGGTGAAGAAGAAGGTTAAGTTTAGGGCAAGGACAACTGGGTCAAAACTGGGTTTTAAAGGTTAGATTAGGCTAGATACTGCTTTCCTTGGAACCAATATTTAATTGTGAGCTTTACACACTTTACACAGTTTTTGTGTGGTTAAAAGCTGTGTAAAAATGTAAACAATGAAGTAACATTCCTTGATGTTTTTCTTATGCAGCTATACATAATTTAATTACATTTTGACCAAGGAGTGCAATTTAGATTTAAAAAAAAAAGCAACATGTTGCTCATTGTTGCAGGTGAATTTATTTTTACCATGTTGATTAACTTTTTTATTTTGGTTTGCAAGTGTATGATCTTCAGCAAATCATTCCAGAATAATGTTACCAAACAATTATTCATTGTATTGGCATGACAGGGTTAATGTTTGTTTACACAAGGCAGTTTCCTTGTATCATGTACCTGTTGAAAGCTCTGGTCTTGATGAAGCACACCCTTCCCACAGTACTTGTATGTCTGACTCAAATGTACACTGTGTTGCACCTGACAGAAGAGTTGAACTTTGTGATCAAACATGTGAGTGCGACTTCAAACATACAGTGTTTCGGCTATTATGGTCTGTTAACATATAGGAGGATATACTGCACACATTACCCTTCTGGTAAGTGATTAGAAAGGTAATCTTGCAACACTATGCAATACAGAGTTGTGTGCTATCACTATGACAACAAACTAAATAAACTCAAGCTGGCATTTGAGATAACAAAGTATGATGTCCCACATAGCTTACAACTTACACCCATTGTAACATGTATGGAAGAACCAACAATGACTGAATTATTAAATCCTTTTGTAACATCAAAGATATATATAATAATAAGATATAATTATAACTGCTAACTGTCACACACAGCTCATGTTTTATAGTGTTATAGCTATTTGCTGTTCTGTCAGAGGAAGAAACTGCAACACGTATATTATAAGGTGGGGTCGAAGTGTAACCTAACAATGCTGATAACAGAAGTTTCAGCTCAGTCTTTTATACACAGTTATGAAATAATCAGCTGTGTTGAAATATTGCAAAATGATCTCACATATTATGAGTGGTTTTGTACAGAATAAAATGTGTTTGTTATTATTACATTTGTGCCAGGTAAATAAAAA
The DNA here is from genome assembly GCA_020698575.1 of Bostrychus sinensis. Lineage (NCBI taxonomy): Eukaryota > Metazoa > Chordata > Actinopteri > Gobiiformes > Eleotridae > Bostrychus > Bostrychus sinensis. The sequence goes on along the minus strand of CM036247.1, from coordinate 28,589,116 downwards.
ACAGTGTGGGTGTTTTGTTTAAAGTTTGTGTTGTTTTAGTCAACTGTTATGATCCAAAACAAATACACTAAAGTAACAGACTAGATATTGTATCCATGTGCTTGTAAGCAATACAGTAACAAACCTGTCTTCTTGCAAACAGAGTCAAATGAAGTTACTTTGTACATAATCTCCCTATGTTACAATCATATACACACTACGTATTACATGTCTTATTTATGTGCAACTTGTGATTCTAATGAAGGACATATGCTTTGTCTTAGCCTGGGGTTTACCACTTCTGAATCAAATTACTTTTCTCAGAGGAGGAAGTGAGCCTCATTTCAACTGTCCCACACTACCATACTACAGTCGTCCCCATCTTTGATACATTAAGCATTGTTTGCCTTGGGTGTAACTTTGGCCTCATTCTTATTGTCTGCTTTGTTTTGCAACTGCTACATGACACCAAAATGAAATGCCTATACTATAATACGTAAAAGTCTGACCTATTTTCACACATTGTTGAAAGCTAAGTCACAGTTTTCCTGAAGACACAGTCCGCCAAAACTTTAGAAGTAAGATTTTTAGACCAAAATTTCATCAGACGTTATAAAGTGGACTAAGATGGAAGAAATACTGTACAATTTGTCTCATTATTCGAGGCAATACATTTATCTTAAAGCGAATCAAGATACATTGCAATATCTCTGCAATCTCACACACACCTCTCAGCTCACTGACTGTAAGCTTAGCTGTTTTTAGTAGTACAGCAAGCAAGCACTTCAATAGAGAATTTTTTTTTGAACCAGCTTTGCACATTTTATACTATTAAGTGTTATGTTCAAAAAAGCCTGTGTGACAAGTATTGATAGTATTTATTTACATTATGAACCATGTGTTCACTTAAAGCAAATAAAAGAAATGTCAAATGTGATGAGCTAAGACAGAAGAGGGTACACAGTAGCAAAAAGGTACAAGAAAACAAAGTGCTTTAGCTCCAAGCCAATAATCCAGACAAAATACTACAGGTGCAACAAAAGAAGAGTGCTTCAGGAGAGTTTTCAGGTGTCTGATGGAAGAATATGTTGTCCAGCGTTTCCTTCAGCTCTTGATTTCCTCATTGCATCTGGCTTTTTGGACAGGTGTATAAAAAACACTGTTCCCATCCATTCTTGCTGACAGATTCTTTTCTTCCTGTCAGTGAGAAGGCTGTCTTTCTCCTCTTTTCAACTTTCCAAAAAGAAGATGGAAGGGTAGATTGCATGGCACATTCTCTTGACTAAAGTAGGTAAGACAGGACCTGAAGGAAACAGGTGGCACAGATGAGTCTGGCATGTCTGCATAGATTTCAATCACAGTTCAGTGTGTACTGGCCTGGACTCATTGGATATACAGTATTGACCACATCACATACCTTTCTTGACCCTTGAAGGGGAATAAGTACTGAAAATAGTATTTGGATGCAGTGTAAGATTTACAGTTGTTTATATATTATGCAACTACCAAGTCAGTGCTAACCAAGGCATTGGATTAAAAATAGTTTGTCAGTCTGTAGTGTAGAGTGTGTATCACTCCGCTGCACAGCCGTTCTCAATTATTAATTAGAGCTCAATGCAGCCAATACATGCATTGTACAGTGTTACTGTTACAGTTAAACATTTTACTCTAAACATGATATTATTCGGCAAGTTATAAAATAATACTAAGAATGCCATTGTAGGATGTCCAGCATTGCACAGTGATATGGAGGTGAGGGCAACAAAATGGTAGGTCTAAGTGAAAAATAATTATAGCCTAACATGGAAACATGCATATATTATATAGGCTAATGGATTTATTCGCCAGTGTTGTTATATTCTAATTATTTTACAATGAACTACTTTGTACTTCATGCTAGCAAACTACTTCATGCTAAACTAACTACTACTACTAATCAGATCTACGTTATCCTGTAGCAGCTTGCTAGCTAGAAAAGTAAAGGCAGCAGATGTGGAAGAAAAAATATTGATGAAAAGAAAAACTTAACTTAACGCTAGGAAAATTACACATATAAAGAGTCCTAACGAAGCGCTAATATTAGCTTGTTAATGCTATGCAATGTTCTCCGGGAACATTCAGGTTAAGATTAGGGTTAAGGTTTTAGGGCAAGGGTTAGGACATCAGGACTTACCAGAACGCACAAGTACCTGCATTCTGCAGTACTTACAGTATCTTCTCTGTTTTGTATTGACCGGGGACCATAGGTACTTTCACAAATGTGTAGGAACCCATGTTCCCCAGTCCACAGAAACTAGAGAACATAGGGGTACCAAGGAGGAACATAGGTACGCACCCATAGTAACTCACCTCTTTTCCCCTTTTTCTTGTGCCACATCTGTATTCTGTCTTTAACCTTGTGGTTTGATTTCTCCAGGAAATCTTACAAAATTTGTCTAGAATACTATAACTAAACATCAACAATAAATCAAGGTCCCATGGTTGAATAAAATGTTTGAAAAACTGCAGCACTGAATTACTGAGCAATGAATGACTTTTTGTGCCATATTTGGCAGTACTAAATTATATTGTTGTTATGAGTGACTGTGAAGTTTTGACCTTTAATAGTCCATACACTTAAATGAATTAGTCCACAATAAAAGCAATCTTTTATTTATTTTTATTTTTTTATATGTCTGCTCGCCTCACTAACTGTAGTGCTTTGAGTTAAAGAAAAATGAAATGAAAAATAGAACAAAGTATGTGGGAGAGGCCCACAAACTGACTTTTAAGTACCCTACAATTATTAAAAGGTTAAACAATTAAAGCAATTATGACAAAAGCGGGAAGTTGTTATTCTGATACTGCAATGACATAATTAACAAAAGAGAAAATAAGGCCAGCAGCAACAGAAATATTTTTCTAGCTTTCTAGATTAAAACTCATTATTGTCAATAAGCTTTGAACACAGCTAGTTTCTGTATTGTTTTTATAGTATATGTTTTATTTAGTTTTTTGTTGTTTACAGAGGTTGGTGATATAGATCTCTGAACACGGGACATGGAAGAACATACTGGACATGTGGCATGTTTTTTGAAAATATCCAACAGATAAATGGCGCTGAGCTTTTCCACTTTGATACGGTATAAGTGAATCACAACAAGCATATCTCCATTGATATCTCCCAGAACAAATCAGTTGATGAATTGAAGTCTGCGTGTAATTGGATGCAATCACTTCGCCCCCTCGTCTTCCTGTCTTGCATCCTAATGAGCTCTTAATGGGCCCTTGATTAGAAAAAGACAAGAAAACAGCTGTCAAGGCCAGCCAGGAAATGATGGATCGTCCGGGAGACTTTGGTGTCCATTAAGGTCTATTTTAGGAAGCGACACTAAGATGAAAAAAAAGTTTATTAAAATGTGCTTTTCAGCAAGACTATCCCCACTTTAGTCTTTAGAGAGACAGATGAGTGAACTGTATCCGTTCTTTTTCAAACCAAATGTGTCTTACATCTAAGTGCAGTAACTTTAAATACTATTCCCCGGTGATTATGTTTGGTTATCTTTATTATCTTATTAGCATTAAGTAAGACACAAAGATGTTTCTATCAAAGAGAAAATGTCTTCTTTGTACTCTCTGACTCACATCATAGGAGACTAGCTGATAACATGAGCTGTAAATTAAAAGGAAACCATTTAATCCTGCCAAAGAGATAAACAAATAGGATATATACAGTAAAGATTTTTGTCAGACATCTATGACATATCAGCTCTAAAAAAATTGAAGATTGAACATTGTAGTTTGACCATAACGGTTTCACTCTACTTACAGTGTCCCAACAGTGTGACCTGAGTTTAAATAATGTTCATACAACACATTAAAGCTCTGATATCTCCATTGTCCCATAGGAGCACATAAATACAGCAACACTGAACATAGAATTAACACTTGCTACACAAACTCACTCTTTCATTCATAATTCATGGATATAAAAGCAGAGCGTGAATGAATTGTGAATAAGCATTAATGATTAATAAAACAAGATGAGTCACCGTGAGTGTGCCACAAATATTTATTCCTCATTGGCCTGTCATGTGTGCTTCACCTGCTACTTGTACAAGCTCATTACACTGTTTTTTTTTTTTTTTTTTGCTCCAGGTGTTTTGGGAATGCGCCACCAAACCCATTTGCATGAGAACTGAAAACAAGCCAGGTGGGTAACTGCACAGGCCGGTACGGTTTGTGAATTTATTTTAAAACGTTAATGTACTGCATTTTAAAAAACATTATTTTATGAGGTTTTGGTCACAACCTCATCCTTCATCCACCACCATCATTTTTTACAGTTTAAAAAAAATGGAAGTGACCTCTTTTGAAAAATAGAAAGGTATAAATATCACTTAATGTTCTGAGAATGCATACACAATCTTAGACCCTATTTAATGCAAGCATGTGATTGTTCAAGGCATCCACTGGGCTGAACGTTTCACATCTATTAAAATCTTTGATAATAAAGCCCAGATGACATCTTAGTCTCGCCTTCATCCTAATCTGCTATCAAGTCATTACAATGTTTTCTCAAATACTACAAACATAATGCATTTGTTGAGTTTAATGAAAGTAGAGGTAACAATAGAGGTGGGGCGCAGCTGTTGTTAGTTATTCTTAGTGAGTCAGTCATGTCTGTTGTGTAGAGTTGTGCTGGCAGCCCCTGCTTGTATTGTGTGCCATATTCTAGAGGCAGGTGCAACAGTGTCTAAAAGAGTATAAATAACCCCCTCCTCTTCATGATGATGACTGATGCTGTCTTTCCTCACAGCCCTGGTGCACTTCTCACTAGTGGATGAACAATTTCAGAAATAAACCACACTGCCATGGCAACAGAGGAAATTACAAGGCTTCCTGACACAATTATTGATATTGACAAAAATAATAATGGACAAGGATCTCTGCATACTCTGCGAACATGCCAAGTCGTGTCGCCCAGCCATCTCTATTCAAATGTATATGAAATGGCTCTAAGTGTGGTTTCCAATGAAATAATTTGAATAAATGTATATCCACTGTAACATCAATTGCACTTTGAATTATAAGTCCAGTATTTTGCATGTTTTTGCATGTCGTTCAGTACAGGGACATTATGTATTTTGTACTGAGGAAACTGTTTAATTACCTAATAACATATTGTAACAGGAATCAGGAACAGGATTTCATCTAGGAACAATATCATGGATTTTATTAGATGCCAGATTTAGCACATACTGGGAGCTTTGGTCAATCATAAAGAAATGTATACATATATGTAAATGAGTCTTTAGTTTGGGATACTGCCACTGGCTGTTTGTCAATATAGATTCAGTCAGTGACTGTCAATTTCAGCGTTGGCTCTGTCAACAATAATGCAAACTCGCATACAGTTTCACCCTGTTATCCAGTTTCTAAAGTTTTTTTTTGCCTTTGTTGTTCTGCCCACAACATTGTGCTACCTTTCTCTATTCATAACCTTTACTTAAGGTTTCATAAAAAACTGCTTGTAGCATTTTAACTCAAAATAGACAAACTTACATCTATCTCACAATGGTAAAGATTGCACACAAAAAATCTGGAACCAGAGCCATACCAAAACCTCGAAATATGTTCCTTGGCCCCTTACTGAGTTGTCCTAAAAAACATTACAATTTGACTGTAACCTTTTGAGTTGTGATGCTAACAGATAAACAAACATACAGCATTCATTTTGAGTTTTACATAAAGGCAGGAAAATTGACTATGATGTTTTATGGGGTTTTATGAGGTGGGATCAGTAGCGTGACAGAAGGAGTTTTCTGGTAATTAATCTTTCATTACATCCTTTGACTTTTTAAAGAGAGTCAAGGTCAGACTGTTAATATGAAGGAAGCAGGTGGATCTTGTCCTGACTTTTAATAGTCTTAGCACCCCGACTCTCAACTCGATCTTTTGTCTATCCGAGTCTTTAATTTTAGATTGTTTTGCACCTAGGTGGAGCAGCTTTATGATATAAATATTTTCTCCAATGACATTTATTGAGCAGACATTTGTATTTCCTTTGTGCCAGTTGTTGTCAGGGCATTTCCACCTGTTGCTCTTGTTGTTCGGCTGCAACAGTCCAGCCTGTCTTATTGTTGTAGGAACTATTGTGTATTGTGAGAAAACATATAGCAACACTGTATTGTGTATTCCTTAGCTGCTTGTTGGCACAGCTTTCTGTAAGTGGACCTGGCTGATGATCTGTGTGTGGTTTAGCAAGCCCATTTAGTGATACAAATTTGTGGCCTGTTTGTGCGAGAGTGTATGATAAGGGGATGTGTCACTGGGCTATATTTACCTACTTAAGAATGAGAGAGCATTGTTTTGTCCACATTGTTGGCACTGAAGTAGCCTTTGTGTCCAGGGTCACCCTCAGCCCTGAATCAGGAGTGATGTGGACAAGGGAGAGTGACATCGATGCAGACTGACAGTGAAAGCTAATCCAGAGGAGACAGACAGGAAGTAAGGAAAGAAAGTACTACAAAACTTTGGCCAACTGGACTCTGCCTCCTTCTCGAAAGAAAAGTAAGTGCCATTTCCCTACTATTTTAGCTAAGTAATCTATCATATATATATTTACATTTGTCAAGAGTTTTCACCAGTGTCTGTCAGCATGATGACTGGGAAAGGTGGTTGGATTTTTATGACAATTTCAGAAAAGGTCAATAATAAGCCTTTTTGATTGTCGATCCGATTCACTTTCTGCTTCAGGAATGTTTTAAAGGATTCTGTACCATTGTCAGATTGGCCAAAGATATCAATGCTAGCCACAAATGCACCAGGACAAGGAACAGTCCTGTCTAGTCCAGATTTTATGGATCAATGGACAGAACATCTCCTAATTTGAGTCCAAGTCTGGGCACTCTCTTTACCATTTCGACCCACTCCTAGGTCTCTGTTCTCTGTGTGCTTCTAGTATGATCCTGGTTTAGCTCTGGTCAAGTACTTAATTTAGTCCTTGTTTAGTCTAGGCTTAATCTTGCATCAGTCTGTAGCTTTGACAAGTTAGTTGAATGTTGCTATGTTTTCTCACAACGAATGTCACTTTATCAGAGGGCAATCAAATCAAATGCAGGTCATATAGTGGAGAACTCCTTCCATTCTCTTTTGTTTTTTCCCTGTTGCCTTTGTAATCTCCTAGAGCTAGTTGAACGTCCTAATGACTGCTTTTTTAGTGGCCTCAATGAATGTAGCTTTTAATTACTCCCCTGGGAATCCATGCAGTGAGCTCCTGTTGTGCTCATGCAGTGCGTTCTCTTTCAAAAGCCACAATAGGAAATCATTTGTCCTCTTGTTCTGATTGCTCTGAATTTCTATATCGATGAACACTTAGAAATGGTGCTTTCACTTCACTCCAAAAGCTGAATTCTGCCCATTTCTCTTTGTAGCATTCTCTCATACTGTCTACTCTTGAGAAAACCCACAGGACCGATCAGTGAGGATGTCCCGGTGTTTGACCTTAACGTGCTTAAACAAACCCTTTCCCAAAGCAGAACAGTACTCCAAGCACAGCCAACAGGGGACTCAGCTGCCAGGTTATTAGCCTATTAGCCTTTAGCTTGTTGCCTACTGCTCTCCAGGATGAAAGTGAAGGAGATGAGACAGAATAATATTGGACTGCTTGGTGATGCTAGCAGGTGCTTGCTGTAGGGAGTGCGTGAATGGAGCCATCACTCAGAGCAGGCCTGGTTCTGTTTGTTGGGGCGAGCTGTGCACTCACTTCCCCAGAGCCGACTCATGATTAATGACGGCCAGGAAGTGGGCAGCCAAACGGCCAACCTCATCTGATGAATTATTATTGGTGCACAAAGGAGTGGGGGAAATCTATAAATCTGAATATTTCCTGTTTTTCTTCGTCATCAATGACAGTCAACTCAATATGTTTGGACTTATGATAGATGGGCAAATATCTAACCGTAAGCTCAGAGAAAATGAAATTAGCATTTTGCTGTAACTCAGCATAGAGATGGAGAATGTAATCCATAAATTAGAATAATGACTAACAAAAAAAGTAGTACATAGAGTTTTGATACATTTGAAGTGCAAGTTTTTGTCATTGGTTTATCTGAAAATGTATGCATAATGCGCTTTGCAGCCCCTGTACTAATCTATACACAGCTAATTGTTTCAGATACTTTACATACATTTTGCACATCTTATAATTATTTCTAGCTGAAGTCTAATTGAGTTCATAAACATATCTAACCAGATATAGCTCCAGCCTTGAGCTGTAGATGAGAGCTCAGGCCTTATTATGATGTGCTTTTGTTTATAGCCAAGCTTAGAGGGTGCTTCATTCTGTTTGGCTTGCCTCTGTCCTTCATACATTCGCACTCATATATATTTTTTGTTCCATACACAGGTACCAGCTGGGGTGTTACTATGGAAACCAAAAAGGTGACGCTGGAGGAGGAGTCGTCGCAGATGTCTCACAGCATGAAAGTGTCCTCTCAGAAGAAGAAGAAGACCTTCACTTCCAGGTACAACTATGGACTTCTCACTGTGGGTCATAAATATGTATGCACAGTAATCTGTATTATAATTGTTTACTGTAAAACAGGATTTTAAAAGCTCAGTTTTACAATTGCAATTATGAACTGCACTAATCCTCAGATTATCTATTTTGTAATTAAGAGGAACTCTTTCATAACTCACTGTTTTATTGATTTCTCTAAAACTAGAGACAGGAAAAATACAACACTTAAAATGGAAGCTACTGCTACTCTGCTACTACGACTATACATTACTTGAACCTAGAATCAAAGTCAAGACCTGGTTGTACAGTAAAGTGACAGTACTAGCCAGTTTACCCCTGAGTTAAAGCATTTTCCTCTAAAAAGTAACTATAATAACTTAACGCTAATCCTTTTTAGCTAATTTGACTAATGTGACACTTGGTTTTTGCATAATCCTGCCATCAGAAACACCAACATGGTGATAATCAAATTCTTGTTATAGATAAAAAGGATTTGTCTGTCTTGAATACAGCTTCTGTCTTCTGTGTTCCTAGCTGTCCTGATTTGTTTAACATAGAGGCTGAAAACAGTATTTATTTTAAGGGACAGGCTAGTTATTCTGAGCTCAGTGACACATTACATTGTTTCTAATACGCCCCGCGGGCTGGTGGGTGTCACCAGAACAATACATTCACACAAACAAATAAGACGCCACCATTCTCATCTGTCTGAGGTAGACAAGGACCAGCAGCTGGGGGCGAATACACAAGATTTAGTACAGCCCTCTCACATAAATATGCTTTCAGATGATCTCATACACACACTACATTTTACATAGAAAGCAGGTGTTTTGCTTTACAGTAGGACGGTTAATGGTTAGGGAAGTTATTACCTGAACAGAGTGCAGTGTCTTAGTGCTAGGGTTTGTTGTTGTTTTATATATGGAAATTTGCCCAAATTAGATTAGATTAGATCAGGTACTGTAAATAGAATAGAAAGTCCCAGTCTGTGGGGTATGTCCGGTCACGTACACGAAAGAATGAACAAATGGGGGCCGCACAAGTGCAAACATTTTAAGCCACAGCAGCTATCAAAATAAGCTCTAAAGTTCTGACCTGTGAGAAGTATTGTAATAGTCAGTGGTATCGGCTTACCTCTAATGCCACTGTGATATATGAAACGACTCTACCCGAGTGTCCCCAGTGAGGTTCAAGAATAAAACACAGAGAGGACATCAGAAATATATGCTCTAATACTTGTACATGCTACATTAAAGCCAGTGCTTTAGTGCTGAAATATACCTCTTTTTTTACACCAGACTCTTACTGTGCCTGGAGTAGGCAATGTGGGTGAAGTGTCTTGCACAAGGATACCATGTTAGTATGGACAGAGTCAGAAGGTGGTACGTAAGGTCCTGGGTTTGATTCCCCAACTGGGCGCCAAAAATCTCCAGTCACAGTGTGTGGCTGGTTTATTAGAAAGGGGATCCAGCATAAAATCTTGCCAGTGAACCCATGTCAGTGATTTACTGTGGCAATCTCTGAATGAAACAGAGCAGCCAAAAGAGACAACAATAAAACAATACAAATAACATTAAAACATTAAAATAAACTAATATTAAATAAACTAATATTAATTCTATACTATTTTCCAATGTAGGCTAACTGGTATACCATAACTCTGACCAGTGACACTGCAGCAGACATGAAAATGACAATGCGGCACTCCAGTGATCCCCAGTGAGTTCACAGATATCTAATAAGAATCACTCCTGTCTCCACTAATATTCCCAAGTCAAATTTGCCTTCATTTTCAAAGGCCCCTGCTGCAGTCACTTATTAAATTAGGCTAACGGTGCGTCCACAGTTTCCATCACACAAGAAGGGAAATTGGATCAGTTTTCTCCTTTGTGGTGACAAAAATAAGCATTTGTTCACCTAAACTTAGTGGCCACGGCTCTCAGAGAGGGCATCCTCACATTTATCTCCATGTTTTATGAACAAATGACTGTTGGATAAATAGAGAATCAGAGAGCAAATCAACTCTTTTTGCTTTCACTTGACTTTGACCTTTTGCATACAAGTTCAGAGGTTTTGAAGTGTTTTGCTGTCATCCATAAAAATGAGAACAGAATGAATCTGTGTATTTTTTTTTTTTTCTCTTTTCTGGTTCCTCTTGTGAGGTCAAAAATTGAAGAAGTGTGTTGTTTATTGACACATAACATACTGTATCAATTGCTCTGTACTATATATTATCAGCTTACTTTGTTTGTCCCTTATGCACTGGTGAACACCAGCATGTTCATGTGTTTGTATTTTCATATTCATGCCTCTGGTCTGTACATGTGTATACATTATACATCTGTGAGCTGCTGTGGCCCATGTCCAGCAGCAGCCTCTGTACTGCTAGATAATTTAATGACCTTAGCATCTTGCACACTCAAACATATTTGTGGGGAACATACACATAAAAACAATTCACAAAAGCAGAAGTTGTTCTCTGAATGCTTAAAAAGAGGAAATTTTCCAGCGTACAAACAAAAGAAAAGGAGAAGTTATCTTAATTTGCCTTGCCTTTGCCACAGCTTGTTGAAGGTAGAGCCTGAGGCAAGATGTTTGCGGCAACAGTAGGTGGGTTTGTGTAACACACACCTGGGCAAATACAGTACACTGCTCTAGCACCCAAAACACCTAACTGTTTTTACGGGAAAATTACACTGTGTGATATTGAGTTATGGGTATGTAAATTAGTTGTAAAAATGAGTTTTAGAGCTTAAAAAGGGTGCTGATTACAACTTAATTACAACATCTGTAAATTGTACAGTTTTACTGTAAGAAAAATGTTAGTAAGGGATGTAAGAAAATGTCTATAATACTGTATTAATATAAAAATCAACCTTATTGATTTTGTTTTCTAAATTATTTGTATGGATGTATGGATGTACTAGTATATAGGTGAGGTCTGCAGCTCTTGTGAGGTGTTCTCACTCTGTAGTGGTCAGTATCTTTCAATAGTGGTCCAAGAAAAGGACAGTTTTAAACCAAGATAAATTTCTTCTATGGGAGACAATTAAATATACCTATAACCTTTAACCATCTAGCGGTGATGCACGTGTGAAGGCTGGCTCGTATGGTACCATCCAACAGACAAGCTACAGTGCTTGTTCTGATAGAAAGGTGTCAGTGCTTTGCAATTTGTTTCTTATGGTACTGCATATTAAGCAAGGTGTTTCTTGATTGATCATATTGTGACACTTCAATCAGGACACATATTTTATTGCCAGGTTCTTGCCAATACGCATCCCCAATCTTTGTGTAATGTGTACAATAAAAGAATTTTATGCATGTGTTTATTGCCTGACATGAACTTGGTGCTGAGCAGAAATGCCAGTCCTGTGGAGAGTCAGCTCATGCCTGGCTTTCACACATTCATCTATTGTCTGTGTGTGTGTCCAGTGACTGTTCACTTTGTGCTTCAGTTCCCACTGAAGTGAAACTTCACTAATATTTATAAAACATTGCCAATTGAAAAGTTGTCACTGTTGCATGAAGAAGCAGAACAACTGTTGGCTTAAGTCCCGACCTTTTGGCTCATAAACCAAACACTGTCACTATTTGTTTGTGCTCCCGTCAGCTGCCCCTGTTCCTCCTGATTATATAAGCTCCCTATAGACAATTGCATGCAAAAAAGGAAACGCTGTCAGTGTAAAAGCACTTGACAGATCACTATTCGGGCACGTAAACAAAACCTTGAACACATGAAATAATAACTCATTTATAGAATACTGATTTTCAACACCATTCTATCCCAATAGAAAGAACCACCTTTACTTTTTATGTGTTTTCTATAATGGGCTGCATGTTCCTTTGTAGTGTATATGAAAGGTAGGATTGTGTGTGCCCACTAAGCTCATACAAATCCCTACTGCCACAAATCAGAGCATACTCGGTGGCTTACCTTGAGCTGCAGAGATTGACAGTGGGTATTAGTGCCACAGACAATATTGACATCATATTTCAGAAAGTGTGTGTCTTCTGAGCTCTCTCACTCCTTTATGTTCCTTTGTTTGATTTAGCTCCCACCGATGTTTACCTCGCTAGTTTGTCAGTACACCAACAGAAGACAGGAAATATCCATTAAAGCTTTTTTCATTGCAGAGATAAGATAAGAGTTGCTGGTTTAAAGTCAATCCCTGGAGCACTTAAATAAATGAATGCTCATGCATATTGAGTTTGGCTCCATTAGCACCGGTCTGTGTGATCTATGGCCTCCTCTGCTGTTCACATTGGGAATGGGAAGCGGACCACTGCTTTCTACAAGCACAAGCCTAATTGAACTTCTGACTGAATTATGTGGCATAGAGCGTGACATAGTGATAATCATTTTTGATAAACAACAAATAAGTATGAAGGGTGAAAGGTAACATGCCGTATCTATTACTGAGACATTTACCTGTGTTATTAGTAGACAAGATGTCTAGTCTTAATTAGTTACAGTACATTTTCTTTTTTCCCAATAGTGATGAGGAAGCATCCTACTACAACACCTTTCCCATAATCTCTGCTGATGTGATGTCTGTTAAAGAAGTACTGGACATAGGGAGCTTCCCCCGCCACAGGACATGGTGAGCCTATTGATCACATATAATACCTAAGATATTTTTTGTAGCAATAAATTGAGTTTAAAGTGTCAAAACAATGAAATTCCCCAGCATTAGTTACTTCCTGTACATGTGAGATTTTAAATTTACACTGACATGGCATGTAACATTGTCAACACAGTAAAGCTGAAATGCTATGTTTAAAAAAAGCATGGTCTATGAGTATGTATTTATAGAAAATATATGTATGTAAAACCTATGAGTGACTTGGACCTTGAACTTCCAGATGTATGTGTGATGCATGTTTGTGCCAAGTTGTGAAATGGATTGTGAAAACACTGTGAGATATTACAGCATAGATGTGTGACATCTGAGCAGAAACACGCTGCCTGGGGCCACTGCTGTCTGTAGACAGCAAATGCAACGTGTGCCTTGTGGCTAGACATTGTTCCCTGTCCTGAGAAGTGCTTCAGTTCTCGTGGTATCAGACTGAATTTTCCTGATGATATGTATGAGCCATCTCATACATTTTGGGTGTCATGATCCAATGTCCAGAGCATAGATTACTGCTCAGCTGTTTGTCACAGATCTGAACATAATTCATGCGGTTTAGCCTGCATATAATGATCATTTGGATCTTGTGACATGCTTTAATAAAAACCTCAGTAATATGATGCCTTGCCCTGTCTGGGTCACATGTGTAGCAGCTGTGCTAAAATGTGTTTGCTTTTTTTAACTTTTGAAGCTGAGCAGCTGCCTTTCTCCTATTCTCTGCTCCACTCCGATTAGTCTCTTGTACTGTCAGAAAGGACTTGACATCTCTGGTGCATTTACTGTCCTCATCAATACTAAAAATAACCAATTTACTTTCTTGACTCCAAAGACATTGCCAACATTAAATACAAGGACAGAGGTCCGGATGACTATTGAAAGATGGGAAACAGGAGATGAGCTGCAGAGGAAACGTAGTGAAAGGGGTACAATCGTGGCACTCTTGAAGCACAAAGCACATCTGACAGTAATGAGCCTCAGCTGCTCTCATGTACTGCTGCCAACTGGCCTTCTGATTAGCTGCCCTATCTGATGGCACCAACACCGCCCTCCACCTCATAGACCTGTGCACTCTGTGTGCTTACACGAGATCTCATTGATCTGAGCTCACCTTCAGACTCCACCTGGCCCTCTGCCACAAGGTCAGGCCCATCTCCACAAACCTCTACAAAAGACTGAGAAAAAATACTTTGTGTTTGGGTTTTTTGGGGCCTGGAAATCTACTTACACTGCACATAATTGACTTCTCCTTGAATGAGAGGAAGGACGGAAGGATGAAGTCAAAAGCTCTTAAGGGTTGGCGCACTATTTCGGGAAAGTCAGCATGACAGGATAGGGAAGCATGACATCTGTTTTGATTTGTATGAAAATGAAAAGGCTTGATCTGTGCCTGTTGTATATTATTATCTCTTCTATCAAATACAAACTACAATTTTTAATGGCTGGTTTGCAGGAATAGACATCCAAAATGTTAAAAATGAGTGATAAAAAAGTCATAAACCCTGTCATAGCCACTGACATGATAAGTTTTGGCACTTGATTCCTCTAGGACTTAAACCCCCCTGAGCCTGCAGCGCTTCAAAACATGAGCACCCACTTTAAATTAGCCTAAAGTCAGAAGCATTTCTGATGTCTGTATATTTTTTAAGTGTGCACTTATGTTGATGTACTTGTTTTCAAATTCAAATTGCCAGAAGTATACTGTATTTACTTATGCTGTTTGTGCTTTAACTATTATGAATATTAGCTGTGTCATTCATGGTCTAGTGCCTGTCAAGGGCTCAGAGAAGTGAATATTAAAGATTCTGTATGTGTTTGTTATTGTGGCGTGCATGTAAAATATGTGATCAAATAATTCGCTCCTGGGGAGTGTCAATCACAGAGCTCTAGAAGTTTCACACCCCTCTGGCGAAGTGAGGGGTAAAGTAAAAGAGGGCATTTAGGCAAGCGCAACTCATCATGTGAGTGTTTGAGTACTTTTACTGCTGTGCATATAGATTTGGTGTGTTACACAAGAGAGCAGGCATGTGATATGAATATTGTTACTGTAATATAGTGAGCATGTGTACATACACTAGTTCATAGGAAATAAAAACTCTTTCACAAGCCATGTCTGTAGGGAGCTCATTTCACTAAACACTTGTTACATTGAGATTCTAGTGCACAGCTGGCGCAGATTAACTGTGAGGAGTAAGTCAGTCAGCAAGACGTCATCAGCTTGACTTTGCCCTACTTATGCTAGCTTTCTACTGAGATGAAAGAAAAAAAAACAATTGTTTGCTTCTCAGAGTATCAAACCTGCCTGGCATCTCCATGACAACCAACACGACTTAAGTAAAGGCAAGGATGTCACCCAGCCTGCAACAGAGCAGCACTTTGAACTGTCTACACCTAAAGGATCCACAGAGGTCTGTCTTCACGGGAGAGATTTCAGAGCACGGTGCTGTGATGTGAATCAGCAGTGGCACCCAGGTTTGATATTCTGCTCAGCAAAGGCCAGCAGCTCACAAACTTGGAGCAAATGTTGAGGAGGGCGCTCATGTGAAGTGACACGTGGGTCCAAATGGAGCCACACACCCCTGACCTGAATGCTGAGGGTTCAAATGACAAACTGACAAATATTATAAACAGAGCTCAGCTGCAAATGGGCTGGGACAGAAACACACTGACTCCCACTGAAAAAAATCAAAGTAAAATGGTTCTGTTTTTCCAGAAGCTCGAAAGCTGCTGTTACTACAACCACAATCAAACAACAACTGAAAATAGCAAAAATAAGACAGCTTTGATCTCTCAAATGTCAAACCTCTTCTATGTCTATATTTTTATAACCAAGGAGGTTGTTTATGGTCTCCAAATATTTCAGCGTGTATTCTTCTGCAGTTTCTGAGACAAAAGGCAATTTCACCAAACTGCAATCTGATATGCCGGTACTATTAATTATCATTTGCAATGGCAAGGAATACCATTGTTCATTGCTGTACTCTATGAAGCATTGTCAATGTGTCCATTAGGGAAATCATGAAGGATGTGGCACAAGAAGAATATCGAAGAATGAAATGGACTTTGTTTGGGAACGAGGCTGAGAAGATGGAGCTAGATGTCATGAGGACACAACACATCTTACGAACTAGAGTTGACAAAGTGGCTCTTCGAAATCGGGTTGGTATTGAGTGTTATTGTGAATTTATCTTTCAGGCTACTAATAAAGCTTCGTTTTCAGGGTGAGGAGAAGGTCACTGCCCACAAGAATTATCTGGAGCGTTTGAGTTGGAAAGTGCCTGACTTTGCCATCCCTCTGAGATCTCACACTGTCTGGGAGGGCATGAGGGTGGTGTTCACATGCACTGTACAGGGCTGTCCACCCCCAAAGGTCACATGGTAAGATCACACTGTCTTTTCCCTCTTGTATGAATCACTATGTTCATGCAGTTTAAAGTATTAGTGGGAATTAACAGCAATGATTCAGGATATATTCCCTGCTCGTGATGAGTTCAGAATACATTTATTGTGTGACGCTAAAATATCTTTAAATTGTTGATTATTTTTAAAAAGTATTTCACCACTGCAGTTTCAATTCAACAACAAATGCATAAAGTGAAACAATATACAGCAACGACTATAGAACCCGAGCTTGACGCCTCTTTAAAACAAATGTTTGCAATGTTTCTGTGCTCTGTTGGTGCACCATCTGTAGGTGAAAGTGCAGATTGCAGTTCCATGCCTCACACTCGTGAAGCTATATTGCAAAATAGGTTTTATGATCATGTGGAAAAAAAAAATGCAAAAGTTATTTAGTTGTAAAGTATAAATGCCTTTACATGTAAAATGCTCAAATAGAAACACATGCGTGCTTCTCTTCCTGTAGTGCTCAGTTTGCCTGCTGGGAACAGTTCGCATAATAAGAAATAATAGAACTACCATGGCTTCTATCACTGGATTCTTGGAAAGATCTGCCCTTTTATTGTCCATTTCAATTAACTATTTATTACAATATATTGCAAAATACCCTTTTAAAACTATTGCAACTTGCTGATGGACAGCTGTTCCAATCTTAGCTTTTAACCAAAGTAATAACAATAATTTTGAATATATATTCAAATTCAATTGTGGGTAAAACGGTTCGCTCTCTTTGAAAGCCTGTGAATACATGTGTAACCATGCATGTTGACACTGTACTTACAAAAACAAGTGTGGTTAAACACAGGCCCAACCCTGAGTGGAATACATGATGCCATATCAATATGAAATAACCTGTGTTAATACTGGCACAGTGCCAGTCTGTTCACCTTGATACTTGAGCATCTGAGAAACAGGCAGATGAAAAGACTGCGCTCAGTATTCATGAACCTAAGCAGAGGGCCACATAACCTGCGGCTCCTGGATTTCAACAGCCCATATGGGACCCATCAAGCCCAGTGAGCTGCCAGACACTGCCCCAAACAATGCCCAGCTCGTGACAGAATCACAGATCAAAAACATTACAGCAAAGGAATATATTCAAGTGAACTAAGATTTGATGAGCCCCACATGTGCATAAGTAATGAGGAGGCAGGAAAACCCAAGTGCTCCTGGACTCATTTTTACTTTGATATTCAAAAAGACAAAACTTGTGACTCACTCTGATCTATTTTTAACTTTTTATTTCAGGTATAAGGATGGGGTTCCACTGAGAACACCTAACCATCCGTGGAATTACACCCTTCAGCAAAGATTTGGCTTATACTCCCTGGAAATCAGAAGGTTAGTCAGTAACACAAGTCTTTAATTAAAGTTTTGACAAACCCACATAAAAATAAAATACAATTGTCAGGGTAGAGTGCAGCATAAGATCAAATGTTGCTGTCAAACTAGGAAACAAACTGCAGTTTTAACATTAACTAAAAGTAGATAGGATTTAGGAGTAATTACACTGAGTGGTCAGGACATAGCCCACATTTAACTACCACAGCGATTTCCACTAAAGCTACAGTATATACTGTTTAATGTGGAGTACATGTTGAGTTATATCACCAGACTGCTTCATCTAACTCATATACTCTATATATCTTACCAAGGTGCTCCCCTGCTGATGCTGGCAAGTATAAAGTGGTAGTCAAGAGTGCTCTGGGCCAAGCTACAACTTTTGCAACGCTTGTGGTCAACTGTGAGTCTCTCTCTTTATTCATCACGTTGTCAGCAAGACACTTGCAGGCTGAGTCCTGGCATCCTCATTCATCTGTGTTGTCAATTGAAGCAATAAATAGTCCACAGGAAAATGTCATTTTCAGCTATAGTGACTGTTGATCCTGTCCTTTTTAGGGGCCAGTCAAAACGATTTGCACTCACACGAATATGTGTAGGTATAAAGAAAACTGTGATAGATCTGCCTGGACAGTAGGACCACTTGGCACCCCACTGCCAAAGTCATTACACACGAAGAAGTCATTGCTTTTACATGTATTACTAACAGTATATTGCCAGTTTAAGTTTATGAAGCACAAAACACAGTATCTTGCTACTGCAACCCTGGTCTTTCTGTGCAGTTAGCAGCCAATATTTTTGAAATACACGGCTTTTATGTCATGGTTTTCACTGAGGACAATGGCATCACAGTTTTACATGGCTTTTGGGCTTGTGTCTTTGTGTTTGCAATCAAATACTGCAGAAAGTTATTCTTAGTTTTTGAGCCAATGCAATAAACAATAAAACCATATATTGTCATCATTAGGCCTCACTGTGTGAACAAGTCCATGTTATTCATAATTATAGATTCTAGATGTTGACCTTCCTGACAAGCTGTCATGGTAGTGGTATAAATATTGCTATGTTGGACTTTCATTGTGTTTAGATTTCAGTATCATTAAACTATATTAAAATGTTATAAAACACCCTATTGGGTTTTATTAGCAGAATCCACAGTCTGTTATAATGGCAAAGCCTGCAGCCAATAATATATAGCTGCTACTGTGCTGTATGAAAAACCTAAAAACTGAGCACCTTTCTGACTATGCATTTTTGGTATTGCACTTTATTAGGTAATTTTCCCATGGTACAGGTAATAATTTTGGTGTATTAGATACTATTAAGCCCCCAGGATGCTGACTCTGGTTCAGCAAAATCTGAATCTGTAAAGGCATGCTTCAGATTTTACGCTATTGATACAAAATGTGTTTTCCTAACAGACATACAGGAAATGCATCAAGCACTATGCACTATGCTTTACATACGTACATATTTATTACAGAAGACTGTAAAAAAAACATCACAGCAGTGCACTCAATAGAGAGCAAATAATAGTGACAAATGTTTTGCACAGTTGAAATTACCTGCTCTTTAAAAATTATAGCAGTCAATTAGAATGAGCCACAATGAGAAACTTCACTTGTCATCTAAACTTTATAGGCTCCCCTGTGTTGTTTCTTATACCTGATACATGGGGATAGAGAAAAATATTGCAGCAGTCCATTCAATAAGGGCTAAAGGATAGTGACTGAAAGTAGTACATGTCTTCGATCAATTAGAATGAGCCATAATGAGACAGTTCAAGGCTTGCACTTGCCATCCAAACTTTAAAGGCTCCCCACTGTTATAAATAGCTTAAAGAGAATATTTGATGTGACCTGCATAAAAGCAGCATTGCCAAGTGTGATTTGTCTTCTGTTTTTATGCCTTTCTCTTTCAATTTTCTCAATATCGTTCTGCATTTCTACCTCCATCTCTGACCCCCACCCTGTCCACCACAATCTGTCGTGCTCTGCCGCTCTGCCATTCAGCCTGTCAAGGAGCCACGGCTGGTTCAGAGCGCTCTCAGACCTTCGGTAAGTTTTACGCCGGGCCTAATGAAAAGTGTCCCCTTTCATTTTCTCTGCCACCCTTTGAAGTTCAACCCTCCTCCAGCGAACCAGGCAGGCTGGCTTTGAAGCCTGTCACACCTCTATCTGCTGCATTTACACATAAAGCTCTATATGGATGGATTGAAATGGTACACGGCTTAGACAGTGTTTGTTTGTCACCGCACTTTATGTTTTTGTGTGCTTGGCTATGTCTGTGAATGTAAGGGTTTAGGTAAGACTATTTGCAGAATGATTGCTCTAGGGATCGAAAGACTTGGTATCCAATTGAGTGGAAATGATACTCATGTGGTTTTTATTTCTGAGACACTATTGTTCCAAGCTCTGGAGCATCTCCCATCAGCTATGGCGCGACTTTGGCCTAGATTAACTTGTGTAGGATATCAGGATGTTCTTCACCTGGATTTATGTATAAACTTAGCGTCTCTACAGTGACATTCATCTCAACCAAGATAGTATTATTGTAATTATTGATATAAATCAAATAAAAACATGGATTTATATAGATTTATTTATTAATGAGTGTGGTTAATGAGTGTATTAATGAATTCCTAATACAGTGTCTAAGCTTTATTCAGTGTTTGGTCATCTGTCAACATAAAAACGATGCCTGTTGCTATAATAATTATGCATTGTCTGCACAAAGAAAAACAAAGAAAATGGAAGCAAAGAGAAATGGGGATAAATATAGTAATCAACACAATACAGATGTTCCGCGTCATTAACACTCAAAGCTCCCAAAATTATGTAAAAGTAATTTGTGGTGCAAATTGTTGCAGCTGAACCTTTTCAGTAAAATTAAAGCTAACTTATTTATGCTGTTGTTTGTTTGGACAGACAAAGACAATTTCAGGTAGTGTACCCTTGAGTAAGGTGGGCAAAAGTGGAAAACTTTTGAGACTCACACTGATTTTTGTCTGAATTTGAGCCCCAAAATGACAAGAGAATTTAAAATTCTACATTTGCATTTGTGGGTGTCCTGGTACAGGATTTTTTTAATGTAGTCCTTGGAGACAGAGCTTTTTTGGCAGTAGCTGTGCTTGCCACTAAGAGAATTGGTAGTAGAATACACCTCTGGATGGCAAAACATATTTTAGTGTTATAGAGAAGCAAGTTCAGCTTTCACATTAAGTTGACATACGATGCTTTGTACACAGTGTTATGGAAATAACATACATACAGGTTAGCTAAATGGCACAGTAGCCCGAATATCTCTCCAACACGGTACATAAACAACTAAACTATATGATTATGAAAATTGCCTTGTTAGAAATAAAAGTAATAAAAGCCTTACACAGCAAGAATACTTTGGAACAGTGACAAAGTAAATACAGTATATGTACACACACACACACACACACACACACACACACACACTGCCCTCTGCATGTATTTGATGGCTTATCCAATTTTTGCCTATTTGTAGGAACAGTGACATTTCTGTTCTGTGTAACAACAAATTTCAAGTGCAAACTAGACAAAATCCTCAAAAAATAACATGTATATGTGAAAAACAGAATATGTTTGCTTCCATCATTTTTAGTTTACACTCAGAATATTGTGGTGGTGACGTGTCCAAACACTATAAACATCCCCAAACAGAAAGCAACAACCCAACAATGCTGACTAGTCATTTAAATGTTTGGTCTTCACTGAGTGGACACCCACATTTGACTTACTTAACATCACTGCTTCTGTTAGTGTTTGCTTGCCAGCAAATCGAGTGCATTCCCCCCACGCTCTGAAATTAAGTGGCAATTATTTTGAATGGGGCTTTATCTGCATGTAATGGCATCAGGGCCAGCTAGCTGTGAAAATGGGCTGAGGAATAGCCTGCTGCCATTTTTTATGTAGCCGAGACGTGATTATCTTATATGGACCAGAACATATTTTCCAAAACAAATCACTTAATAAAAAAAAAGCACAACTGTGTGAGATTCATCATAATCAGCGTCACACTGAGGGAATGAGGACTTAAACATGTGACTGATTGGGGGCACAGATTCAGGTGTTTTATTACTGCTATATAACTAGAATAATGTCATTAAAAAAACATGTGAGAGTGGGAATTGATGAGGCTTCTTAAAAATCTATATCTGTCACTTTCCAGGTTGTGATACTTCACTGTGACAAGCTGGACAATGGTAACTCAGGGATAAGTTGTCAAGAATTGTTCAGAAAAGTTGTCATATTCCAAGCTAGTGCAGTCTTCAATGTCTTTAATGTATTGCTCTGGGGAAGGCCTCTCCTGGATGTGTCTGCAGATTAGGAGGCGATGCCAGCCTGATCAGATCATCTTTTTTGTTAATTAGGAGTCTGTGGTTTCTTATCATTCCTTTCCTCAATTGAGAAATCTAAGAAGGAAGAGCTTGTTACTGCAAGCTTATAGAGAAAATGAGAAGCTAGTGTCACAAACATACTGTCAATATTATTTGTATTCTTCATCGTCTGTCAGTGAATTTAACCATCTTTTAACAACAACAGAAGTGTAATATATTTGTAATGTTGTCAGCCTGAATTGATAGCAAGGGCTTTATGCAGTGCTTTGTTTTGCTGATTGGTTGAATGTTTTTCAAACTGTGTCAGTATTGGGAAAGTTTTGTGCATGTTATTCTGAATTCTGATTAGCTGCGTGTCTATTAAATTGCCTTCAAGGGTAATTTGCAGCCATTTTTTGCCAGCTGGAAACCCAACTTGAATCAACACTAGACTTTGTATAGAATAAATAAAGGATCAGGATGGCTTGCAGCATTAATAAATGTTTCTTTCTTTTTTACATTACATTGCTTTCTTGAATTCTCAATGCTGTAACTATATTTTTAGAGCCAGAAGCCCAGTTTGGCACCACTTTCCCCCCGACCTGGGTGACTGAGGGAGAGAGGCTTACCTTGCAGTGCACCTTCACATGTCCTTTGCTGTCCTTCCAGCAGGACGTCAGTTGGTTCAGAGACGGTAGACACCAGAAAAAAAATGCCTAAAGAGATGTTGTGAGCAAGTAGCTGGATTTATAATTTGCTTTGGTGTTGTAGGGGTCCAGTTGGAGCCATCTAAAACTGTGAACATAAAGACAGACGGCGACATGGCCACCCTCACTTTAGAGTCTATGCACAAGGAGTATGAAGGTGTTTACTCCGTACAACTCAGATCAAGGGGTGGAACACAGGAACACAGTGCTTTTGTCTATGTTAAAGGTGAGTGCAACTTTTTCACATAATTTAAATTATTTTTTTTTTCTTAAATTATTAAATTTGAGGAAAGCCGTTTAATCATATAAAATATTTGTATAGGAATTATCTTCTTTGAAACACTTTATTATTTAGCATTTTAAAAGATAAAAATGTTCAGGGCACAAGAGGAGCTTTAGACAATTACTTGCTTTAATAGAGAGAGGTTCTTAAAAGAGAAGCTTTTGTTGATTGTCAAATTTGAATCAATGTCTACCAAAAATACAGACTCACTATTCCAATGCTGGCTACATCTGACTGTAAAACAAAAGAAGGTTGAGATAATTGAAATATCATATTCTAAAGCTAAAGTCAGAGCTAGAATTTGGATAAGCTTTAATGCATATTTAAAGATAATTTATTTAAGCCTATTGATAAATAAATATATTGAGCTACATTCAGATGGTCAAGATTTAAGCAATTTTCCATGATATTACATAGTTTGTTCTTAATATGTTTCAATATGATAAGGTATAGTATAAGGAAATAATAGACTTAACATATTATTGAGCTTGATTTCTTTGCATTATTGATACAATTATTGAGTCAAATGCATAGCTGAAATACTGTAGTATGAATAGTAATAGTAATAGTAATAGTAATAGAAACTGACAAATGCCTTCACAGCCTGACCTTTGGTTAAAACACATGTAATCTTGTTGCTGCTATTATCAGTTGTCCCAGCTGAAAAAAATTGTGTTTTCATTGAATCCCTTGGTAGAAACTCTGTTTGTATTCACCAGATTTTGGTTCTACTTTCATTTCCTATCAGCACACTCCTCTGATTTATATGGGGAAATTGCACCATCAATCAACTTGTTCTGCAGTCGAGGGCTTGTTAACTTTGTTCACTGAAACCATATATTCTTCAGACTGATGCTCGTTGTTTTCTGCATGCAAATAAGCCAAGAAAACTCCCTCTTGACTCATCAACATTTGAAATGTGTCTGGACAGCTGTGGAAGGAATATAACATCAATTTCTACTGGCACAAAAGATATATTATCCTTATTGTCGTGGCATTATGCAAAACATAATGCTTATTCCATTCCGAAGAGTTTACATTCAGCTCTCATCATCATGCATCATATTTATTTTAAACATGAAAGAGACACAGGAGTCATAAAGGTAAGAAAGGTGGAAAAAAACACAAAATGCTATTTAAAAGGTTAAAGAAAAATATAAGGCATTGCCTATATTTCACACTGTTTAGAATAATTAATTTACATAGATACCAAATACACAAATGCCGTAACTGCCTATAACTTGTTAGTAACTGAAATACAAAAGTCAATACAGTATATAGGGTGTCAAAACAATAGATGTTCGCTTTTACCTATGAATAAACCTATATTCCACACAGGTAACTAAATTCTTTCTCTTTGTAATATTTGGCAGATGCATCAGCGGCAGTACAGGGCGGTCCTGCCTCTCCTCTGGCAGTCCAGGTATCAGATATCAACAAGGACTATGTCTTTCTTACCTGGCAACCGCCCAGTGCTGATGGAAGCTCACCTGTGGAGGGCTACTATGTAGAGAGGTATGCAACAATCAGCCTCTACTGTTCTCATAGATATGACACAACCTGGAAGAACATGTCCACTTATCCTTTTGATTGGGAGTGATCACACTGCTCTGTCTTGTGTCTATTACATTTAAACAGGGCTTGTGTGTAGTGCATACAGTACATATGTGTCTTTATGGTGCATACAACATTAACGATGAAGATTCCAGCTCTAGACCTTGTTGGTTTAGGGTGAAGCAAGAAAATTGCCAGATACCTCTCAGTTCCCTAGCAACCCCTTATGGTTTTACAAGTCCAGTCTTTTTCTGTCTTTGTTTACTGCAGTTTTCCATCACAGCTGTCTATAGGGTGACATTGTGCTGTTAAAATTACTGTGTGCACAAGCCACTTATTTTCACATGATGGTATCAGCTCAGAATTATAGATCTTGGTTGTATTGTTTCTTTTAGTTTTTCTTTTGTAATCTACTTTTGTGATCTCACACTTAGCAGACAGCACAGAAGCAGGTGTTTTGTTTTTTTGCCTTCTTTCTAGCTACTGCATTGATTTTTTTTTTATTTACTTTTTTTTTTTTTTTTTTCAGAAAGGAGCTTAGTGAAGGCCAGTGGATGCGCTGCAATGTTCATATCCAGAAAATGTGCCACTACCCAGTGTTTGGGCTAAAACCGGGTACACTCTACCAGTTTAGAGTGTGTGCAGTTAACAAGGCCGGTGCAGGACGTCCTTCTAAAGCTACGGACCCCATCCTGACAGCAGACCCCCAGGAACACACCAGGACTATTGGTAACACGTGAAAGAACGTTTTTGCCTAATTTTCCTTTGTCTGTGATCTATCCCTGCCAATAATTCACCTTGACTGCCTCTGATGCCACTTTACATGCCCAAGGAGATGAGCGGCAGAAGGAAAACAGCTGCTGTGTGTTGATGTGGATCTCATTTTATTCTGCTAGGGGCTGCCATAAAGCCGTTACTGCCACAGTTTTCTAATAGTATGCAAAAGTGCATGGCTCTGTTGTATGAGATAGACCACAGAAGCATTTCTTTTTAATACCTGATGCCTAAATGGAATGTGGGAGAAGATGGCAGTAGAATGGGACAGGATATGTGTGAGTGTGTGTGAAGCAGGGAGGACAGATGGACTCTGGTCAGATGCTGTGGATCATTAAACAGAGATGAAGGACAGGCAGAAGGTTGACTCGCCTCCAGCCTGTGTTCCAGCCTGTGCTCCAGCCCTTCCACATCCCTCTGTCTCACCTTTTTGTGACTGGCTGCTCCTCTAACATTAGCACTAATAGTGTTATCATGGGCTCCATAAAATTTCATTACCGTGATATTGTTTCGTTTTTATGTCTCCTTTCCTAGTGGTCAGTGTTGACAGAGGAAGGACAATCACCGTTACGAAAGATGAACTGGAAGGTGAGGAATGCATCCCCTGGTTTCAGATTGTGTATATTTTACTGGGTACCATTATTTTACGATGCCTTCAGCTTGTAGCTTAATTCGTCTTTATTTTATATTTCACAGTGAGTTGCAGTGATTGCATGTGTGTGTGTTAGTGGTTTTCTATTAACGCGATAGAGAATGAACAGTCCCTTGTGTTGGGCTGGTAAATGCAACACAATGGCCCAAGGTAGAGTGAATGCCTGTGAAGAGGCCTGATAACCTTGGCAACGCAGCTTACAGTGAGAGAGAGATAACACAGAAGAGAATGTGTGTTTCAGGAGGCAACAGGCAACAAATGCAGCTCTGGGGAATTCAGATTTTCTATATCAGATCTTTTACCGGAGTAAAATGGGGTTTTGTATATATTTGACTGAACCTGAAATGAGGTTGCGTAATCATAATACTCCTCTCCTTTCCATTTGCCTTTTCTCTTCCAGGGTCGCCCCAGTAAATCATCTGCCTCCTATAGTGTGCAGTGATTTGCATATTAATTTGGCATAGGCTTTTACCCAAGATACACGTCCTGATGCAACCTTCCCTATTTATTTGGCATTGGGACTGGTACAAAGAGCACAAAGGCTTGTGACCCCCTGTGGCTAGATTATATAATCATAAGACAAATGTATGAAACATTTCTCCAACAAGTATCACTGCAGAATGAACCCTCATTAAAATTCTTTTGTGTGTTTCACGAAGTTTATTTTGCTCAGCTGTGCTTTTTTCACATTTTAAGGATATGCAGTTGCTGGGTATATTTTTGGAAATATCTTGTCTTTAGTAAACAGGCCATCTTAGAGTAGCTTTTTACATTTTGTGCTCTATCTGAGGCGCACCTGTTGAAGTGGCAACTCAGCGGTTAGTGATGGACAAGTATGATCCATGGGGGCTAGTGTTGTCCAAGCCTTGAAAGAACTTGTTCCTTTTGGGGTGAAACATTTACAAATCTACACTGTACTTCTGCTAAGTCTGCAAAGAATATGGAGCTGTCAGAGAGTCAAAAAGCCATCACTGTGAGGACTGAAGACTGGATTGGGGCACTTCTCATCCTTAAGTCATTCAGGCTGCCATTAGAACTGTGCTGACTCACACCGTTCAACTTTGTTATCAGCCATACTTTTATATTTTATACATTTGGAATAGAGGTGAAGGCTGTGCAGCGCAGTCTTCTCAACTAGGATATGCTGCTCTTACAGTATGCGATTTTCTGATGCAAAAATTGAGGTGATGACATTGTGTTTGAACTCTGAGTGACTTGTGGCTTCTGCTCCTCCTCTTGCTGTCTGTGGTGCCCAGGTGAGGTGAAAGCTCCTCTGCCCCCGACCGCCGTTCATGCTTGTGAGGTGACTGACACGTATGTGGTGCTGAGCTGGAGCGAGCCGGAGCCCAGAGGCAGAGAGCCTCTCACCTTCTACGTGGAGAGGGTCAGTCCTCACTCCCACACACCCTTCCCCCAGGCCATTGTATAATTTTAGGAAGCACTCTACTCTTTTTAACACTATGTAAGGACTTGTCAGAATTTTCTGCAGGCTCTTTTGTATGAATTTGCATTTAAAAACACAATTCTAGATGGTATTTGATTTTTGTCTTTTGGTCTCTTGATTCTCTTCTTTTTCTTTTTCTCTTTCGGGTTCGCCACCGCAAATCAACAACATGCTTTTAAGGTCAGCAAAGCACTAGAATAAGAAATGATAGTTATTTCTTTTGCATATCCTTTTATGTAGACTGATCTGTTTTTCACTGCATATAAAGCCCCAGCTCTCCTGGATCAGCACCCCCAAAATTATCCTCCTTCTAATCTAAAAACTGCCAAAGGAAGTAGATTTTTTATTGGTGTTTCATATGTTATGCTGGTAATAAAACTGTCAAATCTGTCAAAGGCATATGAGAGATAGCTTAAGTCTGCCGCTTCACTTGTGCTGTTATAAAGAAAGAAACATTCAAATAACCACTTTGCCCTTGAGCAGCCTATTTTAAAATCATGTATATTTTATAGTAAATTTCCATAAAAAATATGTATATGGTGGTTATGGTAGGAGATATGATAGTATAGACCTCTTATGTGAAGTTTAGAAGCATGTCTTGAAACCATATTATATTTCAGCTCTTTCACTTCTATCAAGCCAAACTGCCAAATAATTTCCTCTGTGTCTTTATCTATGTGGTATACGTCTATATGATAACTATGATATGATAATGTAACTGAACTAAACTTGAAATAAAGTAAAATGCTCAAAAGTATTTACATGATTTTTTCCCTAAATCCTCCAATAATGAGATTGTCCTTGACTAAGATTGTATAATTAACTTGTGTATTTCTTGGCTCAGTCGTTAGTTGGTAAGAACAGCTGGGAGCTGGCCAGTTTGGACATGGTGGTCAACTCTCCTCGGTTCCCAGTGTTCGACCTGGTCAAGGGCAAGAAGTACTGCTTCAGAGTGCGCTCTGTCAACAAGTACGGTGTTAGTGACCCCTCTGACGCCAGCACACCCATCTCCTTGGGAAAGCCACAAGGTGACAGTGTGCACTTTACTCATGTATGTGTATTATCCTCTGTGTGCGAAAGGTCAATAACATTTTGTAAAGTTGCTTTCTGCCTCAGCCTTTACCTTTGGCTTTAGTACTTGAGTGTAAAAAATAAGTCTTAGATGTCAGGGATCCCTGAAGGTTTTTTAGAAGTACAGGTATTTTCCACAATTATTTCAGTTCTATTGTGTTATTAAAATATTTATTTTGCTTTTAGCTGTACCTGCTCCACCACACTTGTTGTTGCCCTTCAGAGACACAGACACCTCAGTGCAGCTCAAGTGGCAGGAGCCAAAGGACAAGGAAGACATCCTGGGCTACTACCTGTACTACAGTGAGACTGGTAAACAGAACTGGAAGACCGTTAACAACAAGCCTTATACCAAGAACAGGTAACAAGGCTTTCTGTTTGTTGTCCTCTCCCATTGCAGCCCTGCCTCACATCCAGTTGTATCCCAGTAAATGATCATTGAATTCAATATTTTCATCTGCCCTTCTTCAGCTTTATAGTGCATGGCCTCAAGACGGGAAGAGAGTATGTGTTCAGGGTGAAGTCTGTAAGCCGAGCAGGAAACAGCAACTACTCAGAAGAGTCCCCCTTCATCAGGGTCAAAGCTGCCATCAGTAAGTAAAGTTACTGAATGTTTATTTATGCATCATTAACATGTTGAGGTACTGGGAGATGTTAAACAGTGCTTTCTTCAACAATCTTTCCTAGTAGATCAAAAATAACCAATTAAAACTTTACAAGACACAATGAGATATTTAAAGGTGTTGGTTATGTTTATGTTATGGATGTGTAAAGGAAAGGCTGACCCCTGTTGTTGGCTGCAGTTTAGATAATGGGCTCTGTTACCTAAACTCTTTGCTCTCCATTCACTGCCAGAATATATTCACATTTATTCTTACAAATAGCCATATCCTCAGAAAGAGAGTTAAAATTTTTACTGGCATTTCTTTGTCCATGAGGAAAGTTTTCAGAAGGTGTCCCTAGGTTTACTGTTTTGGTCTTTTGTGTGGTCTAGGAGTGCCGTCTGCTCCATCTGCCATTGTTCTGCTGCTGTGCACCGGCTCAGAGATGGTTGTGGGCTGGAGAGCCCCTGCACTTAGTGGGGGAGACCCTGTGCGAGGCTACTACCTGGACAAGAGAGAACAGGGGGCAGACGTGTGGAGAGAGGTCAATGTGAAAGCTGTCAAACAGAGGCAGCTTAAGGTCAGTATGGGGGATTTATAATTCTATAATATAATTCAAAAGTTTTTGTAATCCTAACAATTTAATCTAAATATCTTCAGTGACATTATAATCAAAGCAATGTTCATAAAATCTCTCTTATTTCATTTGGCTTCTGTCACTAGGCAACTGACAGTGTCCATGGAGACACATAGCAAAGTTAAATCTTTCACCTCTCTCACTTGGATTATAGCTGCTCTGTGATCAGACATTGTACAAAGGTGTTGTATGTTGTTTTTACTTTCTGGAAAAAAATACAAAAAAAAAAAAGATCACAATAACAAAAAGTTCCACACAACAGAAGATTATGATGATCACCGTGTATATTGAGCACTGGAAACTTTTGGAATGCTAAATGCCTTTGTGAAGAACATGCAGCTCCCCCTATTGGTATAAGTTAGAACCTGCAGGGCACAGTCACTAGAGCACAATTTCTACTTTTACTTTGACTTGTTTTCCGCTGTTTGCTGCATAAATGCAAATGAGTGTAATTACAATACTAATTGGATTTGTGCTTGGGCTCCTGTGTTCTTTCCAGGTTGCTGTAGTGCAGTCAGTATATCAAACTTTGTTTTTAACTCAACTGGAACAGAGAGGCATGTCACTGATCCAAATCTATTACATTTTAATGTCTCAAAACCACACTTTTAAATTTCAAGTTTAGTTAGACTGGCAGCGGCTGTATAGGAACTACTTTGCCAATTCTGGACTGAGGCACAACTTTACACTGCCACAGCCACAAACTGTATATTGATCAGATAAAAGGTGGCAGTTCCACTTAATTGTGGTTAGAGCAGGATCTATAGATAATGGAGGGGGTGTCAGGTAGGGAAGGGCCCTTTTTAGATGGCTATTGCTGTTACTGTGATATACGTTCCCTCTGGTTGTGTCAATTAGTTGCCCCAGAGCAGCGGCAGAAGTTCACAACTGCTTGCACAAGTGATAAGGGCCTTACAGTCTAAGTGGCTGTGAATAGGGAGATCGATGTGCAGATCAATAAGTCTGAATCCCTTCTCTTCCCAAAGCTAAAGTGCCTTGGGAGCTCAGCAAAAATGCTCTGTCAACAGCAGTAGCACTAATACAATGTACAATACCTGCTTCAGTCAGGAGCAATAGAACAGCAGGAACAAGAAACTTTTGCTACTTTACTGACTGCCACCAAATCCATCAATCCATAGAGTGTACTTTGTTACTTTCTTTGATTTGCAATTTGAGCATACAAAGATCCACTAGTAAAATCTGGTTTTAAAGGAGTAGTGAAGTTGAAATATTGCCTTGCTTGATTTCCTAGGTATCTAACTTGACCAGTGGAAATTTCTACCAATTTCGTGTGTTTGCTGCTAATCTGGTCGGTGTGGGGAAGCCCTCCGAGCCCAGTGAACCTTTCTTGTGTGAGAGATGGACAATGCCAGAGCCAGGTATAAAGTAGAATAAAATTATGTGGGCACCTGACCATGTAATATGGGTCATTATTCTAAATGTCAACTAACAGCTTTTAGTTCAGAGAGCAGAAGTTAAGGGAGGCGTCCAGGAGGCATCCGAAACAGTTGCCCGAGCCACCTCAGCTGGCTCGTCTCAATGTGGAGGAGCAGCGGCTCTACTCCAAGCTCCTCCCGGGTGATCAAGCTCCTCACAATATCTCTAAGGGGGCGCCCAGCCACCCTATGAAGAAAACTAATTTCGGCCTCTTGTATCCAGGAGCTTGTGCTTTCGGTCATGACCCAAACCACATGACCATAGATGAGGGGAGGAATGTAGCTCGACTCGTAAATCGAGAGCTTTGCCTTTCATCTCAGCTCCTTCTTCACCACAGCAGACCGATACAATGACCGCATTACTGCAGACGTAGCCCCACAACATCCAGAGACTTGAGGTACTCAGGGAAGATCTCATCCCCTCCCAGTGGCTTGCTTTTTGACTACCTCGGTGACTTCAGCTTGGGTGATGGTTGAGTCCACTTCTGAGTCCCCAGCCTCTGCTTCCTCAACGGAAGGTGTGTCGATGGGATTGAGGAGATTCTTGAAGGATTCCTTCCACCACCTGACAACATCCCCAGTCGAGGTCAACAGCTCCCCACCCCCACTGTAAACAGTGTTGGTGAATTACTGCTTCCCCCTCCTGAGGCATCAGACAGTTTGCCAGAATTTCTTTGAGGCCGACCTACAGTCCTTCTCCATGGCCTCCCTGAACTCCTCCCAGTCAGACCCGAGTTGTGGCCTCTAGAACCGCCCGGGCTACAACACACTTGGCCTGCCGGTACGTGTCAGCTGCCTCAGGAGTCCTGCAGGGCAACCAGGCTCGACAGGACTCCTTTTTCAGCCTGACAGCATCCCTTAACTTCCAGGTCAGGAATTGCCGCACCAGAGGCCTTACGGCCACAGCTCCAAACAGCTGCATTGACAATAAAGGTCGACAACATGGTCCACTCAGAGTCCATGTCTCCAGCCTCAGGTCAAAGCTCTCCCGGAGGTGGGAGCTGAAGACCCCCCTGACAGAGGGCTCGGCCAGACGTTCCCAACAGACCCTCACAACATGTTTGGGCCTGCCGAGTCTGTCCAACTTCCTCCTCCGTCAGCGGATCCAACTCACCACCAGGTGGTGATCAGTTGACAGCTCTGCCCCTCTCTTTACCCGAGTGTCCAAGACACAGGGCTGAAGGTCAGATGACATGACCACAAAGTCGATCATTGACCTCCGGCCACGTGCACTGATGAACACCCTTGTGCTTGAACATGGTGTTCGTTATGGACAAACTATGTCTAGCACAGAAGTCCAACAATAGAACACCATTCAGATTCAGATCGAGGAGGCCATTCCTCCCAGTCAGGGTGAGGATTATCTAGCTCTAACCCCTCCTAAGTCTCGACAGGGACCTATCTGCCTCCATCTCATCTTCATCACTTTTACTTATATATTCACTATCATTCTCTATACATGTTCAGGCCATCTTAATTAATACTGGCCTCTTACCTCCTAAACATCTAATATGATCTTTCCTCTGATGTACTCATCCCTAATCAGTTCAGGTCACTTCACTCCAGTGAACCTGAACATCTTAGGCTCTGTTACCTCCAGCTTTGCCCCTGTCTTTTCCTCAGTGCCATTGTCTGTAAAAAACATACAACATCACTGAGCTTACCACTGTCTTGTACACCTTTCCTTTTATTCTAGCTAGTACTCTTTCATCAAGAACCTTCTGTGACCTTCAGCATGACACCAAATCCACAGATTCATCAACCCAGCAGCCAAGCAGTATGAAATCTGAAATCTGGTGAACAAAAAAAAAAAGTACCTTCAAGAGGGACTTATCCGTACAGCTCATTATAAGCCTAGACACACACACACACACTGAGTCCAGTATGTGGCAGCCCAGCATGCACTTGTGGTCCCCCTCATATTAGAGTCTGCTGACATTAATACAGAAAATGGAGAGGCACTCTCTCACACATGCCACTTTTAAAGCGCACCTCATTAATCTTGGTAAATGGGCTTCCCTCTATGCTGTTAATAATTTAAAAGTGACCAAAAATCATTAGGCAAATTAACTACCATGTGCCATGA
Organism: Bostrychus sinensis; assembly: GCA_020698575.1. Classification (NCBI taxonomy): domain Eukaryota; kingdom Metazoa; phylum Chordata; class Actinopteri; order Gobiiformes; family Eleotridae; genus Bostrychus; species Bostrychus sinensis. The sequence goes on along the minus strand of CM036247.1, from coordinate 28,555,669 downwards.
AGGCCTAAGACGCTCAGACCAAGAAGAGTCACTGTACTCTTTTTGAAATTGAAGTATTTTCTCTACTTTTGGATAAAATCATTTTTTTACATTTATATAAAGAAAGGTCCTGACATTTCTGCTACAGGTTGTCCCTATGATGTTCAGATCAAGGAGGTCAGAAATACTTCCCTGGTTGCAGTGTGGGCTTCACCTTTGTATGAAGGACAAAGTCGTATCATTGGCTATTTACTGGAACTCAGCCAGGGTGACCAATCAGAAGACTGGACTGCTGTAAATGACGAGCCCATCTCTGGCACACATTACAAGGTGACTACAGCTATAAAGTAATACTTTGTTTGTGCTTTAAAAATAACAATAAATAATATGTGTTGGTCTGACTCAGCTTGAGCCTGGCTATGTTCTCATGGGCAGTAATTTCTGAAATAGGAATGCATTTAAAACTTAAAGCAACTACTCCTTTACTGTGTATTATAGTAACTATGAGTAGAATTTCATTGGTTTCATTACGATAAAAATAAGAAACAAATAATGAGAGTTGATGTCTTTATTGTATGGTAAAGGTGTCAGGTCTTGAGACAGGCCAGACCTACCGCTTGAGAGTGTCAGCTGTAAATGAAGCAGGTGCTGGATGCCCTTCTCTGCCCTCTGAGCCCATTACTGTCCACACCCCACCAGGTACAGATTTAGGTTAACTATATCTTTAAAATAATATCTAACCCATAAATATGCACCTTACAATTACATTTTTGCATGCTGCATACTTTGTCACTGAGGTTAAAGAAATACTTTTAATTAATTTAGAGACTTTTAAATTGTACTTGTCTAATAGTACTTTAAAACATGTGCATTAGAAAATCTGCTATGAAAGTGCAAATATTTGTACTAATTACTGCATAGACAAAATAGATGAAAATGAACAAATCAAGTTAAAAGTGACTGGTTTTCTTTAATGTATATGACTTATTGTTATGCACATCTCAGGCTCTAAAGACATCGAAATTGGTGTGGACGATGATGGCTTCATCTGTCTGAGTTATGAGTCTGATGAGATTAATGAAGAGAACCCGGCCCTCTGGAGCAAAGACTATACAGAACCCATAGATGATAGCAGAGCACAGGCACAAAGCCAAAACAACAGGTATGCACAATACTGTGGAGAGAAGAGTTTCTCACTCAAAGTGTGTTAAAGAAGTTGTCAGGGGGAAATTTTTTTCTGTGCTCAAATAAAATCACAATTTAAAGTTGGACTACAGACATGTTTGCAGCTACAGTATTTAATACATGCAGCTTGTGCACAATGGGTAAACAGTGGTAATTTTTTTTTTATTTCTACCATAGCTCTTCAAGCTTTGATGTTTTGATAAGGACTGCAAATGTACTGTAAAAAGATTGATTTAGTGCTATAAAAGCCTTTACTTCTGTAAGAGGAAAAAATTATTGCAGTGTGATTGAAACCTATGGCACACTGACTTTGCTCTGAACCAAGTGAATTAGTTCTAAGAAATAGCATTGTGCTGTCAATGACTATTTCTCTTTGGGATTTTGTGTGAGTGCCGGCTTCCTTGAATTCCACCCTCACAGTTTCATATCTTCAGTGAATGTAAGAAGAAAAGTTTCATTATAAGTCGAGTTGCCTTGAGGCCATGAATACTATAGAGACAGGAACTTCTCTGACAACATATAACAGTGGGTTGTCTGGGAGGTAGGCTCACTAATAAGAGGCTGAATTACTCTCCCTTGTCGCCCAGGTCAGTGCTCACCTTCACTGATGCCTCTGAGGAGGATCTGGGCTTGTACACAGTGGAGATGAGCGACAACCCCGGCCTGTCCTCCAGCTACGATTTTACTGCTGAAGGTAAACTTAGAGCTGCTAGATGGGCATGTCTGAAAGTACACCAAAAATTTAGGACAAATAGAAGCTCATGCCAATACATTACAATACTGTGGAAAAATTAATATATTTTAGTAGTTCAGTGAAACACAGACTTTCCATTGATTCAATACATACAGTGAAGCTATATACAGTTGTGTTCAAAATTATAGCAGAACCTGTATATAAGTTAGTAAATCTCAAAATCCTTATTTAAGCTTTTATTTCACTGCTCATTCTATTTCGAATCAAAACATAAACAAAAAATTATCAAATTTGTTATTCCTTTACAGAAAGTGAAGAAAAAAGGAATATTAGTTTAAAAAATAGCAGTGTCTGCACTTTTCTTAACAAACTCAAACATTTACTGTATAAATTGAAAATACATCAAGATTTAGCTTTCCTGTAGATCTCTGAAATAATATTTAGTTGTATAACATTGAGAACTGCTTTTCATCTGTGATGCATGGAATCCACTAACTTCTGGCAGGTATTGCAGCCCAGGATGACTGGACTACAATCCACAATTCTTCTACATTTCTTGGTTTGGCCTCAGAAACAGCATTTTTAATGTCACCCCACGAATTTTCTATACAGTTATGGTCTGGGGATTATGCCGGCCACTAACATTAATCTTGCTGGTCCTGATCCAAGATGCTGCTCTTTTACTGTATGTTTTGGGTCATTGTCTTGTTGAAACAGCCATTTCAATGGCATTTCCTCTTCAGCATAAGGCAACCTGAGCTCTTGAAATATTTGGATATATTTAAATTGATCTATGATCCCTGTGATGCAATAAATAGGCTCAACACCTTAGTATGAAAAATATCCCCATATCACGATGCTCCCCCAGGCTTTACTGTCGTCCCAGTGTCCTGGGGCTGCAACTCAGTGTCTGGGGATCGTCGGTCTGTGGCTCCTAGACGCAAAAAGAACAATGTTACTTTCATCTGTCCACAAAATGTTGTGCCATTTTTCTTTAGGCCAGTCAATGTGTTCTTTGGCAAATTTAGCACGTCTTTTTTTAAACAATGGGACTTTGCGGGTGCTTCTTGCTGAAAGCTTGGCTTCACAAAGTACTCTTCTAATTGTTACAGTACTTACAGGTATTTTTAGATCTCCTTTAATCTTCCTTTAGCTGATCATTGGCTGAGCCTTTGCCATTTTTGCTAATCTTTGTTCCATTCGAATGCTAGTTTTTTGTTTTCTTCCACATCTTTCAGGTTTTGGTTGCCATTTTAGAGCATTTGAGATCATTTTAGCTGCGCAACCTATCATTTTCTGCACTTCTTTATGTACTTTTCCTTCTCCAGTCAACTTTTTAATCAAAGTAAGCTGTTCTTCTGAATAATGTCTCATACGACCCATTTTACACAGATTTTTTGAGAGTAATGCGATGTAACCAGCATGCACAACATGTACTGCCTTTGTCCTTTCATAAGGGACAGCTGTTGAGCAGCTGATTTCTCACAGCTGACTGAGGTCCCTGATAGCAAACCACACTGCTATTATTTGAACAGACCCCGTTAATTATTCAAATACAAAGAATTAGCTGCATGCATTTCACAACTTTTGGCTCTATTGGTTTTCTATCACCCTACTACACCTACTAGCAAGTTATTTACCATCTAGATTTTTTTTTTTTCTTTTCTTTTTTTTTAACCAAAAACAGGGATTGTTTTGCTTTGTGACGTTGGACCATTATTATTTTTAACAGAACTGTAATATATGTATTGAACTACTGAAAAAATTTGTGCCTGTAAGTATTTTGTTCTATACCAACAAAGCTTTTTTTATTTTAGTCAGTGCTGATTTCATATCAAGCCATTGTCAAACCACTCGTCTTTTGAGGATGCGTACAGTAAGTTTGTATGAAGGTTCAGTTTGATCTATTTTTACAGACCTTGAGCGACTTAAAGAACTCAGCTGGCAAGTCAGAAATCCACGTATGTACCAACATGTTTTTACTGTTTAATAGATATCAAACAGTAGTTAAAACCACATTAGTTCATCACACCTATTTCTAGTATGTTTAAATATCTATCCATAATTGCTTAAATGCATATGGTGTCAAATCAAAGCATGATCGCTCCATATTGTGCATTATTAAATGATGGGTTAATCTGATTAGGCACAGCCGAAGCTCTGTAAACTGTGCGTTTAATTTCCTGTTGGCAGTGATTGGGCTGAAGTCTGGCTGGCAGGTGGAGGTTTCAGAGGAAGGCAGAGTGCGTCTTTGGCTTCAAACAGAGAGCCTGAGTAATGCTGCTGAGCTCCGTCTCATCTTCAACGACCGAGAAATCTCCAGCACTCCGGTGAGAGCCATGTGCACAGAGGCCCATGGTGTCTGCACCACAAAGACTCGACCAAGTCACTAAAACATAAAGGATTAGATTAGATCCATACATACTTATGGTACATACAGAGGAACTGTTAACAGAACTTGTATGAATGCCTAATGTGTAGGTACAGGTAGCCATGTTTATAAGGCCATTAGGAAATGGCTGTTTACATTGCATTAAATGTTCTAGAGGGCAGAGAATAGAGGCTGCCAACAAAGAAGGGGAGCAGGTGTGCCACACAGCATAAGGTCGAGGAGCTGAGCTCATTCAGACGGGAAGACGCTAAGATCACTTGAGTGAAGGTGGGGAACAACACATCTGCTAATATCAGACTTGGGCAGATGCCAAAGAACAACAAAGCTGTAAAAACAGACAAATTGAAGATATTTTAATTAGGTTGTGGTAAATTTTGTTTGTCATAACAAGGTGTTTTTGATAACCACATTTCCCTTTATGCGCATCTATCTAAAATGTATTATGCGCTACATCTCTCAAAGTCATCTAAATAAAACTATTTTTATAAGATACTTCAATAGAAGGCATAGCGATTTGCAACAAAAACAAAAAGCAATTTTATACACATTGTGTTGACTACATAATGAAATGCCACAGCGAGAAGAATCTGGAAAATGAGAGTTTTTCTGCCATTTGAAGGGCAAACTCATTTTGTCTAAAATAAAGGAATGCATTCAACAAGCAGCATAAAGGGAATGTCAGCATAACTCTGCAGCAGGGATATATATACATCAAGACACAGCATTCTCAGAATAATCAGCAGGGCTGTGTGGATTATTGAAGCATGTAACAAGAGAAAACCAAATACAAGATGTGCTGTTCTAGTACCACAAAACACAAGCACATGTAAATGTCTGGGGCAGGTGACTGCTTTACGTACTGTATATTCAGCTGTCTCCATTCACTCTTTAACACTTATTTCTGTCATAATTTTCTAGTATTGATGTTTCATCTGAACAGTACTGATTATGCATTATTTCTAAATAATCACAGCTGAGGTTTGTGAATTCAAAAGCTTTTTGGCTGATTAGAGCCCTTAGGCATACCATACATCACAAATCAGACTAGTGAGGCCCATCAACATGCAAGGCGTACTCTTATCCTGATCAACATAAAAGCCATAAGAATGAGTTCAGTGACAGAAAATACTAATATTTCATCTACATTATACTACTTTTCATTCACCACTGAGTGCTGTATTCTTAGAGAACAGTTTGCTCTGCAGCACCGGAAGATCACCTTTGACAAGGCCAAAGGTCTGGTGGAGATTCTCTTCGATCCACTCTCCCGGGAGGACCAGGGCTCATACACGGCTCAGCTGAGGGACGGCAAGGCCAAGAACCAATTCACTTTAGTCTTTGTGGATGATAGTAAGTCCCTAACAACATCCCCTTGTTTCCATTAGAGATAGACCAATATGTTTTGTTTTTTTTGTGTGTGTTTTTTTTCAGGGCCGATACCGATGCCGATTATTAGTTGTCAAGGAGGCCGATAACCAATATTTGAAGCCGATATGGATTTGCAGTAAAAGGGAAAATATTGGCGTAAAAATTTTGAATAATACAAACTCCAACACTTAACTTTGTTTAAATGCCTTTAAGCATATGTTAATTAAACAGCTTATCAGATTTGCAACATGTTAAAGGTTGTTTTTTTTAATCTTAGACAATAGACATTGTTTTAAATTTCTAACAAAAAGTTCAGGGAGCTCCCAAGTTAAATGAACACTTAAACAAATACATAGCTCCCTAAAATTTTCTACAGTAAATAAAGTTTTCCAATATATATCTGCTCTCCGGACCTTCTCCATTTGGCTAAACTTTTTCTCCTCCCCGCCATGTAAGCATTGTGCATGCACAGCTCTTACTGCTGATTGGCTGTTACCCGTGCCATGGCTCTGCGTGTAACCAGAGTGTCTAACCAATCAGATGGTGCTGTGGGTGGGACAATGCTGGAGACAGAGTAGTGACAGCAGACAGAGAGGCGCAGCTGTATCAGAGCTAAAATAACCCAATTTTAAATTGATCTCTTTTTGGCCGTCCGATTTATCCCGAATATCAGCCCAGCCGATAATCAGTCTATCCCTAATTTCCATGCAGTATTTAATAACATACTGTGTGTTTACATGTGTTAATAGTAAAAATCTAAAGTGTCTCAAAACTTCTAAAGATGTAATGTAAAATTTTAATAAATTATCCAAAGAGACAAAATAAAAATTAGCTTTTAACAGTTGCAGAATATTATATGGATTGTATTAGCCATTTATCTGTGTCTTTGTGTCTTGGTTAGAATTTCGTCAGACTCTGGCCTTGGCTGATGCAAACCGACACAACCATCAGAGGATGTCCGGTGAGAGTCTCTTTTCATCACAGAAACATATTGTAACTCACTAAATCGCTGCTTGGTGCTACACGAACAGCATCGCAATCAAATCAAAATGTCATTGTAGAAGTAATCCACAGAGTGATGGTAACAATACCTGCATGATAAAAAGGCTCACAGCAAATGTGACTCTCCTGATTTAAGAATTGGTTTCTTTAGATACTGAAGACTCTGCAGATTTTGGATAACACTGGGGCATTTTCATGTTTCATCATATCTAACCTGCACACCCTCTGGATAAGTACAGCTTGCCATGTTCCTGACCACTATGTTTAAATGGCAGATGTGATTAGAGACGCCTTTTTATGTGCAGTGGTCAGTGTCCCAGTGCCCCATGTGCAAACACACATCATCACACCATGTCCTAGATTCAAAGTCCATGAGACTGAAAGAAGCACTAAGTTCAAATGTTACCAAATACTCCAGTGTATAACATTATTAAACTTAACATAATACTTTGCAACTTTTCATGTTGCATTGGAATTTATTAAGTACCATATTAAGAGTTTTATTGTAACTTTGTTTAGTTATATTAATCTAGGTGGGCAACATCTGTTTTGCTTTGCAGGGCCCTATTTCCAGGAATACCTGTCTTGGACTGTGACTAAAGAATGTGAACTGGTTATAACGTGCAAGGTAATTTTACTTTACACTGCCACATTCAACTTAATTAGACCCTATATTCTATTAAGGAGTGCTAGATGGCAGAGTGGTTAGCGCTGCTTTACAGATTGTTGGTATGAAATCTACCTGTCCTTCCTATGTTACCTTTACAAGAATTCCATTTTCCTCACGCCATCCAAATACATGCATGTATAGACTAGAGAGTTTAAATTGCCTATTGTGAACAAATGTCTGTTGGTGTTTGACTCAGCTCTGTCACTTGGGCCACTGTCCAAAGTGTGCTCTCACCTCAGGCCTTAAGTAGATGAGATGAGGTCCAGCCTCTTAATTATATTTAGAAGATAAACTTTACTCTAATAGTTTCTGCATTCATTTTGAGCAAAGTTACTAAAAGAAATGTTCATAAAAAAAACACATTTTATAGGATTGATAGGAACCTTTTAAATGTTGCCTGAGAGGTTGACGAGCATTGCAGTCATTTAATCTATGCAGTTTCTACTTCAAATAATGATGTTTACAAAATATGATAAAATTGTTTACATGAAAAGTAGGCAATAACTGTGACGTGACCTCTGTACTTCCCATAGGTGACAAATACAACAAAGGACACGACTCTCAAGTGGTTTAAAGAAGGCAAGGAGATGAAGGAGGTTGTGTATGACCAGACATCAGGGGTCAGCTCATTCACCATCCCACAGGTACAGAATGGATTTTCATTCATCATTAGTGAAAAGAAAGTAGCAAACAGTACAGCAGTCTAGGGATGTTTATAAGATCAAATTATGACTGTTTCTGTAGTAGTGTGAAATATGGTCACCTTGTGTCACCTTGAAGTGTATTTCAGCCTTTGTAAATATTAAACTAGTCTTGGGGGTATTAATATTTCATTTGAAAAGGTTATGAATATGTTTTATTTCAATAAAGCCAGTGGTTTTCCCTCAGGTTATCAAGGAGGAGACAGGCACGTTCAAAGCCGTGGTGTCCGATAAGAGAGGAGAGGATCAAAGTATCTTAAAATTGTTGGATGAAGGTGAGACATGACCTTGCTTCCATTGTACAGATATCCACAACAATAACTTCTTTGTCTGTCACCTCATCTCACCTCAGTCTAATCTAACCTTGAGCCTTTATTAAAAAATATTATAATTGTACACACCTTCTGACGCCTTAATTGTTCTCATTATTCACAGAGTATGACACGCTTCTGCAGCAGCTGAGTAAACAGTGTGGTGAGTTATTTCTATTTGCAAGAACAACCTGGGTGAAATCAAAGTTATTTACCCTGTGTGTGCTCTGTGATGACAAGCATAAAAAAGGAACCTGTGCTAATTAAGTGTGTTTTATTCAGGGATATTAATTATCCCACTAAATCAAGAAACACATAATTTTATCATTGCCATGACAACAGAAGTATATGCTAAATGTCTCTGCAGCGTTGTCAGCTGGGCCTCTAAGTATCGAGTGCACTGCAGAAGGCTTCAGGCTTTTCTGTTCACTCAAGTATTATATAAACTACCTGAAGACCAGCTGGCTCTTCAAGTGAGTCTCCATACACAAGTTGCTGAAGTGATTGTGATGCCTATTATTCAAAATTGTCCAACTTCTGTCCCATACTTGTCATGATAAACCATCCCAAAGAGGGTGCAGATGATGATACCACTGAGATTTAATCAATCATTCCTAATTTTTACTATTGCTATAGCATTACTAGTAGGATTTAAAATAGTAAATGCAATATGACCTGACTTCAGTATAGTTAAAAGGCAGTGGTCAATTGGTCTGATTGTGGGACTCAGGTTTAGCAGCAATAATTTTACTGTAACCCCATTTTTTACAGAACCATTTATTTTACATCTCTTATTGCATATAATGTATTTTAAAATGTATTTGAATTCATTTAATTGAAAAAATATTTAGGCTTTAAATGAACTGAACATGAAAACCATATTCATTCTCTGACCCACCATTTGGGGATCAGGTTTGTGTGTAGATAAAACTGATTTAGAAAAGAAGGGAACATAGTAATGTGATGTGGAGTTAGGAAGTGGCCTTGCAGATATTACAGAGTTGCGATAAACCCGAAGTGTAACATTTCTGGATTGGTCTAGTAGCGCCACCTGCTGGCTAAATTATGTTATAACCTGTAGCACTACTTCAAAAACATTTTGTAGCAGTCTAACAACAGACTGCTGTTCTTTTTCCCTGAAGAGAAAAACCTGTTGACCAAACTAGGTCAAAAACTGGCTATAGTGCACACAAGGTCTGGATTGATATTCTCAACCCAACTGAGAAAGACAAAGGAAAATACACCTTGGAGATGTTTGATGGAAAGGAGACACACAAACGCCACCTGGATCTGTCTGGACAAGGTAAAAGAGGCAGTAAAGACTTGAGGTTTCCAGATACACTTCATGTCTGTTTAACCATTGCTTTCCTCCACAACAGCCTTTGCCGATGCCTTACAGGAGTATCAAAGGCTGAAGTAAGTGGTGTCTTATATGGTGATGTCTCTCGCATGGCTTGGTGTGACACACTTAACACAGAGTGTGTGAAAGGTAACAGCATGTATCAAACTACTACTGCACTGATGACTTCTACTTCTGGATGCTTTTTAAGTTCACCCCTTTGTTTTTATTTTATAGGCAAGCAGCCCTTGATGCAAAAAGTGGGTGTTTTTTTCCACCAAAAATATTGTCTGGGCAATATTGACAATACTATTTGCCAGAAAGATAATTTCTTTAGTTTTTTAAAATGCTTTATCTTACTTTTACAGAGAGAGCACACGTGATAAAAGGCCTGCCTGATGTGGTGGCTATCAAGGAGGGCAAGGTATTATCAGAAAATCAATGCAATGTTTGTTTACTTACTTATTTCGTATGCTGAACTCCTGCTTGCATGTTTCTCTTTGCAGACGCTGTGCCTGACATGTTTCGTTGACGGTGACCCATACCCTGAGATTTTCTGGCTTCGAAATGACAAGGAGATTGCCGGCCAAGGCCAGTTTGCCATCACTGAAGAGCATAAATGTACAACCATCACTATCAACGATGTCAACATGGGGAATTCTGGGAAATACAGCATCTTGGTGCGCAACAAATATGGCTCTGAGACAGTTGACGTGACTGTGAGTGTGTATAAACATGGGGAGAAGCCCCCAGAACACGCTGTGAAGATAGGTTAAGATAGAGTTTCAGAATAATGAAAAAGTGTGCAACAATATGTCAAGTTAAATGTTATGACTTAAATTCACTCAAGATAAACTATTAATGTGTCAAACATTATTGTGTGTGATTAAAGCATTTCTCTGCCTTCATGACAGCAGTGAACTCTTTAACTTTGGTTCTTTTATGAATTTTTAGTGAAAGTTTTCCAATAGAGGACTGTCTTGGGTGTACCAACAAAGCAAACAGTCCGCAGTTTCAATGACCCTAGAGCAGGACCTTACTGTAGTAGATTCACACATGAATAATCAGACGTGTCAGGAAGAAACTCCACAGAGAGTCATCTGCCTTCTAGAGTTTTCCACAAATTGATTAAGCAGAGGTTTAAGCTGATAGTCCTTCCTGACACAAACTTCTCCATTTTTACAGGTTTGGCTCTGACACAAAAGGGGTAATGGGTTGTTGTGACCCTTCTAAGCTTTACTTCTAACTTTTATATAAAAAAACAATAAAATAAAATGTTATAATTATTTATTTTTTCAGTCATAAAACTATTCCTATGTAACAAACAAGCAAGTTTGGCTGTGCAGGAGTAAGTGAACTCTAGGTTGTTCAAACACTGAGGATTACTCCAGAGGCTGTTACTCATTAGACATGGTGCTTTTGGTATAAGAAGGTGAGACAGAACGTCACTCTCTCCACTTTGCGTTGAGCTTCACACAGTCGTCTCAGCCTCCAGTAGACCTCAGTGAGGGATAAACTGTCATCATGGCCTACAGCGGAACATGGCAGGTCTACGCTCAGGAGAACTATGAGGAATTCCTCAGGGCTATAGGTGAGTGAACTGAATAAATAGTTTAATGCTCACTATCATGACATGACTAATATTCACTGATGACAATCGTATTGCATAATATTCAATAGACCTTCCAGAAGAGGTCATCAAGATAGCCAAGGACATCAAGCCCATTACTGAAATCAAGCAGAGTGGTAATGACTTTGTTATCACCTCCAAAACCCCTGGAAAGACCATCACCAACTCCTTTACCATCGGCAAGGAGGCTGACATCACCACCATGAATGGCAAGAAGCTCAAGGTACCACAAACTGCCAAAAATGTCTATCATTTGAGCTGTTTTTGTTCATCTGAGTCTGTTCCATTGTTTTCACATTTCTTTGTTTCACCTGCAGTGCACTGTCAACCTAGAGGGTGGCAAACTGGTGTGCAAAACTGAAAAATTCTGCCACATCCAGGAGCTCAAAGGGGGAGAGATGGTTGAGGTACAGTACACAAGATGATTAAAATAATAATATATTATATTCATAGCCTACAAATTGAAATGACCATAAATGCCTGTCTGTTTCCATTGCAGACTTTAACCATGGGCTCAGCAACTCTCATAAGAAAGAGCAAAAAGATGTAATTTGTAAAAGGTTATTTAAATAAAAGAAAGTAAGAGTAAGTGTTTGACTTATTTAATGTTTACTAATGGGCAGGGTGAAGACTATATCCATGCCCTAGGTATGGTACCCTTTTAACTCCACTGTTGTGAACAGGCTTATACTTGCATAGTGTTAGTGTGTGGTGCCAACACATGTAATTAGAATGAAGCTCGGGACCATCTTGTATGTGTTTAAGTTGATGGTTCCTGGATGAAGTTGGTCATTATCAATGAAACAGGTGGTTAATAAAGACATCAGTGCCCTAAAAAAAAAAAGATAGTTGCATAATGACATTCAAGGACTTTGACAAATGATCTCCATTCATTTATGTATATCTAACTTACTGTGTTCTCAGTTACCTTAGAATTTTAGATTTGATCCAATGCGAAGGTGCTAAAAAGTTTGTGAAAGGCAAGAGTTTCAAGCCAGCAGTGGGCTAGTTGTTGAAAGATTAACATATTTGTATAATAGAAAGAACTGTTTTTCAGTAGTTCATATATTTGGCAGAATTCTTCACTTGGGTAAAAGTATTATGCTACAGTATGTGCTATTTGAAATAAAACTATTTTAAGCCACAGTATATACTATAAGTATAGTGCTTCATTACAGCATTTGGTCAACTAGACATTACTGCTTTAATTATAAAAGCTATAATCTTAAAATCTAGTATTTTCATATAATGGTATTAATATTTCAGAAAGTGTCCCACTATATCGTATTAATTCTTAAATGTGTGCAAAACTGAATATAAACAACTGTACTAGGCATCACAGAATAGAATTTCAAGAGAAAAAAAAAAAAAAAAAAAAAAAAAAAAAAAAAGAGACCAAGACAAAACATAGGGGGGGAGGGGAGGGAATTTATTTTTTCTTGTTGGAATTTTGGCTTCAAATAACAGTGCAATCTTTTACCTTTTTAAAAAAAACACCAATTGTTAATCTCAAATAGGGCATACACTTTTCTTTAATATCAGTGACATTTCATAGGGGGAGACAAATTCATAGCCAATTCATTTAGGTTAAATTTAGAGGGAGACGTTGCTATGCAGGACCCAATCAAACAGCAAATAAAATGTAAACAATGAACAAGAAAACGAATATGTACTAAAACAGCACTGAACCATATAGTTGTCAGCTGGCGGAAGATCAGCTGACAACAGGTGGTTTAGTGAAGAACATTTGGTCAATGTGTGGCAGTTCCACAAGATGAAAATGGATCGCAGCAGTTTAACATCAACTTAGGCACAAGTCAATTCAGAAATAGAAGCTTACATGATACAAGCACATTCAAACCCTAAATCCATAATCCATACATAAGCAAGTCTCTTCTGGTCCAATTAATTTTTTTTTTTACTAATGTTTATTTGTAGATTTGTTTGCACATAGCATCTTTCACCCTACACTGTGCATAATACAAAACAATAAAAAAATGTGTGCAACATTTCTGGAAATAACAGTGCAGGGGTGCTGAGAAATGCTATAGGCATTTTTTTAACAAAAATATTCTTCAGTATTGAAGTCAAGACATGACCTTAGCATGTCTTATACATTCAGTGTTATTACTAAAAATACTTTTGCCGAGCAGATCACAAAGTTGACCTGCAAATGTACATATGCTACAAGTACTTTATACATTTTATTATTTACATGGCTCTTTATTTGTCAAGGTCATACTTTGTTTTGTTATCTCTAAGCTGGCCATGAGCAGCACCAATTCTGCACAGAGAAAGCAAGAAGTGCCTCAACAGAGGATTGAAATCACAAAAATAGAGAATCCATAGGAGATAGTTGATTAAGCCTCCATCATTCTGATAGCATTCTGACCTGTAACTCAAAAAGTCTGATTGCAGTGCACAGGGGTAAATGAGGCAGCAAGTGTCTGTCGATGTGATGGTCACCCGTTTTGTAAACACAAACACCAGCCACTTTTGTTGTGTCCCATAGGCCACATCACTTCAGAAAATCTCCAGAGCTTTGCCTGGCCTTAAACAGGTGCAAATAGTCAACAGTACCAAGAATTAGTACAAAATTAAACAATCTTATACATAGCCCTGGCCCTCTTCCGCAGTGTTGAAGCTGTTGCACAGTTCTGTGGAGACAAAGTCTGGGATGTGGAACAGTACGGATTAGAACAGCCAGAGTGACCCACCCCAACTAACTAGTAGTTAGGTTACTGTGGATAAACTGGCTGACACACGATACTGGGCAAAACAATAGAGCAAAACATTGCTTTGGTTAACACAGCATTTCATACGTTTCTCAATCACAACAAAAACATGTACAAAATAATGCTATGATAGAGTGTAGCAGCCCTTAGAGCCAACTCCTATAGTGCATATGCGCACAGCGCAATAAAAATATACAGGAGTTAAAAGCCCAAGGTCTCTGTGCCATGGTCTCTTCACCCTTCTGTTTGAGGTTACACTTTTGACCTATACTCACTAGCTTATAGCTTATCTCCAACAGTAAGATAGCTTTTTCCCTGCAGAATTGCAGTTTGAGTGTCGCATTCTAAAAACAATGGATATAACAAAAAACTGGCCCAGCTAGTTGCTACAAATGTGAATTTGTACTAGCATTGAAGAAAAAAAAAAAAAGAGAAAAAAAAAAATAGTAAAAAGAACAAAAAAAAAGCTTTTTACAAAATGGACTGCACTTGTGGGAACTAACCTGAAATTTAACACTTGATGGAAAATTAGAAAAAAAAAACAAAAAAACAAAACAAAAAAAAAACACTCAAATCTGCTTTGATAGCCAACATAAATATAACAAAACTAAAAGTACTACAAAAAGGATACCCAGTTTGTCGTTAGTCACAGAAGATTACTCCTCTAATGACATCACCTACCAGCAAGGCTGCAATGCTGTAATGTTTTGGAATTACTGGTTTAAAAAAGGGACCTGGGTACGCATTTACAACAAGATATCTGCAAACATCCCCTAAACTTCAAGATCAAATCTAAAACAAGTAAAAGTATTACAGCACTGAGGTGTTCCTGGTGGGTGCATGCCGTCAGAGAGTCCCAGTTCATTGGCCAGTTTGAACAATCAAGCGCGTGTAACCCTCAGGCCTGCACCTTTAGAAGGCTCTTGAGCTGGAAGGCCATTATCTCCCGATTGTCACAGGAGCCCATAGGGAAGGACACCCAGTGACTAGGGGGTTTAGGCAGAACGCTGGGCGATGGTGGCTCGCTGAACTTGGGCCCTGCGTAGCTTGGACTTCCTTGAGCAGTCAGGAGCGTGTTGAGGTGAGACACTGCACCTTCCCAGTTCTTATCATAGTTGATGGCAAAACGAACAGAGGCAGTCTTGTCTGCAGACGCGGCCTGCCGCGCCTCAGGAGATCTGTGGTAGACTGCACCTTTGTCACTTCGGCGATGACTGTGGTGAAGGCCCACTGCACTCCCTGCAGATGCTGATCCGTTCTGGTCACGGCTTCTCTGTTTAGCCCGGCCAAGTGGGTGGTTCTTCTTGGACAAAGAGCGTTCAGGGTGGGAAACTGGAATGTTGTACCTCTCGCCACCTCCCATTATGTTTTTTCACTGTGTGTCACCTACAACGAATCAGAGCAGAAACATTTAAAACATGCATGTTTTTAAAGGCATGGTACATTGAGCCCTGCTGCAGCTCGGTGAAACTCGAAGCTAAAAGCTGGTCCCCAGGAGGCGCGCATGCCGTAGTACCGCCCACTGATAACAAGTACAGAGGCTACGTGCAGAACACCAAGCAGCCTCGCTGCCCCTCCCCCACACTCCGAGAGCAAAACAGCTCCAGCTTACCTCTTTGTTGTGAGAAAATTGTCACAGTGGTCTCCCTTTAATCGCACTCCTCCGATCGGGCCCCAGGTCCTCGAAGTAGTTTTCTGTCTACTTCTCACTGCACTTTTATGTCCAGCAAGAACTGAGGTTCTCATGTGCCAATGAGCGTTGTTTTGTCGTGGAACCGAGCTGAACATCAATTCACCTCGGCACACGAATGCTCGGGGAAGTCACAAGCCTGCCAAGAGATATTTAGAACATTGAGTACTATTATCCATAAAAATATAAATAAAAAGCTTTGCACGTCACAGATCTCCATTCCAAGGACACTTCTTAACTGCGTCATCACGCTACAAAAAAAAAAAAAAAAACTATGTGCATAACACGATACATCCTCTTCAGATTAATAGATTTACTGAATATCTATGATGCAAAACGTTCAAAACCGTATTACATATTGTTATGTTATTGTTTTTGCGCATCTAGCTTAATCCAAAAATGGTTACTCTTCGTTTACTGTTACACTGAAAAATCTGTTCAAATTATTATCAAATTAGATCAATTTACTTTAAAAAAAATATAAAAAAAAAAGACAAATATGGCAACTAGTCAATAAACAAAAAGTTTTTTCGACGTAGGCCAGACTATTTTGGCACCAAACCAAAACAAAGAACAACTGGTTCAATATGGCGACTAAAGCACAAAGCTTACTCTTACCGACTTCCTCAGGCTCGGTAGTGGAAGCCCTTCGTCGAATAAAGAATATGAGCAGCCTTGGATATCCCTCGGCGGATTGTATAGAAAGTATAGTAAGCTATAATTTCCAGAAATCCGTCACCGTCGCGGCTTGTGTAGTACGAAGAGTGTCCGTAGAGTCTCCACCTAACTCGACTCCGTCTGAATTGCAACAAAATGGAATCTACAGCGGGGCTATGTAGTTGCGTCTAACCCAGATCTAACCAATCACGCGTCGAGTCTGCTCTGCTCGACCAATCAGCGATCAGATCACCAGACGCATTCAGGCCTGTTGCCAGACGGGTGACGTCAATAAACGACCCTCCTTCGCTTCCTTTTGTTGAAGCTCGGGTATTTCCTGAAAGAAGTGAAAGAAACAGAGAAAAACAACAGTTTCTCACCATCTAAAAGGTTTTATAAATGCGACGATTGAAAGATATCCCGTCTTTGTCTATGAACATTGACAATACGGATATCTACTTAATACAACGTGTTATAACAGTTGTTATGCCTTTAACATGTGTATCTTCACTTTGGGCAAAGATTTGTTGATTTGGCTAGATTATTCCTGAAAATTTACGGAATATTGATCGTTAATCTGTCACACTGAGTTAAAATATTTGCAACAGGTTATCTTACTATCATAATTCTGAGTGGTTTCAGTCTTAGCTCCCCATCCCCCACCCAACCACAAGCTCATATTTTGCTTATAAAGATTACAAGCTCTTAAAGGCGAGTTAGGATAGATTCAAAAGGCTTTTAAATAATATAATATGTCATAAATTCATAGGAACGAATGGACGAGTATTCAGGAGATGTTATTGTGGGTTTCTCTGCCTTCCCTTCCCCCAATGTTTTGTTTAAAGACCCTGTAGTAGTGTGAGTCCGGAACAGATGTGTGGGTGTGTGAAAACAGGCTACAAGTACAACACAGTAAACATTCAAGGAGCAAGGAAATGTATTAAATGCTAAAATGTATTTATATTTGAATCTTCTAGTGAATAGTAAAGTTGGTTTCAGATGGGTTCAGTAGTCCATAGGCTACGTGAGACTTGGGAAAAAAAAAAAAAAAAAAAAAACAGGGTGAAAGAGTAATCCTTATCCGAGAGTCTGACGTTGGCTTATAGGTTCAGTTCAAGTGCTGGGATTTTAAAAAAGAGTTGCGCAACATAATCTGTGTCAGTCAGACCTCAGGCTAAAGGCCGTGCACAGACACTCCCCATGGCAAAGCAACCTTTAAAGGGGGTTGTGCCTACAAGTGTCAGCCATGTTTAGAAACTAGGTCATGTTTCCTGTAGGTCAAATATAAGAGAGGTACAGAAACATCCATATTTGACCAGTCCAGGGGTGCAAAGAGGAGGCCTATAGTTATGTCTAGAGAATGGACAAGAAAACAAAAAGAGACTGTAAAACATGGGGGGTGGGGAAATCAAAATAACAAAAAACATGTATTCTCCAACCTCTTAAATATACAAGACACAGCAAAGTCTTCAACCCATCATTTGCATATGTGAAAGGACATTAACAATTAAAGAGGCAGGAATTAAAATAGGCCTGAATGTGTCATGAAACACACCCACTCAGAGCCGCAGGGAGGAACAAACAGTTTCACACAAGCACGCGAACTGCATTTAATACAAGTAAACACAAATGTCAGACTGTTCCAGGCCTTACCAACAGTCTACAACTAATAAGTGGTTCATTAGGCACAAAATCAATCAATCAATCAATCAAATCAATCAATCAAAATCATGTTCCAGCTTATATTTGGTGTCATTTTATTCTGATAAATGTCTGTAATTTACATCATGGTTATTTTTTGTATCTTCTTAAGTGATTCTGGTATTTCTTCAAGTTCTTTTTGTTCAGTGGTGGAAGGCTTCTTTACATAATAGGCCTACATTTTGTGAAGAAAAAATATTTTCTGTGTAAATTTTCCTCAGCATAGACTGTAAAAAAAAAAAAAAAATGCTGTAAAAACTCAAAAACTCAAGGCAACAGGATCCCTCAAGATTTTTGAGTTTTGGGGCCAACTCAAAATCTCAAGTTTTCAACAACTGATATCTCTTGTTCATCTAATTTCATGTTCATATGTCTAAATACTATTAATTTTAAGTTTTACTCGCTATCATTATTTTTATTTATTTTTTACTCATCTTAGCTAACTTGTGATCAGAAAAAGTAAAAAAGTATTTTTTATCTTTGGTTGCAGGAACCAGGGCACTCACATCACAACAGTACTGTTAGGTTATTTTTGCTATTGCTAAGGTTAAAGGTCAACTCCATTTAGTCAGTTCATATATTCTGCTTTAGCTTAGGCCATTTCATAATCTATCAATAAAGTTTGCTTATGTTATAATGATTTTAAGTTTCATGAATTGATTGATGATTCTTATGTTATGTTAAACATTAGTTTATGCTAGCTATTGCATTTTAATAAACATTATTTTACTTATGTCATTATTTGTTAGGCATCTGGTGTTGGGTTATTTTTCAAATTTAAGTTACAATGTGTTGTGTTGTTCAAATCAATTGGTATCTATCCTCGAGATGTTTTCCATCTGGTGCTGGCCTTGTTATGTACTTATTAAACAGTCAAATTGTCCTTTAAAGTGGATGAAGTTCAACAATTCATTATTGAGTCTAAATAAGATAGCAAGTGTTCTAGTGGGAAGACGCCAAGGCTCAGAAAACAACGAAGTATGCACAGGATGGAATAATGTCACTATGATGTCACTCCTGGTATAAAATGGAATGGAAAACCCTGGCACAGGGGCCATCTCCTTACTCTGAGCTGCTTCGGGAGGCTGCAGGGATTACAACAAGCGGGTCCCCCCTCCCCGGGGATGAAGATCTGTAACTCTGTATTTGATCCACCATTATATTTTTGACTTGTTAATCTTTAATAAATCAAGGGCAGTCAATACAAGATTAAACTTCTGGTCCTCAGAGTCATTTTATATGGCAGGTACCTTCTGTTTTGATGAGGTTTGAACCAGCTAATGTTAGATTAAAAATTCCTGCCAGCTGTAGTAAGTAGTAATAGTAGAGGCAGAAATAGTAGTAATCACAGTATAGTAGCCCAATTTATACTTTAAAAAAACAATGCTGATTTTGAAAGCTTCTTCCACCTCAGCATTTGTTGTATTTTCAGGAATTTCCCTTGTACACAATGTTAAACATTTGTCTTTTTGAAGTGATAGAAATGACCCACTCTGAAGTCTTAACCAAGTGCTAGTGCAAGTGTAGTCCAAGTGCACCACTGGTTTAGATGTTTGTTTGTTTTTTTATATCATTAATAAAACTATGTTTAAACGCAATGGCCAGTGGTGGAAGAAGGACTCAATTTCTTTACTTAAATTAAAGTACAGATAAAGGTTAAAAAATTTACTCAAATAAAAGTATAAAAGTACTTGCTTTTAAACGTACTTGTGAGTAAAAAAGTAAAAGTATTTTACACAAACTTGATAACTCATTAATGTGTTAAATGTGAGGCACTTTGCTGAAGCTGTGCCCTGCGACAAGCTGGCCCTTGTCCAGGGTGTACCCCGCCTACGGCCCAAAGTTACTGGGACAGGCTGCAGTCACCCGCGACCCCTAACTGGAATAAGCGGTAGAAAATTAATGAATGTATGTTGTGTTGTGAAAAAAAAAAAAAAAAAAAAATGATTACAAAAAATAGTACTTATGTCTACAATGAGGGCATAAAAAAAATTATGATTTTAACCAAAACTTTAAATACTTTGTACTTTAAACCAACTCAGAAATGTAGTGGAGTAAAAAGTACAGATAGCGAAGTAAAAGTACCCCCTGTAAAGTACAATTAGTAAAATTTACTCAAGTAAAGTGCATATAGGCTAGGAAAATTGTACTTAAGTAAAGTAACTAAGTAATTTTACGTTGTTACATTCCACCACTGGCAATAACTATGAATGCTTTTTATTTTAATTATGATATATTGTACAGTTTTGTCATCAATCAAGAATTACCGAATAATTTTGTAATTTTTTACTTTATTAAATTTACATCTGCAATGAGTGGTATTAATCCTGAGTAATGGGATGTAGTTTTCTGCTGTCCGGCACAATGGTAATGAGATGAGGAAATGTAATTAATGGAACCATTCTGGGTCCGCAGTGCAAGACCTCATTTTATAGTATCCATGGAGATTTCCTCAAAAAGACTGTATAACCAGATGATATAATCCTAATTAGAAATAGCAGGCAGTTTTGAGGCCTGTGCTGCACCTGGTCACTGAGTGAGTGAGGAGAAATCTTATTGAGTCTGCTCTGTGTCTTCTTCTAATCACATTTCCTGAGCTCTGGCCCAGGCCTGGATCATTCACATCACAGGAGAGGACACAACACGATATGCCCATTTGTAATGTTTGCTGCCAGAAATAAACCCCAAACTATCAATTATTACTAACATTTTCATTTGGAGGTCATTCTGTTTGTTATCCTTTTGCAGCTATTTAATTAGCATGCTAAATTGAAACGCTAAAATAGAAGTGATTTTATACTGCCTGGGGTTTTTGATGTGGTGACCTGATTATGTTGTCTTTAGACCCTACCTATTTTATTATTATTTTACCAGAGGGGCATAAACTAAATTAAATGACCTAATTGCTAAGGGATTGCTGATGGAAAAAAGAAAGAAAGAAAGAAAACTCTAACCACTTTTACCATCTTGTTATTGTTCACAAACTTCAATTGTCCACGTTGCTCAGTAGCGTCCTCTGTAGAACTGAGTGAAACATTACACACTGATGTGCTCAATCAGTCTCAATTCTTGGTGTGTATCTGTAACTATAATACATAACTCATAAATACACATATTTGTTCAAATCGACTTTGACATCTTTCAGCTTGTCTGAACAAAGGACTCAAGACAGGAAGGTGTATGTCAAACCACAATCTGTATACAGACCTTCCTGTGTTGAGAATGGCTGTGTCAAATGAAGATTAATAAGTCATTGGCAGGCTCTGAGAGGAAAACGTGGAATCCTGGTGAAATGCCTATCAACATATTCAGGTATGTAAACTTGATTATGCATAATCAAAATGTATTTCTGGAACAAAATATAATATAAATATGAAGAAGCAGGATTCAAACCTTCTGATTATGGGACAACAGCTCTACTTCCTGAGGCACTGTCACCCCAGCTTTGTGGCACCGTTCATTCATCTGCATGGAGACAAAACCTACGGTAACACAGGGAGGACCTGGAGTCTCCTGCTCCTTTGCCAGGAGACAAGAGCACTACCACTGTGCCCCCCATTATTAAAAAATATTAGAAAAATTTGGATTTGTATCAATCATACATATTTGTAAGTCAGTATTTTGTGCATAATATAAACTATGATTATACACAGTCATTAATCTTAGTATATAAATTGAACAATCTTTTTATTAAGTAAAGCAAATCACCCAGACTATGGCTGTGCAGTATCATTGTAACATGGTTTGTTTTTATCCATCATCATTTTTCAAGCCATCTTTCCATACCATTTTATCACCACGCTTTTAGACCTCTAATCCCACACTATAGCACCTTTCTTAAGTGCTCCTCTCCGTTGAGTCTGTCATGACCTTATTTCTTTAAAAGGATGCAACATTTGTCATTAACATGTATTCATTTATTTCATACAAACATTGGAATTCCTATCACTGGGTGCACACTGACACTATTACATCATGAATATTTCAGCTTTAGCAAAATGAGCAGTGTGTCCCTCCCTCTTTTCCCCTGCCTCCTGTCATCATATCCAGTCTTATCTTCTCTGCTGTTCTCTCTGCCACCAGTCGGGTCCATAGGTCTGAGCAGTCATGCAGTTTCTCATCACCTGCTGAGAGACCAAATACACCACAACCTCTACAGTTGCCACTACTCATCACTGACACACCACAAGGTAAGCTCTTTTATATTTTATATTTACATTCTGTGAGAACTTTCTCCTTCTGTTTATGATTTATAGAACTCCAAAAACTGCAAATAAGAACCATCTAAATACATTTCAGAACTCAGTAATGTTAGTATTCATTTGTTCACTTGCAACATTTAAAAACACTGTGCGATACAAAAGTGACTCAAGGGGCTGTTACCACACCATTTCCGTGTGGTTTGCACAATTACTGGAAAAAAGTCATTTTAAGTACGTTTCATTTCATTTCTTTATTTGAGCAGAATATATAAAACCTGCTGTGACACAACAACTCAGCCCTTTGACAATGCTCAAAAGGAGTAGGATAAAGTGCAAACTTGTAAACTCCTACCTCCTTTACAAAATTATATACATTTCCAGTAGGCACACACAGATTTTTGACCCCTAGTGTTGGATTGGTTGAGACAGGGCAAATCAGCAAAAATCCCCAATAAAAGACATGAATGTAGAAACCTAACTAACTACAATGCATGAAAATATGAGGAAAAAACGTAAGTATCTGTACCACCCATAAGTACTCACTGCTGTACACAATATGCCTATACATTTCTAAAAATGTGTCAAATTTGAGACAGAATTACAAAAAGTACATAGTGACTTGATCAAATTTAACAACAATGATATGAATTCTAAATTATTTCTAGAAACTAAATTCAATTATAATTGTTTGTTCACTACAAAGGCATGCATGCGGCTGTAAAATTATTTCCCATAAGCCTCTCTGTGCAGACCGTTACAGCCTCAGCCATTTATCACGACATTATTTACTTTACACTAATCCTCTTACAGCAGCTTTTCACACTTAGTTTAATATATTGATTGCGTTCAGGAGATGCACTCTAGAGGAGACCATTCAACACAACAGTGACCTTCACCCATCGATCCACTCCTGGCTCGTTAAAGTGCAGTACAGTGTGTGACCAGGGGAGGGCGCTGTTTATCCAGTTTGCCATACAATACAAAAATGCAAAAAGCTACAGTTTGTTTTTCTTGACTATACAGTTGGTTAGCTTTAGATTGCTTCGTATTTTTGTAACGATTTTAATGATTTCATAGACAATTTATTTTGATTTTGCATTGTGACATACACTATCATGTCCATGGCTTACAGCAGGTGTGCATTCAAACTATATTTTGCAAGGTATCCACATGGCAGTGTTGAAGGTCTATTGATGCCTTTATGTTTTTCATTTTGGATCTCTTAAGATGAGTGTGGAGATTTTATGACAGGCTTCTTGCCATAAACAGACGCTGTAATGATGATGGTCTATTTGCCCTGACCTCTAAATGACTTTCCATTGCGACTCACAAATGTTAATGTTCCTTTTAAGCTCCAAGTTCAATATTGACTGAAATCAAAAGTAATCTCATTTTCTGCCTCGTGTATGTTTAAACAACTGAATTAATTAAATGATCACTAATTATCACAAATACATATTCTGTGTTTAGTTCATATGTAACGAGACATCTTTATGAAAAAAATCTTAACTTTTGTCACCTTGCTTTGGCAGCTTAATAGTACTTCCTCCTTTATTGCTGTTGAAATGGAAACAGGAAATGTCTCCTCTCCTATAGGTATGCTTTTATTAATTCATGTTTTAAACCCTTTTCAATCATGCAAATTGTAAATATATCTTGATTACAGTAAACAAGTCGTGTATGAATCTGGAGTGCTACATGGTCCTGAAAGAAGCAGAGAAGACAGCGATCGGCTCCATCTGTTTCCTAGCTGGTCCGGTCACCTTTCTGGAGAACAGTGTGGTGCTGGTGGCAATTCTCTCCACGGCTGCTCTGAGACAGAGGCCCTCCTACCTGTTCATTGGCAGCCTGGCTCTAGCTGATGTGTTCGCCAGCTGTTTCTTCACTACCAGCTTCCTGGACTTCCACCTGTTTCGGCGCAGTGATGGCCCCACGGCCTACCTCTTTAAGTTGGGCGGGGTCACAATGGCCTTCTCCAGTTCAGTGGGGAGCTTACTGCTCACAGCGCTGGACCGTTACCTGTGTATCCACCAAGCCTGCTCTTACAAAGTTCTTGTGACGCGGCGCAGGGCCTTGCTGAGCCTGCTCATTCTGTGGAGTGCCACAACCTTCATCTCCTTCTTGCCTCTGATGGGCTGGAGGTGTCCCACAGGCCTGGCTCCCCCATGCTCGCGCCTCTTTCCCTATATCAACTCAGCCTATCTCGCCTGTTGGACCAGCTTCATTCTGGTCCTGTTGGCGCTTATTTTAGGGGCTTATGCTCTCATCTTATGGAAGGCCCACCGCCATGAAGCCTCAATGACCAGCCTCCAGGGAGCAGCAGTGTCGGGACAGGCCCGCATGAGAATGGACATCCGATTAGCTCGAACATTTGGACTCATTCTGCTTATCCTTGTTGGGTGCTGGCTTCCTGCACTCTCCTTTATGATAGCTGATGTGTCAGAGGTGCTGAGCCACACCCAGCAGAGGGCCTTTGCCTTCTGCAGCACACTTTGCCTGGTGAACTCTGCAGTCAACCCACTGCTCTATGCACTGCGCTGTCGGGAGCTCAGGGAGGCTCTGCTGCAGCTCACACACAAACTGTGTGCAATGGGAAAGTGTAAAAAACCCACAGAGCGCTTGGCCCCAGAATCACATGATGGACAAGACTTCAGTTGTACGGCCGCATGTGAGAATGAGGAGCACGGTACCAGAGCCACAGAGATTACCTGTGTGTCTGCAGCTGTGATGAAACAGTAGATCTGAAATAAGATTCTATTACAAATATGAATAAAACGTATTAAACAAGCATCAATGAGAAGTGAAGATTATCAGAGCTGTATGTGAAGTCATATAAAGCTTAAGCTGCAGGTTAGCTTGTGTTTACACTGTATTTTGTCTGTGACAAAAGCACTTAGGATCAGCTGGTCAACGTGAAGCCACACATAATAATGCATTGTATTTGTATAGCGCCTTTCTAGATACTCAAAGCACTTTACATTGCATTATTCACTCCTCAGTCACACTGGTGGCGGTGAGCTACTTCTGTAGCCACAGCTGCCTTGGTGCAGACTGACAAAAGCGTAGCTGCAATCTGTGCCTTCGGCCCCTCCAACCACCACCAAACACAGTCACACTAACACTGACACATTCATACAGGCAACATGGGTGAAGTGTTTTGCCCAAGGACACAACAACAGTATGCAACACCAGTAGCTCGAAGCACCAACCTTCAGGTTGCTGAGCGAACATCTCTGCCGACTGAGCTACGGCTGCCTCTAACAACAACATAACAAACTGCATTAGAGTTAAACATTATGGCATGCCATATTTGTGATTGCCCACAGCAGACATACCTGTATGTAGGTACTGTGATATTAACATACTTTAAGTACAATTATTTTTAAAACATCTCTCTGAATATCTAAATTTCTTAACTAAACATGTGATTAACAGATAGGACCAAGACTAGTCATAGTCTTATTCACTAATGTATGATAACGGTATTCATTGTGTTATTTAGAGATAAGTCCATGTACTTCTTATAATTCAGATTAAATTGTGTGTCTC
Organism: Bostrychus sinensis; assembly: GCA_020698575.1. NCBI lineage: Eukaryota > Metazoa > Chordata > Actinopteri > Gobiiformes > Eleotridae > Bostrychus > Bostrychus sinensis. Next base: position 28,529,864 of record CM036247.1, on the reverse strand, counting down.
TGAATATACATCAACAGTGAGCCTGTGGGGTGCCTATCTTATCTGCACATGAATGCCCGGACTCCACAAAAGCCCAGTGAATGGGGGTTTTCCATGCTGTGTGCTGTAAGTTCAAGCAGTGTGCTGCAGAAATAAATGGAAGAGGAATGACAACAGACAGTGGAACAACTGGCAGCTACAATAATGCACATGCAAAGCACATAGTCACACACAGGCTCAAAGTGCTTGCTTTTCAATAGACTTGAATACTAGTTGTTTTAATTTGTTTAAGGCCTTTTCGGTTGCTAGACTTTGTTCATAGAAGGGAATTGTTCAGTAAACAGGCTCAAAACAGCTACCTGCCCACAAAGGTTAAGGACAGTCTTGCCCTGGTAAAAGTAGTAGCCAACATGTTTAAAGTGTTTAGTCATTTAAATGAATAACCATGAAAAAACTTATATTATTTATCACTATTTCAACAGACTCTATTATTTTCTTTATGCACATGTATGTATTTTGTTTAATTGCTTTTGTATGTTCTAAATTGCCATTAAACATGTCAAAATTTACACTAAAATTGACAACAAGTCTTTTGTTAATATGGAGTATTCAGATGTGATACACTGTTTGGGCCGAACAGCCCCCACTATTTATGGTTATAGCTACACTTAGAGCTGTAGAATAATAGCAAAACAGTTAAAAGAGCTGGTTAAAACTGATCAAAACCACCCTTTATTCGTGTCTTTCTACCTGTATTCCCACCACCAGACGTCTCGTGAACCTCCAGTTAGAGTTCATCCTAGAGCTTTCGACTTTAAAAATAGGGATCTGTAGACCAGGAATACACCGTCAACGGTTAGGAAATACCAAAGTATGCATCATATATTTTGCAAAGATTTATTAGTAGAGAAAATATTATTTGTCCAAACGCCTGCATATGCATATGGTCCTCAATAAAACGTGTAAAAATAGTTTTAACTATTTGAGAACCCCCCTTGGCTGCACATGGTACGGCCCATCATTGTGACGTTTTAAAAATTCAGCAGGCTTCAGTTGGCTACAACTCAGAAGAAAATCCGTTGTTGTGGGGGAAGAAAGGCTTAGCGAACAAGGAACGTTAACGCTGCAATCTAGGCGGCTTAAACCCCAATATTTGTGGGTTACTTTCGCCACGATAATTTTTCGCCTTCGTTTAGCCAACATGGCTTGTGGAGCTACGTTAAAGCGGTCGATGGAGTTTGAGGCCCTCCTCAGTCCCCAGTCTCCCAAGCGGAGAAGGTGCAACCCTCTACCGGGGACTCCCAGCACTCCGTCACCGCAAAGATGCACCCTCCGTCCGCCGATCGACAGCCCGACGCACTCAATGTCTCCGCCAGTAATTGGGGGCGAAAGTCGTCTTACCCCAGGTAAGGAAACTGAATAGAAAATGACTTTTTCTACGTTTGCTGGTGGGTGTCATGGGGGAGGGGGTTTGGGTGGAGTGGAATCAGATGGGGGTTGGAGGCTAATCGTTAGCTTAGCTACAAACGTCAGCCAACTGCTTCACTAAGTTCCTAGCTTATCAAGTATTTCGACTGATATATGAATGCTCCCTATACCCCATGAGCTCACAGTGTGTTGACACTGTAGTTTGCACACATTGCTCGCGACTCCCTTGCTAGCTTCTTTGCTCAATTGTTATTAAAAAAAACCCACTAACGTTACTTAAGTGAATCCACGGATACATTTTACTCAAACAAGTTATGTAAAACAAACAAACGAAAAAACAAAAACACATGAGAACATGGATCTCCACACAGAGGACCCAGGCCTTTCTCATGCTGGTGATATTCACCTGGGTAATACTTCCTTGTGACTCTGAAAAAGACAAATGGCAGCACAGCAGCAGAGGCATCATCGAATCCTGTTCATTAGGAGCAGCCCGGCTAATGTTTCCTGTCCAAACTGCTGTGTCTGTTATCATGGTCTGCGGTGGGGGTTACCGCTGTACACCGCTACCAATTCTTTTCTATTTAACCCCTTAAGGCATTGTTAGACCTTTTTCCCTTTGACCTAGAATGCAGTTTTACAATGAGCATTGGGCGCATGTGGCGCGCACTGTCAAAAACATGTGAATGTCTCTTAAACAGGCTTATTATTCTGTTTGTGGCAGTCACTGGGCGTGATGGCAGGAGTAAAGCCTAACCTAGATATATAGTTTTATTCACTTCTGATACTGATGTCTGATTTATGCATTACACTAAACAAAAGGATGGCTCTTACACTGCGGATAATGCGATGAATATCACCCTACCTTCCTTTGGACAAGAAGTATCAGTTCTCAGTAGTAGTAGTTTTTGACCATCTGGTCCACTCCAAATTGACAAGAATGACTAGTTTCAGTTTTACTATCTAAATAAAATATATGTAAGACAGAGATGTCTGATTAGAAAGACCCTTACCATTACACAGTGATATCTTTAAATTTGCAAATCTGAACATATTAAATGAATATAGTCTTCTGTAAATCAAGCTCATTATCTCAGGGTATTTTAAAGCTAAAAGGAAATCATAAAGCCCTTTTGTTCCCCTTTGACTTTTTTACTGCAATGTTTTTTCAAGAAGACCTCATTGCAACATACTTAGTGTGCATCAGTCATTGAGAAGAAATAGTTTAACGAAAACCTCACATGACAAAAACTGTAGCTCTTATCCATTCCTCTCCCATGTTTGTTGTTCTCATTGTTGTTGCTGTAATAAAAAAAGATAGGTTTTGAGAATCCAGCATGCTTCGCTTCACTTGCCTGCTTAAACACATTTCTCCTAAATGAAAGCACAGTGCCAGTTGAATTACAGTGCAGCAGCTGCCACAGTGAAGTAATGTGTGTTGGTGTGCCGTGGACATGAGGTCCTGATATCAGGTATTATGCTCACCTTCTCCCAGAATGAGGCCCCTTCTGGGAATGGTGCTGCAGGCCTGCCTTTCTGCTGCTCTTTGCCAAGTGAAAGCAGTTTTGTGTTTAGTGAAAGGTCAGCTGTCATTCCTCCCACCCTTGCCTGCCCAGGTGTTTTCCAGCCAGGCAGGTTAGCTTTGTAACAGGCAGAGCTGGCAGTGCAGGCAGATGCATGAAAGACTGTGATAAGATATTTGCAGGTTATTATCTCATTACCAACCCTATCCCAATTCTTATTACTAGTCTGGGCTTGTATTTAGGGAAGATTTTTGGCTGTACTAGTCCAGTTACTTCAAGAAAACGTTACATGGCTTCTGGTTAGTTACAGCAACACAATGACTATAATTCATTGGTGTTTTGTAAGAAGGCTGTCTTTTTCCTTGAGGGGCAGCCTGACCCGACCCACTCTCTCTCATAAGAAACATCCTTATCGTTATTAGACATTGGGACATTGTAACCCAGGGTCTCTTGCTCCATCAGTCCAGCAGCAAGGGTAAATGATATGACTCCGCTTCCTTCTCCGGACCACTGTCCAGTATGTTCACTATTGGGCAATTTCATCAAATCCCCACTGAGTTTTCCCTACTCCCTGAAGTCTCTGGGATTGATTACTTGGCCTGGTTGTGGTCGGGGTCAGTGTTGCCAAGCGACACCAACATTCAAGCCAGTACCAGTTGGCTGCAGTGGAAAGGAAAACCAGCAGTGAATGCTTTCACTTGTCAATCACCTCAACTTCCTTTACATCTACTGTCCATCAGTTATGAATGTCTGATGTTTTTATTTTCTCATGGCAACTATTGCTCTCTCATGAGTAACAAAGTTGGCATGGCAGGATGGTGCAGTTTTATGTACATGCTATGAATTACTTTACAGAAATATGTTGAATGAATAATGTTGCAATAGTGTTAATAAAATGGTCAGCCCCTTTTTAGATGTCTCTCTTAATTACATAGGCCAACACTCTTTCCTGTCATCTAATCAATCACTGGTCTAATTCCTGCCCCTGAAAGGTTTAGGGACAATGTTTTTTTTTTGTTCACTGAGATGGCTTCATTAAGGGTGAAAGGGCCAGCAGCCCACAGAGCTTGTCAGATTAGGCTTGTGTATTGTTAATGCTGTGAGGTTACAAAGGCCACATTCTACAAGAGGGCCCCAGTCATTCAGCACCCACACCAGCAATGCAGGACCTCTCCCTAAAACAACCCCATGGATAAGATCCTGCTTTTCTTGTGCGTCAAAAAAAGATGGACAGAAGTGTGAACATGGCCCCTAGCTCCCTCCACCCAAGATAAATGTGGCCTGTTTGCCCAGATAGAGGAAGAGCGTCCTTCTTCTAGGTTCAATTGATAGGTCTCGGCTCTATATTTGGTTATCTGACCTGTTTGCAGCAGCGTTTGTTGTTTTTAACATCCTCCTTTGACCTTTGGATAGATTTGATAGTGAAGCTTGTTTATGTAAACTTTCTGCTTTCATTGGAGAGCTTTTGGATCTTTTGGGGCATTTTCTAAACTTGCAATTGTGATCAACTGTTTGTCTTTTTTTGATCACTCTTCATTTATTGTTTTCCTGACCATTATTTGACCACAAGGGTACGAAAAACATGGTAAAGCATTTGAATTGATTTGTGGAAGGTTTTGGAAAATTATAGAAATCTAAAAAAAAACTTTAAATGGTGACACTACTAACAAATACTCTCCAAACATTAATTTCAATTCATCCAATTAAATTTAAAGCAACTTAATTAATCCTCAAGGAAACATTCAACTTCAAATTAATTGATTGAGGGAGATGGGTTTCAATAACAAATGCAAAAAAAAATATATTTTTAGTTTGAAATGAGAATTATAATAAATAAAGACATTTGTCTTATTTAAAGGTCACAGAAGTTTTGGAAGATTCATGGAGGAATTATTTGCCTATGGATTGGATATTAAATACTTATCATTTTCTTTTAATTTACTAAGCTATAATTTATTTTTAAATTTTTTTTCCCCTTCTGAATGTTGGATAGACATAGCTTTGGTGACATTCAGGAAAGGATGTTGCCTTTTCTTTGTGACCATTTTAGAAAAGGAGCTGCCATTTTAACTTAACTATCTTTGGATCACATACTAGATTTAAGCGTTTTCCCAGCTGTTCCTCAGAAAAACATGTCTTGAAATATGAGTTTCTAAAGAGGAGGAGAAGTGAGAGTGAAAAATGGATATAAAAGTATATTGCTGTTGAAGTTTGTCATAAGGCCACAGCTGTGTTTTGTGTTGACACCAAACTTCCTGTCTCTAAAGTTGTTGTTTGAAGCCGTGTTAGTTGAGACTTCAGGGGAAGTGCCAGAGCTTTGTCATGATAGCTGCAGATGATGTGCCCTCCCATTACCATGTTTGTTCAAGCTAAAAAAAACACACAGCTGTGTGACAGCCGCACCAAAAGCATAATACCTAGTGTTGTTATGGTTATAGCCAGAGAGGGGAACATAGGATATAGTTAGTGGTGACACTCGTGTTAAAGTTGCTGTAATTTGCTGTGGCCTGGTTATGGTCATATTGTTGCTGTCACACTAATCCTGCCACTTTAAATTAATGTTTGCTTTTGTGATGTTGGCCTCACAGAGCAGATCTTCCAGAACCTGCGTCAGGAGTACAGCCGGATCCAGAGGCGGCGACAGCTGGAAGGGGCCTTTAACCAGAGTGAGGCCTGCAGCTCGAGTGATGTCCCCAGCCCCAGCTCCACCCTCACCGCCCCCAGCTCCCCACCAGGTCAGACCATCACTGTCATCACCATTTTTTTTTTTTTTGCTTGAGACGTAGTATCACTTCTGTGTTATGGTACTGGTAAATTTCAGTTTACAAAAGGATTCTGAAGAATCCCCAAAAAGCCGTGCCACTGTACTAGTACTTTCAGAAAGCTTTTGCTCCTGCTCACAAGTGTGTGCATGCCAAGTAGCAGACTCCTCTCTTGTTTGGACAAACCATAGTCCTCACTTGCGCAAAAAAAGAAATAAAATAATTAGTTTTGTTTTTATGTTGTTTTCTGTTGCAGTAACTTTTTATATTTTGAAAAACAGCTAGCAACCACAGTTTCTAGTAGGCAGCATCTTGCTCTGCTACACATCAGGATTTACTCTCCTCTATATATTATTTTTTGCCAATCCATCAAAATGTTAAAACTTTGCTTCACATGCAATATATACTATGTCTTGTATAGAAAGAGGACTTTTGTTGCACGTGCGTGATGTTTACATAGCAGACAGAATAAAGGTAACGAGAGCTTCTTCACTTGAATCAAACCGTGTTGTCCTGACCCAGCTCAAACTAAACCATCCTGTGGAAATGAGGCTAATGTAACCTCATATTTAACCACCACCCGCATGGTTTATAGTTTCAAGGCCTTTTTGAAAGTGGAACATCACGATTAAGTGGACAAAAAATGGGTGGAATTTTGTATCAGACACTATCTAGATGCATAGCTCTAGGGCTGCACTACTTTTCTCATTCATTGGAATTGTGTTGTAGATCACACTGATGGCAGGCACTTACAACCCTTGAGACCGCTGCTCTACCCTCACTGATGCATTGCCAACTCTAGACTATACGTTACAAAATTTAAGTCCTGATGTCTATAGCAGACTTCAACCATCGATGAGTAATGAATCGTCTGTTGAAAGGTAGCTCCGGTTGCAGTACGGTGGTAGTCTGGAGGGGGTATAACAAATGAGTCTGACATGACACTCACTCTTTGGTAGGCACAAGGCAGATCAAGTGAACTGCATTTTAACCTTGTTCATGTTTTTCCTTTTTAGGCGCCTCCAGGAAGGATCAGCCCTCTTTTACGCTGAGGCAAGTAAGCTACCTGTGTGAGCGGCTCCTTAAAGACCACGAGGACAAGATCAGGGAGGAGTACGAACAGATCCTTAATACAAAACTTGCAGGTAAACATCTCATTTTAGTTAAAATGTATAACATTTTTACATGCAAGAATGATTGAACATAGCTTGGTCAGACATCCTCACTGTTCTCATTCTAAAGAAAGTATTTGTGGAGTCCCTGTTGCTGCGAGTTGGACAAAATTCAACATAGATTAAACTACCTCTGAATGCATATGAATAGACATGAAACCAATCAGGGAAAGCAAAGCATTGCATAAACCCTGCCTTTGATCAGGTTGGATGGGTGAGGTTCAGACCCTCTTAACTTTGCTAAGAAAGTGAGTGGCTGTAGCTGGACAGACTATATTGATTCATATAAAAAATTAGGTAGATTTTACAGCTAAATGTAAATTTATATTCTCACCATGTGTTTAATATAAAGTATCTTGTCTCTTTTTTTCTTCCAGAACAATATGAATCTTTTGTGAAATTCACACAAGACCAGATAATGCGAAGATACGGAGCACGACCTGCTAGTTGTAAGTTTCACGGAGTACAAAGATAAAGGAAAAACTCTTATCTGATAATTGAAACTCATTTTATCCCCTTAATGTGTTTTAGATGTCTCTTGAGCTGACATCGACAAGATCCCAGCTTCCTCTCACAAGATGGCTGCTCTTTTACTCACCCCTTCTTCTTAATTTACATTTTTTTTCCCTTTTTACCCCTCCCACCTCAAACTGTCCGGGTGCCATGGTTTCTCCATTTTTTTAAATCCACAAGTTGAGTTTGAAAAAGTGATTGCTGCTGGCCAAAAGGTATAAGAATCAAACGTAATGTAAAAAGCCCACTCGTCTTTGCCCTCTTGTTGATATGCTCTCTGGAAATCCTGACTATAGCAGATTTGTGTCAATCTCTTGCTGGCGCTGTAGAAAAAGCTTATTGGCTCACATGGTTATTCTGTATACCCTCCCAGCAGCTGTATTTAAAGGCTCCTGCTTCACACATGTCACACTTTTTTGTCCCAAGCTCCTCATAACTCTTTACCTAAGAATGTGCATTTTTTTTCCCTTTTGAAAAATTAAAAGTTCAGTGATTAAAGTTTTGTTGTGTGTATGCATTCATCTTTCAAGTCTACTTTATAGCTATAATATTATGACTGGTTGTATACAGTATTATAATAGGCACCTTCTCTTTGAATTGTACTGGATCTTTGAAAATGAGCATGGGATTATTTTTCCAGCCTCAGAGTGATGGCTTGATAGAAGATTCCTTTTAATTTATGTATGATCTTATGTGTAGCATACTGTACAGTTGCCTCTGCCAAGCCTATGATGTTTCCTTTCGTATGCAAATATAGCATGGAAATAGGTTTCTGATGTTGAAAATAATCAAGCCTATAGCAATGATTTAAGTGCATGATACAGATTTTTTAACATGTACTCCAACCTACTTTAGGCAAAAGTTTATTTCTGCTTTACCATGGCTTTTACATTAACTTAGCACTATTGTAGTTTTGAATGTATTTGTTGGAAACTATCCACTTAAAAAGAACCTTCCGATGTTAAATACTACAGGAATACAGGAAGTGAAGCTGGTTGAAAGTGGCATTTTCCTCCACAAAACTGCCAGAGTGAGTGGAGTAGCCAAAAACTGCACTCAAAAGTTTTGTTACTTCAAAATACTATCCCTCAAGTATAAGTGAAAAGTATGTTGCAATAGAAGAACGCATGAAAGAACTGTTTATATAAAAAAAGTAAATAAAACAGTAATTATAACAAATTTCTACCCACTTATGAGTCTACAAACTGGTACACTAAACATTGATGCAACTGTGGGTTGACTGTTGCAGAGAGTGTGAAGAGCCTCTGTGGTCGTACACACCAGAGGTCCTGCCTCTGTATTTTTCTAATATGTATATGTAAGGACCAGAGGCTACAATATTGTAAACATATGAAGAATTTAATGTATTGAGTTTTAAAAAAGTCTAAACAACCCCACAAGGATAAACCAGGTGTAAATCTCTGTATTTCTAAAATTCTGTGCACGACCCCAAGAGCCACCTTAAGTTATAGGCGCCTATATAATTACTAACGCTGAATAACATTCTTGGCAATGTAACCGTAACAAAATAATATGACATTACAAAAGGTTTGACAAACACCTTTTTATAAATGCAGTATGAGAAAATCTTTTACCAGACAACATTGTTAAAGGTAGCCACAGCTGCTTTTAAATATATAAGAGCAGTGACACACACACACACACAGAAACAGTAACAGAGACTAATCTGCTTTGGAGGTGCAACATTTTATTAGCAAGAACTCTGACAGTTATCACTTTTATGTGCTCTGGCGCCATCTTGTGGTGCATAAGAATCTCATGGTCACTGAAACTTAAACAAAACTCACTCTACCTTTGTACTAATAAAAAGCACCCTGGCTCCAAGAACTGCCTCTCCTCTGAAAGCGTTGGGTGGAGCTCAGAGAAGAGCTTTTGGAGTGTAGGTGATGCAGGGCCATACTGTACTGTGTGGGCCCCCCTGCGGGTGACGTCACGGGCCCAGGTGTGGCCGTGGGAAACAGGTAAGCTCCTGCAGCTCGCGAAACGCGCGCCCAGGCAGATACTAGAGTCTGGAGTCGTGCTGAAGAACGTCCTTCTACAAGACGTCTACTGGGACAAGCATCACGGGATTGTTTAATCTGAGGAAGGAAGTATGTTGCACACAAAAGCAATGAAAGGGCTATAATTATCTCCCAGTTCCTTGAGTTTTTGTCCAGCGAGCTCTGGGACACTGGCTATGAGGAAGGGACTCTGTGGGTCGGTCGTTAACATGGAGGAGTAGAGTTTATCTTTCACTTAAAAAAAAAACAAAAAAACAAAAACCGGTTTGTCAAATCGATATCTCTGCTTTGGGGGTTGTCTGGACGTGTCTGCACTCCTCAAGTTTTCTGTGAGTAAATAAACTAATTTAGCACAGTCTGCCTGTAAAATATGGTTTGATAAAGACGCGGGCTTGAGTTTGTCGGAGTTAGATTTTATGTGAAGTTAGGTTTCAGCTAAAGTATACAGCCTGCCTGTGTACATTTTATTAGCAACGCCCAGTAAACAGGAAACGACGAGCTATTTTACGAGCCTAACCTATGTTTAGTTTCTTAATTTTTTTTTCTACAGTGTCTGTGCACTAAAGCAAATATTGACGTAGTATTCTTATTTAAGCTGGTGTTTCAATATGCTTGTAAAGACAGCAAAATCCGCTATATTTTACTTCCTGGTAACATGCCAATTAATGTTTTATATGCCCATATGAACATGTTGATGTACCACATTAGTATGTAGGGTGACCAACTCAAAAACTACTAAAAGTGGGACAAGGTGGGACAGACTTCAGAAATAAATCTTTTGATATAAAAATCTAGCTTTACCAACTTACTGAGATTCAAGTTACCACAGTTCAGGGCCTGTAACATGTTTGATGTGCTGTTTTCATCCCAAAAGCACACACAGTAATGTCTTTACTTAGACTTTATGCATTGGAACAAAAAAAGGTGGAACAGAAAAAAAATCAAAGCTCTCAGTCTGTATTTTCTCAAAACAATCCAACACCAACTCAGCTCTACAGAGAGGCCTGTCCTGAAACAGGGGCAGCAACACACCAGCCATATATTCAACCCAGAGAGAGGACGCCCACAAATATGTATTCTACATTTTACACAAGGAATACTGACCTTACTTTCTAGATCTTAACTTGATTCTCACTTTTTATAAGATCCACTGAGCACCAATGAAAAAAGAGGGACATTATCTTATTCAGTGGGACGGAGGGACAGATGCCTAAATGGCTGTGCAGTACAACCAAAAGTGGGACAGGTGGTCACCCTATTATGTGTCAGGTCTATAACAGCTGTAGACCACATAAACATATATATATAGACAGACATAGTACTAGGCCTATATGAGTATATTTTTTATTTTAAATACTTTAAACAAGTTAATAAGTATAATCAATTAAAAAATTACAATGCAAAGGAAAGGGCATGGTCATTGCTTTAAAATCTTTGCACTGAACTTGAAAGTTGTGAAATCTTGTACATGTTGTATGTAGTAGTACTACTAGAAAAAAAAATCTATTGGAATTAATATGGCTGTAAAAGAGTAGCCTATTGTTTTTAAAGGTGCTATGAGCAGTATATATTTTTTTATATTAACTAAAAATGACTCGTGTGCCAACGATAACAATGTATCATTGATAACAATGGTACAGCTGATTTATTCATAATAAAAAAATATTAAACGTCATGCCCAAGTTGTTTATGTTTACATTTTTTGTTTTGGTTCCACACAAAAAGCTGAAAGACTGGCAACCCACAGACCATTGTTTTGATTTAGACTGCAGTAGTGTTTTCAAACCAGTACAGCACATGCTGCTTCCAGTACCTTTAAGGAAAACATCTTAAAGTGAGATTTAAAATTTTTTATGTTTTGGTGAAAAACAGCTTACACCATTTTTTATCATGGCACATTGAATTGTAGCTGTTTTTACACAATTAAATCAGTGATAGTTTTAATAATTTGAATCTCTATTAAAATTCAGTTTAGCAATCACAAAAAGACACTTTGCACCGCCTTAATAATACACATCAAGGGCAGTTTAATTTTTACACAAGTCAAGTGTGTATTATTATTATTTTTTTTACAGTGATCAGGCAGCAGTGATGGACGACAGAGACCCAGAGACACTGGAGCCGTTCCCTGTGGACAGAGATGGGAAACAGTTCAGGAGCGCTGAGGACCAACCTGATGGGTTTAGACCAAAGGGATGTTGTGACAAGTTCCAGGACACGGTCTCTAGATGGATGCTTCCCAAAGACCATCGCCACAAATATCTGGAACGGACCAACTGCTGCCCACCCCCAATTTTCATCATCCTCATCAGTATTGGAGAGGTGAGAGACAGTCCTGCCCTGGCCTGAATACACCAGCATCACACATTTGACAAACACTATAGATTGTGTGGGCTAATTATACAATGTGTAGCCTACATTTAGATGATGGTAATTACTGTATAGATTTACTGTGAATGCATTAAGTGGAGCAGATATTTAGGTGAAGCAGAAATAGGCTGTCTGGGTTATTGTTTATGTCTGGTATTAAACTAAATTTATTATGGGAAATTATTATATGAATGAATTATTATGGGATTTAAAAGAGACAGGACAATGGCAATATGTGATTGGTGCCATGTTGTGGTTGCAGGATTTAGGAATTTGTATATTTTTTCCCTTATAATTCATTTATTTAAGTATATTTTTTGAGATATTTCCTTGTTCCCACAACAGCTGTATTTTTGAACTGAAAAAAAAAAAGTGTCTTTAACATCCTCTAGTAAGTTAGTTGATCTGCAGGTTAGAATTCACAATGCGCTCTTTTGCTCTATAAGCAGAAGACTGTTTTGAGATGTTGTAGTTAAAATAAAGAAACACATTTTGAGAAATGTGAAAAGTCAGCAGGTAGTCATGTGTGGTCATGTGAAAAGTAGGTTACCACATGACTTCCTATACATTTCTCAACATGTGTGATAGGGAAAGAATACCTTCTGTTAACTGCTGAATTATGACAATGGTTTTCATGGTCAGTCATGATGTGTTTTCTGGGGCTACAGATTTTTCACTTTATGCAAAGGGCGTGAAATGCTGCTGTTGTTACAAATTAAGTTTTTTGAAGTATTTTGAACTTTAAAAAGTTGTCTCAGAATATAATCATTGCCATGTTGTTGACAAAAGTGTCGTCATAAAACATACACTTCTAAGGTTTCAAAGTTTGGCGGTATAAAGCATCTGGCCAATTCTCATCACACCAGAAGTGGATGGGGTCTAACACTTGTAGGTTGGGAGACAGGATCAGACTCAATCTAGAATTGGTCTCTTAGCTTGGCCACACACTCTTTTCATATGTTTAAACAAATGCTGCTGTGTGAGTCACAAAAGTCTATTCATATTGCACTAAATGTTAGTGAACACTCATGGATAGCCCTTTCATTAACACACTGAAGATACGCAAGAGTAACTGGGCTGGTGGGTCTTTCACAGTTGTCTCAATACATTCTCTCTGTGCTTCTGGGGTCAATTCTGAGACATGACTTCCTTCAACACATTGTGACATAATCTAAAATTTGTTTTTCACACTATTTTTTGGTCTATAAGCAAAATAATACATTTTTTTTGTTCTGTTCTTAAGTTGGCAGTGTTTATTTACTACGCCGTGTGGAAACCTCAGAAGCAGTGGGTGACTCTGGAGGATGGCATCTGGAACAGCCCTCTGACATACAAGCCTGAGCGCAGACAGGAGGCATGGCGCTTTTTCTCCTACATGTTTGTCCACGCAGGGTAAGAGCGGTTTGGGGTTAAGTAGCTCATCAAAGACTGGTCAGGGCAGAATCCCTCAGCATCACAGGCCTCCAGTAAATACCAGTTTAGTAAAGCATATAATTTTATAGAGGTCTGACTCAAGTGTGTTGTAATATGCTCTATATAGCATGTTCTAATTGTGCTTGGTGGATTATTCTAATGCTTACTTCATCACTGGTTTAACTTAAATAGCACTACACAACAGTGACTGGCCTCAAGTACCTACTAGGGTATGGAAAACGATTCTGTGAAAAAAAAATAACAGCATGTACATAAGAAAAGATAAAGTACCAAAAGTACTGCTTAATAACCTTATTATGTTATTGGTTATAGGGTGCTGGAGCCTACCCATGAATAGCAACTGCTAAAATGAATAAAAATGTCTCCATAACTATGTATGTGAAAGAGTGGTGGATTTAAAGCAACACCATGTAATCTTCACCAGAAAAAAGGTTCAAGTTTTATATATATTTAGCTTGAATTTTGAAGAATAATAGTTAATAACAGATATTCAGCTACATTCAGTATCTCTTGCGTGGCAAAACTCACATATTACACCAAATAAATAATAACAACTGTGTAGTAATGTCTACTCGTATTATATGTACAAGACACATATTAAGATTTGACACCCCCATTCTGAAAAGTTACCAGGTGTTGCTTTACAATGCAGCCAAATGGACATATTGTTTATTATTTACTGTTATGTGTAGCCCCATGTATACTAGGCAAGAGCTGTTGTGGGACTGCATCTAGAGCTGGCAATTGGGTTATGGGTGGAGTCTGGCCATGATAATAACTGGTTCTTAAATGTCTGTGTAGCTTAGATTGTATAATAATGTCCAAGCAAACAAAAGAAAGCCAAGATCGTAAGTTAAAATGTATATTTTTTTATAGTGTGGAGCACATACTGAGCAACCTGTTTATGCAGCTGTTGCTGGGAATCCCTCTGGAATTGGTTCACAAAGGATTTGAAGTGGGAATGGTATATCTTGCTGGGGTCCTGGCAGGTGAACACTCTTTTTTTTAAACCATAAATCTGCTTGAAACATATATGACATATAGTTCAAAAGTTTAGTATCAAAGCCAGTCATTGTATGTACATTTTGTGTGGTTGTTTTCCCTCAGGTTCTTTGGCCAGCTCCATCTTTGATCCTCTTAGTGCCTTGGTGGGGGCTTCTGGAGGAGTTTATGCTCTTATAGGAGGCTATTTTATGAACGCAGTGGTTGTAAGTATGGGTTGTTTTAAAATGGGGTTTGAAGTACATGGTATATGTTGTTACATTAGAAATGTATTGTCATTTTGCTAGATTTATTTCAGATTAGATGTATCCACATAAAGTTTTTCAATAACTATCTTGTACAAAACAGAATTTTCGAGAGATGATTCCAGCGTTGGGTGTGCTTCGCATCCTTATTATAGTAATTATTGGTAAATCCTTTTTGGATCCTTTAAGAATATTTTGTTTGTTGTGCTACTTTAAACTGATCTTGAATTCTATTTGCAGTGACCACCGATTTTGGATTTGCCTTCTACAGAAGGTTTGTCAGTCACGAAGATGGGTTGAAGGTCAGCCTTTTCTTCTTTTACAATGACAAACATATCGCTTTTTAACCACTATTAAGTTCAAACACAGACAGTAGCTCCTGGAGTATATAATACCTTGCAAAAGTATTCACCCCCTCAAGATTTCTGTTATTCTGTCATATTTCTTATTTGCTTCACAGTAAAAAAATATGTTTGATATAAACCTCCCTAAGATCCATTTCAATTCCTGGTTGTAATGCTAAGGGGAATGAATACTTTTGCAAACCATTGTAAGGGTTAAAGCTACTCAAAGATCTCCAGTATGGGCATGTACTATTTCGCTATGCTGTATTTTCAAGTCCTAATGTGCTCTCACGACAACACGCCGTTGTGGTTTTACTTCATACTGTCATCATCCATTTTTAGATTTGTTTTTTTTTGGAACTGAATACACTAGAGACTTAAACATCCGGTTTGTATCACCACCCCTTATCTGCTTCCCCAACACAGTTTTTTTTTTCTTCAATTCTGTGGTAAAACTAGTATTTCTAGTATCTAGTATAGTGTTTTTTAGTCATGCCATTATGGTCAATTAAGCTATCTAATCTTTCTGAGCCTGCAGGCTAAACTTTAAGTAAATGTGGCTCCTCCCTCCACAGGTGTCCTTTGTGGCCCATTTTGGAGGAATCGCAGCTGGGATGACCATCGGCTATGTATTCTTCAGTGCTTTCAATGAGAAGCTGCTCAAAGACCCACGGTTTTGGTTGTGTATAGTGGGGTTTGTGGTTTTTATACTCTTTGCAGTGCTCTTCAATATCTTCCTGTCCCCTGCACCATAGAAACCAAAGATAATGAATATCAAGTGCCGAACACTGAAAGCCTTAATCACACACTCCAGGTATATTATGTTTTCAGGAAACTTGTAAGCATACTCCATGGAGTAAGTGCTGATATCAACTATACCTCTATTGAACTTATTTTAGGATCAGCTGAGTGACTTTTGCTGATTATGTATAATATTACACATATATCATATTGTATTATACAGTACAGTTGAAGCTGCAGACCACATTGTTAAAACAAAGTGACCACTTCAAGAAACTGATGTTTTGACATTTGCTCCCAACTCTTGTAAGTCTTATTTTACCAAGTTATTTTTATATTTTAGATATTTTTTTAGATTTAGAAACATCATGTTTGCAAAGCAACTGACCTTGGCATTGTTATGTGAAATAAAAATGTTTCTATAGCCTTGTTTTAACTATGTACAACTGTATAGACATCACAAAAGTCAAATAGGATACTAAATGTTTTTACTGGAATATACAAGAATACTGGCATTACTCATGTTACTGGAATGGACGGACTTAAAGTGATTTACTATTAGCTTTGCTGGCTTCATGCCATGTTTTTGTTTCAGACACTTCCTGTTGACAGGACTTTACTAATTACAGAAGACCACTTGATACAACTTGAAAACCTTTTTAGTAGTGTTGACTGAAAAGCTTTAAATAAAATCTTGGTTAGATTAGACATATTAGGTTTAATGCATAAATGAAATTGGGTGTATAGTTTGTGGATTTTTATTAAGATTTTATAGAATACTTCAAGTTAAAACTGATAAGGCTTATTGTATTTGAAAGGCAACTTCTGGTGGTGAAAGCCAGGCCACAGTTAGCATGTAGCACTGTGATAGATTTCTTGTAAATGTTATAAAATAATGTGTCAAGTGTTAATTACATACAGGGGAAAGCAGCGGAGTATGAAATTGGACAGGATGAGCCATTGATTACTTCCCTACACTAACAAACTATTGACTTCAATGGGCCTATGTGTTTAACTGACAGCTATTGGTGATGAGTGGATTCCAGTCTTTTTCTGTATGTTCTGCAGAAACATTTTAGTAATATAGGGCTAAAGCATCGAACAATTTACACACACAAGTAGCTAAATCATGAAAAAAGTATTATATTAATTTATAGACGTACAACTGTCTCTAGCCTATATAAGAATGTTAAAGCAAAAATAACTATGCCTCCTAACTTTCTAGAAAAGTGTTTTTACAAATCTTTAAAAAAAAAAAAAAAAAAAAAGCCTTGACCTTATAGAATAACCTCAAGATCCCTCACTGAGCCAGTCACAACTTCATTTCCGTAGCAATGGTCGGAATGCACAGCTATACAATGTTATTGACTTTCCTTGGTCAGAGCACAGTTGGCAACTGTCCCTCAGCGGCTCAGTTGGTTCTACTTTGATTCTGGCAACGCTGCGCAGTGGGGGTTGGCGAAGTTTGGGTGATGTGAGGGGACTCGTGCAGGGCGCTAACGATTTTTAAAAACTTTTTGGTGAGCACGTCAGAGCTGCATGACCCGAGGAGATTTAAGTCACCATCGGCAGTCCATCCATGCTGCTGCTGCTGCAAGGTAAAAAGTCCTGCCTTCTGTAATGGCTGCATGACATTTTATTTACCTGTAGTTCTTGTTTTAGCTACTTGAAGTGTTTTCTTGGATATATGTAAAAGGTACTTTCATATTTTTATTTGAATATTTGCAACTGCACTTTGTCATTGTTTTGCAGTTAATACTTTTTCCTGCTTTGCTTTAATATTTTGATTTCTGTTTGTACCTTTCAGTCATAATGGCAGAGTGATGGGAGACTGGAACTTCCTCGGAGGGATTTTGGAGGAGGTGCATATCCATTCCACTATGGTAGGCAAGATCTGGCTCACCATCCTTTTCATCTTCCGTATGCTTGTCCTCGGGGTGGCAGCTGAGGATGTGTGGAACGATGAGCAGACTGAATTCATATGCAACACTGAGCAGCCGGGGTGCAGAAACGTGTGTTACGACCGCGCCTTTCCAATCTCTCTTATCCGTTACTGGGTGCTTCAAGTCATTTTTGTATCTTCCCCCTCATTGGTTTACATGGGCCATGCTCTGTACTGGCTGCGGGCACTGGAGAAAGCACGGCAGAGGAAGAAGGCACTTCTGAGAAGAGAGCTGGAGTTAGTAGATGTGGAGTCAGTAGAAAATAAGAAGAGAATAGAGCGGGAGATAAAACAGGTTGATCAGGGAAGGCTGAACAAGGCTCCTCTGAGGGGCTCTCTACTGCGCACTTACGTGGCTCACATAGTCACACGCTCTGTGGTCGAAGTGGCCTTCATGACAGGCCAGTACCTCCTGTACGGCTTTCACCTCTATCCCCTGTTTAAATGTGAGCGGGATCCATGTCCTAATGCAGTGGACTGTTATGTCTCCAGACCAACAGAAAAAAGTGTCTTTATGGTTTTTATGCAATGCATTGCTGCAATATCACTCTCACTAAATGTGTTGGAGATAATGCATCTAGGCTACAAAAAGATTAAGAAGGCTATTTTAGACTTCTACCCTCAATTCAGACATGAGGGGGATGAACTTGATGACTATTTTTCAACCAAAAGTAAAAAGGAATCTGTGGTACAAATATGCACAAGCACAGCTCGAAAGGCAACAATTGCCTCGGCTCCAAGTGACTACAACCTCCTGGAGAGAGTACAGGGCACAATCATGTACCCGAACTTTATTAAATCATCATCTTTCCTTCCTCTGCAGCAGGAAGATGGCTCTAAATGTTCAGCTCAAAGCCCCCCAGAGTATGAATGCTCTGTCACTGCAAATGAACCCTGCTCTGCATGCTTTGACTTTCTGGTGACTCCAAAACAGGAGGGAGAGGATTTTCTACAAGTTGTACAACATGTAAAGGATAATGACAGCAGTGAGAGAACTAGCCCAGAAGCTGCTAAACTCCCAGAGAAGACAGCTTATATGTCCTCCTTCCCCAAACTGCCAGTAAGTACTGTTAAGAGACCAGTCAGAGTGCACAGTTCTTCTAAATTCTCGACTGTGTTGGAAGGAAAAAGCTCAGACACAGACTCATACGGTGGTGCTAAGGCCAGCAGTGAACACACATCTCCTCAAATACATTCTCAACATGAGAAACACCAAAGCCAGCATTCTACCTCAGACTCTCAGGATGACTCCAGCTCAGGCTCCAGACACCATCCAAGACCACCCTCTTCCAGCTGCAAGGCATCCATGGCAAGCACTTCAAGCAGCAGACGAGCGCCTGACCTGCAAATCTAGATAGTTTGCATTTTAAAACATTTTTACAATATTTCTGTTGGCGCATTTAAATGAGAACAAGGAAATGTTTTGAAATGTATATTTATATATTTTGTAATAAAAAAAGAAAATAAAAAATCTTATTGTGATAACAATTATTTATGATAAGATGTAGTTATAGCTGGGTTTTGACTTAGTTAGTTAAAGTTAGTGGTTTTCTTTGAATGAATTACTACTTACTAAACAGTGTCACATCATATAAAACAGTATAAATCACAGTATAAAAAGACCCACTTCTAGTATAGATAGTGCACAAGCTTTTCCAAATTATTTAAAGACAGTGTTGTTTTATTATTTCTCCAACTATTTACATGTAATTGTTACACTTCCTGACATATTTAGACACAGAATACAGATGTATCCTAATCACATGGTGATATCGACATGCATATTCAGAATAATCAAAAACTACTGAATGAATGTGTTGTTTTCTTAAGCTAGTAACAAAGTGCCAAAACCTCTTTTGTAAAGCTTCCAGGTTCTTCAAGTATGTGGACAGTAGAAATACTAATACACTTGCACAGATATGTACAGAATAAAGTTAGAGTAAAATATGCTGAACAGAAATAGGACATTAAAATTAAAAAATGCTTCACTTTCTTCAATCAACAAAACCATTCTGTGTTTAAGCACCATTTTCAGACTCAGGTTCATAATAGTGGAGCTGTAAAATAAAAGAACATTAGGAATTTGATGTTAAACATTTAAATTGACTGATGTGCAGAACATTACCTTGGCTTGCAGCTCCTTGTTTTCCTCAGTTAGTTGTGTACACTTTTGTCTCAGCTCTGCCACCTCCTGCTCCAGAGACTCTGTGTCAGCTGATGCATGACCAGGAGTATCCAGATGCTGCTTGATGAATCTGGGATAACATTCATTAAAGACAAACAACCAAGCCACACTATATATTTAATTGTGTAACATTTAATTAAACATTTAATGTAATTTTGTAATTTATTTTTGCGTATTTTTTGGCCTTTATGAAAGGATACTCCAAAGCATTTTTCGGCTTTTCCTGATACTGAAAAAGTGTTACCAAAACTACAGTTCAAAAGAAACACCAGTTTAGTAGCATACAATTATTTGACTAACCTTATCACAGTGTGCTGCATTTTAACAGGCTACAATGGCAGAGATAGGTAGAATGTATTCAAATCCATAAATGGTAGTATAATGGCATACAGGGCGCATAATAGTCATAACAGACAGTTGAGGAAAAAATATTCATACCACTGGTGAGACTGTCAATCACACCAGCTTTTTCCAAGTATCTGCGAAATTTCTCCCTTTCGGAGTCTCGTGCCTGGAATATAAACAAAACAAACGTTTTATCAGTGAGTTAAGTTAAATATAAAAATATTATGTCAAAATAAAGTATCATTAGACACTAGAAGGCTTGCACCAAATACTACTGATTTTCTTGTTGTAAAGCCACATTCGATTTTTATTAAAACGCTTCCGTTGTAGCACCCAAGTACTGAACATGCTAAGCGAGTTTCTTTTGAACTAAGGTTAAATTTCTGTCAAACAACAAGCACACTTACTGTGTGATAGTTTGCCATACTAATAATAAGTGCTGTTTTTTTTCTTTAACTGCGGCTCGATACAATGCTTTTGTTTTCAGTTCATATCTAACGACTAAGTTTCGATGCTTTCCACGCGACAGGTCAGTTTGCTTTAGAGTCCTCTCGTAGAAAGTAAATTAACCTGCGCTCAACTGTTTGGATTTTGAAATTTTAGATTGTAGTCATTTCTTTGAACTTATCTGATTTGACAATAAAACTTGTTAAGGGACAAACAAATATAATAATGATAAATATAATTATTATTTTGTTTGAAGTTTATATTGTATCTCTATAATCTGTCAAAGTTAGGAATTCCCAAATGCCCGTCAAAGCCTCATTCGAATCAGGCTTATTTCGCCCTCTAGTGGGAATATTGCATAGCGCTGAAGTTGCTTGTTTCGCTTGCTTTAACAAAACATTTTTAATTTTTTTTTTTTTTTGGCCAGACACAACTGGGACAATGTAAACTCGGGCAAATGCCCCAAAACATTTAATCGACAAAGCAATCGTTTGTAATCGGGCGATAGGTCACAAAACAAGTCTGTGTACTAGTCAGGTGACAGCGACCAGCCTCAGCTGAGTGACAGGTCCCATTAACCAATCATCTTTCAGTTTGTAATCTCATCAGCCAATCAAACTTAAGAGGCGGACCAGAAGAGCTTTTTTTTCCTAGGGGAGAGGAAATCCTTAGAAAATGTGTGTGATCATGCACAAGTAGCCAGACAATATTGACCAAGTATTTTTCGGCTTTTAAGTTCGAAGTGGCGCATACTTATCTCGTATTATAGGTAGGAGCGTAGAATCCGAATAGTGAGGGGGGGAATAGGGGTAGCGACGGTCGTTGGGTCAAAATGTCGATTCAGTACGAGGTGGAGCAGCTGGCTGAGAGCTACGGGGTGGCGGACTCGTTCCCTAAAGATTTCGGCTATGGGGGAGAGGAGGCCGACATCGAGGACAGCCCGGCTCCGTCCGACAGTAAGCCACGCATCCTACTCATGGGTTTGAGAAGAAGCGGGAAGTCCTCCATTCAGAAGGTAACCACACAGTTACGTAAAATTGCCAGCAAGTTATGTTGACTGCCTTTAGCCAACACAGCTAGCCAGTCACTTTAGCCTGTCATAAGATGTAATAGCTATGAACCAGCAGACAGTTTTAAGTGTTAAAGACAGGGAATCAATTTTATCCTCCCTTTCGCGTTGCTAATGGCATGCTAGCTTCTACTACTGGCAGTGTATAATAATTAACCAGGTGGATAAAGACGCCCTCAGACTAGTGCATCTCTCTGTGGGATGTGTGGACATACAGCATGTGACTGTTTGGTTAGCATTTTGTCCAACATGCCAAATATACCTAAGTCCCACCCATTTGTAAAGCATAGGGCAGGTCTGGTGTAGTGCTGCTCACATGACAGCAACACGACCACACCTTTCATTCTGCAAGTCACAGTTTTCTTCTTAAATCAATGCTTCAGCCAAAGTTAAGGCAACATTATTTCTGTACATTAATTTTGTTCATTTGAAGCTAGTTTACTTTTGGACCAGTACTGAACCTGTTATCAAGCTGGAGGCATCTAATACATTATTTATGCATCATATTAGCATCACATATTTACTATTCACGTTAAAATTCAGACAGGATATTGCAATTCATATGTGCATAACTTTATTTCCAACAGTTTTTATTTTTCTTTGTGAAACAGTTAAATCATGAAAAGTGTGAGTTAAGCCAAGCCATCCACCTGACAAGTCTTAGATTAGTCTCTTACTGTAAGCCCCCTTTATGAACATAAAAGAACATGTGATTTGGCTTTTTCCATAACCCCAGTGACCAGTGCACTGGAACAAAAATACAAATCAGAACATTTTAATGCTGTTGCCCTATACTTGTTAAATCAATCGCTGCAAGCAATTATCATTTGTTCATTTTGCTGATGGTATACAGTTCTGCAGTGATTATCAGGTTAGTGTCACTGCTCTGTTCTGCCCTTTTGCCTTTTGCATGTGAGCTGCATGCAATATACAGTATACGAGGCAATAAAAAAAGCTAATTATATAACACATTTGACACTTATTAAAGACATCTGCACAAGCTAAACTATCTGACAGTTGTAAAAAATAATGTAAGGTATCATCACTGGACAACTAGTGTGTTTGTAGTTTCTATGTAGAATCTAACATTAGGTTTAGCACTGTTTCATTTCTAAAAGTATTATTTCAGGTTATAGTTGGCTGTAACCTGTTTGTCCACTCATGGTATTTTTACTGTTATGATTGGCTAACACCTTGCTTGCAATTTAAGCAGGCATCTAAATGCTTTTTGGCTGCAATAGCTATTGTGTGTTGTATCCTCATACTTCATTTCTTAAAACACTGCGTTGTCATTATTGTATTCTCAAAATTGTCACTCTCCTTCTTTTAGGTTGTTTTCCACAAAATGTCTCCAAATGAGACCTTATTTCTGGAGAGCACCAACAAGATTTACAAGGATGACATCTCCAGCAGTTCTTTTGTCAATTTCCAAATCTGGGACTTCCCGGGCCAGGTGGACTTCTTCGACCCCACCTTCGACTACGAGATGATCTTCAGAGGAACTGGAGCGTTGATATTTGTTATAGATGCTCAGGTGAGAAGATGGCTCAGATTAATGGGTCTGGGATTTGGTAAAAGAATTATTATTACTAAAGTAAGTAATTATCAGCAGACTCCCAGTTTGAAGAAGCAGACAGTAGCAACGGTATAGGCCTTTAGTACTGGGGCCAAATGTTCAAGTTTGTATTGCATGTTTAGTATTAGAAATGAAATAACTGGTAAGTAGAAAGTATTTACAGTATTTTTTTCCATCTTCAGATTTTTTTTTTAATCTGTTCCTCTTTTATACAATGGCAGAACTTTTGTTTGTACAAGCACTTTATTGTGGTCAACTGAACCTTTTTTTTCCAGTAATGCTCAGTATATAGAGAAATATCATTTGTGCATCACACATTTACATGCACATGTGCAATTTATAGCAGTTCACAGTTTAGATTCCTCCAAAACAGTAGAGTGGTGACTCATATCATTCATAGCATAAAATTTAGAAAATAAAAATTTCTTCCATTTATTTCCCTTAGGGGATGTGGAAGACTGGAGCCTATCCCAGTAACTTTGGGCCTTAGGTGGGGTACACCTGGACAGGGGCCAGCTTGTCGCAGGGCTGACAAAAAAATAAAGTAAAAACTATCCTAACAAAAGAAGACTGATGTGTTATGTCTGATTTGATTGCAGGGTTTATTCTTACACAAGGAAGTGAATACAATTGAGTTAGTTTGATCAGTTGGTGACACAGCGGTATGTTCTGTTTTGCTTCTTGAGGCTTAGCAGATGCACGTTTCCCTGTACCCTCTTTAAAAGTGATGACAGTGTGTAACTCAGGACCAGTATCTTATGTGTGGCTTTGTGTGTTTCTCAGTTTAACACCTCAATAGAAACTTCACACTAAAGCCTGGTTTTCCTGTTTCGGTTTTTGTTGTGGTTCAAGCTGTATTCTAGCTGCTTTTTAATTGTAAAGCCATTGTCACTAAACTAGTAGCATTTGACTTGATAAATGATATCACTATATGTGCGTTTCTGTGACATCATACGGTATCATCACTCTGACCGCTGTTGCGTACGTCATTAGTTTGCCAACGTAACAGAACTCACTCACTCACTCAGTGTCAACTCTATTTCCCTTGTTACCAGGGAGATAAGTTGGCCCTATCTGATGAGTTATGTGAGAGGCATTAGCGGTGAAACTGCCATCATATGTTTTCATTATTATTGTGTTAGTTCATTTATACATGTTACTTTAGCTAAAGCATCATTTTTAATAACATTGGTTCCAAATATGACTCCCACCCCTCACTGAGCATCTATAGTTCTAATATAATGATTATATAGGACCATGTAAAATGCAGCTTTGAACCAATATTTCTGACTGTTGTCTTTCTTGTAGGATGATTATGTGGAGGCCCTGACTAGGCTCCATCTCACAGTGTCTCGGGCGTACCGGGTCAACCCTGAGATCAACTTCGAGGTCTTCATCCACAAAGTGGACGGCCTTTCTGATGACCACAAGATCGAGACGCAGAGGGACATCCATCAAAGAGCCAATGACGACCTGGCTGATGCTAGTTTAGAAAAGCTACATCTCAGGTATCCAATACGTTCACATACGATATTAGTTCTGTAAACAATGTTGCATATTTGCGTGTAACTTGCCTGATCAGTATTAAAATAAATGTAGTTCTAATCCCTAAAGTAGAGTATTCATAATTTGTGTCATTGTAGGAATGCCTCACACATCATTGCTAGATTCTGCTCTTGTCTTCTAATGAGAAAAGTCCATTCATATACCAGAGCTGTTGTGCTCTAATGATGTGACCAAAGAAAGTGCTTAGTAGCTTGTTTTTCTTTTCTTTATATATTTTACCGCACTCCACACCATTACTGCTGTAAGCTAATGATGCTTAGGTTTGATTCATGTTGTTTGTGTTTTTGGATCATTATTACAATATCCTGCATAGTCCTTTAAAGCACTGGTGTGACATGAGGATAATTGATGGCTGTTTTGAAGACATGAACAAACATTATTTGTCACAATTGTAATAGATATAATAATAATAGTTTAAATTTAACTCTTTTAATAGTTCTCTCTATAACATGATCTTGTGACTGTCTACCTGCACTCAGTTGAATTTTAAGGAAGTAGAAAGTGTTTCTTACTACTGCTTATTTACTTCCTATTTTTCTTTATCTTGTAGCTTTTACTTAACAAGTATTTATGACCACTCCATCTTCGAGGCCTTCAGCAAAGTGGTGCAGAAGCTCATTCCTCAGCTCCCCACACTGGAAAATCTTTTAAACATCTTCATTTCTGTAAGATAACAACTGCATTTTAAGACTTGTCATCGATCGTGTGATTTATGTGTGACAGTGTGTCTGATGTGAGTCACTGACAAGTATGCTATGGTCAATGGTCAGCAGTTCCCCCATTGTCTTTTTGTACTCCTTGTGCTACGTGTGTGCGCAAATGCTGGCACAAGTGAAACAAGCATACATTGTGAATTAATAGTTACATTATGTATGCTGGTTCCCGTATAGCCAATTTCTGAAGCAACCATTTTTAATGGCCATGGACAATATCAAACATAACAATAACAATATTAATACATTTTTTTCTTGTGGCCCATCCACTGTTTTGGGAACCATTGCTCCTCTAATAAAGCAAAACAAAATCTCATGACCTTATAGAGAACTTATTATAAAATTAATTGATTATTTGTTTATATTTTTAAACTGTGAATTCTTATGTTTCAGAATTCAGGGATTGAGAAAGCTTTTCTGTTCGATGTGGTCAGTAAAATTTACATTGCCACAGACAGTTCTCCAGTAGACATGCAGTCCTATGAGCTGTGCTGTGATATGATTGATGTCGTAATTGATGTCTCCTGTATATACGGGTAAGTGTGAAGTACTATTACTACAAATGTACCTCATTATCCCTTGCACTAAAGTTTATACTCTCCTACATGTTTACATTGATTTTGTTGTGTGTATACTGTATGTTTTTTTTCCTCCTCCTGAGATATGATGCTTTACTATTTTCCTCTTTCAGACATTGCATTTCTGTCATCTAAAGTAGTGGTTCCCAAACAATTTTGGCCACCAACATTTTGGATGTAATAAACAATCATAACCTTGTTAAGTCTGTTAACAACTCCACTATTTCTGTTGGGCAAATTTGCACTCCCACTTGTCATAATGCCAGTACATTTTCCCCAGTCCATTCAGCACTCAGTCACCATGTAGTTGTACAAAACAAAAAATATTTCCTCTTTGGTCACTAGCAAGTAGGATTAAAGTTGGAGCCTTTATCCAAACATCGCGACCACTTAGCAAGGAAAAAATTATGTAGATATCATCTCGGTTATTTTCATGTCCTTTTTTCCTCTCCTTCTGAGTCTGTATTGTACTGTACTTGTCCTAAGTTTAATTCCACGGCTTTTATAATTGATTTATGTTATTTATTAACTGTAGAATGCAACACCCACCCACAGTATGAGTCAAGTAATAGGAGTGAAACAATATAAATGATAATAAAGTTGTGTACACTGCCCTCTTTGGATTGGCGTTATCATGACTGAAATGTCATATCATGTTTTGTCTTGAAAATTTTGTTGTGGCACTCCAGTCTGAAGGAGGATGGCAGTGGCAGCGCCTATGATAAGGAGTCCATGGCTATCATCAAGCTGAACAACACCACTGTGCTGTACCTGAAAGAGGTCACCAAGTTTCTGGCCCTCGTCTGCATCCTGCGAGAAGAGAGCTTTGAGAGAAAAGGTAAGTATTATTGTTCTATCACTTAATGCATTATGCCAAAAAGTCCTTGTGTTATCAGCCCAACCGTCACTCCTCATGCTTGAACAATCCGATAACAAAATCAATTTGCCACTGCAGAATATTAAGATATTACATGTAGTGCTGCAACCACCAATCGAATTAATTGATTATAATTGATTATTGAAATAATCTGCAATTAATCGTTGTCTGGGGTATTCATAGTCTCTGAAACATGTTGCATGCTGACAGAAGTGGTTTTATTACCAAAACAAAACGCTAAACCCAGAGAAACAGTTAAACACAATGTAAATTTTGTGTTTTTGAGTAAAAACATCTTTGAGTATACTGTACATAACAGTACATAACAGTCTTCAAATAGCATACTTGAACCTTTGTCTGGTTCAAAATCTGTAATATTGAAAAAAGTAATTTTTTTGTAGTGTTATTATTGCCAATTTTTAACTGGAACAATAAAACCTAAATTGAATTGTTGAAAATATTGAAATACTTGCGTAGATGGCATTTTAAAAGGGGAACAATGTAACTTTGCTTGTTTGCTTGCTGTTTTGGTCTCATTTTTTGCTCTGCAGCTCCAACTATATTTCTAAGTAAAGCGCTCTCATAAAAACTCACGAGTTCGATTGACTCTTGTGTGACTTTGCTTGACTTGCCATTTGGTGCCTAACATCACAAAAATCTAAGAAATAAAGTCAATGCTTGCTTGTTGTTATGGCTAACCAGGACTGTTTAAGGGGAGATGCACTCACCCTGTAACAACTCATTTGGCAGTCATATGCACTGCCAAACTGTTTATTTAAGATTGAAAAGTTACATTGTTCCTTTAAGGTCTTAAGTTTTCACTGATGATTCCTATCAAAATATGCTATTATGTCAGTAAATATTTTTCTGCAAATTCCAGATAAAATGCAAACCTTACATTTGAAGATTGAGCTCAAGGAATGGGGAGGGTTGGTTGGTGGGGCTGGGGTTGGAATGGAAAAAAATAAATTTGTAAATTAGTAGTGACGCCTTGAGACATTTTGTATTGTCCTACCATTTCAGGCTTGATAGACTACAACTTCCACTGTTTCCGAAAGGCTATCCACGAAGTATTCGAGGTAGGAGTTTCCACACAGCGTCCAGCTGGTCTTCAGGCAGCGGGCTCGCCTTGCACCAAAGCTGTGGCGCTCAACGGCACACCACGTAACACTGTCTAAAAAAGCAAAAGTACAAACAAACAATGCACAAACAGAAAAAAAGGGAAAGTCGCGAGGGGCCAGAGAGACTAATGGTGATCCCAACAGACGGCACCAGCGCTGGAGCACAGAGAGGTCAGGCTTTCTCACGCACCGACCAAAAGAGGTTCAGTCCTCTGTTAACCAAGGAAAAAATGTGTGGTTACATTAAAAAGACTATAACTACACTTGGACACCTTCCTTTCCTGCTGCTGCTGTAACTTTTCATTCTTGACAAGCTGTGATGTCATTCTGGGACACAAACCCACTCTGACCACTTCTCTGCTGATGGACAAAAACAAGGATGAACTGCTTTTAGTGTTCAGTGATGGCCTTATGCACATGAAGCCTGTCTGAAATGCAGGCTTCTCTCACCACTGCTCACCTCACCCTGCCCGCCCGAATGCTGCCCACCACGACCAGCTTTTTTTTTTGGGGGGGGTTTTCACTCGTCAAGGGAAATGAAGGTTCTGTGAGCAGCCTGAAAAGGGATTGTGCTGTCCGCTTGAGTTGTTGTGTGGATGTGAGTAGTATGTGTGTGTGTGTGTGTGTGTGTGTGTGTGTGTGTGTGTGTGTGAGTGAGTGTGAGAAAAGTTTTGAGAAACTCCAGACTGGGCTCTGTGTCTACTCTGGTGAAGGACTTTTACACAAACAGTATTTGTCCTTCTCCATCTTTCCAATGCACTTGCTGATCATAACTTTACTACACTGAAATTCACTAAATCTGCTTTCTGATGCCAAGAAGTGAGGATGGAGATTTGCAAACGCACTGCCAAAGTGATTAAGATAATTAAAATACAAATGTTGTGAAGCATATTACAATATTACAAATTAAAAGAGGTAATAATCTAATAAAACAAAGTGATGTGCCGTTTCCAACTTGCATGCTCTCCAACAATTATAAACGTGCCCAAAGTTATTAACAGTTTTTGTATTCATTCCAAGCATGTAAGTGTGCTGTCTGCTTGTACTGACCACAACACTGCTCATTTTGTTCCAAAGGTGGAAAATTAACAAAGAAAATAACAAGTGACAACAACTCTTTGCTACTACTCTGATATCTTCTTATATGCATTTTTCTTTTATACTGTATCAGGGATGAGAAGTCGGAGTCACTGGGCTCAGGAATACGACTTATGATGTGTCTGGTTAACTTTGACAGCAGGTATCTTACTTCAGTCCATGAATAAGGAAAATCTGTTCAGTCTGAGAAATGAAAAAGTTCTGATTCGTGTGGAGGAATTGTCTTTAACCTACTCATTACAGTCACAGGAAAATAAGCACTTGTACATCCAAACTGCGAGGAATGGTTGATTTCATGTGTTGTGATGCTATACTGTGTGGAATAAATAAATTAAATTTATCACTCAGGCGTTGTCATTGTATAGAGCTCAACTTTTGGAGGTTTTGGTATACCGCCACAAGATGGTGCCATAGGACTGCTCCTGGAAATACAGCAGCTAACATTTCCCCTCCAACTGGATCAGATCCCGAGTATGCTTACAATAAACATGCATTATTAGGCGCACCTCTTTGGCAGATTATACCGCCTGTTTAAGTAGAGGTGTAAATGTCAACCCATGCCATAAAATGGAATGAGATAGGAATCCTGGTTGCTAGATAAACAGCATAACGAATAATTGTATTTCCTCAGAATGAGAAACATAAGCTTTAGGTTACAGGTAATTTGTAAAGAAGTCAGGCTTAGTTTATATGGATATAGAACAGTAACAATGACCTTTTTTAACCTTTGCTAATTTGCTTTCCATTCGTTTCAGGAGGTATTTCATGTATTTTGTTGAATGTAAAACCAGGTAGACTGTTAATTGTCAGTTTCCTTGAGTTGACTGTTGTCTGTGTGGCATTAATGAGTCAGAAGGGGGGGCGGAAGAATCTCCTTACTGTTATGGTGCATATAAAAACAACTGGGTGAATATCTTCGCCATGCAAGTTATCCACCAGTTAAGTTAAATAAGCCTCACAGCTACTGTCACGAGCCATTATGTGGGGAGTAGGCGAGACAGCTAAACACCACTTCCACACAATTTAGATGCAATAAAACACTGACAGCTTTTTTATCCACTTCATTAAGCCAGTAATTTCTTATAAAAATCTCCCGCATTAATCCTGTCGATGGTTTCCCTGCGGTTCCTTAAGCTCTCCTCCAACCTTAGCCGCCTTGCTTTGATGCTTACTCAAATAGGCGCTAATTTGAGATAAATTATGCATCCGCATGTAGCCTAGCCATGCCAAGGAATATAAAGTGTGACACTCTGAAAGATGGCGAATTAAAGCAAAGTGTGATATCTCCAATGGGCTAATGGCAGATAGGTTAGCCCTGTCAGCCGCATTGTTTACTGATGTGAAAGTCACTTCATATTCAGAGAAAGCTGTGTGTATGATGTTGTGAAGGTCAGCTGGATCAAGTGCACAGCTTGTTTGGACAAATAAACAGCATTAGGAGTACTGTCAGAGGTTAAAAGGTCATCCTAAAATACATTGCTTATCTTGTATCATCAGATCA
This sequence comes from Bostrychus sinensis, assembly GCA_020698575.1. Taxonomy (NCBI): domain Eukaryota; kingdom Metazoa; phylum Chordata; class Actinopteri; order Gobiiformes; family Eleotridae; genus Bostrychus; species Bostrychus sinensis. The sequence goes on along the minus strand of CM036247.1, from coordinate 28,499,312 downwards.
GAGGAGGACAAGAACTATCCCACTAGGAATTCAATTGCAACTCTTTTTTTTCCTCGCTTAAAGTCGACAATTGTGTGTTTTTAGTGTCTAGTGACAATAGTTTTCTAGTCCAAGGCCACAGAAATGCTAATTCTCTGGTTTCTCATTTTGAAAGATGTGTTTCTCTGTCCATGGAATTTGTATGCCGGTCACTTCAGTTTGCTTATGAATAGCAATGACTTTATTCAAGATTCACCTGTAAAATTATTATCTTTAATCCCATCTAAACCGCTAATTAAAAGTGATACTTAAATATTTTGTATGCATTTTTCTAGTTGATACAGTGCCTTAAGTAGTTAACCCTCAGACCAATTTGGAAAGCAATGCACACAGTGTAAAGTTATTGGGGTCAATGAACTTTTGAATTATCCACAGCATAGGTCAAAAAACTGTGCAAGTGTATGCCTTTGTGCCAGTGTCAGTCCTGCAAATATCAGGCCATTGTCCAGATTCTACCCCACTTCAGGCTCAAAGAAGCTGGTAAAAGGCCATGATTTTGGTTTAGGCTTGGTTTGAGGTGCTGATTCTCGGGAGGGGAACATTCTGCCTAAGTGAGGAACAGAATAAAAGCAGTCATATGTTGGAGAATTTAAGACAAATACTACCTACATTATGTGCTTTTGCATTTATTATTGATTAAAACTTTTTGAATATGGTCTACATTTTCAACTTAGGGGTGAGCTGACCATTATTCAAAATTACTTTTTCCCAGTACTTTCACTTTCACCAAATTGTAGTGTGTTGGAGTAACATTTGGGACAGTTGGTTGTCCAGTCCTTTGCAGTGACAGTTATTATTATTATGACTTATTGCTGTCTGTAGATGGGGCTGTTGACTGCCGTTTCATTTCTTGTCCTTCACCGTGCTGTGACTGTTCCTGCTCCACAGTGCAAGCAACATGAAGATTAACAACAAACACAGAAATATATCATGTATCTTGAGAATAGGAAAACCAAAGAAGTTGCAGAAAAATGATTTAGAACTTGCATAACATACACTTTTAATTTGGTATCCGCTGCTCAAATGACTTCATCAAAGACATCCCCCAGTGTCTCTAATAAGGAGGCTTCTGCAGTAATAAAATAAATCTAGCAGGACATACTTTTGCCTGTGATGTCACGCTCACTTCCGCACGCCGGTCCACTCCTCGTCCTCCACATCTTAGTATCATTACAACACAGATATTGCCATTACATTCTTAATAAAACTCAGCGCCGTACTATCTGCCATCTTTACATTTTATTAGCCATGCTTATGAGAGACGAGGGCCCAAATGATGTTACTTAGTGAGACACCTCAAATATGTGACAGATGTAGTGCTGAATTAATTTGGTATATTACGGTCCCATGCATGGATTCCACTGAATGTAATTAATGCAACTGCACACTGCCAATGAAATGGACACTTTGTGCATCCAGACAACAAGTTTACGCTCTTCCACAAAGTTAACATTTTCAATAATGTCATGTAAACTTGACCCATTCTTTAAACAATTAACATGTCACTAATCTTAATTAAAATCCTTATTGCATTACAACTTTATAGGTGGCTTAAACCTCTCCCATCCGAGCCATCTGTCACCAAAAATGATCCTACCAACCAATCATAACCATTTATCAGAAACGCTGTGGGCTTTATTTCTCTGACTGACTGTAAATCTTTTATTTGTGCTGCGTTTCTGGTTACTGCCCTTGTGGTTTCTAATTTGTTACATGCTTTTTTTTTTTAGAATTGCATCTACTGTTTCGGTTTGTTCTATCTTTTAGCTTGAATCAACAGGGGCCAGATTCTTTGTATGAAACAGAAACATAACTAGGATGGCTGGCTAGGTGGACATATTTCAGCCATTCAACTACAACATGGCCCTTTTACAACACTGCTAGAGGAGGCCTTTCCCAAATGTTTAGCTGAAGAAAAAGAATAAATAAAGATGCAATAACAATAAAATAAAATATGATTATGACTAATGATTTTTGTAATTGTCATTAGTCATATTTATATTTTATTGTAATGCTAGATTAGATTCTGTACTATATCCCTACAGGTAGCAATTACAGAAGTCATTCGCCAAGAAAATGTCTAGATAAAAAAAAATAGACCTGTTATATATGTATATACATACAATATTCATAAAGGAATACAATTGTCTGTTATGTACTTTTGTGATGCGCTTTTATAAATGCAGCTAGGCCTTGGTGTGAGTATTTTATTGTCATTAAAATTGTGCTTGGCATACTGTATTTTCTAAAGTGAAACATTGTATGAAAATACTGAGAACTATAATCACATTTGAAAGGTTATGTAAATGTTCCAAGCCCTTTGATCAACTAGTGGGTGGATAAAAACAACCCCAATTAAAAAAAAAGTTGGGATGCTGTGTCAAATGTAAATGAAATAAAAACAGAATGCAAAAATATTATACATATAACATATATTTTATTGCAAAAAAAAAAAAAAAAACAACAAAAAAACGATAGATCACAGACAATGACTTCTGGGAGTGTCCCTGATCCATGTAGGGATTTCCTGTAGGATGATGTTGTTTTGTAATGCAGTAATGCTTTAGTAGTAATCTTACTTAAATGTTGCCACTTAATTAGACTCAGAATGCTCACTCCAGCTACTTTTTTTAATTAGTAAAACCCTTTTTCCCCACATTTTGTTACTTGATACCAACTTTTTTGAGATGTGTTGCTGCCATCATATTTAAAATAAGCTACTATTTTGCATGGAATAGTAAAATGTCTTACGTTCAACTTTTAATATGTGGTCTATGTTCTAAAATCTGGGTACATGAGATTTGTAAATCATAGCATGCCATTTTTATTTACATTTTGCACAGCGCCCCAACTTTATTTGAATTGGTATTGTATGGATTAGGAAAAGCGTAAGTTAGGTGAAGGGGACAGCCATCTCTTGTATTCTGTGTGCCGGGCAGTGGAGCATGGCGCAGAGGGGGCCAAACAGCCAGTGGGGCCAGCAGCCAGCTAATGGGGACCAACAGTGCCCAGGATCCCAGGACAGCGTTGACAAAAGGAGCAGCGACACATGCCATTATCTCAGCCTCATGCAGATAGAACAGGGCCGGACATCACACACACGGGCCCCCCTTCCTGACACTGACTGACATGCATGTGTGAGGGCAGCCAGCGTGGAGGCCCCATGTGCACCCTGAGCCTAATGGAACACGATGGTGGAGTGGATTATCGTGGGGGGACCATTTTCCTGGCAACACTTGTCTGAGCTCCGCTTCACCTCATGCATGCAGCGTACAGTATGCGCGTATGCAATGTGCGTATTTGAGTATAGCCTACATGGACCATTTTGTTACAGTGAGACGGCGGGATCAGTCACCCATCACTTGCTTCCGAATTCAGGGGCATCGTGTAAAGCACATTGCATTTGGTTCCAAAATTTCACTGTGCGCCTGTTTTGGCCTTAAAATATGCAGCTTCACCCAAGGATGTTCTGGTCATTTGAAGAACCAAAAAAACGTGTCAGGGTGTGGTATGGGACGGGGGGTGAAGAAGAGGGGATATGGCTGTGCGTTTAGCAGGATTGGCAAAGGCAGAGCAGGGCTGTTAAGCAGTCATTTTTGGAGGATAAGAAATGTGAGCTTTAGCCAGTGTAGCGCGGTGACATGGGACAGCGTTATTGACTGTGGCGGCACATGCTGACAGTGGATTGTCAGCCCCTGCAGTCATTTGCCAGACTGAGCGAACACATGGATCCAAGTTTTTAGAGCTTAGTGAAAAAGAGAAAATATGAAGTAAAAAAAAAAGAGGAAAAGAAAAAAAGGAGTTTAAGAGCAAAAAGTGGCAGGCGTACAAATGCTTAAATACACACATAGTGGCGCACACGCAGACACACACAGTGAGTTGTGGAGCCATGCTGAGTGTCTGACACTGATGCTGCCAGACTAATCAGGCTGCACTCTCTATCTCACACTCTCATTAGTGAAGAGTAGGAACCAGACATTTGTGACGTGGGGATGATGCTACGTCTTGCTTAACACATGTTAAAGGTCCCCTATTGTGCTAAATTGACTTTTTTGAGCTTTTAACCATGTTATAATATTGTTTCCACTTCACAAACATACCTGTAGTAGTATTTTGTATCATTCACGCATGTTTGAGTAATCCTGTGTGCCGTCACTTCTGAAGAGCTGGAAATTGCTTGGTCTCACTGCTCTAAGTAGAAACATGAAACCTGAAAGTGCTCCTCTGTGTTTTTAAAGCCCATGCACTGTCACTGGACTCATTCTGATCATTTCAGCACTTAAACTGCCATCACAATGAAGCAGTAAGCTACTTTGGCCATTATGTAAGATGCCTTTCCTGATGCAACCCTGTCCTTATCAGGATTTGTGACTGGCACATGTTGTATCTGGAGATTTTGGCTCTATCTTGAGAAATTAAGCCCCTAACCTGAGTACCAAATGCAGGAAAACAAATCACTCCACTGAAAAAGAGTCTATAGTACTCGAACAGCATACTTAAAAAAAAACTAAAATAAAAACAAAAAACGTTATTGTTAAGACCTTTCTGTTAACTCAAAGATGTGAGAAAATCTTGATATGGTTTCCAATACAGAGCCATTTAAAGTTGCAGCCTTCTACTTGAAAACTTTTGACTATTTGTTGTAAAAAGTAACTTCACCAAGTACTTTCTTATAAGCCCTGCAACTCTCAAACCGTGCAAACCTAACTTTTAATGCATTTAAGCATTGTCAAGGACTTCGAACACCCACAATTGATACTTAAATAGTACAAGAATTGGAAAAGGGTTGCACCGGTTGCAGAGAAGGTGTACTAGGTTCGACAGGATCAGGCAAAAACTCCAAAATAGCTCATCAAGTTTCAACAGTGACAGACAGTGATGGCTGAGGTGAGCTGCCACAACCTGCCTTCAAACTATAACCTCACTGCTAAAGTCTATCGAACTCTTCATTTTACATAACAAACTTTAATCTTACTAGCCTTACCTATTTGTCTTTGAATTATTTACTTATCACTCAAAACCTATCAAGGCACCACTGACAAAAGCAAGTTAAATAGCAGGTTACCAGAAGACACTTCTTACAAGTACATGAACAAAATGTACTTTTTATAAACTACACTTTTAATTGAGTAGCTTTAGAGGAAAAACGGTTACGTCAGCACAGGTAAACATTTGAAATTTTAAAGGTATTATTTGACCATGGTGGCAAAGTCGACAATAATAGTGGTGGTAGAAGTAGGGAGTAGTTGTAAGGGTGTTAATAATAGAAGTAGTAGTAGTAGCTGAAGTATTTGTAGTAATAGTAATGTTGGTAGTTGTAGTAGAAAACTTTTTATAGATCGTTTTTGTACTACTTCTTTACCTCCTCAAAAAACAATTTTGTCAACCACTTTTATTTCTGTTTGAATACTATTATTTTGAAGTAATAGGACTTTTACTTTAGTACATATTTTAAGTACTTCTTCCACCTCTGCAGGATACATAATCTCTGTTAATCTATGGACTGCTTTATATTTCCTTTATTGTCCAAGTAAGTAAGTAGTAGCAGTAACAGTAGTTGTGGTATTTGTGCTAATAGTAATTTTGGAAGTAGTGGTAGTTGCAGTAAGTAACTACTACTTAAGTGAACCTTACATTTAATGCTTATTATCCAAGAAACAATTGTGTCAAATACTTACTTCTACTTGAATACTGAAGTAGTAGTACTTTTACTTTAGTACAGATTTTAAGTACTTCTTCCACCTCTGCAGGATACATAGGTAGCCTCTCCGTTAATGTATGGCTTCTCTATATTTCCTTTGTTGTATAAGAATGCCCTTTGGCCAACCCAGTTTTATTTTTCTTGATTTATGGTCTTTAAGGAGCACTGCTGCAGAATACAGAAGCAGCCGCTATTAGCACAATAAACAGCCATTTTGGTGTTGGATGCCAGGGCTAGCGTTGTAATAGCTGTCAAAACGGCCTGAGAGGATGTTTGTGCGGGAGTGGACTTAAAGATGATGGAGTGGGCTTGTGAGTGGAGACTGGGGGCAGTTTAAAATAATGGGACATTTCAAAGAAATATCCTCTGGTCAGATACAGTAAGTGTCCACGATGACTGACTCAATTAAAATGGACAAAGAGATATGGGCCATAATATGAAAAAAAACAGTGGTGTCTTATACTGCATATATATACTTTTTACAACAAACAAACAACTTTTTTCTCACTACACACTTTTGTTGTTTTTGTGCTATCTTTCTAGGACACCTTTTGTAATTAAAATCCAATGTACTATATATTTTATGAAAGAATGTTTAGGCTTCAGTTTGTAACCGCTTATTAAAACAAACACAGCAGTGGGTAGTACTGTAGTGGCATTTCTATGAATTCTAGTGCTGTGAATGAGGACAAGGGTTGATTGATTATTTTGAACTTGGTTATATATGAACATAATAAAAACAAACAAGACATAATAATAGTGTTTGAAGAGGAGTAGGTTGATGTAAAACTTATATAACCCTACCCCCTTTCTCACTTATCTTATTACTCCTTCTATCTTATCTTATTACTGTTAATTACTATTAACATTATCCACATTACTATTAATATTATAGCACCTTAAACTTGCTCCACCATTATTTTGGAAATGTAAGTCCTTTTTTATCCAGTTGCTAAAATCTTAATTTTTTTGTTCCAGGTAATGTAGTGTAGGTGAGACTCTACAGCCAGTGGACCATATGGCTGCTTCTCATTGGGGTGGGTGCTCTCTATTTCCAGCGGTGGGGGAAGTCTAAAAGTACAGAAAGGAGCTAAATTTTACTCAAGTAAACTTCCCTCTTAATGAATGCAGTTGTAATTTGTCAAATGTTATCTTACTGAACTTAAGATATGTCACTTATTATTGAAAGTCACTGCAGAATGCCAAATCATGCTTTTCCATTGTGTGTAGAATGACTGGTGTTGTGAATAACTTTTTTTCACATACTTTCTTGCTTCCTTCCCAGGATCCTTCCTTCTCCCTTCAGTCTGGCAGCCATGCTAATGACCCTGCTGTCTGGCCCAGCACTTTCTCATAACACAACTTATCAGCAGAGAACAGCAGTATAGGTATTTTTAACCTCTCTCAGCCTCTCTCTCCCTCTCTCTCTTTCTTTCTTGCATATATACACACACTTGCATGCATACATTCTGTTACTATTCAGCAGACTTACTGGGAACCTGTGCGGAGGTCCAGATTGAAAATGTGATGTGTGGTTGCTAATGCATGCAGAACAGAGGTGAGGCTGCTGGTCCTTTCCCTTTTCTGTAAGTCAACAGTGGGAACACCAGGCTCTATATGGTAACCAAGAAAGCCTAGTGCATTACAGTACCTGAGTAATGAGAACCATGGAGCTCCAAGTCATTCCCACGTACACACACACACGCACGCACGCGCGCGCGCGCTGGTCTGGGGAAGTGTGTGAGGCAGCAGACTCCAGCAGAGTACTACCAGCGCTGTGCTCTCCTGATAGTGATGCTGTGTGAAGTGCAGAGCTGTTCGACATAGACTCCAGCTGCTACTGCCCCTGTATTCAAATGGCACCACAAGACACCGGCACGCTGTCTCTAGGATCTTATTACACTCAGCTTCTCACTCTTTTTTTTTTTTTGCCTTGTCTTTTTTCTGTTCTTTTTTGTTTTCCAAAAGTCTCTCAACTCATCTACACCCGCAGCATCCCAGTCCGCTCCACTCTTAGGCCTTTTTAAGTGTCATGTGCTACGTTTCTTGTGAGCGAGACTCCGAGGCTGTGCAGGAGCTCAACAGATGTTCACCAGTAAAGAGTAGTGGTGTGACAGTACTGTGCAATGCTCATGTGAGAGTGTTAAAGTCAGTAAAATATGCTTTAAAATGTGGGCTTATTTGAAAAATGTTTGTAAATGTTATTATGCTAAAATAAATAAATAAATAAATGATCTTAGTTTGTTTGTAGAAGTATAAACATATTAATCAAGTAATTATATATAACGCATAAAGATGAATGTTTCAGGCTTTGAGGCTGCGCATGCGTTGAGGAGGTCATAATAAAGCTATAAATAAGCTACACCTGTGTTATTCCCTGTTAGCTAATGTTTGCTAATGAGAAAAAGAAGGCTGAACTTCGTAAGTTTTCAAAGTTACAGCCCTGGCATAAGTAAAAATGTTTATCTGTTTTTTTTCTTTTACCATTTACTGCTAACGTTAGTACAATGTTAATATTCTAATTTGTCTAATATGTAAGCAGGACAGTGGGTCTCGGCAATTTTTGATACGGGCGTTAGCTTTAGGTTCAGTTTATTAGCTTCCAGCAGTCAAATGGAGAGCTATTAATGGCACACGTGCTATCTGAATCTACAGCTAATAAATTACTCTTGCTTGATAAAAATGAATAAGTTACCTTATATTTTCAACAGGTGGAGACGTGGGTTGAACAAAGTATTCAAGCAGCAATCAAGCAATATCTTGGTATTGGTAAGTAGCAAGCCCTTAAAAAATGTCTCCTTTCCTACACTATTTGTTTTTCGGAATTAGGTTTTGCATCCTCAAAGCTCTGTTGTGCAGTCATTTCAACTGGTGTGTCAGGACCCAAGCGAGGGAAGGTATAGTTTTTTGATCACCATTTGAAACCTAAAAATAGCTTTAAGCAGGGCTTTATTTGAAGAGGAATAAGAGGTAATATGTTACCCCACCTCCCAAATTGGGAGCAGGGTCTATTTTACAGGATCCCCCACCTTGTCTTGCTTATTGAAATACTTTTTACCAGAAATATTAAAACAAAAATACTTTAAGGCTATACAAATCAAACACCAAAATACACTTCTAAAGAAAAGCAGATAAAAAATATAGCCAATTTGAAGGCTTCATAGCAACATTCCCTGACTTTTTTTTTCCTGTTTAGTGTTGCAGGAACGAGCTCTGTTTCCCAACCTCTGGCTTTACAAATTCAGTTAAATGTGGTTCACAACAAAAAGGGTTCAGGATAAACTGGGTCCCACATTCAGGCCAGTTCATAACCAGTGCAACATCAGGCCATAAAATGGCTGCACTGGACTTGTGGGGTGCTTAGTCGATGTGATGGAGATGCATTTTCTCACAACCTTGTGCAGCCTTTGTTTAAGTGACTGTTACAACTCGGTTTCCCCTCTCACTGTCTTTATTCTCTTCCTGTTGCTGTTTCAGACATGATTTTTCCCACTCACGTGTGTGGTTGTAGAGTGCAAGTCAGTGTATCTCAACTCGCACATACAACATGCACATGTACACAGGCGCACAGTAGGACTGGGGCCCGAGGCTCCCTGGCTGTTTTGCAGGTTGGATTCACACCGATGCTTTCACTGACTGCACTATTGTTATTTAAATGTGGGAGGGCGATCAGCTAGCATTAATGGCATCCTCAGCAGTGCGGATGCAGCACAAGACGCGCACACACACACAATAGAGTATACATATAGACAGGCTCACATGCACTGGCAGTCACACACTTTAACGCAAGCCTAGTGGATGCACCTTAAGGGCTATATGAATAACAAATACCTCTGCCATCTGCAATACCACAGAGTATTTCCAGCTATTTTGCACATTAGTCAGCAGTCCTTTGACTTAGGCACTCTCTACGCACATACTTGGTGAATTAGCAACGCTCCCCTGTTCTAGGAGACATGGCATTGCAGAAAGTGGTGTGAAGAGAAGTTTGTTTTTGAGGTGAAACTTGGTGACATTGATGGAATGACCTTGTCTTCTCAAGTTGAGTGTAGTGGGAGGCGCTTAGGTCGTTTGCTGGGGCAATGTTTTGTTCTGTCAAGGCCAATCAGAGGCCGGTTGGAATACCTGTGGTGATGGTATCGTTTTAAACTGGTGAAGACCTCCCCCACCTCCTGACACTGGCAGACCAAATGGGATTAGACAGTTACCCCTGGCCATTAACACATGATCTTTACCTGCTTTTTCTTTCACTGGAAAACATCACAGAGAATGTGTAGCAAACCTTACATTTGTAGTTCAAATAAAAAAATTATAAAGGTGTATGGCTGCACAAAATTGCTAAAATCTTTAGTCATGCACAAATCCCATAAAACTCCAAGAATGGCAACAAATGATATAGCAAATTATGGTTTTCCTTTTGCAATGTCGATATCAGTGTTTGACATGACGAGAAGCCAAAGAGGTAAGACACCAACAGGTGTTGCATTTCCCATGTCAGATAATCCAATACATATTTAATTCATGTTTCTTGTAAAGCTATACCTTTTAGTGTAGTTGGATAGTATTATGTATAAATCACTGAAGTTGTGTAAGGCTGTTTTCTCTAGCATCACTTAGTTCTTGTTATTTTTGTCCATTAGCGTTGCATTGGCTTTAAATCCCAGCATTTTGTAGTGACAAGCAGGATGTGTTTTCTGTGTGTTCTGGGGAGTTCATTTGTGTGCATCTGTGAGTGTGCGCTGAAGATTGTTGTCAGTAGTGATCCCATTTTCATTACTCACTGGCTCAAAGAAGGAGGTGAGGCCCTGGCCCGGTGCAGTGATAAATGCATTACCCCAATAAACCCTGTCTCCACCGAGGTGCTGAATGCTGACACACACACTGACTGACAAGCGCATACACTGTGCACACGGAGAAAAGAAGGGATGGGTGGATAGAGAAGGTAGAGAGACAATCAGATGGGAAAAGGGAGGCTGACAGGTAAAAAGAGATGAGAAAGTGAAGGAAGCCAAAAAACAAAGACAGAGAAGACAGGCGTAAGTGACAGCTGACATGGAAATGGAGCCACAATAAAGGAGGCAGACAGGTACTGGTGGGAGGTGCTAATGGGTGGATGCATGAAGGCTGTCTGTTGAGGTACAGATGGAGTGAGTAAAAAATGTCCCGCAGACCTCTTTGACTGTCCTGATGGCAAAACACTGCACAGGCTGTAGTATAGCTGATGTAGCTGCAAGTACAGTAGCATGCATAGGTCAGAGCAAATGTGGAGAAGTGTTGTCAAGAAAGCCTTTATCAATATACAGTGCAAAGTATGTGACTGCAAATGTATAATCAGTGTCAATGGAAATTGAATGTAAACCACAGGTTTCTGAAGTGATGGTATGGTACCCATGGTTCTGTCTGAGATTAGCATGTGCATAGCATTGATTTCAAATTTCTTCTCTTTGCCACCGTTTGCAAATTGATAAGCATTTAGACTTAATATAATTTCTCACACCTGCCTAAAACCTTTAGTAATACTTTAGTAATACTTGTCTCCTTGAGGATACTATTAGGGTGACCAGAGAATGTTATCACTCTGAGTATTAAAGTTGTCACGCAAGGGTTGTACTAAAAAGTGGAATAGCAGTTTTGTGCTTCTCCATGTTCTGGTGTTGTGTCCTGAATATGGACAAATAAGCTGTTAGTTTGGCTGAGATAGCACCAGTAATGTATTTTTATGCTCAAACATATTTCAACATTATATTAGTTGTAACAGTTGTATAATCATTCTTCTACAGAGTAGGTAGTAACCTTAAGAAATGTACTTTTGTAGATGTTAGACAACAGATGAAACTTTCTTTTCACAAATAATCAAATGTGTTTAAATTTAGAATAACTTTAGTACAACTTACACCACTTTGGGGCACGTTGTCACTTCCATCTTACTTATTAAATGCTTGCTTAACCATCCTACCCTCCTAAGTTTTTAGTCACACCTTTCACCTTAAGGCACAAAAAATGCACCAATAAAGCCTCCCATAGAACGGTTACAATGATTAACTTCAGTCCTCATCATACATAGCAAAAATTAATTCTGTTTATAAAATGTAACCCCTTAAATTCCAGTTTTTGTGACTTAAGTTGATTTCAAATCATGGCAAATTTTTTTTTCCTTTCTGTAAATGCAAATTGGATTTTTTTGTGGTGGATTAGCAGAGCTTGGGAGTGTCAAAAAATTTGTATCATGAATGGTTTGATTAGAATAAAAATTTTTGTGTAGTGGCAGACAAAACAATTTTAGTCACACCTTTCCTCGTGAGGTGCAAAAAAATGCACTGCTGTCAAAAAATTATCTAATAATGGATAATACATTTTTTTTTCATGGTTACAATGATTAACTTTAGTCCTAACCACGCGTAGCAAAAATTCATTCTGTTTATGAAATTTAACCCCTTAAATTCCAGTTTTTGTGGTGCACACACATCCAACACAAACAGAGGCATCTGCACAGTCTGGGCACAGTTTCTACATTGCACTGATGCAGATCTCAGTAAAAACTACATTTTGGATGTGTGTGCACACGCATACCCAAATCATTTTAGTGCAATTTTTTATTTATATTTTGTCATGCAGGCACAATCAATTATACAAACACTAATGGGGCCATCTCCCCATTTATACCTCTATCTACCATATATGCGGAAATAGCGCCACCTAGTAAAAAACAATAAAAACTAAAATCCCAATCCCCCCATCATGAATCCTTGAAATACTTAATAAAAATGTGAAATTTTATTGCGATGTCAGCGTATTGTAAAAATGTTGCTTGAATGGGAGTCAATGGCACAAAAAAAGTCTTAGGGGTAAAAGTGTGGCTATTTTTTAACACAATTTTTTAAGAGAAATCTGAAACTTCCAAAAATCCAAAAATACATACTTGAGGCAAAATCTATGCCATTTGAATCAACAGAGCAAAAGTTATCCACAAACAACAGTTGCAAAACATCAAACAATGTTTTAGGGGTGTAGTAGGGTTAAATACTTATTAGGCTGTACTGGAGCAAGACACAAAAATGAAATCAAAAGACAAAACATTGCTCATTTCTCTCTCTCATTTATTGTGTTTTTTTTCCATACTTTTCCCAATAAACATACAAGAATGTTAAATGGATGACAACATGCCCTGGTCTCCCCAGTTTGACAGTTTTTATGGAAAGTTCTGGTATTTATTTTTTTCATTCTATAGTGTCCAGTGCTGTAAGTAATGGACTTGTATGCATATAGCATGTTCAGTTGTTGATATTGGGCATATGCAGTGTTTTGATTAAACTGTAACTGTGTGAGGTTTTTACTGCAGCTCTCTAGTGCATTTTTCCCCTCCCTTCTTTGCTCCCACCCCACCTCTGGTAATGAGGTGAAGGGCAGCAGATCAGAACCCTGAGACGAGTGGACTGTTTCTGTCCTGTCCTGTCATAACTACACACAGGTCAGCTACTCCCTCATTAGCTGCCAGCACAGTGATATCACAGGCAAAAGTTCAGGAGCACAAATTGAAAACATTATTTCAAATGAGAACATCAGCAGAAACACAGTGCTTTAAAAATGGTTTAATCGCTCTGCATTCTCTAGGAATGAGACTGTGTGCTCTGTATTAGTGGCAGTGTGGGAGAAACCAGGGAGGAATGAGGGGCGGAAGGGGCAGAGAGTCAAGGGGACTGACCTACTGATGGCTGAGGAGGAGGAGAAGAGGGAGTCGCGAGAACACGTGCACCACATAATGAAAGGTTGAACTTTTTGTGACCAGGGTGGCATACCAAATGAACGCAGCCTGGGAGTGGTGGGAGAGGGGGAACCACAGCGTCACAGGAAGGAGGAATAGAAACAACAGGTGACCTCAGCCAAAGAGGGGAAGTAGAGGCAGAGACTTTAACGAGGGACGCGAGAGAGTGCGGGGGCCAAAACCTGGGACGTAAGGATGGAGGTCTTCCTGGCTCTGTAAGCAGCGAGCAGGAGAAGGTATAGCACAGAGACAGAGCGAGAGGCCCCCGCTCCGGTGCTGCCACGGGGGCCTGAGTGACAGAAATTAATAATTAGTGACAATGATTGACAGCGCTCGCTCCATCTGCGGCTCTCCTCCACCTCCCAACGCCTGCCTCCGCCGGCGACCGCGGGCACAATGAGCTCCAGAGGGATTGTGGGAGACGTGCTTGATTGACAACTGCCTCCTGGAGAGATGGGGCGGAGGGGGTGGGGAGGTGGTAAGGTGGGGGGGGGTCGGGAGGCAGGAGCGCAGGAGAGTGAATGAGAATAGGAGGGAGGATCGGAGGGGAGAGGTGGGTGACAGGGGGCAAAGGGGGACAGAAAGGGGGGTTAGGAAGATGGACAGAGGCTTTTTTTTCAGCCTTGGAGATTCAATAAGGAATGGCTGCCATCCACTTGCCTCTGTCCTCTCCTCCATTACCGTCCCCACTTTTCTCCATCACATCTCGCCATCCCATTTCCACCACTCCGCCGCACTGTAGAGCATCATTATGCAAAAGTGACAAATTTCCCGCTGAAGGACAGAGAGATAAATAAAGGAATTAGAAAGGAGTTTGAGGCCTGGGCTATCATGGAAGAGGAGGAATAGCCTGTAAATAGCCATCAGCCAGGAATTTGTCACTCGTCCAAACTGTCCTTCTGTCCACCTCTTTCAGTCCATACCATTCACACATAACTTTTCCCTGAATGTGGTCGGATTTAGCATTTTGAACACTGAAGCCACCTTTATTAGTGTTTATTACACCACACTTGTTTTTTCTGTATAAATGTACTGGCCAGTTAAGTCTTTCAAACACGACTAAAGATTCATTTGTTGGGGTTTAAAAGTGCATTTGTCTTCATTTACTCTTGACATTCTTTTAAATCTTCTTTCTCAGGTGTACCCTTGTCTGGACCCTCTTCCACTCTTTTCTGGGACAGTTTCATCTGCTCTGACATGACTTGGCCAGGGGTAATGTTCTTCAGTATGGCTTAATCGGCCCATTGGTCTCCAAGGTTTCCTGCAACACACTGTAACAAAGTACTATGTTTACCTCGGGGTCTCACATAGATCTGCGTCTTCACAGAGCATAGTGAAATCCAGTGGGGAATCAGTTTCACATCCTAACACATTATTGATCCCCCCCAAGTCCAAACGCAGACGGCTTTGTTTATTGTTGCTAGAGCCTCGCTTCCAATCTCTTTTGCTTTCAGAGGTAAAAGGTAGTGCAGGATTAAGGTCATGACCCGGTGGTAAACGCTGCACAAAGCTGTTAAAACTGCATTGTGCCCCAAAGTGTAATGCTTAATTCTTAAGTCTGTTGCATTATGTTGGCATTGTTATGATGCTGTGTTTACTGAAGGCTGCTACAGACTGATAGCTAATAAGGCAACTAATAATTGAAAAGAAGGGTTTTAAGAGTTTAGGAGGCATTTAAAATTTGATAACACTGAACAACTCATTATTACGGTTCATATGTAAATCATTTAGTTGTTTGTAATGTTTGCTTCATTTGTATTGACTTTTTGTTTTTTCCACTGGTTTGCATGAGTTTTACAGTTTTATTGAATGCACATAAGTCCTTGAAGGTTCCTTGCTTAACCCTGCTGAGGCATATAACTTTGTTGCAACTCTTAACAAACACCACACACCCCCACTAAACAGACGGCATAGAGCACGTGGAGCTGACAGCTGGTAACTGCGGGGCCCAGCAGGTGCAGTGTGTGTGTGATGGCCCCAGAGGGCCCCTGACTCACGGCCAGAGAAGCTCAGAGGTTGTGTGTGGATGGAGGACTGGGGCTGGCTGACTAGCCTGGAGTTGACTTCACTTCAGCTCCTGTGATTGATTGGAATAGGCCTGGACATGGGCCAATGTGTTGCCTTTGGTCATTACCTTTGACTACCTTCATTACATCAATACCCTTCTCTCTCCCTCTCCTGTGCTGTTTGTGGTATTTTTGTGCTTTGCGGACTTTCTGATTTCTGAATAGGCTACTTTATTGTGACCTCTGTTAATCTACTGGTTATGATTTTTAGCAAAATCATTAGACAAGCTTAACTTTGATACAAGTTATGATCAAGTTATTTTAAGGACAGTGCATACTGTTGTTAGACTGTCACTTAGAAGAACTGCTTTTTGGTTGGCATGCCACGTGATGCTGTGTGCTTGCCAGCCGCCTGCCTCTGGCTGTGGTGCCATCTTGAAAGGAGGTGCAGAACACACCTGGCCCGCCGGCTGCTCTTTGGTCTGCCTCACCTTTTGTCAGCACCATGTTAATGAAGGCCCTGTCAGTGTCCACCACTCGCACACTGGGGTGCCTTTTAATGAGTTTGCTATTTGATCACTATAGACACCCGGCATGAGCTGTGCTTTTTTATTCCTCCTGGACGATGCTCCTTGGTGCTTGTGTTTGTATGTGTACTCACAAAGTGTGTGTGTGGCTAAAAAGGAAGGGCGGCTAGAAGGAGGGGGCCGGTCAGCTGATTAGGACTAGTTTCTAATAAAAGGGGGAGGGTGGTTGCCTTTTAAAAACAGGAAAGAAAAGAAAATTATTATTTTTATTCCCCCCTCCCTCTATACCCAAGTGAGTCGTGGCTCTCTTTTCAGGGGTAGATGAAAGCAGCTGGGCGCAGGGCTTCCAACAAAAAGTGCCAAGCGATCACAAACAAACCTTCAGATGAATCACATCAAAGGCGCTGCCCCAATTGTTAGCCCTCTCGTATCTGCGGAAAATTGGCTCATTAAGGGCAAAAAATGACATTGTTTACATTAGCCTGGGCCCTGATTAGTGCCAGCCATGTTTGTTGTGTTGCTCTGCTGTCCGCTTACCAACAGGCCACTTCAACCCCTCTGCACAATCGCTCCTTTGAAGGCTTTCTTTCTCTGGAAAAAAGGAGGTAGAAAGAGTGTGGACAACAACAAAAAGGGAACAACACAGAGGCTAAAATACCCAGTACACAGACACACAAGCACATAGAATTGCTGTTCCAACCTCACACAAATGGACATGATAGCCATCCTCTCTTCTCCCTGCTCATCGGCTTTTCTCTTTAGGACTAATTAGGTTGCTTGTGGAAAGAGAAGCTATAGTATGGGACAGTGGGCCCAATGATGAGTCTGTTTGTGGTGTAATTGCACTGATAAAGAGGTGGTGTTGTTGGCGGCAAAGAAAAGAAAAGAAGGAGCTTGACAATAAAAGAGCCTGGGGCTCTTCTCGGTGCCGACGGCCACGTCTGTGAAAAGAACACCTTTTGTGTAGCGGAGCTTTTGTAAAGTGAGATGATTTCTAATGTGCGCAAAGTGCCATGTGTTTTAGACAGCCGTGCGTACGTGAGCGCGTTTGATCTCATGGATCTGAGGTGGAAGGGTCCTTCTACCGTCTCATCTCCCACTTGAACTGCTTTTTTACTCTTTCTACCCACTTAAAACCATTCTTTCAATTTCCAAACCGTGTTGAGTCATTCAATACAAGTAACAAGTGATCTGAAGTAAATTGAAAATCACTTAAAATGTGTAGTAATAAAAGGCTCCTTAATCTCATGCATAAAACTAAAGGACAAGAAGTTGAGGTTAACTTGGGCATCTCCTTTGTCCAAGAAGAGAATCAGTACAAGTGCAACCATTAAGTATATGATAGTTTGGGGTAAAATGTTAAAATTACAATGTAGTTCATACTTGGGCTGCTTGTTAGTAGAAAAACGTGATATGCCAAAACTGTGTTAAATATTGCAATAACAATATGATTGGTGATGTTTGTAATAATACTAATACTAATACTAATACTAATAATAGTACATTAGTATAGAGCTTTTCTAGACATTCAGTCACTTTACAAGTTTGTACATTATTCATACACTCCTCAGACACACTATTACTAAGTTTTACCCTAATAAAATTAAGACTTTGTTAATCATAGACAAAAAAAGTAACTTTAAATTTAATTCATAAAGAGATACAAGCTGTTGCATATATTGTGTTTTAAAATGAAAAATGCATTTGTGTGAACATAGGAACAAACTGCAACAAGAAAAAAATACTCAAATACAGCTATTGTAGTATTGTAATTAAAAACATTCATAGACCAAAGACAGTTACCTTGCAAGTGTCTTGAATAAAACCTGAGCTATTTAAATTCAGGAGGAGACACTTAATCTTCTTTAGCACAGTCTGTCTGAATGAGAGCATGCATGGCAAAGAGAAGGCATTGAAAGTTGGGAGTAAAAGTTGCTGTGGCAGGTGAGCAGGTCAAGCAGCTTGGCTAACGACAACCGCTGACCCGGGGCTCGCTGTTCACCGCTCACTCTTACCCTTCACCTTGTGCCGCTCCCCAGGCCGCCTCACCTTTGCCCTTGGAGAGAAATGGAGTCTGAGATGGAAGGCGTGAGAAGACCTCCCCCTCAACATAATGATAACCGCTGAGAGATGGCCACCGTCCCCCACTGGCCCCTGGACACTCAGCCTTGTGGCCCCCAGGTCAGCCCAGCACATTATACCTCTTCTCTCCTTCTGAACTCTCTGACTCGACATTTACATACCCACCACTTCTTTCTCACTTTTTTTCCTTTTTTCACAATTTCCACACATCTTAATACACTACATCTCCACATATGTCTTTTTCCTCCTCTGTCTTTTTTGCATTTCATCTTTACAACCCAGCTACCCTGTGCCTCCTGTATATTTGTGTCCGAGCGTGTGTAATAATTACCATTTAGAATACTAGCGACTCTCTGAGGGAGGGACCACAGGTTTGCAAACGCCAAGGCAGTGAGGGAGCTGTTTGGTTTGTGTTGCCTGTCCTTGCTGTGCTGTGCTGAGAAATCAGAATTTCCTTGACTTTTGACCACCTTTGTCCCTTGGGGGAGCAGAGAAGGATGGAAGGGCATGAACTGACTTCCATTTGCTCTGTAAGAACTCATATGGAAAATTATAAATTGGTAGCAGTGGGTTTTTCTGAAACCATTGGCATTCTGGGCATTTGGCATTTGAATGCATGAACTTTGTTGTGCCTCTGAATTCCTCAATTGTAACAGACTAGACTCTAAGTTCTATTGGATTTATGACAGATTTTCCAAATGCATGTATTTATCAAAACTGTACAGTATGTCTCAGCTAAACTGTGTGCAATATGCTTCATGTGACAAGACAAGCCACTAATGCTTTTATTCTGCATTCAACTTGCATGCAACTTAACAACTAGTGTTTTCTGTGCATCCCAAAACAAGCTCCTTACACAAATGAGCAAAAGTATCAGTAAGTATCAGTTTAGTACTTTAGGGTTTTGGCCTAAATTTAGTTTAGATTTGCTTTTAGTGGAAGTTAGTCAATAATGTTCTATTAGTTTGTATTTTTTTTATTTTATTAAACTCTTACTCTGCCAATGGGTGCATCTTAATATAGGTACATCATCACACTAGTGTTTCACATATAGTGCAGCTCTACTCAAATCCTGGTGTTTTAATAGAAAATAGCACTTCAAATATTACCAACAATTAGACCTGTGCACAAGCTGATGGATAAATGTATGGCTTGTGTGTGAGTTCACATATAAATTGGGAGTGGAGGGAAGTGTGGGAGTCTGTATATGAGGGAGCAGGTCTTTTGGGGGACTACATTAGGAAAGGGTTGTGTCCTACTCATGGGACAAGGGACCGACTGCAACCTTGTGGATAATAACAGTGACAAAGGGTCACTTCAGCCCCAATGGGACAGACACTGAAGAGAGAGCTGGAGAGGACGAAAGCTTTAGCCCCATCACGTGACTCCCAGTACCTTCCTGCTCATGCTATTAGTTTAAACTGGGCATTATGCAAAGTGGAGATGATTTTGGCTTCAGGGGCTGTGATGGGGAAAACTGTGGGTTAATATGAGTAAGGAAAGAAAAGGAATGCCGGATTTAGCTGGTTGGAAAAGAGGGAGAGAATGATGGTTGGTTTGGGGTGTTGGGGCGGGGTGTATAAGAGGGTTAATAAAAGTGACAAGTGAGTGTTTGATTCTATCTGAGG
This sequence comes from Bostrychus sinensis, assembly GCA_020698575.1. Classification (NCBI taxonomy): domain Eukaryota; kingdom Metazoa; phylum Chordata; class Actinopteri; order Gobiiformes; family Eleotridae; genus Bostrychus; species Bostrychus sinensis. The sequence continues at coordinate 28,479,567 of CM036247.1, read as the reverse complement.
CACCATCCCAGACAGGTAACTCACTTAGAGGATTCGCTGAGTGAGGGAGTCAGGCTATCGGGGGGATCGTCACTTCAGTGTCTGTCTCAATATAAGCCGGAGGCAACACAGGACCCCGGGGTCCAGCTTTCCCATATAAAAGCCCACATGAGAGCCAGTGCAGCTAGACGCAATATACCGCAAACAGAATTTTCACAAAAACTCGATTTAACCAGGAAAAGAATTGAAAGTTATTTGCAAATAGTGATTTCCTAAAATTATATACCCCAGGTTAACTTAGGAAAGCCATTCATAAGATTGACTGTTATCTACAAGCTAAATGGATTTGGTTTTACCTGACTCAAAAGAAAAGTTATTGAAAAACGCACTTACCTCAGTCTCCTGTCTCTTCTTGTGGGCCGTCGAAGGGAAGAGCAGCACTGTGGCTATATCCTTGGAGGATTTTCTATTTCCATTGTATACTATGTTATGAAAATGAAATAGCTTTTAAGGCTGCAAAGTTGTATATTTCCCACAAGTTTCTGTGACTTGCTGGGAATGATATATGCAATTATTTGAAAAACCTCTGGTTAAGTTTAATAAGAATTGACCTGCCTTGAAAATATAAAGTTGTAAAACGTTAATTCGATTTTTGTAATATGCTTTAGGTGATATGAGAGTTTTTGTTTACGACTTATTTGGGGTTTGGGCACTTTTCTAATGTGGCTGTACTATAAAGGTTGGTAGCAACATTTTAGTTTGGCGTAACCCACCATCTACAAAGTCAAAGCCCAGAACTCTAAAGCTTCTCTACTCAGGAAGTTGTGGCTTTATATATATTTGTTTGTTCTTTAAGGTAACTCAACTGTGTTATAGCATACTGCTGTAGCTCTGTCTATGATTTGTAGACAAAGTGCGCTGAACATGTGTGTCAGGCTGAATGTTGTGTTTTCAGAGGGTGATTTGAATGGCACAGTGTGTACCAGCCGATAGAGCCCCCCCCCCCGGAGTGAGTTAAATAGTTTTATGCTTCTTTGTTAAAAAGGTGAACAATTATTTTCTCTGCTGAAATGAAGGGCGTTGACCCTAATCTGCGGCCACTTAACATTTATAATCAGATGATAATTGGCCAATGATGATGATATTGTCTCTCCCAAAGCTCCAAGCTGTCATTTAATTGTAATAGATTACTTTTATTTTACTCACATATATAATTTCAGAATTGAGGCAGGAGTGGAGGGGGTGACTAGGTAACCTGGGACAAAATTACAAATCATTTCCTCTTTTTACAATCCACTTATTTTTTGTTCCACCCACCGCCCCACTACTTCACCATCGTGCATCAATGATGACTCATAATTATGTGTTCACGGGCTGGATTTCCCCTGAGGGACTCTCCAAATTAAAAGTAGTCCTCCCACTCCTTCCTCACCCTCTCTTCCCCCAGCACCCTGTTTTTTACACCCATAGACCCCTTCCTCAATTCTGCTCCGGGGATGCCATGCTTATTTGAATGGAACTTTCTTGTCTTTTTTCCACCTTCCTTTTCAAGGCACATGTCACTAATGAATAAATAAAACACACACAAGCAGTGGATTGATTTTCATGCATGGGTGCACTGGCTTTGATGAGAACCCCTCCCCTTCAATCTTATAGACAGACTCCCGAGGTCTGTCCCGCTACTCTGGTCTCTGTTACTGTACTGTTAAAAACTAACATGCAAATGGACACATTTCTGAGGGCTAAATATGATGGACTTATTACTAATTATTCATTTATTTCTTCCGCTTATTCCCGTTAGGGGTCATGGGTGACTGGAGCCTATCCCAGTAACTTTGGGCCTTAGGTGGGGTACACCCTGGACAGGGGCCAGCTTGGATTATTACTAATTACACAAGCACAATTAACACAACATGTCATTTGTAGCGTTTTATAATTTCAAAGCACATTATATTATGATTTTATGCACCCCCACTCCCAAATTCTGCTTTAAAGGTGCGTCACTTTTTTTGTCTGAAACATCACCTTGCCAAATTTGTCTGTTTAGGCTTAACATGAGATAGTGTTTCCTGTCTTCAAAACATTAAATGATTATATTCTTTCGGTATTTTCTATGTGCACAATTTGGTGTTTGTGTGCCTAGAAATATGAAAATGTTGATTTAAAAAAATATGGAAATAAAGAATTTGGCTTACAAACATTTAAAAATACTTAAAATAATTTGGATTTGACTTCAGAAAATGGCATATACTGTATAATAAAAAAAGTTAAGCAATATGCTATAACATTGTTTACATAGTCCACATGATTACTGTAAAGGAAAGCCTTGTTCTTGCAACCCTGGCCTGATATTGGTCAGCTAAAGCCAGCGGCATGTGCCCTCTTCAAACTGCCAAGGGCCTGGCATGCAGAGAAGGGCACAAGGATCCTGGCACTAATTAGCTTGTAATGGCGTCATAAATTATGAACAAATGAAGGCAGTGTATTGGACAGACATTTAAATGAAAGTTGTAATGGGTGCCCCCCCCGGTGGCCTGAGGGCTGAGGACCTCACGGTTATCCATCACATCAGTGTGAGCAACAGGACTGGACCAATGATGAGTGCGATAGTTGGAGGCTGAAGCTTTTAACATTTTCAGTCTCTCAGTTTAACCATGCAAATCAAATTTTAAAATATTCCAATGAAGCCACATCTTCCTATTCAGCAACATTACATCATTTTTGCATCACATCTTAATGCAAATAGACACAGCTCCACTAAACATATATTAACTTAACTCTTGTGTCAATCTATCACATGACTGACAGGTACTTATCTTAAACCTAGAAGTTTTTGATTTGGGCAAATAATATTGTTGTGGGACTTATTGATGTTTTTGGTCCATCGCCGTGAGATCCAATAGGGTTGTGGCCAAGGCTGCCAGATGAGCGTCTGAGAATCATTAGTGAAGCTGATTTGATTTACGTCCTGTGTAGATGGGGCCACCCAAATGATTTGCCTTGCCATGGCTGTCATCAATCACTGGCAACCAGAGGGCACAGCGAGCACGCATGGGAGAGAGAGCGGGTGGCACACAGCACCCACAGGGTTAGGAGTACATGTGGACAAGTGTGGACTCATACGTTTACTTTAGGAGGTGCTTTATGGTGATGTGCTTGATTTGTTTGTTCTGTTGAGTCTTTCTGTAGCTGTGCTGTGTATTATTATATTAAAGTGACTTTAAGAAATTATTTTACATGTCTGTTGAAAACATTCAAGATAACATTGTAGTTTTATATTTAAAGCAAGCAAAGTAATGACAAAAAGAACAATGGTTTAGCTTTAGGATCAGCATTTTGCTTGTGTTTTACTACCCAATCCCTACACAGTCATAGAGGTCGATACTAGAAGCACTCAGGGTTAAGGAGAGGGGCAATTTGTCCTGTGAAGAGTTGATCTACTGCTAAAATAATTTTCTAAACATTGGGGGTATTCCAGAAAAGTAGCCTAACAAAGTGCAGCTTAAGGTCAAAATCCTAAGTAACTGTGAGGTACTTACTGCTTTTTGTATTAGGGGCATTTTACCATCACAAACGGCACAGGTGTGATGATGTAACCCATGTACCAGAAGGTCAGACCATTGAAGAATACACAGATAAATGAATTGTTTTAAATAGATACACAAGAAAAAGCAAAAAAACAAAAAACAAAAAAACAAAAACAAAACAAAACAAAAAACTCTTATCTCTAAATATTTGTAATAAACTATTAATATTAACTACTTACCGATACTGTTAATATAATCAACTTTATGCAAAAAGGTAGTAAAATGATTATATAGTGACTTTAAATGTGATTAAAGAGCCTTAGAGGGTGTGCAGATGACGTCACAGCTTGCAGAATTAACTGCTGTGAGTGGCAAAGCTGTTTTAATAGCTACATTGAGTAATAATACCTGTTAGTGCAATTACTCAAAAAGTCATCTAAAATGGGAAAGAGGGTTGCTGTGAAATTGACTGATACAAACACATTCAATAACAAATCTGTGATTTTTCTTTTTTTTGGGATAGACAACTGAAATCTAAAAAGAGGAGAAGCAAATGGACCGCAGCTTTTCCAGTAAACCACCCTGCTGGCCTGGCCAAAAATGAATTTGTAGTTTTCATCAGACTTTTGGGTGAATCACAGAGGAACTCTTTACCTTAAATAATCTGTTTGGGAGTCTGTATGATGTTAAATGAGTTGTTGTGGGGTGAATAAGCCGTCCTGCATCTCCCCCTGCTGTCTCTGGGCCAAAAACCACAACTGCAACAGTGAGCGCAGCCGACCTGGAGTGACTGAAGTCTGGCGTCAGTGAGAAAGCAGCGCTTCGCGGCTAGCATAACAACAAGCTAGCAATGGCTTTATTTCTTGGTTTTCATCATGACAGATGCCTGCCAAATAGCAGAAAAAACTTTGTAAGGATACGAGGAGGGGAAAATTAAAGTAAAGTCATGTGAGGGACCATACAGGAGTCAAATGGACTTGTTGTGAGTAACGTTACAACAGTGCTTTACTCTGAACAGTAGGGGGAGCTCCATAGAGGAAAAGGAAGCAAAAACAGCAAAGAGATAAGACAGGTAACTGAGTTCCGCTTTTAAACAATTTCTATAAATTATATTTACAACTACTCAACAGTATGTCAATGAGTTTTGTGTCCCTGGTCCGCATTAGCTGCACGATAAAGTCAAATTTATGTCTAATGCCTGTAAAGTTTGTTTACTCCTATAAGTACTCAAGAAAATTGTTACTTGATTAAAAGTATTAACTAAAGTAGAAAGTACTTTGTACTACAGCCTAATCTACTGCTGTTATTACCACTGCTTGGCGTTTCCCTCAAGGTGAAATGTTAATAAAAGTATATATAAAAATAATATAAACCATGATGTCCTCAGCTGTCTTAGTTACATAAAAATGTCAAGAAAGTGAAATCCTGGCCGTATATCAGTGTCCGTGGGTAACTGGTTCATGGGTAGGTTGTGTGGATCACTGTCGAGTCTAATTACCTTATTTAAGTAAACACTCATCAGTTTTACTCCCACTCTCACACTCTTTGTAACGTTCACAACCGCTTATTTTGCCACTCAGTCCGAAAGAAGGGGCCATGTCCCAGGTAAAGTGATGTTAGTGCATACCCTCTATTGAACAAATATCTAGCTAAGCCTAACCTTAAACCTGCTCCGGACCAGGACTGACTTCCTACAAAAGTTTCCATGGTGATTCAGTCTAGCTTATGATACGCCTGCTTTATGGACCAGAACTTGGGATAAAATAAGCCAGACTTGCCAAATAAGTCTAGCTTTTTGAGTTAGCTTTGAGTTGTTCATGTGTTGCATTAAGTAACTCCCAAAACTATGACAGCTTAATCTACAAAGACTAGTTCAGTTAATATTCTGTGGTCCTAAAAAGAAAAGTTTGCAGCTGAGATATTCCTCAGCTACACCTGCTAACACATTTGCCACCAAGACTAACTTCTAGAGGCTTTCTGTGATCTTTGTGTACATACAGGCAACCGAAAAAGTGTGTGTAGTGGGGACTTGTAAGAATTGGGTGCCTTTCCATTTGAAGGCTCATGATTGACGGCCAACTTCGGTTTCTCTAGGAGTATGTTGTTGTTGTTGGCAAGAATCCACGGTGCCTTGTTCACTTACAGAGATCTGGCACAGGTTCCACTCCACAGAGGCTCACAATTCACATGCCATCGCACTGTTGCATCAGCAATAATCTTCTAAAGCCAACTGAGGCAGGGAAACAGATCAGGGTTTCATTAATCGAAATGCTTTTTATCCAAACCTCCTCCCATCATAACCACCTCCACGCTAAAACACCACATCACTGGTGTTATTGGAACATGCATGCTCAAATATGTGCCTGTGATATGGTAATGAAACACTAATCCTTCATAATGCAGGTCTGTTTGCACTTTAACAGCATCCAGAATCCAATGATTCAATTGGATTCAGGTTAAAGAAATGTGAAATTAGATGCAGCATCCAATCCAGAATTTATGACTCAAATGTTTTGTTTTAGTGATTTTCTATAGCATTAGTGATTATCATTCCATTAAGTACTCTAAAATAGCATCCTGAGTAGAGCAGATACATTCCCAGGCAACAGGACTTGGATAGTGTTTGTGTGTGTGTGTGTGTGTGTGTACATGACTGTGGCTGTGTGCAAGGGGTGAAGGCCAAATTAGCCAGGTTGTATAAGCAATTATTGGGGCACACTATGTATCTAAGCACCCTAATAGGTATGTAGAGGAGGCATTATTCAATTAGAGTGGCGCTTTGGTGTAACGATGAGCAGAGCAGTGGTGACAGCGCTAGTGTCTTCTCCTTATGAAACAACCTATTTAAGTTAAATCAACTCCCACTTAAGAGCTGTGGTAATAAGCACGCGGCGACGCTCGGCGGCCCGCGGGGGCCCATCCGTCATGCTGTAATATGGAATCAGAATGAGTGATAACACCTAGTCGTGCTACAGCGCCTTAGCTGCTGCCGCAGGAGGGGCTCGCCAGCACACATACACAGCAGATAACGCACCTGCACTCACACATGCACACACAGCTAGCAGCCGCAATACTACATGGTTCTACTCATTTCCCTCTCCACCTATCTCCAGCTTTACCAACTTGCATGTACACAACAAAACTGTGTTTCTAGCGATTTGAAACTTAGTTACTTTTACCAGCTACAGTTTTTTTTTTCACTTGTACCCATGGATACTATGTTTTTGACAAGAGGCTGGCTATTAGTAGTTCATAATAATTATTCTGGACACAAGATGCACGGAAGAAAACTGTGATTATCCCAACACTTCACAAAGTTGAGCTTAATGACATATTTAATATTTCATAATATATTTTCATGTATTCTTTGTAAAATAGGTAAATTAACAGTAGAGTTTAACTTAGAATTCAGTCTAGCTACCAAATGGATTTTCTTGTAAAATTGTAAAAATTTACACTTACCACTTGTGCTTATTAATGAAATTCACAAAATCAAACTTGTTACTCATAAACTCTCCAGCAAATGCAAACAGGAAAGAATGTAGATCATTTCCTGGAGTTAAATTATGAATAGATGAATGAACAGATGAAAACAACAAGAAAACAGGCTGAGTGATGGAAAACACTTAATAAGCGGCATGCTTGAACTGTTGGAGGAGCCTGGCTTTTCCTGCTTCTGTTTTTGTATCATGTTTGTTTTTCTCCTCCACAGTCACTCTTTCTCTGGCTCATCAGTGTGCTTGTTCATCGGTAATGACTCCCACTGTGGCAGGGCCCCTTTAAGGTTGAGGTCCCCCCCACCCCTCCATCTCTCCCCTCTTTTTTCAGTCCCATCCGCCATGCATTATTCATGCATTCACAATCAAATGAGGGAACAACGGTTGGTAGCAGGAGACATGGAGCATGGCTCTTCCTCCCCAAAAGTCCCCTGAGGTGCCCCAGTCTGGTACCCACTGTCACCCACTTGCTGTACCCCCGCCCCGACCAATCGCCACCTTCCTGTGCCCCTCCCAACCCCATGACAGGTTTTTTCCTGGGTTGGGTGGGGGTCCAGACACGTTGACTCCATCTCGCTCTTTCCTGGGGTTGTTGGCAGTGACGTGGTCAGCAGTGACCTCTGCTGCCCTTTGGGGTCGTCTCTACTTCCTCCTCCTCCCTGCAGGGATACTCCCACAGTGTCTGGCACCTTTCTGGACAGTGCCTTAGGGCTGGGTTAAGTGTTTTTTTACTCAGCTATTTTACAACACTGCACTCATATATATATATATATATATATATATATATATATATATATATATATATATATATATATATATATATATATATATATATATATATATATATTATACTCATATATATATATATATATATATATATATATATATATATATATATATATATGTGTGTGTGTGTGTGTGTGTGTGTGTGTGTAAAAAAATTAGCAACTTTTTTACATTGTGCTTATCTTTAAAACGTACATAAAAAACATGCTGGCTTTTTATATCTAAATATCAGCTCTGATATCATATAATGAGTATAAGAGTAAATCTTCACAAAAAGCAGCTGTAAAAATAATTGACAAATATTTTAATATAAAACATTTGTTAATATTGGTCATACAGATCCTCTGCAGGCAAGTCTTTTGCACCTCAGCAATCCTTTTGGGAATTGGAGCCTTGTATGTTAGTGACTCTCATTAGAATGATCCAGCAAGTATTTGTGCTTGAATATTTCGAAAACATAAAAAAACATAGACAGTCTGCCTGTAGTTACATGAATGAAGAGGTTGATTGCAGATTAACATATTAAATGTCAAGATAGACCCACCTGCTGTGTGGCAGGTCTCTCCTATCACTGCTACAAACTATATATTGTACAGGAAATTTTTTTTTGGTGATGTTTTATTTGGAGTTCAGTTTGGCAACCTAAAACAACCGTAAGGTGGAAATGTAAAAGGACGTGTTTGTCCCCCTTCCATTTTTTTCCTCCCTGGCTTTCTGTAAACCCCTCAGTGTCCACCAGTCTCTTTTTCTTGCCAGCCTATAAATATGTCATTATGCTTCTCTTATTATGCACATTATTGGGGTGGCTGGAGTGGCGCCTGCGTCTATCAGCACCCTCTAATGTGGGTCTAATGGTTCTGACCTGTACGGGACACAGGTGGTCCCCAGAACGCCCTTGATTGGGTCCATTTATTAAGCTGCTCTGGCGCCAGAGACGGTTCAGTTAGTCATTTGTGAGCAGGGCAGGTTCAATTTCTAATGCCGCTGATGGGCTGTTGCCCCATCTTGCACCCATCGATGTGCTCCATAGCCCCTGCTTTGTTCTTTTCTAATAGCTCAATTAAACTGCTTAATTCAGAAAGGGAAGCCACTACAAAATGTTTGATTATCACCTTGCCTCTACATAAAGTATTGTGCCAGTAGCCAGCTCCCCCCAAAGCCCACACATTTATTATTCATCACAATCAAATAAGTGAGGTGTTTGGAGAAAGTTGCATTTCACTCTCTCACTCTCTGGTGCCTCTCTGTAACTCTCCCTCGCTCCGAGCCCTCCCTGTGCTGTTTTTCTCTCACTCGTCACCTTTCCTTTCTCAGGGAAGAATTGCTTTTATTGCGACTGTGGAGGCTTCTCCTTTCGGCAGCCCAGCCAGTCATTGAAGCAGGCAGTCACCGAAGCAGGCAGTCGAGCAGCCAGGCGGCCCTCCCCGTCAGGAAAATGAGCAATTCTCTCATTGTAATAATGCGCCTCTGTCATCTTCCCATTATCGGCATGATAAAAGATGAAATATTCAGGGAGGCTGGCCTCCTAACCTGATCTGGGCGCGATATTGGGCCTGTGGAAAATGAGTTTTATCAGCTTTAATATACTCCTTGGCAGACTGACCCTTGAAATTAAACATTATTACAGAGCGGATATTTAAAAAACCGGGGCCACAAATTACATCAAAATGAAAATATTAAGGAACATTACGAATATATCAAGTGCCGCTTCTCTCCCTCTCTTCTCACGCTTGCACACTGACTCTTCTCTTCCTGACACCCCCTTCCTCAGCTGGCGCTTCACCCCCCCACAGTCATCTTGGAGGAGCAGGGCTGAGGATGCGGCAGGCAGGCGGCGTTGTAAGTGTCATCGCTCCAGTCGCTGTGTACGGGCTGGCAGAGAAATAATAACAATGCCTGTCCCACCAGCTCCATACGTCTGCATAAACTAATTAGACCTCGACACTCTCATCACCTGCTTTATTGAGAACGGAGGGGAGAACACCAGCAGGAAGTGTGGACTTGAGCGCCGAAGTGTGTGTTTGCATGTTTGAGACGGAGCACGCAATGAAATTAGTGTCCAATGTGTACTGCTGAGAGAGAGACTGAAAGTGTCTGGGCTTCTTTGACAGTAGTGGGAGTAGTTGAGTTACAGCATATACAGTGTGCGTGCCTGTTTGTAGGCTTAGTTGTGAGTTCCGGTAACAAATGTGCCAGATAAGTAATGTAGTTTCTCTCAAAAATAACAGAGGTTCGTGTTTCTACTGGTGTGTTTTGTACAAAAATGTGCAGAAACCAGTGGGAAGTGAGTTTCTCTAATCATGTTAAAAGTAAAAATCCCCCCAAATCGGTCTGTCCCCTAAAATGGAGAGAAAGTGATGTTGGTTTTGTGAAGTGTGTGGTGATTTGTCACTTTGTGATGGGGGGGATATGAGAAATGCAATAAAAGGCGGAGGAGAGATGTGATTTGAATAGATTTCAGAGGAAGTGGGTCCTTGGGGGAGTTGGATGAGTAAGCAGTGTCCCCGAGGACCGAATTAAAACTTTACTTTTGGTCACGGCGCCCCCTCCTCATAGTACTCTGTTTGTCTATCATGTGTGACTGTGGATGCCCATGTATGTATGTTGGTGCATGTATCTCTGTCTGTCTGCATCCTCGTGTGGCTTTTCATTCGTGTTTGTGCGCTCCCCTGCCCCTCGCCCCAGGGTTATGGGGGGATAGACACAGCTCCCTCTGCCAGGCTCAGATGAGTATTCACAGCAGCACGCCCCTCTCCCTTAACCCGGCGCAGGGGAGCTTTGCATATTGAGGCCGTGCATGTGTGTGTGTGTGCTCAAACGAACAGGGGTCCAGTGGCTTTCATGCACATGCGTTATTATGATTCCATTGGTGATTCAGCCGACTTAGCTGGAGCCAAAGTCATACAGTGGCACACGTGCATGCACAGCGGTTCAGAGAACGATTGCATTTTTACTGTTGTATTTTCCACTGTGTTTGTAGACAGATGAATGTTCCAATGAATGGACGCCACCCACAAAAACTTGCTGTAAACTTCTGAAATTGTGGACTGTACAATAAAAATTACATGAAGTAACACCAATTGTGCTCTCAAAGTTAGTGGTTGCCAATGTAGCTAGAAATGCTAACAGTTAAACAGCAGAACAACACAGAAAACATGGGTAATTTTTGGAGAGTCACTTACATTCAATAACTCTTTCGGAAGAAGCTATAAATCCAAGCTAATCCCACCAAGTCACACCACTATAGTTACATTTCCTTCTGTCCATCTGTTTTTTTTGTTTTGTTTGTACAATTTTGCCATTTGAGCAGAGCAATAGACAGAAAGCGAAAAAAAGTTCAAAGATTATAACAGTTGTAACTTTATCTTTTTTAACTGCTTCTTTACGTATTATGGATCCAGGTTTCTTGGAGCCAACCCATACTTGGGCAAGCATGGTCCACTATAGTACTTTTCTGTTTTTGTATAGTGTTTTTGAGATGACTGATGGCATTTACACAAAGAGCAAGTGCTGTGTGTCCAGCCTTTATTGCTCATTGAAGTAGTGATCTAATCACTCTAGGCAAGAAATAAAAGAGAGAAATAAAAGCATAAAAAATTAAATAAAGTAAGTTGAGAATTCCAGATGTAGGGGATAGGCACCACAGGGGTTGGTTGCCAAAAGGAAAAAAAACAGCAGAGGCAAAATGGCTTTCTCCATCCCTTGTCCTCTCTCTCTCTCTCTCTCTCTCTCTCTCTCTCTCTCTCTCTCTCTCTCTCTCTCTCTCTGCTTCCATTCCTCTCTTCCTCTCTGCCACTTGATTCATTATGCTGATATACACAGTATTTGCTTCCTGAGTGAGCCCCTGCTCTCCCGCCCTCCGCCGATGCACACACCGGTGAATGCACACGCTCAAACACACAGCAAGGTGCTAGTGCCATAAATATAGCAAACGACACAGCCTAGCAGCCGAGCAAGGTCAGCCGCGGCCCAGGATGACAGTGCCGTGGGCGCTGCACCGAGCTCTTGTTAGAAATGCACACAGATAGCTCATTAGGACGGGCCCCCGAGGCCCCCCAAACACACACATGCACACGCAAACATATACAAACATTGATCTATTTACTATTTAATTGCAAAGTTACAGTGTACACTCTTCTGTAGAACACAAATTGCTTTCTGACAAGATTCAATTGGCTACCAATTTATTTCCTGTGCAAGGATGTCTCAAGCTTTTAGCTTGTATCTTACACTTGAAGCAGCAGATAAAGAATGCTTTAGTTTTGAATATGTTCAAGGTGTTCATGTGTTTGAACACTCTCACACATTCTATAAAGGCATGTGTTGTACGTCATCATCCATCCCCAAGCTATTGTATATTAAAAGCCGTGAGCGCTGTAAACTTGATTCAGCTTTGAAGGATAAGCACTTCTCTGAATGCAAAAGTGTCATGTTTACAGGGGCGTTGGACAGCTTGGGAAGACATCACATTGATACACAGCCACACAATAGAGCTGTCTCAGTGTGTTTTAGCTATGTGGAAAAGAGAGCATGTTCCCATATATTACTTTTGCATGAACTTAAGGAAAATGAATTTTTATACTTTCTGTCCATTGGCTACAGTACACCTATGCATTAAGGATATTGCTTTTAAGAATATAACAATTGTATTAACCTTTTTGTCAGTATCAGCCAAACTATTTGTTGTCTACTGTAATGAGATCTCAACCCAACTGACACAGGATCAGTGTTTATGAGTGAATGGCTTGTGGTCCCAAACCGTCTTTTGTCTCATTTAGCTTGTGCCATTGTGTTTCACAACTGGGGCCCGGAGAAAACAATTTTGAAAGAATTGCACCTTGCATCTGTAGCCCTTGTAGGCATGTGTCAGTAAAGAGTTGATATGGAGGTGTGTGTCTGTGTGTATCTGAAGAAGAGGTACTTGGCTCATGCTCCGGACACGCCTGAGAGGCTCACTGAGTGTTGCACTCCTCTCTCCTCCACAGCGGCCTCAAACACATGCTGGGACAAGTACTTTTTCACTCTCCTTTACTCTTCCTCACTCTAACCCAGGATTCATATCACTCTGAGATTATGCTTTTTTATCAACTCTTTTAGGATTCAAAGCTATTGTACCTGTGCCTCACTTGTGTTACTATGTGTTAGCTGCTCTATTGCACTTGAAACTACCCCAGCTGCCCAACAACAGTGGGCTCTCTCCTCTCGCTGTCCTCCTCACCTTTAGCTTACTATATGAAATAGATAAATGCATTGGATACTGATTGTCCCCTATGCCAACCTCCATCTCCGTACAGTACTGCCCGGGCCCCCTCCCCTGCCCTCGCTGCCTCCTGCCTGGCCGGGGGTGGTGTCAGTCTGGCAGGCCCCGGGGCCCGTCAGGTGACCAGTGGGCTGTGACGGGCAGCAGCTCTGCGTCCCTCTCCCCGCAGTCTGGCACCCGCTGGGGGCTCGTCCGGGAGAGGCCGGTCTGCCAAAGTGACCTCAGTCCAACTGAGAGGGAAGAGAAATCTTAAAGGCCACAGAACACTTTCACAAACTAAACATTACAAAAACATTACAAAACAAACAAATGACTGAACTGAATTTAGACATAATTTAGTTCAGAATATATTGCTGTTTTAATCATTGGGTACATTCATCAATATATCAAATAATCAACACACTGACACCTCATATTCAGCACTAAAATATTGTAGATTGTGGTGGTGGTTTTTTTCTTTATTATTCAAAACATAATCATAGAAGTTGCTTCGTAGTCACTTCATCTTGAGAAAGTGATTCCTTGTAAATTTGTTAATGACAAAAGTGAATGTAAAAATATATCAAAGAGAACAGTATGGTGGTCAGACAATTATTTTTCCTTGCATTAAACATGCTAACAATCTAGCCATAGCTTAAAAATCTCCTACATTTCAAGGACTCTATGGCAATGCTGCGGTGCTGTTGCAGCAGATGAGGCAAGTAATAATTAATGTGTCAGAAAAGATGCAGGTATATTACACAAACAATTGCAGCGCACAATCTCTGGTGGCAGAAACACAACATGGCAGTGTCTCCGGTGAGCGAGCGTTGAGCTGTACCTGCTGAGGCGAACCTCCCCCTGAATCCCTCAGAGGGTGATGCAGTGAGGTGACACCGATGGGGAGGAGAGATGGCTCTGTGTTTATTTGCATGATGTGTGTGTCTGCTGCAGGAAGTGTGCATCTACACTCCCATCTCTTTCGTGTATATTTTAGTGACTTATCTGGTGTTAAAGTGACTCTCATGCGAGCTTTGTGTTCCACTGGGTATGTCACTGCTTCTAGTAGTGATTTCACATTGACACTGGGCTTGGACCAGGGGTTTCTCTAACTGATACTTAAGTCATTACTAATACAGTACAAGCGCAGGACTTTAAGGTGCTAAGTTTCAGTTGAGGCTGCTCTGAAACACCTCAAGTCCAATCGAGTCATGAATCACTTGGTAAATGAGAGTAATGTTATCGCTGATTAAAAATAAATAAATAAATATATAATCTAAATATAAATGATATATGTCCCGGTAGGTATTTTTTTTGCAGTACTTTTACAATATTTGTCTGCTATGCAATTGAAATATAATCCATTATATAACATTATTGTATTGTAGCTGAAAGTTGTGTTAAGAGTGTAATTGTGCTTTCCTTGGCAGCCCAGTAGGCCCCCACTCCCTGTGCCCGCCCCTACCTCAGCCCCGTGGAGATGCGTCGGGGTCAGGGAATATGGGGAGAGGAACACAGGGAGGCCGCACTCCACAACTTGAAAGGAATTCTAATGAAGCAGCACAGTCGCACTGCCTATTCCCACGACAACAGGCCCCAAACAAATAGCTGCATTTGAAGTCCCCTCGTTTTATGACTTTGAAAACGCTGCCTGTGTGCTAGTGCGCTGCTTGTTTATGTTTTGGGGTACAGTAGTGTGTGTGTCTGTGGAAGTGTCTACCTCTATGTTTTTGAAAGAAATTGGCCTGGGAGCAGATGACTTTAATGTAGACACTCGAGGATGTAATTATCATGTGAGGTGACCAGAGATAGACTTTATTTAGAGTAATTATCAGACGCATTCAATTAATTGTGCCTACTCAAAAACATTTCATATGTGCCATGAAAACACACATTTTCTGTGTATATAAAATCATTGGACCAATTATGTTGCCTTTTATTTAAAACTTTTACATCAGACAGGTAAACATCACATGATGATTTTTTTTCACTTTCATTTTTCACCAAAATTCTTTCCTTATAGCCTTTTTCTTCTAAAAAACCCAGATGTCTTCCTCCTTGACCTTAGACTGTCACAAACCCTATGGGGGTCATTTGCATTTTTCTACTTCACATTGCTATTACACATAAAGAAAAGTATAATTCTCAGAGAAAAAAATCTGGTAGAGTGAAGACCAGAGAGATTAAGACTGACAAGCAACAGTTTATTGACTTTATACCAATGTACTGTTATGCTTACTAATCAATTATTATCAAGTGACCACCACTTAATAATTACTATTAATAAAAAGTTATGAAAGTTGTAGAGGTTATGCTGTTTAACTTTTCAATATCCACCACAAAGTTGGCTGTTGTTTTACAAACATTTGTCATGTAATGTTAAATAGATACAATAAAACAGAAAAAAAAACAACACACTTATCTTGAAGCAGAACATATGTGGCCTTTAATTTAACCACTGCATCTTGATTATTACACTTGTAAATATGAATAATCTGTTAAGTTGGGCTGGTCACTTAGGTGCCTGCATAAATATTAATATTGGACACCCTGGAGGACTCAGCCCCTCTGTGGTTGAGGTGAGAGTATGTTTTTGACAACCTCTGGATGCATGTACAACAGCTCCTATGAAGCGAGATGTCTTTTATTTCTCAGTCCAGTGCTTTTGCATCAGCTGAGCTTGGTGCGGAGCAGGGTCTACCCAGTTCGGTTGGCTGGCTGCTCCGGCTGGGGGGGCCCGGCCCGTCTGCCTGCTGCCTGTCTGCCTGCTCTGCGCAGACGGCGCGGGTGAGAATGTCACTCCACAAAAGCAGCATGAGCTGAGCTGTGTAAACAGTAAATAATAAACAAGTGCTCTAATACATTATTGAGAGAATCACTTTAGGCAACTGGGACAGCATGAAACGCCTCACCCCGACCCCCCTCCTCACTGCTCTGTGCCTCAATTCAAACTTGCGCTCTTTATGTTTTGAATTGGCGATAGAGCAGACAGTACATCACAGTAATGCATGTATGTGGTGTCACTGCCGCTTAAAGCGTTTGACTTTAAAAGCAGCCCGTTTTCTGCTTATTTGGAAAAGATGATTCTGCGAATACACCCACACAGGCCTTTATAGTGTATAAACATGGTAGCAACAGTTATATAAAAATCTGCAAAATACATATTGATAAAAAGACATATTATTCACTTACTTTGAGTCTACATTTTTTCAAACGGTACATTTCACTTACAGTTTTTTGTACTTGTTTAACTATCATTTCCCATTTTGTCCCAATATTATTCCGCTCTGATATTGCCTCATTGAAAAGTGTGTACTACAATCCATTTACAGAAATGCTACAATTGATATCTTACAAGTGCCAAATCTTTATAGTAGACGTGCTCGCTCCTTCACATTCATTACTGTATTATTCCCAAGTCCAATTTTTTTCTTTTTGTTATTCTGTGCCATAATAATATCTTGCAAACATGTAAAATTTCCCCATCTACCCAGTACCATGTTGGCTTATATTGCATGAACATAAAACACCCAGAAGTACCTGCTTTGGAGCGTGTAGTAAATGGAATATCCTCCTCCAGTGGCTTATTGAGCAGAATAATTACATTGCACATATTGAATTCCACTAATGCTCCAAAGGTAGGTCTTATTTAATACCCCAACTCCCCGAGGGTGCCGAGCATGATTTGGAGCACACATCTCTTCAGTGTATTCAATACTCCAGATAGATTTAAACATAAAAACATGTTTAGAGCTCTTTCTACTGTAAACTTGGATGAATTGGTTGTTCGAAAGTTGCCTAGAAATTGCTGAATAATTTCTGTGTACACATACATATTCCTCAATTGCTTAAATGATAATATAGTCTTCATTACACCATATATTTGTCTAATTATGCAGTTTATTTCTAGACATAAACCATTCACATTGAGGAAGAGGTGATTAAGACGTGTATAAACCTGTGGAACTTGTTTCTTGTGACGATCATTCCCTTTAACAGATGCCACATTTAATGACGCAAGTCTCTAAGGTTATGGCTTTTGCAAATCCTGAATGAAATAAGGAGAGATTAGGGGTGGGGATGTCTAATTTCATGAAGGAACAATCACCACTTTTCGCTTAAGGGCTTGTAAATCATATCTGTGGATTGGGAAGGGTAATACTTAGAGTGGCCTGAAGATGGCAGACTAAACCTAGTTAGAGAGCATGTGAGTTTGCCTGCACGTTTTTTTGAATATTACTTCATAGGTCAAATATGCTATATTCATGCTGTACCTGCCTTTATTCATAACTCTTCAAATACAGTAGGACATGTTTAAATTTTGTTGACTTTTGAGTGAGTGAGAGTGTTATACACATAAGCATGAAGCAATTGGAGAATTGTAAAAAAAAAAAAAAAAAAAATGTTGATGTGCCATGTTTTAATAATATATGTATATATAAGTACTGTAAAATTAAACATTTTAAAAATGAAAAAGCATTAACTCACACTGCACAAAAAGGCAAAGAATTTATAGGGACTATGCAATAAAAAGTGTAGATTTGTCCCTAATTTAAAAAATAAATAGTTTGTGCAGATAATGTGATCCCCAACAAATTTTGCTCATATACTGTTACCATCTCACAAAAGTTGACAAAAAGCACTAGCAAGCCATTTTTCTCTGACGAACTTCCAGTAGACAGTTCCTTGCATCAGCATCATCGCTCCATTCCCAGCTGAGACAATGGAGGGGAGCACAGGAAACAATGGGGCGGTTTTTTGGTGGGAGGGGTGCAGAGAAGAGTGGGAGGGGCAACATGGGGGGTAAGGGGGGTGAGGGGACTGCTCAGCATGGGACACACACAAAAATACACAGACAGAAGGGGTCTATGCTAAGGGAGAGGTCAAAGGTCAGTGATCAGACTAGTGTGGACACCGTGGGTAGTCTGGGTCATGGCTGTCCCGTCACACTCCACTGCACCATTATTGACGGCTTGAACTGATACTGCAACAATAATCGCTGTTGTAAATAGGGCTGCTCAGTGTAATATCACATTTATAGCAATATTTCTCATTGGGAAATTTGTATTGCCAGAAACTGCTTATATAGCAGTAAAATAAATTCTATTATTCATGTGACAGTGAAAACAATTGTCAAAACAGGGCCCTAAATCAAACTGTGGTGCATCCAAATAACTGTCTGGTTTAGTACAACATTTAGTCCGACATTTAGTCCTAGTTTAGACCATTGTTAAGTTTAGACCTAGTAAAGTTCTCATACAGGTTTTTTTTAATGTTTAAATTTAGCCCTTTCTTTCACTGATAGAAAGGAAGGGTACAGTATCAAAAGCCATGATTCTTAAACTCTTTGGGTTTTTAAATACTTTCTTTATATCAGTTTAATACAGCTGTTCATATTAATCCATTTATTTTGACTTCTATATAGTCTGCTATGCTGCTATAACAGATCAGGCCATCAGTAGTTCATATGATTTATTTAGTAGTAAGAAATTTTGTGGTAGACAATATAAAAGGAACTGTAAAAAAAAATCTGTTTTTAGCCTAATCATATGTTTGTACTCTATCATTCAAAATTGTATATTGCATGTTTTTAAATAATGTGTGTACATGTACAGTATGTCCACATGCTTGCCATATGTACACATGTATTTGCGTGCCCTTCTCGACAGACCCACAGAGGTCCATGGTGGCTCTCCCACAAACACAAGTCTCTGTTGACACACCAACTGCTGGTATTTTGCACACATGTACGCGCAGTCACAATAGGAGCCGGGTGGGGAGCCGAGGAATGGGGCCCCTGCGGGAGGGGCCTCCTCCTGGTCCCAATCAATATATGAGAAGCCATGCAAGTATAACAGAATCATTACTCTCACAGGGCTTAGAGGAACACAATGCAGAGCGAGACGTGTGTGTTTGTGTGTGTGTGTGCTTGTATGACACCTGTTGTCTCCATCCTGCTGGAGTTATATTCTTCAACTGGTTTTCCTTGATATCATTAGTGTTAAGTGGAGAGCATTATCAGTCTTAGGGCTGCACAATAAACCACAACTAATTATCTGTATTGTAAAGAACTATTTGGATCTTTTTGAGGGACATCCACACTTTGCACTTTCAAATAATTGTCGAAACAGAGCCTTAAACCACACTGTGTGGCGGTTAAGCTCAAAAGTTCTGGTTTAGACTTACATGTAGTGGTATTTTAGATTATTTTAGTCCTGGTTTAGATGTGGCGTAATCCTGAATTAGCCCTGATAGAGCCTTTCTTTTTGGCCTGGTAAATAGTCTCACAACATGTGTTATTGCATATTGCATTTTTTTCCCTAGCCAGTGCATGCTAATTCTCTGTGCAGTCTCATAGATGATGACAACTATGGTCCCCCCACACTTCTAAGTACCCTTTGTGAATGCCATTGTAGGTTTAGTGTTAGCAACAACAAGCTATCATTGCCTGAACCTGTGTCTAACAAGTATTTTCTCACTAATCATGATTACTGCCACAGTCTTCCCCTCCAGCCCACCTCACACATCAATGACAACCTCTTTCATCTATTGCCACGCAGCCTCACATCCACCATGTATTTACAAGCTCTCAAATGAACAGAGCAATTATTATCAGTCATGCTAATTCCGCAGATAATGATCAAAAGCCCGAGTCCTGCTCTCTTTTCTCCTTCTACTTTTCTCCCCGTGTGCCTGCTCTGGGGAGCTCACAGCGGTGACAAACCTCCCCTTTTATTATTTCATGGCCTGTTTAAAGATTTAGCGAGGCCCACAAACCACTACTTTTAATGATCAATTAACAGGAGCAAAGCCCTCTCTGGAGCACCGCGGCCTCGTACAGGATTTGCTAGAGTAAACAGTGGGTACGGTGCTGCCGCGATGCTGTGTGTGTCTCGTTACAGGCTCCCGGCTCAAGACTCTGCACATACAAACAGCCACACACTGTCTCTGCTCACTGCTTATTAAAACCAGGAGGAGCAGCAGTGCTTACCAAAACCTTGAGAAAGAGAGAGAGAGAGAGAGTCAGTCAGCAAGAGTCAGAAGTGAAGAGTCCCACTCCCACCGGGTATACATGCATGTGTGTTTTTTTTGTAAGAAAGGAGGGGTCCAAATCCAAAGTGATAAAGCTTGCCGTAACATCAGCCTGGCTAAATCTAAAAGGAGAGGCGGTGAAACGGTGTTGAAGAGAGAGTAAATGAGTGCAGCTCGCATCATTAGCATTGCTCAATAATGTAGCTGGGGGGGTAGGACAGCACCACTCAAGGCCACAGGCTTTCTGAGCGGCTAATTTGGACCCGTCTTGTTTATGACTTGAGTGAGCAAGCCCCTCAAGATGACTGTCAAGCTGAGGCTGGCTCCCCAAACTAAACAAACACAAATGAACTCACACACTCCTTGATGAAATCCACAACATGCATGAGTGATCAAGCATATACCAAAACATCCATAGATTCTTCACCAGTGCAACTTCACAGCAGTCCGATTCTCTGTTTTGTTTACATAACTTGTAATGAATCCATATCCATTTGTTTTTCTTCTATCGGTACTTTTTAATTACTTGTTGTGCATGTTTTAGCAGGTAACATGATTTCAGTTGTAAAGTGTACATATGACTTGTGCTTGGGGTTGTCAGAGTCTGGACTGGAAACAACAATGTCAAGGCCAGCTGTAGTTGCTTTGTATTTGCTGCATGCTCTGCCAACTGAGCTATACCGTGGCACTTACAAATTTTTTTAAAACTACCAAAACTTGTCTTTTGCCTAATTTGATTTAGAGTAATTAGAATGACATAAACCTGCCTGGACAGCTACCATTGAGGTTGTAAAATAAACTTCAGAACTTTGAAACATTTCACAGCAGCTTCCTCTTAGAAAGGTTTTTGCTATCACTAATTTATATAAGGAGATATAAGCAATGTTTTTTTTAACCATACCCATTTACTCGGATTTGTTTCCTTCACAGTACTAAATAGAAATTTTACTGAAAAACCTATTTATGAAAATAAGGCTGATTATGTGATTTGTGTCTCTGCAGGCAGCTTGTATTTGTTAAAAAAACAGACACTTTATCTCTTACAAAATATGGCAAAGTGAATTTTGTGACTACAGTAAAAAGTATTGATGCAGTGATGCTGTACTAACTACAGATAGTTACAGAAAGCAACTGGCAAAATTATTTTGAAGCACACCTTGGTCGCTCTGCACATGAGGTACCCTTCTAATTATGTTTTAGAAAAAAATAATGTTGTGCACATTGGCCTGTTATATAGTACATGTTAATATAGCTACATTAGACATATTTTTGCTGCCTCAGCTACAGTCATGTTACGTTTTTTTGTTAAAAAAGCATAACCTGTGGAAATGAGTTTTCCCCCTCAAATGAATGATAAAAAGAATTTCTCCTTTTGCTTTACACTTGTCACCATTTATAGAGGTAAAAAGATGTTATTCAATTCAAAATACTACTGTTTCTACTGTAAAACCACAGAGTTACTTTTTCTTAAGTGGTGGCATTATTTTTTGTATGACACACTGTCATTGCTAACTTATTTAAAGCTTGTCTATACTTTCTGTTCACTTTTTACATGTAGCCTGTTTATTGTTTTTATATGGGCTTTATATTTCAAAGCAAATCCACTTGCTGTTGCGCTAGGCTTTTGTAGTGTCGACTCAATGGCTCTAGTAATGCTTTATGTATCTCCTTCCTTACCTATTTGTAATTAGAAAGCAGTCTTGTATTGTGTGCATATGTAAAGCGGTATTTACCCTCACTTGGCAGTCCCTTGATCAGCGCGTCACAGTGTACAGAACACACAGGCAGACGGGTATTGTCTTGAAGGAGAAGTGTTGGGGGGGATCAGACAACCTGGTTAATAAGACAGTGTGCTGATTGTATTTGCTTTCCATTTGTCTCTCATCGTTTGCATTGAAGACGCTTGGCGGTAATTAAGCCACTAAGTGAAACTGAAACAGGCGAGTCGTGGGGTGAGCAACACGGCGGCATTATGAAACGGGAACAACAGGCAGAATGACAAGAGCCTGGTAGAACAATGCAGAGAAATGGAAATCCTCCCATCAGAAGGATCCTATTGTAAGCCAAGACAAGAGAGAGAGAATGGAAGCTTATAATACAGTGAGATGCATGCCAAAGTGTTTAAAGATAACACACAATGCATGTATCAATATGGTAACCAGGCTTGTAAATGTATTGCATAACTTCTATTGTAGGTTAAACCCATTCATAAAGTATGAGAATATTCACATAAAGAAATATATAGGTATGTAGATAAGTATGTAACACTGACATTGTTATTGCAAATACTGTCATTATATCTATAATGATTTGTTAATGACCCCTGTACAACTTTCTACCATTCTCCAATAACAGATAAACTGTAGTAGCAGTGCATATTAGAGAAGCAGTTGATCATAAATCCACTCCCCAAGTATTATATGGATATATATATAAGTGTTATGAAAATATCAGTGAGAATAGACCACATCAATAGTAAAGACACTAGGAGCTCCATGGAAGGACTCAGAGGGAGGGGCCGTTGAAATTCAGATAAACTTTAGGCTGTTGTTAGCCAGTAAGCTTACCTTATGCTTGCCCCTAACAACAAGCTTCTTTGGGTATGTATACCCTAAATAACAACTTTGCTTTACTTTTTCTTTTCCCTGCTGTCTGCACTGGGCTTATTGTTGCTTCCTGTGTGAGTTATTAGACTATGTACAGCCTTTTTACTGAGCCCTGTAAACTAAAAATGTTTATAAATTTACGTTTCTCTAAGCAAAATTACCAGGTAATGATGTGTGCCACCAAACAAGTGAGCCAGATTACGTGCATATATTACACACTGTTTTAAAGTTGCATTGCACTGATTCATTTTTATTTGTACTGATACAGATCTCTCTTTTTAATCAATGTTTAGCCGGTTAGTGATATATTGTAACATCGGTAAACTGTGAATAGAATATATTGTCTATATAATTAAAAAGTCTAAATTATAAATCACTCCACAATTTGCTGCACCCTTTCTTTGCAAAGGGATTGCTTGTATTTCTATTCCTTTTTTTTTTTTTCAGTGGGAGGACTGGTCACATTACTCTCTCACTGGAAATCATTATTGAATTGATAGGGACCAGATTAATAATTAATAGCTAACTAGCAACAATTTATTATGTTAAAAAAAGAGATGTAAAAATGTGTGTTGCAATCATAAACCTAACTACAGCCTACTTACGCTTTTATTTTCTAGGTTTGTTGCGTTGTGCAACACATATGACAGAAGACTGTTGTCATATTTTCATACAGTCTCCATTTGAGAGACATCACCCAAAAGGCTATTTTGAAATCAATGGAGCACACCTGTTTTCCTATTCAGGTTTTTAATTCAGCATATACTTATAAATCTTCACTTTGGAACATGCCCTTTCTGTCAGTTTATTGAAAGATCCACATACATAATTAAAACTGCAGAGACTTAGTCCTATTAACAGTATACCTTTTTGTTAAAAAAAAAAAAAAGTCTAAGGAAGAAATTAAGCAACACAGATGCCCAACCTCTGAATTGCACTTGATAACTACACATTTGTACTCAATGACCATTATGTATTAACCCTGTGAACGATCCAGCTCATATAGTTTATATAGCTATTCACTTCAGGACAAGGACGAAGGCTCTCTCTGTGGATCCCCCCCTTTTGGTTTTACGTCCCTCCTTGTCTCCTTTTTAGCCAGTGAACCCCGGCAACAAATCAATGGCTGGGGATAAACACAAATCCCCTGTAGAGGTGACTTATAGAAAACAATTTGAACTACGCACCTTGCTCCGACTCCCTCTGCCCAGTCTTTTTACTGTATGCGCCTAACCTCAAACCTGCACTGCCTGACAGTCAATTGAAATTAGATTTACAGGTAGATTGGGGGTGGGGGGCTCAAAGGGCTGACCATATCTGTGCTAATACAAGGTTGTTTAAACATCTCACGTTAAGAGAAAATGATTTAGCCAAGTCTTCAATAAAACTACAATTTGTATTACTTATCTCATTTTGAAAAAAATAAAATAAAATAACAGTTCTCAGTGCACTAGAAGTGGAGTGCCATGTCTGGAATAGATACTTTGTCTGTAGTGTCAGCAGTCTGTTTTTTGTTGACAAGCTGGTGTACACCAAGTAATTCAAGACATGTCTCTTTGGCCAAAGCTTATAGTATGGACTGATCATTCTTAACTACTAAAATCTGTAAAATAATACAAAAAAAAAAAAAAAAAAAAAAGAGTAGGAATAAGGAAATTTGTGTAACAAGAAGCTTTGCATTTCCATCAGTTTTCTTGTATTAGCCAAGTGTACCAGGGTGTGGTTGCCCCATACCTTTTCCTATACAGTTGTATCTGTACCTTCACTATCAATAAGGTTAGGATTAGACTATGTGTATGTTAAACTGTATTGTATGTTAAGTTTCATTTTATTTACATAGGGCATTAGAACACATTGATACTATGACTAAAAGCATTTGCTGTTGTTGAACATAGTGATAAAGTGGTACATAATTAATAGACATATCTAAGTGTTTGGAGGAAGTGTGCGTACCTATGTGTTCAGGGAGTTCAATGTCATTATTGATCTAAGTCAGGTTAATTCATGCAGTATCAGAAATGAGCAGAAGAGCGCTGAAATATGGAAAACTCATGCTCTTGCAGTATTATTGTACCTCAAACGCCACGACCTTATGGAACCTAATGACCTACAAAATCAAAAATGGCACGTAGAGTCTAATGAGAGCTGGTGTGAGGAAGAGCCAGAGATGAGGCTGGGGGGTTCCTGAGGGGGAGACCCAGGCTGGGGGCTCACACCGGGGAGCAGTGGGAGGTGGCGAGGGACCGGGCTTGAGAGGCTGAGGAGAAGGAGGAGGAGGAGGCTGGTGAGACTGGGGCCTTGTGCTGAGTGGGCCCTCAGAGGGGCTCCAGCCCTTATTTGCAGATGTAGCAGAGGTGGGGGTTTTGCATTACCTCCTTCTTTATTCTACACAGGCCCCCGTTCACTTTCTCACTCTCCCCTGTCTATGCCTATGTCTCTCGCCCTCCCTGGTCATGCTAATTGCTCCCAAGGTCAGCGCATTTGGCTGTGCTCCCCTGAACGCCTCACCCACACCCCCTCTCCCCTTTTCCGCCACAGCCCTGGCTTTGAATGGCATGTTTTGATCAGGCCTAATTTGATTGGTGGATGCTGTCTGGGGTGGATAGGGACAGCGCTTTACAGCCCAGTGCTTTTGACGTGCGTGGATGTGTGCGTGTGTACATGTCAGGTTATGAAGTGTCTGAGGATGAGTGCGCGGGAGTGTTCTACGTCAGCCCAGAAGTGTTTTTTGAGGGGTGTCAGGGTGTGTAAAGGGAAGTGTGTGTAAAGGGTGCTTTCTGTCATAGGCTGGGGTGATTTTGTGTACTTCACTGTCAATGAGAGTTTGATGCGTTTTGATACAGCATATGGCATGTGTTCGCAAATATGTTCTGACATGGATTGAAATGCTACTTTTCAAAAAGGACGAGTGGTATAAAAAAAAAAAAAAAAAAAAAGGCAGTAGTATAGTCCATAGAATCAAATGACTTTACAATCATAGGTTCATGATATGAATTTTAAATTGAAAATGATTATCTGAAGTCGATTTTGCTATATTTTGATGCTTTTGTAGGATCTTAATGGTACAGGGAAGATAGTTCTCACACAGGAAACATCCTTAACCAAGCGAGCCAAGAGGTGCTCCCAAATTCAATGAATTGTATGTTTGCATATCTTAACATTGAACATACATTGATCTATGGGAAATTATTTGGTGTAATCTGCATTTATACCAATATTTACATCTTTCACATTAGTTCATACTAAGTATTTCAAAGGTTTTCTCATTAGCACTTTTTGTGTTCTGATATCTCTATGTCATATTATATGCTTCATGACTGAGTTGTGAGTTTTCAAATATAACCTCTCAGTTCTCATGCAATAGTCTCTACTAAAAGTTATCAAATTACAGTAATTGTAGTATTGAAAGACTGTTTTGGAGGTAATACATGATAAGGTGGTATAGGAATGGCTTGAAAATAGTCAGAGTAGTACATATGTAAAATGGGAGATGAGATAAGGTTGCCAGAAACTAATTTTAATTGTTCCTCCTATCTTTCTGAAGCCCAATTAATTAGACAGGGTACTGGGAGTAAGACTGGACTAACATGATCCAAGCATTTCAGGATTCAAACCTGGGTCACTTTCTCTGTAAAAGGCTACAGGTTTTACCCTCATTGTGTCCTTTTAGAACACTTTTATTCCCTTTTGGTCCCATGTTCTTCCTTTTTGTCAATTTTGTTACTTTGTTCTAATTTAACATTTAGCTTGTGGAGTTTGTTAAGGGACTATACGTTTGAAAGTCCTAAAAAAGTTTTAGAAAATGACGGCTAAAACTTGGAGGATGTCATAGATGTGTAAAAAGCCACAGTGCATTTGGAATTTTAATACAAGGTACAATATAAAAAAAAAAAAAAATTACAAACACTGCTTTATTTGAACTAATTCTCTGCATCTTGGTGTCCTGTGTGTAAATCAAATATATATTTTTTTAACTTGTGAAGCCTCTAGCTGCTCTGTGCCTGTGTCATCTCCAGGCAGCCCCTGAGAGAGTGTCAGTGCATGAGGTACAGTAGGAAGTCCTGGGCAGGCGAGTGGCCCGTGTGTGTGTCTGCTGTCTGACAGTGGGGCTGATCCGGCCTCTATGAGTGAGATTGATAGGCTCTGTGATCGGGGACGCCGCGCTCCCTCCATCGCCGGCGAGATGGATCACATCACAGTGCCGTCTCCTCTGCTTCCAGGATAAATGAACTGAGGTGGAATCTATCACTCCCTGAGAGGGAGGGGGGTGAGATGGAGGCAGGGACACAGAACCTCACACTTTATACTGATGCTACACTACTGTAAGGTCCAAAAAGGTAAACTCAAAGTAAGATTGTAAAGGAATAATCAAAGTAGAACAAGTATGAGAGCTGTGGTAGTCTCGTGCCAGGTCAGTCCCCTCCTGTGCCCCCAGCCCTTCCTCACAGGTTAGGTTTTAGGGTATGGACTTTTTTGTGTTCCTCTGTCAGCCAGCGATTTGTCACAGTGAGTGATCTGCTGCTCCGCTGAATCAATCAACCTCAAGCGGTGCTGTTTGCAGGTACTGCATATATGTCTGAACATGAAAACCAAAATTAGTGTTGTCATCAAGACCCCACTAAAACAGGTGTAGGACATTTTGGGACTGAGACAGAACCAGAGGAAATGCATTATTTATACTGTACATAATGGAAATCAACAATACAATCCTGAAAAACACAGACTTTTAAAAAATGTTCTAACAAAAAAAAAAAAAAATTGTGGCTGTGTATTCAGATACATAAATTATATCCAAAGGCCAAATAAAGACAAGAGGTTCAGAGGAGGTTCGACTTTAGGCAAATCAATAATCTAAAAGTATAAAGAACAGTAGACAGGTCTGAGGGTGGATATTTCCTCTCATGAGTGAATGCACATGTGGCTCTAGTTTCATTACAGGTGAGACACAGGTGATCTTTACCTGGGCATAGTGAGCTTTGAATGTTTCCTCTTTATTCATAAAAGTGTGTTTTTATTTGGCCTTTATATTATATCCAGCCGATCATAGACTTTCTTAAAATAATGTAAATGTACTGTAATATCTTGGCCATATCTAGGTCACAGTTCATTTGGTTTCCCTTAGATGTTTTTTTAGTTTCATTTAGTTTTAGTTTTGCTATTGTTGATATTGGGCTGAGTAATTAAATGGACATTGATTGATTTGGTCTGCAATGTAGGGGTTAATTCAAAAGTCAAACTAAACATATATTTGGTCTTTAAGTGAGCAAAAAAGGTTGTGTCTTGGTAGTATCAAATCAATGTGAATGCATAACTTTTGAAAAGTAGACCTATTCCTCTTCTTCTGTAAATAATCAGTATTTACAACAACAGAGGTCATTACTTGGCCTGGACTTTCTCCCACTTCCTCATTTGGCTCAGCATAAATTAGACTTAGTCATGGCTGATTGGGAATAGGCACCTTATTGCATTAGGCCATGGCTTATTAAGCAAATGCTCTTAAGCCAAGCCTTACTTAACTGGGTGACAGCTCCTCAATTAGGTCGTCTGTGAAATATGCTCCAGCTAATTGCTCCCAAACATGAGCTTTAGAATTGGATTAGAACTTCTTGCCTTTGACTTGTGCGGACATGTTTTTGTTGGAGCTGACAGGTGTCACCGAGCTCAGAGTGACTGTGTGCTTGAATGATTGCACAGGCATTTGTAGTTATTTAGACTGCTCTCCTTAATATGATTTGTGTATGCGTTGGCATAAGGAGGTGCATTTCTGAGTGCTGGGACATGTGCGCGCAGCTACCTGACGCGCTGCTGTTGCCAGATATAGCACTCTCGAGATCCCCTACTTCCCCTCTCTTTCAGGAATGACAGCTTCAAAAACCTTTCTCCGATGATTATAATTGACTGATTGGTGAGCTCTTAACTTCCTCTGCCTCCTTCAATAATCCCAACATGGCTCTCAAGTGGCTCCGAGCTGGCTTTATGAGTGCCTGCTTGCGTACTTTATGATTGCCTGATGTGAAAATGGCAATAGTGGTGCGAGGGGGTAATTTGTCGGAACCCAACAAAGAAATGTTGTAACAATTAATCACAGGGTGAACGCTGAAGAACGTGGTAATTATGTTCATTAAGTAGTGAGCGTGAGAGCAATTATCTGGCTTCGGCTTGGGTTGTCAGAGGGCTGTCAGGCCAAGATTTTGTAATAACTCACCACTTCTGAAGGATTATACAAATATGACCACACTGATCTAATGCTGGATGGAAACAGTGATCTCAATAAGGCACAATAATGTTATTCTGTGTTGTTTAAACTGAAACAGACGGCACTAGGGCAGCTTCAGGTGCTTTATACTGTATATCGTGAAGTGACAAACTTCATAAAGGCAGTGTTATAATAAACTGAGAAGAGTGAGTGAGTCATGTCTTGAAATGTTAGCCCTGCAATCAACTGATGATTGTACAGAAAAAATGCAATTTTCTTTGCCTGGAAAATCCAGACTAATATGTCTCTGTATTATTATACAGAGAAATATCAGTCTGGTCACCACGCCATCCGCAGTGGTTTACTCAAATCCCAACCGTACCGTGCATTTTGATTCGCTTATTTAAGTCACGTGTTCTTCGCGAGCACTGAGGAGCCGAGTTTGTTTCATTCAGCGGTAAATTCTGTTTTAAATTACCAAAAACATATCGAGTCATTAAAACCACAGCAGCTTGCAGCACTAGAAGCTTTTATTAAAAAAAAAAAATAATGTTTTCGCGTTGCTTACTTTCTTGTCGCTTTGTTAACGTCACGTCCGCCATTTTCTGATTGGCTAACTCCGCTGCCCGTTTGCTCCGCGCTAGAAATCGAATTGATTCTATGGCGACCAGACTCATCCTGCTGGTACAGCGGTGAGTCTGGAATTTCCAGGCAACAGTTTTCTGCCTTCAGAGAAAAAAAATGTCACACCAGCAAAATAGACTATCTGGAGTATCTAACATACATTCTGCGGTAGTGCATTAGAAATTGCTTTTAATTAAAAATAAGAGAGTGTAAACTTGAATAAGTTGAACATCAAATTAAGATCAACAGTTGTTGTCTATAGATACTCTCAGTTAGCCAGATTGCCACCTAAAAAGTTTAAAAGGTGGCATAGTTTAAGTTGAAGATGTTTTGTCCTTAATCTAAGAGAATTCATCAATTCAAATTGAATCAGTCTTTTACAATTTTGGTTGTATTTTTATGATTATCTGGCCTCCTTCCTGTTTGACATACCCAAGTATACAAGACTATTGCGGTAATACTGTTTATTTTCAAAGATTTATTTAGCACATTTTACACATTAAACTTCGCCAGTTCATATAGAACCCAGAGTACTGGGTTTTTCAACCTTTTCCAACACAAGGCAGTAAGTTTCACCAATACTTTAAGGGAAAACACCTGTCTTGACCTGTACAAAACTACCAGTGCTTGTCCGATGTATATCTATTTTCTGTCTCACTTACAGTAAAAGACACTTGCAAGCCCCAGTGAACCCTTAAACAAAGGCTAAAACTTAAATCCTCACTCACAAATCCCAGCCTTGTAGATACAAAACCTGGAAATACCATTGGGCTAATTAAACTGATTGGCTCTGTCTGTCCTGAAAGAAGGCCAGCCTGCCAATCAAACGTGGATGTTTCTGCTGTAACAAACTCGGGCAGCGGCTTTTCTCTCCACCTTGAAGCTGGGGGAAGAATCAACCTGACAGTGGAGCGTGTGATTGGACAGAACCGCACTGCCTGTAGTTGTCAGTCAATCAGCAGAGAGTTGAGTATTTCTGACCGCTGCTCTCCTCTCAGGCTGCCAGCCGTGAAAATAATAGATACTTAGGATAAAGACTGTGTATAATTATCAGAAGCAGCACAAGACACCTGATACCCCACTTTGTGAACACCAACCATGCGCTACAGTTCACTTCAGTACGTCATGCTTTTGTTACTGTTGTCATAACTTTGGGAATGGTGTCTAAGTGACCGTGCCATTTCACTTTCAGCAGCAGCAGGAGTGAAGTGCAGTAAACTTGTGATGAAAATTCACATGGCACATAGACATATAACCTTTTTGTCTGATATAAATTTTTTAATTTTTATGTAAAATCTGCATCTGATGGCACTATACTTTAAATGAGCATAATTTTAAAACTTGCATGGCTGAATTTGATGCAAGATGGAATATTCATACAACTGCTAAGATCACAGTTGTATTTAGGAGTCAGGAGGGTAGGAGGGTAACGATTTAGTGGTCAGACCAGGGCTCGTAATGTGGATGTTCAGGGGTAAATGCTCTGTCTACTTAAGCCACTTAAGTGCTTATATTTTACAATGGTAAACAGTCCACTAAAATACTGTAAATGGATCCAGGTAATGGTAATCCTGAACTGCCCCAAAAGATATTGTTCTTTTATTGACCTCTTATGGCTGGAGATATAATCTTTGTTGCAGGGATACCTATCGTACAATGGTAAAAATGTGGACCATTACCCTTTGAGTTACCTTGCTAACAGACTAACAAACTGCCAGTGAAAACATAATCTTTTTGGCGTTGACACAATTGTAGTGTACGGGACAAACAAAAAGTTGACAGAGCAGTTCTGCAATATGGCATCTTTACCATGGTGTTTTGCATAATGCATGCACAATGATAAGCACAAAATATATCTCCTTGTAAATAGAACATCTTACCTGTGCCTTCAAAAGGTGTACTAGTGTGGTATGCATTTTTATACAGGCAAGTATTTGAAGTAAATTATCTCAACAACTGATAACAGACATGACTGTTTTTCCAGCCACCCCCTGTTTGGGTTCTTATGCAATTTCATCAACGGCACGGCATCTGCATTTGAAAACACTTGACATTTTTAACAAACAATTCTCAAAGCACAATTTGTGAAGCACTTCTGACGTCACCATTTACGTAACTGCCGCTGCTATCACAGCCTGGCCTACTCATCCCACATCAACAAAATATGAGGACTTTGTGTTCTGAATGGCGCTGTTCCGAACAAGACTTTAGTGTACTCTGCTGACATACTCTATCTCCGGTTGAACAAACATCTCCAGGTATCTATGCTCTCGAGGAGGGCAAGGCAAGAGAAAGACAAATAGCGTGGGCTTTTTATCACCAAAGCCCTCCTGGAAACAGACAATAGCCACACAGGTCTTATTTTAGTCACTGCCAGAGTTCTCTTCTCAGGCTCCCTCTCTGCCATTTGATTTTGTTGTTTTTCCTTGGGCAGCATTCTCTCTCTTTTTTCCTCTTTCTTTCCTTCTCTCTCAAGCCTATTTGGAGCGTGTTTGTTTTCATGCTCCCAATCCCCTCCTCCCTTCTTTATATATATGTGTGTGTGTGTGTTACAAGCGCGGATGGATGCGAGGCGTGTATAACCTCAGGTAAGCTCACTGACTGACTAGCCGGTGTGTGTCTGTGGGAGGCTCATCTCTGCCTGCATCCCAGTAGCCCTAATCTGTGACAGACCATTTCATAATCACAGCCAAAGGGGGCTTCTCTGTCTCCGTGTCTCCTCCTCCTTCCTCTCTCTCCCCTTTCTTTCTACGTTTTTTTTTTCGTTTCCAAAGTGCAATAATTCACAGGCATGCACCCTCCCACAGGCGGATTAGCAGGCGGCGTGCTCATCCTACATAATCGCAACACAATGGAGCCCATACGTGTCGCCGCCGCAGCCACGCCACAGGGCACAATGCATCTGCACCGTCCCCCCTCACCCAATGACAAAATGGACCCCATCAAACACCCACCACCTGCAGTACAGCCAGCCCAGGGTCTTGGCTTTGTCAGTGGCCCATTTAGGACTGATTGGGTTCCATTAATGAGATCTTGGATCTGTGGATGTACACAAATTTTAAAAAATGCAGAGGTCCAAAAACCATACTTCTTGGTGGTTTGAATAAAAGGAACTGTAAAACATTGGCTCATCAATACATGCACAGACAGATTCATTCAGTTTCTAAGTGAGGTGAAGTTGGTCAGGAACACCTTTTTAACAGATTGACCCAAGCAGTTACTCAAAACGGATTCTATAATAGGGCGGTCTATGTGCAATGCTTTGTTTCTCCAATTTGTTATATTTACAAAACTGCATTGCTTCAGAGGCAGCTTATTCTGCATCCTTGTTTCGGCCCCTGTTTCTAATTGGTTAAATGTATATCCAGATACAAATGCCATCACGGACCATTGTTGTAAACAATAGAAAAAAAAAAGTCTAATATAGATGCTAAATTGACTTTTTATCTTTTAACTTGTTCTTCATGCCATGAAGTATGTGAAAATTCTTGTTCTTGAAACAGTCAAATTAATTTAAAACTTCAGTCTCATCTTTCTGTGAGCCATTGTTACAGTACATTCCACAAAACATTGTAAAAGCCAGAAACAAGCATATTATGATTCATATTCATTGTTGGAATAATAGCTGAGCCGATTAGCTGCATTGTTGCCATTGGAGAGGCAAAACATCATTAAGCTCCTCAATCTGTTTGAGTAATTAAACCATTTGGGAGCGTCGTCTCCCCTGTTTGCTGATTCAGAAAGCAAAAAATGGTTGTTGAGCACTGTAGCTATATGTAATGTTACATTTATGTATTAGCTTTAAAGGGCTTAAGTGTGAAGCTGTGCACAACTGCTCCGGTAACGGAATGTCAAATAGGATCCGTCGCTCCATAC
Organism: Bostrychus sinensis; assembly: GCA_020698575.1. Classification (NCBI taxonomy): domain Eukaryota; kingdom Metazoa; phylum Chordata; class Actinopteri; order Gobiiformes; family Eleotridae; genus Bostrychus; species Bostrychus sinensis. The sequence continues at coordinate 28,446,205 of CM036247.1, read as the reverse complement.
CAATGCATTTCATATAATACTATAATGAAAGGCGAGGATTTATACAGCATTAGTATCAAGCTCCATCAGATTTAGAGCCATAAATCCATTCTGTATCCTCCAAGTTTTTCTCTACCGTTTTCTCAGCGCTTAATTTAATTTTCTCTCAAAGTGCCGGGCGACCGCTGTTCTTTGGTGTCAGGTGAATGAAATAATTTGCACATACTTTGTGCCTAAACTGTGAAAATCCAGCAGGCAATTGCATGCTTTGCTGTATAACACAAACACGCCAAATCTCCTGTTCCCTGTTGGAGCGTTTGAAAAGCCTCTATTAGACTGACTTTGAAAGCATGCGGCTATACTTGTGGCTCTCGTTTGATTTATCCAGCTTTACCTGAACCACTTTTGCTTTGTTACTTCTCTAAACCAGTGTGATTCTGAATCACACTGATGGAAACAGATGAGAGATATTTAATAGGGCTTCTGGTATATAGTATCAAAATTTCCTGAGGGCCTGGCCTGTATGTAAAACACAGACACATACCGACTGCGATGGCTTTCTATTCTGCTTTTATCCCTGTCTATTTTGCCAGCTCAGCACAAGCCCACGCTGCAGTAATCCCTCACAAGTCAGGACAAAATGAGTGACACAGAGGTGGGTCGCAGCTGGAACATGCCGGCCTGTACATGCGATATCTCCTCGATTCTGCCCCTACCTGGGAGCACAGACAAGTCCAGAATGAATTAGAGCATCTCCAAGTCTTAAGGCCTGGCGAGTTTGAGCCGGCACCGTGGGGGTCTGCTCACACATGCAGCTTTAAACACACAGGACTTCATTAAAAGCATCACCACAAGATGATGCTCCCTACATATTATCCACATGCATCTTTGCCCACCTTCTGTGGTGCACTTTCAAAGATGCTTATTAATCTGAGCAAGTACAGTGGTATACCAAGTAATGCGTGTGAGCTCCATATCAGTGAGTAAGTGCAACATTCTTTCGGTATTTGCTTGAAAAAGTTGAGTTCTACATTAGCACTTGTTTTATCTCGTCTGCATTATCATTACTGAAAGTTCTGTTTACATTAGTACAATAAATGCCGGACATTGTAAAATAAACAATAAAAGGCAGATGCCCATAAGACAAATAAGCTAACATACCAAGGAGATATTTAATAATGCAGGCTGGAGGGGCTAAACAGTTGTAATGTTATGCTGTTGTTGTCTCACTTTTACTTGTACACTCTCTGCCTCCTTCATTCTCCTCCCTCCCTCTCTCCACGTCAGTCCGCTGATTTATGGCTCTGTTTAAGCGAAGGCCACACGTCTCTCCCGACGCTGCTATTTGTTTCAACCCTGCTTCATTTTTCCACTTTACCCCTCTGAAGGCAACCAGGAACCAACAAAAATTAACCCTTGACTCATATGCACACAGCAAACAGTGTTTTGTCCCTCTTCGTGGCCCGTTCCTACTTGCAGGAACTTGACAGGCTGCATGGCGACTCCAGCGCTGTTCTGACAAAGTGCCTAGCAGTCCAGGCCCTCTGCTGTTGTTGTTAGGAGCAGGTTGGAGATGTAGAAAAATGACATGCCACATGAATGCCATTAATAATGCTCACAGGCAAGGTTTTCTTGACGTGGGGAAAAATGGCCAACGTCACAAGGCCCTTTTATCAGCCTAATTTCATAAGAGGATTCTATGTCTGAGCAGAGAAAAGTGGCTATTTTTCCTCTTCTTTTATCTTGTAAACAGCCATTACTTGGAGAGGTATACAGGCCGGCTCTTGGCAGTAAGTGGATATGAATTTCAAGACCAAACCATCCTTTTATATCAGCCCCTCTCACAAACACTTTGACATAATCGTGACATCGGACAGGCATACTTTTTCACTATACTTGGGTCTCAACTGCGCCATAATTCATAGCTTTTGGTTGATGAAATTTTTTCTTCCTGTTGGTGGTACTGAAAATTAGTTCTTATAGATTTTTCTTGCAAACTAAAGCTATTGTTTGGCTAAATCAAAGAGGCAGCTGGAGTCTAAACTGACATATTGTGAATGTGATTGTGTTGCCATTGATTTGAAAAGGGATATATCTGACTTGTATTGTTCCTGCTCCCATGTGGTATAATACTATGTATATTTGCACTTTTTTCCCTTTTCCCTGTCTGTGCCTTTGTGGCATGCTGGCATGGAAGAGGCTCTTGTTTACCTTGGTAAGCTGCCCATTGTCTCTGGTGGGAATTCCCTTTGGGATGGAGCACCATGGGAACAAGGCTCAGTGTGACACAGGAAGCTAACCACAGAGCTGCTAATACTGTGTTGGCAAAGTTTCCGTGAATCCCCTGGGATGGGGTGCCAGGGGTAACGCAGTCATCCCTCGAGACTGGCAGAGATCGGGAGATAGAGATAACAAAAGGGACAAAGGGAGAGTCGGTCAACAAAAGGGGAAAAAAGCGGGTAGACAATAGAGACAAGTGGAAGAAAAACTCTGGCTCAAGAATTCTTAAAAATCTTTTTGAAACGCGTATATAAAGAACTATAAAGATATCCTGAATCAGATAAGTCAAGTATCAAAAATGCAGAAAAATGGTAGCTTGGTATGACTGGAAGAAATTGTAATTGCTGGACATTCCGTTCATTTCCCAAGTGGCCAAAGATGCTTGAAATTAAGACATTTTGAAGAAAAAAAGCACATAGAAAAAAGAATGATAACATGATGTACTCAATATTGAGTACTACAAAAAGCCACTTTTTCACAGAAATTAGACCTTCCGGACCACTCATAACTGTTAATTGGCATTGGTATGTGTACTACTATAATTTTAATTTAATAATAAATTATTAGTCTTATATAGTGCTTTTCAAGACATTCAACTTTGCTTTACAATTTGGTGCTTTATCACACTCGGTGGTGGTGAGCTACTTCTGTAGTCATAGCTGCCCTGGGGCAGACTGACAGAAATGTGGCTGCCAATCTGCACCTTTATGGCCCCTCCATAAAGGGTTTGGGTTAGTGGGTGAGTGTCTCTACTGACTGAGCTACTGCCACCCCATAATATAATATTCCAAAATTTTAACCATATCAACAATTTATTTTGTAATTGTTAATGAGAAACCACCAGCTTAGTAGAACAAAAAACAAAGCCTGTTGTGGTATGACATAACCGTGTTCTCTGTTCATTCATCAGTAGTGCTTCTCGGCCTGGCGATGCTCGGGGCTGCAGTGGAATGTGTGCCCCATCTCAGGTGTGCTGCTAGTGGACGCGGGGCACTGCCAGGATGGGTTAGTCTCCCTGTACAATTCAACCTGACAGAAGAGAGGTTTACAGGGCCCAACAGGCACATTCTGTGTTCAGGCCTTTATTTTGAACCTGGAGCACACAGGACTCGAAGACTTAAAAAGCTTTGAGTCACATCTCAAGTCAGAGCCAATGAGCTGCTGGTCAATCAGTGCCACTCCACATTGCACCACTGTTTACTCCTGACACAAAAAGAAAGCTGAGTGGACTATATCGTGGATAAAGATCTCATTCTTCTAGTAATGTTAGAAGAAGTAAAGCTCAAAGCCCTAGCCCTAGCACAGGCCTTTCTACATATGGTTGTTGGCGGATTGGCTTGTGAAATAAAAAAAATATATATATTTTGCCACCACTGACAAGAGTATTATCAAACTGAGGTGTAGAGCTTACCATAATTGTCTAGCAATAAATTAAACAGTTGCATTGTTAAAAATCAAGTACACACCTTGTCAGTAGTTGTCTGCATTCAAATTTGCTTTCTTTTTCTCTTTTCTTGGTTTTTGGGCTGTTTCTCTATGTAAGCAGACATAGCCAGTGCTGAAATAGCCTCTGAATAAACATATAATAAAACCTAAATGATAGATGACAGATGACACTATTAAAATATATTGCATAAGGGTGCTCCGATCGATCGGCCGCCGATCATGATCGGCCGATCATGGCTAAAAATAGAGTGATCGGTGATCGGTAAAATGGGCCAATCAGAAGGGCCGATCAAATTACAATAAATACGCGAGGCTCTCACATTTACTGTCCTGCAACTCTGGTTTGATTAAACAGCAGTCGCGTTATTTTAGCAGTGTTTTTAAGTTAAGCCCTGGTTATAAGTAACACAAACCTGCCCTGGAGGCACTGCTTTGTGTCCCCGCTGTGTCCCCGCCTGCTTTAGGAGCGCACGGGACAGAACCGAGGCGCAGCAGTGCGTGTATTTGCAAACACCAACGTAAATAGAGCTACAGCTAACCCGCTAACAGTTACGTTAAAAGGATTAAGAAAATTCAGAGTCTGCCTGTGTCTTGTTGCGCATAGAAAACTGTGCATTTTGTGGCTTAAACTGCACCAAATGGCTGCTAATGGAAAGAGAAAGTAAAAAGGCAGCCCATGTGTCCGTGTGTCTGAGAGGAGCACCTTTCATCGTTGTCTTCTTTGCTCTCTTTGCACGTTTTCTTCATTCAGACGTTGTCAAAACTAGTTTAGTTTAGTTTAGTCCACTGTGTTTCAACCTGGTTTGGCTGCGCGTTATGCGGACACAGGCGCTGCACCCGCGGACTTGCATTAAAGGAACCAATTAAGAACAGCAGATTTTTACATCAGCGGAGCATTCAAACAAAGCCACAGACACTGGGCACACATTAAAGACCAATAATGCAGCAAAACCTCTTCTAAAACAAAAATAAGTAGAATTTTGTTGTTCTTTTATATTTACAAAGGCTACAGTATTTTTCAAATGGAACTAATAATAGCCTGCATACAATACATTACTACATTGAAGACCACGTGATCGGTATCGGCCATGATCGGTATCGGTCGATCACAGCAGAGGCTGATCGGTGATCGGTGATCGGCCTCAAAAACCCTGATCGGAGCACCCTTAATATTGCATATTTGTAAAGGTGAAGCGTTATCTCAAAAACTGTGAAAAATTTGTACTTCTAGAACTTGTGTGGCCAAGGTGTATTGCACTTCTGTTATGTAATGTCTTATGTTATGGCCTATATTCAACATTCAAATGTAAATGCAAATTGGGGCACTGTGACTGTTGTGACTTTTCCATCCAGCCTAATGAGAATCCGCCCTTGTTGTTGAAGATGCAGCCTTAATAGTTTGGTGTCATTCGGGGAGCATTCCTCTACTTTGCAAAAGGCTGAAATGCCATTGGTTAAGATAATGGAGGTGAGTGATGTAAAGTTCAGTGGAAAAAGAGCCTAATGCCTTCTTAAGGTGAGCCATTTCAGTGCGCAGCCACATTTGTATACGTCTGCGTATTTACCCGCAAAGGGAGGGAGGTGACCTTTCCATGTGGAGATGGTGTCTGCATGGAAACGCTACTCGCTGCATCCTAATGGCCACCCAGGGCCACCTCGCCTCCGCGGCCATCCTGATATTTGCCTAAACGCGCAGCTAAAAAGGCTTTTTTTTTTCATAAAATCTCCTAGAAATTTTTATGGAGAATTGGTGGTCAGCACAAATTGGGAGCAAAACAGGAAGAACATACTTTAACATGATAACAGTATGTATTCAGTAATGTATGAACTTCAGAGTCAGAAGATAACATGTACATTGAGATGACATGGCTAATATAAAGTAGATTTCTATCTATTCTCGGGAAGACATACTTTCAATTACAGTTTGAGCACACGATTAAAAATGTTTTTCATTTCAATTGTCAGAGTCTCCACAAAATTTGTAACCAGCATTTTATGAGTCACAGTTAAGTTGATAATAATATGTAGTTATAACGTTTTTTGCAGGCTATATGCTTGGTTTAACTTAAAATTTCTATAAATACACTGCCTTTGCCTGGTTTTACCATTTTTCTCTTTTGTTTATGTGCAGTATGTCATTAACAGTTTATGGTGTTAGGAAAAATAAAGTTATAATTTTGAAGTTATAAACTTTATGCAGCTGAAGATGTGAATTTGACTTTCACTAACAAGCAGAGGTGGTAGATAGGCCCATATTTGTTTACAAACTCTCACCTGGAAATGCTGCATATTATGTCTTTAAATAAATAAGAAAATAATCTTAAAACTTGAATGTTATGATCAGCCAGCTGTAACACATTTAATACAATATTTTAATGCTGAATAAGCAACATTTTTACCTTTTGTTTTAGAAAATAAAAGACATTGAACAAAGACTGACAGTCTCATTATCTATGCTAGTGTGAGTGAGGGTTAAGGCAGAGGTGCACCAGTCAACATGGCTTCCTGCCTCCTGCTGCTCTGCGCATCATTAGGAAAATGAACGATTGGAGGGCTGTGTGTGTGAGAGATTCTGTGCCATGGGCTGTGGGCAGCCTGATTACTTCGCTCAGTCTCCTCCTTACCTGCCGGCCCCCCGACTTACCTTCAGCATACTAACTCCCTTGTACTGAGTTTCCTTCCTCCACAGTCACTCAACACACACAGGGAGGAATTACAAATGCACCAATTTGTCTCGATTAATCTCTGAAAAACTTCAAATGGATTTCATCTTGACAGCTGGGTCTAGGCCGGTTAATCTAATCCTAAAGGCATTATATACTATTACTTTCAACAAACTCTTTTTGTCCTCTGTGTACTGTATTGTTCCATATACTGCAAATTTTAAATGTACATTAATATTTCATTCAAAAACAGAAAAGTAAACATGGGTTCATTATTGATACTAGAGCCTCAAATTACCTTATATCAAATGTGCTAATGTTGAGGAATATGAGATGTTACAGTGAGAATAGATACTGTATAAGAACACATTCATTGGGGTGTGCTAGGTTGATTTACTTTATTGCTCAAGTTGACTTACTGTTTTGTAACATAAAACATTTTAATGTTAAAAATTTAGTACCTTAGTTATGTATTTGCATTCTTTTGTGAAACCAAATTCTTATGTTCTGTCTTCCCATGCCTGCAGTTCAACTTACGGAAGGAGTTGCAAGAGGTAGCACTGCTGACATGGGGGACTGTGAGATGGTCCTACTAGAGGGAGAAGACGGAACTAGATAATGTAAGGAAAGTCCAAAATGGGCCAGCTTAGCGTTAAAGAAAAACAGTGACATTACATAAACAAATACTTAAATGTTTGGGACTAATGTCATGAAAATAATTTCGTCCTTGTTTTTTTCTTATTTTTGAAAACTTGCTTTTGTTTTAAAAATTAGATAGAAATTTTGTCTTTTGCATTCACTCCATCCCACTTGCCAAATATATTGACATTCATTCATTTTCAATACAGTTCTTAACCCCTGGCATTACCTACAGTTAGAACGTTTTCTAACGTTTGTACATCTTTGAATAAAACATAATAATAATAATAATAATACATTATATTTATAAAAGCGCTTTTCATGACACTCAAAGACGCTGGTCAAAACATTATATAAATATAATGTTTTACTAACTATGCACTTGTGTGTATATATATATACCCCTTTCTATGCTTGTAAGTAGTTACAATAGTACTTTATAGATTGCAAATGTACATAATGAAGGAATATGTAAATGAGTAGTACACTCACATTACAAAACTACAGAATATCTCTAATTTGAATCAGTGAATTACGTTATTGTCTCCTCTGTCTTTGATTAGCGTAATGTTCCTTAAAAGAGTACAAAGAAGTGGAGTTGTCGTCTTTTCATAAATTCCTATCATTCTTTATTTTGCAACACAAACAAATTCACACTTTGCTGTTCACACATTAATTATGCAGTTAGAGAAAAAGCTGCAATGGTGGAAAGGAAGGAAGGTGAAAATGAGGAATTCAGTTTTCTTGTACTCCCTTGTTGAATATTCATATAAGATCAATTTTTTATGCTTTCGGGCGTTGTGTGTTCCAGCGCGGCGCAATCACTTCCTATTTGTGAAGCTGTGAGCTACCAGGAACCAGTAAATCAGTTTTGGTGAGAGCAGAAAGGTGTCTGTGCTCCAAGGTAAGACATATGTGAGGTGTCTGTCTTGATCAGCAGCCCAACTCTTCCAAACTACAGCAGAAATTTCATTTGATAAAATTGGTGAATGTGTCACTCCTGTCTGCTGATGCACCCTGACAGTGGCGCCTTTGTTAGTCTTTCTGGTTAGCTGTCATCATTTAACTCGGGGCTCAGTACAGTTTGTTTCACCTCTCCAAGATGTTCGAAAGCACTTAAAGATAATTATTGCAAAATGATGCTCTAATGAGGGGAACGACTGTCTTCGAGTACTTGCGTGAAAAGTGGGGAAGGCTTGGTGTGACGCCACTTTTTCGGCTTCATTCTGTTTGCCCGTTTGACAGTGTCAGACTTTCTATAGATGTTGCTTCAATTTGATGCATGCCATAATAATTGGCTAAGCGCGGAGGGGTTGCAAATTGCAGGGAATTTATTAAAAGGCACCTTAAAGGGGTTAGAAATGTCTGTTGCAAAGTCAAATTACCATTTCGCCTCTTTGAATCTTTCTGTTTTTTGTCAACCTCTCTTAAACTTTCTGCGCTCTTGGAAGAGGTCAGATGCAGCCCTTCATTTGTGGAGGAGGATTTTCGTCTCTTGTGGAAAATTGCAAGGCATTTAGAGCTATCGGAGAGGGTCAGGGACCTTTCCTTTAATTTCCCTTTATCTTCTCTACCAAGCTGCACGACCTCAAGCACATCGTAGTGCTCATGTCTGTGTGCATGCGCCATTTTGTGTACCTGTTTTCCCTCTCAATCAAACACACAATCCTTCTGGGATAACTTGGCATCTGGATTCAAGTTAGTTAGATCATCTTTCTAGGCTCACTAACAGCATATGTGAACAGCATATGTTTTGGTGGATTTTACATCATAATTCTAAAGGATTATTTAGTGCTTAAAAATAAAAACATGATTAGCTGGCCGAGGAAATTTGTTTGCATGTGCCTGTGGAATTTGCATCAAAATAATAAACAGCAAAAAATGTGTCTTTTTTATGTGACTGCCACAATGACCATAAGCAATGAGGCTCTGGCTTCTCCTATGGCTACATTATAGCTTTAATTCATAGATTTTAATATGTGCACAAACTGAGCGCTAACCTGTATGCTTCTGACCATTTCTGGCCATAGATGTCTTCTTTGTTTGTGTTAGAGCCTACGATATAATACATGGTATGATTTTCATTTGTTAGGATTTGTGCCTTTTTGCTTGTACAGTAGTTGATAGACTGGATTTGAGTTTCCGTTTGGTTGTTTTGCTTCATGTCACACCCTCCTTCTCTGTACCTTTATTTTCTACCCGTTTCAACGGCCAGGTCAAGTATTCTCGCTTGGAAGTTATTTCTTGTGAATTTAATTTTAGTCACATTCAAGTAAACATCAGTCTGAACATTTCACAAAACTGTCTTCCAATTGAGTGACATGCAGAAACAACAGTGATGAAGAGAAGGTTCTTTACATAAACCCTTTGTGAAGATGTTCCACAAAGGTTTCTCCAGTAATCTGTAACAGACACTCGCAGGCACGGGACTGGAACTAATGAAGACAACTATTCAATTACCAGCTCAATTAATGCAAGTGCCTGGAAGCGTGGATCACACATGAGCCCAAGCAGCTACAGCCATACAACATACAGCAGACCAACAACGGCAGGCAAATAATACTTTTTGACATTGAATTTCTCAGTCTATCCCTTGGCTTAGCTGTCCTGGCTGTCTCCACTTTACAAAGAGCTTTAAGGGCTCATGAGAGGGACCTCAGATCTATGGCTTCGTCTATTCTGTCTCGTCATAAGAAGGTAGATGGTGAGATATGGGCCCTAGACTTCTACTTGGGCATTACTGCTGGTTCACTTCTCTCCTGTGGTTCATCTAAATTTGACCAAGCACAACAGAAAGTCCAATTTAGCTTGATTTTCCTTATTCCAGCTTTGATTCTTGCTTTGCTCCTATTGATTGCACACAACTTGTTATGTTATGTTTCTCTGCTTTCTTGTTTTTGGTTAAATCCATGTTGTTTACAGTGTGCGATGACCCGCAGGGCGTCAAGATTATTCTTAACCCTCTTCTTTGCTCCGCTTTTGTGGTGTATCGATAGGTAGCCATGTTTGCTTATAATTAAGTCCCGAACACAGCACAGATGGGACTGCACTCCAGACCTCTTGGCCCAATTAAAGCAAGCTTTCCTACTTCACTTACCTGCTTTGTACAAATATAGAAGCATTCATTTGATAAAGAGGGTTGCAGCAACTGAAGCGCCAGTTGAAACGTGATACCAGTCCCCATGATGCAAAGCAATTCTGAATTACCACAGCGCATTACATGGTAACATAAAGCACCTTTCCCCCAAAGGGAAATGTTCCACACTGATTAAAGATTAAAGATGGAAAAACATAGAAGCTTCATAAAAAGAGAAAAAAGTCTAATTATTTCCCTAGAAATAAAATAAAAAGATAAGGGCCACTGGGGAGTTGGCTCTAATTATTTCATTTATCTGTAAAAGGCCTCATGAGGATGTGCCTTTCTTCTCTTTTTTTCACACACCTTTAGCAGCCGTCGTCTTATTGCATGATATTACATCTCTTTCTGTGCTTAATCTTCACAGCACAAGAGATATTGAGGACAATAATTGGCTTGGTTCAGCGGATTACTAGACATTGATGGTAATTACTAAAGGTGACTCTGAGTAATTTAAACTAGTGCATGGTCCTTGGTGGCTCATTAGTCCGCAGCAAAGCTCTGAAGACCTTTGCTAAAGCCACTGGTTAGAAAATGGGTCGACCCTGCTCTTAATCACACATTGTAAAACACTGTGGTCTCAACTCACCATTTATTATATATTCAATTCTAGAGTATAATATAACTATGGAAGTTGAAAATCTCCTTTTAATTGTGTATTGTGTGACTTTTTTATCAGCTATTGCATACTGATGAAAAGACCGCTGGATGTGATATAGACTTAACTGAACATTTCTACTGGGAGGCTTGCTATTTGAGTTCCATGTCTGCTTACATTTGAAACAGTGCACAATAGAAAAACTGAAAAATAAAAAGAGAACGGTGGGAACAAGCTAATTATAATGAGTCATGATCAAGAAGAGTGCACCCAGTTCTACACATGACCAAGACAGAAGTGTGACTATGGTTGTGTTCACACTTGACGTGTTTGGTTCGCTTCAGTCGAACACTGGTGGACTTCCTGGGAAAATCTGGTTTGTTTGAGCAGGTGTGAATGTGCACTCAGACTCAGGTGCACACCATACACTGTCAACTCTGGTCCTCCTGAAATCAGAGGTCTTGGTGTGGTGTGCTTTGAGCCCTGGTGCGCTCCTGGTTCTCGTCCTGGTGAAGTGCGAATGCAACGTGGACTAAACTACAGACTAATGCCAGGGAGTGGACTACAGCACTGTTTACCAAGAACATAAAAACATACGCGTGTGTAATGGGTCTATAGGAAAAAAACAAAAAACAAATATACTGTAAATTAAATGTATTTGGTTGTTGGTTGTTAACATTAGCAAACAAATGTAAAAACAGTGCTAAAAAAAACAACACAGATTTCATATTACCGCAGAGAGTCCACAGCTGTATTCAGGTGATATCGCTGCTCTAAACTGTAATACTTCATTAAATATGAATTAAAGTGCACCATATGATATTATTGGGATATATGAAGCTGAAGAGTTTTTTGGACTTTTGACCAATAGATGAGCAGGGTTTCTTCTTCTCAAGTTTCTCTGAGTAAATACTGATGCACTGCCCCCTACAGGTGAAGGGTGTTACTGCTCACTCAGTCAGTTCAGTTCGTCTGACAGAGCTCAGTGTGAACTTGAACCAGACTTTCGCCCCGAAGTGCTATGAGTCCTTAGGACCAGAATACCAATTCAATTCAGTTCAGGTTTATTTGTATAGCCCAGTATCACAACAAAAGTCGCCACAAAGGGCTTCACAAACAGTTGATCAAACATAAACACACAATCAGACTTAACACACAATCAGCACAAACAATAACTACACTAAACTAAACAGACCCAGGACACTCCTGTTCTTAGACCCTCCTTCTCTGTAAGGAAAAACTCCTAAAAAAACCCAGCTACGGGAAAAAAGAAGAAACCTTTTGGAGCCCATATTGAAGGAGAGATCCTCTCCCAGGACAGACAGGCAATGCGTCTAGGACTGCTAGTCCCCTAGTTCATCTATAGGATCATAGATCAGCTCTGCAAGGATTCATCCAGACGAGAGTGGGTGAGATAGGTTGAGGAAGTCCATAGAATGCAGCAGGTGGCCTCATCCAGACAGGTGAGTGGGGCGAGATAGGTCCGGGAAATCCAGGCTGCAGCAGGGGCCTCATCCAGGCAGGTGAGTGGGGTGAGGGAGATCCGGGAAATCCTTAGAGGTGAGGTTGAGGGCACACAGGTCAGGACAGGAGCACAGATGGGGTCAGCTAAGATCCAATCGTCACTGGGACATCTGCCAGCAGCCAGGCATCTGAAACAGTCCCCACTACCCCAGAGGGGAGCGGGAGAGAGGGACAACTTGTGAATAGCAATGAACTGATTGGAGATATAGAGTATTTGATTATATTAATTACAGTGATAGAAGAGGAGCAGCAGATGAACCCAGAGGACAGAGGCTCAGTGCACCATACTTCCCCCAGCTTCTAGCTCCTAGAGCAGCCTAGCTTCAACTGTGGAATTAACCCTGTTCCTAGCTGCCCTGACCATAAGCTACCGAACCAACCGAAGCATACCAAACAACAAAACTACAAAACTCAAAATTCAAACAATCCAATTCAACAGTCCTTTCTCACCAGACAGTGTAAAGGTTATATCCATTCTCTTATATAAAGAGATCTCTTAGATTAACGGAGGGTGAGTCATGTCTTAGATGTAGGTCTGGTAGGAGAAAGACAAACATACAAGTAGCGTGCTTTACTTGTGATGACTTTGGCATAGTAGCTATGTGCTTTTTAATATTAAATTAAATGTGTCTCTTTGTTTTGCATCTTTCACTGTTTTTTGTAGTTTGTGTGCTATATTTGACAATTACACAATGAAAGGTTGCTCATATTGTATCACTTGCTTAACCTAAATGGAACACATGAGTGACTGAGGTGACATATTGGTATTATGTCATATGGTCTTACTTTGTACATAAGGGTATTTTCCCCTCATTTTCCTGCTTCTTTTATTGTTGTGACACACTTTTCATCTGTCCTTTGTTGCTTGTAAAACTTAACAATTATCCCTGTACATAAAGGTTGCACAAGTGCTTTATCTCCTTGATGGTGATAAAATCCAACAGTGCTGTTTCCACCTCATAAACACTTTTATTACACTCTTGGCTCTGTGTCATTTAGATTTTCTTAATCTTAAACATTCCCACCTTGCAGACACAATGATGACATTTAGCTCCCAAAATACACTGCTTTTTTCTCATTATTATAGATGCTTAAGTAATGTTTTCCTATGTAACCTTTGGGTGTATGCCACCAGTTCTCCACATATATCGCAAATTTATCAGTATTGTAATATTAGCCATTGCAATAATCATATTACAAAGAATTTCTTGTATCTCAGTATTGTTATAACCCTCCATCTGACAGACATTAACTTTCGGAATGTTAAAGCTTAAATCTAACTGGTGTAGGACTGTTCCAAAAATTTAATTTGAAGTTTATTCGCGATTAAGTAAAGGGTCAGTCTCGATGATAAGCCAAGAGCCCCTTTATTTGATATGGAGAGGTCTAACTTTAGGCAGTCCAGTGGCATGTTTACAGTTACTGCCCACCTTTTGCAGCCTGAACCAGAGAGAACAAGAGTGGAGTTTAGAAGAGTAATCACCTAAAATGTACTACGCATTTAAATATAAAAAAGCATTAAAAAATAAGCAACATCAGCTGTGTCTGCAGCTTCAGCACCAGAGGAGCTAAGCTAACGTTAGCATTTGCTGTGCTGTACAAAAACAGCAGTTTATACACTAGTGTTTCACTGCATTTAATCCAAAAGACAAACGGGCAAAACTGTTAATTTTTATTTCAACCATCCTAACGCTGCGGAAACACTGTCAGTGCTCAGAAAATGGTGAGTGCACACCATGGTTTGCAGTAAAGCCAAAGGAGTGCACTGCTCCAGTGGGTCATGTAACACCTGTCAATGTTTGTCACTTGAAAAAGCTTTGTGAGCAGCATTGAGTTTAAAATAAGTAATTTTACTGTCAGTAGCCTGACAAATTGAGAACTAGGTCCAGGAAGTGTGTGGAGCGACAGGACAGTCCTATAGAGACAGACACAAGTTTTTCCTGCTCTCATCATCAGAGCTGCAGTTCTGACACTGCTGCTCTCACAGAGCAAAGAACTAGACGTTTTCAGTTGTTTTAAAAACTTACAACATATACAGCAGCATATTACTGCCAACTAAGTGTGAATTAATTTCAGCTGTAACACTGTTTTAACAAGAAAACTATCATGTTTGTACAAGATACTATCATGTTTTTACATGATACTATTACGTTTTAACAAGCTAAGTATAACGTCATAACAAGATCTGAAATTATCACGTTTTTACGTGATACTAATTTATCATGAAATTACAAAATATTGAATTATCATTTTATCATGATACAGAATTATCACATTTTTACAAGATATGCAAAATGATATAAAAGATATGAAATTATCAAATTTTTACATGATAAATAATTTTCTTGTTTGTTGTTGTCAAGAGCTTTTAACATTTTTACACGATTTAAAGAAGCACTAAGTATGGCGACGCTGGGGGAAGATCTGATCAAGTTTTACTTCAACCTTGGACTGAGACATGGCGAGATATTAATGTGACTGAACACTGATCTTGTTTAAACAAGAAAATTATTTATCATGTAAAAATGTGATAATTTCATATCTTAGTTATAACGTGATACTTATCTTGTATAAATGTGATATATATATAGTCACAAACATAATAGTATCTTGTAAAACCTGATAATTGTGTATCATGATAAAGCGTGATGATTTAGTATTTTGTAATTTCATGATAAATTAGTATCATCATCATTAGTATCATTAGTATCGTAAAAGCTTTATAATTTTGTTTCTTGTTATAACCTGATACTTATCTTGGTAAAACGTGATAGTTTTCTTGTTAAAACATGATACAGCTGAAATTAATTCACACTCAGTTGGCAGTAATACACTGCTGTCATATCAATGTAATATCTTTTATTTGTTTAAATTATTAGAGTTACTGTGTAAAAACTACTTGCAATGAATTATTCTACATTATACCCCCCCCCCTCACACACACACACACACACACTTTCTATTCCAATAATAAACAAGATGAATCATATTAAAGCCATGTTTATTTGTTTTTTATTATAAACATAAAACTGAAAAAAGAAACTGAAATCGACCAACATGGGAAAAAAAATTATGATAACATTTTTTGCCATATCACCCAGCCCTAAACTGGTGTGTCCAAAAATACTGGATTCATCTTTGGTTTAGTCTTGGTTTAGCCCTAATTTAATTGCATAATTGTTGACCTCCTGGTTTGGTCCTTATTTAGCCCTCATTTACTCCTGGTGGAGTCCTTTGATTTGTGCCTTTGTTCAGCAACATTTAGTTATCACTTGCCATGTTACTCATGTTGTATTATCACAATATTCT
Organism: Bostrychus sinensis; assembly: GCA_020698575.1. Lineage (NCBI taxonomy): Eukaryota > Metazoa > Chordata > Actinopteri > Gobiiformes > Eleotridae > Bostrychus > Bostrychus sinensis. The sequence continues at coordinate 28,430,631 of CM036247.1, read as the reverse complement.
GAATAGTTATTGCATATTGTTTTTTTTTTTTATTATTGTGCAGTTCTAAGTCAGACTCAGAATGTGTTTTTGTGAGGAAGTGATGCAACCGGCCAGGAGAGTGGTGCTGCACAGCTTGGGGCATGTGTCTCTACACTAGGAGCACCCAAAACAAGGTCTCCCTAGTGAGGTGACAGAGGCAGCTAGGCCTGTAAACAACGCTGACAGTAATCATATGTGTTTGCCGTGTTATGCTTCATCACCTGTCCAGTACCAAGGCTTGTTAAAGGACAAATGACTCTTAATAAAGCATATTCTCTCACCTCCACTCTCTGTCTCTCTGTCTCTCTGTCTCTCTGCCCCTGGTGTCAGTGTTCCCCTGCACCCCCTTCCACCAGCACCACTTGGGGAGGCCAGGTTGCCAGGCCGTGGGGCGGTGGGATTGGCCGGTTCCACACTGAGATTGATTACCCCTCTAATCTTAGGACTGCCAGTGTGTCTCCAGGGCGAAAACTCCAGCCTGAATCCCCCTGTACTCCCACCCTAGCACCCCTCGACCCCCCCCGTGCTCCATCCCCTTCATCCCTCTGTCCCTGTGCTGCCAGAGGCACTGAGGGACGACACTAAGTCACAGCTCCAGACAGGGCCACTTGCTCGCACTGCCTGCCTTGTTCCCCATATGTCATGGCAAATGGGGCTCCCGCGGACTCTGCCGTGGACTCACACTGGTAAAAAAAATGACAAGGAGATGTGGACTGGGGATGAGGGTTGGAGGATGCAAGACTTGAGCAATAGACCAGAGCTGCGAAGCAGTTCAGGTTGAAGATCTGTTAAAAAAACAACAACTTTGTGTTATCTTGGAAGAAGCGAGAAAAGCATAAATGTAGATCTACAGTATACGTGTCCTTTTAGTGTAGGCTGTGTGTGCATTTATGTGCTGCAAATTAAGCAGACTTCATATTTTCAATTAACAACCTGTCACCAAAAATAGCTAATTATGTATGAACAAGATGGTTTTTGGCCAATGGCAACCATCCAACTGTGTGTGTTTAATGTCAGTGTCTTGGTGGAGAACATTAGCCAGAGGTTCAATAGTAGCCATTTTGTAAACAATGCTGCTCTCGTGTGTCATTTAAACAGACTGCACTACATTTTAATAGACAAATTAGACTATATATTTTTAATGTCAGTGACTGGATAGAAAACTTTAGTGAGTACCTCGAGAGTAAGCCATTGTACATGTAGGCGCAAGCTACAAGTTCTACATAAGGCTACATGCTAAAAGTAACAAAATTTTTGTTTTACTGAACTGTACTGTACTATAGGCTTATACTATATACATACTATAGACATTCTTCAATGGCCTATGCTCCCTAGAGGATGTCAAGGGCTTAAAAAGTAAGAAGACTATAGATTAAAGGCTGCAAAATCTAAATAAGTGAACACTTTCTAAAAGAACTGGCTACTACATATACTGCACATGCTATTGATTAAAATATATTTGTACAACCATATCCACAACAACATCTTTGCCATCTAAAAAATACTTACTGTTTTTACTTCTTTGCTTGTGTCACTCGGTATGAAAGGATCTATTGTTCTTTGGTGTTGATACGCTGGGTTCACACGTGATTTGTTAAGGGCTGCAGGTGATGACATGTCACCCCTCGGCGGTGCATTATCAAGGCATCAAGGACACAGGATGCATGACAACTTGTAAAGGTGACAATTGTGCTTGGTGATGGTTCGACCTGTCATCCAGATGTTGGTGAAACGAGCTCTCCGGGTGACACATACAGGCTCTCACTAGAGTTAGACCGAGACTGGGTGATGACATTACCTTAAAGAATGTCACTGTGGTGTTGAGTTTCTTTTCAAGGCTAGAATTGTTTAGCATGAAAGGTAGGTATACAGATGAGACTGGGTCATAGAATAATTAACACTATGCATTTGGTGGTGGCAGAAAAAGAAACAAATAATGAGTATTGTCCAAAGTCTTTGTATTTTTTTTGTCATTTGCTCATGTTGTGGTGTCTACCTCATGGATCCTGGACAGCTTTTTTTATTGCTATTGCATAGTTTTTTAGCCATTGATATAATCTAGAAAATCTTGGATATTATATTTTAGCCCCTCAAATTGTACAAGGATGCTGGGGTAAACTTTAGGGTTCAAATTCTACTCATCTGGTTTTAGATTTAAATTGGCAGGACATCTGTATGGCCTTTAAAACAAAACAGAGATAATTTGAACTTTGACCCTCTGAGGCTGCTGTAGTTTGAGTTGTGACCCTCTGAGGCTTCTGTAGTTAAATTTTTGAGTCATGTTTGAAAGCCCTAGTTGAGTTTATGGCAAAGACAATATTAGTCAAAATAACATGAGGCAATAAGTTAGTATACCTCTTAACATAGGTCGTACATGTTAAGAAAATTTTGTTGTTGTGAGGGACGTTGTCTAAAAGTGAACAATCATGAAGAAGAGTTCTGGCATTTACTACTGTAAAAATGTTCAAAATATAATTCAAAATATTTGTTCACATTAAAAACAAAATTCCTAATTTTTGCTTTCTAAAAAATGAACATAATATAATTAAACATATTATAATTTCAGATAAAAACAATTGCCACACAAATTTAAACAAATCTTAAATATCTAATACCCTGCCAAATATACCATAAAAATTTCAAAATGTAACATTTCTTTATGTTTTTGTTCTCTCTATCTTTATTGATTTTTCATTAAAAGTGTATTTATTCATTCATTCATTCATTCATTCATTTTCTTTCGCTTATTCCCATTAGGGGTCGCGGGTGACTGGGGCCTATCCCAGTAACTTTGGGCCGTAGGCGGGGTACACCCTGGAAAGGGGCCAGCTTGTCGCAGGTTTTTTACATACTGTACTGACAGCTAAATTCCTGACAGTTTTGGCTAGCACATGTAAACTTTATTGGAGAAGTGTGTAAAATACTGAAGCTTTCTAAATATTAGGACTAAGTTCACTTGTGACTATTCAGTGGGATTTTCAAATAAATAAAAACACATACGCATGTCCTTGATGGAACTATTTGCAGCAAAGCTATATTCCTCAGTGAAAGAGTGAGTAATACTTGAAAGCTCGGCTTATTTCATACATATGAGTGCACCCCCAAAAGAAAGGTCCAGACGACTGTCAGAAATCTCTTTGAAATGCTCTCTCAGGCCACCACCGATTGCCCACACCCACATACTCACAAACCAGCACTTCAGCAAGTCTTTGAGGGCACTGTTTTCTAATTCACCTCTGCACCTGTTTATACCTTCTACCCATTTTTCCTTTTTTCCATGTCTGAGTGAGTCCGAGTCCTAGAAAAAAACTGAGAGAAAACAGCGTGGGTGAATCTGAGCAGAGAAACATCCTCTGGGTCTTTTTCCTTTTTTAAAAGAACTCCTCCAGATCTCATGTTTAATTTATGAAGGAGGGCTCAGGCGTGATACATCCTGGCATGACAGGCAGAGTCCATCTTTGTCTGTTAAAAAAATGTGGATCGGACCGGACCCGGGTGATATGCCAGCCTCCTTTAGGGAGCCGCAGACTGGTCAACAGCTGGGGGCTAAACTAACTCTTTCATTGGAACCAAAGCGTGCTTAATTAAACAAGTTCCCCTCGGTCAGAAAGCAGCTGGAGTCGCTTTACTCTGTGTGCCAGTCAGTGCCAGGCTGGCTCCGAGGCACACTCCAGCACACAAAGGAAGAGATGACGGAGGAACGCACAAACGCATCACATGAGGCGGTTTGAGACTATTCAGAGATGTAAAGATTGAGAGTTTAAGAAGAGGAGTAGGATATGCTCGCTTTGGCTCACCCACATCCCAGTGGAAGCGTCAAATCACAGCCCACACCCTTAAAGTCAACAGCCTGGCTTTATGTGCAAGCACAAGATTCAATTTGTTTAAGGCTGCATACTTACAGTACAAGGAAACATATCCTCTCACACATGCAAAAATATAGATGCAAACATAAACTTCAAGTAAAATCTTGTCAAGCTGAGCACCAAGTAAAGATTAAGCAGCCTTGTCCGCCTTCAGAGCCTAAGATGTCGTGGTCAAACCTGGGGCGATTTCAGTGAGAAAGATTGAGTGAGTTGACGGCATGAAAAAACAAGATGTATCTGAGTGCTAAATTTGTGCTGGGGTTGCAGACTGGGGGACATGGAAGGGGGAAGCAGGGTACAAAATAGCCAATTTCATAGTACATATGTGGATTAAGTTCCATCCTTTGAAAACGCTCTGGAATGCCCATGTACCAATTACGCCCCGGTGGTACGAGCAGGAGCTGTGGGGCCATGTTTTTGGATGTTCTTGCGCCTGCAAGTTCTTGGGCTTGCCAGATTGTCTGCGGGCAGCGTTTGTGCCTCCTTTGATTTGGTGCCAGTGAAGCCTCGCAGGCTGTTGGCACCCTGACACCCCCCATCAATAGGCTGGCACCGCGCAGCAGAGGGTATCAGAAATGACCCAATTAGAGGATGGCAATGTGTTCTGACAGCCACTACCTGCTTGGGTGTGTTTAAAACCCCCTTTCTGCACTTCTTTACCCCTCAATATCTTGCATTGCCACATTTTTTACTCTTTGCACTACACATAGGTGATTGATAATTGTAAAAATGTGCCTGCCCTGACACCATCCCTTTATATAGTTCTTTCAGCTTTTTGCTGTAAACACAGCACTTTGCATCTGTACAGATATGAGGAGATTGGTTTTGACTAAGAACACTGCGATTAGAGAGCTCAGTGACAGAAACATTATCCACAGAGTTAGCTTGTCAGAGTTCATCGCCATGACTGACAAGGCTCTGGATCTCCCATTCTCTTTCTCTACTCATGTCTGTGTTTTTCTCTGCGGTTCTCCACCCCCTTCAGTATTCTTGATCTGTCTGTCTTTCTCCGTGCGGAGCTGGGGTTCAGTTGGAATCTCTGCCAGTGTGTGCCAGTGCGAGTCTGCCTGGGTGTGCAAAGCAGAAGTCAGAAAATCTCTGAAATCTAGTTCACACGTCAGAAGATATTAACATTTCTCATTACAAAAATGCTTTACAATTTGCTCAGTAACCATGTTGTTTTTTGTGAGCACGTTCCCACATCATTAAGCTTATATAATTTTATCAACTGTAACCGAAACATGAGTCATTCCAAGTTATTCTCTTTCCCTGAATCTATGACTATGGCTGTGGATGGGACATTATAATCAGGGATATTGCCACAAGAGTCTTTTAAGTACGTTTTTTAATCAATCTTTTGCCAGTAGTTGCCTCCCCCCCACACCTAAACAAGTTATTTCATGTGCCGTTATAAAATGCCATAAACATATACCTTGCCAAAGTTATATAGTATGAATGCTTCCCTGCCTTGTAAGCGCTTTTACTATTTTATACAGAGAATCAATCTGGTCTCTGTAGGTTCAAGTTAGATATCAGTGGCCAGTACCAAGGAACGCAGAATATTCTGCTTCGGATACAATCGGATAGACATGCAACCAATCAGAGAAACAAAGCATTACATAAACCCTGCCCCATGTTATACATTTCTACCAAGTGAAAATAGCTATGGAAAGCTAGGAAAGGTATGAGAGACCCATTCACGGCATTCCCCGTCAAGTGAAAACATGTTTTACTGCACTTTTTGTCGTTCAATACAGACATTATTAGACATTACAGTTAACTTCCAAAAATATAAATATCTGTTTTTCCCTGTTACTTTTAGTGTAATAAATCAAGAGTCATTTGTTTGCTGCTGAAGCTTGAATTCACTTTACTTCCTTCTCATTAGATTGAATGGCTGAGTTGCTCCATCTGAGAGGCCACTGTGAATGTTTGGCAGCTGATCCCCTCTGGCGTTCCACTGGTCATGAGCTGCACTGCACAGGTCTCCACTGGCATGTTAGAGCAAGCTGCCAGGATGGATGGGCAGTTGGCGCCCGGTCCGCTACCAGCTGGTGAGGTTCTGTGCCATCAGGCTCATCTGTCAAAAGTGCCACAACTTCTCCTCCTCCGATGTGTGTTTAATCAAAGTGTGTCGCTCAGTTTCTTTGTCTAAGCTTAAACCAAGCATAAAAAACTTCATTAAACCAATTACAGGACAGTGAAAGAGTAACAAATCCTGCCAAGATTTCATAGCTATGTACAGCATACAGCAAATACGCATTCGGTAGACATGCTTGTCTTTCCCGCGATACCATGTTCTTTTTTCTGTGTGGTCTGGCCTCCTTCCACTGTTCAGAGTGCCAGTCTAAATTGTCTTTAGTAAATGACCATGAAAGTGAGTGGTCTGTCTGTTAATGTGTCTTTATGGTGCTGGAAACGACATGTGGTTGTACTTTTTTAAAAACGGTACTGCAGTCAAAATCAAAACAATGGTCCCCCAAAAAAGTAAACATCAACAACTTGGCCATTATGTAAAATATTTTTAATCAGCTGTATCATTTTTATCAGTAAGACAAATATTTCATTTAAACATGGTTACACTATATCTGGGCACACGTGTGGGTAATTATTATGATGTATTAAAAAAATATACTGCTCATAGTACCTTTAAGTATCAGTCTTTTGATTGATTGACATGTTGGCCTCAGGCCCAAAGTATTTGGGATAAGTGCTCGCCTCTTGTAATCTTAATAGTGTAAAGGACTGAAGTCAGAGAGAGAAATTAATTAAAAATATTATTAGAAGCTGATAATAGGAAGTGGTGAATCACAAAATATAATTTATAGTTCTTTTTTGTTTTTGTTATTAATATTGGTATAAAACTTAAAATCAACTTAAAATTTACTAATTTGGATTAAGGCTACAGAAACAAATGAGATACCGTACGTTTGTGGCAAATTAGATAAAGAATGCTTTTAATTGACTATTCTACATAAACACAGACATCATGCAAGTTGAGTTCCTATAAGCTGTATTAGAAACAAAACTTTGATGATGCTTTCAAAAGTTTAAATTGAGAAAGCTGCAGTGCTCTCCACATTTATGGTATTCTGGAAACAATACAAATTATGTCTCTTTCTTATGTTTGACTGACCCTTACTGAAGAGCCCTGCAGCATACTTCCCAAGTGGAAATATGTCTTTAGTCCCTATTCATCATAATTTATTTTACTTGAATTATTGTTGGCTCTTTATTTTCTGTGTAAATGTGTGTATGTGTGCTGTAACATGTACTTCCTGGGCTGATTGATTGTGCAGGTTAAGTGACCAAAAAAGCTTTTACGATTATAGGACTAGTTCCTTTCTTGAGGCACCTGTTAAGTTGTTTGTTGCCAGGAGAAAGAGACACTTCATCATGCTGCTGTAAGTGATGTCTGGGCTCTCTCACCCCTAGCCCCCTTTTTCTTGTATCATTTTATAGAGGGGATATTTAGCCGCAGACCTCCCATTTTTTTTGTAGCGAAAAGGCACAGACGGCTAAAAAGGATGTAGTGCTGTTTCGGGACAATAGCTTATCTAAGGGGGCCTTGGCTAATTTGTACAACTCGCCACATCTCGCTGTGGTGCAACAGCTGAGTGCTTTCAGAGGAAGAGTGATTTGACTTTGGCCATTATCTTTTGATAGATAAGGGGTCCGTGGGTGCTTTTCCATGTCCCTCAGGGTGTGGTTCTGAAGATGGAGGACATGTTTTTACCCATTGACATTGATGCAATACAACCCAGAAGCAAGGGTACTAATGTTTGTGTGGAGTCCACTCAATTCTGTCTCCTAGTGTCCTCTCCTTGCCCTGGTCACAGCCTGCGGAGCCCTATAACCAAAGAGTGTGCCCTGCAACTGTGAGCCATTAAGGTGGTTTGGACAGAGCTAGGAGTTATTGTACAGAAAGGCAATGTATTGGCTCACAACAAACTCACAAATCAGTCATAATAGACCCTTTGTAGAAATAACACAATTAATCCTGTTGATAAGAATGGTTTTACAGATTTTACAGTCTCTTCATAGTAATCACCTTCGTTATTGTTATTCACCACCAGTGAATAAAATGGGTGACATATTCTTCTGCCTTACAACAAATGGGCACTATAAGGTCACTGGCCACTGTATTTGGCACACCACTGCATGTCTTAGTATTCCAATCGCATGGCAACAATTTGGTTAAGCTTGTCTGGATTATAGCAATATAAAATCCATCTTGTCCTGCTTAGGGCAATGTCTTTGCACATGACTGGTAGTTGTCTGAACCAGTAGTGTGGCAGTAAATGGGCATGTTTAGATTGTATGATAAAGTTTTACAGTTCTAACAGGTAATTAGTTCATTCAATCAGGTTTTTAATTAAAACACCGGAATGATTTATTTTCAGATTAGGTAGGATTCGTCTATTTTAACTGTACTGCGTTCTAACGTGGAAATACACTATATTTCCAAAAGTATTCGCTCTATAGGGTCTAATATGACGCCTGCCCACTCTTTGCATTTATAACAGCTTCAGCTCTTCTGGGAAGGCTTTCCTCAAGGTTTAGGAGTGTTTATGGGAATTTTTGACCATTCTTCCAGAAGTGCATTTGTGATGTCAGACACTGATGTTGGACGAGAAGACCTGGCTCACAGTCTTCACTCGAATTCATCCCAGAGGTGTTCTGTCGGGTTGAGGTCAAGACTCTGTGCAGCCCAGTCAAGTTCTTCCACACCAAATTCCCTCATCCATGTCTTTATGGACCGTGCTTTGTGCACTGGTACGGAGTCATGTTGGAACAGCACATGGCCATCCCCAAACTTTTTCATAAAGTTTTCCACAAAGCTACATGCCTAGGTGCTTGATTTTATACACCTGCGATGATGGAAGTGATTGGAACACCTGAATTCAGTTATTTGGGTGGGTGAGCGAATACTTTTGGCAATATAGTGTAGACCGCAAACTGTTCTTGACAGTGTTTTCTAATCTTATATTGTCTAGTAGGTGAATATGTGTAAACTGGACTATTAAACTATTTTGAAGTCATATAATCTGACTTTGTTGCAGACAATAAGAGACGATGTGAAACTCATTTTTGCAATGATGACTGAAAAAACTGACAGTTCAGTTTCACTTTGACCTCTTTCAAAAGCACATATTTGTATGTTTGGAAATTGTCCAAAAATGTTTTAGCAAAATTATCATAATATAGTGACTTCAAGCAAAAAGACTAAACCTGTATTTATCTAGCATAAGTAGAATGACTTTGGTAGGTATGTTTTGTGTGGCAAGAGTTCACAACTATTGGAAAAATTCCACTTTACTATTAATTAGAAAGTAAAGCCTTTCAGTGTAGTTTTCGAACAGTTAAAAGCTTGAAACTTGACCATTAACCTCTAAATGGATGTGAAACGCCACTAGTGTTCCCTTCCTCTTTCTAAACAATGTTCCACAAAAAGGCCTGTAAAATGAAATGATGAGTTTTAAATGCCTTTTTCAGGCAAACTCAATTAGCAACATGTTTTTTCTCCTCTTTTGCAAAGAGCCCTACATTAGCACCAAGGCTAGTTATTATTTCCACCGTGGACATCTTTACAAATCATTTCTCTTTGCCTTTCTGCCGCCATCTACTATGTGCTGCTATGTTCCAAAGTGGGCTCCAATTAAGAAAGCATTAAAATGTTGGGGAGGGATTTAGGTACATTACACCACTCAATGACATTCTACTCACCATTATGTTATTAGCAGAGTGCTATGTGTAAAAAGGGCCTTTAATTGAGAAGAGTGTTGTAGAAAATACATTTAAAACAAGCACTGTTAACTGCCCTCCTTCCTTATGCATGGCAGCTCTGCTCACACTGAAAAGCTTCTCATCTCGGCTGATTTGGCTAAAACCCCTCACTCATGACAGGGCACCTCCAAAAATGTGTTCCATCTAGATACCTAAATATATTCTGTTGTAACAAGCAAACTATTAAAGTGAAAGTGTGCATTTTTTTTTGGTATTTGAGGGGAACTGTTAACACATAATGGAAAATTGGAATCAGCGGAGACCAGCTTATTTAAAACATAAATACTGTTTCATATACAGTACATAAAAGAGTGAAAAATAATTTAAAATACAAGCGCCATAAGGGTCATTGTGAAATAATTTACAAAAACAACTTGTTTTGTAAAAAGTAGGTCAATGTAAAATGATCTGTAATAAAACGGTCCCACAATCAGACTTGAGAACTACTGTTCTACAACAGTGAACATTCAAAAAAGAGTTGCCAATAATACAGAGGAGTGGCTATTTGAGTAATGTTCATGTCTGCGTTCAAAAAAGAAAAACATAAATAGTAAAAAGGGAAGCAATGCCATACCTGGATAATTTTCTGCAATATATTCATGAGATGTTTAACAATGATTTTAATGTATTATAATTTTGCAGGGGTGAATTGGTTTAGTTTTACCATTCTTAAATAAAAAACAGCAAGTAAGGCAGCTAAGTTCTAAGGTTTACAGATACAAATATTTGGAATGTATAGGTTTAATACAACATTTGCTCGCACAACTCAACTCATTTTAATAACTACTAAAAATGTTTGTGGCTATCCAACCCTTATCCAATTGCACGCGGTGTCACCCACTAATGTGGCAGAGTAACAGATGGAGTTTGGGCCTTGTCTTGTGCCTCATCCTTGTGCCCTATGTGTCATCTGTCATTACATTCAGGTCATTGTTGGGGCTCTCCTGCAGCGTGACTGAGCTGGCCACGGCTTGACAACTGTCTGTGTTTTATTGAGAATATGCACAAGCCTCTTTCTCTCACTGTGTTTTTTGTCCTAGATATTTCTTCCAAACAAGGACTTAAGATGTTATCTGTAAATGATGAATAAAATAGATCAGAATAGGCCTTTTTCAATGGCTGTTTCAAATACAATTGTGTTGAATAAGGGTGCGCCGATCGATCGGCCGCGATTGGTGATCGGCCGATCATGGCTAAAAATAGAGTGATCAGTGATCGGTAAAATGGGCCGATCAGAAGGGCCGATCAAATTACAACAAGCACGCGAGGCTCTCACATTTACTGTCCTGCAACTCCGGTTTGATTAAACAGCAGTAGCGTTATTCTAGCAGTGTTTTTAAATTAAGCTTGGGTTATAACTAACACAAACCTGCCCTAGGGCTGCTATTTTATGTCCCTGCTTTGTCCCAGCCTGCTCTTGGAGCGCACGGGACAGAAGCAAGGCACAGCAGTGCGTGTATTTGCAAACGCCAACGAAAATAGAGCTATAGCTAACCCGCTAACATTTATGTTAAAAGCATTAAGAAAGTTCAGAGCCTGCCTGTGTCTTGTTAACTGCGTGTTTTGTGGCTTAAACTGCGCCAAATGGCTGCTTATGGAAAGAGAAAGTAAAAAGGCAGCCCATGTGTCCGTGTGTCTGGGAAGAGCACCTTTCATCGTTGTCTTCTCTGCTCTCTTGTGCACGTTTTCTTCGTTCAGACGTTGTCAAAACTGGCTGCAGGAGCTGTCTTTAGTCCACTGTGTTTCAACCTGGTTTGGCTATGTGTTACACGGATGCAGGCGCAGCACCCGCGGACTCGCACTAAAGGCACCAATTAAGAACAGCTGATTTTTACATCAGCGGAGCATTCAAACAAAGCCACACAGACACTGGGAACACATTAAAGGCCAATAATGCAACAAAACCTCTTCTAAAACAAAAATAAGTAGAATTTTGTTGTTTTACATTTACAAACACTACAGTATTTTTCAAGTGGAACTAATAATAGCCTGTATACATTACATTACTACATTGAAGACCACGTGATCGGTATCGGCCATGATCGGTATTGGCCGATCACAGCAAAGGCTGATTGGTGATTGGTGATAGGCCTCAAAAATCCTGATCGGAGCACCCTTAGTGTTGAATAGTGGGTGCTATATGTTGCCTACTGCTTTCATGCCTGATATCTATGGTGTTTACTATGTTTCTATAAACATTCAAACAGAATATTGTCAAAGACAACAGATGGTATTTTTCAATGTGTATTGCATTACAGACAGTTTCTTACATAGCTGACAAAAAAAAAAAAAAAAAAATCTGAATATAACAAAGATTATACAATATGATTTAAGCGTATGCTCAGCTTTTTGTTGTCTTGTTTTATAGGACCTATATTTCAAATGGTCAGCACAATTTCTGACTAACTTCCTGGTCTGGTTTAGCCATGTTTGGTTAATTAAAGTATTCATTTGGTCATATGTGATTTAGCTTTCGATATATAGACGTTTTAGACTTATTTTGACAGTGTATATTTCTGTCAGAGGGAAGACCATGCCATTACTGAGATGCTGTACCGCTCCTTGTTTAAATAAATAAAATCTTGGTTGACCCACTTTGGGGTCCTGTTTGGGAACCACTCATTTAAAGTAAAAAGGTATGGATGACAAAGGCAATAAACAGCATATTCTACCTTCCCATACATAGTGATACAAATAAAACTTTGCATTTATCCCATCCCACTGCCATTTCTCAGAAGTTGGATATCATTTATAGTTAGTAGTGGTAATAGTGTCACATGTGACTTGTGTCCCTTTGACCTAACTGGCATAGAAAAAGGTCACAGGTCAAGGTTAATGTGCTAGAACAGTGCTCTGTACATACTTATTTTCTGACCATCATTTAAAACATTGTACTTGGTGATGGGACAGAGTGTAGTGCCTCAGAGTTTAGACTTTTCACATTCGTCTCTCTGGCCTTCTCCAGACTGCAGGGTGAGGGTCACCATAAGCTCTTGTGCATAAATCTAACTGTAAAACAGTCTAAGGCTTTGCACAGTTGTTCATACATTTAAGGCAATGCAGTCTGAAATTGGTTAGTAAGGTAGATTATTAATAAGTCCCTCCAGGATTTTGCGGGCAATTTTTGTGACTGTTGCAGGATGCCTGATCTTGTGGGGGATTTTTCTTAAAAGTTGCGTTAAAAGTTGCGATTTTTTTTTGTCTGTAATTCACAGGTAACAAGTACCAGACGTGATAAAAATACACAGTTTTTTGAGCTTTTTCTTTAAAATATTGACTAGAATTATAAAACAAAAATCTGTTTTAAACATATATGAGTTGGTAAATTAATTAAAAATACCTGTGTTTGCAGCGTATCTTATTTTTTAAAATGATATTGCTATGTTATTAGGTTATTTTCTGGGGGGTTATCAGGCCTACGCTGCCTCTGATTCTGATTCTGTTCCACTCATACTTTCTCTTGTGATTTTTCTGTCATGTGCTGTAGCACATCCTGTCATTAAAAAACATAAGCAGTCAATGCTTTGCACCTCTGTGCCGATCTATGTAAGAGCACGCCCTCAGCACTACACCTCTCCACTGCACCTCTGTGTTTTTCTGTTTGTGAGTGCAACCGCCCAACCTTGGGGCCGCACCAGGGGCCGCACCTCCGCGCTGCACCTCCACATCGCTTTTCTGTGTCAATCTATTTTTGAGCCTGCCCAACCACTGCATCACACTTCCACGCCACTTTGTCTGAGGCTCAACCCGACCTCCAGCGTACATTACCAGTATGCTGCTACTGAGAGAGACAGGAACTGCTCTGCTTGAAACAGGGGACAGCCCACAGACAGCGGCAAATGCAGCAAAATGCAGTTTTAAAGGAAAACCTCAGTGATAATTGGCCAAAGTTGCAGTGTTTGGACAAAGTTGCAGGGTCCCACTGAATTTGCAGGGTTTGCTTGATTTTATGTTAATAGTTGCAATTGCAACATTGCGTATATCCTGGAGGGAGGGACTGATTAATGTACACATGACTATGGTATTCTTAGCTTACCACATTCTATAAAAACAATTGATTATGTACAATTTTACAAATAGTATTAGCTCATAGCTCGCTGACCATTACCATAGAAATACATATGGTGGCTTTTGCTGATGTTACTATTATGGCTGCTCCTTTTTCAAACATGACAATTTTCTGGTATTCTTTAGACCTCTAGCTATAATCATGGCAGAACCGGCTCCCCTAATACTTCACATCTTCCCACGCTTGTACTTCCACCAATGGTTCCAGCCACTTGTTCTTTGTGTGTGCTGTGGAGCTCCTCCTTTCACTTCTGGTTAGGGGCTAACACCTCTTTCAGGTTAAGTCGGGGTTTTTTTTTTCACCTCAAAAAGAGAGCGAATAGCTGCGTTTTGTGTTCACCCTCCCTCCTTTTCCTTGCCTTTCCCCACTCATCTGTCAATGAAAGACACAGTTTTGCCACAAGGCATTGTGTGTTTAGCAGTGGTGCCAGCAACTGCCATTTGGGTGCAGAGAGGCACGGGGATCCACCCCCTTTGAACTGCTGCCAAGCCAGCCAGCTTGCACCTTCTTTAATAACTTCCCCTCAAGGCACTTCCTTCTTTCTCTCCTCATCTCTCCCTCCTCTCTGTTCTTTTTCCCTTTCTCTCATTCACTCCCACCCTCTTGCCACTTTTTTTTTTTAAATGACTTCAGTTTTCACGGCTAAAGCTGTGATGCTGATAAGAAAGGTAAGGCTGCTTTTAACTGACAGCCTGATGTCAAATCTCAGTGGAAAACCCTCTCTGTGGTTAAGACTGAGCAGGTGAAGCTGTGGATGAAGCTTGTCAAGGCCTTTATAGAAAAAGATGTTTGTTCAAGAAATCCTTAAAATTGGCTTCATGTGACACTGTGTAAATGTCATTCTTAATTACAGTTACAAGTTTCAGTAAATTATTTTTGGGGGAAATATTTAGTTAACAAAAAATAAAGGAACAATATCTATGCATCTAAAAAGCTTAGTATTGCTGTGTAGTGTGCAATCATGCCCTTGAGCTTATATAGGAACAAAAACATTCCATTTTGCATTGTATAGCGTTGACGGGCAATGTTGTTATGGTTCCACTGAGTTAATATTTTTAATGACCAGTTGAATCTAAATCCTGTCACCCATTTTTGGTCCTGATGAAATTATGGTAATGGTAATGGTAATGGTAATTGCTGTCATTCTACTTCTCTGTTTTAAAATTAAAGCATTCTCTGAGGACAATCAAAAATAACCAGATTCCAACTCACTGACTCTTTCAATTTTTTCAGACCAGCCTCTGTGGGCCTTTCAGGACACACCGTGGAGAAAGTCCGCATCTGTCAGTTCCACTGTACAACACCATGGCCCCAGGACAGACAGGCCCGAATGGAGAGGTAAGGAGAGAAAAGGCAGGGGGAAACCTGGCTAAAACAGGCAATAGGTGTCATATTAGGTCTGTGTAATCCATTGTGTCACCTCAATGGCGTATGGCCCATTACGGCTATAACCTCACACACTGTAGCGTTTATTTTGTCACTAGGGATTATTGTGAACAAACAGGCTGGCCGCAGAATGTGTGGTTGTTTGTGCGTGTATGTATTATTTGTATGCCGAATGTCCTGATTTATGTTATGCTCTCTCCTTAAATCCATGGCCACCTTGTGTATGTGCATATGCTGCGTACCTGTGTCAGTAGTGTATTAAAGGATGCCATGTGGGGGGGTTAGTGGTGAAAATGAGAATGTAAATAGCAGCGTGAGCCCCTCCCACCCCCCACTCCCTCACCTTTCTTCTTGCGAGTGCTTCTCCTGGCTCTCGTGTGCGAGGTAGGGCGAGCCGGCGAGGGGGTGACCTTGCCCAGTGTAATTAAAGTGAAACACCTTGACTTGTCACCATTGCCTGAGACAGCTTAAATCTCCCTAATGTAAATGGAGGCTGCCGCTGACGTGCTGCTAGGCATGGCCGCGGAGAAGATACAAGCGCTGGTGATCCATCTCTGTACCCAGGCACACACACACACATGCACACACAAGCGCACACAAACGCACACAAAAGCACTGGCCTGCTCTAAAGCCTTTTTTTCTCTCCTGTGTCTTTCATGTACAAACTCATTGCTTTCTCTTAAACACAGCTTTTTGCACCGCGCAAAGCTGCACCCTCACTGTAAACATCAGTGTGAGTGATTGGTTTAAACGAGTAGATTGCAATAGAAATATGCAATAGAATATTTAATAATATATTTGATGTTGTACTTTATGTTGTACTTTTTTGTTTTCTCCCAGTAGTATGGCATTCTTCCACTATCTAAAGACAATAAGAATTAGTAGTGGAACAAGTATCTGAATGTGACTCAAAGTGCCAGTGATGAGAGAAGTGTGTTCCACTCCCCAGTTACCTATATGGAAAAGCAATTTTAAATTACATAAGAGTAGGGTAGTGTTCAGTGTATTATGAATATGGTATAATGCCTTAATAATTCACACCTGATATCACTGGTTGTTATGCTGGTGCTTTTGGAGGTGTTCCCCACTGCTCCACAGCTGGTGCATATGCCCTGTATTTGTATATAGGGCATCAGACCAGGTGGATGTGTTGGTCCTGTTTGGTCTCACAAAGTTCTGCTCCAGGCCTCCTTGGAAACTAGGGGGCAGAGGGGCATAAAGAGGGCAATTAGCAGTGAAATTCTGTTGACTTTGTCCTTCAATTAAAGCTGTGTAATACAAAAGTCTTGTTGACCCTGCTGTCCTGGCCTCCATTACCAACATTGCTGAAAGACAGACTGAATTCCAGGCTCATTTGCAGTTTGGGGAATCAGGGACTGGCTGAAATGACAACAGAAGCAGGAGCAGGGGTTTCTGCCAAAAATGTGCCCTGTCTGAATGCCACAATGGCATGTGAAAGAATGCTACGTGGCCCCTGTGCCAACTTCAGCAGTTGCCAGTGGCCTGTGCCAGGGAGCAGCCCCCCCATGTTGGTCCTGCGAGCTGCCTGCAGCGGGCACTGAGACAGGGGCCAGACACACATCATGTGTCTGCACCAGGCAGTCTGCCCTATTGCCCTGGTCCCTGGGGCAGCGTACATAGCACTGTCCTGTCCACTGCCCGTGAACATGCCAATGACCGGGGGTGCTGCCAGGCGCAGGGCCCCACCTTGGATCTGTTAGATGGCCACACTGAAGGGCCTGTGGTGGCACAACAGAGCCAGCAGAGCCTTTTCATCATTTTCATCTGCTTCTAGAGCCCGTTTGTAAAGCCCGTCAATGTCTTTATCTGTCTGTCATCTCTGTGCATAAATGCATATATTTGATGTTTGAATAGATATATGACACATTTGGAATCATAATTGTATTTATGTGACTTTTTTTCATTTAGCTAATTTTTCTTGCTTTAGTAATACCATATATAAAGAAGAAATTATTGATATTTATGAAAATAGTGACAGTGCTAGGTGACTAAACAATGCATAATATATTACGCGTAATAATAAAATATCTGGAAAAAAAAATTCTGTATACAAACTAAAGTTGTGCTGTACTGACAAAGAAACGGAATTTATATTTTTCCAGAGACAGACGGTTTAGCAGAGTGTGTCCTGCAGCATCACAGACAAATACAGGTTCAGACAGCGAGGTAACTGAGAGAGACAACAAACAAGCATGAAGCTATTGTGATGGACAGCTTCCACTGTGAGGTTCAGTATGTCAATGTGTTGAGCGTGTGATGTAGCAACTGCTCCAGCCGAGGGGGTCTGCGGGAAAAAAAATGAAAATGCAGCAATGAGAAAAAGAGAGAATGGCCAATGAGCTCAGGTGGGCCGACATCTGCATTCACTTCCTGCCTTTTTGTGCTGACAGGGAGGAGGAGGCAGAGCAGAGCAGAAAAGGGGGTAAATAGGGCCTTGCAGAGAACAAGTGTGAGATGAAGGCCTTTCTGGAGGCTACAAAGGAGCTGTACTCTGGAATAGGGCCATGCAGTTCTCAATGGGACTGAAGAACACACAGACAAAACTTGGGAAGGAAGAAGGCATGCTCCACAATGGCACTGGGCCCCATGCTTGGTTCAAAGAGCCAGTCAGAAACACAGAAAGTGGAAGAGGGCATCAGATAGAATGGGAAAGATGGGCCTGCTGGGAAGTATAGTAGTGTAGCAATAGGGGGCTGGCTGGTAGATGCGCCGGGGTAAAGGCCACCAAGTTTTCTCAGCGATTCATTTGAAAACAAACAGTGTGGAGCAGAAAGATGTAGTCTCGATTGTGGAGTGTCTTTAGTTTTGTTGTCCTTCTAAAATGAAAGGTACACAGAGCTCTGTGTGTGGCCCAATGCTAAAAGTCAGGCTGGGAGAAGGTGGGAGAGTGAGTAAAAGGAAAAAAGAGGGCAAGTAAGGTGGGAGTAAAGGGAATAGACTCAGAACAGTGTAGCTTAAAAGTCCAATTGATGTTGATGTTGCCCTGTTCAGACTATAATAGCACATGATGTCTTTGAAAAGGTTGGTTCCTGACTGTAGTAAAAAAATATTTTTCTCACCTGGAGAATGGAATTTGATTCTGTGTGTAACTTTTGAGAAAGTCTCACTATTTGCAAATAACTAATAACATATTGCAACAGGTGTCACCTTGGAAAAAACAAGAGGCATGAACCCCCACTCCCCTGTCTGGATGAAGCCTTCCCCACCTGCTGCATCCTTACAGACCTGAACCTAACCCTATTCACAAATGGACTATATCCTTAAGTCCTGGACACACCTGCTGCATGTCCACACTGGCGGTTGATCTCTTTTTCATGGGGTCCTTCCTGGGGTTTCTCTGTTTTCCGTTGCTGTTTTTTTTAGTTTGTTTTTCCTTACCGAGAAGGAGGGTCTAAGGACAGGGGATGTATTGGGACAGTGTATTTGCCTGTTTGTTTGATTGTTCATATCTATTCCTGTAAAGCCCTTTGAGACAGGTGTTGCGATATTGGGCCATATAAATCAAATTTTATTGAAATTGAACCCTTAAAGCATCAACTGGGATTAATTATCAAAGATTTCAATTGATTAGTGTGTTCAATACATACTAGGTGATTTAGCCAACATAGCCGCTCACAATGATGAAGATGCTCCTACTGGCTTGTTGGTCTGCTGCGCTTGTAAACATTAAATCAATAGCTCTTAAACAAACAGAATATGTTGGAACACATCACAGTTAGTTTGATGGAATTTTGTATGGTGGCATTTTGGTACAGTTTTAGTTAATATAATATTTAGTTAATTTAATAAAATCATAGGCAGTGGTTGGGAATGTAACACTAAGAATTAATTTAAATACAATTTAGACTTGACCCAGGTGAAAATGTTGAGTTAGTTTGTTGGTTGATTTATTTGATCTGTTAATCAGATAATAAAATGCAAATTTACACCTTTTTATAAAATTTTCAGAAAAGTCCAGTAATTAGTCAGAGTTGGTGTAGATCCAGTACACTGTGTGGATCAAGGAATATTTCGTACCTGTGACAGTGTCATTGTAAGATAGGCCTTAAGATGAGCTGAGTATTTACCCTTGAACTAGAACCTTCCTTGTTTGAGTCCAGGCCTGGGCACAGTATTTTCATTGGCATATAGGGCATTGTTGGATGTATGTACTCTTCAAGTGCTTCTTACATGTGCTTTCATTTTTTCTATGTGGCTGCATGTATAATAGAAGATTTACCCAGGAACTTTGAGGTTTATAGATTTTTTCCATGGATTTTAAAGATATTTTGTGTTCCTTTTTTAATAAATTTGAAGTTTAATTTATTTGTCTAATGCAGGTATAAAGAAGAGTTTGTGGAGGCTCGGCTGTATAGCTGTTATTGTGGACAGAGCACACAAAGGGAGAGACCGTGTGACAGTGAGCTGTTTGCATGTCCTTGGGATGCCAGTGTCATTGTCAAGGCTTATCACAATCTAGGTGCAACCACTAGCACTGGAAAAGGGGGAGAACGGGGTAACTAAAATCTACACGGCTTTAATAAAACTTTATCGGGACTTACCTCAGTCCTGCACCCCTCCCTCTGCAAACCCCTGACATCTGCACACAAATATTTAAACAGCGGCGTTTGCATGGCTGCCCAAATCACGTTTAACTTCACCAATTCCTTATTGCCTGTCAGTCTTTCTAATTTGATCCGGCATGGGACAGTTACCGCTTCGGACAACGGAGTCACAGCACATATTGGTCTGAAGACTGGCAGCTAATAAAAGCCAGCTTGGTATTTACTCCCCTTTTCCTTTTATTTATAATATATCTCAATATTGTTATTATGAATATATATGCATTTAAGCTTCACCTGTCTCTCTGGGTGGCCTCTCGGTTAATAATATGTTATTGATTTCCATACCGGACTGGTTATATATCCGTTTTAATTTCAAGGCCCTATCGCTCCCACTGTGATTCACGTGAACCCTTGCTTTATTTCTTTTTTTTTCTTTCTCCTACAGGCATTATTAAGTCTGTGTTGGAGTCTAGCTAACATTTTTAGTCAGACTTGTTACCTTATATGAGGTAGGGATGCTCATTACTGGCCCTATCTTCCCCCCAGTCAGCATTCATCTCCTCTTTGACAGCTCTGATCAATGGCACGATAGGGCTCTTTTAGATTTTCACAGTGACAAATTACACATAGAATTGTACTAAAACTAAACAAACAGAAAGCAGTGTCGTTTTAGTCACAGTTTGAGAATAAACACACTGATATTATAGATGTAAACTATTTTTAGCTAACTCAGAGGGAGTTGCATTTTCTTTCTGTATTGCGTTATTTTCTTGTTTTCTGATCCGGGTTATTTAATTTAAACATTTCCTATGTGTTTCCCTGGAAGGGGCACAATTTCAGCTGGGGTACCTACGCTTTTTTTTTTTTTTTTTTTAACCTTTTATTTAATCAGGAAAGTCCCACTGTCTCTTTTGCAAGGGAGTCCTGGCCCCTTTTGGGACCTATTGTAGATGTTTTTGTTGGTAGGGAAAACCGTAGCAGACACAGAGAGAACATGCCACACTGTCCATGAATTATCTTCTTGCTGTGAGGCTGGAGTGCTAACCGTTATGCCAGTGTGTTGCCCCACATTTGCCAAACAGTGACTGTAGTTTTATCATCATGCACTTTTAGTAATTTTAGTCTACAGTAGGCCTGAGTTTAGACATGGTTTTAGGCCTAAAATGAGCATAGATAAACCAATATTTATAGCAAAACTTGTATAGTAGTTTTACAAAGATTTAGGGCATTGCTTTGGCCCAAAGCCCACCAGCTGGAGATCTCTGCTTCATACTCTCAACTTGGTTAAATGTCTTATTTATACAGAAAGATCACCTCAGTGATATGCTGCTTCATGTGTGGAGTCCTAGAGCAGCTCTGGTGGATAGTCAGACCTCTGAGGGCAATACCCAGCCCTCATCCCCTGGGCCCCTCTTGTACCATCAGAATGATAACAGCATGGAGATGGAGGAGGAGGAACGCGAGGAAGGGCTTGGTGAGAAGTACGAATAAGCAGTGCGTGTATATATGCGAAAATATCTGCGCCATCAGCAGAAAAGGCTCTGAGTCAGCCGTTTGCCAGGCCTTGCCGCATGCTAAAACACATAGAGGCAAAGCCCATTAAAAATGAATGCCATGCGATAATCACATTCACACTTAAAATTTAATGTTGGAACGTGGCGGCTGACAAAGAGAGGGCTGTGCAGGGCACCACCATTATGACCAGGGCCAATGTACTTCCTGCTTTGGGTGGTACCTACCGTATGTGTGGCCTCAGGGTAGGCTTTCTGATCATCTATGTATTACAGTTAGACTAATATGCTAGATTCTGTATTCATGACAAAAGTTTATCTCTACAATTGATTTAATTTACAGAATATTTACAGAACCTTATATGTTACCTTTTTCATTTTCTTCAATTTATCTGACAGTTTTAGTATTGATTTTAAGCTGTGTGGAGTTTTTAAAGAAATATGGGCTAAACTATTACTTCCAATTTTATTTTGCTATTGGAATATATTTTGATTCCCCATTTCAGCTTCATAACTCCTTCTGGTGGCGCTGTCTAATTGGATGAGAGAATGTAACTACGTTTCGGTGAAGAATAATAAATAGGATGAAAATGGCATTTTTTTGTTTCATCTCGCACGCCCCATCTAAGTGGAAGTGACACCACCATAATGGGAATAAATCCATAATTTTGGACTTTTTGGTGTGGTTTCCTATTATTTACATAGACTGTATGATGTATTAAAAATAACTGTAGTGTAATCTGAGGGGAACATACATAATATACTGGTTCAAACCTCATTTTGCTCACAATTATAAATATGTTTAAGATTGAAAATTCTTTATTATATTTTAAAGAGATTCTTTTTCCTTACTATATTTTGAAATTGTTTATTTTTACTAAGGTGTTTTAGAGACATCTGGGTTTTTGATCTTTTGATATTTATTAGATATTTATTGTCAATTTTTTATTTAATCTCTTTTCATTTCTTGGTCTGGTTGCATGTCTGAAACAAAAAAGAATTTCCCATCGGGGATAAAATAAAGAAATTCTGATTTTGATTTACACACATTAAAAACAATAATTTACTGTAGCTTCTAAACAAAACATTATGCAAAAAAAGTTCACTGGTCTAACAAGCAAGTTGTACCAGTGACAGTGAAGTGCCATATACATGTACTGTAAAATTCCAGGTGCAGTAGATACATACCAACCCAAAATTTTGCACACAACATTGAACCCCTCCCAAATCAGTACAAGTGCTCAGGATCCAGGGCCCTTATTTTAGGGAGGCTGTAGAGACAATTCAGTGGGTGGGTGGCAGTGGGACAGATTGAGGAGAAAGGGGGCAGACTCCACTCTAATTCTAACTGAAGTGGCCTGAAGATGGCTGAGAAGTGCACTTCCCATCAAAGACAGCAAATTAATGTTCTTCTTGGCCAAACATAATATTGTCAGAGGAGCACAATGGGAGCCTCTCACCAGCGCTGTCTTGTGCTTCCCTGAGTTTATGTGCTCACTGTATGTGTCTATGGCTGTTCGAAGGCCCACTTAACCTACCAGCCTTGGTTCATAAGAGACTAGGACCCTCTTCTCAGCCCTCCTCCGAGGTCAGCCTGGAGTTTTTCAAAGACACTCTCTCAGTCAATTTTCACTCCTTATTCAAGCAAAGGATATCTCTTTTAACCTTTTCCCCTGCCTCGCCATACTCCTCCAATTACAAAAACTGGGCATCTATGTTGGACAATAACGTGGGTCCCTGAAAAGAGTGGGAAAAAAGACAGAAGTACATTTTGTTATGAAGAGAGCCTACAATACAATCTAGGTTAGCCAGGGGTTGACTGGTAGAGGGCAGTCCATACTATTCATCTCTCTAAAATGCAGGTCACTTAAACTTTGTATACACAATACATAGAAGTAGAAACAAATACTTTATTTATTTGATTTAATCTGGGTTCAGCTCCAATCATTTTTCTCAAACAATTTATTGAAATCATATATATGTAAAGGTGAAAATTATGCAAAAATCTTCTATTTTAAGACAACTAGACCAATAAAATAAATAGACAAGTGTCAAACATGGTGGAAGGCAGCGCTACCTATAAGAGAAGTTTTTTTTTGCTCTATCTAGGTCACAATATGTGGAGCAATTTCAACAGATGGGCTGCAGAGTAGTCCCCAGGCGAACAGAAGTTAGTTTTTCTCTGTTCTCTACTGCACCTCGGCTGCAGTAAAGACTTCCATCATGAGCACTTTGTTACGGGCTAATTTTATTGTGCATTACACATGCATGCACACACATGGACAAAATAACACAGTATACACATGGAAAAATATGATCCAAAGTAATGAGGACTTTTCCCAAATTAATTATTAAATTGTACTACTTGTAAACAATAAAAAATATCCAAAGTGCTAGTCATTTATAAGTAAAGAGCAAAGCATTGGAGAGTTGTAATATTATAACAATCAGACAAAACTCAAAAATGTTTTGTGACTATACTTGTCAATTAAAGACAATAAAATGTTTCCAAAAGAAGACTTGACTAGGTTTTCTGAACTCACTCATTCCAATTAATTTGTTTTTTATTGACTACAACTAAGCCAACAATAGCTGGAAATAATTCTCTTTGATGAGAGACAAATTGTCTTATGTCTTGAACTTTAAAAAACAGGTTTGTTGAGAGCCTTCAGATATAATTCTTTATCATAAACATGAATATAGAACATAGACAAAATGTCATGCATTATTTTTTATTTTATTTACTTTTAGGCTTCTTGTTGCAAAAAGTTTTTAAATTGCAAAACAGATTTCATGAGGGAGAGAGCAGGGAGAGACATGGGTAAATTGTGAGTCAAACCCATGACAGCGAAGCAAACTACAGCCGCTCGGTAGATTCGTCACATGCTCTACCAACAGAGCTATACCATGGTCAGTGAATGGACAAACAAGATCTTAGGTTAAACAGGATGACATACTTCTTAGAGTCTAAAAACTTCTGCTGCATTTACTAGGTGTGCAGTTTCTTTTTTTAGAACTAACTCTACAGTTGTCTAATCAAATATATTCAAAGTAAATAGCCAGAAATATTTTATAAGCGGTGGCATGCAGAAAAGTCTATTTGTGTGTAGTGTATGAGAGACTGAGACAGTGCTAGTGCAGAGCATGGATATAGGAGGTCCCATATAATAGAGAAGCTCCACCTGTTTACACTTCTTTGCCCCTAGCATTCTTGTGCGGGCCCCTTTAGAGGGCCCTCATACCCGACAGCCAGCTAACTGCTCTCGGGGAGCCCTCCACGGGGACCACAAAAACAGCTGAAGCCTCTGAGGGCTTCCTGAGAGAGAGAAAGAGAGAGAGAGAGAGAAGGGAGTGTGGGGAGGCAGGGGCATGATGAATAAGCAAGACACAGACAAAATAATAGCAATAAAACTAAATGGGGAAAGAAAGCAAACACACACAAGCAACTTAAAGGAGTGTATCACTGCTAAACCACTTCCAAACAAGCCTTTCTAATGAGGTCTGCCATTAATACAGAAAAGGGACAGCGCAGAAAGCGACAAGGAGAAAGAACGAATGGGCAGTGTGCGCCAATACCGAGTGCACTGAATCACTTCATCTTTCTTTTTAAGCGACTGTACAATGACCTCTGTTTGGAGCGGGGCTGGAGACAGTAGCGGGATGAGGATGGAAGGAGGAGGGGGGGCGGAAGGGGCTGTTTGGGCAGTGGGAGGCTAACAGGCTAGACACCACGCCTTTGTGTGCAAATTTCCCAGCAGCGCCTTACCAGTTAATTAAGGAGGTCAGTGAAAGAGGGGGTGTGAGGCGGAGGTGGGGGTCGGCCCTAACGAGCTGTCCGCCGTACATGAATGAGAGGTTTGTCCTAAACTAAGCAGTGAGAGGCCAAACAATGTCAGCAGCAATTAGCAACCAGTGGTGGGCAGCCAAGGGCCTGTTGACTGAGCAAGAAAGAAGTACGGACACGCAAACGCACACATACAGTTACCAACGTCCAAGAAAACTGGGAGAGTGGGTGAAGGCGGGCAGGCGGCTGTGGAGAGCAGTAGAATAGGTAGAGGCGGATCATATTGCCTTCACCTCTCCACACAGCAAGGCCTTGACCTCACTGGCTAGGAGTGCTTTGAATCCACAATACTGGTGGAAGGTAACAAAGGCCAGAGGAGTTGGTACTCTGATCTGTATGCTCAACTTACAACTGACATAGTGCATAGAAGCTCTGATAGTTGACAAAAGCTTCAGCCAGGGCAGAACAGTGCAATTTTTAAGTACCTACATGTGTTACGGGCTCCAATCTGCTGTTCGTTCATTTGGATGTTATGCTTCTGGGCAAGTAGGCAAGTACGCTATATAAATACTTTCTTATGTTTAATGGTATCTGATCTTGTTTGTGACCCTGTGTCAGTGGCTATGACATAAAGGTTACATAGCGATGTGGTCGAGAGTTTGCACATGGTGTTTTATTTTGAAATATACCTAATCCTTTTCACTTGTTCCATGTGTGACTTCCTCTCTGGCTCGATCTGGCCTGTTCAACGTGTTGCATAGTGGCTGCGGCATCCGTAAAAAATAGACTTGATGTGTATTTCAGACGGACCGCTAGATCAGAGACGCAAAGGACACACAGCACAATTGGTTTGAACACATGCATTGACTAGAATGGGCTGCTAAGACTGCAATGCAATCGGTATAAATTAGAGGTAACAGGAAATTATGTGAAAAATCATTGTGTTTACAAATATATTTATCTTAACACACTTTGTCAGTAATGTTTCAGTAATGTGTTGAAATGGCATATGTAAGAAGTACTGTATATTATTTAATTATACCTTTTAATTTTATTTTCAGCTGTGAACTGTCTATTAGAAGTATGTTTAAACCTCTTCTTTCAGACAAGTCAGTCTTGTCAGCTCTCTGTTGTTGGATCCTACCATTCTCCTCATCTGTCACCATTCCAGGCTGCAGTCTTTTTGTTTCATTCTAATCTTTGAGGTGAAGTGGCCCTCATGTACCTCGGGCTCTAATCGCTGGCAGAGGCAGTCTTCTCAGTGTAGTGGGGCTGGACGGCGATGAAAACCCCACATCCACACAAAAGGGAAAGGAAAACTGCTGCGTTCAGGCTTTGTGTGCAAATATAAAAGCAGACAAAAGCGGGAGCCTGAGATAGTGTCAGAGTTAGAATGTTTTCACTCTCCAGCTCTAGATATGGATTATAGTTTTTATTACGGGCTGTTACGTGTTAGCCACTTGTTAGGATAGGGGCTGTGAGAAAGTGGAGCCTGCTGACTGTGGACTATCCAGGAGGAGATGGGGGCAGTGTAAAAAAGGCGATAAGTTCATTGGCTGCTGCAAAAAGATGGCCACAGAAGGGCATGAGAAATGTGACAATTACAGCATTTTACTTAATAGGCTTGGGAATTTGGGCTCCCCCAGGTGTCCAGTTTACCCACTCTCTAGTTTTGGTTAATGCTTCAACAATATCCAACATAATCTAAAAAAGTAACTTGTAGGGAGTAACAGCATTGATAATATTGTACATAAAGGGGCATATAAGGTGTGTTTACTATTGTTTGCTTATGAACATAGTTACTTTTTACTTCTGTTAAGGAAGATTTGCTGGTGTTTGTTTGTTGGTTAGCTTTTTTGTTGGTTTGTTTGTCCATTGTCAATATAACAAATAAATGTAATTGTCCAATTTTTATGACATTTTCAGGAATTGTAAGAAACGGGCCAACAAGGAAATTATTTGTTTTTGGTGTGGATTGGATACAGTTTCTGGGTCCAGTTTTTCTTAAAGGAATCAGTTACTGTATATTGTAAGATAAGGCAAAAGATATTTACTCCAGCCAAATGGATTTGTAAACAAGGGCTTTTGTAGCTCAATAGACCAACCATTTATACTTGTACTAGATCATTTGTGTTGCATGTCCGGTCTGAGCATTATATCTTTTCTAAGACAAGACAGTGGAGGTCTACTGTCTGAGTGGTTTTAGTTACAAGATTAGTTGTTGCATTTTGTCCAATTGTACTGCACAGCAGTACAAACACTTTGTTTATTTGTTTAGTCATAACATATCATTGTTAATTTTTGCCTCCTAGAAAAACCTGCCAGCGAAAGATGTCAGAATATGATTTGAAATGTATGGTCCTAGCTTTTTAGTTCATTGTGTCTCTTTCTAAAAAGTCAGATTATATGATACAAAAGTATTAGTATTAGCTCATCTGAGCTAATACGTTTGGAAATATAGTGTATATCTAATTTTGAATACTGTATACCTCTAATATGTTGCATTTACACTTGTTATTGACATTAATTGCTGTGCTCAGGTTCTCGGGTATCCACTAGATGTGGCCAGAATTGGGCAGATAAACCAATCTCCAGTCCGTCCAATCAACACGCAAATAAATCCATTCATATTCTCACACGAGTCCGGTCTCCTGCACATGCTAAAAGGCTTGAAAGATTCATTGGGATAAGTCCCTCCTGTCCTTCAGAGCAATCCATAATGCTGCTCAGCCAGTAATCAGGGCATATAGGGGCTGGGTGATCAGTGACAAAAGCTCGGCACAGAGACATCAACCTGGTGCAGGAGCCGAGCTGGGGGTGGAGTAATCACAATCCCATCCAGCGCACTCTCCACAAATTGCCATGCAGATTTAAAGCCTATAAAAGAAGAATCCTTGGACTGCTCCTTCTCCACCACAGACCTCCACTTCCCCGGCTGCCTGGCTGTGCTAATTGGAGGCAGGTAGCCCCCAGATGCCGGGCCTGGGTTACGGTAACCTTGGTGGTTGAGATCGGCTGCTCCCCTTCATGCGGCCAAGCTATTCATCAAAATGGAGGTGATGAGGGTGGCGGTGGTGGCGTGGGTGTTGGCGGTAGAGGGGCAGAATATGTAGCAGGGGAAAATGAGCGGCCAAGACAGCTTCCCAAATGGGTAACAAATCACCCGCTGTGTCCTAATCCACCAAAGGGGGGACTTGATGGACCACTGGTCACAATATGGGGCCACAGAGGTACACGAGTATGACAAATCAAATACGTCAGCTCGTCTGGGATTTGAAGTAAAATTGATAGTTGATAATGGTCTCTCAGATGCCTTTTATTATCTTGCACTATGAAGTCCTCTGCAGTCTTTCTAGGGCTTTGTTTTGCAGTATTAATTTGGCTCACACTGTACATAAATATTAGAAGGTACACCTGCTGCAGAGAATGCAAATGCAAGGCCGTGCAGTGGAGTCTTATCAGCAATATCCCACTCATCGATTGGTGCGGTTGCATTATCAATCATCCATCATTGCATTGATATCTCTGCAATACCTATAATCTCACCTGATCAGAAGCATCGATCAATACTGTAGTAGAATGGATCTTTCTGCCAGCTGGATTGGCAGACTGTGACACTGGCGTGTTTCAACACATTCACAAATGAGCAGCACAGGCCATTACATCTGTAGGGCTAAAAATACCAAGAGCAAATTTAAATACATGCAGCAAAATAGCAGCCAAGTTCCGAGTGGAAAATCTGTGTTTGCTAAATTTGAAGCAAAGGAAATCCTATTTCTGCTCCAAAGAAATATTTCAAGTGGTATATTACAACGTAATTACCCCTGATCTTGCATTTGTGATGACGGGTTTGCTCCCCATCTGAGAATTCTGAGCTAGTGGCTTGTATTCAGCAGGGAAAACAGGCAGCGGCAGCAGCGGCACTCAGAATCTGGCTGCGTAGGACCTTAATCATCCTGGCTCAGCGTGCATGTGCATATAGGCAGATTTGTGTGTGCCTCTGCATGCATGTCTTTGCACTGGTGTTTTGCAATGAGTGTGTATATTTTTGTACTTACGTGCGAGTGTGTTTTCGCCACAGTGTGCACATGTGTGTGACACAGACTGAGCGAGAGAGAGAGATTGAGAGAGAAAACTCGTCCCTCCAATTCCCCGGTGAAGCCCTCTACACCAATTTCCAGCCATGGGCAATCACTCACTCAGCATACACATCTACATAGAGGCTGATGAGATCCTCCGTGGGCTTTACCATGTGACTTCAGCTCGTCATCTACTGTATGTGCCTCCCCTTTGCGCTTCTATTTCACCGCTCCAGTCACACCAGGAAGGGGGTGGTATGGATGATCTACATACACTTATGATACATAGGTAATCTCCGAGGGGCAAATCAGAGATATTCCTCGCTATGTTTCCCTTTGAATTCTGCAAGAATCCGTCATTTTTGCATGCCCATTATTGGCCGAGGTGATATGTCTTCCAGTTTTAGATGTCCTTGCACCTGGATGGGGTTACTTAAGTATATCACGCTGACTGATATGAATGGATATGGCCTGTACACCAGGGTAGATTAGAGCTTAAAGAATGTCCAGCCTCTAGCTCTCATGTTAACATGGGCCACTGTGTGCTGAGAGTTCATTAGTGTAATTGCCAGAATATTACCCAATGGCATGGTCATAATATATAGAATATTAATACTATAAATCTCCATTCATCTCACATTCAGCTGGGCAACAGAATGACCAACATAATGCATATTAATGAAAGAAATGAAAATTTTTGATAGAAGCAATAAAAGCATTGTCTTCTCTGACAGCCACTTAGAAGCACATCTGTTTTGCAGGGCATTGTATTGTGCTTTTGTCTCCAGGGAAAGCAGTGTTTTGACGGACGAAGAAGAGAAGTGAGGGAATTTCCTTAAGAGTTGCACAACATGGTAACCACCCCACCCGCCTTGTAGAGCAATCGGCCCGCTCCTTTACACGCTGATGTCAGCACATAAGCCCACCACAGTTCGGGGACAACAATTGCTATTCAGAGGAGATGTATGAGTAGGTGGAAGGTCGATATATCCATGTCTATTTGATTTTTAACAACAAAACAATGAGATTTTGTAAGTAAATATAGAGAACTTTTTCCCATATAATTTGCTAGAATTCTTGCTTAAAAATATGATTTAAAAAAAAAAAAGTCTCATTTGAGACTTCCAACAATTCACACAGTTTATTTTGAGCTACCATTATCTTATATTCTTATTCCTTATAACATTTTGAGATAAAATGTTTATAATAAAGACTTAGAGACTAAAATATAGATGATGCCGATTCCATTTTCACTTTAAATCAGTGGAACCTGCAAATGATTGGTTTGTCCTGTATTTGTCTAATTCCCTTTTTTGGACATCAAGTAATGCAAAGACTGCATTTGCTGACAGAAGACAAAGCCTACTTGTTTGCTGTCTTAGAGGTATACAATCTTATATAGCATGGCTGTAGTTGTAAGAAGAAGCTTGTGCCCACACATACGCTCACAGTTCTCCAGGCATTTCTAGTGTTGCTCTAACATTTAAGCAGCCATTAGAAAGAGGAGGGATATTCTGTAAGCACCTGTTTTTTTTCCACTTATTGATCTGACCTTCTGTTTCCAGCCACCAAAATACCGCTGCATTTTCTTCAGAAACTCATAGCCTTTTGCTTTTTAGTCACGTCTCACACATTTATTAATTGAAAACTCCGGAAAATATATTCTGCCAGTATTATGTTTACTCTGTCTTTTTAAACTTATCAGGTAACTATGAAGATCGTTTTACTAAAAGACCATCATGTTATTGTGAATAAGTAATACTGTTTTAGTAATGTTAGCCTTCTATTGCACACACAAACTAAACTTAACAATAGTTTATAGCATGAAATCTTGTTACATATGTAGAACTCAAAATATATCAAAATATATATTTTTTCTAACTTTATATTTATACTTTGAGGTGCTGTGGGTTAAGTGTTCACCAAACTGGAGGGCCGGCAATTAGAATCTTGCCCAAAACGCATACAGTTGTTGGGTCCCTGGGCAAGACAGTTCACCAACATCGCCCACTCCAATCACAGTGCGCTGCTTGTTTGCGATGAGAAGGGCAGGACAGGAAGATCTTCTTTCACTAGTTTATTTACACCTGGTATTTACATGTGACTTCTGAGTACTTTTATTGTTGTAACCATCATTTAGGCTTCATTATCAAGATTTTTATTGTTGAGAATGTTCAAGGCATACAGGAGGGAAACAGTTACATGCTAGCATTGGAGGAGTTAAGGATGCTCCCATAGACTGATGGGTCTAATTGGGCCAACAGTTAGCATGTAGTAATGCTCCAGAAATTTCTCAGAAAAAGGAAGTCTCAGTATTTGCTATGTCTATTTACTCAGGCATGTTTTGTAACCAAGAAATACAAGGAAAAGGAAAAGGAAAGAAAAGTGGAACATAGTACTGGCAACACATTCACAAGAGAAGAGATAATTGTAGGATGGCATTGGTGTAGTGTTAAATGTTAAAAGTTTAATCTAAATTCTAAACAGATAGCATAAAAGGTCATCACGATATTTTGGGGGAGGCAAGGGACGGGGTTTGGTGTGATGGAGGGATTTTATGTGGTAATGCAGCTTTAACACCACTTAATGCACAATAAACACCTTCATACTACCTCATTCCTTTACCTTACCTTTCCTTGTGCTCCCCTCCTCATGTGCTCAGCCCCCTCCTAACTGTAGCCACTGATGGAAATCCCACTCCTGAGAGAGCTGTGCAGGCTGAGGGGGAATGGGCTGGAGCGGGGACAAAATAGGTTGAGAGGGTCATTAGATAGTGAGCAAGGGAAAGGGGTCAGAACAATGTTGCTGACACGGTCAGATCTGTTAACGCACATGAGAGGCAATTTTACCACACATATCTGACCCATAGTCATTTTAGCTGGCTCTTTCGAATTGAACAAGTTGACATTCACCTTAAAAACATATTGAATTTATTTCTATTTCTTACATTACACACTCCATCCTTTATTCTCTTGTTTTCACTGCAGTTTTTTTTTTTTTTTTTTTAAGAAAAACATGAATACAGGACTGTAACTTATATACACCAAACATGCTCATGTAAAAAAAAAAAAAAAAAAATCAAACAATTACGACAAACGGCACCTATTGATGCTGCTATTTTTCTCTTTGTCCACCATGACCACAAACAAGACAAGCCTGTTTGGCAACAGGATACAAATGTTTTCCTTGGTTTCTTGGCTTAGACTTCCATTTTTCTGGCTTAACTCTTAATGATGCATGCATATATATAACAAACTTTCCAACTAACTTTTCCAGACAATAATGAGTGTTGACTAGGGGAGAAGTTCAGGTATTTTGATAATCAACACTACTAGAAAGAATGAACAGGATGTGTTACATGTTCTGTGTCCAGTTGGTCATTTAGTGCTCAGAGTTGTGTGTAAGATTTGAGATAGGATAAGATCATTAGCAGATTCCACCCTAGCTTTTGTGTTTTGTTTACATCCTTTTCTTAGCGCTTGTCCAGTTCACACTCCTCATGTACGGGGCGCGCTGTTGCTTGTATACATCCCTTGACTTTTCATGCAAATTTGTGTTTAAGCATCCTTGTTTGTGTGTAGGCCGGAGAGCACAAACACATCCACTGCTGGGGTGTGGAGGGAGACCTCGCAGGGGAGTGTGTGTGCGGGGGTATTGGTGGTAGTGGTGGTGGTGCAAGGCGGTGACAGAAATTGAGGGGGACGGGGTGGCAGCTGCAGGCTGCTCGGTGCACTGTCAGAGCGGAATGATTAATGAATGGCGGCCCCAGCTGAGCCTAACCTTTGGAGAACCGCACAGGACATCTGCAGAACTGTCAGCGCTCTGACAAGGACAGAGCTGAACAACCAATTATTTCGCCATCACTAAGGTGGGCTGTCAGCTTAATCCTAGCCATTCACTTAGGCAAGGACAGGCAAATTTCTCCTTTACATACACACACACACATGCACACACCAGGCAGACCATGGTCCTGCGTGGACACATATACAAGTGAACAAACAGCATGCACGGACATGTGGACATGTACATGCTGCGCACTAGTTCACTCACACACTTCGCCACATGAGCCACGGGGGCCTGGACAAAATCGAGTTAACCCCTCCACTGCTGGCACCGGCAACCCCAGGTAGATGACATATATTAAGGAAAGCAGGCCAAGCAGGGGAGGTTTAATGATGACAAAACAGAGCTGGTGGGTGCTGCTGGGACTGAGAGCTGGACATGGGTGGGGCTGTGTCTGCTCCACGTCCAGAGAGAGGGATGCGTACAGTGGGAGAAGCACAGAAAGGAGATATGCCTGATTGTGGGATATACTGTATACCAGTGTTTTTTTGTTTGTTTGTTTTTTAAAAGTTGATTCCAAT
Source organism: Bostrychus sinensis (assembly GCA_020698575.1). Lineage (NCBI taxonomy): Eukaryota > Metazoa > Chordata > Actinopteri > Gobiiformes > Eleotridae > Bostrychus > Bostrychus sinensis. The sequence continues at coordinate 28,397,199 of CM036247.1, read as the reverse complement.
AAATAAAGAACACATTGTTCTCTATAAAATCAAATATTTATGTGTGTCAATTTTGGAACTATGGACAAGTCAAAGCTAAATGTTCAACTTGCTTGTGCTGGCTTAACAGATTGCTTTGTAATGTGCAATTTTTAATCAAGATTGTTCTTGGATTGTTGTTATTATACAAAGTGGCTCATTACCATCTGCTTACGTCAAAAAGTGAAAAATATACACTTAGTTCTAGGGCTTATACTTACAACACCAGTGTCATATATCCCATCCACCACCCAAAACCTACTACCTCCTTTTTGCGATAAATATTTGACACCACAAGGAAACTGGTGTGTCACATATGTATACTCAAATACTTTAATGCTAAAAAGTATAAACAATATTATCAAACACTGATAAGTGTTGTTTTGGTTGCACACAAAATACCTACTTAAGAGATATCAGTAAAAGTAGTACCTCTAAGATTGTAACATTTATTAACTCTAAATGTAAATGCAGTTAGGAGGTATGATAAGTTAGAGTGCATGTTGAGGTGGTGTGCTGTAAGTATGATTTCATATGCTATACAACATTTAGTGACCTACACATTTTTCAGCGTGTTCACTGGAAATAAAGTATTGATTGACCTTATGAATTATACAAAGTGGCTCATGTTGCATTGACAGAGATTAAAAAAGTATTTAAATTAAACATGTTAAGGATGATGGTGCTTATGATACCTAATCATGTTAGAGAAAAGTTGATGTAGTCTTAGAGGGATAATTCAGTATTATTTAAAAAGGGTCAACAAGATCCTTTGAGACATGCAAGCTATTCCTTAGAGTACAGAAAGATTCTGCACATTCACAGTATGGAAAAGCAGACAAGAGAAGTGACACAGGCTATTTATGTATGGCTACTAACATATAATAAAAGCACACTTACAATCTAACAATCAATAGAGGATTTTAAAGTTACAATTAATGCAATTGTATTCCATATTTACATGCATATATATATATTCATTTTAGGTATATTTTTGGGGCTTTATTTGGCAGATGCAGTGGAGACAGGAAGAAAACGGGATAAGAGACAAGGTAATGACACTGAGCACTTTAAATTGGAGCCAGATTCAAACACAGGTCATTCAAGTATGTAACATGTGCTCTACCAGGTGACTCACTCAGGCACACCACAGGCATTTATTCTTTATCATGTAACACATTTTTATTCTTTATTTATACAACCCAAAAACTTAAAACTCCCTTCTAAAAGCACGTTAATGGGGTCCTTTGAACCAAAAGATGGCCCATCTCTCAATGTATTGAGTATAGTGAAACAGTACCCTTTGGACACTATATTTAAAATGATCAACAGTATTTTAAATGCTTAAATTAAATCAAATCTTGACCTCCCCTATTAGCAGCATCATAGACGTTGTGGTGTTGCTGCTGTCTGTTTCTCCAAACTGCTGACAACTATGCAGAAATTTGCAGTTTGAAAGTATCTAATAAATACACTGCTTATTGTTTATAGGGTTGCAGTGTGCTGGATCCTATGCCAGCCCCTTTGAGTCTGTGGGTTATGGCCAATTGATAGCAGAGCTAACACTTACTGACATACTGTATACTGACAACTATTCACTGTCACATAGACATTTTCATCTATCAATTGACCTACAGTATACACATGCATATTTGTATGAAAATGAATTTGATGAAAACAATTTTTAAAACCCAATAAATAGTCCTAAAAATGATGATGTCCCTGTCTTGCACTCTGCCTGGAAATAATCTTGTTACTTTAAATGAAAGTAATGAATATGTAATCATCACTTTATGGATGAATCAGATCCATAGATATGATGGCAGCAGTCGTGACAGCAAGCATATGAACCAGTTTGCATTCACATTTATCATGAGTATCTGTGTCTGATTTGGATACTGATGAGCGATATGAGTGACTGATTGGAATGTGATTGAGGCGTTTGCGTGGCGATAAGGGATTGAGCGCGGCCAGGAAGCCTATTGACAGACTGCTGATAAAGCTGAGAGGACGAGTGAGAGACAGAGGGACAGAGAGAAAATAAAAGAGAAGAAAATCAATTAACAAAAATTGTCCCTCATCAGTGGCTAACCACAGTTGAATGAGTCCCTTTCATATCATTTATCATTCACCTACAGGCAGGAAAAGCTGTAGTCTCCAGCTTGAAAGCATTTAAAACCCAAATTGCATTCTAAGATTATTGATGGTGGAGAGCTCATATTGGTCTAAGGGATTGCTGAACACAATGAACACATATCCTTGTCTTTGGTAGCTTCTAGCAAACTGAACATGTGCAAACCCAGTCAGCCAAAACCAAAATAGAGTATCCATCCATCTATCTATCTTCTTCCGGGCTGGTCGCGGGGGCAGCAGTCTAAGAAGGGATGCCCAGACCTCTCTCTCTTCGGACACTTCCTCCCCAACGCGTTCCCAGGTCAGCCTAGAGATAGAGCTTGTCCTAGGTTTTCTCCGGGGGCCTCCTTCCGGTGGGACATGCCTGTAGGCATCCAAGAGGCATCCAGAATAGATGCCCGAGCCAGTCTGGCTCCTCTTGATGCGGAGGAGCAGCGGCTCTACTCCAAGCTCCTTCCGGATAACTGAGCTCCTTACCCTATCTCTCCTCAGAGGAGAGGAAACTCATTTCAGCCGCTTGTATCCGGGATCTTGTCCTTTCAGTCATGACCCAAAGCTCATGATCATAGGTGACAACCTGGATCGGCAAATTGAGAGCTTTGCCTTTCGGCTCAGCTCCTTCTCTATCACAACAGACCGATACAAGAACTGTATTATTGCAGATGCTGCACTGATCCGCCTGTCAATCTCACGCTCCATCCTTCCCTCACTTGTGAACAAGATCCTGAGATACTTAAACACCTCCACTTGAGGCAGGAACTCTCCTCCAATCTGGAGATGGCAAGCCACCCTTTTCCGGTCAAGAACCAGGGGCTCAGACTTGGAGGTACTCATTCTCACCCTAGCCTCTTCACACTCGGCTGCAAACCGCCCCGTGCACATTGAAGATCCTGGTTTGATGAAGCCAACAGGACAACATCATCTGCAAAAAGCAGAGATGAAATCCTGTGATTCCCAAAACGGACTCTCCATTGGGAACCTACTTGTGGACTCTCCGGCCCCTGGCTGCATCTAGAAATTCTGTCCATAAAACTAATGAACAGAAGCAGTGACAAAGGGCAGCCCTGCCGGAGTCCAACATGCACTGGGAAATGCGGACCAAGCGCCTGCTCCAGTCATACAGGGACCGGAAAGCCATCAGCAGGGGGCCTCGAACCCCATACTCCCAGAGCACCCCCCAAAGAACGCTACAAGAGACACAGTCAAATGCCTTCTCCAGAGCCACAAAGCACATGTGGACTGGTTGGGCAAACTCTCATGAATCCTCGAGCACCCGATAGAGGGTGTAGAGCTGGTTCAGTGTTCCACGACTGGGACGAAAACTGTTCCTAGTTCCTAGTTGGAACACACCCTGTGGTCCCCCTTCTTGAAAAGAGAGACCACCACCCTGGTCTGCTAGTCCAGAGGCACTGTCTCCAACCACCACGCAATATGAGTTTGAGGTACTCAGGGTGGATCCCATCCACTACCAGTTCCTTGCCACCAAGGAGCTTTTCGACCACCTCGTGGCTTGGGAGGTGGTCGAGTCCGCCTCTGAGTCCACAACATCTGCTTCCTCAATGGAAGGCGTGTAATTGGTGGCATTTCTTACAATGACAAAAGTAACTTCTAATCCTGCTTTTAAAACTCCACACTGGTATAATTGTTTTTTATCCAGTGCTAAAGCCACTCTCATGTTAACTTGGCTATTGCCAGGTCATGTTTGCAAATGAGAACTGGTTCTCAAACATTTTTACATGGTTAAATAAATGTTAAATAAAATAAATAAACATATTGTGCTGGTGTCTCTGCTAGTCTCATAGAATATTCCTATTACTCTTATTCAGTTTCTCCTGGGCGCAATATTTTTCCAAAGATCCTTTTCCCCCCAACACTCCTTGTCCTGTGGCAGGGCTGTGGCCGTGACAGCTCAATGCAGTCAAAGTCACAATATGTTTATTGTGCCAGGTAAAGCAAGGATACCACTTTGTCATGCATTCCAAATACGATCATAATTATATATGAACATATCATAGGTATAAAAGTACTAAGAGCCCAGTTAATTAATTACATAAAGCTCGTACAAAAGTTGAGTAATGTCAACTGGAAAATGTTGACCTTTGCTTCCAGTAATAGCTATTGTGAAGATTTTTGTCCCTTTTTTTTTTTGCACAGAAAGCAAGGAAACATATTGGCTTTATCATAATTCTACGCAAAACTTATTTTAATCCACAAGGAAGAAGTTGCATATTACCGGATGCCTTTGTCTTTGTCTGTCATAACAACTGAATAATTCATACCTTGGTTAATTTAACATGGTTATAAGGACCAATGTTATTTTTATGAATACTGGTATTAAATAAAACTAAATTATTATTATTAGCTTCAGATGTCAATTTGTGTTAGAACGCAGTCAGCACAAATGAGCTGTGTAATAAATATTACTATAAAATGCATGCTGTAGCTTTAGTGGCTTTTGGTGAAACTGGAACGTGTTTATACTTTGAGGTGTGAGCTAAACTCTGTTTGCAGTTGCTGTTGCTGGAGTTTACGCCGGTCATACGATCACACAAAGACACTGTCAGGATGTGTTCATTAGGAGTGCAGTCTGTCTGCTGTCCCAGACAAACTGCAGGAGGAGGTGTCTGGCTGCTCGGTTTTAAAGTGGGTTAGTGGACCAGAGAGAAAGGAAGTGAGGGAGGATATGAAGTCCAAAACTGGGACGTGGTACATAAGAAAAATTTTCTTCATCAATCTCAGCGGTGCTCCCTACTGTGCACCCCTTCATGACACATGTAGTAGCATGAGAGGCTTTTTATGAATGTGCTTTTTGCTAATAGATACACCTCAAAGCATGGAATGTCTTTCTATTTTACACATATCAATTCTAAATATTGTGACTTCTATGCCCTACTATAATGAACAGGCTATTTGTATTATTCGACGCTCACTTCAGTCTCCTGCCCTCAGTAGATTTAGCAACCAAATGGCAGCCCATTAACATGTGAGAATGATTGTGCAGCCTAGGGGTTGAAGCATGGCAACCCACGGAGAGTTTTTTTTTCCGCTATGATTCTCATTCTTTGCACTGTCGACGAGAGTTAAGCATCAAAGGCGAGAACTAACTATCCTCACCCTCAATCGCTCCCTGTGTCTGCTTTTGGCCTCTGGGTTCACTCTGTAATTTGCTCTATCGCTATCTCTTTGTCTGTCTCTCCTTTCCATCTCTCCGAAGGGCTGGTGAATGGAGCAGAGGGAGGTGATGGGGTCAGAGTGAATCTTCTCTCGGCTGAAGATGATTATGTCTTAACCCGCCGTTATTCAAAGCAGCGGGCCCCGTGGCCATGAACAGACCTGCCAGGCCACGTGTCCACGCTGGTGAGCAGGAGCCGGTGTCGTCAGATGGACTCCTTGGGTCAAATGTACAATGCCTTTTGTACTGTTTAGGGTGACATACAACCCCGAGATTCACCAGTTTGACGGCTGCTTGTCATTCCTATTATGAGCTATGTGTCCACTCTGAGAGCTCTAAATTATTGATTACAAAGCTGGTGACATCACTGGACATGTGCATCGGAAGAGGTTGATGTACTGTAAGCCAAAGGTCCCAAGGTGATGAGATGTTTGAGGAAAGCAAGGATGCCACTGGTTATGCCCCGGGTGTTAATTAAAACTGAGCTAATTAGCAGCGAGCATTGGTAAATTGGTCAGTCTTTCGTAGTGAGGTAATAGATAACAACACCTCAATTGTGCTTGAACAGGATTCAGGGCTTCTCTGAGCAGAAAAAGTGTTGAGTGTTCCACCTTTATCTTTGTCCCTTCTGACTTCCTCTAAGCCGTAGACTTCATATTCAGCAGCCAAGGGCTTCAGCTATCGGCTTCTTGCGTTTTCAATTAATTCTTAAGAGAAGTGCTCAGTATAAACTTGACTTTCTTAAATCAGTTGCACACACTACTGCACTAACAATTAAAAAGACGAAGGATCACAATGAAATTAGTTCAAATCTAAATACAGTGCTATAACTGCTGAGAAATCACAACTCAGGATACTTTTAAAATACTCTTTTAAAATTGGTTTCTCTTGGTTTCTCTACTTAGTAGACTACTGTTGACCCAAAACAGACTGGCCCATGCTCACTTTTTTTTTCTTGTTATCCTTATGCCCTACATCAGGGGTGTCAAACTCAATCGGAGCTGGGGCCAAAATTAGAAAACCAGCCTTGGTCGTGGGCCGAATAAGAGAATTGTATAAATAATAAAGACAGCCTACTGTATTTTTGTTCTCAGTTAGGCTACAATAGGCTTTTTAACATAGAAAAATACTTCCCCACAGAACTACAGCTGTAGATTTGTGGTTTTAACGGGCTTTGTAGTTTTGTTTTAAATCAGAACTTGGAACTCAACAAATAACAACAAATAGGCCACAAACTACTGACTAACACTGGCCAATTATTTATTAAGTATTATTTACTGCCACAGTTACCTAACTCCTCATATAAGACAGGTGTTTTCATCAGGTCCACTCTGTTTTACTGTGACAGTGGGTACTACCAGCAGATAAATATTTAGGTGCATGTCATGCCCCTTATGTAAGCCCAGCACAACTTTAAGCTGAGTCAGCTCCTACACACAAACACGTATTATAGGCTTATTTAACATTTATTGAGCAAACTACTGTCCACCTCTCTGTCCTCTGCAGGACACACTATGAGCAGGATTATACCTCTTTCTGGGCAGGTTTAGCTCGCTGTGTGTTAATGAGTGCATTAGAGCACAAGTAGCGACAGAGAGAAAGGAAAAAGAGTGACGGAGGGCAGTGCTGTGAATGAACTTAGACAACTTTCTGCTGATAACTTGGTTTTACTGACACAACTTGGTTTTCTGTTTTTAAAGACGTACGGTTTGTAAAGGAGATGTTCTTACACTGCTGTGCGGTTGGAGCGTGGTTTTATTACTGCTACATGAGCTCAACAAACAAAGTGTAGAGCGTTTACAGAGAGTCCCACCTGTTTAAGAAGCTCCTGCTCTCACTGACCCCTCTTTGTCCATTTCTTTTGTGGAAAGTTAAATTTCCTGTTGGAGAATCCTTCACTCTGTCTCTGTTCCTGCGGCTCGTTAAATGCCGCTCGCTAAAACAGCGGGGGAGGGGCAGTGCCAGTGCGCAGCGGCGCCGCTTCTGCAGTGCATTATGGGAGATGTAGTTCAAACAGATCGAGCACAACATATCGGCGGGCCATTATTAATATAAAATGGAAATGATCTCGCGGGCCAAAAGAAATTATCCTGCGGGCCACATTTGGCCCTGCGGGCCAGAGTTTGACATATGTGCCCTACATGATCCTGAAGTGTGCCATGTTCACATTGGAATTGCACAATTGCAGCATTGATGCTAAATGGTTTTGAACATCTTGTCATTATGGAAAGTTAGTGAGTGAGTACTTGGTGTACAACAACAAACAAGAACACGCACAGCTGTCCTACATTAATGTTTATATATACAAATTAACCATGTGCGTTTTGGTTCCTTTATAACTTTTAGCTTTTTTCATAAACAGGTTTCCCACAGGGTATTGAAAAGCAATAAAAGTCATTAACTTGATTTTGCAAAAATTAAGGAATGTATTTTACAATACTTGCAAATACATTTTGACAATTTAACCTGCCGCGATTGTATGTTTGTGCCATTAAAATTTTTTAAAATGGCATTGCAAATAACCTTAAATATCATTAAATAAGACTTGCTGATACTTGCATGAACTCTTCTAAAGGTCTTGTGCTCTTGCACAGAACTGGAGGACCTGGATGAATAAGGGGACGGTGAACAAAGTGGTCAATTATGTTGACCAGTTAGAGAAATTCCCAAATAATCAAAGAAAGTATTTAAAAGTAGGACATCCTCTTCAGTCTCTCTGGTCCCCAGAGATTCATGTCTGGCATTCTGTTTCTCAAAATGAACGTATTGCTGTTAGTGTTAACTGTTTATCCAACATAATGATTTTGGAAGTACATCATTTAGAGTAGGGCTGGGCGATAAATAGATTTTTTTTGATTAATTTGAATTTATAGTGCAGGTCGACTTGTTTTAATAAAAATCGATTTAAAAAAAACGTCCACCACCGGTGCTCTGGCCTCCCGTAGTTCATAGTGGGCTAGGCCCGCCAGCCCTCCCTCCGCACTAGAGGAACACAAACAACATGGCAGTGAGCAGGGAAGAACTCGTTCCTAAGAAAGGCACAGTGTCGTCAGTTGTGTGGAATTGTTTCGGGTTTGCGGCGTCAGACGGAGCACAGACAGCGCCCCGCTGCAAAATCAGTCCCTACAGGATTTCGCAATGTTGAGATCGCAACTATTAACGCAAACTCAAGCAAACCCTGCAAATTCAGCGCGACCCTGCAACTGTGTCCAAACTCCGCAACTTTTCTGCAACTTTTGTCAATTATCGTCGAGATTTTACTTTTGCATTTTGCTGCACTTACCACTGTCTGTGGGCCGTCCCCTGTTCCGAGCAGAGCAGCGCTCCGGTAATGAGCGCCGGAGGTCGGGTTGGGCCACAGACAAAGCGGAGGCACAGCGTGGAGGACGGAGGTGCGGTGCCGAAGTTGTGCGCACACATAAACAGTACGGCATGGTGGAGCAGCTGCGTGGAGTTCGAGTGCACATGAGGTCGCAGGTGCTCAGCAGCAGCAGCGGTGTAGATGGGACTGAAGGAGGAGGCGAACGCGGTGCTTTCTAGTTTTGTTTGGTGTCATTCTGAAAAGCCCGTCTGCGTTGCCATGGTGATATAGTTGCCTAAAAAGTTGAATGGGCAGCATATTTAGACAACAATGAAGTTTGAGGTCATTGTTCTTTAAACGTTAATGTTGCAGGCTGATAACCTTCCTGAAAACCTAGCACAGAAAACATCTTCTGTTTTTTGATGACGGGATGTTCTACACCACACAACAGGAATCACCAGAGAAGATCTGAGTTGAACAGAATCAGAATCAGTGTAATATCCCCCCAAAAAACATGCCTAACACAGCGATATCATTTTAAAAAAGTAGGTATGCTTGGCCTGTTCAAATACAGGTATTTTTAATTAGATTAATTACCACCTCACATATGTTTAAAAACAGGTTTTGTTAGTTTTTACAGTTCTAGCTAATATTTTAAAGAAAAATTATAGACAAAAAAATTGCAACTTTTAGCGCAACTTTTAAGAAAATCCCCCGCAAAATCACATTGCCTTCTCTTCTATTTGACTTGTCTGATTGCACTTTAACCTCAAGAGGAAATCAAAGCAATAAATCTAAACTTGTTTTGGACAATTTCTCTGTTGTCTTCAGTTTGATTTTAAGTGTGGAAAAAAATCGTTTTTAAATCGTAAATCAAATTTTTTTGTGAAAAAATCAGAGATTTTTCACCCAGCTCTAATTTAGAGTAATAACGTAACTGGTGTTCCATCATAGGGTTGGTTAGAAGTGCTTGAATGTTCATTGCCAAGATGAATAATACAATCTGCATATTTGTGCACTATTAGTTTGTCCCATCCCAAACCCAGCACAGATACACCTAGGACACAAGCTTTTATTGGACCATTTGCACACAATATTGCATTTAGACTTGTTTCTGAAAACCACCAGCACCAGCCAGTGTAGAGGCGTGAACACAGCTGTTGAGTCACACCAAATCTAATAGGCATTTCATCACTTCTTAAACAAGCCATCAGCAAGTCTAATGCTCCGCTGTGGTGGGCCACGCTATATGATACATGTGCCTTCAAAGCATTTTCCTAAACATCAGCACTTAGCACATCCGCTCCACGCCTAGCCTCAACCAATCTATAGGACGCGCTGCTGAGATCTCACATTTTATCATTTGGATTTATAAAACCAACAAGGACCTAACTGAAAACACAAACAGCTGGTACTTTGAATTATGTCTTAATCAGCAATTATCAAGTGGCATGTGTCAAGATTGTAATTGTGGCTTAATTTTTTATTTTTTGGTGACGAGAAAACACTCCAGAGATTCGTCAGTGTCACTCACAATTGAACTGAGCGAGCCAGAAGGATTCACCCGGCGTGTCTGTCTCGGAGCTTAAGACTTACTCTCTCATGACGCCTTACCATTTTAAACCTTATTTGGTTTGCAAAAGTGAAACTAAGCTCTTTCTGTGCCACTTTTTTTTCCAAGTTAAATTTTTGGATTGCATAGCTTGAGACAAAGATAAGGAGAAATATGGGGATGGTTTTTGGAGGACAGTGGACAGCGGATTTGAAGAGGGGGTCACCAGGGGAAGGGGGGCAGCAGTGGGACAGCACAGAGAGGAGAAGAGTGGAGGTGTGGAGTCTGGAGAGAAGGTGGCAGTAAGACACTCCAGAGAGTTTAGGGAGCTTCAAAGGGAAGTTTTGGGCTTTGACGGACGGGCCTCTAGAGTGAGGGGGACCTAGTTACAGGCGACATGCCCCTATCCCAGGATGCCCAACCGTCTCCATGGTGAACAGACCCAATACTGACAAGTCAAGATCACTGGGAGATATGCTAGGTTTAGTCCTTGTCCTTGAACTAGCATGAAGGGCAACAAAAGACCAAAAACGTATGCATAAAAATGTGAATAGCAAAACAATTGCTATACAGTTTTAGGTCAAGCCAGGTCTTTTTGATTATAATTTAGCACAACAATAGTAGGTAATTGGATGGTTTTAGGAAAGTTCAAGCTTTATTACCTTTAAGTCACTTGGCACATTGGTGTAAATTGGAGTACACAAAAATACCTTTTTGTTGTGTGTGCGATGTACTGCACATGCAATGCATTCAGAAGTTAAATTTCAAGTTCTGAGCATTTTTCTTTGCGTAAATGCATTGCCTTTCCCAACCATGCATTTCATTTTTTTTGTGTGTGTAAGCAGACATCAGAGCCGGACTAGGTACATTTCCAGTAGAATTTTTTGTCCATCATTAATTGAATGTTTACATGTCAACTGTACCAACAGCAAAAGTATTCCCAAATTAGTGCAATCTTTCGATTGGCCAAGACTGGTCTTCACGGCAATATTGATACAGTAAATCTTGTTGAACTAAAGAAGAACGTGAGGTTGATCTGAAATACAGAGGGCTTTTTTGTTTGTTTTAATTGTCGAGAGGCAGTTTATTCTGTATTTATTGGCACTGCCGCTGAGAAAACTTACAGAGACCAGACTATTTAAAAAAAAGAAATGATTAGAATGAAGGGCAAGGGTGAACATTAAGAAAAAGACTGTGACTGCTAGCAACTGTATAACTTGACCCTATAGAAAGTGTTACACTACAGTAAAACTCAAAGTCATCTGTACTTCACCAGCCAGTTGCATCACCAGTTGACTTCCTCCTTCCTTCCTTTTGCTTCCTGATCTCTCATTATTTTCTGTGTTATAATGTCTTGTTGCTAAAGTTTGCAGACATATAAAAATACATGCTATATCTTTCTACAAACTTCTTCTGTGAATATCAATTTCTTGTATCACTGTCAGTATGTGGTCATCATAAGCAGTGTCCAGTAAATCTCTCTGATATCTGAGCCTGTAGTTCCAATGATAGATGGGAGCAGGAGAGCTGTGTTTAACTGTGTCTTAGTCAACACTGTTAGGCCTGTGTAAACAGCGCTACATTGATCAGCCTCTATTCATGATCAGCACGTCTCTGCCGCACTGGATTAGTCAACATACCCACCCATCTGTTTGCTCCACTGTAAATGGAGGCCAAAGTCAATGCCAAAGTCTAATTGGAATACTGGATACTGTCGAGGTTAGAACACGGCTACATGGAAACAAAGAACTTTTACATTACAACTTTGTCTATCAATTTATTGCAGAACTTCATTCAACGTTTATTACACTTTGAGAATTGGTGATGTGTGGTCCTAGATTTAGGATTGAATCTTTTATGATAACATTGCCATTACTGGAGACGGCTTTATATTTCACCTAAGAATTTACTTAACCTCACAAATTTGCCAAATGTACTTCAGTTTCTAGATGTAGCTGTTTTTCATATTATTGATTTGCTATGGTAAGATTTTGTTTGATTAGTTGTACTGTCCAAAAATTGTAATTCTTTTCTAATACATACATAGTTTATATTTATTTTTATTTTTTTATATTCAAGTTGATTTTCCCGGGGGCAGTACCAATGGATGCAGAATAAACTGTATGAATGCAATTGAATTGATGCACAACCAATTTGAAAATAGTGGCAGTACTGACAAACATAACTAGAGCAGAAACTAAAAACTAGTAAAAAACAAAAATCCCAACCCATTGTTGATAAACAGCTATGATTAATCAGGAACGATTGATTTCAATGAAAATAAGCTTGAATTGGAGGGGTTCCAAACCCACTTTATGATGATGAGTCTGACTCTTTGGGCTGAATCTTTAACAACTAAGAACCAGAGCCATTTCTAAAGATTCCAGCAGCCTCAAGGAGAAGGTAGCCAGGGTCTTCCATACACATATTTAACATTTTATCAATAGGCATATTGATCCACTCAAATGATGATTAAATAATTTAGTATTAGTAAGACATTACCAAAAACCACAGGAATTCAAATATACAAACACTCCTCAGTTTCCTGGTATACCTACCGCACTGCAACTTCCCACAATGTTCACAAATTGCAAACTCGGATATTGTGTGAAAGAAGGTCCAATAACAAGTGTGAAACTGTCAGGTGAACTTAGTGTCTGTGAGCATTAGCCTCATGCCACTGACAGCCTCTCATCTTCCCTGAGCACCGCAGAGGAATGGACAATAGTGGATGCTCAGCAGTGGCCAGTGTGCAGTGGTAAAGTGAGCCAGGGAGTTGGAGAGTGACAGAAATGAAGAAAAAGACAGAGCGGTTGAGAGAGCTCATGAAGCATGGAGGGCAGCTGCATTGTATCACCCCATTTTAGCCCATTACACTATGTATGGGGGCCTTTTCCCCCTCTTTTGCATGGTAATTATTTTCCAGCCCAAAGGTAGCTGCAGGCAACGTCAGCCACCGCGTCAGGGCCCACTGCATTAGCCGGCCATTGCATTATTTATTTGTGTGCGGGCAGCCGGATGGATACCCCAAATCCGCAGAGGCTGGAGGGGGGGGGGGGGCCCCTCTCAATTGTCACCCCGCGCATTGTGGGAGGCAGTTGTGGCCGCTCGGACCTGCACTGAGAAAAGATACGGAAGAGAGTGGCTCAAGGGCAGAATGCCATGTGGGCGTTGGGGGAGACGTGTGTGGGAGTTGTAGTAAGGTGTGTAATGTATTCAGAATCGGGTCGGGGCTTTGGTAAGTGCCCTCGCTTATGCAAGAGTCAACTGTGTAGGGTTTATTGTGACCACGGATGACCATCTAAGGGGTCCTAAAGGACATCAGTGAGCACTAGGGTAGTAAAAGTATTAATAGAGGGTCACAGTTCACAGTGCCTTAAGGCTTTTTGTGGAGCTACTGCAGTCAGTCTAATACAGTCAGTGCCCCTGGGTATCATAGGTAAATAGACCTGATTTCAGTCTATAGGAGCTGCTGTTATGCTCAACACGGAAATATGAAGGCTTTAGACTGGCTACAATAAAAGGACTTTCTAAAAAGTGCATTTTATCTTGTCATACAGGAATACTGACAGGTTCTCTGCCCCCTGTCAGCTCTGGGTATCACCTACGCTTCAAAAAGTGTTACACATTATCACGCCCTTCGCGAAAAAAGACTGTAAAGCCTAAGCACTGGTGTACTGGTCATTGACCCCTCCCATGACGCTTGCCCATTGACTTCCATTCATCCTGAGCAGTTATAAATATGGAGTTTCCCAAGCATATGGTCAAATAGTGCATTATGCCACAAGTGTGTCCATGTGTGTAAACGATTTGTGCTTTGTTTTGTTTTTACACTTTCAGGCAGTGTGCTTGTCCTGAGCAATCACATTAGACCCTTCATTATGTTTGGGGCTCAGTCCTAAAATGGGGCAAGATGTATAATGAGGTGTGGTTTGTTATGGCAAAGTGGTCAAGTTTTATTGGAAATGGAAAACAGAAAAGCAGGTAGGCCATGCTGATGTTGGGTCTGGTGGTGGGGTGAATTTCATCTAGTTTAACTCAAACACATTTTGACATGTTTTCCTCCAATTCTTTATTAAACCAAGTGTTGTGTTTGCCTTGTTGGTGAGTGTATGACTCTCCCCTGTGTATCAATAAAGGGCTATTAGAGCAGATAGCAATGGGCTGGGTGGGGTCACAGCATGTCAGACCAAGGCAGAGAGCTGGAGAGACACAGCTCACTGATTGTGACGTTTGGGAGGCAATACCCCGGCCTCCCCTTCTGTACTACTACTACTAGCCCTCTCTGTTGGACATGACCCCCCCGACCTGTCAGCCCCGGCCAATCGCATCGCAGTGCCCGGAATGACAGCTAAACCACTGTCGCTGTCATGGCTCCTCAGTGCAGAGACACATACATGTGCGCACAAACAAACAACACACACATGCCAGTACATATCCTCTACAACAGCGCTCTAACATCAACATCAGCTCCCAGCGGCCCCCCGGATCCATCTCACCCCCGCCGCCCGCTGCTCGGCCGTCCCTCACGAGATGCTCAGACAGCTCCGTGACATGACAGTGACAACATACTGATGCTGGCCACTTCACCCTGCTCTCCACAGCTCAAACCTGCTCAGGGAGAGGGGCTGTGTCTCCTCGACTCTCACTTTTATCACACCTGCAGAGAGGAAAGAACATGGCTAATATGCACTGGTGGCGATTTACACTCAAGGTTTGAGATTCTAAAGAGAAGTTTCTTCACTGGCCATATTAGAAATACCAGACTCACACAAGTTCCACCAAGTTTAATTTTTTTATTTGGTGGCGCCTCAATTTGTTTAAAGCGCTGATCAACAACAAATTTACATGTGAAAAATTTATTGTTGGGGTGACAGAGTGGTTAGCACTCTAACCTCTTAGCAAGGAAGTTGTGGGTTCTGTCTTTGGGCCACCCAACATTTAATGTGTACATATTGTGTACACATTGTGTAAAGGTTATGTGTACATAACCTTTGTTAACATGGGTTCTCTCTGGGTACTCAGCTTTTTCCACCGTCCAAAGACGTGTTAGGTGAATTGCTTTCTACAAATTGCCCCTAGTGAATGAAAGTGAATGAGCCCATTGTCCAGACTGTACCCTGCCTAAGGCCCATTGTTGCTAGGACAATGTCTCCAGTCTCCAGAAAAATTTGAACGAATAACATTGAAAGCTAAATTAATACATATTCTTTTAAATGCACTGTTGGGAGTCTAATTTCTAACAACTATATCCACTGTAACACTATGGTCTGCACCAGTGAACTTTACAAAGTTTAACATTACCAATAATAAATGTGAAAAGCATTAGCTAAAAAAAAACTTCCCAAATATCATAAGGAAAGGCATACTTGCACACACTGTTGTATGAATGTGTGAGTGCTTGTGAGTGTGAATGGGTGAAGAAAATCTCTCTCTCTCTCTCTCTCTCTCTCTCTCTCTCTCTCTCTCTCTCTCTCTCTCTCTCTCTCTCTCTATATATATATATATATATATATATATATATATATATATATATATATATATATATATATATATATATATATATATACCAGTACCCTCAGTAACAGTAAAATTACAGAGAGATTGTTTGCCTCTCTTCTGTATATCAATAGAGTTTTTGTTTTTGCCTTATTAATTGATCAGACCAATGCAACTTGTGCACCAACACCACAGTCTACAGTTTTTTTTTTATTTTTATTTTATTTATTTTTTGTATATCAGGCTCTCATTTGTGTTGACAAATATGAAAAAGAAAGTCATCTTAGTAGTAGTCATTGCTGTGGCGCCCAAACTTCTCTGTAATGGGAGCTGACACTGCTATAGCGACCTGGATGGACAGAACGGAGGACTGGAGTATTGGAGGCAGCAGACCTCCCAATTATTTTTCAGGCTGATAAGTGCTGCTGCTTGTTTAAGGCTGCAGCATGGATGGACAGATAAGATGGGGAGGGAGAGAGGAGCTGGGGCTGTGAGGCTGACAGGGCTTGATCTGGCACGATGGCTGGCTGTCACACACAACTTAAGACAATGCTTCCCCCCCGGGCCATACACATACACAAACACACACACATGGACATAGAGAAGTTCTACATGTCATCAGACATGTTGTAAACACACACTGCACATACACTGTTTACATTCCACTGTGGACTCTATGCACTCTACAGCTATACTGGCACAACCAAATGGGGAAAACACTGCCTAATAATAGACTAGTCTCTGAAAGAGAATGTATAGAAATCAAAACAACAAAAATAGTTTTAATGTATTTACACTACTGAAAAATTATATTAAATGTAAAATGGCATTATCTTGTTATGTGCTATGCTAGAATCAAGTAATATTCTTGAGTGAAGATGCAATTTTATTTCTGTAACAATATTTCTTTTTTTTTTCTGTTTTCTGTCTCAAGTCCTATCAGAAATATCAAAATAAAATACACTTTATACCTCATCACCTACTATATATCAGGTAAAAAAACAAAAACAAACAACGTAAATGTTTAATTTTTTAAATGTAGGAATCTTTACTTTCCACACTTTTATTGGAATAATAAAATAAAATATTTGTTTTTTCAGACTGTGTTGCCAGTTGTTTGTCTCAGGAACAGTAAAAGACCTCAGATTTTAATAATACCAGAATCAGAGCATTAAGATTCAAAATGTGCTGTCTAGAGATTTTTAATTTACAAATATTAAGAGAAGTTGCTATGCCTGATAATGATTAGTTTAATCTATGAGCAGAATGATTTTTCTGTTGTTGTTGTTTGTTTTTTTTTTTACCTCTTATTTATCTGTGCCTTTTGTTTCAACACTTGTTGGCAGTCCAGTTGTATTTGACCAAAACAAACACAACAATCATTATAACACATATTCAAATGTACATGTTGTCTCTACATGAACTAGGGTTAGGAGTGTTGAGCCTGTTCTGTTAGCTCACAGCTCCAATGCCTTGCAGGAATATAGGGTGAAGGGTTTGCTAGATGATGACAGCGTGCCAAAGCAATAATCTACGTGTCTGTGCATATGTGTGAGGTCTGTAGTGGCAGTTGCATATGCTCTGAGGCCTCCATGCTCTCCCATAACTTATCCGGAGTGTTTGAACCCAAGCAGACAAGCAGAACACAAAGACAGCACTTTAGAACTTGCATTTTCAATTTGTCTTTTCTGTCTGGACCAGTGCTTTTCTTCTTAATATCACTGATTAGATTTGTTTCATTCCTCAATGCAACTTGCCTGCTTCATTTGCAAAACTACATTTGCTTTTTCGTGTGTACCCATACCTACAGAGATCTGAATACAAGACAATACAGAGAAACAGAAACAGGCCACCTCTTGGGCTATAGTTGTTGTGATATTGATCTAGATGTATCTGCAATGCATATTGAGCATGTGCATATTGCATTAAGACTGACCACATTAGATCTTATCAGTATGTTTACATGCAGTTTTTGCCTTAGTCCAATTATAACTGTCAATATGTATGACTATTGCCACTTGAATACACCCTATGTAGATTGGACAAAGCACTCTCAGCATTCTCCAGAGCCAGACATCAGCACACACAGTAAAAAAGGTTTACAGCAATTCTCACTCATTTGTACTGTAGACAGTGAGGACTAGTGGTCGACCGATACATCAGCCGACCGATTTTGGAACGATTTTTGGTCAGGCACATGTGCGACTGACCATGTCAGTAAAGGACCCCAACCGCAGCCCCTGCAGCTGTGAGCATTAGCAGCAGTATAGCACTGCTATACTGTGAGTGAGAGAAGGCTACTTACAGGAGGCTCCAGTTTTATGGATTATTTCTTTCAAAGTCTGCACATGTAAGGCTGTGGCTTAACTTTTAAATGTTTCTTTGGGAGAAAATGTAATTACATGGATTGGCTTTGTTTTAATACTTTGGCTTTCCGCATTAGCGCAAGCCTGTAGTATTCCGTAACTTCTGATCCAATGACTGTGGTCAAATGTTGTCTTTTAGTACCATATAGTAAACGAGGATGAAGCTGAGACCTCAGAATCATTACTACAGACATTATTTTCCTTATTATACTATACTGATGCAGAGCAGCGTTCTGTGGCAGTGGTAAAAAGATGTGAATGCGCACGGTTAACAGGATGTTATTTGAAGGAATAGTCTTCTTGTAGTATATGATTTGGGTAGAAATTAAATTATTACATAGTTAAATTTAAGTTAGATGGACATACACTGTCCTCAGAGTCAGACATTAATCTGTGTGTTTCTGTGTAGAGTTGAATGCTTTTGTTTTCACATCAGTTTGTTTATCTACTGCAGCAGTCCTGTTTTACTGCAGTATATGGCTCTATAAGACAACATTTAACCAGAATGAGTGGAACTTAAGTTGCACTAGATACATCTTTGTACTTGTGGACTAAATCTAAGGCATGCAAAAGCATTTGAACATCATCTAAATATCCGTTCAAAATACTAATACAGTAATAAAAATAATCACATTGCCCCTGAAGCAGCCTTTGACAGCAGTTTTATAGTGAATACTGTGCAATTCATTAGAGGCCTTTGTAGCAGCCCTGGTAAAAATCTGTGGAATTTGGATTTAAGATGGTTTTGGGCCATGTTTAGTAGCTTTTAACCATATAACAAACCAGCCTGGGCTGTTTTTTTCTCTCAAAAAGGCAAACTGGTGTTAAACACAAAACCCAAGAGTGCAGCATTAGCTTTATTGGAGCAGTGCAATTCTCTCTCATGTGCATAAAGAAATAAAATCCAGCATTATCAAGCTATAAGCATAGTACAATGATTCCCAACCTGGGGGTGTTGGGACCCCTACTAGGGGTTGATAAAGCTTCACAGTGGGTCGCAAGGGCCTCTTGAAAAAGAAGTCCAAGCTAGGGCTGAATGATAACGCAAGGAAAATATTGCATTGCAATGGTCACAAAGAATGTGTCTAGAAATTGTTGAAAATTGTTTAATAACACTTCTGTGATATTTTTATTATGCAGTTAAATTTACCCAATAACTTGCTTAATTTTTCTTAATTATTAGGGTCAGGAAGACGAAAGGTGGGGGCCGTCAACATATCAACTGATAAAATGGGGGTCAGTTGGAAAAAAAGATTCTATGTCTGGTCTGGATTTTATAACTAGGTCTAAAGAGGGCCTCAAAGCATTGAGTTGTTCCTATTTTTCTCACATTTGTGTGTGTGTATGTGTGTGTGTATGTGTGTACATTGGAGGGCAGGAAAGCTATTCAATTATTCTTGAAAATATGGAAAAACACCCAATAAACCATTCACTCAGAAATAACGCCTTTTAGAAATAATTATGCATTTATGAAATAATCACATGCTTTGGATCCCAGATACTTCACATTAGAGGAATTGTTCATCATTGCAAATCACGCAACAGCGGTTCTCTAGTGTCAGCCCTTGTCTAAACAGCCCGGTATCAGTGGCATGACAGCCTATAATTTGCCTCATGTTAGCTTAAATGAACGCCATAATAAGGGTTATCCAATTCATGCTAAGTGTCATAATCCAGCGCTGAGTGGCGGTAATACACTGGTGTCATTGCTGCGCCGTTAATGCTTCAGTGATCACCTCAACATGGCCCACAGCCAAACGCAGGCTCAAGAGGACGCTCTAAAGGCTTGTTTAATATCATCTAAGCCAATAAGAGAACTTTTGGACCACATTTTGTCATTCGACCTCCTTTCTCAGAAATGCAAGCAAGCAAGACATCCCCTGTACAAATCACACTGTGTTCTCTCTTTTCATTACCATTTCTGATATTCTGTATTCAATGCCCAGGAGGAAGATTCTTTTGCCTCGGTCGGGGTGCAGCTTCAGCAACTTTTTAGTTTAGGGGTTAAAAAAGTAAGATTCCAGGATGTTTCAACAGGAACTACATGGGTGCATCGAGGATCAAACCTCAGTTCCCTCTGGGTAAAAAACGGTCACACCTACAACTTTACCTATTGTATGGCTTTTATTTCCATGCACAAAAGGCGCTATGGGAGATTTGGAGGTCTCCCTAGTGTGGAAACCTTTTGACGCGCTGTTCTCAGGCAGGAGTGGCTCATTTTGCTTTAATTACAGTAAGTACAGCGGACCCCCCAGGCTTGTTTAAACAGATCAACCAGAAGAAAGAAGAAAATGCTAATTAGTGCCTTAATGTTGCTGACCATGCAGGTTCCTCTACACTGCTGAGTTTTATTGACATAAGAGGGACAATAGGAATCTGTATTCAAATAACTTGCTTTGCCCTGTATTTGTGGAGTTCTTCTGCTTTTAGAACAAATTGGTAAAATATAAAGCCAGGCTCTTTAGACAATGCAACACTAATATTTTTAGTGAGATAATTTGCATGACTAGCCTGGCGAGACCGACTTTCCAACGTGCTTTTCGCAAGCAGGACATTCTGGTTCCCCTCTCAGAGCAGAGCATTTCTTTGGTTCAATATGTAAAGGCCCAATCACAACCACAGTTTATCTGCAGCACGTCTTACGAAAGTGAAGAGCTAATCCAGGTAGCGCTAGCTACCAAGCTAATTTATTAACTTCTCTGACTTGATTAACGGCATTTGTAGCATTTTTTTGGCACCTGATGGTTCTGCTGATATTCTCGTTGTTGTCCAGTCCTCTGTATTTTTTTTTTGTTTTTTTTTTGCCATTTTAACAACAGTTAAGTCCAGTTTATAGCCGATGATTATTGATTATTGATTTATTAAAAAAAATAAAAAATTTTCTCAACTCTTTATACAGCTGGTTTCTGCTACTGTTCAGAAATATGTACAGAGCGACTTTTAATACGGCATATTCTGGTGTTTTATGAAAAAAATTACTAGAATCCATGTTTGTCAGAGGTGGTCAGAGGTGCGCAGCTTATGTCCCGTCCTTTGTTTCTCTGATTGGTTACTTCGCCTGTCATTGTTGAGAAACAAAACGAAACTTATAGGAAGAGGTTCCAGATTTATACATGACTACATCTGTTTTCAGACTGAACATACTGTATGTAGACAGTACTCATGGGACTTGCGTCTTGCTACTTGCTTATTATATTACCATGATTTGCAATATTTTATTTAGTCTAAATTTTAACTTTAATGTGATGTGTGCTGCTGTTGATTGTATATAAAAATATAGATCATTAATTGAACATTAGACTAACATTCAAATCCCTGTCATCACTAAAAAGTTATATACCATGACGCAAACGCTATGCTAAATTAAAATTAAGAAAATGTATTTGTGTGAATAGATGCATGACCAGCTTACTTGTTTTACTCGAAAGCTCTGGTCACCCAGACCACACGTAAATCTTTGATAACTTGTACATTAAAGTTACATAAAAGTATAGGTTGCAAATTAATTTATGTATAGGGCTAAAACTACATTTTGTTGTCTGAAAAACATATTTGTACTGATGAATTAACAAAAGAGCAAAATTCTCTTGCAAACATGATTATTTAAATGATTTCCAGCCTTTTTTTTTTTTTTTTTTTTTTTTTTTAGGTAAATTGTTTCTCAGTGATAGTAACAGTAACTTGTCATATTGAAAATAGTGGTAATATTAAGATTAAGCCCTGTACTTAAAGATATTAGGTAGGATTTTTTTCGACTGCTGAGAAACCAGCGACAGTTTGTCCTTTTCTGAATAACGCGCATGCATCAGGCTCCCCCGCCCTTCACTGTTCCTTTCCAAGGAACTCCTCCACAGCGACGTGCACGAGCGTTGAAACACAAGTGTTTGTTTACAGCCGGCATCAGCAGAGATTCGCCTCAACCTAGACCAGCATTGTTTGTGTGCGCAACCTTTGACCTAGTTGCCCACACAGACCCAGTCACACGCACAGCAGAAATATCTGTCCTCCTGCTATTGGTAGCATTAGCAAACTGATGGTTGCTGTACAGTTGAAATGGTTCAACAGATAAAGAAAAAAGGCATTTTTTTCAAGATAAGATAAACGTACCTGTCCAGCAGAAACTTGACGACCAGTGAAGTCAGGTCTGAATCCCTGTCTGTTCCTTCAGCGCACGCCATCATTTGAAAGAATCGCCAAGAACCACACAGGTTTTATTATGCTCTTCTACGGTTATTCTCCTCCTCTGGTACACTTCAAAAACAGTTTTCCTTTTGCGACCGCCCGGTTCACGGTTTTCCTGAGCCATTGTGCTCTTCGAAGTCAGGCTGTCCGCGCTACGAATGAGGCTCGCGCTGGACTACATAAACATACTGCGTACTCATGTGCAGGCACAAGAACGTGCACATATCACCGAAACCAGGAAGTCAGAATGATTGACAAGTCTGTGGAACAATGGTTAACGTACTCATGACGAAAACGATTGGTTGAGGTTTTTTAAGTCCCACAGAGTCCACAGTTTATTAATATTATTATTATATTTTCTAATGCACCAATTTATAAGCCTTATACAGGGCAATGAAGGTAGTTTTAATAAATATTCCAAAAAATGAATTTATAAAGATCCTCCCTAATATCTTTAATTGTAGTTAAGTGAATTAGGTTTGTATGTTTTGTGCAGACAACTCCTGATTTTTAACTGTAGTGCAATGCAGAATACTTCTAATGCATTCCATGTTTCAGAGCCAAGACGTTGTGAGAGTGTGTTTGTGCGCGCGCGTGTGTGTGTGGGTGAAAGAAAGAGGGGAGAGAGTCAGAATCAGGATCAATACTATTGACCTGTTTACCTTGGTGCCGAGCATACGGGCCAGCTCTCTGGTTTACCACTTGAAACATTAAAACCAGACTATTAGTAATACTTTGGTCCCTCTCTTTACTGATTGGAAGGCCTGCACTGGGGCGTCCCGGCTAACAGACGTGAGGGGAGGGGTGAAGCACAGGGGGAGAAGGGGGTTAAAGAACGAGGGGAGAAGAGAGACCCTGAACCTAATCCTCTCGACTTAAAGCCATCGGGTTTTGGCCCATGTCTGGACGCTCGCCTGTGGACCTGATGTGGTCACTCAACCCTATCGAACTGCGGGGCATTGTGGTCCGTTCGTCTCTGCCCCCCTCTCACCCTCACCCTCAGGCGCTTTTGTGTTCCCCCTCCTCCTCCATTTTTTCTCATCCTCTTGTGCGCCGCCAAAACAGAATTTCTTTAAATGCTTAATTTTTCCCCCCTTTGGCTTCCTTTTTCGAGCGCCCTCTCACTTGTTTGTCCATCGATTTTTCATCCCTCTTCAGCCACTGCCCCCACCACCACTACTCCGCCTTCTCCCTTCCTCCACCCCTCCCCAACCTCTTGCTGCTCTCCGCTGTTGATGCAAACTGATTTATTTATTTATTTTAAGCTTGTTGCCCAGGTAATTTGTGGCAGGTAATGACTTTCAGTGAATCTAGTTTGTGCTCTTTGAATTCTTTTTTCCGACCTTTGCATCATTGGGGCCTATCTCCCTGCACATCCCCTTTTGTCCCATTTGCTCTGCTGCTTTTCTATTCCCCTCTTTCAGCAGCTCTCTCTCTCTGTCTCTCCTGGCTGCTTGGTGCCAGTGTATTTTTAATTCCCCCAGATATTGGTGCTGTGCTGTACCACTCTGTGTGGATTTGTGTGGATGTGTGTGGATGTGTGTGTGTCTCTGAAGCCCACCTGAGTGTGTGATTGACAGCTGGCCCTCTGCTGTCTGTGGGGGCCTCTCAGTGTGCTTGTACCCAGCACCTCCACTTCACTGCTCCTCTGTCTGCAGCCAGCCCTCTAGTGTCCATCGGGGCATTGGCACTACTTCTCCACTCCACTCTATGGAGTTTGGAAATTGGAGAGTCCAGTGGACTCTAGGTCCCTAACATGTGATGAGATAAAGCTCTTTTTAGCCATTGTATTTATGTGTTTTTATTTCTCTTTAAGTGCCAGTTACAATATAAATAATACTTCTAAAACACTAATTGTTATCATGTCATTTTAATGCAGTTGCAACTGACTGACCTAAATTCAAATATGTTCAGTAAATTCTTTTGGCGTGAGGTTATAATATTTTTTGTTTATATGTTTGCACTGGTGTTGCAAGTATGATGATGCCCCATGATTTGGGCACCACCAATCCAGTCAAAAACAAATAAAAATTGCATTTGTCTTTTGCCAAGATGTAAAGATTACAACATGTCAGGATATGGTTACCTTGCCTGACTCACCAGTTATTGTATGCAATTTGTGATATTACCTAAATAAATCAAACATAGTGGCCAGAAATATATAGTAGTAAATTATCATTGTGTTCTTTTACTTTGTGTTTCAGGGTTATAAGTCAGTCTGAGCTTCTTTTAAGAATGCTTATTGCAAAATAAAATTAAATAGAGTATTTTACTTTGTTTCTCAGTTTATGGTGGCACAGTGAGGTAAAATGAGCGTTTGAATTTTAGTAGGAAAATCCAAAATGGTTCTGTTTTCCTTCTAAGACAGGCTTGCACGTTGCAGCTTGTAGGGATAGAGGGTGGTTTGGGTGGTGTGTTTGTGTACCAGTGTGTGACTATGTGAAATCTCAAGAGGCACTCTCTCTTCCACATTCCCACCTCTCTCTCCCTTGTTCTGGCTGTTCTTTACCTTCCTGTTCCTCTCCTTGACTGTGGCCTCAGCAGCACAGGCCCATTAGTATTCATGGGGGGAATGTCTTGGGGGGTAAAACGCCTCCTGGCTGTTCCCTGGGCCAGCTGGCAAACTGGTGCAGGCCGAAGCAGCCCTGGACACTTCCAGAAAGGAGCAGCAGGTAAAGCGCCGAGGGTGGGCTTACAGTAATAGTGCACTGCATTAACTGTAAAGTCCTGATGTATTTTTATATTAGAACATACATTACTGCTACATACAGTGTGTGCTATGTGCTCAGAGAGAGCCTCTGTCAGCCTTTCCTGAGTGTACACCAACTTATTTAATAAACAAGTGCTTTCAGCAAAAAGGTGCCGTATGGTACTCACATTTCATTATTTGAAGGACAATTTAGCAGCAGAGAGATTAAAATTGCACACTGTGCACAAACATACATCTCACTTCAGTTTGATAATCAAAAAACAATAAAAGTTAAGCACACCAGGTTTTCCTGCCACTTTTTATTAATGCAGAAATAAACTACAATTTCTCACAGCGAGGTTTCCCCCACTGAGACCTCCAAACAAAGTGTTTTTTTTATATATAAAACAGCCATTACTGCAAAAAATAAATAAGTAATAAACGTAAAGCCCAGGTGCCAGGTCCCTCCAGGAGGGGACAGTAGAGAGCAGGAGCACTGCCCCCTCCTTGGCTTTGTCCACAGGAGCGGGTGTGACAGAATGCCTTCTACTGCACTCACTACACCAAGAATAGAAGATATCAATAAACATAAAGTGTATAAATTGTAATTTGCATTAAAAAAAACACTAAAATGGGCTGTATGCAAAAAATTGTATTTGCTAAATTTACAAAATGTTCAGACAAAATGAAGATGTCTCTGCCATCTTGTATCTGAGGTTGTTGTTGAATGACCATAACAAATAAATACTATTTATTTTAGTGATAGACCTCTTTGAGGTAATTTTTCTTATATTAGTTGATTATAAGTTTTTCATAGTATTGGTGGTGTTAATTCTTAGGTAAAAATGAGTAATTCAGCTCTTTTTGTTAACACATAAAAGGATATATTTTAAGTTGTGAGAACAATTTGAAAAGGTCACAAAGCACTTGTGGTCACACCATATCCACACAATATTGCAGAGCCTCCTCCTGGCACTATGCAGAGGTCAGGGCAGAATTCATCTCCTTTAATCATGCAGATGAACATGACCTTGGCCGGCCTTGGCACCCGGTCACATCAGCACCCTTCTCCGGCCTTGCTTTGCATCTCTGATTGTGTTAAATCATGTTTCCCTATCATCAGCAGACACCCGATGGACAGCATCCTTCTCTAAGCACATCCACAAAGGGATAATTGCCAAGACCTTTAAAAGCCTTTCAGAAAGAAACAGGAAAATCAACATAATTCAGATGAAGGGGAATATCCAAGACACAAAGTATGCTTGGCAATTTCGGGCATCAGGAAAAAAAAAGAAAAGGGGATGCAAGAGTTTTAAAACGGTGGGTCCTTGGCATTATTATGATGATGCGTTTATCCATGCAGAGTGGGCCAGCCCACTGGAGGGCCCCTAAATGAAGAGGCTGACCTTCAACAAGCCCTCTCTCTGTTCATTAGCCACGTGGTGCTTATCTACAATAACACTGCTGAAGTGAAGATGAGGCCAGTGGGCCCGGCCAAAGTCAATGATGCACTACAGGTAGAACCGTGAGAGTCTGGATTTAGCTCAGGGTGATTGACTTTTACCCTTTTACTCCAATAGACTCCCTTAAAGCCCATTTACACAACTAAAAGACGGTGTCAAACAAATTATCAAGTTAACAAGCAAGTTTAGGAAGGAAATTTTAAGTTTCTATGGTGTGATGTCATATACTGTGTGCTTCTCATAAAATACCAAGTCACCATATTTCTTCTGCCCTTGTGCCAAACCTACTCACTATCCCTCCTCAACTTAAGAGTAGAACTGGGCTAGTTTGCCATGACAAAATGCTGAACATGACATGAAGAAGTAGTTTGCTCCCTGTTTATTTGAGCTGTATTTTCTTGGGACACAAAACAATGACACACTTAAGTATTCCTGAATGCAACTGGCTAGAATACAACCAATCAGATTTCAAGGGGCAGTAACAACATACAGAATAAACAGTTTCTGCACCTAAACTAATTGTAAAAAATAACACAACCAATCAGAGAAATCAAAGCACTGTATAAAGCCCGCCCCACTTTAGATAAACAGTTATGATTGGTGTGGCAGGATTGATCTTGGTGAAAATTTGTTTGAATGGGAGGGATTGCAAACTCACTTCATGTTGCAAAGGATATGAACGTGAAGTATATGAATATAGCAAAAGCATGGTAAAAGATTATATGTCAAAGTTTATGCACTATAAAAAATATATTTTTAACTATTTACGTTAGAGGAGAGGCTGCCTTTACAAAATGAGTATGTGTAAAATGATTTAGGTCTTGAATAGAGCAAATGTAAATGATTACAATCTTAAGTGGTATCATTTCATGTTAGATTAAAACTAGCAGCACTTGTATGTGGGGGTTGTGAGGGGGTAAATAGATGAATAAAGCAGCGAGAGGGGGAGCGCAGATAGAGAACGTGGTCGATAGTGTCAAAAGCGGATGACAGATCTAAAAGAATGAATATTGATCTTTAGGGCCTTTACTCGCGACCTGTGGGAGGTCAGCCTGTGTAATTAGACCAGAGGAGGGAGGAGGCTGCTGCTGCTGTACACCAAGACAGGTGTGGTTGGACTTGGACCTGAGAGTGGATGTCCTTTATCAAAACAAGCAATTAACTAGCCATTTATTCTTGCTTTTCAGAAAAAAAAAAAAAAAAAAGATTAATAACATTTTGACAACCTCTGTCTGTGATCTGTCTAGCTTTTATCTCAGAATTTGATTTGCATGGATGAGACTGTTCAGCATGTACTGGCAAGGTTTAGCCAATAACATGCTTGCATACATTTGGGTCTGCTTCCAGATTAGAATAAAGTACACTTGCATTGGGTGTTGGTCTATTCGTCTTATACATAAAATCAATGATGTCTTTAAAAAAGGGTCCTACTGGAAATGTGGCTATTGCAGCACTGACTAAGGGTGTATTCCAAAAAAAAAGTGCAGCTTATTGCAAAAATTCTAGCTTGAGTTAGCATGAACATGGCACACAGGCCAAAAGTGGTTCCATGAAGACGAGTATCTACTTCCACAGTGAGACGTCAGACTTGAAATGTTATAATGCATTGCTTCAGCAGCGCATTTACTGTAAGTCAAGTGAAGGTCCAATTATGCTTCTACGAACATCCCAGGCATGATTGAAAGGAACCCAAACCCTAAAATAAAAGCAGAAGAGGTCACTTTTCTGTTGTTAAATGATAGGAATAGGATTGTACTGGGGCAAATAAAAACTTTAATGGTATTACAATAGTACTGACTATTATTTTAGTTTTTTCACTTATTCCTGCAATAATCAAGTTTCACTCACCTTTTTGTATCAGGCTAAAAACATTTCGCATTACCATAATATTATTAATTTCTGTTTTTACTCCTATTTCCAGATCTCTTGATTACCCCTGGAACTAATTCTGCTTTGGTAAGTTTTTTCCTGTATAAAACATTTGTGTTGTGCCAGTGTGAGTAGTAAACACAGACTCAGTAAGACATGGATAAGGTGGTGTTTATTGGAGCTGGCACTGGATTAAAGTCCACACAACCTCGGGCTCCAGACACTGCTCAAACAAGATCCGGCTTCATGATAGCTCTATACATACATCTTTATCTGTACGTCTCTCTACCCACTTTGTGTGTGATAATCATGCAGCCCCAAAACACATGAATGAACATTTCTGAGCAGAGTCTGGCATGCTCACAGATGGTGTATACAGTAGAAGAAGTGGTCCATATGTAGTCAGCTCCACACACATGCACTTGTCTCTTTATCTGTCTGGCTCTGGATAAACGCGGGCAGCTGTAATCCGTGTATCATTGGCTTTATCCACTGCGCTAGCACTGCTGATTTAGTGCTCCACAGCCTTAGTAATGGGCCCCGGACACACACGGAACACAGAGTACATGTACTGCATCCAGCCTACATGTTGTGTCCGCTCTAAGATCTTACTGCTCACGAGTTGACCCTCTGTCTATACCTACTCCTATGTATTCATGTAAAATCTCACACACACAAACATGGCGGCGTCTTACACACACACACACACACACATGCACACACTTCGGCAGCAGTACAGTTGTCACCGCCCGGGGATGTCTCATGGTAAGGTGAACTCGATGTGAACCTGCTCCAAACATAAATAACATCTCTCTCATCTCAGCCCCTCAGCCTCTCGTTCTTCGTTCTCTTTCTTTCTCTTTAGTCCCCGTCTGCTCCCTCTTTCCACTCTTTCCCTCCCTTTTGTTTGAAAATTGATGCACAAAGTCCATGCATTATCACAAAGAAATGGATAAAAGTAGTGTTGGAAACAGCTGAAGTCTAGCCTTGAAGTAGCCTCACTGGTCATCAAAACTGTATGGTAACTATAGGCCTTTTAATGCTACCTTTTCATTTCAAGATATTTCTTTCTTTTTTTACACTTTTGTACTTTTAATTCTTAGTAGAAGGTAAACAAAAGGACAGATACTGTTGTATGATATTATAACTATGATATTATGTTTGAGTAACGCAAACCCAATTAGACACATTTATTATCCTATTGCATACAACATAAGACGCATGTGTATTTCAAATTTTGCTTAAAAGACAGTTTTGACAAATGACAACCAGCCCACATGTCATGTCATTGCCTGATTAGGAAACATTATTGACTCTACATGCAGCTACATGCAAAAAGCTACCTAAATCTTTATGTTATGCTGGACAAGTTACAGAACCAGGGCAGACCTCATTAGTTTTTTTTTTTAGCATAAATGTGTACTCAAAGACTGCAAATCTCACCTCAGTAAGTTAGCCTGGGACTGAACTGACCACCAAACCTATATGCTTTTTGAAAGTTCAATTGTTGAAACATGTCATGTTCACATTTTTGTCATCCACAATTTTTGACTCCCTGGTCAAAATGAATGGGAAAGCCGGTTGCCATTACAGTTTTTTTAATATGTCACTGATGGGGAGATCTGTACACATTACATACATAATTATTACGAATGTGCTTCTGTTTCTAAGGGCCAGGTTTATTCTAATTTACACATGCCATAGGAAGCCTTGTTAAGACACTAAAAGCTCCAGAGCACATGGCTAATTAGCATACATAAACAAAGTATGTGCTAGCGCTGCTGCTGCACATTACTCTATGCTGTTTTTGCCAAATTGACGATATTTTTCATTATTAGTGCTTTTTGTGTATTTAAGCTGCTCTAGAGCTAGCAATAGCATTAGCCACAACACAGGGGACAGTGCAGCGCTTGAAGAAAGCTATTTCTGCTGAAGTTGACTTTACAATAGGGCTATTTTTGACATTTCCCAAAATTAAAAATACAAATTAATCAAATTAATTCAATTTTTTGCTTAGCTTAGATGTATTTTGGTCACATTGCAGTTGTTTGTGTTTTGGTTTACAGCAAATATAAAACACAAGATCGGTCCAATCATGTGACTTAATCCGATTCAATCCGATCATTTAAAAATGACTTGATTGGCGACATCCCTAATAATTATACATAACTGTGTGTTGTAAAGTATTAATTTAGCCTTATACATTTTCCATTTTTCAAAAGCATATTTTATGTCATTTTATCCTTACACCTTATAATGTGATTATTATTGGCTCACTAGAATACTACTAATTTGTTTTTGGCATAAAACATAGGCAAACCCATACACACCCCTATAGTGAGCCAAAAATACTGCAAATAGGTTGAAAGCCCTTTCACTACAGAGGAATACATTCTGGCACATAACTTTTTGAAAGGCCGGTGATCATGCTGGGAAGTAGCATCACCTCCAACTATACTGTATTCTAAGCAAAGAACGGCCACATCATAGTAACTCAAAAAGCATTGCATCAAAGGCCTTCCCTTGGCAGAAAATGTTCAAGCTTTCTTGTTTTTGTCATGAAACCACTCTTGTACTTCTAAACAAAACACCCAGGAACACAATCAGCACACAACATACAACTTCTATCACTAATAAGCTTCCACCTCGCCATTTTCACTGCTATTTATATCAGAGAATTTGGTGCTCCCCTCTTTACTTCCCTAGGTCTGTGTGTTGTGTCCCCTTGCTAGGACTTCCTGTTAACACACGAGGCGTTTATTGATAGGCCATTCCCATTAGTGCTAGTTTACCTGTCAGGGCTCACTGCACTAATGAGAGAGCTTTGGGGAGGAAAAATGAGTAGGGATGGTTAACCGCTAATGGATGTTTACTGCCTCCCTGGATACTAGCACACTGGCCGCCACCTATGCCGGTACCACTATCACTAGCCCCAGACCCATCCAGCGGCTAATTGGTACTGCACAGGATAGTCAGTCTGGGCCTATTTGATTATCCTGGGATTATAGTGGGTGGGGAGGGTTACGGAAAGGGAAAGAACCAGATAAGTAGGCAGAGGATTGGTGTTGGAGAGTGGGGGTAGCAGCCGGGTTTGCGGGGGCCTAATCGATATTTAGAGAGCTGGGGCTTCGCGGGGCCTGAGTGCAGACATTATGGTGGGAGCTAGATGGGGGTTTAAAGGGGTATGTGCAAGGGTCATAACATCAGCCAAACGTCAAAGGGTTCTCTTAGAGCGCTATTAGTGGTGGTGGTGAAGGGTAATTGCACCATTAAGTCTATAAGTGATACTAAATGGTACAGGTATGGTAAAGGAACTACTGTGTACACTGAGACCGCAAGTGAACCAATGTAAATTTTCAATTAGGGGCTTGTAATAGCTCATATACCCTTGAGAAATGCAATCATCATTGTGTTAGCATGACAGATGAACCTAAAACATGCTCACAGAGACCAAGCCAATTTACTATGTCATCACAGAAAAAAGCCATTTTTGCTATTTTGGTCTTGAAACACTGTAGTATTAATGCCAGTTGACCCAGGATATTGATTATACATTGCTAAAAGCATTGTCCTAGAAGATGATCAGTGTTCTTTAGAGCTATAATTACTGTGGCATTTGTATTTCTGGTAAAAGGTTTGAAAATGTCAAACACTACATATATCCCAAGGACAAAGGTCAGCTTTACTGTCACCTGTCATGTGCACCATCATGATAAATCAAAAGCCAAACTGCGTATCATAGGATTGGATCCATTTACTGTATTCACATACATTTTACATCATTATTAGAATAATATAAACAGAACATAAGAGTATGCTGTTCTCACATATGGCTTCTATCTAGGTACGTTTAATAGCATGCATGTAAATTGGTAAATCTAAATTGCCCATAGTGAATACAAGTAAATGTGAGAGTGTATATGACTCCCCTTGTTTGCCTGTTTGGGTTTAAGTGTTCTGTAAATAACTCCCCATTGTAAAGGGTATTTCCCGCCTCAAGCCCAAAGTACACAAATTAGCAGTAAAAGCTGAGTACATAAAGACATAGAAATACATCTTTTTTGGAGCCATGTTCAAATTGTCCCTCGTCAGATTATTACTGGAAAAAATTGCAAAATGTTTGATCAACTCTAAATAACCACTGTCTATTTTTTTATTGTAGACGGGGTACATTTTTGGTATTGCCTACTATCAACGTCCCATGTTCCTACTTATTTCTGGATAGTTTCTACCAAATTTTACACATGACGAGTTATGCAATTACTCCACCTGAGACCAAAAGAAGCCAAATGATAGACTTATAGAAAATGGTGAAAAAGCCAATTAAAATAAGATAATGTGATACTGTGGTGTGGTTGTGATGACATGCACCAGTAATCCCCAGATTCCACTAAATGGTTTAATTTCACCTGTTCAGTGGTTAAATGAAGGGGTCATGCAGTCACTCGACGGAGCCAAGACCATAACCCTCTTTGCTTAATTTGCTTGTACATTCTATTTCTCAATGGCTTATCAGCTCTGTTTCCTCACTAATTAAAACCACATGTGAATCAAGGGGATGGTAACAGACACATTCACACATACACACACACGCATAGAAAGAGAGAGCCAGAGATAGCGATGGTTGGAGCTACAATTACCAGGCAGGCCTCTAGTGTCTCATTGGGTGTCTATTAAGAGGGGGGCCTGGCTCATTGTACTGATGGCAGAGTTTAATTACTTCCACCCGGCGCCTGTTGTAAAACATGCTGATAAATGAACCAACAGGACGGCACATCATTATTTTTCTATAGTGCCAGACTGCTTGTACATGATTATGAGAGTGGGAGGGAGGTTCCCATACCTGCGTGAGCCTGCAAGCTTATTCCAGGCACGGGAGGGTAATCAAGCAATGGTATTTTCTGTGTTCTGTGTGTCATTTTACATACAGGTAGGCAATAATTTGAATTTCTCTTAGTATAACTGGACACACAGTGTGCAATGTAAACATGCTCATTTGAATCCACCTACAGGGGGTTGCAAGCCAATGTGCCGGTCCCAAGCCTGGATAAATACAGGAGGTTGCTTCAGGAAGGGCATCCGGCATAAAACCTGTGCTACATCAGTATGGTAATCACTGTGTACAAGGAGGCAGATGATTTACTGTGGTCACAGTCATTTCTTTTAATTGGAGCCGGATAGTGTCACTGAGTAACTATTGTAAACATAAAGATGAGTGTTTGAAGCAATAGTCTAGTATTTTTAGAATATTGAAGACATATTTTGCGTCCCTCTGTCTTTTGCTAACTTCATGTCAGATGTTTTTGGTCTTACTGTTTTAATAGAGAAAGCTTGTTGTATATGGTGTGTTTGAGTGCTTTTGGAAGGTGCACTTGGTTGTGTTCATGGTATTGATTCTTAAGCCCTAATTTACTATTACTGTTTATAAATGAATTCATAAATACCAAATTAAGTAAATTAGCCAAGTGTATTAGCATTAGCTCTTTTGCATGTAAAGTCAAGAAATCAAGTTAGAGGATTTAAATGAAAAGCATAATCCTACTAAGCTGTGCATGTAAATATACTGCTGAATGAAGTTGCGCTGAGATAGTTTATAGAATTCTTGATCAACTAAAAACAAATTCAACCAAAATGCCCTTACAATAACAACAGGCCACCCCTGAAACAGATATGCTCATAGCACCCAATGGCAGAAATGCTCGATCTACAATGTAGCTCATGTTAATGTATCTTACAAACAAATATACATATTCATAGTCATTAATTTTACACATTTTTTGTAGGAGGGGGGCATGTGTGGACCCTATCTGATTAATTGTGTTCCTCCTCCTCCATTATTAAATCGCTGAGGCAAATATCCCCCATACAATAAATCCCTCTTGGGCCACGATTAATCAAAAGGCACACAAAGCTAAGACTTGTGGCGTGCAGGTAGACTTCCAGTGCTAAATCATCTTTATTGCACGACGAGCAGCTTCGCGCCTATGTTCGGGGTCCAGTGCCATAGTGCAGTGAACTGTCTCCCTGTGATCAGACGGCCTTAGGGTCTTACACACAAAGTCATTGATTTGCCAACTTAGCCAGGGCGCAGAGGTGAGGAGGATGATGGCAACGTAGACTGGCAAAGCCCAACTAATTACATGAACTCTGTGGTCCCATTGACAGACTTGCCCCCATAAGAAAGGATTGCCTTACTGTAAGCCTGTTGGCAAGATTTAGGACAGGAAACTGTAAAATAAAAAAATAAAAAAACTGTGTGTGATGTTTAGACTTTTGGGTAAAAGTTAAATAATGTACTTTCAGTGGCTGCCCAAAGTAATTACACATATTGATCACAAATGTATATGTAACCATTTTCTCTGACCAAAGTTACAAAATATGTACATAACCAACTTAATAATAATAATAATAATAATAATAATAATAATAATAATAATAATAATAATAATACATTTTATTTCAAGGCACCTTTCAAGACACTCAAGGACACCGTACAAAGACAATCAATTAAAACAGGAAATATACAAAAAAACAAACAAAAAAAAACCAAAAAAAAAACCAAAGAAAATATATAGCTATTCTGAAAAGATGGGTCTAAAGTCTGGATTTGAAAATTGGTAGTGATTCAACATTACGAAGGTCAGGGGGGAGTGAGTTCCATAGATAGAACTTAACCAATTTAGGTTTTTAGTAGGGACCCTGAAAAAGTATTTTAAATGTAAAGTTTGTTGTTCTTCATTATGGGACTTAACACCACGATGAAAAAGTAGCAAAAAATCTTTCATGTGTCACCTGACACATTTGTAGTTCATTTTCCAACTCTACTTGTTACATCAATTGGCATCCCCTCCACTTAGATTTGGGTCATACGGTGATAATAGCAGGTTATGTAATTAGAGCCCCCGCCTCCTGTTCACTACTGGCCCATGGAGTCTTTGCAGGGGAGCGCTTACATGAAGCACAGACGGAGAGACTCAGCTTTCTGGAAACCTCAATTAACCTAAATGATTAGCTGTAGCCACGTAGTGCACCTCTCTAGCTTGACATTTTTCAACCAAGTTAATATTAGCATAGCGACTTCATTTGATTTTCTTGTACTTCATCACTGTCCTTTTACTAGGAGGTCTTTCTTGTCTTATTGACTGAAAATGACAATGTTAGTAGTATTACAGGCTTGTTATTTTCATTTAGTACTAAAGTGCTGATGCTAATTTGGTACTTGCATAATGAGGTTTACATGTATTTGATTAATAGAGAGTCAGGTGGCATTCCAGCTACAGAGGCTAGTGTGGTATGTGGTTTACCTTCACCTTATGTTAAATACTAATTGATTGCAATGCATTTTTAATTCCTTACTAATTGGCAATTACACTTTGAAAACGTGGCAAGTTGCTGCTCTGGCAGAATCATGGGCTTGTTGGGAGTGAATATGTAGTTTAAAGGGCATAGTCTTCCTAGCATCAACAACTAAATGTCACACTTGTCTGTTAATGTGTCAACCAAATCAAACATGCACAGTGGTCGAGGGGTGCTAAGTGACAGGTGACCTTGGTGGCGTGATGGAAGACTGGGTTGGTATTTGAGCCCTCTGATCTTCGAGTGGGAAACCCTGTCTAGTCCTGTCTTGAAATGTATACCCAACCAATTAGACATGAAATGGCAGTGACACTCAGACCCACTCACTTATCAAAACAGTCTGCAAGTGTGTTCATGAATTCAAATGAAATGTGCTTCTTTGCTTCAAACGCAGATAGGACAGTCAATAGTATTTGTATCTAGGTTGACATGTATGATTGTTGCAGAGGTCAGACACGGTTTTACTACACACATTACCCTTTCAAGACAGGGAATATTCTGCCTTGCTTGGTTTGCATACTGTCTCAAAATTCTATATTTGTTATATTTTTCATTCTTCCTCTATCCTTAGTTACCCAAGCCTGGTCAAACTCTTATTGGATATCTCATGGAGGATCCAGATACCTGGTCGGGTCGTCTACTGTGTCTGACCTCCCGTACACACAACTGCCCCCCTTCTACATCTATTACTGGGCCCCACAGTGTTCCATAATGTTCTGAGTAGTCAAGCATATAAATAAAGGTGAAGCAAAATGACTGCCTCTGTCTTGACAGAAGTGCTGAACCACAAAGAACACCTTGAAGGGCATGTTAACTGTCAATAGAGTTCTGTGTAGGCCCCTTCAATTAACATAAAACTAAACAGCTCCCCAGTTAGCCGCTATATCTCCCTGGCGCTGTCTCCCCTCACCCATTCGCTATTCTTACCCCCCCATGTTGACTGCCGTCATGCAGTCTAGCCGCCGTAGAGGCAGTAAACAACATCTCGCCATGTACTTGCACAGAGGCGGTTACAAACACGCATAATGATATTCTGCACACAAACATTGAGTTCCACATTCACACCCCAGATATTCAAACACACACTCACACAGCTCCTGCACTGACCTCGCAAATTATAGACCCAAAGAGGCACACACCAAAACACACGCACTCACAAATTTGAAAAATCCCATTTACTGTGATGCTACGTGACTGAACATCGCTAGTGTGGCGTAGCTTACCCTCTCTCCTAGGCCCATGGTAATGCTGCATGAGATTTGTGATGCAGTGGGGAGATGCATATGGAAGGCCTGTGCTCAGATCTCTCGGTCATGCACCCCATTAGGTCCTGCTGTTGATGCTGTTACTATCAAAGCTGAAGTAAACTGCTCAGCGGTCGGCCGTATGCCTAAGCACAGAGACTGAGACAGGGCAGCCATCACATATACAGCCAGGATTGGCCTATCTGTCTTGTAATTAGGATGTGTGAGTGGGCTTTTGGGAGGTAACTTCCTGCTCTCAACATGACAGAGGTGCCTAGTGGAAGCTCAGCCATATTTGGAGTGAGCTGAAGTCTACTTTCACTGTGCACATAGCATCCCATAATGTGTGACTTTACACTAATGGTGTACAATTCTTGTAGGATTTCGACTATAGTGAAGTATCTGCAGTATTTCATCATGCAGATTTTCATACTGTGTAGAATCAACACCAATCTAAAGAAGATAATTTTCCCTAAAGACAAACAGAATGATGAAAATTCCCAGAATGAATGGGCTGAAGGATTCAACCCTGTGTTGAATAGCCCCTAATGTGTTTGGGTTTTGAGATAAAGTGTAGTAAATGGGGCCATTCTTTTGCTCATCACAAAAAATCCAATGGCAGCCTTCACATTTGCTTTCCATCACCAGTGATTCCTGGGGAGGCGTTATTTGTACACCACACAACAGCCCTGCTCTGAAGTAATTGTCTATGTTTTGCGAAGGGCCACTCGTCTTTCATTACCCTGCCAAGATGCGTGTGTATTTGTGGAGGTGAAACTAACATGCTTAGTTGTTGTTTTGCTGCATTACCATTCTTTGCAGAGACTTAGTTCTGGTGGAGATTTGCTCCCTTTTGCAGAAATGTGTCTGCGTCTCAATAAAAGAGGGATGGCATCAGCTGGCATCAAACCAACAATTCAAAACCTTATCTGTGGGAGCTCCTGTTCACTAAACTGCTGGATATCGCTGGAGGAGGTTGCCATCTACCTTGCTTTTTATTTTTTTGTATCCATTCTTTACCCCCACCCTGTGTCTGTGCGTCATTGCTGAACAAACAATATTCTGCTTGGTTTAGTGAGGGATAGCCGATGAGATGGTTCCTCTACAAAAAAAAACTAGGCCTAGTAAAAACAAGGAATAGGAGAGTGACGCTGACTGGAAAACACAATGAAGCAACAAT
Organism: Bostrychus sinensis; assembly: GCA_020698575.1. Lineage (NCBI taxonomy): Eukaryota > Metazoa > Chordata > Actinopteri > Gobiiformes > Eleotridae > Bostrychus > Bostrychus sinensis. The sequence goes on along the minus strand of CM036247.1, from coordinate 28,359,175 downwards.
ACATCAGACTTAACTGTGATCAAAGACTAAGGGTGAAAGGGGAAAGACAGTGTTCACCATAGTCAAAAGAGACTGCAAGGTTCCTGACAGTGACAAAAAGGTTGCTCATCCTTTTGCCACCCTGGCCTGATCCTTTTAGTGTGGAGCACTGGTTTTAGGTTTAGACTTCAGCGTGAAATTCTGCTAAGCGTGGTTGGGAGCTGTGGAACATGGAACACGGATGAGCTGGGATTAGGGAGACCCAAAGCCCTCCCTTCATCTTTGCCTCGTAGGGCGTCTGTGATCTGGATAGTGCTCAGTGGGCGACACATGCCTGTCAATGTCCATGAGGTGCACACACAACAACTCCGGGTCGTGTGCGCAATGACAAGGCCGCACGCCACCTCCACAAATCCCCCAGCCTCCCACTGGGCGCTCATATACACACCTCTGTCCACCAAACGTCCCCTCCGCAACCTTTATCCCAATCCCCAGCTTTATCCACACACTCCCTCTCCACATGATGCTGTATTCTGTCTGTCGTCTTGTTACATCCTATACCAACCTTTCTTATTCCTAGGTCTATTATACTAATAAGTGGTCAACAGGTCAGTATCAGCCCTAAAGGCGATCAGTGTTGAAACATTAGGATTACAAGTCTGATTTTAAGTACTATTATTATTATTATTATTATTATTATTATTATTATTATTATTATTATTATTATTATTTTCCAAGATATTTTTTGGGCATTTGTGAGGCTTTATTAATAGGACAGAGTGTATGTCCAACTTTATGTTGTGTGTTGTCACTGCCTTGGACATTTGTCTGCATGTCTGTGTCTGGAAGAGCCTTAAACAAAATAATGCACCAGTGCAGGAAGCATGGGTGTGAATATATTGTGTGGGCTCAGTCTTTGTGAGTCCATCTGTGTACACTGATGACTGTGCATGTCAAGGGTCCATATGCTGCCCTCATCGAGCTCTCCTTCTTCTCTCCTTTTCTGCCCTGTCCTTAGACCTTCTATACTTGTGCACACTTTTCATCTCCAGTCAATACCTATTGAGCAGTTCTTGAAAGGGAAATGACAGCTAGTTCATAACTTCCAAAGCTGATCAATAAGTACCTGCAGGGGCTTGAGCCATTCCTGAATCAGCCGTCACTTCAAGTACTCATCAACTGGTGTAGGCTTTTTACGGTTAGCTAACCAATTTGAAAAAAAGGTGCATATATTCATGTATGATTGTTGTCATGATAATGAAGAAAGTAGTATGCTATGATGTTTGAATGTCCCCTTTGGCTATATTATGCTTTTATTTTTCTTTTTATACCAATCTTGGTCACCTCTAGAACAGCACTGCATGTTTTACAACCTTTAATATAATGATAAAAGAAAGCATTTTCAATAATTACTTTACTACTGCCAGAAAAAAACTGGTGAAAAGACCAGCAGAAACTCAGCGTTATAGACTACTTAAACATGCATGAATGAAACAAAACACAACTCCAGGTTTGTTTTCGATGAGGGAATGCCATTATAACTTGGTAGAAAGCTAAAAAAAAGTAGATTTTGCATAATTTAGCCCCTTTAATGAACCAGTTATGGACTAAACCAAGACTAAACCCTGGCTTAACATACTCTAAATAGGATCTAAACTAAAATTAAGTTAAAGACTAATTAAGGGCCTAGCTAGAAGTACTTGGAGAGCACAGGTTTCTGCCATGGCATAGGTCCAGATTTGCAATGATGAAGATACTTTTGTCTTTTAATTCAAAGAGTTTGTTTCATTGAGCCACAAAACTCTTCCGTCTCCCAGTGATATAGAATCCTACAAATCCAACTTAAACAAATAATTTGTTTACTCATCCCCTGTGGCTGGAGTTAGGTTGTCTGGACATATCTTGCAATAGTACAAAAACTTAAAAGAAAATCATCGATCCACACGGTGTTCTGGAAAAGCAATTGTTTCTTTCTTAACCAATTACTAACCTTTCCTGAAAATACCATCATAAGTTGACACCTAGTTTTTGGGGTTTTACAAATTAACCAACACTGGTGAAAATAAAACCTGAATTGCTGAGGTAACAAGATGTAAACCAGGACTGATTAGGTCAATAAGGTATTTAGTAAGTCTTGATGTAGATGAAATGGTTTACATTTATTTGAACAATGGCAAAGTGTAAATGCCGTTTACATGGGAAACCACGGTTGTGTCCGAACGTCATTCCTAGGCCCTAACCCCTCAATCACTATATAGTCCAGCATTATAGAGCGACTATATAGTGCACTCATTTTGTGAATGATTCGGACACTCGCAGACTGTTTTTCGCTCACCGGTGATCATGTGACTCATCATCATCATCAATCATGTGAAAAGTTTGGTGAAACTCTGCTAATAATGTTTTTCTGTGATAAAGCCCAACCAGACTCACTTGATGTTTTAGTATTTATAAATAAATAATAGTCATACGTGTGATATTTAACATGAATTATTGCTATAATGAATAAAACGGACTGGATTATTGCAGCTCTGTGACGTGGGGAGACTGAATGCTGGGTAAGCTAACGTTAGCAATTTTACACTGCAATGGTTTATTTAATAGCTTTTTATTTCTGATTACAACGTGATAGAAGTAAAAAAAGTCCTTTCTAATTGGTTTCATTCAGACGTGTTGTGTACAGTTTAAAGACCTGCTGCGGTCCCTGCTGTTCTCCTCCGAAACTCACAAAGCAAAGCACCGTCTATACTGACCGTCTAGTGACCATCGCTGTCCACTACTTTTCAAAATGTATTGTGGAAAATTTTGAGTGCACTATTTTTTTATCCATTAGACATCACTACAAAATGGCGTGACCACTACATAATGCACTATATAGGAAGACGTTCAGACACAGCCCATATTGTGTTTTCACATAGTTCTGTGGAAAGGCGTACATTGTAATGTAAAGGTAATGTTGTGATGCATTTATAAGATTATAATATAATCAGCTTTAATGCACTTTCCTAAGCAAGACATTCAGTATGAGAACACATTACAAATTTCATCTACCAAAACGACTCTAAAGTTTATGCCATAATGTGGAGTTTTGCCTTTAAAATGTATTTAATAATAATAATAATTCATCGAATTTATATAGCGCTTTTTTGGACACTCAAAGACGCTTTACAATTGATCAATTATTCATTCACTCCTCAGTCACACTTGGTGGTGGTGAGCTACTTAGTCTATTTAGCGTTCCCGTCCCTTCACATTTATCCTTTTCTCATATCTTCTATCTATCCCACCATCACTTCTCAGTGGTGTAGTACAGTCACAAAAAAGCCTGTAGTCCCTTACTTGTACCTCGAGTACAAGGACACAAGAACAGGGAATCTTTGAGGGCCCAACCAAGAAAGCAGAGGGCCATGAGCTAAAGTAAAGAATAAAAATTACCACGTGTGTATGTAGGAGGGAGCCAAGGCAGGCGATGATAAATATCTGCTTACTTTTTCACTTATGAGAAAAAAGGCCTCCCTGGCAGAGCTTGAAACACTTCTAGGCTAGTGTCTAGGTCCAGTTTCAAGCCGCCAGCTGTGGTTCCAACGCTCCCCTGTACGCGCCACTCTCTCTGCCTCTTTTCTGACGCGTTCTCCCTCGACCTCCTGTTCAAAGCAAAGTTGGCTCCTTATTTATGTGCAAATTTGCTCTTAGGCCCTACGAGGGTGGCGCGCATGCTGAATCTCTCCTTTCTGGGCTTTAGCAGATTATCCCGCTGCTCCCTTTGGTCCCCGTCGCCCTAAGCCCAGCTGCCCCGACCTTTTGTCATTGAGACTTTTCTCTTCTCGCCTTGGTGTCTTTCTCTCCTAACTCCCCCTTCTCCCCTCCATCCTCCATGCCTTGTTCCACCCCACCCCACGCCGCTTGCTCCAGGCCTGGACTATCCCTCTATCCGGCTGTAGACACCATATAGCCGTCATCTCTTCCCCTCCTCCATCTTGTCCCTCTGCTCCTTCCTCCCCTCCGTCCCGTCTCTCCGCTCCCTCTCTCAAAGGGCCATTATATCGCTCTCTTCGTGGACAAAGGACCCTGGAGAGGAGGGGGCTGCTGGGGGAAGGGGGGTTGTGGAGCATGGCTGGTGCGTTGCTGCGGCTCTCTGGTCCCTAATCGATGAAAGTGGCCCACGTGGATCTCTGAAGGCTAATCGATAGACTTTCTTTACCCCCCTCCCTTTTTTTTCTTTTTTCTTGACTGTCCGTTTTGTTGCTGACTCTGACAAAATGCCCTGGCAGAGAAGAATAAGTATAGGGGGGAAGTGGGGTGGGTTTTGAGGGGACATTCCCCCAACACTCACTACTCTCTGGGGGTCCCAGACAAATGCTATATATATTTTTTCTGTTTTTGTAGTTTTTGTGTCAAATAATACTAAAAATAATTCACACCAGCCCTGTTTGGCTTTAATCGAACTCTAGTTTGTTTGCTCGGAAAGTACGGTTCGTTTGGGGAGGTGTGAATGCACAATCGAACTCTGATCGAGACCAAAAAAGTGAACTTTGGTCCGCCTGAAAAGGTGGGTCTCAGCTCGGCTGACTGTGAACCCTGCTGCGGTTTGATAGCATATGTGAACACAAAGCAGACCAAACAGCGATTCAAAACCAGGAAGCAGACCACGCTGTGGGGCTTTGTAGGTCAACACAACCAAAACAAACTGCACATGTACAGTGATAACGGGAGAAATGACTCGCGGTCAGACGTGGAGTGAGGAGGAGATAAAAGCCCTAATAGAGATGTGTGACTCACAAAAAAGTTTTCAAGCTAATTAGAGTAAAATGGAGGCATTGGAATTCCCCTGTACAGTAGAGCAGTGACGCCAAAAGCTTATCTAATGATTAATTTATTCTCCCAGTAATAGGTTAAACAAATTTGGTCATGCCCTACCTTTCTCAGCGTCTGTACCCTATAACGTGGACAACAGTGATCGTTAGTTGTCTGTCTCTCTGCCCTGCATCCACCACCTTGCCCAATGTAAACATAACATTCTCCATGGTCCTCTGCCTCGTCTGCTGCTCAGGCCGAGACCATTGTTGGTATGTATATATCTGACACATTTGTAAAAATCCAAACAGAAATCCCAACTCCGCTTGAATCTGATGCTGTCTTTGGTTTACATCATGTGACGGAGGTAGCTGCTCCTTGCTGACCAGTAGATGAGCGGGGTTTCCTGTTCTCTGTTTCACCTGTCTTCTCCTTCAGTAATTCTCGTTGCAGCGCTCCCACAGGCGAGACGGGAAATACCTTATTCAAAAGGTTTGGTTCATTTGCCAAAGTGCAGTGTGAAAGCAAACCACACCAGCTGAAAAATGCAACAATGTTGCAACTTTAGTCCTCAATCGAACTGAGTCTACCGGACTATTACGTGTGAAAATGACCGAAGGATAGCTGTTAGCTGCCATCAACCAGTCTGTGCACAACCAATTAATGTAACACTATAGAACATTTTGCCTCAGTATCAACCACCAAAAATAACACTCTCTGTATAACTTGTCAACATAACTTAATTAAATTTATATTACATAGAGTGATGTAGAAGCTTATACACCCTAAGTTTCCAAGTTAATCTTTTTTGTATATTTACAGCTAAATCATTAGTCATAGCTCAAGTGACATCAAAAATCCTGATTTAAAGGCCCCCTGTAATGCTTTTACATACTTTGTCAATTCTTCCGCACTAAACTCGCTATTCATGTCTTTATGGACCATGCTTTGTGCATTGGTGCTCAGTAATGTTGGAACAGGAAGTGGCCATCCCTAAACTGTTCCCACAAAGTTGGGAGCATTGAATTGTCTAAAATCTCTTGGTATGCTGAAGCATTCAGAGTTCTTAGCACTGGAACTAAGGGGCCAAGCCTAGCTCCTAAAAACAACCCCGCACCATAAACCCAATTCAGTTATTTGGAGGGGTGAGTGAATACTTCTGGAAATATAGTGTACCTGGAGTAGTATTTTGTCTCATTCACGCATGTTTGTTTGTATATTGAGTGTAATCCTGTATCTTTAGCCCATCCCCATTCTTAGATCTGAAAACGCTCAGTCTCATGGCTCTATGTAGATACATCAAACCAGGAAGTGCTCCTGCGCGTTTCTAAAGCTCATACCCCATCACCAGACTTGTTTTGACAATTTTAGCACATAAATTGCTGTTACGAAGCATCTATATGTTAACGCTATCTGTGGTGGTGGTGCATGATGCTAATAGCCGTGCTACTTTATTGCATTTTATGCTTTGTCCATTCCCCACCTTTTCCAGCAGCACCTAATCCAAGTGTTCTCTGCAAAGTCAAAGTAGAAGAAGACGTTTTTCATACATTACATTTTAAGATACAAAATGTGCAATACTAATGCAAAGGTGTCCATGACTATTTCAAAAAGCCTGAAAAAACCTTAATACAGGCCCTTTAAGTTGCATTAGATGGATAAAAATTAAGTGTAACCAAGATTTTTGAAATATACCTGTAGTCTTGAATTCAAATTTGATATGTAACTGGGAAACTTGCTTTGACATAACATACATCACATTAAATAAGAAATAAGTACATCTTTAACATTTACACCCTGTAATAAAATGATCAGTTATGTTATGTTATTATTCTGCTTAATTACTATGCAACTATCATTATTAATTTTATCTATCCATAGGTTCAGAAAACTATTAATTTTGCAACACAAGATATAGTGTATAGTACTCTGTGTGTTGTCTCATGTACATCAGCTTAAAAATGCAAAGCTAATGAAAAGCAGAGAGTAAAATCACCAGGATGACCCGTGTAGACCTCATCTGGATCACTGCTGCAGTCTGGTGTTCCCTTCTACCCTCTGACACGGTTAGCCTTTTTCTGCTTCTGCCTCTTCCCTGCTGTGTTAGGTTGCTGAGCAAACAGAAGGCTAAGAGTTGACTCTTTCTCTGCCTCAGCTCTCTGTATGGGTGCTCTGGAGGATTTGGGAAGCTTCAGCCTGATAAGCCACTTCATTGTATTCTTCTCCATCCCTCCTCTCTCACCTCTCGCCTCTCTCTGTCTTTCTGCTGTTCTCACACTGTCTCGGTCTGAGCTCCGTCTCAATATAAAAGCAATGTCATCACAGACGGACTACACATCTGCATAGCATTTACAAGCACATCTTACACAGAGCTATCAGCAGTCAAAATAGGCAAATACTTTAAATACACAACCAAAGCATATTCAGCCTTGGTGAATCTTCAGAGTGAATCAATAAACAGACATAAAACTAATTGAATTACATCTATATGCTTTTTAGTAACTATCCCTTTCATTTTAGAACTAAATGTACTTTTGGTTAAACTGTCTACCAAATGAAAAGGCAATTTGCAGTAATAATTGAAAACAGGTGTGTGAGTGTATAGAAAAAAACAACTTATTTTTAAGAAGGCAAAAGTATACAAATATGTATGTGCTAAGGAGACAGGTTAGTTTTGTGTAGCTAATTTATTCAATACGGTAAAAGTCAACACACCCCAGTTGGGGAAGCAGAAAATTACAATTATCACATTATTTGTACAAAATAATAAGTTCTAAGATTATATAAATAAACATTGCAAAAAGCAGTAATATGAAGAAGAAGATGTAATACATGTAAATACTGTCTATAATACAACTATAGTAGTTTAAGGGTTTAGGAACATGAATTAATTAACGCTGAAGCATCATTTTATGTGCCTTAATAGCAGCCATACAAAACAAGGCCTTTGTTATTGCTTTTGTTTTGTCTCTCCAAACTTTTACAAAATGTTGAGTAATCCTGTTTGCTGAGCTGCTGCCCTTCTCAAGAGCTCTGTCTCACCGCTGTACGTAGACATATGAAACCAGGAAGTGCTCCTGTGCATTTGCACCATCACCAAACTCGTTCTGATATATTTTTCAGCACTTAAATTACAAGGACTTACTATGAAGGACTCATTTGTCTATCTGTTAGCTTCATGTTGCTAATAGTCATGTTGAATAGCCATTTTATGCTCTGTCCATTTCCCACAGTTACTTGCAGGGGGTAACAGACACATCTCCCCAAAAGAAGACATTTTCTTTACATTATTTTAGATTAAAAAACGTGAACTACTAATGCAAAGGTGTCCAATACTATTTCAAAAAGCCTGAAAAAAAGGCATAATATGGTCCCTTTAATAATGTCCTTGATCATTTAATATGTAGGGCCAAACATACTTTTAAACAAAAAAGTAAATGAAACCACAATTTATTTTGTATCCATTTTTTTTTCATTTGTAACTAATGAACAGCGGCAGATACAAAAGCACTTTTTGCGACAACATTCATACTTATGTAATTTGTACTTAGCCTATATACACACATAATTTCTCATTTATGGAAACATTATACACTTAATTAACAGACCACTGTGAGTTCCAGTACAGGGCCTATATGAGGACATGCTCTTTATTTGACATTTTAAATCATATATTTTTTATTAGTTGTTACTGTTAATTGTTTTGAGTTAAGATACGCATAAAGACATATAGCTTTATTGAGCTTGTTTATTTTGCCAAGTAGGATTTTGATGTAAGTAACTGGTTAAGAAACCTTTTGTCTATTTTTTCCCAGTGCCAGGCACTTCCCAGTGCCTCCCGCCCTCATTGCTTCACACACCTGTCTAACTGGATATTTAACAGCTTTTTCCTGCTCCCCATAACCTTCCCAACAGCAGCGTACAGAAACAATTACGCTCAACTCTGCCACCGAAATGACAATTCAACATCCTCTTCACTTTACACCACCCGAGTGTTAATCGCATGTGGTAATTACCTTTCTGCAGCATCTTCACAGTCACTTTATTAGCCTCCTAACAAGGCTTTTTCAAATATAAATAGCAGCCAATGAAATGCCAATTAACCTTGCAAATGTGTATAAATGACTGTCCAGAGACACGGGTATTGACGGAGGTTGTCAGAGTGAGGGAAGGAGGGGAAAACTAAAGTCGGGAGCAGTTGCGATGGGGGATAAAGGAGGATAAAAAGCCGAAAAAGGCACATGTATAGAAGGGTGAGAGATGATGCAGCCCAAAGGCAAACCGCTCCCACAGGCCATTGTTTGTTGTGTCTGCGCTGGACTATTGTTTCGCTGCCTATTAACCTCTTGGCCCCCGGTGCGAGAGCGGGAAAGGATGGCTGGATTCAAAATGACAGACATGGCCCAGTGACACGGGAGGTGAGGAGTGGTTTTAACAGGGGCTTAGGGGTAGACACAAGGACCCTATATCTGTCTGGCTAAATAAAGAAGGGCTAAAGGGACATGTGTGGTTTTGAGATGGGAGGGGTATGTCTGGTCGGCCAGAAGGGGGAGGAGTTGATCAGCACAAGATGTATCGCAGACTCAGTCAAAACATTAACCCCCATGCACTAAAGTTCTGAACAGCTGAAGGGACTTTTGTCTGACTTAAATTATTGTAACTTTACTGGCAAAAACATTGTTTGTTGTTAGTAATAAACTAATATAAATGTACAATAGATTTAATATGCATAACTAATTCCCCGGTCAATAAGTTTTTCATGTATACAAAAAAATTTCAAACTGGATATGGCTTTGTTGCTCACTGAATAGAATATTTACCCTTGAACTAGAAGATTAAAGTCCAGGTGTGGGCACTAAATGTTTACTATTACATTGGTAAGGTCTGCGCTGTCTGAGTGTGTTTTCATATTCAACTTTTGTAGTTATTGGACTGCTAGTGAGAAAATGATACCATGCCAAAGAGTTCTATAGAGAAAAGTACGCAAAATGGTTTTAATCGCTCATTTATATTGTAAATTTTAACTTTTTTTTTTTTAAACATCCAATCTTTTCCAACTTTTATGCATGATTTTAAAACTTAACTTAAGTCATATCATTATCTCTCAATTCCTTTTACCTTCGAAATGCCCTCAATGCCCGCATGTAACTCTGGGAATGGAACACAACCTCTGGGAGTCTTAGACTGGCACATTCAAAAATATACAAAATGTTGAGTTTGAAACAATTTTCCAGTGGGATATTTACATTATCAAACTGCATTTAGATCAATGATCAATAAAACATTTCAAGTATGGTGTGACCTGTGCAGCATATAACATGATAAACTTGACGCATAATTACCTTTCCATTTTCTCCACAGTGACACAAGGTAGTCATAGGTCTTTGCAAATGAAAGCCTCTTCATGAATAAATGCGCTCCTGTGCAAGCCAGTGTGACACAACAACAACATCCCTGTTGGAAAATCTCCTATCTTTTTACATGGGGACACACCATTTCCTCCATGTGAAGGATTTCCATCTCGGCCTCTTCTCCTGTGTCCGAGCATTACGGGATTGTGCGCTCTAACCCCGCACAATCTTACCTTCGCGCTAGTCAAGAGTGAAACAACAACTCCTGCCACACATTGAGAGCCGGTGGGTAGAAGAGGATGGAGGGAGGTAGCCCTGGGAGGATGAACCGCGGGATTTGAGAGTCCTGTGGGTAAAGCGGAATGGCAGAGATACTTGGTGAAAAGTTCTGTGGATCAGATGGAGCTGTCAAGCGGGGCAATGAGATGAGAGAGCCATGGGGAGAGGGGAGTTTGGAGATGGAAGCCAGGCAGGGGAGCTGAGTGGATCGCAGAGACAGAGAGCTTAGACCCAGGATCAGGGCTGTTTTACAGGAAACTGTCAAAGGTAGAAGAGAAAGAGCAGCGGAGATAGTGCGACCTGAGAGTCAATGAGGTGAAGAAATGGAAGGTTTTAACGCTAAATAATTCCCACAAAGATTAGACCCAGAAAGTAGGTTAAACTTTTAAAATTTGGCTTTTTTTATTTTGTGTAGAAATGAATGTGTGCTTAAGTCTTGTTTCTATTTGAGTAGCGTAAGGCCAGGTCAGTACCAAAAAAGTTTTCCTTTCCAAAAGTGGTAAGAAGCATCCCCCAAGTTTGTGGATTGGGCAAAAGAGAAAAAAACAAAACTGTCTTTTCTCAAATAAGGTGTGTCTTGTTTTTGCACTAAACAATCATATTTACAAGAAGAAAGGGCCAATTTTGCACTCTGGTGGCCTATTATGAAGTAGTTTTTACAGTTATAGATAGACTTGTCATTATATAGGGCTTGCTTTGTGAATTAAAAGATGGTTGCTCTCAAAACTGCATTACACATTAACATACACCCCCTAAAATGTAGGTGCAGTATTTTTATTTTAGTTTGAAAAGATGGAAATAGACCACTAATGATTTAGTCTTTATGTATCTACACTAATTTATGGCAACATATTAACATTTTGACAGTCAGATTAAACTTCAAGTTATATTTCATATAGCGACACAACTTGCCTGGCAATCACACAATGTTAGTGTGTGCTCTCCTTACAGAAATGCAGACATCTTAATGGTACGTTCACGCCGGAAGCGAATCAAGCGTCAGGTGCGAGTGATTACCATATTAAGTCTATGGAAAGCCGCGTTCAGGCGCGAACAAGCGTACTGCGCCGCGAATGGCGCGACGCAAATCAAGCAAATGGCGCGAATAGCGCAGCGCAAATGACGTGGCGTGAATGACGCAAATTGAGCGTTTGACGCGCGAGTCCCACGAATAGGCGAAGACGCGAATCGGCGGATGAAGCGAACAACGCAGATTCGCATCCAACGCTCTGGTTGCGGAAGTTGAAAAATTTGAACTTCTGCGAACATTCGCGTCGCGTTAACCAATCAGGGACCTGCTGTAGGTCACGTGTCCAACTAGACGCGAATGATGCAAATTTGACACCAGATTTGCGTCCGGTGTGAACGGACCATAAGAGTTACCTGTACCAAACTGTACCATATTGTAAAAAGTAGAAATGTGCTCCTGCTAGATTTTCAGGGTGTAAAAACTTGTGAGACAACTCAACAAGACATATGAGCAGTGGTTAATGTGTGATTGTGTGTCGGGCCTTCACTTATCTGGGGAGCCTGGGAAACTGGTGTTAAATTACGCAGAAAGAGATAGCAGGACCCTGTCATGATGTGGTGTGGCATTGTGGAGAGTGTAGTGGATGGAAATGGCACTGGCTTGTGCCCCCCGGAGAGCAGTGTCAGACCTTATGACCGCATTGTGCAGCCACGCACACATGCTCATACATGTCGAATGGAAGAAGATTAAAGTCAAAGCAAGGCAAAGAAAACTACAGTTTCTCTCATTTTACCTCAGAGGCTTTTGATACTGTCCTCTACATTTTGGGAACATTTAGAACATGATCCACTTCAGCAGTAGGACTAGTGGACAGCTGATGTTGTGTTGGCTGTAGGGTTGCCAGCTGTCCCGCACTGCCCTAGGCATCCTGTATTTTGTGTGTGTTGGGCCCTTTGATTAAACTATCTTGGTGGGCCCCCTTGCTCACTTTAGCAATATCTCTCCCACATATCCTAGGCTTTTTAAGGGCCCCTCCCTGCAGTGGGCCCTGAGTAAACTGTACCCTTTACCCCCCCCAGTCTGACCCCCCTGGTTGCAATCCCATAGTCTAATCAGAGCCTCAATATTGTTGATAGGGTGATGGTCAACATTCGCCAAATAACAGGCCACGGACCAGATCCATATAGCGGAGGCTATGATTCTGACCTTAAAGTGTTTTCTAAAATGGGCACATAATTAAAACACTGCTAAATATCACAAAAGTACATTTTTAAAAAGGCACAGATAAAACTGCTTCTGTATTTGCTAAGGGTGCTCCGATCAGGGTTTTTGAGGTCGATCACCGATCAGCCTCTGCTGTGATCGGCCGATACCGATCATGGCCGATACGATCACGTGGTCTTCAATGTAGTAATGTATTGTATGCAGGCTATTATTAGTTCCATTTGAAAAATACTGTAGCCTTTGTAAATATAAAAGAACAACAAAATTCTACTTATTTTTGTTTTAGAAGAGGTTTTGTTGCATTATTGGTCTTTAATGTGTGCCCAGTGTCTGTGGCTTTGTTTGAATGCTCCGCTGATGTAAAAAACAGCTGTTCTTAATTGGTGCCTTTAATGCGAGTCTGCGGGTGCAGCGCCTGTGTCCGCGTAACGCGCAGCCAAACCAGGTTGAAACACAGTGGACTAAAGAGCAGACAGCTCCTGCTGCCAGTTTTGACAACGTCTGAATGAAGAAAATGTGCAAAGAGAGCAGAGAAGACAACGATGAAAGGTGCTCCTCTCAGACACATGGACACATGGCCTGCCTTTTTACTTTCTCTTTCCATTAGCAGCCATTTGGTGCAGTTTAAGCCACAAAACGCACAGTTTTCTATGCGCAACAAGACACAGGCAGACTCTGAACTTTCTTAATCCTTTTAACTGTAACTGTTAGCGGGTTAGCTGTAGCTCTATTTACGTTGGTGTTTGCAAATACACGCACTGCTGCGCCTCGGTTCTGTCCCGTGCGCTCCTAAAGCAGGCGGGGACACAGCGGGGACACAAAGCAGCGCCTCCAGGGCAGGTTTGTGTTAGTTATAACCAGGGCTTAACTTAAAAACACTGCTAAAATAACGCTACTGCTGTTTAATCAAACCGGAGTTGCAGGACAGTAAATGTGAGAGCCTCGCGTTTTTATTGTAATTTGATCGGCCCTTCTGATCGGCCCATTTTACCGATCACCGATCATTCTATTTTTAGCCATGATTGGCCGATCATGATCTGCGGCCGATCTATCGGAGCACCCTTAGTATTTGCCAATGGTGCCGACACGAGGGTCCTTCAAACTCAGTGCGACAGCGATAGTTTCAAATGTGCATAGAGGAGTTATAAACTTCTAATACAGCAAGCCCCAAGCTGGATTAACACCGCGAAGAGGACGGAAAGACAGCTTGTTTTATCCCTAACACCCAGCACCCTGCGTGTGGCTTTCACAAGATGAATAACAGCACTTCAGCAGCTTCAAACAGACCAGCACTACTTCTTTATAGCCTACATTGGTGGGGTTGTGTTACAGCTAGACCAGGTTTAAACTTGGACTGAACCAGCACTGGATTGTTCATATTACAGCAGGACCAAAAATAATCTATTTCAGAGTGACTATGAGGTGAGTTTGTTGTTGTTGTTGTTTGTACTAGCATCTGCAGGCTACAGCACATAAACACATCTTTCTCCAATTTAAAGTGGATTTTAGTGGTAGAGGTTTCTCATCTCAGAGTACTGGACCTACTTTAGACAAAGGAAGGAGGCGTGAATGAGGTGTGAATATTGTGTATACCTGCATATTAATTACCCGCTAATTATTATCCAAACTGCTCTACATCGTTCCATTCATTGTGAATCTAACATTAAAAACAACCTAATCCTTAATTCAGGAACACACTAGAGTTGAAAATCTGCTGTCTGCAAAAGCCTGAAATGTTTTTAAATTATAAATGGTAAATTCCTCCCTAACCTATAACCACTGAATGTTCACCCAAAAAATTTACTTAAACAAAAGCTTACTTAATAAAGCCCCATCTGAGCCAGAAATGTCTGTTCTAACTCCCTTTTAAACCAGTTTTAAGATAAAGGTAATTATGTATTTACTTGCTGCAGTGGATGTCATTATAATAAACAATAAGAATCAATATTCAAAAGCAAGAGTGACTGTAATCATAACATTGCTTTTGATTAAATTCATGATGGTAGGGCTGTGAATTATTTATTACACAACTTAAAACGTGTATTAAAAATACATTTGAAATATTTTTCACATTTTCAGACCTCGACCGCCATGTGTCCTTTATCTGGGACAGATAAAGTTGTCAACCTTAGTTGGCCAATGTTTTTAAAATGATCCACTGGTCATCATCACATACAGTAACTGCAACTAACTTTGAGTTCAGGTCAGGGCACTACATGTTCACCATTGTAAGATAGGCCCAATGCCATGGTGGAGATCTGCTTTTAAAAAATGCAAATTAATCACACAGGACTAATAGCATAATTATGGTAACATCCACCTCCTACAAGCTGAATGGTGTTCAGATATACAGAGAGTAACATTGCAGTGCATGATCAAATATAGTATGCTACTAGTGGATTTATAAAATCTCTCCAGCTTGTTGCTTTTATCCCCATTATTCTCTTCGCTGATTTGTATTGTTCTTATCTTTTGCAAGAAAAATAAAAGATCTTAAGCAGCATACAAGTGGAACCGTTCTTCCAGTAGCTGATGTAAAGCCCGATGCGTTCTGGCAGTCAGCATGTTCTGTGACACTTCAGGGGTTACAAATCGGATTAATAAACGCTTAATTACTTTAAAAGGAAATTCCTCTGACTTTAATTGCATATTAATCAGTGCATATCGTTGCCTTTTAGTCACACTTAATTACCATGCTTTTCCGCCTTTTGGCTTTGCAAGGATAGGGCGGTTAGTGTTTTCTGCACTGCTGAATCACAACCTTTATTCCTAATACATTTTATTGTCTTCCATTTGTACGTTTCACTCCCTCTTGTCCAATCTAGTTAGTTCATAAATCTGGATTTACTAAGCCTGGTCTGCTATTTATTTTTTAATGATATGCTATTTGCTAACACGGATGAGGTTTTCCAGGTGTTATATTCAAAATCCCTTTTTCTTAAATTCCATTCCCATTCATTACCTGTGGCTATTCAAAGGGATGGACACTTCTCCCAACCTATCCCATATAGAAGTTGAGGCATTTGGCTCTGGGGCACTGACTGACCACTCGAACAGGACTTTGCTGTGTCCAACCTGAATCTCTCCTGACATGTCGCTCCGGCACCCACAGACTATAATTCAACCTGATTGGCTGGCTCTGCTGGAAGGCATGAGTTTAGCCTGTCCAGCTACGTACGCCACTGTGGCCTAGGGGTACTGTGGGCAAGAGGGGGAGGAGAATGTTATCCTGGTCCAGTTAGCACCATGTGTACTGAGGAAAAGTTAATTGACAGAAAACACCCATAGAGAATTTTAATCATTTTAATGTTTTAAAGAAAACATTTAACCAATGTTACCTTTGTTCTGCCAAGACTCTCGTACTTACATGTTGACCTACAGATTTGTGCATACAGTGTGCACTCTTGCACGTGCTAGTCTTTTGTTTCTTGATTGTGACACGAAGTGCTACAGGCTAAAGCTAGGAGCACTGGAGATGCTTCATCTGATTGCATCTCTCTCAGTGCCCCTGGATGCCCTCCAGGTCAGAGAAATGATGGCCTGGGAGACTTCACCATGTGCTGTGTTTACATCATACATGACCAGTTTACTCCTCAGTGGTGTAAAACTGGGATGAAAAGACTAGAAGACTACTAGATGTGCTAATAGTCACGTGATTCTCATTTTTAAATCACCATTCAGACTCCTAACTATGTATAGTATAAAAAAGGATTTTTTTTTTTTAGAAATGTTGAAATGAAGAAGAAATAAATAATGTCATAAAAACTAGGTTAAATTTAGTGTTAGCATATTTTTTAATATCGAAACCTGTTTTCATACATTTTCCAGAACTACACGTTATCATTGTCCATCAGAAAGACTATTGTTAAAGTGATATACTTGTTGAAATTCTCAGTTTTATTTAATCATTATGTGAATATCATATTCTCATCACACACCTACTGTCCAACATATGTGTATGATTAATAATCACACACAGAGCGGAGCCCAGCAGGAGAGTGATTAATGTTGTGCAGCTCCTGTACCACATCCTGGTGAAATGCATCCTCTGCTAGGTGCTGCTCTGCTTCTCCTTCCATCATGCAGCACCATTCCCTACTGTAATAACACCAACACATTACAAGCTATACAAATGAGCCATAGCCCCTTTTACTCTTTACCATATCATGCTCCACATGGGGGGAGAAAATGGTGGTTATGTTGGTGAGAGGAGATGTAGAGCGCAGCCGATTATCCCCTAATTAACGTTGATTCCTCCCCCATGGACAATGTCCCATCTCATCAGCAGGCCGCCACGTCTTAATGCTAGGTGCTAACTGCCTCGCTCGCATATGTCAGTCCTCGTTAAGGGACTACGCCGTGCGGTAATGTCCTCCCGTTTAATGGCTTGTAAAAAGATGGTTAACACTCACTATTTGGCTTCCCTGTGTCTCCCCCCTTGCTGCCACGGAGAGATGACAGATACAGTATGATCGAGCACTCATAGGGGGAAGTTAATTGCAAGCAGGGTGTACCTTGGTGTTAGCGGAGAGGTACTGCACAGGCATTAAGTGATTGGCCCCTTGGTTACATGCTTCACTGTTTTACCAGTTGTAGCCACAATTAGTTTATGAGTGACTTGTTGTCTGGCCTATACTGCCTATTATTGTAAGTATAGACATTACTCACAGTCTGTAAGCATTGCCCGGGTTATCTGAAAAATGTTTTTCTACCATTTAGCAATACTGCAGTATTGATTCTAGTACAGCAAATAATGAATGAACACAGCTTTTCCCATTCCATACATAGATTTGTTAAAATACACAAATTGATTAAAGGAGACCACATGCATAGTTCATGCCTATAGGTCTTAATATTCACTTTTTTTTGCACATATTGTACATTGTTAGAGCAGTACAACCTCCATCTTAAAGGACCCATCCCACTCAGCATAGAAACTGTTCACACCCTTCCATTTAGGAGGAGGGCATTCATAACTGTCCCCCAGCCAGAGGTTAAAATGCACCTTTCTTCCGAGAAGCTGTAGGCATGAAAAACTTTTCCCTATTACCTCCTTTATGATGATGGACCTGAGCAAATTTTGTTTTCTTATGGCTTAGCATGTTGACTGACAATGATTAGCTTGAGTTTTAACTTTATATTTATAGGGAAAAAATCCCGCTGGGTTCAAATTTGAAGAATAAAAGTTCAGACAAAATGTATAAAGTTTAACTGTGGCCATTCTATTATTCCACAGTTTTGGAGAGGCCGTGATCAACAATTTAATAGCCAAAAATATGTAACAATGTTACATTACATTCTTGGATTACTTAAAAGTAAAGAGTAACTGGACTGAATCTTACTAGCAACTTCCGCTCTGACCAATTAAATGTTTATCTTGTGAACTCCACTTCACCATTCATTAACCAATAACCAAGTCTATTACGCAGCACAAGTTTACCCTGCCATTACTCTGGAAGGCAGTAAAAGCAAATGAAGTGTCACTTCAATATGTATGCGCTTGGCAAGACAACAGGAAGAATTCCACTAATGTCAAGAGCTGTGTGTCTTTTCCCAGTCTGCCTCTCCTTCCCCACCCCCTCTCCATACCTCTCTCTCTCCATCTATGAGTTGTATTATGAAAAAAGCAAACACGATTATTTTTGATTTCCCGTTTGCCAGAGCACTACATTTGGCCCACCCCTCTCTCCCCCGACCCTCTTGATTGAGGGCTAATGAAAAAGCTGTCCTGAGCGTCGCTCCCTCCCTGTATCCATTAAGAATAATTAGACGGGAACAATTTTGATGCCTGTAACCTCGGCGAGTGTGGCTAATGGTGTTATAAATTGCTCCTTGTCCTGGGCCCTGCAAGCATTGGCGCGCGGCGGTGGGGGCGAGACGCTTAATTCAAAAGCACTCTGTCAACAGCACTGATTTGTGTGGTTAATGAGAGCGTTTAAAACAACAGGCGCGGCTCATGCATCCTAATGCCCATGGCAGGAGCAGGTTCGATAAAGAGGCTTGTCCACCATAATTAGCCACGACAAACGCCCAGGATTAAGAGACAGGGGGCTGAACATGCTGTGCCCTCTTAAAACAGCTTCTCCACTTCTGTCAGTTTGACCAACTCTAACTCTGACAGCAGCATTTTGCTCTGATCTGTCTCTTTTGGCTCAACAAATGGACTTGTCTTTTATAACTTAACACTGTAGTCATCCTATATGTATAATATAAAGAAGATCAGAGAATAGGAAGACTCTATGGACCAGTGGCTGGAGGGATTGTTTCTTTTATCCACTCTCTCCTTGACAAGTCAGCATTTTCCGCTGATCTGTACTACAATGTTTGCTTACCCTTTCTTGTAAAGTCTGCTGTTACGCTTTACCTGATATTTTTTTACTCTCCTGCCATTGGCTTCTGAAGAGAAATAGTTTGTCCACCTTCTTCTGTTAGCTTCTTTTAGCTTTTTCTCACTTTGTAAAGAAAAATAAATAGTTAATTAATAATAATTTTACAATAAAATGATGCTTCAAACAGGGTTTTATGTTCTAAAGCTCTCTGATTACTGAACTCGCCCTATGACCCTAGGGATGTATTTCAGCCAGAATACACCTGATGTCTTTCAGACTCTACCACTGGATGTCTACTCCGGCTTCCTCCCACCATCCAAGAATGTGTTAGTTGAATTGGGCGAAGGGTCTCGCTGCAGCCAATGGGGAAAGTGTAGCTCCACTACCTCCAGTTCGGGCAGGAACAATACTCAAGTTACTAGCCCTAACCCTAATCCAAACCCTAATCCAAACCCTAACCATAACTATGAATTAGTGACTCTAAATTAGTGACTTTAAATTACCCTAATCCAGCCACTGTTCAGGATGTACCCTGCCTAAGGCCCATAGTTCATTGTTTGTCTTTCATGTAATGATGAGCAAAACTATTTTATAAACAATGTATATAAACACTACCAAAAAAAGTACTTCTGGAGTCAAAGGTGAATTCAGTGCCTGCCCAATTCACCACAAAAATCACATGACCTTAGTATATGGCAAAATGGTTTTATTGCCCCCAAAAATCTGAGATTTACATTAAAAGAATGTAACTTCCCTGGCAAAAGGCAAACATTTTAGAAATATAATCTAAACAGAGAGAGCTGCGCCATTATCCAACAGTTAACCTTTATTGTTGATGTACTGTGTTAAACTGTCCCTTAATGTGTCTTCCAAAGGACTGAGTCTGTGTGGATAATGGATGGGCCAAAAGAGAGTGACAAAGCCTGGCCCACTTTAAAAGGTGTTCAATTCCCCTGTAAATGCATGCTGACAAGATTAATTGAGCATTGCAGATTGTAAACCGAAAACCAGTCCTCAAATGCACATGGACACAGATACACAGAGAGGCGCTGCTGCACATACTAAACATGTGCAAACTTATACCAAAACACTGATATGCATAAAAATACATAGAGATGGTGTCCTTAAACTTAAACTGCAACACACCTCTCCCTCTCTCACTTTGGTTGTCTGGCTACACATGCTTTGCCCAACACAAATGACTTGATGGGCAGTTAAATGCAGGGGTCGGGGGTTAAATGAACACCGTTGTTTATGAGGATGCGCCGTGAATCCATTTGCATTCTAATATTGGCTCTATTCTGAAAGACGCACACACGCATCCAGGGCCAGTTATGGGCAAGGGGTGGGGGGTGGGGGGGCAGGAAGGAGAGTGTGAGGAGCAGAGATGACTGGTGGACGGCTTGTTTTAAAATCCCATTATCAAGTTATTTATGGAATTCATGGCCCTACAACCCCCCTGACCTTGTTTTGTTAAACATGAACCAGACACGATTCCGGCACATGGCGCTGCCTATTAGCTTTTGTTTTCAATAGCCTTAAAATGTCAGCAACTTCAATCACCCCTTGGGCAGCTTTGCACTTGTGTGTTTTGGCCCTCATCAAATAGACACACTCTGCATACACACGCATTCACACATACAGACATACAGTAATGTGTAGAGGTAAGGGCTTATGCACACTCATGGATTCACTTACATGGTATGTGTGCATAAAATAACCCTCAGTAATGGCATGAAAAGTGCACACAATCACACTTCTAGAGGCACCTGCTGTCATCAAAGTATACAATGTTGCAAGCAAATTTTGGTCACAGTACTTCCTATTGAACCTATTGATTTTTTTTTTTTATTGTGAGGAGGCATTACAGATCCATTTTACTTTGCTAAGAATGCGAGTTTCTTTTAGTAGAGTAAAAGCTAAAACACATCCAGTATTGTATTTAGTTATTTTTACATTGCACTGAATATAAAAATAACTAAATACAATGCTGGATGTGTATTTAGTTATTTTTATATTGCACTGGAATGGCAGCATCTTTGAATAATCCCGACCAATGTTTACCTGTAATGACGTGCTGCACTGACAGCTTAAATAGAACCACGAGGCGTCCATGTTTAAACAAGGGCATCAAGGTAAAGAGGTTGTCTGGATTTGCATGGTTTTCGCCCCAGTGCGTGTCGGGCCATGACTCGCCATAGTGATTGGGTTAAATTTCAACAAACACAAATACAGACAAAGGGTAATAGGGTCTGGTCTGAACAGGCGGGTGTCTGTCAGGATGCTCTGCTGTTTGGTTACTTGCACTATTGCTAAAATATATGTTAATGTATGGGACACAGTGGTGAGATGGTAGACATTTGATGTTATGATGAAAGTATGTATGATATGCATACATGCTATGTAAGTGAAGCTGTGCATGTGCATACAGATTTGTCCTTATATTATTGCATTACCATGTGTACAATTTGTTGTCATTACAAAGGAGTGATCAATGTTGGCACTTGTCATATTTTTTATGTTTTGTTGTTTTGAACAGTTTGTGAATGATCAAAGCAAATATTATTGTTAAAGGTGGAGTATCTTTACAGATTCAAGTTTTACAATATTACTTAATACCGCCTTCCCTGGCCAATAACTGACTGACATTAATTATGTGTACTGGAAAAAAAAACAACTGATAATATACGAGACCTGTGGACTCCGTGGGGCCTACAAAACATCAACCAATCATTTGTTTATGGTGATGGTAAACCATTGGCCCACAGACCTGTCAGTCACTGCACCTCCATGTGAATGCGCTCCTCTGGCTGCGCACATACACAGTGCTGTGTTCTGTCAGTGTAGCAGAAGCAGTGTTAGCTGGAGGAGGTAGCACAATAGCTAAGAAGAAACATGAACCAAACAGCTGCTGAAGGAAAACTCCTTATCTCCCACTTTCTCCCAGCTGGACAGGTAAATAAGCTTGTGGTTTTGTTGTAATATAATTTTCTTGAGTTTGTTAGACCTATGATATGAACTAGTGTTCTGTCACGGTGCATGCTAATGGCTGCTAATGCTATGAGCTGTAATGAGAGTACCAAGTGAGTTAGAAGTTACATGTTTATCTTTAATCTTGTACCTAAGGCTACTCTAATGTTATAACCAGAAAAGAAAGGGAGATTTTGTCTGTGTGAATCATTCTGCATTTATAACAGTGTTTGCATGCCTTCTCCTCTAATAGAGGCAATGGGGGAGACCTCACCAACCTCTGCTGTGTCCAGGAGTCCTCAGATCGATGAGTGGAAACCATCTTTGTTTTTTTTGCTAAATAACTGGAATTTAGTCTCTAAGCTGTTGCACAGATGAGCTAATGTAACTAACTAACCAGGCACAAGTCGCATTACAGCAGAGCAGCGGTGCTGCCTCACACAGAAACAGGACACAGGCCGAGCAGGCTGCAGGAGGGTTTTCAGCTAAAGTTTAGAGTTCGTTTTGTTTTTAAGTTTAAAGTGTTTGTTACATCTGTTGTAGAGCTGGGGCTTTAATGTGTTAATTACAATTAATTAATTACAGAAAAATGTGTATAAAAAATTACATATTTAATCACACTTGTCTAAGGCAACACAGTTCCCTGTTTTCTGGTGTACACTAACTAGAGCTGGACATCTGTGTCCAGTTGGACCATTACACATCCATGACCTGGGTGTACTATGTTTATGCCAATATCAGTGCACACAGAGCGCGTTTTTCTCCGAGGCTGCTCCTGTAACAAATGCATGACTTCACAGATAAACAAGGCACGTTTAGCCCCAGCCTATGTTCATCCTCCCAGCTGACTGATGCTTCAGAGGTGACTGAAATTATATGATTATATAGTCTGTATAGTCTGTGATAATGTAATTTTGTCATGTAATTTTACAGAAATACTGATTTATCTGTGGGAGGTGTTGAGGATGTGAGGCAGGAGCAGCAGCAGAGAGAAGACCACTGCAGTCACTTTTGATACTACTGTAAGTATGCAGACAGTTATGAGGACTCTGTTATAATATTTCTGTTCCCACTAATTTTAGATTTTGTCCATAAAACCAAACATTTTTGGAGGGTAATTTTCACATTTATGCCAATAATAACATGATTAATCCTAATCTAGCATTATAGTAAATATAATGTAATAAAAAAATAACAGATGCATTTGGACAGAATGACCTTTTACTATTTGTCATTGGCAAGGCCGGAACGATCCACATTTAGATGTATGTTTTTAGTTGAAATAAATTAATAACTCTTAGAAAAGCTTTGAAAATGCATCACCAAATATTCTTTATTTGTTATTTTTTCAAGTGCTGCCAAAGAGCCGCCCTTCCAGACCTGATGATCCTTGTACACTTGGCCTTCTGTGGACTGCCCCAGCCCCAAAGACACAGGAGCTGCTGCAGAAACATGTCAGTACTGTCAGCTGTTTGTACTGATGGCTGTAAAAGTAGTGACATACTTCAAAGTTAGAAAATTCATCTAACATTTATGGACAGTGGATAGACGTTCTGGTATCAGTACCACGTTGTTTTAATGTTTCTGGAGAATTTGGAGAATTACTGTTGATTATGTACCTGTTATCCTTTTGTTTCTACACAGCCCTCATCAGAATGGTATCCAGACGAGCTGCACCCTTGACCTGGCAGACCTCACCTACAACTGTCCTCACAACATTGAACTGTTCTTATTATTTTATTTATGTACGATATAAAATGAAACGTACTCTACAGTCTTGTGCAACTCATTTCTTTTTATGGTATTACTTCTAATGACAAACACGAGAGGTAAAAAACAGGTTGAACAGTTATAAATCCATCTATATATTTTACGATTTCCATAAATAACAAATCTCTCACACACAAATCTTTAGGATTATTGTCAAGATGTATAACACAGATGTGAACTGTAATCTAGTGTAAACAGAGTTTCAGAGAGAATCTGTATAATACAACAGGTTTATTCTTTTTGTGCAGTACTACAAAAATATACAGTATTTTAAACTATTTTCAAATATTTTGGAAAGATTCTAGCTTAGAAACATACTACGCTGTGTCAGTCTTGTTGTCCATGGCATTTCTGTTCTAAAAGTGTGGGCATCTCCCTGCAATTCCACACACCAGCTTAGAGGCAGCGCAGCAGTAAGTTAAGGTTCAGCCTCTGTGTCCTGGCCTGTAAAAAAATGAGAGCACAGACAGCCTCAGTAAGCAGCCCTGTGTCATGTACAGCATTTCTTCATCAGAAAAAGCCCAGTATAGCCTACATCTACCTGATCACTCTCAGTCCTTTCAGTCAGAAAAATGTAGACCCCTGTGATGCCCTATAACAGAGCCGTATGGACTGTGTCCTCTGTCTCTGGGTGAGCTGGTGTTAGCTTCCGGTCTACTGCCCCTCACCTATGACCAGACGCCTGCTCGTGATGTGTATAGTTGTGACTCTAACACAGGAAAAAACAGTGAGAACCAAGGCTCATAAACCGAGGGCAGCATATTTAAAACAAACAAAGCTTAGCATAGAGCTAGGGTTGGGTGATATGGACAAAAAATTAAATCTTAATTTTTTCCCTTTCTCAGCCAATTTATGATTTTAAGATATTTTTTTTCTCTTGTTGACTGACATATAAAACAAATTAAATGTAGGTAAATTGTTTTTAAATTAGATTGTTACATAGTTACATGATTTTATTTTAGCTATATATTCCAAATGGCTGGAAGGCAGCTGCAAAGTGCATTACTCTAACAGTGGCATTAGTGAAGACAACAATGTCTGTCAGCTTTAGCTCTCTCAGCTTTTGAAGAGTAAGTTTATTATAATATATACTATTATACACTATAGAGGCCTGTGCTAAGCAGAGACTGTGGCTAATTAGCATACATAAACAAAGACACATAAGTTAGCGCGCTACTACCTGCACGTCTGACTAGGTGTTCTTTTTGGCCAAACTGCTGCCCCATCCAAACGAGGACATTACAGAGGTAAATTGACTCTTTTCTCTGTGATTATCAGTGTTTTAGCAACTGCAGAGTCTCCTCAGTGAGTATAAGCTGCTCATAAGCCAAGACAGAGGAAACAGTGCTGTGCTTGGAGGAGGCTAACTTTGCTAAATCTGATATTCCAATTTTGCTATTTTTGACATTGTCCAAAGTTAGAAACGCAAATTAATAAAATTTATCACCCAGCCCCATATCAAGCTATGGTTTGTGTAACGCTACCATGCAGCATGCAGCAGGCTAAATGCAGTAGGATGCTTGGCAAACAAAAAATAAACATTTCTTTTGTCATTACCTCCATTACTTGAGCTTTCATTTTTGCAATCCTGTTTTGTGAGACCAACCATATAGTTTGTATGCTTGTTGTAATGACAGTAGAAAGTTACGTACCGGAGACTGCGATTCTAGGGGTGCTCCCAGCATCCACGGCATTGCTCGTCCGCATGTTTTGGAGGTGTTTCCAGAAGAAGTCGGAAAAGACCGTGGCAGGTCTTACGCATGCACACTATTCAAATAGTCACTGGCTTCTCAAAATCTTCCATAACACCTTTAAAGGTCCATTATGCTGCATTATGCTAAATTGACTTTTTTGGGCTTTTAGCCATGTTATAATCTAAATAATCTTGTTTGCACCTCAAAAACATAGATAATGGATTAGTATTTTGTTTCATGCACACGTTTGAGTAATCTTGAATGCTGATGACATCTCTTTTGCAAGAGCTTAAATGCTCGACCTCACCACTCTACGTAGGAAAAGTGCTGCTGCGCACTTCTAAAGCCCATACACCATCATCGGACTTGTTCTGATAACTTTAGCATGTAATTTTTTTATTAAATTATCTGTTAGCGTAATGTTGCTAATAGCCATGCTAAATGGCCATTTTATGCTCTGTACAGTTCCCACCTTTGCCATCAGAGGAACGTCAGACACCTATTCCAAGTGCAAATTGAAAGTAACAGCTCACCAAAACATATACATTATTTTAAGTTATAAAATTTGAAATATAAATGCCGAAGTGTCCAAAATGATTTCAGAATGCCTGAAAAAAGCAACATTTTTAACTTTAACATAAAATATTTGCATTATGTTTGCAATATTTTGCATTATGTATAAAAATATTGCATTATGTATTGGAAAAAAAATATTCATAGCATGTGTACAACTAGTATAGAACAGTATAGTTTCAGCTAAAACTCAACCCTTCAGTGTCATTTATCACAATCAGCCTCTAAAAATAAAATTACAATATACAACACTTCAAAATAGAAACCATAGCTGAATAGGGTCATCTTATTTCAGGCGATCATTTAAAGCATTTTTTTAATTTAATATTGCCAACTACTGACACATTCACCAGCACTGTGCACATAAAGAGACATCTTAACCTGATTTCAAATACATTTAGCTGCTATTTGTGGGAATAGTTAGCCTGGTCAGCCATAATAATTATTTTTCTCTATAAGTACAAAGAATTAGGGTTGCATTTACTGGAGACTCTGAATTCAGTCTAACTGATATACAACACTTATGTATGGATGCATTTTGAAATTAAAAATAGCTTGAACTGGAAAGGGTCCAGACCCACTCCACACTCACAAAAAAGTGAATCGGTTTCCCTGGCCAAGATAGTAAATACAGTAGCTACAAACAAAAATATACCACACAATGGCCAAATTAGGTTGAATAAACTTTACCAATGTCTTAGCATAATTCCCTATTTAAGTTCATCAAAGACTGTGTTACAGTTGTTCAACATTTTATCAGTTCATAATCTTTCTCTTGTTATTTCAAAACTAAGCAACGCTGCTGGCAGTCTGAAAGTATTTGAAGAGGGCAAAAGTAAATCCAGCCACAGACTGCCCCTGTGTGTTTTCCATTATTCAACGAGGCCCCAGCTGTGGGGCATACAAGATTAAATCCCCCACACTGGAACATATGCCAGCTAAAAGACTTGAACGCTGGTGTGGGCTGGAGCCACCAGGCACAAACTGTCCAAAACAACAACAGCTAAAGCAGCCCTCGTGCACTCCTCGATACTTTGGAGCCTTTGAGGAGATCAAACCCAACACGATTACCATTAGTGATCAAATGTGGCAGCTATAGGTTTGCCACAGGCCAAACATGTCTTCTCAATGTCAATCCATTTCATATTGGCTAAAATATAATTAATGGTGTTCGAATTGAATGAGTTATCCTTGAGTTTGTGTGCACCATGTAGCCTTGGCAAATGAACCACTAAATTAATAACACACTCTAAGATGATCCTACTTTCTCCTACTTACAAAATGGAAATAAAAAGTAGTCAGAATTGAAAGAAAACACATCTACTTCGATATAAGTTTTAAGCTCTTATTGCTATTGCTCCAAGTTAAAGATCTGTGATCACATAACGTCCATGCTGGATGTGTTGGAAGAATTCCACAAGTGAAAATCACTTTACATAACTAGACATTTATTGAATCAGTTTACCACATGTCGACAGTGCAAGTAACACAATCAGCAAATCACTACAAGTCCATTCATTTTCTACAGAGCTGATTGAGTAGGAAATGCACTTTTGTGGGGACAATCAACAAGCTTTTAAAAAATGGCTCAAGTAATATGCTGTCAATTCTCTACATCAATCACCTCAATTAGAATTATACTTATTGGTATTTCCATATAACTATGTGTCCTATACAAAGTTAACTTAATTCCTGTTAATCTTTATGTTATGTGCAAAGATGGTACATGGAGAGCCAAATATTTAATAAGTTGAACACACCTTTACAATGCCCATGCTGTGATGCTAGATTGCTGAGTCAGGTGACTCTTATAAGTCGCTTTCATTTAAAATGATCAACCAATGAAAAGGGGTGCAGAAAAGTGGAAATGATGAAACAGCCACAGAGATTTTGGAATGATTAAGAAAATCATGTCCCTCATTTTGTACCTTCTATTATATTAAGGCTTCCCCCAGAGCGTGTTTCTCCTGACCAATCATAATTATTTATCTAAAATAGGGTGGGCTTTATGTGATTCTTGCTTTCTCTGATTGGTCATACAGTTCTACAATTTTCCCATATTTTGCTTATGTTGGCAGTGCCACCTGTTTTCTAAATGTCTATCCAATTGTTTTCTGAATGTCTATCAATTGTATTGAAATCAAATGCAAATTTGTACCAAACTTATTCTTTGTATGGAATAAAATATATAGACTGGCTGTCCAGGCTGACAGCATTTTTAGTTTACAGTTAAACTACTTAAAAAGAACCCTACCAGTAGCAAAGCTGTTTATTACAGCTCTATATTTCTGAAGACTTTTTAAACTTGAGATAATACTGTACATCCCACAATTCTCAGATACGATAATGCACTAGACTTGTTTGTTAAAACCTCCCATATCCAAAGGTTGTCTGTGGAGCCTGTTGGGCCAGCAGCTGGCTCATCTCTTTCCACCTTTTACATCCGAACCTCCTCCTGGGAATATGCCTGTGTGTGTGCTGGGGGTGGCAGTGCCCCAGTGTAGTCCCTGGTGGAGTGTTGGCCCCAGGCAGCACAAGGTAACATCAAATGATTCTTCTCTTTATGACTTATTTATTTATTATCCCGACTCACTGAGACTGTGTGAGTTCCTTCTTCGGCATGGCCCGTGTGCATTTGTCATCAGTGCTGCTTTGTTTTGGATCTGTCTTCAGACACTGCTGGAGCGTCCTCCCTGGTGGTGAGCAGAGGAGTCGGGGGAGAGCGGGGGGTCCCTGTGACTCCAACTCTGGGACCCCCACAGTCTCTTTGCTCCAACCTCTGCTGTGTTCAAAGAATATGGGAACCTCCCTCATCTCCCTTAACTACCATCCCTGAGCAGACGCATACACGGGCGCACATAAAAGTGAACAGTAGAAATGTTTATTGGCACTGTCACTTTGGATGGCAGTGATTTCAGAGACTGGCTACCTGGCAGGCACCCTGGGACTGCTTCACATGAGAAACACTCACTGGAGGAGTTAAACATACAGATGTCACTGAGCGGCAGCTAATGGTATGTGGGAGATCTACCAATAAAACTCAATATGTCAGAAAAGCAGATTTGTCAGATGTGTTATTTACATCTACAGCATGTTGCTTTTAAGATGGGTCTGTAGACTATGGACATGCAGATGTAGAAGTATGCAATGATGCTCAAGTTAATTGCTCTTTATTCGGGCCACACCCATTGACTGAATACTAGAACAACATATGGTGACTCTTTAGATTTACAAGAGGTGCTAGGAAAGTACTACTGAACTTCAAATAAAATGTTTGGAACACACTGAGTAAGAGCCAAGATTCCACACATTTACATTCCTAAAATGTAAAGGATTAATTTATTGAATGAATTACAACTGTAAAGCCAACAGTAACTAACTTTTCTCTGTCTTCTTAGAGCAAGAAGACAAAAATTCTGCTCTAGTATAATGTTTGTCTGCAGCTGATCCCATTGTTTTTATGATTGGCTATTCTTGTATACCTCATGTTTTGAGCACATTCCCTCTTCTTACTGACTTTACTAAAGTTACAATGTTACCTACATTAAGGCAGCTATAATAAATAAAGTAACCACATTATGACCTTATTGGTACAGATTTAAAATAGACATCGTACAAAGTAAGTTTCTATGTCTGGACTTGTTTAGTTTAGCGGTCTGTACTGCACTCTCACATTTGCAATTCCTGATTAGTCACCTTGCTGGCACTTCCTTATATTGTGGAAGCAGGCTGCTGAACAGCTCAGAAACTCCGAGAGACAATCAGGGCTCCTACCTACTTTACCTGTGATGAATCGCATTACTGTGGTCCAAGTGCCGGCCGAGCCCCCGGCTGAAAAATCGGCCAGCTAAAACAGGCAGACGGGAAGCGGCATGGCAGAGCACTTTGTCCCGACACCTCCCCCTCCCTCTGTCCCCTCCCTCCAAATGAATATCCAACCTCGTCCTCCATAAAGTGCATTAGGCACGAAGAGTCATTAGTACAAATGGGCTCAAGGTACTTCTGCAAGGAGACTGTGTGTGCGAGTGGGTGTGTGAGAGGGATGTGTGTGGGGAGGGGGTCCGAGGCCGATGATGCGTGCCTTCTCTGCCTGTTGTTTGCTATGCCCACCTAATCCTATCCCTACTCACACATACACACACCTAGGCTCCAAATCTGCACGGATCCCCCACTCTATCCCCCTGCACCCCACCATTCCTGTGGAGAAGACAGGGTGCCCCCCTGCCCCTTGTTCTCCCCTGCTGCGATGGGGAAGTGCATCCTCATTTAATAATGTATCAGAAAGAAGACAGGCAAAGAGAGAGAGCTCTGACCCAGACCAATGCAGCCTCTCCATTATTTAACATTTACAGACACCTTCCAGCTCATTTCTGACTCAATATTTAATATAACACCAGGGGAGGGGGCATTCTCTAATACACACACCTACTCTCCACTGTTAGCTTGTGGCTTTCTGCCTAATAATAAAACAAGACATAGGCATAATGAAGCACATTCACTCAGGGCTTGTAAGGGATGAAGCCTATGTTAAAGGACAATCCGAAAGTGAAATAACACGCTCATCCTCTGTTTTGTTCAGTTAGGTTTCCTGTGGACAGTTGAGTGAAATCTGGGTTGGGGTTGGAGGTTAGGGGTTAGGCTGTGGTTGTATGTCTCACTGGGGGGTCCTGGGCATAGGTAGACACTCATGGAAATCATGGTTTTTGATTTGTCAACATGTTCTACAGGGCCCAATGGCCTAATACTACCACTAGTCTTTCATCTGTCATAGAAATATCTGCAACACCTTTAGGTCAAAGGTCAGCTGCTGTCATTGTAACAAAGAGAATAAGGTTTATAATGAAACCCCTCACCAATGTCAGATGTTAGGTCATTATGAGTAAAATTTGAAAAAAAAAAAAAAAAGTTGTGTGTAATGTGTAATTTTTGTTGTTAAAGGTGCAGTATGGCAAAGTGGCAAAGTGAATAGCACTGTCGCTTCAAAGCAAGAAGGTCCCAGACCTTTCTGTGGAGTTAGCATGTTCTCCCCGTATATGGGCGGGTTTCCTCCAGATTCTCCAGTTTCCCCAATCAACCTTAAACATGCACAATAGGCTAATCCTCCAGCTATGTACTGCTGACCAGGATCAGGATCTGCAGAGGGGTCCCTGCAGTTGCCCACTGCTCCTGACAGGTTGCCCCAGTGGCACTGATGGATCGGTCAAATGCAGAGAACAAATTTCCTTACAGGAACAATAAAGTATATCTTAACCTTAACCTACCTTAACCTATCTTACCTTGAAAAAAGATAAACAACATATGGTCCAAACTAATTAACTAATTTCAATAGAGTATGTGGACATTAAAACATAATTTGCATTAAAAGACATTCAAAGCTTCATAGTTACATTATTCTCTTCTTCTATAGCTGTTTAGAGCATAGAAACTGAGCACTTCTTTCTTTGTGACTGTATGACTTTGTATGAACATTTTTAAATTAAATCACCATCATCAATTTTGTGCTACTGGGTGTGATTATGGCAAACAGCATGTCCCTGAAGAGAGAAGTGAGGTGTGGATTTGCAATATCCATTTTTACCATCAGATGTCACCAAAAAGGCAAAAAAATACAACCCCCCCCATAAAAGAAATCCTTGTAATTTGTCAACCTGTCTGCATATAAATCTTTTCCAACATAGGACACTACACTAAACTAAAAGACACCTTTAACGGCATTGAACATTGTACTGTCTGGAATGAGCTGTACTTTTGCATGAAACCAAAACAGACCAATGTTAACAAGACGCCTTCTCTCACTCACATGACCTGATTTTATGTGTATTGTTTCATCCATTAGGTTATTATTGATTACATTGTGAAGGCAGCTAAAATCACGTTGTTGTTTGTTTCTCGCTGAAAGTGGGTTACTAATATATTCATTTGTGAACAAACTGCGATTCGACACAAACAAATCAATGGAAGGTGTGTGTGAAGTTTGAGAGCGCTGCAAGGTGGTTAACAGGTTGGGAGGCAGCGTCACCTCTACCGGCAAATTAAAAAAATGGAAGAACTTTGCACCTTTTTGGGAGTGTGTTTAGCAGTGGGCCTAATTCGCATTAAATATTTATCACACTTGCAGCTGACTTTTTTTATTGGAAGCATTGAATCCTTAATTACATGCCACATGAAGTGTTGTGTGCCTGGCTGTTTCTACCTGTCTGCAATTGAATTCTAGTAAAAACAGTGTACAGTAAGGGCGTAGCTGCATATTTATGAGTGTTTAAGTGGATGCTCACACTCACATACTGTATATCTGTTTTTTAATCACAGCCTATTGTGACATGCCGGGCAGCAGTTGGCTTTAGACCAGTGGCTTTTTAACCTGGCAGATATGTCACACTTGTGTATCATTAGTTGAGAGCGAAGGAAAGGGAAGGACATGAAGAAAGAACGCAGGCTCTTTATATGCAAATGTCTGGCCCTGGCGTGTCAGGACTCACCTCTGTACCTCTGACAACAGAAGGTGAAAGGAAACAGCAGGAGAGGCTGGGAAGTGTGCGTCTTAGCTTCACATTAGCCTGCATTGTTAGTTGATTGTAACTGTAGATCGCACATCAAATTATCCCGATTCATCCAGCCTGCAAAAAAAAACAAAAAACCTTGTATTAAGGGCTGATAGAAACAACAATTAATTGATAGAAAAGGGAATGTTGTAAAATGCTCTATTGTCTTCAACAGACAGTGTTCTGGGTCCAGAAATGTTTGTAAGGATTGTGTACCATTGTGAGACAGAAATTTCCCAGAGGATACAGTATTAACTCCAGTCATCCTTTTCATTTTTTTGTGGTTCAATGGATAAAGCATTTACCCCACAACTAGAAGATCTTGACACTGTCTAACCATTGCAAGATCTCTCTGCACTCTCTAACTGCTTTTAATTAAGTTTATGTAAACTAGGGCTGGGCGATAAATTGAATTAATTTGATTAATTCGCACCTTTAATTTTGGACGATGTCAAAAATACCCAAATCATAAAATCGAACTTAGCAGAAATTAGCTTTTTCCAAGCACTGCACTCTTTCCGGTCCTATGGCTAATGCTGCTGCTAGCACCAGAGCAGCTGAAATAGTGACTGTAGAGACTGCAGACACTAAAAACACTGATAATCACAGAGAAAGGAGTCATTTTCCCTCTGTAATGTCTACGTTTGGATGGAGCAGCAGTTTGATCAAAAAGAAAACCATAGTGAGACGTGCAGGGACAGCAACAGCGCTAACTTACGTGTCTTTGTTTATGTATGCTAATTAGCCACATGCTCTGGCTTAGCGTCTTTTTACAGGCCTCTATGGTGTATAATGGTTTATATTTTATTGGACCTGGTCTTCAGAAGCAGAGAGGGTAAAACTAAAAGACATTTATGTCACTGTTAGAGTAATGAACTTTGCTGCTGCCTTGCTGTTTTTTTGTACAGACATTTACAATAAATAGCCCAGCTAAAATAAAATATTAAAAAATACTATGCAATAATCTCATTTAAAAGCAATAAACCTACATTAAAATAGCATTTTATGCCAACAAGAGCGAAAAATCTTAAATCGTAAATTTTTTAGCCATATTACCCAGCCCTCATGTAAACTAATAAAAGCAAATGTAACTTCATGGGTTGTAACCCCCCCACCCCCCGTCACCTCTCTTACAATTATAGGTGATATGTCTAAAAATCCTTCAAAAGGCAGTGCAGAAATGAGCCAGTCATCAATTTGCTGTATGAAATAGGAACTAATGCTCTTTCCTTTGTCCTAGGCAGTTTTATGTTAATGCCCTTGGTTCTAATCAGTCTTAGTTAAGGAGCTGCTTCACCTGGCTTGAACATGTGTCTTGGGTGATTCCATCACAAGTGGACAGCCCAGACGTCAGCGCCCCTCAGCTGGCATTAAAATGCATGTCCAGTGACCACATGGTATCCAGCCCTTCTTTCCAGACATATATGTAAGTAAACATGTTCAACCGTTGCCTTTGCAAAGGTCAAACACTGGCTTTGAGGCAGTGGGAGGCAGCAGTGCACTTCCACTGTGTGCCAGAAATGAACAACAGCAAAATGAACAGGTATGGCCAATTTGGATTTCATGATTGTTTAGTTTAAATAGCTGCACTACCCAATTTTATTTTTAAGTCAGCTGCATAGCTACTTTACCTGCTTTTGTTTTCATAAAAATGATCAATTTGCTACCTAAAAATATGGCATCAATCTGTTAATAATTCTAGCATTGAGCCTCCATAAAATCTGTTGTGCATCCATAGAATCTGAGTGTTTTCTTTATTAAAGATTGGTAGTTTAGTTTACTACCGTGAACAGCAGTATTTGTCCAGTATTTGATGCATTCTTACTACATCCTATTTTTGGCACTCCAACTTAGAAATGAACCAATATTTTTTGTTGTTGTTTTTTTATATTTATGTATTATGTATTTATGTATACATATAACATACACAATATGTAGGGCAGATTTTCTTCATTTTATGAAAGAAATTTATATAGTATAGTCATTTGTTTTAGTAATACTTATTAAAATACAAACAAATGTGTTGTAATCTGACAGGTAATGATTTTTTTATTGAGAAAACCAATAAGACAATCTCAGTCAAACTTGCTTTGCAAGTAAAGCTTGGGGAGAGAAAATGCATTTAGATTTTTTGTTCTACAAGGTTCTATGCCAGAAAAACAAAATCTGTTTATTGCCATTTCTATCCTTTCACGCTAAGATAAAGCAATTTTGGATGTTCCCTATGAACTGCAGTGTGAGATGACCAAACTGCTATAAGATGGTTGGGGAAGCTCTAAGCTGGCTTCTCAGGACTTCCCAAAGCATCTTAAGCCCAAATCTCACAGATTTGTTGTAGGGCTGCCACAATGGCCTCTAATGAATGGACAGGGAGAACAGTTAAGTATAAGTTTTTTCAGGCTGAGATAAAGCGTTTTTGGACGTTTCCTATGAAGAAAATAATGTAGGACAGGAAATGATAAATCAGAAATCACTACTAGAACATTAGAGGTTTCCACTTTGTTTGAGCACTTTTTTGGTCACTACATCCGTTTTACCACAACTCCCTCTCACATTTCACTTTTATTTCTTCTATACTTACTTTTCACCTATGCTCTCTACCCCCTGCCTATTTTGCTCAATCTTTTTAACTCCTGAACTCTTGCAGACTTCTTCTTGTATCTGTGGTGGGACATAATCGCAAAATAGTTCTTATACATTATAGAGTTATACCACATAGTGACAAAGCTCCCCCGGCAGTGTCATTTTTCAGCTTGTGTAAAAATCACTTTGTCAGGAGCCATATAAATTACCTGACCAGCTCTACCTCTTACAGCTCCCTGGGTTCCCTATTTCTAGAAGGGGATATAATATGACTTCATGGCACAGTTTCCTTTCAGCCCCAGTTATATGTGTGTGCGAATTTTCTCTTTCTGTCAAAAGAATTCCCCACAGGACACGAAATATTATGGCTTCATAAATTGACAACAATGATGGCTGTCATTGCAGATGGCAGACATAAACAACAAAGGGGAGGGAAAAAAAACTCCATTAAAAAATTAAGCCGGTGTATTGCATGGCCTGTGTGTTTGTGTTTGGGTGAAATTTATGGCCATAGTGTGTTGGTGCGTGGCTTTTCCATTGCTCCCAACAACGCTCTTGCTGCGAGTCAAAGCTGTTAGCATGGACCCTCTAATTATTTAATGCACTGCCACTTTTGTTTACATTGTTTCCTTGTTGAACGATTGCTGGCTCTGTATGAGGGCTACGCCACATTGGAGTGGGCCACATAGCTGTTTGATAAAGTGCACAGAGAGAAGAAATAGTAAACAGTCAACTAGTGAGTTGTGGCATCGAAACCTTCCCTTCTCTGACCATCATTCTTAAATATCACACAACACCGACACTTGACATAATTCTTACTGCACTAATTTCAAACTTGTATCTTGATGTGTATTGACTATGTAAAAATTGTTTATAATATAAATATAAATGTCAACTTGTGGGGTGCACAGTGTTGTTAGCAATTTAACTCTGGTTTCTCCCACAGTCCAAAGATAAGATAAGATAAGATGCCTTTATTGTCATTGTATCCTTCTGCATACAACAAAAATTTAGGCCAAACCGCAATAAAACCTTTGCGGATTCGGCAAAACGCGTTGGCATCCAAACAGCACCTAAATGTCAGCCCAGCTATTGTCCAGGGCGTGATAGGCTCCTGCCAGCCATGATCTATAATGTTCTACCCCTTTAATCTTAGGTTCTCTCACTGCGGCTTGAGTTTTTGGGTCAAACCCCTAACCACTTTAATGTCCAAGTGTTAGCCCTGCAATTAACTGGTGAGTATCTAGGGTTTATCCATTTATTTGGACTAGACTCCAGCCTCTGTGACTCACTGTTAACAGAATAAGCAAATCAAAAACATATGCAGCAGACCAATGTTACTGACAGTTTGCTTGCCATTGCCACTGAGCACATACTTTAAAGTTTTCGAAAGACATGGCTTCCTGTGTAATGTGTTTAATGTGTCTTTTTGTCAGAGCTGCACTGAACTTCTATCAAAGATGAATAGTAATTCTGTCATCTTTAACTCTGCTTCTGTTCTAGGGCTTCAGATTCACTCATGGTCATGACAAACAGGATCCAATATTTCCTGGATGGTGATCCATCATGGTCATTCTGAAGGAAATCCTTATCCAATTTACAATCACAATTCTAATGTTAGCTGGTTAAGCAAATAAAAACTGTGCAGATATAATTTTTATACACGTACATTCACTACAGTCCTTTAGTATAGTGTCATTTGAGGACAAACAGAGCCACCCCATCCATCTCAACAAGAATAAGTGGATGACACAGTCCCAACTGTTGACAGTATTGTAAATCTGACACACAAACAGTTTGTTGGACCTAGACCTTTACTTCGGCCTTCCCACTTTTTGAGTCATTGCCCACCACCGCCACCATTTCTCTTTTTCCCATGGATTCTATTTCACATAATTAAAGACGCTCAAATCAAATGGACCCCCAGGATTAGTGGCTTTCAGCAGGAAGGATGTTGGGGACAAAGCTAGGTGCGTGATATTGGT
The DNA here is from genome assembly GCA_020698575.1 of Bostrychus sinensis. NCBI lineage: Eukaryota > Metazoa > Chordata > Actinopteri > Gobiiformes > Eleotridae > Bostrychus > Bostrychus sinensis. The sequence goes on along the minus strand of CM036247.1, from coordinate 28,322,132 downwards.
TCTTCAGTCATCCTCATTACACCCCCACCACCCACCCCCACCCCACCCTCAGAGGTAACTTGAGTGGCTCGGGCCCCACAGCGGATCAATATCATCTCCGTTATTAATATCAAAAGCATATTACTTTGTTTTGCGTCTGGCAGGAGGCCAAAGCAGCGTAAAGGCCTTGTCCCGAGCGACAGCCGTTTCCTTCCTTCCTTCTTTCCACTCCAACCCTCGCTGGCCATTTACCAGGACCATAATTTACTTTGGTGAGTTTTTAGGGTATTGTTTTGTCAGGGCCAATCAGGGCTGAGTAACAAATGATCCCGATGGAGTAGCGGTGGCCTAGCCCAGCTGCCCCTCCTTCCCGCTCCGTAAGTGACACACGTGGCCAAATTCATTTTTGAAAGTTTCACGTCAATTGCTTTCGTCCTTGACTCCGGGAAGAGCAGTGGAAGAAGGAGGGGTGAAGCACGACTGGTGGCTGGGGGAGGGGTTTGTGAGGGACTGGCGGGTGGCAGGGTTAAACTGGACCGAGTGTGCCATTCACCCCTCCTGACTCGCTCATCAGGATGAGGTAACAACAAAAACAAGCATCCCCGCCGCCGGAATTAGACATGACGGTCTCTCTAATTGGCCCATTGAATTAAAGGGCCATGGTGGAGCTCGCAGCTAGAAACAAAAAAATATTGACCACTTAAAGGAAGAGAGGGGAATTGATTTTCAGTACGACAGCAAACCTTTACCTCATACTGCTGCACTCGCTCAGCCTGGAGAGAAAGGCCTGCATGCTGAGGCATGGAGCTACAAGTTAGTGGGAAAAGCAAAATTTAACAAAGACAAATGCAATTGTATGCTTCAGTTTTAGTTGTTCATGAGTTGGCATTAAGTAGTTAAGGTCAAACCTTATATAGACCTATCATAGCATTCTATATGGTATGTTAGACACCATTTGTACAGGCACACATCAATAAATTACATTATTATAGTGTCAATTTGGGTTGACTTTCAGTGGGAATATTGACGGGGCTACATACATACACACAGTAAAGTTTGAACGGACATGAAACAGACCAACCAAACAAGAAATAAAGCATTCCATAAAGCCTATCCCATTTTAGATAAATGCTCATGTCTGTACTATTGACATCAATGCAGGGGATCTTGAGGAGAGAGACCCACGTTTTTTTCAAGAAATGTTATAAGTTTGGCTGGCCTTTTTTGGAAAGAGAGAGAGAGTAGACTCACAGGAAATGAGAAGGACAGACGGGAGTGTGACATGGAGCAAAGTGGCTCAAGTTGGCAATCAAACCCAGGTCATTACAGTATGTGGAATGTTCTCTATCAGGTGAGCCACCATTGCGCCCTTGGATCATTACATTTTATTTAGGAAAAAATGTGTCAGAAGTAAGATAATAATAACAAATAAGGAAATGTATGCATACCAGTGTGCGAGGGCTGACTGGTTGCTTAGTCGATTAATCAGTCCATGAGGTCTTGGTTAACTAAAATTTTATTGGTCGATTAGTTGCATCAACTCTTTGCTATTCTAATTTATTACTTTTATTTTTCATTTTATTTTAAGATAACATGATTTTCAGATGACTATATTTTACTGCAGTTTTCTCAAAATGCAATTAATTGATGTGAAGTCACAGTGGTAAATCCCCCACATATCCTTTGGTTGATTTCAGTTGATTAATCGCTGCGCTGGGCATAACTTTGATCGACTAACAATTTCTTTGGTCGACTACAGCATAACTGTGTGCACATCCACAGGAACAGGAAGACTTTAGATAATTAGTCTAGCAGCTGTTTTCACTTCATTTTGCTGTTGTATATCTGAGCGTGTGCAGCTGTTTAAGTGTCCACTGGTGGAAGTCGACCTGAGTAAATGTGTGCGAGAGCTGGTGTTGGTGGGCCATTGTCTAACATCTGCTGAATAGTGCCATCTCTTCCCTACCATTTGGCCTCTGACAGTACGTGCTCACAGCTTGCTTCTCGCTCCATATTGATGTCACGCACCGGGAGGCTGCTTCAGGGTGCCATTGTAGCGGGGCGCTAATTTATGCTTCTTTCTGGGCACCCAACACCAGGAACAGCAAACATCGCAGCATGGGTAAACACTCAGGTGCACTTCCTTTCTCTGAGAACCAAAGTGCAAACGAGAATCAATGGAATTAAACAGATGTGAGCCATTGCTACAAAAGGAAAAACAAGCCACCTAGATTGGGGTGAGATAGCCGGAGGCGATCCAGAGTCATGGGTTAGACAGCGGAGAGGGGTGAGCGTCAGAGCTAACACAACAAAAAACACAGAGTAAGTAATTTTACCCAGTTTCACCTCTAGCAAAACAGTGCTGCCTACAGTAGATGGGCCCACTGGGGATCCAGAAATACTTTGAAGCAATAAAGACGTTTGCTGCAAGTCGACTTCTGTGACAGATTGTTTGCTGCGAGCCATTCACAATCACCGATTAGAATGTGAACAGAAACTCAACAATTAATTTTGACAGATCTAAAAACATCTCTAAAGTAATATAGTGCATTGTGTTAATATTTTTCTGATAAAGGCACTATTAAAAACTAAAAACTGTAAACTTTAAACTGTAAATATGTAGCCTGACCAGCCATCTGAATTCTTTTTCTATAAGAGGAATTAGTTTGTTCCCTGTCAATTATTCTGGTCGATTTCCCGAAACAAAGTGACGGTGATTGAAATACTTCTAAATGATAGACATATATGCACAGAAGGCTCAGAACCTATGCAATAAAAAACATACCAACTAACCAAACAGATCTAAAGCATTCCATAAAGCCTGTCCCATTGTAGATACTTATGTGTGTTTTATTCACATCAATGCAGGGGATCTTATGGAGAGAGGTTCCAGACCCACCTCTTTTTAAAGAAATGTAATACATTCAGCTAGCCGGGCTGGTAAATGTGAGGAACATTTTATCTTTGTATCCCAGCATTTTCCCCACCTAGGATTTTAGTGGCCTTGAACAAGATTTTGCTTGTGGCTACCTAACTACTGCAAGTGCAAACAACACACCAAATAACACACACTGCTTGAACAGACACACATACGTATATATAAGACAAGGACAAATTAATTAACCCTATTTGAATAAGAAACAATATTATAACAGCTTTTATATTTTAAAGCTGCTGATGCCAGAGCATAAAATAAAGTATCTGGGAATAAACTTTTGTTTCTATTTTAGTTGTTCTCCAATGGCCAGCTTGTTGCAAGGCTGACATAGAGACATACACAGACCATTCACTCTCACATTCATTCACTATGGGCAATTAAGAGTCGCCAATTTGCCTCTTTGGACGGTGGGAGGAACACTAACCACTCTGCCACCATGCCCCCTGATCATGTGGCCCTAATGGTTGTGGCTTTAAACAACTACGTAGAGCATTTAGGCCAGGACCCGGCCCTGCATTCTAAAAGAGTCTGGTCTCTCTCTATTCAAGTTGAATTTTCAGTGGATAAAACAAATAGTAACTTGAAAGACATAAAAAAGCATACTGCATAAAGCCTGCCCAATTTTAGATAAACGGTCATGATTGGTCGGGTCAGTAGGGTTAAATGAAAGGAATACCAGACCCAACTACAGTAAGAGAATGGGTCAGACACTTCCTTATCTGCACCTTATCTACTCTTGTAAGCATATTATTAGTAATATGCGGTTATCTTTTACTATTGTATTAATATTGATATTAATTTATCTCTTGTCATGTGTTTACTTCCTACAGCTTGTTTTCAATGTCTCTACTGCAAATGGAGAATGAACTAATCTGAATTGGGCTTTTCAGGGTTGAAGTCAAGTGGAGGTGAGGGCGGCAGGTGGGGCATACCGCAGGTGGTTGCTGCCATGCCATGTTGTACTGTTTGACATGAGAGTAACGTGTCAATCAATGGTTTCCTCCGAGCTTCTCCTATGGGGCCTTGTGTTATTGATTTCAGAGTGTGTTAGAGTGCCAGGGGGTCTGTACAGGCACGCACAGCACTCACACCACTCACAAGATGTTCTGAAAATACTGCACACTACACAGCTAAAAAGTGCATTACTAAATGAAAGTTTAATGTGCGAATGATTTTTGGTTAGATGCACAAATAGACAATGACAGAATTAGATTTTATTATAGAAAAATTGGACAATGGGAAGAGTGAACCTCTCACTTTGTGTACAATACACATATTTATGAATATATATTTATGAATATATATGAATATTTGCAAGCTAGTTCTTGTTATTACTAAATAATTGTATTATGTGTATACAATGTGTGCTAGTTCAGAATATAGTAAATATGGCTCAGTTTAATTTATTGCTAAGCCTTCCTCTGACTAAAACCCTTTACAGACAGTGCTGCATTCTCTCCTTTGAGTTCAAATTATTCAGTGAATACAGTAGGAGGATTTGAGTTCAGAAATGAGTACTTGTACTGAAAGGTGGGTGATAGATAGAAGGCACAGCAATTAGCAACGTAAAGCTAACGGATAAATGAACTGACTGCTTCATAATGACAAGAATTTAAACACTGAAATTTTCATATTGAGTCTAATGAGAGTGTATGTGCATGCTTTAGAAATGAGCAGAAAAGGGGTTTCAGGAGTCTATGCAGACCGGTAAAACTGAGTGTTTTCAGCTATTTAGAAGGGCACTGTCTCAGCATGCAGGATTACTCAAATGTGTGAATGAAACATAATACAGCTCCAGGTATGTTTTTGAGGTGGAAACATTATAACTGGGTAAAAAACTCAGAAAAGCTGATTTATTCTATTTCCCTTTTAAAGCACAGTGGCTGTAACATGGCTAATGTGACCTAAATTATGTTTTACATTTACAATGTCTGCTCAAGTTTTTACTTCTTCAATAAATCATTTCAGTGTGTGTCATATTTCAAAAGAAAAAACACATCTAACTACAGAGAGATTACTTTGTGCCACACTTCTCTGGACTCCTTAAGGTTTTGGCTTCCACTTCATTGTTTCACCAGTCTATTAATTACTTCTCCATCTACTCAATGACTTTATTTAATTTACGTACACCCCTTGGAGTGACCGAGTACTTCCTTGAAACTCTCTTTAAATATGGCTGCAGTCTCCAACAGTTCATAGGCCCACTGCTTCTCATTAACCCTATGAGGACAAATTACTACCAACACGTTAAATCATATCTCCATTTGAGGCAGACATGGACAACAAATGAGTAGGGCAATAAATCTATCAGCAAGAGGCCTCAAATCATAGCTGTTATGTTGTCTAGTCTTTCTAAATAAAGACGACATATTGATTAAAGATAAATTGAAGCTCACACCAAAGGTGACTTATCAATGTGATAGAACAGTTTATATAGAGGATTTTAGCAAAGGTGGAAGATGTTTTCAAAATCTGTGCTCAAAGAAACGCACTGTTCCCTAATAATAATAATACACAAATCAAACTCAAAGTATGTGCATTTTATTGCTGCTGCTCTGACACTAGTCAGGTATTTGGAATGAAAGACAACTGACCATAACTAAGGAGAGAAGACAGTATTTAATAATGGCATCTTCGACCATACACAAAATTCAATATGGTACAAATTGTTTCTCTCTTCTCTCTCTAAAGCCTTAATCAAAAAGTAAAAGTGCTAAAATTAAATACCATGAAAAAGTTTTATTCTCAAATCAAAATAAACTCCAGGCTTGTAATAAAAATGACTAGTTTTATCGTGCATTAATACAAGGACCGCTCACTCCTTTCAAGTCATCACTTTTATGGCCAAGAGTCTTTGATTGTGCACAAAGGCTTTGCCAACAATCGCCTAGCGTCGGATGTGCTATGATCCTTCTGTTTGAATGGGTGATGTGTCAAAGTGTTATTCTGACTGCTTCATTAGCATACTGAGGATGCTTGTGTGCTTCCTGCTACTATGTTGTCTAGCTAACAAGAACTGGAGCAATGAAGCAAAGTGGGGTCACTCATATTGTTATGCAGTGGCCAGGCTTCTTCTCTTTACTTTTATCTCTGTGAGTCTCTTTTACTCTGTCTTTTTTCCCTTCTGCTCTTTCTACTTGTACTAGATCTGCACCAGCCTCTCTGCCTGCGCTCTGTGGGGGAAGATGTATGCCGGTGCCCAGGTGGAGAGGGGGGAAATCGATAGTGGAGCTGTTTGAAGTTTTCTGAAAGACTTCCCAGGGAAGATGCTCTTGTCAGGGTGATAGATAAAGCTTGCGCCTCAGTCAGCCCCGGCAAGAGGCGGCCAGCGTAGAGGAGAGCGCCTCACCTTTTTAAGTGGGGCCCTAATAATAAAACAGCATGAATAAAACATCCTGGCTGAAGCACGCTCTGCATTAGCGCTGCCGTCCTGTTATAAATGATACCGGTGGCCCTGGCGCCATTTGGGTAAAAGCCCACAGCACCACTTTAAAAGAGGGCCATGTGCACCGAGAGGGAGATAGATTGATATGTGTGTTCCTCACTTATTTATTTATATGTTATAGAGCTGCAGGAAGAATGAGGGAGAATTAGTAAGTTTTAGTGCTCACAGTGACTTATGACTTTATTGCTTGTGGAGAGTTGGTGTGATCAGCAGTGTGAGGTCATTATGTACTGTTCTTCATCCTGTGTGACCTAAAAAAACTACATTCAGATTGCACACCTAAAGGCCTGTACTGACTCAAACAGGGGCTGCGGCCTTGTTCGAGAAATGTGGCAAACTCCACGTGGCAAAGCTATCTGAAGATTGTAATAACAATAAAAACATTGACATTTGCCTCAGAGGTAATAATGACTTGAAAAATACTCAGCAACTAAAGTTCATTGCACTTTATCAGGGCCGCAAGCAAGGCCTGATTTGGAAGAACTGTACTGCTGGAGTTCTATTTGGGCAGTACATTTTGGACTGTCAGCTGAGATGTTTGTATGCTTTTAGTTGCTGACCACAATTAAAGAATTTATTTATTCTTGGTAATAATGATATATAACCTTTGCTTTGCCGAAACAAACTAAGACTAACTAACCAACACCTTTGCCTTGTATAAATATGGAATGGCCACAGGCCAAGAAGTATGTTCATCTCAGATCTAAAAAACTAAAGAGCCTCTTGGTGTCATATATCAAAAATATATTTATCGGTAGCCATTGCTTTTCTTGCTGCATAGTTTTGCAGTACTAGCAGTTGCATCAGATGCCCTCAAGCTTACATATAATATGCCTGTAAAGTTTAAGGTATAAAAAGTGCTGCTATTTATGCTTGTTATTCTTAGTGAAAAGTCCAGTAAGGTCCAGGCAACATTTTCTAGCGTCACAAAGAAAAGTCATAATTCATGACCCAACTAAATGCATATAAATTGACAATTTCATTTCCACAGTGTTTCATGATTCAACCTTCTCTACATAACAATGTCAATACCTTGGCAAACTGAAAAACTGTGTTGCAAGGCTGTACAAATTCATCAGCACAAGCTTCCAGGAGAGTCTCGGAGACAGAAGGCTACGGGAGCTTCAGTGGGACATAAATCTCCCCACACGACTGCCCTGACCTCGTTTGTTTGGCCCTGACCAGTCCTTAACTCTGAGCTTTCTGAGCTTGGACGCTTGGGTTACTGCCACAGGCTGTTGGAACAAGGAAAGCATTTGGGAGCTCAAGGGTAAGCAGGGTCAAGTGGCCTGTCGCAGGGGTCAACAGCTCTCAGTAACCCCCTCCGGCCTGGAAGACCCTGACCTCTGACCCTGACAGCGGCCACACTCTTTGGAGGGAGGTAGAAAGAGAGGTCAGCCCAGCCACCTCCGCATTCACCTCAGCTGGACAGGTGTCAGAGGATCTAGGCCTGGGCTGGAGGTCAGAGGTCGCTGTGCAGTAAGGGGTTGGCTTCAATGTGTTGCATCGGCCCATGATGGGCCATTTGGGGAGCTGCAGGAGGTGGTATTGATGCGAAGGTGTCAGGTGCAGGAGCTGGAAGAGTTCGGCTAATCTGCCGTTTAGATTTGCATTGCTTCTGGATTTCATATAGATCCAAGGCCATTAGGGCTTTGTTTGCGTGGTTTGACCATTTTACATTGTGAATGAGAGTCCAGGTCATGTAATTTCAAGGTCGATTTTCACCTTTTCTCATATGATTCTAGCCTACAACAACCTGCATTTTCTTCTTAAAGCACAAGTGTAAAGTTGTCAGTTAGAAGAACAGTTATTCTTAATTTTATTAGCAAAGAAGCATCAGGCCTCATTCTGACTTTTCAGTGACTTTTCTGGTAGCAGCTGTTTCCTAAAGGAACTTTCAAACATTCAAGTGGAGTCTTATTCAGTTGACTATAATCTGTGTTATCTGTTATATTATGGTTAGTTTTATTTTTGTTGTTGCAAGTTTGTTTTAAATGTAGTTGTTCACCTACTAATGGTACGCACATTATGAAATTGGACTATTGTGTACTAATACCCTTGTGACTACCTCCAGTACAGCATATAAAAATACTTCTGACTGCAATCAGAAATTTCCTTTTCCTCTTCTATTCTATGTGGCACACTGTGGAATATTGTTGTTTAATCATTTTCTTGTCAGACTAAAATAGTTCTAACATTCAGTCAGGTTGATTCTTATGTGACCCATTGTCCACTTGATTCCCACTTTCTCTTGCTTTTATCTGCAAAAAGGTTTCCTCTGCCTTTTGGCCACTCTGCCATGATGAACATCACTGACTTGTTATGGGTAACTGGGATGGGTTGCTTTTACGCAAGACTCAAGACTTCAGGGATTTGCAAGGATGCTTTTTTCACCAAGATACACCAGAGGGAGACGAAGGAAGCTTTATTAACCCTGCAACAACTCATTTATATGGTAAGGTAAAAAAGTTGCATTGTTTTCCTTTAAAAGTTAATTTAGTTTGGATAAACCTGTCCATAAGGAATTGTGTATACAAAGTCAGACACTATCACAGACCTACTAAGCTAAAATCAAAGTTTTAGCTGCTTTTGGAACTTTTTGCTATATATATATTTTTTTATTTTATAAGCATTTGTGTTGCAGGCTTTGTTCAAAAGTCAAACTAATGTATAGTTCTCAGTATAATTTGTCACATTTGTATCATCATCCTTCACCTCGATTAGTTGAAGAACTTGGTGAAGGACGTTGAACACATCCACAGAGAACAGAACGCACAGCTGGAGCATTGAGCATCGCGTGCCGAGGGAAGCCGCATGTTTAAATCTGACAGCATCCCACTGAGACAATCACACAAGCGGGGGTCTCCTTATTTGTTTAGCAGCGCCGCGATAAATAACAACATTGCTGTGTGAACTAAAGCGCTTTCCTCTCTCTGTCTCCCAGTCTCCTCCCTGCTCAGATCTCCCGCTCGCTCCGTCTCGTTCGGCGCCCTGACAGTTATTTGTATCTTTGTAGCTCTCCATGTCTACCTGTCTGCAGCTCCTCACACAGCCAGGGGCTACCTGTGTGTTTCCTCCTGGATGAATGGTAATCTGCTCGTCGCACTGTTCCACAGCCTTCCCCGACTCGCTTGTGTCAAATAAAAACCATGTAACGGCAAATTGTTTTTCAGCTGTTTAAAAGAGAGGAGTGTATGTAAATGACCGTGAGGCGTCAGTGGAGAGAGGATCGTGCATACCTGCTACATACTTCCTTTTCAGCAGAACTTTTGTTTACTGTTTGTTAGTTTTGCTCTTAGTTTTTTATATTCTTGGATTGACCAAACTTTTTTTAGACAGTGTTGCAGGATTATAATGAAACTCCTGAATTATACTAGTAAAATATAAAGCCATTTTGCAGTTTTAAAACTCATATATACTATAATGATAATATAATCATTTTATGCCATTTCAAAAGTATGAAAAAAGTAAGGATTCTGGTTATGTTAAGCCAAAGGTTAGATACAAACAAATGAACAAAACGCAATAAAAGATGCAAAAAATAATGTTAATCAAGACACACAACATCGACCTATAAAAAATTCTTTAAAAAATGTCTAAAAAAACAGTAGTTCTCATCCCATCAAACTTTTGCCATCAGCATTCTCAGCTATGTTTTGTGGCTAGAAAACATAGCTTACCACCACCGATTATGGAGTGAATGAAATACCCCTTCCCTACTGTGTGTAAAGCGCTTTGGGTGACATGTGTCATAGTTAAAGCGCTATATAAATACCTTTCCCTTTCCCTTTCCCTATACCTTTTAGTATTTGTATAATTGAAACATTTCTTTCCCTTTTAAATTGGCAGCTATATAATATATGTTCAAAATTAATCAATTTTAGTAACAGTTGATTCATGCAAATTATAGTTTGTGTAAATAAAGCAACTGATTTGAGTTTTTATAATGTTTTACCTAATTTCAATCCAGTTTAATATAGTTTTATATAGCCCAGTATCACAACAACAGTCACCTCAAAGGGCTTCACAAACAGTTAATCAAACATAAACACACAATCAGGCATAACACACAATCAAACACAAACAATAACTACACTAAACTAGCCCCTGTTCTTAGACTCTCCTTCTCTGTAAGGAAAAACTCCTTGTGTGCTGCATATATATCATATCAAACTAGATGGTTTTTGCTCATTCGCTTGCTTAACCCAAATGAGACACAGGACAGACCTTTAAATACCTTAGCGTGCACATTTCAGATGACTTCACATGGACTGCCAGTACAACCAGCATTATTAAAAAGGCTCACCAATGCTTCTACTTTTTGAGTCGGCTGCGCTTGAGTCAGCTCTCGGATACCAAAGTCTTAGTGTGTTGCACATGAACTGTTCACTCCCCTCCTTTCAGGTAGAAGTGAGGAAATCTTTCCTATTGCCCTCACTACTTGCTGCTGAATCTTAATAACAAATTTCAGTTCTACATCTCTGCTTTAGAAAATTATAATAAATGTCCGTAATCCTTGTAATATCACATCAATAAATCTAAAAGTGCCCATACATTTGACAAAGCAATGTACCTCCGTATGTCTTTATTGTCCTGTTCATCCATATGGTACTAAACTGGATACTACAAGAGGCTGTGAAATTGTCAACGATGACATGATGGCCTTTGATGAAGTTCCAAGCTTCACTTACCCTGATGTGATTTTGCATGGTGGGCTGCTGTCCACAATTACCCAGTGTGCGTATGAGATCATCAGCTGAACCCCATTGATCAGCATTAAAGCTTTCAGTGTGAGGAGCTGCTGGTGCTGCCTGGTGAAATTTATGGAGACATTAGGGCCTCCTGGAGAGAACTGGATACATCATGGGAAAAAGTGTGCTTTACACTGCTCTACAACATCAACAACAGAGGCACAACAGTGTCTTAATTGTTGTTCATTAATTGATGGTGGCTTTCTGGAATTGATGGTGTTTTTGCTGTCAGGCTGTGTGTTTATCTTAATCCTTGGTCCACACCATGTCTTTTCTTGCTTTACTAAAAGTGGTGTCTCACATGGCCACAAGCATATCAAAGTCATATATGGCAATCTATTCTATGTTTATTTCATTCATAGAGAAATTGAGTTTGAGCAACACAAAGTTTAAGATTTCCAGTCGCTAGTTTTTTGGTAACTGCACTAGTGCAAATGCAGATGGGACTCTTGTATGTCAATATTAAATATTCATATAAACGATTTATGTTGATGTCATGAGTTACATAGTATCTGGTCCATAAAAGGTTTGAATCGTCCTTTTTATATCAGGAAACCATCAAAACAAATTAGGGTGCACATTGTAATTTACATATTATAAAGCTAGGTTCCTATGAAACACCTAAACATTAATGTTAACAGATTTTATGACTTAACATCATTCATTGTGTATATATGCTAGGCTACATACGTGTGTGTTGAAGTGATTCTCACTACTTTCATTAGCTATGCTAATATTTCCAATTTTCTTTTATTTAGCAGAGTTTGGCACTCAGTTTTTTGATGAATACATTAAAAAGGCTCTCTTTCACTGTTGAAAGTTAGAAAATAGTTTTGGCTGAAATTGGGCGGGCAACAAAACTGCGTTGTGACCTTTCTGCTTTGAATTTATTGAAAATTGCTATTACTACTATTGAAAGTTTACAGCAGTGATTCTCACCTGGTGTCATTTTGAAACTCAAAGTTTTGCTTTAATGTATTATTTTGTTGGAGCCATGCAACTTGCTGAGAATATACCTGCAACACACCCTTGGGTCCCTACTTTATGCTCACCTCTTAGTTCAGCATTAGACCAATGTGATCAATTATCTCCATTTTGTGAATGCATTATTTTTGCTTTTAAACTGTGTAACCAGCCATAGTTGTCCAAGAATATCAACTTTTTCAGTATAAATTTTCCACCAACCATTCAATAAGAGTGTTCATCAAATGGGTGAAATTCCTTTTCATGCATGCACACGTACAATGGGTCAGAACTCACTATCATGGGCTGCAAATTCTCATCTTTTCCACTCCTTGATAATGAAGCCTAGGTAAGATCTTAAAATCTGTAAGACTTTCTATAAAATGCATGCATATTTAAACACATTTGAAGGTCTGACCACATTGAAAAAGACATCCAACCTTGTTCAAATCTGTGCATGAGTACATTTCTGCAGCCCTCCTTATTGCAGGTTTCCACTTGTAATGGTGGTTGAGAGTGAATGAGAGCTTGACAGGGGATACCTAGCCTGTATTGCTCCGGGTTGTGTAATTAAATTTACAGATGAAATAACAGAACAGCAGAGGCCAGAGCTGGAGCGCTGGGCCACAAAATGCTGAGCAGCACATTTCGTGCACTTTCTCCCTTCACACATACCTTAATGTCCCTCGCCCCCGACAGATGGAGCCAGGATAAAATAGCAATGGGCCCAAAGGTGGCAGCGTCCAGGCGATGGAGGTCTGGAAATTTATGAAGTTATTGATTGACTCGTACTGCTAACCTTCGGCCAACGCATAAAGGTAAAGGCCTAAAGATAATAAAAAAATTTCACAGGTGTTTTTTTGTTTTTCTGCCCACTCTACCAAATATTAATCTCCTAATTTTTAATTTTTAATCCAGACAGAACGGGAAAATAAATGCCTCTGTCCGGCAGGCCGTGGTAAATAATTAAAATTGAAAATTGATTGTTTGCACCACGGACTGGATTTATGGGATAGGGGCTCCACCGCACCCCCGGGGGACCCACTCCCACGTCTGCACACAGCAGCCCTGTTCCCGTGTGCTAAGCATTTTTTCACATTATTCTCCACCTAATATGCTAAGGAGAGCATGTAGGGGGATGGAAATGGCGGCGAAGGGAGGGAGAGGAGCAGTGGAGGTATGCTTTGTTAGAAGACCACTATAGTATTTTATTTCTTTTTTCAAAAATCAATGAATTGGAATCGTTCCCCTCTTCTCTAAGAGCTCTAATATTTATTTCAATGTCCTGTCAATAAATATAACAAGGTTAGTTTTATAACGGTTTATCCTGGGAATTAGATTGGAGGGAAGTTATATTTGTTATGCCCGATTAAAAAGAGGCAATCGATGCAGGTGTAGCTCCCCCCGCTCCACCTCAATACCCTTTTTCTCTAAGCGTTTTTTCCTAACTACCTCTCGGCTTTGCAACAGGCAATATGTAGGCTAATCGCAAAGTCTCGCCTCCCATCGCTGCGGTTACAAACGAAGGAAATGTCCTCACCTTCCGACTGTGGTGGCCCGTCGCGTTAGCTCCCTCTGACTAATGAACGCTGGGAAACAAATAATAGGGCTTTGGTCAAATTAATGAGGTAGGAAATGCGTCTTGAGCAATGTTCATTTTTTATACCGCTGACCGGCTTTATGACATGTATGTGGGTGTTTGCCATAATGATAATTCACTTCATGTGACATCCACAAGAAGAAGAAGAATCTATCAAGTCACCTGTGGCTCATGGTCGCCACGCTGCATTTCTGTGATTATTTAAGGGAATCAAACTTAAGACATGAATCTCTACCCTTACAAGAGAGTTACTGTACTTAATGTATGCGTTTTCTGGCATCTGATTGGTCCACTTTGACTGTCTACTGTTTGTCCATCACTTTTCCCACATGCTCAGAACACAGCTTGGACATGTAGGTTGAAATCAAGACAAAAAGACAATTTCAGATTTTTTTTCCATGAACCTCTTTTCAGATTCAGTTTTAGCTCCCGTCAGAGAAAGTAACGGTGGGGCTTATGACAGGTACTGCATCAATGCAACTGGGGGCAATCAATAAATGTTGAATGGAAAAGTTTCACATTCCAGACATGGCGTTCATAATAGACTGTCTATTAGCATTCCTTTTTGCACAAACAACAATACATGCAATTTTCCTATTGTTATTACATTAGTATTTACACAGGCTGATAAACTCACTGGCTCACTTAATTAGGTACACCTCACTAGTAACGTATCCGGCTCCCTTTTGCCTTCAGAACTAGTATTCTCCTCCAGTCTTGATCATTGCCGTGCCCACCTCTCTCCACTTCCACGTTTTCTTGTACTTTTGATAGTTTAGGTTAGCACTGAAGTTCTGTTGTCCTTCAGCGTGCCACCTTGTAGTGCTGCTCTCTAAGCACTGTGTTGGCAGAAATTCAAATGTGTTCATCTCTATGGTTGCTGGCAGTGAACAGAGAGATAACCTCAGTGGTTGTATGTTAATAATTAAAAGACAGTGGTATGAAGTGGAGCTCTTCTCCTTTATTTATGAGGCAGGCATGCACAGTGATTGTGTTGGAACCAGCCGGGTCCTTGATCCTTGACATAAGGGTTTGTATTTCAGGGCATATTTGAATATCAATGCTGAGACATGATCACCCCACTGGCACAGCCCAACCTCACAAGAGCATCACCCCCACCCCATATACTGCTCTCATATACACACACGGATACCAGCTGAAGGCCTGAGTTAGTTTAGAGAGGAGAAACATAACACATCACTTGGATGACACATATAGCTCTGTGTTTTTACGCTAAGCTACTACCAAACATGTGTTCATCACTAAAGCTACTATGAGTAACTGTATGTTTTTTATGCAATATTCTACAATATATCTGCACTTCACGTTTTAACACTCTACTATTCAACTCCAGCTTTTACTCAGTTGCTGACCATATTAACATTCACTTTGTTTACGCAGCTAGCTACAAAAAAAAAAAAAAAAAAAAAATCAACCAGATTAATATTGCCCAATGGATTTTCACGATGGGGTGGGATTATAGCAAAACTAAGTTACTTTTTCTACCTTAAATAAACTGTTTAAAGTCTGTCTGATGGTTAAATTCCTTTTTGCATGGTAAAGAATGCCCCCCTGCTGTGTTGGTGCAAATAACCACTACTACAACACCGACCCGGTGTCCTTGAAGTCTCGAGTCTCATGAGAAAGTGGTACATTGTGGTTATCCAAACAGCAAGTTAGCAATGGCTTTTTTTGTCAATATCCGTCAGAGCAGAATGGCTCAAAGGCAGAAAATGCTTTGTACGGATAAGAGGAGGGGAAAACAAAAACAAAAAAGCTGAGGGAGGGGTCACGCAGGGGTCAGCCAAACTTGTGAGTATTTACAATAGTGCTTTACTCTGAAATATAGGGGTAGCTCTAAAGAGAACAATTTGTCAACAACAGTGAAAAAACAAAGTTATATACTGCTGCTTTAAAGGTAAAAAAGTTAAAATAATATCTAAAGTTCACATTTTCAGTTGGCAAATTGGTTTATGTAGTTTCACTTTTTTGAGTTAATTAAAGATGTTTTGGTTGTGTATCTTTACGGTTTGCAAGGTTATGTATTTCATAGTCATGGTCTATTATGTTCAAAAAGAGATCAAAAGTATTGTCAGTTAACATGTTGCACTGTGGCAGTGAGGATCCATAGGGCCTGGGCACCATTCCTCTGTAGTACCAGCAGTCACATCTACTCCCTGCCAACGTAATCCTTCTGTCCCAGTGTAATTCCCGATGTAGGTGTGCACTGACAACACACAGCACTCTCTGAAATCCTCCTCTCTCTGCCTCACCACACAACAGGGCCCTCTGAAGAAATCAATTACTCCCAGGCGGGTGTGTCGGGCCGCGCTCTGGGAAATGAGTGTGCGGAGAGGGAAGAGAAGTGTCCTTTCTGGGCTCTCCCATCTAGTGCCGCTCAAAGCCATAATCCCTCAAGGCGACACGGGCCCATCTCCTCACATTACAGCGCAGATACACTTCTCAATCCTGCGGCCCGCCGACTCATTAGATCCGCATTAGCGTCCCCTCCCCGAGCCGGCTGCCAAATTGCCCCATCAGAGGCACAGAGGAAAACAATACCTATTCAGCAGTGGATGCATGCACACAAATGGCAAAGACACGTATGCAGATTTGGGGTAGTGTTATTAGTAGTGTGGAGGTAAAGACTGCAGTACCAAGACCTAGCCTGGCCAGTCATGCTCATTTTTTTTCTATTCTGTACTAAGAATTAATTTGGTCTATTTTGATTCAAGTTTGATTTCCAGGAGCAAAACATAAGGATGCATATTAAATGTACGCTGACATTTTCCGATCAGAAAACAGGAGGCAGCACCATCATGCGGAAAATACTAGGCAATTTCAAAAATTTACTACTAATAGGAGGAACAAAACATTGCATAAAGCCCGCCCCTTTCTAGATAAATGGTTATGATTGGTCAAAAGAAATAAGCAGTGATGAGACGGAGTCAAGGCCAAAGCAAGCTGAGACATCACACCAAACAGTCACCACCACTAAACAGAAAACAAGATAATCTCTTGGCTCTTCAGAATGATTTTTACCCACTTTTCTTTTTCTGCATACTGTATGTATGTATAACCTGCACCACTGATAAATCTTTAAATCAAAGTTATTATGCACTGGACAGAGACATGAACCAGATCATCTTCTGTCCTGGCTGCACAGCAATTGACCAGGCATCTAGACCTAAGTGCCCCTTGTGCTGTTTTGCACTACTCCCTAATCTCTTTGAGGCAAGCCACAAAACAAAAACAAACAAACAAGCAAAAAAAAAAAAAAAAAAAAAAAATCCAAAAACTATTACTTCAAGATTGAGTAACAATGTATTTAAGTCCAAGATCAGACCTTAAAATAGTGGTCATAGGACCGGTCTTGAGACCAAGGCCAATCTTAAGTACTAGGTATTAGCGATTTATTTAGGCAATCAGATTTGAGAGTTTTCAGCATCCTGATATGGAATAGGAGAAAAAAAGCAGAAGTGTGTGTTTGTGTCACACGTGTGCATTTATAATGTGGGAGTGATATGGTTATGTGTAAAAATATGGAGAGAGAAAACAGTCACCTCTGTCAACACACACCTGCCCAGTGCATGCACTCTCAAAAACACCAGTCTTCACACAAACAGACAAACTAACACAAACACGCACCGCCCTCTCTGAACACTGCTGGGGCAAGACTCACAACATTACCTCTAAGTTCTGCTCCACAAAAGCTCTGCTAAATTACTTCCACTGAAAGAAAATGGGAAATATTCACTTGTACAAGGTTATAGTTATTAATGTTTAACTTGATAGGCCTTTTTAAAAAATAGTGGCACTCCTGTTTAAGTGTCTTTGAGTGTCCTCAGAAGCACTAAGCAAGTTCTTTTGTTGTTATTCAAAGCTTTAAAGCTACACTGCCCAATATTTTCTTCAGTTTTGTTAAAAAAAAAAAACACCCCAGCCCCCAACAACAGCAAACATATTTTTCATGCCTTTTTACAATGCGAAAGTAAAACTGGACCAATTTGCCATCACAAAATACTAATACATTTCAACAAGCCAAACTTCTCAAGCATGGCTCTTTCCTGAAAACCTTAATAATAAAACCTTGATTACAATATGTTATTTGATAATCAAACAGGTTTCAACAAATACTCCCCTTTGCTTTACTTAACATTATTGCAAGAGGTTCAAGTACAACATTAAATAACTGGTATAATGCTACAACATTAGAGTTTAAGAATTATTTTAACAAGCATTATATTCAGCTTAAAACAGTTCCCTGCTTTTTACCCTAATTGTAAAATCAATAGCAAGAGACAAAATACTAAATAATAAGGGCTGTCCTCTCAGGTCATGGGAGAGGGTAATTAGTCATTGTAATTAAAAAGATGGCAAATAAAAATTATGTCAAACTGTTCACAAAAATGACATTTCTGCATAAAAACAATTATGCAAAACAATTTTAGATAAATACTCTTTAGTAATTAGATGATAATTGCCACAAGTTGAAGTACTGTATGACCTGTTTGAACAATGTCAAATGTGAAAGCCCAAAGAAAGATAGAGGCTGTTTTAGAGCAAAAAGAAACAGAGTGGAATCAATATGATCCAAGGCCATAATCATTCTAAACAATCAATATTCAACTTTGTGTAGACCCCATCCCACACTGTACAGAGTTCTGCCAATCATTAGAACTGAACTATAGACATTTTAAAGTAAGCTCTAATTTTTTTAAAGCACACGTATATTTTAGATATACACTGCCAGACCAAAAAAAAGTCGCCACAAATAAAAAGGTCACCCGCTCTAATATTTCGTTGGACCGCCTTTGATTACAGCAAGCTTTCGCTGTGGCATTGTTTCAGTAAGCTTCTGCAATGTCACAAGATTTATTTCCATCCAGTGTTGCATACATTTTTCACCAAGATCTTGTATTGATGATGGGAGAGTGTGACCACTGTGCAGAGTCTTCTCCAGCACATCCCAAAGATTTTCAGTGGGGTTAAGGTCTGGACTCTATGATGGCCAGTCCATGTCTGAAAATGATGTCTCATGCTTCCTGAACCATTCTTTCACAACTTGAGCTCGATGAACCCCGTCATTGTCATCTTGGAATATGCTCATACCATCAGGGAAGAAAAAAATCCATTGATGGAGTAACCTGGTCATTTAGTACATTCAGGTAGTCTGCTGACCTCATTCTTTGGATCCATAACATTGCTGAACCCAGACCTGACCAACTGCAGGGAGGCTCTTACCTATTTACTTAGTTAATTCCAGGAGGCAACTTTTTTTTTGGTCAGGCAGTGTATCAAACCAGTAGAGCAGTATTTTGGAAGTGCAGTGTTATTTTTATGCCTTTAAAAAACTTTGCATAAACATTACTTTTCTCTATTTTATATTTAATGGTTTGCTGCGAAAGAGGACTTAGCCACAGTCAAAACAGCCACCTCAGTTTTTTGGTAGCTAATAATTCAGTGTTTACTAGCATGTATGTCCCTTTTTTAAGAGTGGATTGTCTGCAACATGTGACTGGTCAAAGCTCCCAAACTGTGCTGAACACGCTGACCTATTAAAATCCTTCATAATAAAGAATAAAAACATCTTTACACTATACTTTTACAAAATATAGAGGGAAAAAAAAGAATCCCAAGTTTAAAAATAGTATCCAAATGATTCCCAGTAACAGCTTTATAATTATAATTTAGAGATTTTGAGCTCCGTGAAGTGCATATTCAGTCTTACTACATGTTCTATTCAGAAACTAGGTAGGAGGAAATTCTGATCTCTTCACATGAACACTTGAACACTCCTCTAAAATTCTCCTTGATGCCTGGAAGCCAGTGCCGTGTACATGCGCTGAATGGGAGAAGTGAAGTGTAGGGGGTGGAGAGGCAGAAGGACGCGGGGCGGAGAAGGGGTGCTGCGGAGAGTCCCAGGGCCTGGTTGGGGTCTCAGGCCATTAAATATCCATGGTGAGGTGGAGAGCTCAACACTTCCCCAAACTTCCACTACACCTCCACTCCTAAACCGCACCATCCGCCCACTGTCAGTTCTCGTCTACCACCCTCCTCCACCCTGGCTTTCTCTCTCACAGATGCTCAGTATGTGCATCTAACTGGATTTCTATCTCTGTCTCATTTAATAGCACAGGAGAGAATTTAAACAGAATTCACCCTAATGCCTGGTTGACATGGCAAGATAATTGTGCCGATTTTTGACCCGATTCTCCTCTTCTTCTCTCTTATCAGATATTTCTGCTGTGTGTGGTGTGTTAAGAGTGTTCTGGTCTGCTCAGAAGGACGTGGGGATTGCTTCGATCTCAAATCGGGGATATTCAACATGTTGATTTGTCTTGGCCCGATATCACAGCGTGTGTGGTGTGTCCCGAGGACAAACAAGCATGCACCCTGTTGAATGTGACATGTAGCCAATCAGAAAGCGAGGTGATGGAAGCATGGAGAGGAATTTAAAATCAAAACAGCTGTCATGGCGCACCGGAAAGTCCTTTAACCAACATCTTTTTGTATTGTTTTTTCTCTGTTAGAAATAGTCCACAAACTA
Source organism: Bostrychus sinensis (assembly GCA_020698575.1). Lineage (NCBI taxonomy): Eukaryota > Metazoa > Chordata > Actinopteri > Gobiiformes > Eleotridae > Bostrychus > Bostrychus sinensis. Next base: position 28,301,906 of record CM036247.1, on the reverse strand, counting down.
TAGCAATTGCTTCTTCGTCGTCCACCATATTTGTGTACGCCGAAGTCACGTTTAAAGGGCCCATATTTTGCTTTATTTAGTGTCTTTTAAATTAATTTAGTACACCTCTAGATCAACATCTTATGTTCTGATGGTCAGAAAACACAATAATTATTGAAAAAAAAAAAAACATATTTGAAGAAACTCATTATTTGACTCTGTGAGAAACGCTCAGATTAGGTCCCTGGACCGCGAGGAGGGAGGGGCTCTTAAACAGGCTCACAACATATGCTGCTGCATCCACAGTGGGTTTGTTTGGTTGCTTTGGGGGAGGTGTGAGCTGAACAGGACTGCAGGCTGTGAGGGGGGAGAGGCGTGGTCAGGTGGAAATGGCAGACATCGGTGAAACAAGAGGTTTGTCCTTTCAGGAAGTCAACATAAATAGAGGATTACTCAAACATGCATGGATGAAACAAAAACACAACTCCAGGTATGTTATGCAGGAACAACATTAAAACATGGTAGAAAGCTCAGAAAAGTCAATTTTGCATAATAGGGCCCCTTTAATCTTGTTTTTGGTTCTTGGTTTTGTGAGATTTCCCGTCTGACCTGGGAATGTTTGTGAGTGAAACCTGTTCGTGTGTGGTGTGTTGTCTTTGCCGTGTGGCTACACACCACACATGTAGGATCAAAACTGTTTTATTTATGATTTTTTTTTTTTTTTATTGCCATGTGTGGGGTCTCTTGTCTTTTGACAATTTAAAATCTTGCCGTGTGAACCAGGCATTAGTTACAAAGACAAAATCACCTTTAATCAGCTTTAAATGATAATAAACTTGGCTAATTTACTAAGCAACACAAAGCCAATTTTAGGGGTTTGCAACCTCTCCCACCAAAATCAATCCTTCTGGATAATCCTAATCGTTTATCTGAAATGGGGCAGTCTACACAATGCTTAATTTTTCACTTTATTCTGTCTTATATGGCATTGTTTTTGGATTTGTTGTATGTTTATCAGTTTCCATTCAGACTCCGCCTCCTTGATTACAAATTCAAAATGAGACAATACTAATTCTTAAGACTTATTTTGTATAGATTATGACAATCCACTGTTTTTACTTGAGTGCATAACAACCGACAAAGACAGATAGCCAGTGCCAGAGTGACCCAAACATGTGTCTTTGCCAGCCTAAAAATTACTTGAAACACCATTCGTTATGTTTTTAAAATTTGTTTACATGTGTTACTCTTTGCCGTAGTCTGCCTGTGGCGAATCCACAGAGTGCTTTGTCCAATCTGAGTTTAATTAAATCATATTCAGTACATGCTGCAATAGTCTGAACTATATTACATTTACATACATTTTAAAACTCCTGTTATAATCAGACTAAGGCAATCATTTCACTACTTGCATGTAACCCCACTCAATGTTTATAACCTCTAGATACTCACAAAAAAAGAACAAAAAAACACACCTCCACTTCCCCAAAATCATACCTAAGCCAAATTCCTTCCATGGTTCCACTCCCTCTCTCCCTCCAACTCACAAACATCAACTTTGCAGCACTGCTGACGACTCCGAAAAATACAGACTGTACCCATTTCCTCACACACTCACTAAAAAAACACTTTCTCTTACACACACACCAGCAAAGGACCCCCTGTGAGCTGCTATTAATAGCTGATCCACTCTGACATTAGTATGCATGGAGACCTCCCCTGCACTATTAATAGGACATGTCCAAATCAGTGCTGTCGCATTAGCCACTAACCGCTACAGCACGGGGAGTTTAAGTGTTGCTAACCGAGCGTGCCTGGTTTATTATGCCTTGTGTGAATAATAAAATAGCCCTCTCTCTCTACTTGTGGTGTCTCTATTTCCTCACTCTTGTCATCGAGCCCCTACATACGTGGCTGAACCCAGAAGAGCACTTTGTTTGAACACTGTAGTGAATATTTCAGGTTAGTGTCATGACAGAAAGGGGCATGTTATAAGGCTGTGCCGCTGATTAGCTGAGCCTGATATATACAATATAAAGTATACTGATGGTCAAGGAAGCAAAGTCATTTTTATTTAGACCATTACTGACAATTTAGCCACAGTAATACTGATGGGTTTGTCACTGTCGTCATTGGTTAACATTATTCATTGAAGTTTTCCTAAGCCGGTTACAAAATTGGTGGCAGCTCAAGCTGCAAAGGTAAAGGTTATGTATTTGGAAATATTCAGATCAAAACATTAGTGATGCTATATGTGAGTAAATTACATCAGAACAATGAAAGCATCACAGTTCACAACAAAGATTTTCATCTTGTTTAAGTAAGCTTATACCTTCCATCACATTTATGATCATTGTAATTTATTTATTTATTTATTATTTAAATTATTGTATTTTAGCACTAAAGTAAAAAAAAATAAAAATAGCTTAGTGATTACAATCTCATTTTAGTTTGCTTAATATTCAGTAAAATGTAAAAACCTTGCCCTTATAAAACATAAAATGAATATTTATGAGTAGTTTTGATGCCACAATGACACATTCACTCTAAAATCTATAAAATTATCAAATCAAGATTGATTATTTAGAGTAGCCTTAATCTACAGTTTTTAGTTTGCACAACTCTAGTTGAAACTTTGATAAAATTCAAATCATGCCCTGATCAATTTTAGTAATGCAAAAACATAGCTTGAATGAAAAATGTTAAGTCATGTTCACAATCACTTGCCAAACCTTTTTGTGTTATAACATTTGAATATGATATAAGCATGCTCTCTAATGACAGCCACCCAGGTTTCCCATTCTAATTTTTTGTCACTGTTCCCCTTCCCATCCTCTCCTGTTCTTCCTGATCTGATGCAGAAGAGATCCCTGGGGACACAGTTACAGTAAGTACACAGTTTCATGTAACAACACCAGCACATGCAGAACAAGAATCAGTGAGTCTTAAATGTCCTGCTAAACTGCAGCTGCCTCCTGTGTCTCTGTTTCCTCCTCTGCTTCTGTGGCTCTCATTACCTTTGTCTCACACAGGAGTCTGTTAGATCCACACATTCTCTGTCACTCTCTAAACTGTTTGTTTTTTTAAGACGCGTGCCTCTGTGGTTGGGGAAGAGAAGTTCTCCATTAAACATCTTTTTTTTGGTGGGTTTGAAATTCAAATTGTCACTTTGGCTCTGTTAACATTATGACAATACTATTTTTATGGTATTTTACAGCAGGCTTTTTGTACAGTATAGTTGTGCATAGAAAAATGCAAAGCATGTCTCAGTGTGTATAAAAATAAGACATATGTACGATATATGACTAGAGCATAATCCTAAGGTGTAATAAACAATTTTCTAAATCATATAAAGGTATTTTATTTTTTAAATTTAAAAATCTTTATCTTTTGGTTGGGTGTACACCTGTGAGGTGTGAAGGTGTCTGGTAAGAAGATAAATAAGAGTAATAATTGGATATTTAGAAAGCCATGGTGCTCATCTGTTAGGGCAGTAGTTTGACTCCAAAGACCAACTAGGGACAGTTTGCTTTTATATCCTCTTATCCTCATTTCCTATCTGAATATTCCTGTTCTTTTTGGTTACTATCCTTAAATGTGATAAACCAAGTAAAAATCTGTAAAGTATGCAAGTAAATATGTACTGTGATTGATTGCAAAAGTCCGCTCCTGTATTGCGGTTGTAATTGGTCAGGTTCACATTCACACTGGCCTGTGCCACTGAATTCACTGAATAAAGAAGGAGGCAGTGTGTGTCAGTATTTACCTTTATTTATTTCAAAAGTCTGTCTTTTATTAGGTTATTAGTATTAGGTTTAAGACACTTTCTTTGTATTATCAGTGGCCATTTATCAGTGTTACTAAACAGCCAATGAAAGAGCAGCAGCACACATACTGTAGTCTCAAGAAGCCCCATTGTTTTTTGTCCTTCTGTTAGACTTGCTTGATTTGCCAAGTCACTGTTCTCTTTAAAAAAAAATCAGACTCACATTTGTCCAGTCCAGCATAGAATGAACTGTAGCAATAATATTACACAATTAAGAGATGTATATTATGTTCCATGATTGTGCAACACTTTCTTGTATCAGTCATGTGACATAATCCAGACTGTTTATTGGCTAATATTTTATTTTCTTAACAATGAGCAGTTCTTCTCAACAAAGATCTGCCAAAGATCTTTTAGCCTCCTTGTCTTCTCCCTCCAGTCCCTGCTCCTCCTCGTTCCAGGGTCATGCCTCTTAATGGGCCGAAGCTGCTCTTTCATCTGGGCCTCCTTGGATTTTGCCATTAGCCTATCATGAGGGTCAAGGCCTATGGGCACAACCCAAAACAGCAGTGCCCCCATTATTTCTCAGGGAAATTGATCATTGATTGGGAACAACAACAGATCTGATTGAGGGAACAGGAGAGAGACCCGGAGCTCAATAAAGAATGATTGAAGCATGTCACAGCAGGAGTATTGGCCTGAGTGGAATCGAACGGAGAGGGACACAATTTACCCACAATCCCACTGGAGCTGACAGACTGCCTTGACTTCTGACAGTGTCTTCTGGTGTCTTTGCCTCCATTCTTTTTTATCCATAGCGTATTCTCAGAATGAATGCTGTCTTATTATTCAACAGTATAACCAAGGGGGCATGTTTCTACTAATTTGGTTCAGAACAGATCAGTTTGGTATGGTTAGCATGCCAATAAAAGAAATTACAGGTGTATAGGTGATTTTTTTTTATCTGGTTTGTACTTAGCTTTTCCATACATTCTAGAAACAGTTTCTTACATTCCTACATTTTGTGGATTCACTATCACAAGATCAGAGTGCATTGGCAAACACATTTTCAAAATAGCAGGTGAAAGCCATATACTGAGAACAGCTGTACTTTTTGGGGAAAACTAATGGAACCAAAAGCCAAGGCTACCACTCAAGTATGATGCATACTGTATATTTGACATGCTTCTGGAGGGTGGAAAAGTACCCGTACTAACCCAAACTAACCCATACTATACCATGCTGCTTCAGTGGAGTATTTGACAGATGTGAGAGAGGGATGCTTCACAATACCAAAAACAGAACAAGGGTAAATTGAGTGTATCTAAGGCAGGCCTAATGAATGTGTGGTTCACTGAACACCAAGAGGCCCAAAGACACAGATACACTGATGCCTGCCACTCAGAGTCTGTAAAGTGACAATGTTAGCATTTATGAGGAGCAATTAATATAAAACTGTCTCATGCACAGTTGACATGAAAAAATAGAAGAAGGCAGAATACAGTAAGCAGTAATGTTAGGACCACTTGTACTCTTGGACCACGTCATGACAGTAGCACAGTAGTAGTAGGTGTGTGAGGTCCGAGCTGGCGTGGTGCTGACAGCTCTCTTTCATGTCCGGGCCACTCTAGACAAACCAAGGTTGGGTTTAATCTTATAATGGCCGAGAGAAGGCCTTCTTAAAGCAAATCACAGTGCATTGACCAAGCCACTCATGCATTATTCAGACTTCTTCTCTTCCATATCACACACACTGTTCATTTATCCTAATGTTTGTGGAGAGTGCACACATGACCCACGTCCCGGGACCCTTCCTGCAGGAAGCTATGTGTTGTAATTCAAATAATTGACATGATATTGACATCCATCTTTTGATTGGATTAGTGCACTTGAGCTAATTGTGGAAACTTTTTTTGGTCTTAAATTTTCATTGTCTAATTTTTAATCTAGCAAAAATATTGACTATTATCTATGGCTCTTCAAACTTTGATCCTTATTTTATCTAAGTAATATTACAACCTATCATGTGTTATACTAATACAAACCATTAAAGTGTATTGTAGTAGATGTAACGGCTAGTGTAATAGCAGAGTATAAAAAAATAAAATAAAATAAATACATATGACAATATAATTTACAATAAATAAATAAGTTATTGCGCACCAAACATTTTGTCCTCTGGAACAGTGGGTGTTTCTCAAAGCCTTGCCTTACCTTGCCTTGCCGTGAAAGTAATTTCTTCCAAAACCACTTTCTTGATTCTAAGACAAGTGTCTTTCCTTGGTCCAAATCAACGGCCATGGAACAGACTTCCAGGTGAATAAGCGTTGTCACCACAGTCACTCCTCCAGCCTACACACTCTGTTTGTATTAGTTGTACAAATAAGTATTATTTATATTATTGACTATCTATATTTATTCTAATGAATTATGTACAGTATTTTATAAAATAAACATAAACAGTATGGCATTTATATTATGTAGCTTTAAATTGTTTGTTTGTTTTTTGGCTTAAAATAGATATTGCTGTAGGATTTATAAATTATAACTGTGCTGAAGCAGGAAAACATCAGATGAATAGAGACTATTTTTATTTTTTACTGCCTATTTGTATATTTGTATCTTTATGATATGTATTAAATAAAATGAATGGAATAGCCTACTAGTGAAATATCTGTATTGTTTTCTTGCCGCTAAAAATCCAACTGGTGGTCAGTAACCAAAAGTAGGTTGCACAGAGATTGAATTTCCCTTTTGAATATTCAGCTTATTTGACACTTAAATATAGTTTTTAATCCAATTACTTGCTAAATCGCAAACATGTGGCATAAGGTTCATAGAAAAAAAGTTTGGTTCTGTAGAAATTGTATCACAATGAAATGATCAGGAATAAAACTGGGTCCCACCAACAGAACATTTCAGAAACACTGCTCTAAAAGTAACACTTAGTTACTATTTGTAAGAACAAACATTCAAGCTCTTACAACATTAAATAAATGTAGCTTGAAATTACATTGCTTTTCCAACATAAAATAGATAATAACCCAGTTTTTACTGACAAGGTGCAGCCAGCACTCCAGATACTCTAATTCTGAGTGACAGAGCATCTACCTCATTCTGTGAACACATACAGTATATCTCTGCATATGTAATGTACACTATAGTATATAATGAGATATAGGTCCCGTGAGACCTTCCAGCAGTGCTTTTGCAAACAGAGTGCAAATCCTGAAAAGGGACATTGAGGTGCTTTAAATAAGGTTAAACACATATGTGATTTATGCCTGCAAGTCACCCCATTTCACCAAAGTCTGTGTCCTCAATTGCTTATTTTCTGTTTTCTGTTTTGTGTGAAGGACTCCAGAACACCTTACAATCTCTAAATATGTAATTACTCATAGTAAAACATGGCTCTAGAGCACCTTTCTATTTACATAATGTTTACCTACACTGTATGCTTTGCATTGTCAAAATATCTTTCTTTTTTTTTCTCTACATGCATTGTTTGGATTACAACAAATTATATATTTGCCTTGGCATTTGGTGACGGTAAGGCCTGATTAGTTGGTCATCAGTGGTTTACAACCTTTTGCAATGCACTGGGTATATTCTGGATCCACATCAGACACACAAAAAATGAAATCCCCCATATAGCCCCTACTTTTAAACAGCATTTTAGGCAGTAAATTACATATTAGATTTGATTCATTATGCATTTATATCTTGATGAGCAAACAACATCGGTATACTATAACTCACTTTGTTTATTGTTTCTATAGATATAAGGTGTGGTGCCTAAATCTTAACAACCTACAGTGAAACCAGTCCTGAATGTGACCAGCAGTGTGTGTGCCTTTGACATGGCAAATGCAAATGTTGCATTCTATATAAATCCTTATTCAGATGCAGCACCACTTGTACCCCAGTGCTGCAGCAGCCCAGTGGCAGTAGGTCTGTGTACTTAGCCCCTGTGTCCTGCCTGCCTCTAATTGGCTCCTTGGCAGCAGAGCTCGACTGCTCACATATACAGTCAAAAATCATGCCCCAACCCAAGCCTCCCTTGAACTTCAAACTTAGCTTCTCCTATCTGTGGGGCCTGTTTACCATCGGTCTCAATCACAGTTTTATTATCAGTAAAAATTAGGGTGTGTCTAACCACAAATTGTTATGTTAAGGTACATTCAAAATTAACATCCCATTTATTGTACATACCTGCAACATGATGTATTGAGTTTGATTTTAAACTTTGATTTTAAGCATTGCAATGGAAAAATACTATTAAGATTAACATTAGAAATAATTTGTTGTCTGGTTTCAGATAATTGTGCTAGGATTAGTAACCAGTTAATTGATTATTTACAAAGCATCACTTCAACATTTATAAACAACATTGAGTTATAAATGGAAACTAGATGGATGATTTATAAACACTGTTATTGTTATAAACAATGTTAATAATGTGCTTATTACTAAAATTCTTTAGTAGTAAGCACATGTAAATCAGTGCAAAATTATAAACATCAGTGGTAATTCAGGGTCCATAAACTGTTAATTAAATTATTGTTAATTCAATTTGTATTAAGCTTTATTACTGCTTAAAAGTTAGACATTTTTCTGCTTTTCTGATTGGATGATTGGTGATGCAAGGGCTTTTAGAATCAAAACAAAAATGTAAACATAAACAACTTGGCCATTATATAAAATATGTTTTCTTGTGAATAAATTAGCTTTACCATTGTTATCAGTAAAACTAATACTTTATTTAAACGTGTTAACATCATATCTGGGGACACATGTATAATGTATACATGTATACATGTATAATTTTTATGAAGTATATACTGCTCATAGTACCTTTATTATACTGATTCTCTTGTACTACAAAATTTGAATAAAACATACAACTTGACATCATAATTTAAGGTTCTGTACTCCATGTATTAGATTACACAACCCAGAATTTCCATTTACTTCCCTTTTCTCCATTTAAGTTTTTCTTTTTTGAGCTTTTTTTTTTTTTTTTTTTTTTTTTTTGTATATTTCAGTGTAGTCAGTGCTAAATTTAGCCACTTTCTGTGTATTATCAGCAGCATCCATGTAGATGACAAGTATAGTGTAGTGTACAAACAATATTTCATAATGTTTTTAGGTGATAAAAAAAAAAGCATTTTCACTGACATATTGAGTGACCTCAGCTGTGTGTAACAGTGCTTTATTTTCTGTATGAAAGCCTATTCTGTAAACAGTGTGTCCTTTTACAGTTGTCTGTTTGTATCTATTGATATTATGTTCTCAGCTCCGGAGTATTGTCCTCCTTCAAGAGACAGTTTAGGTGCATTTGGCCTGAGGGAACACTTAGACACACGTGGATCTGTCCCAACCCAGACACAAAGACATCACAAACACACACACTCTGGTATATACAGAGGTGTGTGAGAGACAGACAGACAGTGTGGACATAAGCAAGACTGAGCCACGTGTTTGATGCATGCATAAACACACTCGTGCATGCATGGCCACACACACATTCACTTGTACTCACCTTAATTGGCCCAGCGAGCATCACTTAAGAAGCCTTTGAGAGAGTGAGATAGACGCTAAGGAGGAGGAGTTCAGAGAGAGACAGACACAACCAGGAAAAAGAGGGAAGAAGAAGGAGGAGAGGGCACCAGCCGTAGAGAAAAAAAAAAAAAAAAGCGTTCCCGGCGTATTTCTGGGGGTAATTACAGATGCAGATTTGCCACTTGCAACATGGCTGAATTCATTTCCATCTTCGCTCTGCCCTTCCCGGTAACCCCTGGGGAGCGGCGCGTGGTGCATGTGTGCTGGTGTGTGTGTGTGTGTGTGTGTGTGTGTTTGTGTGCGTCAAAAAGGAGGCAAATCTGGGAATCTGCATAACAAGCTGGGAAAGAAAGAAGGAAGAAGGAGAGGAAGGAGATGGAAGGAGAGACAGTGTTTTGAAGAGAGATGTGTGTGTGCGCGCGCGCATGTGTGTGTGCGTGTGTGTGTGTGGAGGGCAGCAATACAGGCCATGACAGAGGTTAATAATAAATTGGTGAGTTCTTTGACTGAAGGAGTGAAGGTATATTTTTGAACCACATAAACATATTTGTTTAAGCGGAGGCCTTTGTGACATGGACAGAATTCAAAGAATGCATTTGTGGGAAAAATACACCCTCATTTGTCATCTAGGCTCAATTTGATTGCGCTCCCATTGGTTGGTTATTGAAGGCTTTTGTAGCAGCTGCCATTCAATGGCATAAAAATTCATATTTACATGCATGTTGTTCCTAAATGCCACTACAAAACTGTTTATATTTCATTTTACATTTGAAAATACAAAATTGTTCAGTTTGTTTTTAACTAAGTTAAGAACTGCTGACAATATAGTGACAACCATACCTCTTGATGTGGCTATAAAATAATTGATTTAGAAAAAGAAAATATAATTTAGTGCTGGATACGTCTTCTATACAAAGAAAAGCACACATAAGAAAAATATTTTCTTAAGGAAAAGCAGAAGCAAATCAAACAGACTCAAGGCGGATGTCAGTAAATTATAATATTGTGAAAATTAAATTGCAGTAGTGCAATTCAAAGTGAAATGCATATATTTTATATCTTCAATACACAAAGTGAAATATTTCAAGCTTTTACTTATTTAATTGTAGTGGCTTACAGGTATTGAAACTGAAGTTCATTGCATCATAAATTTAAAATAATGCATGATTTTACATAATCATCATTATAGTCACAATTAAAATAGATTTCTGCTGCTTTCCCTTTTCCACCACATTCTAATTTATTGACTGTAATCCCAATCCAACATGTGTTGCTAAACAAAGTCAAGATAATAGCCAGTTTACATTGGTCTAACATTAAACCTTTTTGTTTTGATGTCACATAGAATTTTAGAGTAGTAAATATCTCCAGTTTCATTTAACATTTAAGCAGAGTAGCTTTGCAGTTATTGTGGGTTTGGGACCTTTATGTCACAAATGTTAGTATCACACCAGACAGGACACCGAAAGTAAAATTGTGGTAATGCTGCTTTAAAGTTGATTTTTTTAACTCTACTGTAGGTGCCAGTGATGCATTCATTCCCAAAAAGTTTAATCAATCACAGGAAAATATTTGAAAGTCAGTTTAATCCACTGTTGTGTGATTGATAGCTCCTCCAAATATCTGAACGTGCAGAAAACCCCACCCACCTCACATCCCCTGCAGATTACAACATCAGCCATTACTTCTGCACCTAAACCCAAATCCCCAAACTTCACTCTTATTATTCCGTATTGATGAATTATTATAACTAACAGTTTTTCCGCTGGGTGCAAACAGGCCCCAAAAAACTCCATGCCTCTGTCTGCTCATTAGCATGATAACAAGAAGCTATAGCAAGCTGCAGGAGTTGACACTGTTAGCGGTGGCATATGTGTGTGTGTGCTGGGAGAATACAGGTGTTTGATGCCACAGTCAAACCCCTATGGTGTGTTTACCTCCGACGTGTCCTTCAGTCAGCGCAAGATTGATGGAGAGCCTCACACTCCCTCCGCTGAGCTGTCTGTGTAATGACGGCATGCGGCCACCAGGGGCTAACTGCTCAGTACTGCTTAGTGCTGTGTAAATGTGTGAGACAGAGGAGTGGAGAGAAGCGTAGGCACACATACAGAGAGAGAAAGCAGTGATGAAATATACACTGTTTATTAAAAGACGTCACACAAGTACTACTTTCAGTTGTTGGTTAAATAAAACAGAAATTAGTGTTTCTGATGCAATAATGAACAAATTAATTATCTCTTAAGTCATCTTGGTTTTCAAAAGTTTCCCTTGTCATCTTATTGGGACCCACTTTTAACATTTTACAATCTCAATCTTTTTTACAATTTCCCTCTTTCTGCAGCCTGCTAAGAGCATTATGTGACCCAATTTTGTGACCAGTTGATAAAGCAGGCCCTTATATAAAATGACAGAGAACTTAAGAAACGTTTTTTAGTTATAATGCTGTTCCTTCATCAAACACATACCTGGAATTGTGTTTTCTTTCATTCACGCTTGTTTAAATAATCCTGTGTTCTCTGGCACAGCCTTTCTGAGGCCTGCGAATGACTGGTTCCACAAACCCCTACCTCTCCCGCGAACCCCCGCCCACTACATGAAGCACTGAACAATCAAGCTCTGTACATCCAGTCTGCTCTCATTCATTTATCCAAAAAAAAATGGCGTGCAGCTCTGTTTCCACTGATTCCTCACAGCTCTTTTCAGTTTTGAACTAAATTGGCATCATACAGAGGAAGTAAAAAGCTTTTTTCACTGTTTCTGTTCAAAAGAGCTGCACTCTACTGTCCTCTGCTGGTCTCTCCCAGTGTTTCTTTATGGCACTAGTAAATTATTTATTGGAAATGTTTTCTTGTTGTCAGGTAATGTTTTTAAAGGTTGTAAAGCACACAATGCTGTTCTAGAGGCGACCAAAATTGGTTTAAAAAGATAAATAAAAGCATAATATTGCCCCTTTAAGAACTATCTGTTACATTTTGAAAGCAGTGTGAAGGATACTGAAACTGCTGTAGAACTCCAGATATGTATAGAGGTCACTTTTTATTAGCTTTACCAGCAAGACTCATTCACTTTCTGAGAGAATTGTGTTAGCCACTTTCAATCAGATTTTTGGCCCATGGTTCAGCTGCCACTGATTCAATGTTTAAGGAGTATAGTACAATGTGATGCATCCCTGTTTTGGGAAGTTACTTTTTTTCGAGAATATTATTGGCCAAAGCTTGTCAGTACAGAGTGAACATACTTATCTACTAAAGTGCTTGATAATGAAGCTATGTTGATATACCAAGTCCTTGTTTTTTTTTTTTTTTTTTCTTTTTTTGGTGCCTTTACAATATGCTGTTTATAACAGAGAATGGCTTATGATGTATAATCATAGGCCATTCTCTTCTATCAGTTTGATACATTATTACATGAAAGGAATATAAAAGCCAGCAAGATTTTATAGAATTTGGTCATTTACTATGTAGTTTGTAGTTCAGATAACAATAATGCTACTTAAAATGCCCACTACAGCACATAGAACGCTGAGCAATTTTAACAATGTGACTGTGGAACAGTCATAATAATTACAGGAAATGCACAGGCTTCATGGAAAGTGTTCTGAAATATATTTTTAGTCATTAAAATTATAATTAGGTCTTTATTTTTTACTATGGAACAACTTCACTAATAGGCATTTCATCGTGACATGCAGTATTTCATTGTTCATTTTATGTCAAATGTGCCTCATACAGCAGTGATAGTGAATTAACTTGGAGTTCATTTGAGACCTCATATGTAGATATTCCTTGGCTTGTTTTGGTGTGTGCTTGCGTGTGCACTGTGATGTATCTCTTAGCTGTGGATAGATAAACAGTGGAGACAAACATACGCTGCATCAGTTTAATGACCCATCCCTGTAGAGTCCCTCTACATTCAATTAGCAGCCAGATAATTAATCGGGCCAAGTCTCTGGCTGCTGCGCTGGCTGGCGGACTGGCAGCGGGAAGCCAGGTGGTCCTATACCAGAGTGTGTGTCTGTGTGTGTGTGTCTCACTGTGTGTGTGTGTTTCTATGTGTGTGTGTGTGTTTTTGTGTCTCTGTGTGTGTAGATGAAAAAAGGCACACAATAAGACAGATTCATTGGTTTTACTCACTATTTTGTGTTCTCCAGAGGAAACGGCAAAACAAACACAGTAGAAAGAGGTTTTTAGAAGTGTTCCTAAAGATGTGTGCACCACTTTCCACATGCACACAGAGTACACTTAAGGATTGTACAACTAAAGACTGAACATTCATCCACTCTACAGGCAAAAAAGGCAAGTTTTGGCTAGGTGACTGGTGCACACCACTTCTGATCGAGTACTTTTTATATTCCACATTTTTCTGCTTTTCCAGGTGCAAAATGTAGCAGTGTAACCCTTCTCCCCAGACACCTCCTCCTGCTTGGAAGACATTTGCAGATGAGTCCAATCACAAGAACTTACAGCTACATTTTTATGACAAAGATGCATAAAAGATAATAACTTACCTATGTCAAATCTCTTAGTTTTTTTTAATTAATTTTTGCACACAATAAAAATGACAATGCAAATTTACAGTTGGGCTGTAGTCGATCAACTATGTTTTTAGTCAACCAAAGTTATGCCCATTACAGCAATTAATCAACCAAAAATTGACCAAAGGAGATTTGGGGGACTTACCAGAGTCTGACACAAAAAAGTGGCTTTACATTTATTAGGTGATACAATATTTACAAAAGATGGATGTAAAAATACATTGTTATCTAAAAGTCATCTATGTTATAAAAAAATAAAATGAAAAAAAAAGTTGTAAAGGAGTAAATTAGAAGTGCTTTTTCAATGTAAAGAGTAGATGCAACTAATCGACCAATGAAATTTTAGTCAACTTATATCTTACCGACCAATTAATCGACTAAGTGACCAAAGGCTATATACTGATGCATTTTTAGATCAGTGAAGACACATACTGTAGGTCCCTCTGCTACGGCCTAGCTCGTTTTTTATTGTTACATTGGAGAATTGGTCCAGTTTGACTTTTTTTAATTAAAAAAATAGGGAGGTCACTTTGTTATTGTGGGGTTTAGGAAGATGAGAAAAGTAGTCACAGTTTGTATTGACTGAATGCTAATCATTGTATAGATGCAGCTTGTATATCAAGCTTCTGTTGTTGGAGGCAGCCACTGATAAGAAACACTGTGACATTTGTATACATAACACGAGATGTTCCAGACGCCCCACACTCCCGGAACACGTGCCAGACCTTATGGAAGTCTTATTAATAGAGTGTATATGAGCTGTAATTAATGCAAAGCACTTTAGGTGTGACAAGCAGGCCCTTGGTCCCGGCATTAAGCCTACATTGTTTCAGAGCTAACAAGAAGGATCTCAGGGGAAGTGGTTCTCTCATCTCTCCCCTGTCTTTGTCTTTATCACCTCTTTTATGTTATTGGAGTCATGTAATCCCTGATACTGTGACTGTGTAATGACATGCCACTCCACACACAACAGGACAGGGGAGTGCTCTGGTGATGTCTGTCTTTATGAGATGGCACATGAGTAGAATAATAGAATGATTCAATGCTCACATACTACACTTCAGTTTCTAACTTATATAATAGCCTTAAATGATCATCACTTTAGGATCTTATGTTATAGGACAGGGGATCCCAACCTTTTTTCTTGAATTCCCCAGCCCTAACCCCTGCCTGGACAAACACATCAGACAAATAAAGTGATTAATTACAAACATATGTTTACAAAAATAAACAGCAGTTGTAGTTTTTTTGTTCTTATTCCCTTTGTTTTCTAATTGGGTATGTACATTTTGCACATAATTACATTTTGGTGTATATTGGTGTATTTTTGCCACTGAGAAGGTTTTGTTTTGGAAGTGTTGTTTGTTTCTTTGTCAGTAACTTTCATGGTTGGGTTTTGATGACATTTTCAGGAAAGGACAGTAATAGTGAAAAATAGTATTTTTTGTTTTGTTTGTTTTTTTGTTTGTTTTGTTTTTAATAATAATAATAATAATAATAATAATACATACATTTTGTATAGCGCTTTTACAGAACTCAAAGACGCTTTACAAGAAACAAACATATATGACAAAACAAAAGAACAGGAGAGATGTTATTGAGGGTTGAAAGCTTGATTAAAGAGATAGGTTTTTAACTGTTTTTTGAAAGTTTGTAGAGAGTCTGAGGCACGGATGTGTGGGGGGAGAGAGTTCCAGAGGGTAGGGGCAGCGATGGCGAAGGCTCTGTCCCCCAGGTGTTTGGTGTCAATCTGGATAGCTGTTTGGATCAATGACTGTTTTAGATTATTTATTTAGTTAGATTATTTAATTAGTTTTTGGTGTGGATCTAGATCATTTTTTTTTTATCCAGGTTTTTACAGGGGCCTATAGAGTATGATGTGTATAGATAAGTGCAGAATAAATAATCACTTCACATCATTAATGAAGGAAAAATACAAGGCAGCATTTCTGAAGAAGGTCTTATAATTTGTCCCATGGAGGAATTCCCACATCAGTTTCCTGCAGCAGGTGTTCTCGGCCTGTGTGTGCGCCTCGCTCTTGACCGGTGAGTGGATGCTGCTTGAATGTATTTGTGTTAGTGGGGTATTCAGACTCTTATATGAGGCCCTTTGTTGACTGCTGAAGCTGCAGGCGGACACACAAGCCCATTCCCCCCACATGCTTGCACACACATAATGGCTATTTCACAGCTCGTCTGGGGGTAATGGTGCCTGCCCGGGCCTGCTGAGATGGATCACCCCCAGATGGGGATCAAATGGGTGATCTGGCAGGATTGAGGGGGCCTTAAGGTGCCTTTGCAGGACCTGGGTACCGAGTTCTACATCCAGGCTTTCACCCTACCTCACCGTTCTGCATTAAGAGTGTGCTGTAAAGACAAAGTGGTGTGTAAATAAGAGAATGTGGAATTTATGGAGGTTGTGGTTGTCACAGAGGCCAGTGGGTTGTTGTTTTTACATTTACATTTACATATTACTACACTGTTTACACTGTATGTGCAACCTTAAATACTACAAAAATATGTAAAAACATACAGCCAATTGGAGAAACAAAGCAATGCATAAAGCCCAGCCTCTTTAGAAAAAACAGTTATCATTGCTCTATATATGGATTGTGCTTAGAGGACAACTTTAATGGAAAAGGTTCCAGACCCACTTTGCTAAGAAAGATTTCTGTGAAATCAGTCAGTAATTTTTTCCCATCACAGCCATTTCCATTTATTTGGCCTCCACCAAAAAACCCTTTAAGGATCTTGAGCTTAGCCAAGTTCTGTATTGTTGTCCTATTGTTTCAGGTCTCAGCTGCTTCATTCTGGGCCTAAACCTCATTGACCGTCTGCACTTCCTAAACATCAGCTTTTCCTTCTCAGTGTCACTGTACAAACTTGCTGAGGATGTTTAAATATCAGGTGTGGCTGATGTTGATGGATTTGGAGGATGATTGAGCTACAAGTGAAAGAGCTGTATAGTCCCTTCCACTAAGAAGATGTAAAAATGTGTTGGCATAACTGCAAGACAACATCCCTTTTTCTGCAGACCCTGCTTGGTTCAGTACTTTGCCAAATTGCCAAGAACATTGATGAATAGCATATATTCAAGTGTATGTGATATGCAACAGTATATGAATATACTGAATATATAGTCTTCAATTGCATAAATGTTGTTTTCATTCAAGTCCATATATTCCCATTATTTTGCATTAAAATGTCTATCTTTGACCTTTCTGGAATTTTGGAACCCCAATCCAGTTGTGTCTAGAGGCAGTTTATTTTGTGTCTTTTGGTAGTGTCCCCTGGAGATTCAATTCAGTATTTTGCATTTAAAGCTAGTGTTGTGCATCAAACCATATTCCTTGTGTTTTACACTCTTTAATTTAATTTACAGTCACTACTCAAAAAAGTTAAAAGAACTTCATTGATTTGAAAATGTTTTTTGTATGTATGCTCTATTGGCCACATTGTTGCACACTACTATTATGTGTAGGCTCTCTCACATATAATTCTTTAGGCTAGGTCAATGTATAAGTATTCATGTAGAAAGTGGGAAACCTCAACCTGTTGACCTGCTGTATACATGAATTAGTGACTCGATAGGCACCTAGTTACTCCACCTCCTCCATTCACACGACATTCCCAAAAACCCGACCTGACTGTGCTGGTATTTGGACTGGACCTCTGAGGCTTGCGTTATAAATGGCGTGTGGTGGATAATGTCAATATTGTGTGATTGGACTGAGCCTGGCGAGTGGCTAAAGGTCAGGGAGGAGCACATCGCTGATTGTTTTCCAAAGACAGCCTATTGAAGTTTGCCTGATAGGGCTCATTTAGCTGAAGACACGTTTAGAGGTTAAGTTATCAGTCTGTGTCACCAACGCTTTCTCTTCAAACTCTAGCGTGTGTCTGAACGTGGAGGAAATTGGTTTCACTTTTGTATTAATTTTAGGCTTGCATTTTCATCATTGGTTTTGGGGTTTGCATGGCCTTAACTATGCTACCATGGCTTCTCCCATTTCCATACATGCATGTATACTGTAGGTTAAGTGATGAAACTTAAATGCCCATAGAGATTGTATGTAATGTGTAAAAGTGAAAGACTTTCTGGCCCCCATAATCTAATTAAATATGAGAAATAAAAAGTTAACCTATTTGGTCAAAGGTTGAGAAGAAATGGGTTTTAACTTGCATTATTAGTTGTAGCTAGCTAGTGATGCTAACAATTCATAAGTACGCCATTCCAAATATTGGAATTGGAACATCTGGAAACTGTCATCCAACCAAGTCACAGAAGCTTATGAAATCATCTGCATCAAAAAACTAGGTTCAGATTTCACATTCTTAATCTTAAACGAATATAAGGAACATATTGTATAAATCCTGGGTTGGGTATGACACTGAACATACTAATCATCAATGTAATCGATCTCCTAAGCTTTGAAAATCTTTTAAAGAAGTATGATTTGAAGATAGGATAAAGTAAAGGAGCTCACAGTCACCTCAGTAATTTCCACAGCTTGTTGATTTATTGTATCTTAAAATATTGTATAATCAATAATCAGTTTTGAATTTAACATGAATTCAACACTGATTTTTGAATTAATTACAATGGTTTCAGATAAAGCCATTATTCTGGAATAAATGCAAAAAATACCATTGTATTATAGAACCTCCATGCTAACAGGTGAAATAAGACAACCAATTCCTCAAATATTGTGAAGATTTAGCTGTATCTCATAATTGAATTACTTCATTAGCTCTGGATTTAGTTTCTTTCATTCCAAAAAGCCCTTTTCTTCCATCTTCCCATCCATAAAGGCGCTTTAATCTCTGCTGTGTTAACATCCATTAAGACACGTACACCTCTCCAGATGTATGCATGTATAATTACTTTCTAAAAAAGCCTTTTAGCTCTAATTCATTGACTGTGCTCCTTTTGTGGTATTTCTGTGAAAAACGATTCTGAAACATACAAGATGCAAATGTGGATATTTGCTGTCCTATCCACCCACCTCATCTGGAGAGCGGCTGTATGTGTGTATGTGCACTGGTGAGGTGTGTGTAGATTAGCGCTCACGACAGCCCTTGTCTCAGAGCCTCTTCAAAGGCATTGAGTGGTGCCCTTTGTGCCCCCCTCCCTCCCTTTTTACTCTGCGTCCTTTTGTCTTAGTGTTTCATATTTAATCGAGCTGGCTCACAAACAGAGCAGAGATGTACCTGAGGCAGAGGTGCAGGCCTACTGAAGCCGGCCTGAAGTGTCTCCTCTCGGCCCGCTCTCTTTCTCACTGTCTATTTGTCTCCGGTCATCCTTTCAAGACGCTCTGTGAGCCGCACATCAAAGGCCTCCCCAATGATGTCCCTCTATTCTGTCAGGACACAGCATCCACACACAGACACAGCCTCTTCCTCAAACAGGTGTCTTGACCGATAAGTGATACACATATGGAGTGGCACACACAGAATTTAGGAGCCCTTCACAATTGAGTGCAGTTTCTCTGCTTTACTTTCATCTCTGCCCTCCGCCCTCTGCAGTGCATTTAGTGGGCAGTCCACTCTCTATATTACTGCTGTGTGGGTGAACTGGAGCACTTACTTTTTAAGGTCAGTTTGTTTTGGAGCTGGGATTGTTTTAACAGAGCTCATACATTTTAAACCATCTGCCTGCTGCCTCCTGGTTCGCCTCAGACACATTTTTTTTCCTACTGTAAGGTGATGAGAGGCCATTGGCACCTGTCAAACTCTCCGACTGATTTTATAGCTGCCTTTCAATCACTTCCCTTGTAAAGAACAAGAACACATGTTCCTTATTGATCATCAATCAATGGTCAATTAAGCCAGCTATTTGTCCAATTAGGCCAAAGGCCCCATCCGGACCTGGGCTTATTTAGCTGTTTGATTGGATGGGAGCAGAGGGAATGGATATGCTTGCATAATTGATCACCAGCAGGTCTTTAAACACTTATCTTATCCTAGGCAGTCAGTAAGAACGTTGGAGAAGCACTCCAAGAATTGTAGTTGCAAATCAGATGGGGTTTTCCTCAGCTAAACGTTCTAAATCAAATGTTTATCCGACTGTATATCTTCATTCATGTTCTAGATGGAGACATGTAGCATTTTTTCATCAAAGATGCACGCATAGTTCGTGGGTCATGTCATACAACTAAACATTATGCAAATAGCTGTAATTATCTGCAAACCTCTGTTATTTATTTCAAATACACTTCAATCGACCTGGGTTGTTTTTATAGGCTTTTGGTCAAAGCCTACTCAGTTATTGAAATCAAATACCACAATAACATAGGTTAGTACTGTCTGTAAAATCACTTTTATGGACACAGTGATATATCTGAGGAGAACTATCTGGTCATCGGTCTTCAGCTGATCAAGCGGAAAATGGGGCAATTTCAGTCACCATTGATCGAAGCATCTCTGTTCACCAGTGCTCCCCTATTGAGGCAGGCATATGATCACCAGTCTACTTTGTCAGTGCTAATCTGGGCCAGCCTGCAGTTCATGGATTATGTAATAAACTGTAAATTAAACTGTATACTGTGTCTTTAATGTCCACAGGTTAACTTTGACATTTTTTTATTGGTAATGATGTGTGCCAACAGTTGGGCCTGACAAAGAAGTAGCATTTTCACAAAACAATTTGATGTTAGCCGTGTAGAGAAGTTTCTTGAGAACTGAGGTTGCCTGGGCAAATTTAGTTCATACTGCATATGCAGTACCTGTATATGTATATGTAAGCCACTTAAGATCAGATCCCTTAAAATGTCTGTGGCCCCCTTCTGACCTTGCATTTCAATTTGTCTTTTCCAAGTTGAATTGGTGAACTATCTGCAACTGGTATTTACATGAGTTTGCCTGAATCTACATTTTATTGATTCTACCTTACCATGGTTTGTGAAACTGCACTTGCATCTAGCTGGTGAATGTAGCTTTGACTAACCATAATGATTATACTAACCATAATCAAATTCATTAATTCATCTTATTCTACATTAGGCGGGTACACCCTGGACAGTGGCCAGTTTGTCGCAGGGTTGACACAGAGACATCCACAGACAGACAATCATTCACTCTCACATTCATTCACTGGGGGCAATTTAGAGTCCCCACTTGGTCAGAGGAAGCTGAAGTACCCGGACAGAACCCACACTAACCGCTTTGCTACTGTCTCTTCCTTTAACGTTCTCATATTGTAAGGTTTGATTTATTGAGATCCAAGATTCATATAGAGTCAAACTTACACAAATATGTATTTCATTACATATGGATGTTTGGAATCCAATCTTCTAAGCTGATCTTTTATCAACATTTACCATTTTTAAACTATGGCTGGTCACATTTGATTCATTTGGTCCAGATTTTGTTGCTAAGTCTGAAGGAGGCCTATGTCTTAATCCAACTACTTCTGCCTATTCAAATCATTTGCAATTTCAAAACATTACCTAGAGTCTAGAGAAAATATGTGAAAGTGAGAAGTAGCAGATCTCGTTCTTGTGCATGACAGCTCTTATGTCAGTGTCTCTCTCAGGCTATGGAGCTTTATACCTTCGAGAGCTCAAATGGCACATCTTGCAAATAAGTTTACACCATGCACAGTTCTTGGTCTATTTCCAGCCCCTTTGCCCTCCAGCTCATTTTATCTTTCCCGCAAGACAAACCCCGCCAGTCCATAAAGTTGAGACTATAAAGAGGGCGCTGTCTTCCTATTTTCTCCCACCAGCAGCTCCGATGTAAACTCTCTGAACCCTCCTCCTCCTGACACTTCTTTTGCTCCTGAAAGATTGTTTATTTGGGTCAAATAGTCAGTTATCTCAGGCAAAAGAAAGACATGGGCGTCTTCCACCCCTGCCATCCTTTTTTTTTTTTTTAAATCCTCACCCTCCTTCTCTTTTCTTTTTGCACTTTTCCACTCCCCCATAGCACCCTCCATTTTGGTTCTGCAGCCATTTAACCAGTCAGCAACAATCAGAGCTGACAGAGCGACGGGAAACAATCGAGGTGGGGTCAGCGGAGGGATGACCTCAGAGGGTTTTGGGGGGGTCAAAAAGAGGCCCAGGCTAAAAAAAAAGCGCCACCATAGTGCAGTGTCCCGCCTGGCTCTTTGTTGCAGTCAGCTAGTGAGAAAATGGAGACACTTTAGCTCCTCTCTCACTTTAACCCTGTGGCTTCTTCCCCTGATCCGCTTCTCATTTGCTCAACTCAACTATTTATGGTGTGTCTTTGTGTGGCGGCCCACAGTGAGGAGACATGAGGGACAGAAAGTGACTGACGGACCACCCTCCTTCCTCCTCCAATAAGTCCTGCCTTTGACAGTCACTATATTAACCTACAGGTATTGCCTTACTTAATGTAACTGAAGTGTATGCAAATGTCTGACTCTGATTGGCTCAGAAGTCATTCATATTTTTCTTATTTTAAGTAACTTACCTGGATATGTTCAGTGTTGTACCATTACAAAGAAAGTCCCTTTTGGCTGCTGCTTTTTCTTTACAGCTAATCACAAGGTGTGCTTCCTGCAGAAACCCTCGCCATTCGCCATTTATCCAGGCTTGGGACTGGCACAAGTAATACACTGGCTTGTGACCCCTTGTGGCTGGAATTAGTATCTTTAGTGCGTTAACAAAACGCAGATTCTACCAATAGACCCTTGGACAATTGTTGAATGTATACTGCACAGGTGAAGGGCAGAGAGTCACTCTGAGTATGCTCCACAGCTGACGATGTCACATAATGTTTACAGCAATACTCACTTTTAGAAAGAACAAATAATTTGGGTCTATCTGCCTCTTGCTCAGTTGTATGCCATTCATTTGCTCTTTCAATTAGCAAACAAGTTTGCCAGAGGCAGAATGACCCAACCTTTCTCTTTTCAGTAAATGAACATCTCTAACAGGTTGTCAACCATAGCTTATTATATGTTTGTAAACAATTAGAAGGCGCTGTTGCCAAATAAGGGATGCATTTTTTAATTCAAGCTTATAGCATAGTCCGATTCAGCTCTGCATGTGACCATACTGAATGTAACTGTGTGAGACTTTGATTGACATGTGGACGTGGATGTGTGTGACTGTCTGGATTTTGGGTGTGTGTACATGGCAGGGGCTTGCATGGGGGCGCAGAAGTGTGAGCGGTGAGACAGAGAGGGAGGGTGTGACACAGAGAGCGAGGGGTAAGAGACATAGGAGGGAGGGCTGACAGTTTGGAGCGTTCACACTTAGCTGCCCCTGCGTATGTCTGTCTGCGCGCCTCAGTCCGGTTCCCACGTGAAAGTGCTTCCCTCTCTGTCCTCTTGCACCACTCTGACCGTTAGCCGGCATTAGCGTTAGCGGTACAGAACCGGAGCGGGACGGTGGATATAGGCAGACACTGACAGCTGGGCCTGGGTCTGTGGACGCGCTCCATACTGTACCTCAGTGGTTCCCAGGACTGCCACTTACATACTGACCTCAGTTTGTTTATGCTGACATGAATGACTAATTACAGTGTATGTCACTGGAATAGTACAAGGTTTCATTTATGATAAGGTTTAAACACCATAAATATACTAATTATTTACTCTTCTAAATGCCAAACATGACAGTGTTTATTTTTACCAAAGCTCAGAGTGAGGCAAGTAAACATTTCAAATGTCAGCAAAAATAAAAGCAAATTGGGACACCTTTGCTTGACCCTGTAGACTATCACATAGACTGATCTGTGTATTTATTTTTGCATCCATGCTTATACACATACAAACTATTAGAAGTCAAATAGTCACTAGTAAGATTTTTCCTAACTTAAAATATATTCTTTTGTCTCCCATAGTAGATATTTTAAACAAGACATTAACATACATACATCTCCAATGTTTAAAACATGCAAAACAACAACTCTCGTCAATGTTAAGTAGTCCATTATAGTTATAATGTCATATATGCCAATTTGCTTGATTATGTGCTTGTGTATAACACAGTGAACATATGTATTCTTGATTGTGGACATTTCTTTTTCTTTTAACCACTTAAAGTGTGTGAATTATTGTGAACTTGAATAAAGTAGATCAGCCAGATTTTCACAATACAATCATGCATTATATTCCAAATGGCAAAAACCACATCATGGAAGATTGCTAAAATTGTTCAGCAATTTTGAATCAATGTCAACCCCATCACATAGCTATCAAATTTCTCTCTTGCTGTGATCCATGTTGCTGTTGTTGTATTGTTTGTCAATTACTTAAACAAGTCTCTGTCCCTGTCTGCATATCATCGCTTTATCTGGTGTAAAATGTCAAACCCGGTTCCCTTCATTCTCTCCAAATATCAAACTAATACACTGGTATGCATAATTGGAGGTCACTACCAGGCAATTAAAACAGTATCCCTTCTTCCTTTTCAGCTCATCACAAATGTATGATAATTTAATAATTTTGCCACTGGTGTCATATATGGATGATTGATTAGGGACAGGGAGGAAGGGGCGTGGGCTGCGACAGGGGAGTGGGAGGGACTAGGGAGTATGAAGTATGAATTAGTGACGGGACTGAGGAGGAAAGGGAGGGGGGAGCATTCCGGGCTGATTCAGCAGTGGATGGACACGGGGTGGGATGGATAGATGGATGGATGGATGGAGGGATGGTGGGTGCAGCAGGAGGGGTACGGGCTTCCCCTCTAGCAATGCAGCGAGACAGGGACAGATGGCGTCCCTTCGTGGACAGAGCGAGTCCCAGTTTTCACCTGCGGGCCCCATGGGAAAAATCCGCCTTCCTCACACATGCAAGCCATACAAGAGGCCCTGGAATGGAATGCTCCTGCAACACTACAGCAGGATGAAGGATGTAGAGTGGGGGGGGGGGGTTAGAGAGGGGAGTTGTAGGGGGTGAGTGTGAGAAGGATGGAGACGGGAGAGAGGAGAAGAAGCAGGTCAAGGGAACAGTATTGTGGGCTAGAACACTTGAAGACAAGGGCATGTTCACTTCAACTTCAACTAAGTTGAACTAGTCAGCGTTCACTTAGTGTTAGTGGTTACACAAAGATGAAGAAGTGTATCCTCATGTTGATTTACCGACAGTATTACTCAGTAGAATGCACTATACTCAAAATACCTACTCCTCCACACAGGGATGCTGTTTAAAATAGTCGAAGAACATAAATCCACCTCATCTACTAGATATTGGCTTGTGCCATGCAGGATTGTGATCACACTGATCTACTGGATATGTCACCCTATTTTTGATCACAACATTACTAAAATAGCCCTAGACTGATTTTAAAACAGTACCCAATATTTCTGAAATCAACACAGTCTGAAGTTGGCATTTAAGAAGTTTCTTTAGAAGAAGATATTATTAATTACAGCTGACTTTTATCATCCGGATTGAAACTAACATTTTGTGCTTTGGTGCAAATGACCCTGTAGTATAGAGAAAAGGGCAAAATCCTTTTTGTTTAGCCACATTTGGTATAAATTGCCCTGTCCCACAGCTGAACCGGAAACACATCACGACCAACCTTTCCTGGCGGTTTTGCCCTAGTTGCACCTGTGCACTGGCACTTGATTAAAAGAGTTTATTTTAACCAAACCAAACATGCCAAGTCTGAAATAGTGGGAAAGTGCAGTGAGGATTAGAAGATGGGTGAAAGAGAGATATAAAAGGCTGTGGTAAAAATCAATAATCAGAATGTTTGAAGAAAAGACGAGCAGCAGAGAAGCCTCCACACTGTGAAAACTATGTGACAGATACTTTCCGACAGACAGTGCCTGTACACCCAGGCAGATGCCCTGGTGCCCCCCTCCTCCCCGGCCGTCAGCTCCTTTCTCCCTGCCTTGTTGTCTTTCCCCTTCTTGCCCCATTGCTGCCTCTCTCACTGGCTGACTGTTGGCTGATACAGATGGTGCTTTTGAGGACTGTGAATGGGGTCAGGCTGGGTCGGAAGGGGAGGGATGGGGGGCGCGAAGGGAGGACCAGACAATAATGTAACGATTGGCCGGCCCCACGGACCAGCAGGGCCGTGGAGGAGAGTGAAAGTAAACAATGGGCCGTCACTGAGGGGGTCAGTGGGAGGAGAGAGGGGAGGGGGGGAGGGGGAGAGTCTCCCAGGGTCTGGATGCAGGCCTCTGTCGGGGTGGGGGGGTGGGGGGGTGCGAGCATGGGAGTGTGTGTGTGGGTGTATGCGTGTCACAGGCTGGCTGCAGCAGGCCAGGGGGGTCACAAGGTAGCAGCACTCCACTGTTGGCATGTGGTCTGTGTTTGTAAGGCTCATTATAACACCTCTTCTCAGTCTGGACTTTGTTGGATAGCCAGAAGTTTATTGAGATTCTTTGTCCATCATAGCTTGAAAAAATTTATAAATTTTTTTTTTGAGCAGCTCATTGGCTGGCATTACCTTTAAATGCATACATTTAAACTATAAAGGCCAGTTCATTCATGATAGTTATTTACATATTCTGATTATTTATCCCTATGGCCCCACAACAGTGCCAAACTGCCTGTTTATATTAAAGTAAAACTGAACCAAGACCAGTTTATCAATACATCAGTTTAATGCTTCTCCGAAACCTCTAGCTCTTAGTTCAGTGTTGGGCCACTGCAGTCCTGTAGTTATGCCCCCTTGGTTACCATTGCAGTATTTTTAAAAGCTGGAAACAGTGAAGTAGACCTCTATGGAAACATCTGATTGGCCTAAACATGGTGCTACAGGCCAAACATTCTCCAATATGACTTCCAGTAAAAATTCTTCTTCCTCCTTTTAGTAGCCATACCATACCATAAAGAAACTGAAGAGTTATTAGAGTTCTGCAGAATTTGGGGCTTCAAAATCTTGCTTCTGAATTTAGTTTGCTCATTAGTACTCAGGGTGCTAAAAACTATGTATTGCTGCTAATTATTTACACAAATAGATGATTAAATATATGATAAGAAGGCCTAATAGTTCTAATTTGAGCTGCCAATGTAGAAAACATTAGTTAGTGGGCTGTTTTTAAAGACAATCCAGTCCAATAAACTAAATACCTATATTGTCAATAGCCTTTTTTATTGCAACGTGTGGGACTTCACAGCAGTCATTGTTCTTCACTCAGCTAAGAAAACTTTACCCTTTTTATTTCATCCAGTGGCTGCTGGTTCATTAGTTACAGATTACTATTGTACAGGCTGTGGAGGACTGTAGATGTCCCATCTGTGCTGTCGGAGTACAAATGAAGGGGAGAGTGGAGTGAGGCAGTTGACACATGGCTAAGCAGGCCTAAAGATGGCTCATTGATCTAATTGACTGGAAGGGGCCGGATCAATAGCAGTGATCAGCAGGCCCCTGAAGCCCAATAACTCGCACAATGACTTCTGGAGCTAAACAGATGTTGGTGTCTTTAGCTGTGGCTCCACACACTTGTGACCTCAGTACACAGACTTGTTAGTGAGTTACAAGCCCACATTTATTGCTATAATCACCCTGTTATTCTTGGTTTAACTCAAAACACCCATACACACAAACTTACAATTATAAATAAATGATTGTACATATTAACAGAACTGACAAATTACTTATTGACTTGTTTTAGAGGTGCTCTGATTATGGAACTCAGTTTTATCCCTGATGGTTTTATTGTGAACCATTTTTACAGTTACTGTAAAGTTACTTTTATTAATGATTTTTTTCTATGCCCATTATGGCATCATGCCATATGTTTCACCATTTCATGTTACTAAAAGTAGTAATAGGCATGAACATCCAAATTATTCAACCCCTTTATGGCCCTCTTTTGGGATTGTGGCCCTCCAGTTTGGAATTAATAATTTCAAATAATACAGAATTTATATAAATAAACTGATAACGAATAACCACAAATAATTACATTGTTCTTATAAATTCTTACAAAGTGGTCAGAAAATGTTGTGGCCCATATTATTTCCTATTTAATATGGCACAGATATTGAATGGAAGGATTTCTAAACAGGCTCACATTAACAGGTGCGCGTTACAGTGCTTAAACACTTAACCACATCAGGCATCACACAGCTCCTCTACTTCCCATCTGTGGCTGTGATTGACAGCTGCTGACTGGCAGAACAGACTTTGATTGCAGGGATGAGAAGACATGGCTGCAGGGGTCAAGTCTCAGTGCCCCGGGGCTCTCCTTCTGCCCCGCCTTCATTCTGGACTGAGGGGCCCGTGTAGGGTACCAAGATTCTGAGTGCAGACTTGTATTGTGACATAGTCAAAGACTGTTGTGACAGGTTTGTATTGGACACTTTCACTCACAAATGTCTTGGGGCAAAGTGTGCTGACTTTGTGATGGACTGTGACATACCTAAACACTACATAATGAGATGTATCAGGTCTGCTGTACTTTACCTCATGTAATCCCACATGTAAAATAACATGTATGAGGCTTAAGTATCCACCTGCAGTGCATGTAAATGTAATGCATTTCTTACAATGCAACTGCAGCAATATTAAACATATTTTGAGAAAGCCCACATCATTTGTTTTAGTTCTGAGTCTTGAAAGAGTACTGTTCAGTAAGAGGTGTAATCTCGCCCACATAAGTCCATGAATATTGTACAAAGTTTGCTGCCGTGCAGCTGAGGCAGCAGTGCACACACAATCCCAGGAGGAAACAACAGCACATTATCTACTGCTCTAGGTCATCAAGATGTTTAGATTTACAATGCCAACTATACATTTGATAACTTTGATTGAAAAGCACAGAGGGAAAACTCAAATGACTCTAAAACAATAAACAATATGAAGCAATTCAGAGGAAACAGAATATCCCTGTGTTAATGTGAGCACATCCTGGAGATGGCAGTCACAGGTTGAAATGTTTCAGTAAAGCTTAAAGTAGATTATCACAAAACTCTTTCCAATATGCTCCCAAAGCCCACCAATTACCCACAGCACACAACTGCTTTTATTTTTGTAAGTAGAATAGAAGAGGCATTTTTGCTGCTATTGAATTAATGTACATAATATGAGTGGACCAAATGCTGATGTATGACCAAATGTGGATCCAAATGTACAAGTGTGTATCTGATTGTATGTATCTGTATTGACCAAAACTTACAAAAAATCCATTAAAATGTGTGTGAGGAGTGGAATTCTGTACTAATTCAGTGTCTCTCTGATAACTTTCAACTGTAATAACTCATAATCTGTGTAATGTGCATGTATGACAGAGTAGAGTGGAAGTGTGTGAAGGGCAGAGGTAAAACCAGTCAGGAGTTTCAGAGCAGCAGAAAATGTTCAAATTGGATAGAAATGATAGATGACAATCAGCCAGTGTAACAATAATAAAGCCAGTCAGAAAGTCTGAGAGTGAATTATCACGACTCTTCAATTATGCATGTAGCACTTACTGATATGAACTCCTACATGACTGCTCTACACAAGGGAGACCTCTTGGTGGAGTTGACTACCTTCTATCACAGTTTTATGATCCAAGCAGAGAGTGGGATATTTAGCAGGAGAGAATGTGGTTGTTTCTTTTGTTTTCAACACATTCTATTCACTTTTGGTTTGTTTCTTTCTGAGGTTTGATTGGTCACAATAATATTTAAAGGTATTATGCCAAATAAACTTTTGAACTTTTAACCATGCTGTAATGTAGTTTGAACCTCAAAAACATACCTGGGGTAGTATTTTGTTGTCATCCTGTATTGCGCTGCAGTCTCTTTCTCCAGAACTACAAAAGGCTTGCTCTCACCGCTCTATGTAGACACGTGAAACCAGGAAGTGCTCCTGTGCGTTTCTAAAGCCCATACACTGTCACCGGACCCGTTCTGATCATTTCAGAGCTTAAATTGCTGTCACTATGAAACAGCAAGCTTATTTTTCTATCTGTTAGCGTCACATTGCTAATAGGTGTGCTAAATAGCCATTTTTTTCCTCTATCAGCTTTGCTAAGTGTTGCAAAGTAACAGCTCTTAAGAAGAAGACGTT
Source organism: Bostrychus sinensis (assembly GCA_020698575.1). Classification (NCBI taxonomy): domain Eukaryota; kingdom Metazoa; phylum Chordata; class Actinopteri; order Gobiiformes; family Eleotridae; genus Bostrychus; species Bostrychus sinensis. The sequence continues at coordinate 28,272,145 of CM036247.1, read as the reverse complement.
TTACATACAGGTTAAGTAATAAAACATGATAAAAAGCATAATATGGCCCCTTTAACCAAAAATATGTTGGCTATTACAGACCAGAGAAACTCTAAAAAAACAATATTAGCATCAACATTGGCTGACAGAGCACTGGCATCTCAAAGTGGTGGGGAAAAAAACTGGTTCTATGGCTTGTCAAAAAGAAATCTAGGAAAGCTGCTCTACTAAACCAAACTGATGCCTGACTCCCACATCATGATAACTTACACAACTTGAAAACAAATCAGAGCCTCTGAGATATAAATAAATGCATAAAACTCAGCGATTATAATAGTGTTGGTAAACTGTTATGACTGTTGGAACCTTTAGATAAAAGACAGCTTGAATGGGATCCAGACCCACTTCACTAAGAAAGCCAGCATGCCTTTTCTGACATACAATTTCTTTTTTTTTATTTCTGGTCACACCACTTGCTCTGTCTCGAATGTTTGACCCAGTGTTGTGTTACACCAATACAGATGCTTCACAGTGCATTCAGCCCTGGCCTTATCCTGGAGCTACCTTTTACATGGTCAGTGTAATGTATGAGCCGAGAGTGTGTGTGTGTGTACATTTGCCGTGTTTATTCATCTTTTTATCTGCTGTATTGTGGTCAGACCGAGCGAGACAAGAATCTAACCACTTTTATATGCCAGATGAGAAATTTCATGTCGGAGCGGCGTGAGCTCACAGTTCTTGGGCTGATCAAACGTCTGTAAGGCTTCATGCAACATGTGGAGGGGAAAAATCGGGGTGCATTTTTGCCTCCATATATCCTCAGTCAAGTTCCTCATTCCACTGTTAAATCACAGTGCTTTTCTATGGGGGTGATTGGCAGCCACAAGAGCCTTCTGAACAGCCGGCTCTGTCAAAAGGATGTACATTTCACAAGCAGGTCTTTGTGAAGCTTTGCACAGCAGCAAGGCTAAGGTGGAATCTCACACAGGGAAGAATACTGTGGACCAATCTGGCCTTTTTACTCACTACACAACTCATAGTGACTTTGATTTACACTGTGCATTTACAAAAAGTTCTTTTCCGTGGCCTTGAAAACATAGCAAATTATAAAAGAGTGTGTTTTCTAGTAAGAAAACAAAAAGGCTTATTCCAATTCCAAGTTAAGTGTATGGAAAATCTTTTCTTTTCTGTTTTCTTATGTTGTAAAAATGTAAAAGAGGAGTAGAAGATGTAGAGTAACCAAGACAGCAAATACTATTACAGTCTGGCTTTCACCAAGTTGTCACAAAGGCTACATTTGATGTTATCAACTGTAAAGTTTAGGTTTGTAAAATCTAGTGTAATAAAATGTACTGACTGAAAAAATGACACGGTGGTGAAGTGGTTAGTACTATTGCCTCACAGTGAAAAGGTCCTGGTCTAGTTTCCCCTACCACCAAAAACATGTGCAATATGTTCCCAATGGGGCCAGGACTCCCCTGCAAAAGAGATTAGTAATTTCAGTGGGACTTTCCTGGTTAAACTTTGCAAGTTTTATCTAAAACTGTTGAAAAATGTTCAAACAACTTGTCCCCTTTGGTTATTTGCATGCTTTATGAAAGTCCCTTTGAGCTGCTCCATTTCTTTTCAGGGGCTGACACAGAAAATCATCTGATTTACATGGGAAATTTGGAATAGGTTTTTACGCCAGTTTCCGTTCTGACAGAACCCACTTGATTTATATGCGCTTCAGACCAGCACAATGGTGACTTTGTGGCTGTTTCCCCCTTAAGTAATCAAACCCTGGTCTTCTGACTCACATATTGTGTAGTTAGTCCTTAATGTTGCTATGTTTAACATAGCTGTTATTTCATTGTGTTTTGTATATTTTGAACCTCCTTGGCTACAGTAGCTTTTTAGGTCTGATACTAACAGATTTTTCATGCTTCTGCCTGTGTATAATTGGGCACTGGGCTGTGTTGTTAACAAATACATGTCTGTACCTGTGCAGGAGGTGTGTGGAGGTAGAGCAGCAGGTGAGGAACACATTTGGGAAACAGAGGGACACTACAGAGAGGCTGCAGAAGTCGGTCTGTTGGTTTATAATGGGCCACAGCGCACTACCGGCCCTGGCCCTAATTGATCTCCAGGTAGAGCAGAGGGCCCAGCCTCAGGGGCCACTGGAGGGGTCATTAGGATGCAAATATAAGAGCACTTCCCTCCTGTGTATGGCCAACATGTGCACACACCAAAGCAGGTATGAAAGGACAGAAGGACAGGGGAGAGATGGAGTGTGCCTTGTTCTGTCACTCACCTTCTGATCTTTTTGTCCTCTTATTGTTCCTTACCCTCTGTATATTATGAGGCTAGGCTAGCTTTGTCCTTATCTAAATATGACTCTGTCGAGGCGAGATTCCACTAAGAGACTCTTGCCCTGATTGAATTAAGTAGTTATTTTTATTCAAATAAAAGGGACAATATTGACAGGTGGGAAGGCTCAAGGACTATGGGAATTGCAGATTGCATTCCCCACTTGTGATGCCAGATACTGTCATAGTCCTGTCACATATGACCTTAAACACTGCTTGAGTGTATATTAGCAATTAGAAGTTTTTGCTTTCTGAAGTTAAAACACTCATGCAGGATGAAGGATGTTAGCCTTTGTCATAGAGGTCTCATAGTCAAGTAGTAGTCAGTTATCTGCTATTTGCAACATTTAAGATACAAAGCACGTGACACACAGGTTGAAACATCAAGACTGATAATCTGTCTGCAAATGTCCAGCATTTTTGTGATGATTTATGTTAACAAATCTAAAAACACATGTTAATCATTCTTGGGTGATGGACATGTGAAGCCTATATGAGCTACTTTGGGCCCGAGGAAGGGTACTCCCAGTGGAAAGTTAATTGTGACTTACATGACAAGACAAGACAACCATTTGCTTTCCCCTTTTTTCCAATTTGGATTCACCAATTCATGTTTTTTTTTTCAACTTTGAGTTACAGGATTGTAGAAAACACAGCTGTTTGCTTTTTTTGGGAAAAGTCAAAGTGCAGCTTTTTCTATGTGCCTACAATGCAGTTAATACAACATAGCAAAATGCACAAAATACTTTGTATAAATGTAAGGGTTAACAGCACTTGTTCAGCTTTTGTGGTGTCAAAAACTAAAACAAAAAATAAACAGTTGAGAATGAAGTATTTTATCTACACACAAGGCTTCAGAATGTGTCAAGTTAACCCTTTATTTGAAAATACCATGTACATACTAGTTATAATGCTTGCAAAAATCTTTAAATTGTATCAAGAGACTTTTTGTCATCTCATATTATAATGAAAAATGGCAGGAGTGACAATGTAAAATCCAAGGCCTGGTACTTTAGGAACAGTATGGCTCTGTTCTTTATGCCTATCATGAAATAAAAAAGTCAAACATAGGCTTGTTCCAAATCAACCCGGACCGCTGGCCTTTTCAGGAGGCGTTCTGCTGATCCCGACCTCTCTATCCCGCCCCCTGTACATATGTCTCTCATTATTAGTCTTTTTCATGTCTCCATTTTTTAAGACAAAAGCTGAGGATATCCGTGGCAGGGGTTGGGGGCTGGGGCCACAGAGTGCAGGGATCGTTTTTTCATTCTCCTCTAATTGACGTGAACAGTTCTTTTGACCCTAATTAGCGCTCTGTAATCTCTCATTTGCATATCACAAAGCCAAGCACATTTGCATATTTGTAAACGAGATGGGCTTTGCATCTGCATGCGTAGCCTTGTTTCCTTGCCTTTCTTCTTTACCCCTTGCTTTTCCCTGGTCCTCCATATCGCTGCCTCGTATGGGTACTTTGCCAGAAAGTGGCAGCGACAACAGGGCGACATGCAGTCAGGGACAAGAGACAGGCACTGGTCGCCTGGCACGAGCCCTGGCACTGACTCAGGCACAGGCACTGAGGGAAGAACATCAAGAGTTAGAAAGTAGAGGAACGATTAATGGTGAGACTTATTTTTTTAGAAAGTAAGTGTTTAATAACCTAACAGCATATTGTAAAATTACTGATCTCTGAAAACAACACCTTTTATTACCCTATTATTAAGCATTATTAAATGAAAAGATTCAGAACATACCAGAAGCTTTGACCAATTGTATGCCTAAATAGAAGGAGTCTTGACTCCCATTGGCTGTTGGTCTAGACTGCTTGTCAATATTGAATTAATGACTGCAGTTAATACAGAAAAAAGAGGCTGTTTCTGCACACATGCTGTATATTCTACCTGTGTTTCCGTCTTCCTCCTACTGTCCTAAGACATGCATGTGTGAATGGGTGACTCTCTGTATCAGCCTTGTGACTAATTGGCCACTGTCCAGGGTGTACCCCACCTTAGGCCCAAGGTTGTTGCTTAAGATGAAGAAGAAGAAGAATGAATTAATAAATAGAAGTCCACAACCTGTCTAAAAAGTTCTGTGTTAGAGCAATGCATCGTAATAGCCTTCTCATTATCACCATGAACTGAGCTGAAATGTTTTGTAGAGATTTTGTTATACTGCCTTGTGTTAGAGTTGCCCCCCCCCCCCCCCCCCCCCCCCATTATTTCTTCATTTGATTGACTGATAGGTGTATTGACCAATCATGCCCTGTCATTCAACTGATATGGAAAAGGGAATCGATCATGGGGCCAACATGCATCAAGTGACACATAGAAAACTTCCATTATAATAGCAAAGTATACAGTAGGTTGTCAGTATGTTTTTTTTTTTTTTACTTTATTTTACTACTTTGCTTTTACTTATAAGCCTCTCTGAACAAAATGTTTTAATGCTAAAATGTTGCCATATACCCATTCTAGACCTTTGTTTATAACAAAAAATTGAATATTCATGTTGTAATTTATTATAACAAATAATAGTAATTTAGTAACTTAAAACATTGTTTTTTTTACCATACAGTTGGTTGGTATGGTTGCCTGGGCCATGTCAGTACAGCTGACTCACCTTCAATACTGTTTATGCTTCTCAGAAAGCATATGCAAACAATCTGCTAAGCGGGAATAAATGAACTCCCAGTGAGTGACGTGAGTGCAACACTATCCCATTGGAACATGTTTATTTCCCCTTTTCACTGTCCTTTAAAGCTGCTGTATCAATCGGACTCTTCTGTGTAGCTGTTTGTTTTACAACACTCATTATTGGTAATCACTACCACTTAGCTCCAGTTGTACTAAGTCACTATTGACGTCTTGGAAAATGGCCATATCAAATTGGCCATTTGTCTTTGGCTTTCTCCTTTAATTCCTACAATAAATTCATTGCTTGCTCAAAATGCTGCATATCCCACAAGGTCATTGCATCTATCAAAATGTCTGGATCCCAAGGTGACACTATGGAGCCGGCCCCTGTAAAATCTGTCATCGTCTAGATCCCCTTCTCGACAACATTCGCAGGTTCTCTGTCTTCTTATGGTGTCTTACTAATACGGGCCCGTCACCTTCCGACAACTTTGTCCTTCACGGAGATTCCACTCTTCCACCTTGTCCACCAGTGACTTTGGCCAGGCTGTTTTGGACATAATGGAGGTTGACGTTGGTGCCTACAGGTGCACTGACATCTCTCTCCGCTCTCTCTGCTTCTGACCGCTCTCCTCCTCCCCTTGTCAGTCCTGACCCCGGCGACGCAGCGCTCTATTACTATGGTAATGGGGGCTAATTGAATGGCCGAGGTGTAATGGAGAAGACAACACAGCCTACATTATGATAAGGAGCCTAGACAATAGCCCCACGTCCAGGGTCATCACGCGCCAATAAGGTGGGCTTAAAGGGGGATAGATGTCCTTCCAACTCCCACGGCACCCTCCTGGCTCTCATCATCCTGCGTTTGTTGGAGACTTTCATGTTTTTTTTTTTGTTTTTTTGTGTGTGCAAGGTGTGGAATTGAGGAGCACTTTAATGAGTGTTCTGATACTCCTATAGACTTCTGTTGGGACACTATCATGTGTTCCCCCCTAAATATGGTCATTAACTCATCATGTTTCCCATTTTATAATGGTTTTTGTGATTTAGTACTCCACAAGTGATTCAGTGGATGTTGGCAGATCTACATACTAACAGTCTGTGTTGTACTTTAGTATGTTGTTGTCCAGTTTTACTTAGAGTTTCCAGGTCTACCTGAACCTGGTGACTATTTTAAACTAAACCCACAATCTTCCTAATTTACCCACTGTATCCAAACCTTGGTCCTATTTTTCTGAGTTAGACCATTGACTTCCTGTACATGGGTCAAAATAGAACAGAGACGTCTTTTCCCAGAGTGGGCGGGGTGCTATTGTTTATCACAGGTATGATGAAAATGTAATGGGGATGAATTGCTATTTTCCATGCTGTGCCGCTGTGACGCTGGGAGCTGGAGGAGTGAGCAGGCATTCATTTGCTCTTATTCCACGGCGGCTGTAATGTATTCAACACAGAAAGGTACTCTGTCAAACGTGAAAGTGCGGTCCGCTTCTATTGCCTCTTTTGCATATGTGAGATCTTCCCCTGATTGCAGTGTTTTGGGACAATGCAGGTCTAAAACGCAGCACTTGCACCATTTTGTCGCTTTAAATATTTACATAGAATATAAACACAGGGGAAGGCCATCAATGAACACATTTAAACCAGCAGCACACATTGCAGAAAGGAATGGATGCAAGTAACGTAGCGCTCAGCTTTGAACTTTTTTTAGGTTTTAAGTGGTTGTAATTTACCAAGCAATTAGATCAAACATTTAAAAGCAAATAGTAGGTGCTACTGTAGCGTCCCGCAATTGTGAAAATAAGCCTGGCTAAATGGCCACTATTAAGGATTTTTTCTTCTAATGTGTTTTGAAGATGCTCTTCATTTTCCTTGAAGAGTATCATTAAAGGGGGAATATGAATGGGAGGAAGTGTGGTTTCCTTTCATTTTGTTTATGTTTTGAAAATTAAAACAGGCAAGTAGCCTGTGCTGCTCATAGAGGTTCTTAGATAAGGGTTAGGAGTAATCATTGAAAAATGTATAAGTACTAGACGTGACAGATACACAAACAATGGTGTTCATTCTTCTTGTGATATTTAATATAGTTTCACAAACCATTCAATTTGCAATTCTTTTGGTCAAATGGGTCTGGAACCCTTACCCTTCACAGCTATTTCCACCAAGTAAAACATATGTATATATGGCCCAAATCTAACATTTAAACTAACGTCAGGCCGAGAAGTCTTTTGTTGGTACTGCCTCTCTAGTGCATGCTTACATACACAGAAACAGACTAAAGAAAAGAAAAATAATTAGAATTAGGACTAGCCCTGATATGCATTTGTAAAAGACCAAAACCTAAATGTTAAAAATTAAACATAAAAATATAACTTTTGACTTGGTCATGGTTATGCAAGAACCACACTTCACCAATGTTTGTTAAAGTGTGTAATACAGAAAAGTCCCAAAAAATATATAGGACAGTAGTTTGGACAATAGATGATAAGGTTAAGGTATACTTTATTGATCCCTATAGGGAAATTCTTGTTACGAGGCGAGAGTGCTAACCACTAAGCCACTGTGCTGCCGATAACAGTAACACATTAACAGTTTTTAAAAATACAAAATATCTTTGGCTTTTATTCTGGTGATTTTCATCTGATGTTTACGTGAAACACAATGTTAAGCCCACCATTGTAACTCACCTTTTACACAAGTTATTGTTTATTATTATTTTACTCCAACATTTGTGGCACTCAGGACTCACATTTCAAAATTTTCTATTTTTTTTATTTATTTTTTTTATGTTTAGCTGCTCTCTCACAGGGTCGCCACAGTGAATCAATTGCAGTGTTTTGACATGTTTTTAATGAATAATAAGTTTTAATGGATGTTTTTCATGTTGCAACCAGTCATATACTGTGACTGTTAGGCAATGTTGGTAAAGTGTCAGGGTGGGAATTGAACCAGAAACCCTCCATCTATTAAAACTCCTCTACCACTGCTGCCCCAGAAAAAACTCTTTCACCATTATATATAAATAAACTAAGATTCATGCTTCAACTTTGTGTGGCTTCCTTTACCCTCCACACTCCACTTATCTCTGCACCAGCGGCTGCCAGTGTGTAATAGTATGTGTAAGTAATGATCTTAACCAGGTGCTTGTGTTTTGCTCTGTGGTGATGGTGAGCTCATGATGGCTTTATTACATGCCTCAAATGCTGATTAGTTACAAAGATGAGAGTGTCTCCTACACTAGATTAATCTGATGCGTTTACGGTGAATGGTTGTTAGTCTGAGGGAGATATTAAAAAGGGAGCAGACGAAATGGATTGGGACCTGAACATTGAATCAACAGATATCAGCAGCTGTTTGCAGATCTGTTCCAGCTTTTCTGCCAAAGTTCCTCTGAGTAATCACTTGGCTGCTCCCTCCTGCTGTACTTCACAGACACTGCACACTCTCATATTAAATCAAGGTTAAATGAAGTCCTATGCAACACATTAAACTCCAAATATGTGAAAATTGAAATCTTTTGTTTTAATAGTTTATGAAAATGTTTGAAATTAGAGTAAAAATAGACCAATAATTAATTAGTTATGACCAAGAACGGGGTAGGTTAAGACAGTGTCAAGACCGTCTGTTCATTTCGATTCTGAAGACCCTTAAAAAGTAGTTTTGGGCCAAGTAAGCAAGTAAGTAATTGGAAATATATTGTACTTGCTGCTGCTTACATAGCATAGATATTGCTGCTTGGATTCTTGGTTATCAGTTCACAAGTAAACCTTTCAGAGGAGGACTGATGGAGAAGTGCTCAGTCACAAAATAAGTCTTTGAGTAAATTGCAGAGTTTATGAGTGACAGCACTCGCCAGGAAGAATTACTACTTGAACGTTGTTATCGAAGCCTTTCTGCGCTGTACACTCAAGGAGCAGTGGGGTTGCAGTCACATGGGCAAGTGTGTGAGCAAGTGGGAGGAAGCAGGAGTACCTGGAGAGAACTCACAGTAACACCGGGAGGACAAGCAGACTCCATCCAAGGAGATTTTGTGATGACCAACCTGAGGATCAATCTCACAACTTCTTTGCTGGGAGGAAGGAGCACTAACTGCTCTGCCACTGTGCCCCCAGTCATCAAATTATTGAACTATTAAAGAATTATAATGCAGGATTTTTTGTAAATCAAAATGTACCTATAGCACTAATTCATTCTGATAGTGCTCCTTAGGGAATCAAAGTCTGAAAGTTTAATCTTGGAGGACATTTAGCCTTGATTCTCGTGTTAATACACACAGTAAAACTATGACACCTTTCTTCCGTGAACTGTTTTTGGCTATGAGCTACATGCAAATGAAAGGAAATGAATGAAATAATTTCCTTGATGAAAGTTAAGACAGTTTAAATCAGCCACTTTCACTTATTCACTGTATTCATATGGATTTTACAACTTAATAATCAATAATTATTAATAAATATTGGTTTTCTTTTCAGAAGTGAAAACTGTTTACTCCAAGACTTTCTCTTCTCCAACTAAACATTGTCTTTCTTCCCTCCTCCCTGTCCCCTTGGCCTCTGTGGCACACCTCTCGACTTCACCCACCCTCCACACTTTGTTGATGTGAAACTCTCTGACCTGTAAGACCTGCTGTCCATGCATAAAACATGTCAGACGGTGCTGGCGCTGCTACTCAGGGCTAACCACGACTTCCTTTAGCATTTATACAAAGTGCGATTTCTTCTGACTTCTAAAACCAATGAAAGAAGTTTCAGAAGTTGGGCCTTTGCTTTTGGGCTTTTTGGAGCCTCTGAGGTGAGGAGGAAGAAGGGAGGGAAGAAGCGTGAAATAATGACAGAGGTGGACAGAGGGTGGTTCCTTTAAAAACAGACACACACACATAAAGAGTGTTTAGTGGGGACCCCCGCCTGGACTCGGCAGCAGGGTCAAGCGGGCTGCACTTCCCAATCTCAGCACTACCCCAGTGAGCAGAGCATCAGTGAGGAAAAACAAAGAGAGAGAAGAGAAGAAGCCATTTAAAGGCAGCGCCCGTCGGAGGTCTGGGCATCCACCGTCTCGTCCCCCGTCTTCATCGTGTTGTTGCTGTGTTTTGGACCCCCGCTGAGGGCCCACTCGCGCCCCCCTGCCTCAGCCCCATATTGGATCTCAGTAGGCATTTTGTGCTTTTAAATGAATAGGCAAATGAGAAACGGGGCCCAATTGAAGAAGGGTGACGGCGGGCAGGGATAGAAGCGAGTAGCAGGGGAGCGGAGGCAATCGGCTCTCAGGGCGGAAACACACGCGCCCCCGCCCCATACCCAGAACACATGCACAGACACACGTGCACTCTCATCCAAATGTCAGGGGTGGCTAAGAGCCCGGGGGAAGGCACCTCATTTCAATATGGCCTCCTGCCAGGCGCCCCTGATGCAGCGACCGGGAGACCCCCGCTCAGAGAGCCACTGATCTGTGATAAAAGCTGCCCCTACATCCTCATCATCCTCTTCCAACTTCAAAATCCAATTCCAACTTGGCCAAATTGACTGCATGCTACATTTTCTCTTGTATATCAGAACGCATTTGTTTGGAGGTCAGAGTTTGTCTGCAATTTTTTTCCTCAAATGCACCTGTCACAGATAATTCGAGTTCATTATTATGTTGTGGATTGGTTGTATTCCCTTAGCTTTAATATTGGTAATAAAGGCATTCAAGTCACCTTTTAATTTCAGAGAGTTTGAAACCTGAGGACATCACTCTAAAAATCATGAACAGTCAAACAGCATTACCTGTGCCAGGGCCAGATTGGATAAGGTTTACACCTCACCAATATAGACTTCAGTTGCCTCCATATTAAGTAGTTGGACAAAGCTATTTAGATCTTAATTAGGAATAATTTATTTTACCTGCTTATCATGTTGCAGGGATTCCTGCTGCTTTGGGCATGAGGTGGGGTGTACTGGACAACCATCACTTGTCTTGATGATGATTAGCTACTCATTTCTTTCTTGTGTGTGTGTCAGTTGTTTGAGTATAAATTACATGGTGAAGTGAATAACTCATTATCTCTTCATTATGGCACCTGTTATTAGGTGGATATATTAGGCAGTAAGTGAACATTTTGTCCTTAAAGTTGATGTGTTATAAAAAGGAAAAATGGGTAAGCATAAGAATTTGAGTCAATTTGATAAGAGCCAAATTGTGATGGTTAGATGACTGGGTCAGAGCATCTCCATATCTGCAGCTCTTGTAAGATGTTCCTTTTCTGCAGTGGTCTATCACAAGAGGTACACAGAGGGAACAGTAGTGAACCAGCGACAGGTGATGGGGGGCAAAGGCTGGCCCATGTGACCCGATTCAGAATACAAGCTACTGCTTACTCAAATTGCTGAAGAAGTTAAAGACATATGTCTTTAAAGACATATGTCTTTAACTTCTTAAAATCATTATCTGACTAAAAGAAAGCAATTCTAATAATTACTTTACTACTGCCATAAAGAAACAGGTCAAGAGACCAGCAGAGTGCAGAGCTGTTACAGGTCTTTTGAACAGAGCCATAGAAAAAGAGCTTTTTATTTTCTTTAACTTTTTGTATGATGCTATTTTACATCAAAATGAAAAATGGCTCTGAGTAATCAGTGTAGACAGAGCTGTACACATTTTTTTTTTTGTGATAAATGAATGAGCGCAGACTGGATGTAGAGGGATGTAGAGAATACAGGCATGAATGAAACAAAGCATAACTCCAGGTATGTTTTTGATGAGGGAACAACATTACAACATGGTAGAAAGCTGTCAGAATACCAGGTCATAACATCTTAAATAAATTATATATATATATATATATATATATATATATATATATATATATATATATATATATATATAGCCTTGGTTATCTCTGAATAGCTAAAGAATAATATTTGTGTATTTTTATTAAAGTATTTATGTAGACATGGCTATCACATGACATAATGACACACGATGCCATAACTTTAGTATATGCATTTTTCTTTTAATACCAAGATTAATCATTGTGTGGGTAAAGATGGTGGATTTTATCACTAGTGTTTGCCATGTGTGCTTAAATAATGAAACAAGATATGTATGGATTATTATCCGCTGTATATGTTTTTATAGTACAACTATACAACAAAGAGGAACAAAGTGATAGCAGATGGTAACAAATTCTGTTATAACAAAACATATAACAAAGTATTACCAACTAATTATACTCTTTGAAAGCTGACTATGAAATTTAAAGTTCAGAGACGACGTATAGGAGATTACACAAAGAAGAAATCGTGCATGGAAAGGCTTGTGCAACATGCTACGATGGCTCAGTGAAGTCGGTACAGGGGTCTCCAATAAGGCCCGCTGAAATATTAATCCTATCCCCACATACACACAGATCCACACACAGAGGTACCCACCAAGCCTGCAGAGGGCCCTGAAATATTAATGGACAAAGTAAATTAAAGCTGCAACAAAAAGAGATAGGGGTTTCTCTTTCTCTTCCTGTACAGAAAAAGGGTCTGTTCTTTATGACTGGGTAAGGGGGTGGCAGTGGGTGAGGAGGTGGATGAAGCCGGGTGGTATATACTGACAGTATGACAAGTCTAATGATGGAGGGCATTGAGAGGTCTGCACTAGAACTGATGAGCTATGTGTGTGAGAAAGAAAATTGAGTAATCTAAGTCTAATGAGGCAATATAGTCGACAAGGGAAAATCCACTGACTTGACTTGGTGAAAATTTTTTACTCATTTTCTGAAAATTCAGTTTCTGTCACTTTTTTTGATAAGTCAGAATCCTTACACTAAAAGCTGCACCCAGAACTCACAAACTGTTACACAGTTGTGTTAATTGGTTTTGGGTTTGATAAGATTTTAATACAAAATGTCCCCAACTCTACAAACAACACCCCAAATGACTCTTAAACCTTGTTTTATGACAAGCTGATGAATGAAAATCTTCACAGACAAATTCTATACAGTACTGGTGTGCAAAGGCCTCTAGGTTAATATTTTAGTCAGAAGTTAGCTACTTTTCCAGAAATTTTAAGAAGCATTTTTTTTCCCTGTCAAATGTCTTTAGAAAAGTTAGATAATATCCTGTTTTTAAAGTCTTTTTTTTTTTTTTTTTTTTTTTTTTTTTTAGAAATCTAAACTTTGAAATCAAAAACTTGGTTATAAGTTACTTTTGATAATTGTATTTATAATGATGATGATTTGTTTGTATTATTCTTTGTTTTGAGAAGTGTCTGAATAGTTTCAATTATCCCACCCCCCACCCCACCCCCACAGTGGCAGAAACCATAACTTGTAAAAGAGAGAGGAGAGAGGGGATGTTGTAATTGAAGGGTCTGGGGTCATGTATGCTGAAAGTTAGAAAGAGAATCCATTGACACAGCCTGTTGCATGGATATGCATATCGCTACAGCTTGTTTATGAATGTTGGCCCACACTTTGTTCTCGCTTATTACAGATCTCCATCTCGGGGCAGGTGAGAGGTGCCACAACCCACAGACCCCTCCACACTGGCCCTTCACCTCCTGGACTTTGACTGGCAGCCTGTCACACTTATGCAGAACTTCTGAAAGAATATTCCTACATCTGCACCAGGTACATACATACTCAGAGAACTCAGAATAAATATGTGATCATGACCTTATACATATAAACCAGCCTTATAATTATTCATACACACAATATGAGAGGTGAGCAGAGTATGTCTACTCAAATGCAAAGTAAAAGTACTGTTACTGAATCAAGTTTTTAGTAAAAGTAATGGTAAGTAATTAGAGAATACGCCTAATTATTTGGCACAAATACTTAAGGAAATTATATCAAAATCGAAAAAAAGCCTTAGTTGGAGAGAAGAGAGAAAGAGGCAGTTAGTGGACAGGTAAGTCGGAATTAAACTTGGGACTGCTTGGCTAGTGTGTTACAGACTCTTCCTGGTGAGTGCCACCAGCATGCATGAAGTAGGTGCTTTGAATAGTGGTGGGACTGATTAAAAAAATGTTAATTAAATGTTAAGCTAATTAAATACAGGCTTTGTAATTACTTAATCGCATTTTATCAAATAGCAATATTTATATGTCAGAAATAAAATATAGGAGCTTATTTGTATGTTCTGGCATATTTTACCTTGATTTCAAACTAACACCGCAGTCAAACAGGGCAGTATTCAACATTTGTACATCGACCTCTGCCTCACGTGCACATTGTAAAACGCGCTGCACCTCTCTCCTCTCTGTCTCCTCCTCTGTCCTTTGCATCTGAACCAAATGGACTGCTGTCTCCTGTGTGCATCAGTCAGCTCTGAGAATGATCGAAGATATGATGAGCAGTGCCTTGAATCAGCATGTTTCAAAGTGAAAGAAAAGGAATTACACCGTGCGCTGGTTGTGTGCGGGGCGGGCCGACCTCAGCCTCATAGTTACCTGTAGTGCACTCATATAGGCACATTATCCAACTGTTCACAGCTGAAATCCATTCACATTTGGTGTTTTGGTCAGAGTGGATGTTCAGCCCTGGTTACTGTGCGCCAGAAACTAGGTCACTGAGAGAAGTTCTGTGTTGTCACAGAAAAGTGTGTTTAATTGTGTTAATTTTTTTAATGCGTTAATTTCTCTGTATTAGTTAATTACACATTAATTAATCATGATTAACGCGTTAAAGTCCCAGCCCTAGCTTTGAAAAAAATATGGATGTGTAGAATTCAACTGTAGTGAACACATGTTCTGCATTATGGTGCACAGAAGTTAGGTTTCAACTCTTTAGAGATTTAGTGACATTTACTCAGAACTGTTTGGTCCCTTTAACTCATGAGAAGTTAGTATTATTACTTAGCTGGTTTTGTTGTGTAGGCCTTGCACATAAATGTGCCATTGTGCAATACATTTTACATTCACACACAAATGCAAAATTGCAAAATCACCACACAGTTCATGATAAATAGTGGTTTCAGACACATCCAACGTCATCCCACTTACTGCTACACTTAACCAGAAATTTTGATTTTGAAAACAAATACATTTAACAAAAAATTATCTTCATGAATTTTTCTTCTTTTACTTTTTCCCATTGGGGTTGCAGGTACTGGAGCCTATCCCAGTATCTATGGTCCTTAGTCGGGTACACCCTGGACAGTGGCCAGCTTGTCGCAGGGCTGACACAGAGACGCACAGACAGACAACCATTCACTCTCATATTCATTTACTAGGAGCAATTTAGTGTCACCAATTCACCTAACACATGTATCTTTTTGGATGGTGGGAGGAAGCTGGAAGACCTGCAGAGAACACTTTGTAACACTGGCAGGACAGACAGACTCCACCCAGAGAGTATGTGTGACAGGTGGAGGATCAATCCCACAACCTCCTTGCTGGGAGGCAAGGGGGTTATGGGATTGATCCTTTCTTATTTGTGTTCTTATTTTACATCAACATTATTACATATCCTGGAGTATTTATTTCTTATTGGCTGATCAAATGTATAAAATAAAGACATCCAGACATGTTCCTACAGCACAAAGACTCTTTCTAAAAAACACCACCTGATCAAACACTTGCATACAGACACCGATACAATCCATAAATCTCTCTCTTGTCATTTTCTCCCTTCCTCTGTCTCACGCACACACTAATACAGCGGCACAGACTTTATCTCCACCATCAATTTCCGCTTTCTGCATATGGCTGGAGCTGCTTATGCATGTGCCGCCGAGCTGTACTTTATCAAAGGGCCCGTCCTGGGCTGGGGCCATGCATTATTTAACACACATATACAGTGGTGTTATTAGGAGAGGGCTGTGGTACAGGACCTGGCCGGACAGGTGCACACCCACACACTGTACAGTCAGCCTGCTGGAGTGGTGGAGAGTACAGTAGAGCAGACAGAGACTGGAGGACAGAGACACTACTAGAGCCTGGTCAAATGTACTGTCAAGTGTACGCAACCTTCAAGACTGTTAATGTAAATCTCAAATAAAAAACCCTACAAGTGAACCTCTAAGTTAAGTCTTAGATTACTCCCTGCAGCAGCTGGATTCCCTCTAGATTTTGGACACTCACTAAAATCTGTCTTGCACTGCTCAGAGCCATTTGTTTGCATCTGTACCACTGCTGCTGGTCAGCCATTGATGTGGTAGTACTGACCGCTATGGGTGTGTTTTAGGTTTAACAAAAAAGCAACAACTCTAACCTCTAACTGTGTGTAAATATGTGGTTACACACTGCTACTTCTTGTAATCAGGTGTCAGGTGTTCTTCAGAAGTACATCTCCTTTGCAAATTTCTTTCCTTTAACACAAAGCATTTAAATGTTGTCCACTACAGGAGTAGCAGTGGTGCAGGAGTAGAGCTTGCTACATCCTCTAAGACCTATTCCATCCAGCGCATGAACTCTTCACATCCCTCCCCTCATGCAAAAGGGTATGTAGCCCTAAAATGCAGCAGGGGCTGTAAAACTCTTTTCTATTGCCCCTACTTTTTGCTTCTAGAGTGACATTTTATGTCTTGCATGAGTGACAATGAAAAATATGCAATTTATTTCATGCTTTGTTCTGGTTTAGTAATAATTGGCATTAGGTTTACTAATGATTTGCCATGATATTTGGTTTAAATCAAATGGATATCTTGTTTCGACTTGGTTTTGTTGTGTGTACGTATAGGCCTGCTTTAGTTCTGGTTTAGACATTGTATAGTCCATGTTTCTTTTTTTTTGTATCTTAATCCCAGTTTAGGTCTGGTTTAGTCCTGTTTGGAATTTTTTTTGTTTGGTTTACAACAACAGGTTTAAAAAGATGTAATCTGGACTTGTTTCTCCTCTCATGAGGCTTTCTC
This sequence comes from Bostrychus sinensis, assembly GCA_020698575.1. Classification (NCBI taxonomy): domain Eukaryota; kingdom Metazoa; phylum Chordata; class Actinopteri; order Gobiiformes; family Eleotridae; genus Bostrychus; species Bostrychus sinensis. Next base: position 28,255,366 of record CM036247.1, on the reverse strand, counting down.
AATTCTGAAATTTAACTAATAAGAGAGCTGGGCATTATGTGCCTAGGAAGGGGGTAGTTTTTGACATGAAACTAAATTCTATTGGTTTAGAAGACTTTAGGTTGGTTTGTGTAATCCTATTCTTGTCCTGTTAAGACCTTAATGGTTAGAAAGTTGTCATGTTTGGTAAATTTTCTCATGTTGAGGTTATGAAAATATTTTTAGTATACATTTATTTTTTAGTATTTATTTTGAATATTTCTATATTGAGGAAAAACAAACATATTCAGTAAAACACTGAGCCACAAAACATTTTAGAATATACAAAGCTTTAGGCAAATGCAAAGTTCACTCTAACTTTTTGATACTTTTAAGAACTGTGATCAAAACTTTCACACACACACACACACGTACACACACACACACGCACACACCCACACGCACACACACACGTACACACACACACCCCACACACACGCACACACACACACCCACACACACACGCACACACACACGTACACACACACACCCCACACACACGCACACACACACACGCACACCCACACACACACCCACACGCACACGTACACACACGCACACACAGACACACACACACACACACACGTACACACACGCACACACAGACACACACGTTCACACACTCACAGTAGTGTGTGCAGAGCGGCTGCTCACCAGGGTAATACACCCTGTCACTCGGCACAAAGTGAATTTGACAAATTGAGCCTCAAGTGTTCGCTACACGGAGCTCCGGATCTGAACTACTTTTTACATTTTTCCCTCCACTCTGTGCTTTAAAAAGGAAAATCTTTTATTCTATAACATACAATGGTTTTCCACACACTGTGATTTGACATGTTTGCCACACTGTTCATAAATGAAATGCTGCTAACAGGAGAAATCCTTCTAATCTGTCCTGTTCATTCAGGTTATGGTAGAGGTATGTGTAAATTGCCATATGCTTTCTATGATTTTAGCCTTAGACTTTATTGTCATTCAGTACAAGTGTACATGGAACATTTTGATGCACTGGCTCAGCACAGTATCAAAATAGCAGCAAAATAAATAATACCTAAGTGGGTATGTTGCATAAAACCAGTGAAGTTATTGTAGTATTATAGTAGTATGTCTGCTTACAGAGCAAAACAGTATTGTAATTATTCTTATATAACAGTAATGACCAGGTATGAAGTAGGAATGCAGAATCCAATGTAGAGCATGTGCTCCAGACTATAGAGCACAAGATGTTGGAGCATCAAGTATACCAGGTTAAATGTAGTAAACAGTAGAAAATAATTAACAGTGTAAAAGCAACAAGTCGTTTTTTAAGTAACACTTATGAACTTAAATCAAAACAATTGTCTGTAACAAATACTGACTATGAATTAGTAGACTATGAAGTGTGAAGCCCCACCTCCTGTTGATGATTATATTTTGTTCATCAAACATACAGCAGTTGCATGCAGCATATCTTTACAATGGTATACAAATGTTTAACAGAGATCAGTAAGCTCCTGCCATTATGTCCAACTTTGTTAATGCATGAATGAATTTCCAGAATTCAGCTGTTTCACTTAACTTTTTTTTTTACTTTTATAAACTGTCTTCCTTTTTAAGCAGACTTAGTTAACACCAGAATAGACATTTTCTCTATATTACCTGCAATTATTAATTGAGGGTTGACAAGTGGTGTAAACCAACCAGAAAGCATCCCCAAGTCAATGTCTGTGTTTGGGAAAATTTTGTCCACTGCACCTTTAAGTGCTTGATGAGTTTTTCCCTAATGGCAGAATAAGTGCATTTGTATAGGTCCATTACTGTGCCCTTGCATCAGCCTTTATTCCAACCTGTTAAGAGTGTAATCCAGTGCTTTCACAGGTGTGGAGTCAGCCCAGGTGAGCAGCTGCTGGGTCGCCCTCTCTCTCACCTCCACCAACTCTGTGTGTCTGAAGAAACTGGAACACTTTCAGTGTTGGATCAGGAAGTACCACAGGTGGAGAGAGAGAGCCAGCCTCACCCAAACACTGACATGCCCAGCAGCTGTGAGAGCAGACTCTATGATCCTGGAGACCTTTCAAAGTTCACTGTGATTGGAATGTGATTTATCGCACGATTAGTTTTTTTTTTTTTTTTTTTTGTATCAGCTGGAAGAGAGACAGCTTTGCACCCTTTAAGTAGTAGTAAAGTGAGGAGGTTGAATTTTGGAGCATTTAGTGTTTAAAGAGCAGTGATTAAAAGAATGTCTTCAGAGTTCCATCTGGTCTGCTAGAATAACATGTTCCTTGTGAGAATTATGCTGACCTTAAAAGTCTGGGGGAATTTTTGGTATAGCAGACATGCTAAGGATAATGTGAGTCTGAGGAAGCATCACAACAGCTGTGTGTCATGCACATGTTAAGAGTAAGAAATTATTGGTAGTTATTTTTCTGCTACAAGTCAAAAGTACAGAATAGTTATTTATACTACTGCTTATGATGATGCAGTCTCCTAATTATCTCAATAAACATGTTTATATACCCACCTGATCAAAATTTTAAGACCAGTTGAAAAATTGCAAAAATTTAAATTTTGCACTGTTGGATGTTAAGGAGGTTCTAAGTAGAGCTCCAAAATGCAAAAAGAAGAAATGGAAGTGAGACAATAAACAATTTGAGTCAGCAATTTATTTAAAACAACAATTAAACTGAAATAGGCTGTTCATCAGCTGATCAAAAGTCTTCGCCTTTAAAAGCCAAAATCTGTGTAAAAATGTGGATTCAGTGTCATTTTTCTGTCAGTTATTCACACTGTCATGACCTCCTGATGGCAAAGGCAAAAAAGCTTTCTCTCTTTGAACGTGGTGGGTTTGTTGAGCTGCATAAGCAAGACCTCTGCAGCGCCATCACTGCTGAGGTTGGACGCATCAATTCATTCACTCATTTTGGAATCCTTAAAAGAACCTGAGGATTATGGAACAAAAAAGTGGTAGACCTAAAAAAGTTTCACCGGTGTTGAGCCGGAGGATCTGATTGTCTGTCTGTCAAGAGACAGGACAATCCTCGACCCAAATTAAGGCTGTTACTGGTGCCGGCATTAGCCCAATAAACATCAGACGGCATCTGCCAGAAAAGGGCTTTAAAAACAAACAACGTATGCAAAGGCCTTATCTACTTCAACGCCACAAAATTGCCCATTTGGACTTTGCAAGGGAGCACCAAACATGGGACATTGAAAGGTGGAAGAAAGTTTTATGACACAGTGGAGGGGGTGCCATTATGATCTGGGCTGCTTTTTTCTTCAATGGAGTTTCAGGTTGTGCAGGGGTCAAACAGCGGCTGGCGATGTGGAGATGTTGCAGTGGGCATTCCTCATGACTGAGGGCCCTCGTCTGTGTGGTAATGACTGGGTTTTTGTACAGGAAAACCCTGCTGTTCACAATGCCTGCCTGACAAAGGACTTCTTCAGGAGAATAACGTTACTCTTTTGGATCATCCTGCATGTTCCCCTGATCTAAATTCAATATAGAACATTTGGGGATGGATGGAAAGGGAAGTTTACAACAATGGACATCAGTTCCAGACAGTGGATGCCCTTCGTGAGACCATCTTCACCACTTGGAGCAACGTTCCATTCGCCTTCTGGAAACACTCACATCAAGCTACTATGGTCTTTTGATCAGATAAAGAGTTTACTTGTTTTTTTTTTTCTTCACAAAATTGCTTACTCAAAATTAGCATCAGAAGACATTTTTTTTCATGTATTATTGAAAGTCATAGACTTATGGTATTAAGTGTTGTAGACCAACCAATGGGGCCACTCTTATTTGAGCCTGCGAGCATATGATTGATCAGTGCTTGAGATGGTAAGTATTCAAAAAGCTTGATAATAAAGCCCAGGTAATATATTCAGATTAGTAAGCTTAACCTTAACCTTATTTGTTTCAGTGCTTGGTGTCTTTTTACTGATAGATCCATAATTATATTGAATGCAAAATGTTGATTTACATGTTTGATCTAAAATAATCCTCATTCATATTTACCTACATGTGGAAGACGCAGTGCTTTAATGCAAAAAAAAAAAAGCCTGGCTGTTTTCACAAACCGGTCTATTATGATTCTTATTGAACAAAGCCTAATTGAAGTTCTACATATTTATGTAAGTTTTAGTTTTTGGAGAACAACCAAAATTGTTGGGAAGTGTTCAACATTACAAGATGGGTTCGACGTGGGTGCCCAACTGAAAAATACATATTATTTTTGGGCTTTTAAAATAATTTAGCAAATATTTCAGGTCAATGCTTTGTGCTTTTGTTCTTTATAGTCCAGTACATTCATGTGTTTTTCCTATTTCCATTTGGCACATGAATTTAATTTCTTTAATGCCAGATAACAGGGTCTGTCATTCACTTATAGAAATGACAGTAACTCAATATCTCTTACATCTTTGTCTTCTGCGTCTCCTCAGAAAGCAGCACATTGGAGTGTGGCAAATTTGTCCACTCTTTCAGGAAATGTTAGGTGTACTGATGAGCTCATACCGTCTGCTCTCAACTCTGACCCTTTGTACACACAGGAGAGAAGCTAGAGAAAGTGTTGTAGAGGTGTGCTCAGAGAGGGCACAGAATGACCGCTGTGTTCTCCAACCCACCATGTCTGTCACACCTCGGACCTTAGCCTTTGCAAATGAGGTGCACAGGACAAAACACACAAGCCGTGATGGAACAGACAAGACAAGATGCAGGATAGAAGTGTCACAACAGCCTTCTAAAACAGGGCATGTATATTCAGACAACAGCAACGCCATGTTCTGGAATAAGTTGTAGACATTTTGTTATGTCCCCCAAACAGGAATACATCCAAGGGTAGGAAAAGGTTGGGACCCAAAATGATGTGTGTCCCCTGCTGCAAAGTCAAAGAGGACAGTGGTCTGGGGGGCAGCATAGGCATCACTTGTGTTGCTTATCAAAGGCATTGTCTGTGTAGTGATGAGCTGCTTTAGATGGGAGAAGTAAACACTGTCAATTTTAAAAAAGTGGCTGAATTTGGACCGGGTCATTCTGTGAAATATTGGAGCATTTTCAGTCATGTCAAGTGAATAGAAGTTTAGTGAAAAGGCAATATGTTGAACAACTTTTGGGCATATTATTCTTGGAACACTTTTAGATTTTGCTCCATGACTTGTTAACCAGTGACATTGTCAGTTAGTCTTTTTCTTATAGTTTATTATCTAGAGATCCTTACCCTATATTTCCACTTGGATGGTATATAATGGTACAAACATGTCTTTGCAACTGTGGGCATAAGACGGGGTACACTGTGGAGACAACCATTCATTTACAATGGGCTATTTGATCACAAATTCACTTAAACATGCATATCTTTGTTATGTTAGACAGAGAAGACTGGTTTGAGGCTGAGGCTGATCTTTCTTCTGAAGGCAGATAAGAATTAGTTTTAATAAGGACAAACCAAGAGGAAACAATAAAAACATTGAGATAGATCGGGGACCTATACCCTACACCTTGTAGTCTAAATGAGAATTGAGATTTGACACATCAAGCCCATTATTGTTCATAGGGCATCTTCCATTTACTTCTGGAAACAATCCTGGAAAATTAACTTTGGAAAAAACCAGGCCTGATGTATTCATTGTTTGTAGCTGTTAGGTAGGAGGCTGGGATGTATCTATGACCAGGGGCACTATATAATGTGTTTGACAAGCGTTTGCACTTCCACCCTGCGAGGCTCAGCGTGCCGTAACTCTGCCAGCTCTGGCTCACCCCTCTCTGGGCTGATGCTGGCGTGCTTCTCCCTCTACGATTCATGCCAAATATTCTGCACTGGCTCACTTCTTATTCATCATGTAACCGGATGGCATGCTTCCTGGAGTCTGTACTGTATAAAGCAGCTCACATTTACAGTGTTTTCATGTTATTTGTGTGATAATTGTTTCTGAGGTTGCACGGCTCAGGGGTGACAGGCTGGAAGAGCGCTCTAGCACATTGTGTCTGCCTCATTGCACCCGCGCCCAGCCGCAACATGCTTGCTTACCCCAACAAAATGAAAAATCAATACATGTCTCCCATCTCCCCTGTCTTTTGCAGGACAATTGACCCTGACACCATGATCTCTCAGTGTGAGTGATATTATTTCCACTAGGTTGGCCAAGAGGTAAGGGACACATTTTTCAATAGGCCAGTGAGACACCTCTTGCGGCACCTTACTGCCAACGGCCAATAAGTCAAGTGCAGGCCATCCAGCACATAAATACATGTGGCATGTTGAGGGCTTAAGGCCTCAACAAGATAATGGTTTTACTGTAAAAGTTGTGACATATAAAACTTATGGAAATTATTTATATATTATACAATTTAATACAATGTCACACACCTACTACTACTTAGAACTTACTTACTACCAAAAATAGTAGTGGTAAGTTATTAAAGTAGTAAGGAGTAAGTAGTACTTATTTCCAGTATTAGCAAGTGATGCCATAAAACATTTTAAAGAACTATGTACATGTGTATACAATGTCCAAACAAACATTGTTTATCAACGTCTAATATTATTTTTGCACACATTTGACATATTTGAATACAGTTCTAGGTAACTTAAGAGTTTGGTGACTTTTAGCCTGTAGCCTTCAACTGATGTAGTGCTTATTGCTCTTGCTATACTTTTAGTCACTAATGGCCTGACTTCCCATGCCCTGACTTCCCAGATGCTTCCTCCACCTCCTAGGGAATAACATAGAGAGCTTCCCAGGCAGGCAGGAAGTATAGTTCCTCTAGCCTGTCCTAGGTCTTCTCCAGGACCTCCTCCCAGTGGGACATGCGCAGAACACCTCATGTGTGGATAGGAATTTTCCAGCTCATTTTGTTCACAAACACTTAGATGGTATGGTACTTATATAATTTATATAATTATTAAATATAATTTATATTTAGAGGTCTCCTATTATGCTAAATTGCCTTTTTTGAGCTTTTAACCATGTTATAATGTTGCTTCCAATTCATAAAGTAGGACTGAGTAGTATTTTATTTTATTCCTACATGTTTGAGGATGTTGGCATGAGGATCTGGAAATGCTCAATCTCACCGCTTTACATAGATACACTGGGTAATCTACAACATTTACATTATGCAATTTGAAATGTCTCTGTAGGTTTCCAAATGTTTGGAAGAATACAGCCTTACATTACAGTCCACATTACTTTCTTACACTGTTGTATTGTATTTTTCTTTAGATTTGACTCGTATTTTCCCACCAAGCCGCAAGTCAGTGATGGGGACACATACTTCTTGCTGAGGTGTTGCGCTGTGAGCTTTCTCAAACACAGCCATGTTTGAATGTATTAAAATACACTCTGTCAGCACATTTCAGAAATTATGGGCTAGATTAAACGGCAACTTTGACCCACCTGTCAGAAGATACAAGCTTTTTTGCTGAGAGAGATTAATGCTTTGCTCTAACATTTTCTCCTGAACCTCCCAGAATGTTAATCAGAGCCAGGAGCAGTGCTGGGGAGATTGGTCATTAGGTGAGCTGGAACGCATTGATTTTTAATTTTGTCATGCAAATTTGTTTGCCACCCTATTTGTACAGTAAGCTGACCTGCCTGGATTCTTCTCAGCACTTCTCAGCATCATGGGATACTTTGTTTCAAAGTGAGTGATTAGTTTACTTTCTGGCAACTTCTGTGAAAGTAGCTATCAGTGTTGTAGTGTCCTCAAGCCTGAGATACAACTTGGACCACAGAATGAATATTAAGATGATGCACAGTTAATATGTTAAAGCTGTGTGCAGGGTTTGAAAATAAAAATACAATTAAGCTCTTAATAGACTTAATAGCCATGGGTGAGCCCAAATGTTAACAACCTGCCCTTTGACTGTATTTTAGTGTTTGTCTGTGACATTGCTAGCTAATTAGCTTTCATATACATAAGTTGGGTGCAAAGAAAATGAAATACACTGACTTGACACAAGTGGAAACAGCTTGTACTAACATAAAATCACACTTTTACATACTATAAGCACAAGGAGAAAGGAGAACACTGCAAAAAATCTAAATCTCTAGCTTTAGTTAAAATGACTTCAATTCAGATTTGAGTCATTTTTTACTAGATTAGATTTATTTACTAATATGGCTAGATTATTTGACTTGTTTTATGTTATTTCTGTCTTAAGTAAGTGGAATTTTCTTACCCCATTGGCTTGAAACAGGACAGAAATAACTTGAAACAAGTCAAATAATCTAGCCATATTAGTAAATAAATCTAATCTAGTAAAAAATTACTCAAACCAAGATTAATAATCCGAATTCACATCATTTTAACTAATGCTAGATATAGATTTTTTCAATGAATTACTGTATTTCTCTGGTGAGCACTGCAAAAACGTGTTTTTCAATCAATTTTTTTGTGGAATCCATATTTCAAAATGGTTACCCCCCCCCCCCCCCACACACACACACAAAATATTTGCTAACCTTTTTTTGTGCCCTGACCCAGTGTTTAAATTAAACATTGCAGGTGTATATATTTGCTGTATATATTGTGAATATTATATGTTCTTTTGTCAACTGTCCTGGACACATATATTGCAAAGCCGTCTGCCTGGGACTGGTTTCATCCTTGAGGTTTCTCTCAGGTCCCATGACTTAATTTTTTAAATTTGTTATTCCTCACCCTGATCAAGGGTCCAAGGACAGGGGTTGTACAGTTATATGTGTTACAAGTGCTGCATAATGTCTTTAACCATCATGGGATTAATGATTTGGATGTATTTCCTACTAATTTTGCACACTATTGCTGCTGGAAATGAAAGGAGGACTTTTAACTTCTTTTATATTATTCACCATATTTTACTGAATACTTAGTTATTACTAAGTTATAACTAATACTGAGTTATTAGTTCCATGTTCCTACTAGTTCAAACTAAGTCCTTCTAAGCGAACTACAGCTCACATAAACCACTTCTATTCTGCTGTCTTGGAGCTATTTGAGTGAGAAAACACAACAGAGGAAGGCATCAGGTCACAGAGCTAACCTTCCACCTAAACAGGTCGCTCTGGCCTTCACGGCTTCCTCAGACAAGTGGACAGCGATCGATGCGGGCTGAGGAGGTGGCCGCGTTTCCGACCTCTAATCCCCAGCTCCTTAACAGCACTGAGAAACAGGCCTGGAGGCAAGCAGGGATCAGGCCCCACAGGAGAGCTCCACCAGTGAGAGGAATAAACAAGGAGACAACGCGGCCGCGCTGCGCTGTTATAAGAGCTGTAAAGAGATGTTATATGGATGAGAACAGGTTAGACTACAGGCTCAGCTCCAATTGATCCGCTCACCTCCCCTCGAACTTCTGGCATCACTCCACTGTGCCGTATTGTATCTATAAAACACCTGCTGGAAGCTGTTTGCCTTCGACTTACTGCAACATCTTTATCTGCATCTGTTTGACTGACCTGTGTCAATCCCGTGTAGTGGAAGTCTCCCTGGGGCTTGTCGGACACTACAGGCTGTTTTTCTTTATGTGTTTTTTATTATTTGATGGTAATGCGAGCCTCACAGCGAGTGAGATTGTGGGTTCGATCCCCCGGCTAGCCCTCTATAAACTCCATATGTTACTGGGGGTTTTCTTTGAGTACTCTTGCTTCCACCCTCTGTCCATAGAAATTTGTTTGTTAATTGGTAACTCTAAATTGCCCCTAGTGAATTAATTGTGAATTTTGAAAGTGACCTAACGACAAACTAACCATTGTTCTGTGTGTGTGTTCTACCAAAAGTCTATAGAGAATAAATGGCAGAAGAATGAAAAAGAGGCTTCTTTAAATTCAAATAGCTGCTTGTCCATTGATAATGTATTACAACTGGACATAGACATACTTAGATATACTTACTATATTATGTTTTCATTCATTTTTTTTATATCCTTTTAACCACCTCTAGAACAGCATTGCATGTTTGACAACCTTGAAAAATATTATGTGCCTAAAAGAAAGTGAAGAGTGTCTTTTGAACATAAACATAGAAAAAGAGCTGTTTATTTCCATAAACTTTTTGTATGATGCCATTTTACTACAAAATGAAAAACAGCTGTGAACAATCAGTGGAAACAGAGCTGTACATATTTTTTTGGATAAATGGATGAGAAGACTGGTTGTAGATGGCTTGTTGATTGGTCAGTGCTTCCTGGAGTGGGCGGGGGCTTGAGGGCTTTGATGTCTCAAAAACACAGTGCCAGAGACTACAGGATTACTTAAACATGAGTGAATGAAGCAAAAACACAACACCAGGAATGTTTTTTTTTTATAAGAGAACATTATAACAGTAGAAAGCTCAACGTTGACTTTGCATAATATAACCCCTTTAAGCTGAAAAAGAGTATAAGCAAGTGGTGGAGAAAATGTATTGTTTTGTTTTATATAGCATTATTTATTATTTTAAGTGTTGGGGTTCTTATCTTTGGCCTTCTGTGAACATGTGTTTGTGATTTTGAAATTAATCCTCATACGTATTATATATCCTCCTCTAATTGCCCAAGATTGTTCTCTACAAAGCTCCCAGAGAATCCCTGCACTACCATTTACAATGTCTTACAATGCCTGTGTTCATTTGACATCTCCAGCATTATTCTTGCTAACAGTTGTAATTCTGCTACAGCTATTTATCAAATCTGATCCTAGCAATTCCTCTGTTATTTTTCCCCACTTTTTTTCCCACTTCTCACATCCCTCCATTAATCTCCACTCTGCACAGCCGGATGATCCTTTGCTACGTTACGTCTTCGGCTGGCCCAGAGATCGTCACTTAGAAGCACGTTAGCCGTATCAGGCGGGCAGATAACTCACAAAAACTGCTCTCTGTCAGGGCCGCATCACAAATTTAGCCCAGCACGCCTGAGCGCCCGTGGCACTGTCAGGCCGAATTAGAAAAAATTAAGACATCCATCCTGGAGACTTCGGTGGTACGCGCCATGATAGCAAGTGCAAAGAGACAGCCACCGGTAGATTGACATATTCGAGCGTGTTCACGGGAGTGCGAGTGGTGTGGGTGACAGTGCTTCCTCACCTCGCTGACAGTGAAAAAAGGCTCTGTGATCAGTACAGTGGAAAGGGGCGCAGCGTGGCGGAGCTGGATTAGCTGCGATAATATGATGACAGTAATTGAGCTTGTCATAATTGCTCAATCACCGAGCCTTTCCCCGGGGTCTGAGAGGCAACTGTTAGCAGCCCCGTACAAGCCTTCATTACAGGGGTGTGATATGAGCATAATTCACTTACAGTAGGGCCCGGCAATCATCTGTGAGCTCTATCAGATTAACCACTAAAGAATTAGGATGCAGTGACACGAGCCATTCATTGACTGGGTTTATATGTGCTCTTCAGTGGCCTGTTTTATCTTTACTAGATACTGCATGTCAAACTGCAGACCCTGGGGTGAAATCTGGGGTTTGTTCATTCTATATAGGGCCTACAGTAAAAATGTTCCTCTGGCAGCAAATTAACAATAGGTGATATTCTGATTCATAAAACAGTTTCATTGGTGTATATGTGCCTACATTTATCATTTCAAGTTAATATTTGATATAGCTTTGCACTTTGTTGTTGTTGGTGAGTGTTTCTCTTTTATGCATAATGCACTTTTCTTTTTTATTTGTGTATATGCTAATCTTGTAAGATATATCTTCATTTAGCCATCTATTATGGAGAATTAGGGATACTTAAGTAATAATTGTATAACTTTGGATCCTTATTTGGTGTTATGTGCATGTCCCCTATACCACAGTTTCCTACATTGAGTCTATGGGGGCGATGGGCACAGTTTATATTAATACCAGTTCATTTCCTGTTTCAGATTATTAAGATTAAGATTTGTGGATTTCTTAAATATTCTCTAATTTTTTTTATTTTTTATTTTTTTTTTGTTGCTATTTTAAATGTTTTATACCTTATATGTTCTTAATAAGTGTCAATTTTAGTTAAGTACCATATAAAAAGAGTAAAAGTATATTGTAACTTTTGGCAATACAGTTAGTGCATAGTGTGACATGAGGTTTTAGACTATGAGGAAAAACATTAGCTTATGGGGCGCCATTGTCTTTTCAATTAATGGGAAACACTGACTGTACCATACTATATCATACCATACCATCAGAGGCAGCAGACTATGCCCAAACTTCCCTCTCTCCAGACACTGCCTCTACCTCCTCCGGGAAATCCCAAGGTCCCAGGCCAGCCAGAAGACATGCCTCATATAATATAATCCTACACATCCAGCCAAAACCTAAATAGAGCACGACACGTGCTGTCTATCCACTCACTGACAGAACACAAAGTAGTCATTTGGACATTCAAAATTAGGCAAATAAACTATGAGTTCATTGACTTGCTGGACTGCGTATGTTAGAGTGTACTCCAAGTCTTTTCAAAATCTCCACTGACTCTGAAAGTTGGGAAGTGTGTCCCTATAGCTTAAGGTAGATCTCATTTTAACAGTGTTTGATGAGGAAGCACATGTTCTAAAACCATAACTATGTGTCCTCCACCACATATCTTTTGCCATTTTGTTCATTCCCAGGTAATCATCAATATTGTAGCCATCAGTAAAAGCAAGTTTGGGATTACTGTTTGTCTACCTTGATACTCATCAAAGTTCAAATAGTAATAAAATAGGTTTACAAGTGTATATGGTGGGCCAGTGAAAGATTTTAGTGACTGTATAACAACCAGAGGGTCATAAACAAGCCATCACAAAGCCCCCAGCCCTCACTGTCCCTACTCTGGCACATAAATGGGGGAGAGGGAAGAGTAATGTACGAGGCAGGGAGGGATAGAAATATTGGTACGGAGAGGTGGCCTCCACAGAATCACCTCACGGCTGAATTTACTGTCAGATTTTCTCCCCAAGAATCTGGACGCAAACCCCTCTCGCCACGATCCAGAGGACGGAGAAGGGGGGAAAAAAACGTGAAATTGGAAAAAACAGCTGAGGGTGTAAATAATTCATGCAGACAATATGACTTTTTTATGTAAATTCAGTGCATTAACCCTCTATTATAATGATGGACGACAGATACGGGTGATGTTTCCTTGGTAAGAGCTAATGGATGACCATCATAAATTCACTGCACATTTTATTGTGTTGCCGGGAAAATTGTGCCTGCAGGCAACGTTGTTTACTTTTATGTCAGGGAGGAGGAGAAAAATCCCGCCGTCTTCAAAAGGAAAGAGGGGAAAAAGAGAATGGGGAGTAAAAATAATGGGGCCCACACAGAGCGGCTTGTTTCGATACCTTCTGCCGCGTTTGGAGCGAGCGATCCCCCAACCGCCGCCGTGTGTGTTCTTCCTCCCCTCCAGCGCTGTCTTCCTCAGCCCAAACAGCGGGGTCTGCGCGCATTAGCAGCGCCACACTCCTCCGCTTCACTCCGATTACACATTACTTACTTTTGTCGCCACGGCTAGACTTTGAAATTTGGGGAGGTAACAGAACATCATTTTTCATTACTGTTGTCTGTGAGCAACATGAGGCTTGCTGGCCAGTGGAAGCACGTCAGATTTCATGAAAGGAAGCAGGGCTATAAGATGTAAAATATCCTATATGCATGCAAAGGTTTACATCTCACCTTGGTCAGATGAGCTTATAATTTAAAGTTTATGCTACTTTTACATTTACATTGTGTTGACAAACATCTTACTGACTGTACCTTTTGCAGCTATAGCTATTGACATTTAAATGGTAATACTGACTTGGATTGCTCAATTAAATAATCTTTAATGAGGAGGCACAGGTCCTCAAATATTGACTGTAGGTCAGGTTATTTGGCATACTGTACATATTGAGCAGCTAGATATCAAGCTCACTCACTAATGTTTTGTACCCGCTCAGTGCATGTACACGCGCAAATCCATCCACCTGGCAGATAACACATGATGCCGATTACAGAGCTTAATTATTGCACAGATGTACTGTTATTTCTCAAAATGAATGTAGAGCATATAGAGTGTGTAGCATGTTCATATGTAAGGAAAATGTTCCAGGGCAAATTACCAGCTGTATGTTATATACATTATACAATCACATACATGTAAGGAATATTCAGTTGTGATGCACAGGTGTGGAGCTATGTTGCCCCATCAAAATGCAACTGGTGCACGCACTCCTCCTCGTTCACCATTATACTTATATTTAATCCAGTCCAATCCACTTGATTTCTGCAGCATATTTTACAAAGACAGTTTCCAAAGTGCTACACAAAATGATAAAACAATACACTATTTAACTTTAGTTCCTATTTAAACTTTAATAACTAGTACAATCAAACAAAAGCAATACACTAAAAAAGCAATAGATATGTAAAAACAATAAATAAAAACAAAAAAATAAAAGACATAAAAGTCTATACGACTCACACCGGGAGAGCGTTCCACAGTTTGGAGCTGACCACCGAGAAGCCCTGGTCTCCATGGTTTTAATCATATGAATATTATAATAGTAAGCCCATCATATATTATTGTAATTTATCATCATTGGGCTTTGTTTCTTTTGATAATAAATCATTTGTTTGTGCAGCTGTCTTGTCAGATTATTTGTGTTAAATGAAACACGTTTTACCCCAAGCTAAATAAACATAACTCATGAATGTCCCAAATTCTATGCGCTCATCCATGGCCCCAGGCTACCTGTTGCTTACTGGAACTAGGAAAACTGGGACATTCTATGTTTAATGTATAGACTTTTGGGAAACAGTTGTGCTTTTCCTAAAGGGAACATCATAAAGGGCCACACTAAAACATACAGTTTTTCTTTAGAAAGATTACTGACTCATCTTTGGGATTTTTTGGATCAGCAGTACGGTGTATTCAGTGTTTTTGTGAAGTAACAAAGCTCTTTTAAGGTTCTGTCTTGATTACTAATACTGCCAATTATTGGTTGCTCACACACCGTAACAAGAAATGTCATTGCTTCCTTTTCCTCTACATTTCAACAGCAATGACATACATTTCTGTGGAGTATTTTTTCTGAATGATCTATAAAAATACACTTAATCCATTAACACTTCTAAATGCATAATTGATTGGAGTAAGAGCGGGTGACACTTGATGGTGTTTAACTCTGACTTTAAAGCCCTTAAGTGAGTGCCTAACTGACTTTCACTTGCCACTGCACTTGTTCAGTATTGATGAAAGGCATGCAGCAGCCCGGGCCTGATCAGCGCCTGGTTAGCCAGTCTATCATTCCCCTCTCTGCCCCCCAGGCTGCCCCCAGGCCGTGCTCAAATCAACACTGTCTCAGCCTACCTCCTCCCTCGTCTCCCACTTCTCACAACCTTCCCTCCATCTCTGATTTATCTTGTAATATGGGCTCCCTAATTAACAGCAGAACCATATGTCTCATGTGTCTTGTTTTGGGTGGATTTTAGCATACTAACCCCCACAACCTCCCAATCCGCCACTCTTTTCCCTCAGTCTGCTCAATTGCTCCGAGCCAAAGATTAACAACCAAAGGGAGAAGCTAACGTTTGCTACATGGGTTAAGCTTTCAAAGAATTGTACATTCGTAATATTCTTTGAAAAGAAATGACAGGGAATTTCTTTTTTTATTTATTTGAAGGTAATGGTAGTGCCTGCAGAACATTGTGAGGTGTCAAATAATTTTGTTACCCTCACATGTGGTCTTTTAATGTAAATGGTGCAGCCTTTTACCTTATATCAAATGTATACATATTGCATATTGCTGGTCCGTGTTACGTTTGATTAGGGGAGACAGCTTTAATTGCATGAGGTTCCATACCCACTTTACTAAGTAAGTGAATAAATGAATGGGTCTGGTAGGCCAGTGCAGGAAATCAAAATGTATTTGGATACATAGATCTTTTTTTTTTTTTTCTCTGAAAATATCCTGACTTTTATGTCCCATCCACTACCCCAACTCGCTTTTGTAAGGCTAACTTATTAATTGTAAGACATGTTAAGAAGAAAACACAAATTTTGACCAAATATTTGATATGTGAGAGAAATTTTTTTTTTTTTTTCATTTAAATGCAAATCTCGAGAGTCAAAACTAGACATGAACCCAGGACTCCGTGGGGGAAATCCTGGCTTTTAAAGGTTCCTTAATATGTAAAATCAACATTTTTGAGCTTTTAACCATGTTATAATGTTGTTTCAAGCTCAAAAACAGAACTGTAACTGAAGTAGTATCTTGTTTGAGTAATACTGTTTGCTGAGCCCATACTCTTCTAATGATCTGGAAACGCTCTCTCTCAAGCACTTCCTGCAAATTGAAAGTTCCAGCTACCCAAAAGAAGATGTTTCCATACATATACATTATTTTAAGTTTTAAACTAATGCAAAGGTGTCCAAAACTATTTCAGAAAGTCTGAAAAAATCACACTATAGGACCTTTAATGTCCCATCCACCACCCAAACAAAAAATGTGGCAAAAAGAGTTACAAGCAGAAATCAAATAACCAGGATGTGGCCACATTTTTGATATGTGTAACATAAAACCAAATATGCAGGTTTTGACTGTCTTATATCCATCACCCTAACTTGTCTCTTGTTTATTAAAAAACATACATTTTATAAGGAAAACAGTTTGTGACAATTTCCAGTGTGGACATCTATTTTTTGGATCTTTTCTGTTATTACAAGCCTGGGTTGTAATAGTCTTGAGGAAAGCCCACGTGCAGAGCATACAGAATTGGTGCGGCTGTAGAGCAGCAGCAGATGGTGGGAGCCAGCTGTTTAGTAGAGCTGGCAGTGGGCACACATGCACACTCCAGCACTGTAAACGCACACACATTCACATCTGGGCTTCTTCTCAACAGGCTCCCAGCTGGATCTTTACGGGGTCACTCTCTCCCCTTCCCCAAGGACAGACAACGACACCAGTTCACAACGCGGCCACCTCATCCACCCAGGCGTCGCGGTACGGGTCACACCTGCACCAAAGTCAGCCTCAGCTCACCCTCCAGAACCAGCAGTGGGAGGGGCTGCCTACTGGTAAGACTGAATTGCATCCCCCACTCACCTGAGCTAAATGGGCCGTCCCGGAGCTAGCTGTACTCATATACTGTATGTTGGCCTGCATAAGGATACCTTCCTAAACACATGATGATAATTACCACCCAGCTGCCTGGTGCCATGTGCCGTAATAGGTCTTGCTTCAGCGCTGGGTCCTCTGAGACTTTCCCCACCCGCACATTGCTAATTTCTCAATTTGTCCGCCATATTTCCTCTCTCATTTTACCACACTTAACCTTTTCCGTCAGCTAATATACACCTTTCCAGCCTCTTTGTCAAATCTGGGCCGAAGTAATTCTTCCTAATGATACACTTACCAGCCAAGTCGTCCTGTAGACTCATGGTAATGTAAAGTGCCGTAACAATTATTGCCTTCACCACGGAGGCAATTTCTTTGGCAACGTTGGTTGGTTTGTTTGTTTATTGGTTGGTCTGTTTGCAACACAGTGGTTGGATTTTAATTAAATGTTCAGTTAAATTTTAATAATAGTAATAATAATAATAATAATAATAATAATAATAATAATAATAATGAATTATATAGCAGTTTAGCAGTTTTCTAGACACTCAAAGTTGCTTTACAATTTGTTGCATTATTCATTTACTCCTTCGTCACACTCAGTGGTGGTGAGCTACTTCTGTAGCCACAGCTGCACTTCGATACTTTAAAAACCTTTCTGACATGTCATAACCTTATTTTTCAATGGCTCTGTTCAGGGCCATTGTGAAATCAGGCCAGGCATTCTAACTCTAACCAAAAAGGGTCAGTTAAAGGAGGATAGTTTGAAAAATTTAAAAAATATATATTTTTTGTGGTTCAATGTATAGAGCATTTACCATTAAACTAGAATATCCAAAGTTTGTGTCCACGTCTGGCGCTGGTTTTATTATTGCAAGAATCAATGCCTTGGAGGAGGTAGGCGCTCTCTGAGTACTTCTATTTATTGTTTGGGAATACAGCAGGAGATTGTGTAATATATTAAAATGTTTGCCTTGATAGCTAGTCTTGTCTAAAATGTGATGTCCAAGCAGAAAATGGATGCACACTAAATGCAATTGAATAGACATTTAACCAATCAGAAAACAGGGAGCGCTACCAACATCCACAGAAACAAAGCAGAACTTGTTCAAATGAGCAAACAAGAGCCTGAATCTCAGCGGGGAGTTTGATTAATAAACGTAAAGAAAGAACAAAGTAAATGAATAATAGTCTTTGTTCAAACCTTTAACAGGCCTCACCAGGTATTTAGATGTTGTTTGTGCTCAGAAGTTCCATCCTGTGCCTGTGGCAAAAGGAGCCACTCTTGTACAGAGCAGGACCACTTCTCTGAGCCCAGCGAGTGTCTGGGGAGCCCATCTCCACAGCTATAGCTGGAGGAAAACCAAAGCTTGGCGCCGTTTCCCCCTCTGGTTTGCGGGCACTTGGAGGGTGTTTATCTAGAAAAGAATAACAACTTGTTTTATTCATGTTGGGTTATGGGAGACATGCTGCCCTCCTGAGAGAAGGGGTTGATGGGTATTAGCAGAAGAGGGATAGTCACTTGTTATTGCAGCCTCTCTTTGTGTGTGTGCACATGCAGGTGCCTTACAGCGACTACTGTACACTTGGACCTATATTAGGACCCTGGGGAGTGTGTGCTTTGTGGCTGTCCCCTCTACAGAGAAAGGTATACAGACTTAATTAACATATTAGAACTGTCTAACTTAATTAATGTTCACATACACTTTTTTGTACTTATTTCGTTTTAGGATTGTTTGGTGTTGGGCCACAGTATTACTATACTAGATAACATGTTACCTGCCAATTGAAAACTCATAAAACATTGCCAACATGTTCCAACCTTTCCCAACACAGTGGTGACATGTGTGACCCTAAATCTTTACCTCTGCCCCAGTAAAGAATCTGTAAATCTTCTTTCTTTTCCCTTCTGGGGACTCCACAACAAATCCTCGACCACCTAGTGTGCAGTGATTTGCATAATGATTTTTACATTGGATGGACGTCCTGATTCAACCCTCTCCATTTATCCAGGCTTGGGACTGGATCAAAGTGTACACTGGCTTGTGACCTTCTGTAGTTTGATTTGTAAAGAAATTGTAAAGAATTCTTCCACCTTTTCTTTGTTGCATATATACAGAGAACAAGTCAGCTCTGAAATAGCCATTATTCTTATTTTTGCAGCTGTAGCAGTGTTGATAAGTGTAGTAGAGAAACCACACAAAATCCCTTATAGTAGCTAAAGCCTGGGTGACGTCTTGTTATTTCAAGGATTGCTGCTATAGTGTTCCTCAAATAAAAGGGGGGAAAAAAAACACATACCAGTCACTTAAAGCTAAGGTTCATGACAAAGCTAGTGTGCCACCATAAAGTCTATTGTTGGCTGATATGACATGAGTTCTATCTTTAAAAAACGGCTTATTACAGCTGTGTCCTCATTACTAATAAATTCTTATAAATCAATATAATGTTCATATTTGAAACTGAGAAGGCAGTGCTGCTCTACATAAGCCTTATGTTCTGTCACTGTAAAGCTGTGAAACATAACACGTTTGACATTTAAAAGCAAGGCACATGGGAGATTTGTTCACTCCGCTCGTGTACAGCTTCCCCTTCACACTGAGCAATATTTAATCTGCAGCAATTAAAATATTAATCATCTTACTATTAATTAAGCTGGTTAAGTGCTAGTTGCCGTTTTATTAGTGCCGCCATTTGGTGGTCTAAGTGACAACCCTAATGGGGCCACTCTAAGAATAAGACAGTAATTGGGTTTGGCAATTTCATTTCCACCAGCGACCGTCCTCTCGCCCACCCACTAGCCCATCAATAATTTATCTAATTACTGATATTGTGGCATGAGTCACTCTCAATTTGGGAGACAAACATGATTTTTTTATAATAATAATGCTTTCTAAACATATGCAACGTCTCCTGGCCTGCCGTACTTCCCTCAATTTTTAATGACTTGTTAACACAATAGGCAAAAGAGACCTCAAACAGCACAACAAAAGAAGTCCATCAGTGACCTTTATGAGCTAAATACCAACAGGAGAATTACAATCATTCTCGCTGCGCAACACAAAACCACTTATTTGTGTGTATTTACATTGGAACGTATGCTTTATGTTGGGAAAGCTGTGTAACCTTTCACGAGAGGTCTCCAGGATTCAGGGCTGCAACAGAAAACACCAGAATAGGAGCAAAGTGGGGGAAGTGGTGTGGAGGGGGGGGTCTGAATACTACCCACATCCTGTAATGATCTCAATAATAACCCCGACAACACACGTGGACATAAAAATAGTGTGTGATATGGTGATATGAGTGCTGGTGGCTGGGATTATGAGCAGCAGTAAAACACAGAGAAACTCAGTGAATATGTTGGAGGTAAATGAAGTCCCACGGGGGTAATATTCACCTCGCCGTAATAATTCTGCCACTGTCAAAAGGCAGCGTGCTTTGCTGTAAGTGTGTGTTTGTGTGTGCGGACGGCATGTCTGCTCAAACTAGCACACAGACCCCCCCTGTACCCATCTCCTGTACTTCATCATTGACTGCATTTACGATCATTTGTCTTTTGTTAACATTACATTTAGCTGTTTACACATGTACACACCAAATTCCAGTAGGTTGGGTGTAAAATGTAAATAAAAAACAAAACAAAAAAAACAAAACAAAACAAAAAAAAAAACAGAAAAGAGCCTGCCTTTCTAACAAGCTAATAGTCATTTTACTGAACAGATGTGTAATTAGTTGCAAAATGATTCTCCAGCTGTTTTTTTTTTTTAATACCACTTACCTTTCAAGCCTTTTGTTGCCCATATCCCAACTCGTTTGAGATGTGTTGCTATCATCAAATGTAAAATAAAGTATTATTTTTTACGAAAATGGCCGACAGTGGCGCAGTGGTTAAGCTTCAATTGGAGGGTCGGCGGTTTGAACCGTGCCTACTCCAGACAGCTGGTTGTGACAGGAAGGGCATCTGACAAAAAAACACCACCACCACCACCAACAACAAGAACAACAACAAAACGGCCAAATCAACTGGTTCACTGTGGCAACCCCTTAGGAGCAGCCAAAAGTAAAAAAAAAAAAAAATTATGAAATGGCAAAATCTCTCCATTCTGTTGTGAATAATATATGAGATTTTTTATTATAGTCATTTCTTTTTATCTACATTTTACTTTTTATCTTTTTGTAATTGGCTTTGTATGTCATGTCAAAAATGACTTATTCCTATTTCAAAGAACCCAGTGCTGCCGCCCATCTGCTGATGTATGTACAGTGCATGCCCTCTTCTGAAGCCTGCTATCTGCCCAGGCATGGTTACCAGTCATGTAACGTACTGGGAAAAATGAATGTGTTGATAATAGCAAATTTGACAGTGGCTTGACTTATGGGGAGCGCTAACTGCTTCAGGAATGGCAGACAGGCTGTAGAATGCTGGTTACATATGGTGGGGCAAGTTAAAAGTACACATCTAAAGTCGGTTGAATTAGCCCCTCTGTCTATTAGCCATTGATTGAATTTGTGTTGAACAATCATTTAGAGCTTGATAAGAAAGCCTAAATGAGATTTATACAGCTATATTTATATATAAAGCTCATTTTTAGTTGCTGTTTCATTGTATGCTTGTATTTGTTGTACATAGTGACAGATGAACAACCAGATTCCTTTGTATGCCTTCTTGTTTTTTTCCCTCTTCCTCTCACTCCGTGGCAGCCTGGACACAACGGAGCTGTGCCCTGGTTGTCGGCTGAAGCGAGCCAGAGGAAGTAGTCATTCATCCGCTGTGTGTCAACCAAAAGTTGACCAGGAGAATGAGCAGAGAAGCAAAGCGATGTCTATTTGTGTCTCGGATGAGCGGGGATGGTCAGACACTGGCTCTCATTGTGAGCTCCAGGGCTGCGGGGAGCAGTGATCGGAAGGATGGATCTGTTGAATATGTGTTGTGTGTGCATGTGCATGTGCTTGCTCTGCCCCCAAATGCAATGAATGGCACTCATTAGCCTCATGTTAGCCTTGCTAGCTGCTATGCCCTGCAGCAGTGAGGTCACATACAAGGTCATGACTTGATTACATGGTAACGCACTTACTGACAACCAAGTGTAAGTAACACACGCTCTATACAAATATCTTCAATATAATTTTAATGCCCCCTTCAGAGCAGCAGTCAGCACATATCTGCTAAATAGGCCACCATTAGTGATATATAGCTGATTATATTTCCTAATGAGATTTTAATATGTTTTACATAACAAATGACATGGCAAGTTAGCTCACAGTAGCTACACAATCACTTTTACTGACATACGTTTATATTAAACAATTTACATACATAACATAATATAAATTATACATCTTGTTGTCTCATAGATTTTGTCTTAATGGTAAGGATTTGCAAAAAGATGTCGGTTTCCAGTTATTTGTTCTCTTTTTTTATCTTTCAGATTACTGTTAACGCAGTAACGCAGGTTACTGTTGAATGGACCATTCTGTTCCAGGCTAAAGAAAATGTAATGAAATTTGTTTCATATTGACTGAAGAGACATTAACTTCTGTACAAACTGGAAAAAACAATGTCACGTAGAGTTTGTTGCATACTCAAGATAGCTCTGTAGATCTGTAGAGGCGTTTGAAATAAGAAGATTCTTCTGTTTGACCAAAATGTTCACTTGGAATAAAAGATTAATTAAATATGTTGGTAAATGTATTACAGTGAAGAATGTTAAACTGTAAAATATCATCATTATTGGCTCCTGTGTTGTCAGTTGTCAATACTGTAAGGTGTCTCCTTTTACCTCTTCCTCATATTTGTTTGACATTGATATTAACTTTTACCTGACTTCAACTTGAGGCCACAAACTGGATATTTGTGTTTTAGTGTGAACTGTCAGCAAATATGTATTTAACAGAAGTCTAAGGTGATGGCACATTGCCAAACCTGCTCCGAAAGTCGGTGGCACTCAAAGGAAATGTATGTTCATGTAGATGAAGTAACACTGTAAATACATCATCGTGTTTGAATATTTAGCTAGAACCTGTCTCAGTATAACCAGTGGGCGTGGCAGGGACCTATTGTTTGCAGAACAAATGAAAATAACCGTTTCTGGGGGAATATCTTGGCTGTGAGTTTAAAGTTAGTTTAAGCTTGTTATAAATGCTCCAAGCTGTTTATTCATTTAGTAAGTACTGTGTGTCATAGAGTGTTTGGTCCTGAACCCTTTGGCCATGTGAGTCACTCTGTCAGCGAGAACTGAGGCTCTGTACCTGAAATTAGTCTCTAAGGAAGACAGGAGGCAGAGCTGAGGCCATCTTCTGTATTCGGCTGGCCTGGCCCACAGCTGCCCAGCCTCTGTCACACTGAGCAGCACATGTCATTGAGAGGAGACATTAATTGCCTGGGTGCGATGGCAGGACGCTCACTAGCTGCGCTCAGGTGCACCTCTGCTGCTGCCTTGCAAATGAGATGCAGAGTGTTGGCTACAGTACCTCCTTCTCAGGGATAATTGACCCTGGGGATCCGCCTCACAGTCCACCCACCCTCCTACTTTGCTGGCTTGCTTCCTCTTCACCTCCCCCTTGGTTGGCTCCAGGATGGTGCAGGGGCACCTCCTGATTGGCTGCTAGTCAGCAGGATAAGGTTGGCCCTTTGACCCACAGCCTCCCTTCCCATCTCTCCCTGTCTGGTGCTCTTCACAAGGGCGTTTCTGTACAGTGGAGGGGCTGGTGGAGATGAGTGGGGCGCTGCTACTGTCCAGACCAGAGATATACACAGCCCTCCTCATTTTATCAGTGTGAGCCCCGCCCCATGCCCCCTGCTGCTTAGTCATGTTGTTTTTGTTGTCGCGCCTCCAAGTTTTAATGAGCAGGGCTCTTGTATACCACAGTGTTACTGGCCGCGCTGCAGCAGGCGGTGCTGTTTATTTACAGCTTAAGGTCCGCACCGCACAACCTTAATCGACCCACACTCAACCCAATCAAAAGGGGAAAGTATGAAAAATAAAGGCTTACCTGTTTACACAAGATTGTCTCCAGAACTCTCTAGACATGTAGAACATGATTGTTCTATCTGGAACTACAGGTATATGCAGCATATTTACATTTCAGAAAGGTTTAACAATACATGATAGTGAATGCTACCTTGTGAAAAAAGCTTAAAAGACATACCACACTACAGTATCAGTTTTATTTGCCTTGTGCTTTGTAAATGTTTTTATTTTATTAATTCCACATCATTAACTGTCCCTCCTGATTGTTTGGCCTGTCTTTATTTTGGCATATCCAAATGAAGTGCTTTATGGGGCACGCTGAAACCAGTTAGCACAAGTAGATGTGCTGAAAGCCATTTGTGCGGAGCATGCAGCTGAGATCGCAGCCCTTGAGCAGAATATGCAAGGTGTGGCATAGAATGACACTGTTAATCTTGAAGGATTACTTTCTCATGGAGCAATTTGTCACAGCACAACTCTATAGTGTTTGCTTATGTACTCCTCGCATATCCTCCTCTGTGCTGCGCCTCTCTGCCTCTGCGCTGGCTCTGCTCTGTGCTTATGTGTGGGTGTTCAGATGTTGAATTACTGATTTAGTGTAATTGAATAGTGGGCCATCTGCTTGGATGTTTGTCTTCATTTGAATGTTTTTACTGATGTATTCACATGTATGCCGGCGCGTGTCGATTTTATCTCTATATGGGCCTATGTGTTTGGTGTGCTGGAAGGCCCCCTCCTCGGTGAAGGGCCAGCTCTGGCAGAAGAGGGCTGCGCTTAGTGCGTTTCATGCTTAATTCTGTGTCAATTAGTTGACTGCTACCTTCCCTCCAGCAAAAGAGAGCAGAGAGAAACACAAGCCCACAGAAATCCGCCCGCTTTGACAGCCGCAGTGTTCAATCATTTATCCCAGGGCCCGGGGCCACGGAGCACTGTCAACAAACATTCCATTGAAATCATATCAAGCCTCTTCTGTTCCCTCATTTCTGTACTCTGTGCTCCTTCCATCTCTCTCTGCCTCTTTATGTGGCTGCGGCTTCTCTACCCTCTGCTTCCTCTCTGGATAAGCTGTTCCCCACCTTCGCTCCTGCCTCTCATCCTCCTCACCCCTCACCCTCTGGGGTTTCTCGGTCTCTGTGGCAGGGGTTTTAAGTTGCTTCTTTAAGCCGCTGTGCCTCTTCCTCCCTCCCAGGACTTGGCAGCAGAGCAGTAATTTGTTAAGCCATTGCTGGTTTCACCCCTGGCTTGGCATGTGGTCAAGTCGTGGTCGGATGTAAAGATATGCTGCAGATACTCAGAGTTTACACAAACAGTAGCTTTGGCTTCAAAGATGTACTTCATTCCACGGTGTAAAAGTTTTCAAGGATTTAACCAGATACTTTTAGAGTGGGGAGAGAGTGCAGAAGCCTTATACTCTTTATTTATATCTGTTTAGTTTTGTTGCAACTAGTAACACATTGTCAGTACAAATGAGTTGCATAATTTGTTTGCTAGCTTTATGTTGTGCCAACCCTCTCTATAAGGTGTTAGCTTTAGGTGGAACATTCATATCACATAAAAACTAAATATCACATAGCATCCAGTACAACTGTCTAATAAAACAACACCTGAATAATACAATATTAGCCACACATGAACTCTACCAACTGCATCATATTTTGCACTGCCCATTTATGCCAAGCCTTCTCCTTAGCTCCTGGGTAATGTAGCTCTGCCCTGCACACCAAACCCACAATAGTTCAGAGAGGTGAACAAGGCCAAAAGGTTTGTTTGTAAAATAGTGAAAACAAACTGCCCTGGTCCTTATAATCAAAGTTGTAGTAGAAATCTGGAGCAAGGCTCCCACACAATTGTAAAATTATTTATATCATTCTAGATCATTTTCTTTGCTCCATGTATACATTCACTGTAGAACCTACGCTGATGTCTTTGCATATGGGCGGCTTTCTACATAGGCGGGAGTTTAAAGCAGCCTTTGATCACAGCATGCGACTAGATACAAGATTTCTGATCTAACAAATATTGAAACTGCATAAAAGTATACCGAGTACTTCACTTTTCCAAACATGCTTGACTTGACTTTTGGATCACAATTAAAACTGCTGCTGAACACAAATTCTCTAATCAATTTGAGAGAAAATAGAAATTAGGCTATTTGGAATACACCAACCAATTAGCCCCCCCCCCCCAAGTTCTTGCTTTGGGGCCATTTGAACTCGGGAAATATGCTGATGCTGATATTTTGCAGGTATAGTGGACAGAGGCCAAATTCGAGTTATTCCTCTGCTTCCTCTGCTCAGGGCTACAAACATTGATGCACAGCGAGAGATAGAAGTAAAAGAGAAGAGAGAGGAATCTTCCACTGGCTGGCCTCCCCTGAGCCTCCGTCCCCAGAGAGGAGCAGTACTCACCTGGGTATTTCCCCTCGGTGTGGAGAAATAAATTAATGTATTGGGTTAATTATTAAAGACAGCCTAAATGAAGATAGACTATGCTCCGAAGGCTCCTGGTGTTCAGCTCAGATAGATGCTGTTTGTTTGATCCAGGAGTGGGCTAATACGCCTTGTGCATATAATTATTTAAGACAATAGCCGTGTTAGCCATGTTTGCTGTTGTTATGTAGGTTATATACTGAGTAGTTCAATTATAAAAATCTATAAGAGCACGAAAGAGGACGAAAGAATGCATGATGTCAAGGAAGTGATTTAGAACTTCTGCAAACCATTGTTTTGATATACTGGAAAATTTTCTACTGTGTGCCTTGGCCTGTATCAAAAACAATAACTTTGGCTAAAAAACTTTTGCATTAAACAAAGCTTTATGCTGAAATGCTCTTCAGGAGGGTTTCTTGTGAGTTTTCAGTGTTATTTATTAATATATGAATTAACAAGATCTAGTGGACAGCATGTGCAAAGAAATACATTTCTGTCTGCAGTGAGAATTTACACTTAAGCAAATGCCAGTTGAAATGAAAAAGTTATAGTGAATCAAAGTCATTAAACACACTTTTGCATTTTCCTTCAGTACAACCAAAGCAAAAAAATAACTAATAATTTAATACAGAAACTGCTCTATTGGTAGATACAGGTAGAAATGTTTGGCTTTTGGGTTATTTCCTTGTTTTGTAGCCCATAGAGCAGGTGCACTACAAACCTTGAGCATGCAGTCCTCCAGAACGAATGCGCCTAACCAACAGAGAAATTGCTTCAGAATCTGACCATTCTGAATGTTGTAGGTGGACCTGTCAGCTGTATCACCAAACATTACACTGTGATCTATGGGAAAATCTGTTGATTGAAAGAGTGAAGAGTCTTTGCTGCAGATTCTTTTTTTTCCTAGACAAAAAACGTAATATGAGAACAATCTTAATTACTCAGATAATGCCACCCAGCTTTGCTTTGGGTTAGGGCCTGCTCAATTAAATTACATCGAATCGAAATTGCAATTTGAACTGTCGCAATTAACGAATCAGAAAGACTGCAATTATTTAAGGTGATATAATATCCTCTACAGCGAACAAAATATTCCATCTCCACTGGGTCCTAATGTGTATACAGCTGGAGTTTAGACCTCTACAGACATGATCTGAGAGGAATGTGATTCCTTGTATTAGTTTAGCAGTGAAAATGTCAGTGTTCTCTCAAGTGTCAATTCTCCATCAAATGCATAAAATGTAAACTGTCAACTGAACATTGATTTTACAATATATCGCAAATCTCATCACAACTGCAATATCTGTTAGAAAATTTGCAATTAAATATCTTTTCTAAATAGTTCAACCTTGCTTTGAGTTTGCCATTCTGTTTAGGGCCCTCAGCAGCTACATGTTAGCCTAGACTTGCAGCACATCTAGTAGTGACACACAAACACAGCTATCTAATATAACATAAAATGCTGTTCAGATCAGATTTTGACACTGATATTGTCAATGCACTTGTCTAATTGTGTATAATGTATGTGTAATATGTTATGCACATCTCATCTCTTGAGTTTGCTAATAAAATGTAGCAGTAGATGCTAGCTTTCACAAAATTATGTGACATATTTGTACTGTGTCACTAACCTATCTCTGTAATTCTTGACTGTATGTATGCTTCATGATAATAATAAATGCAATTATTACAACTAACTCCACTTTAAACTGTGACAAAATGGACATTTGTTGCTGAAGTAGTACAAGATACAGTAAGTTGTCCACTTTGGGACAATTAAACAAATTGTGTATTTACCTCAAGTAGCCACCCTCCTCTGGCAGTCTAGGTTGAACTCCCACGGTGCTTCTAACTTGACAAGAAGTAGAAAACAACTGTGCCCGGGCACCAGTCCCTGGACAAAGCCAAATTAATATTTAAAGATCATTACTAATGGCCTGCAGTAAAACAGAGACTAGGTAATTAATTGATTGGGCTGGCTGCTCCGCTGAGACCGTCGACCGGATGAGCGTTGTTTATCTCCGTTGTTATTGAAGTATGTTTGATTGCTTTGAGCGACTGATTTGCTATTGAATGTAAAGAAGGGGGGACATGCTACTGTATGTATATGACCTGTAAGGCATATCCAGAGAGTGCATGTATTTGGAGTTACATAATCACTTGGGAATTTATTGCCCTGTAAGATTTCTCCTGCACTCTAACATCTGACAACTTAATGAACTCAGATTAACTGGGCAAACCTGATTCTCCTTGTTAACTCTAACTATTTAGGTTCATATAAGTATTTAGTGATAGTTTACAGAACCAACCAAGTTTAACCAACACTGTTTCTTCCAGTCTCCCTGGTGAACTCTGCCTCTCTCAGGCTTCCTTGCACCATCCAAAGACATGTATGTATGTGAAATTGTAAAGCTAAATTGTGAGTGAATGATGGTCTGTCAGTGTGTGTCTCTGAACAGCCTTTTGAATAACTGGCCATTGTCCAGAGTGTACCCAGCCTGAGGCCCATAGATTCTGGGATAGGCTCCAGTCAGAGTCAGAGTTGCGACATTTCCATTGACGCCAATAGGAGAGTTTTTTAAGCTAATAGTTCCTAGGAACAGGTCCCGGAAGGTTCAGACTAGCAGCACTGGCACAGAGAGGTGCTGTTTGCGTGGTTATAAAGTAAGTTATAAAAGTATGATGTTTAGAGAATAAAAGCTTATATTATCCAAGGATTTATACCAAGTGTATATGACCATCTATATTCTGGACTTCCACTGGTTCAACTCTCTCTTTCAACGGCTCTGGCTCCAGCTAACTTTTCACTTATTTGTGACTTTTCATTTTAAATAGATAGTTTATATTACTTAAGTTGCTGTTTTTGCTTTTCTGTGAAGTGCCTCTTTAGATACTTAAGGAATATCAGCAACTCATCTCAAAATAATAAAATAACTGGCAACACAGCATTTGTCCAGGACGTCAATTTTACATAATATTGCATCATGTCTGACTCAACACCAGATTATTACATTCTGTTCTCAATCAAATATGTTTTATGAGATTTGCAGATTATCACTTTATGTTTTTATAGCTTTTTACAGTGTCTACATTTTTTCAGAATAAGGGTTGTATTTTTGTTATACCTTATTAATATCACACAAAGTAAACTGTAATCAGAATTGATGTTAAGTTTTGACTTACTATTTAGCAGAACTAAGTGATAATAGCATGTTTTAGTAAGACGCACCATTGAGTTTTACAGTGCATGTGGAATATGCATGAGAGTTATCTATTGTACGGCACATTAGTTTATATTGGCTAAGTGGAATCTGTAGACCTGTTTTCACAAGCTCATATAACAAGTGGATGGATTTCCTCCGCTGATAATAGCAGATGCACTTGGCAAGACAATAAGTTGTGTTCTGCACCATTTGGCCCACTTCCTGTATCAACTGTTGGACGCGACTGTGGTGTCAACAGAGTGCTAATCGTTGTTGGGCATGTTGATTTATCACAGATGTAAGGCGGGGGAGAGCAAGGGGATGATTTTGCATTTGGCAGACTGTCCCCATTCCCCTGCAGCATGCAAATGGTCCTGTGTCCTGGTGGAGGAGTCTACGTTTAGTGATTCAGTACCATGGACAGAGCCGGACGCTGTGACCACATGCTGCTCACTCTGTCCTCAATACACTGTACACTACTAATAGGGATTGTATCTATTTTTCTTAAGCTATATTAACTTTAATGTTCCTTTTTTTTTTCATTGTTTGTGCCTATGGTAATTCACTCTACAAATCAGTGGAGGCACTGCAGACTTACAGCTACTTTAATCACCATCTATTGGTAACATACTGCTCCAGATACATTAGATTAATTAATTGTTTTTTCCCCACTCTGTGTGTATGTGTGTAATGGCAGAATTGTGTTAAATGAAATACAAAAAAATTAAACATGTAATTGTCTTCCGAATTCAAGAGGGCAGCATTAAAAACACATATTTTAATCTAATCCAGTCCACTTATATTAGGGACTTATAATGTTTTGCCTTATTTAAAGGGAAACTGAAATTATAGACCAAGGCTTTAACAAATTTACTAGTGGGAATCATTTGAGTCAACATCACTGTACAAACTTCCCATGCACAATAAACAATGACTTATGTCTACACACAGGCCAGGTAAACAAAGACAATTTGAACATTGCTAATACATTAATAGAGGATTAACTATATATTTGCCATCATATCGCCAACGTATTTTTTACTTTTATACAAATACATGTATGTATTAAAATAATCATAGCATATGCAAAAACTCTCTAAAAGCCTAACTTCTCTTATGATATGTGATCATTTATTTGGCCATTTTTTCACAAATTTTAGACATGTTTGGTGAACAGCTCCCTGTCTTTGCTTCCAGGAGACTCTGCCTTTTTTAAACTCTTCTTTCCTTAGCTATTGCCAAAACCTAAAACCTATTAACCTAATTACTTGCAAAATGCATTCCACTTTCTCTTTACCTTTTACTTCTCCAGCCTTGTGTTGCCCCTGTTGCAAATTTAGTGAGATGTGTTACCGCTAACAAATGTAAAATAAACAATTATATTTAATTAAATTGTAAAATGTTATTGATGCTTTCTCCTGAATAAAATTTGGTTTTGGTGCTTCTCTAAGTTTATTTACATTTTACACAGTGTTTCAACATTTTGGAATTGGATATGTATGTACTGTATGTAGGTATAAAGCTTTCTCTCTTTGAGTGACTGTAAGAACTCATAGATAATTAATGTTTGGGCCGACATATTGACTAAACTTTTCTGACTTGCCCCAAATGTCCTTGGCTTAGAACTTTTCTCAAAGGTGTTCTCTCCTTTTCTTGTCGGTTTCTTCTTCTTCTCTCATAAAAAAAGGAGCATTCAAGAATCAGCGTCTTTTTCTGCACTTTTCGGAGATGCCTGTCATGAATGAACATGGCGCTGGTGTGTTGTGGTGCCAGCTGGCAGAGAAAGCCTAACACGTCCCAGAGATGAACGAAGGGGCCAGCTGGACGCCCGCCGACACATTTTAACACACTCCTCACCAACTCCACCAGGCCCGTCCCGTTTACAGACACCACACAGCCCTAATTGTGCATTAATCAGACGGTTTAGTTACTCCGTCCCAGGAGCCCGCCAAGCACAAGACTGCTATCTGTGTGCACGCTTCCCCAGAGCTGAGCTGTTGGTGTTGCAATCATAAAAAGGAAGGGGAGTTTTCTGATGAAAGTTTAGATTTGTGATTATAGGCGCTGGCTACATTTGAAACTAAATATTAATCATTATTGGCATTATGGATGAACGCTTTCAGTTTTTATAACAGCGTTTCTGTAAGGCCTAAGGGTGCACTTGTGCTGTACTTTCCGAAATTAGTATTGTGAGCATACCTTCATCAAAGTTATTTCAAAGTATGGACTCACAATGAAAGGGATATTTTAAGATTACAATGTACCTTTACAGTAAAGACACCTTCGCAAAGAACCAGTGTTAATACTATAAGTTGCTATGTTTTATGACCTGTTGTCACAATCAGCCACATACTGAGGGAGATAAGCTTTAGCCAAACAAAGCAACACTCCATATTGTGTCATTTCAAAACATTTGTAACAGTTATGTAAAGACTTAAATGCATTGCGTTTACTTGTGGACAGAGAGTTGTCTTCTATGTCTTTTGTCTGACTCCTGAATGTGAAATTAGTGTAACCATTTATAATACACCAAATAACCGACCTAAAGGACCATTTTCAGTCTGACAAAAAGCATAAATCATTAATTTAGTTCATTTTGCAATCCAAAAAGTACTGATGCTGCAGTATAGCTTGGTTGGTGGAGCAAGTGCTCAGCTTTCTGTGTTCAAGTCCAGACTTCGATGATTTACCAAATGTCCCTGCTTTCTCCATGATTTCCTGTTAGACACTACAGTTGTCTTGTTTAAAAAAGCCTAAAGCTCAGAAAATAGGTAAAAAAGGTACTGACAAGTGCATCTGTCACAGTGAAAGAATATCCCCTGCGGTAATTACATGCAGTATGTGCAATATAGCTTAGGCTAATAATAACATCTGAAAAAATGTCCAAACGAAATTTGATTTAAAAAAAAAAGTACATGTTATTAGAATATAGTTAAGCACTAACAAAAGGCATGAGTGACAATGTCCTTGTAGTGCATTTGAAAAACCCATGTTCATACGTGGTTTTAGAGATGAGCTAGCCACGTTCCCCCCGGCACTAAACTCTCTGATGCAGCGCTTGTAGCACAAACGCACATGTACCTGCAGCGAGCTGAGAGTAGAAACCTCACATGGTCATCACGCTGCCAGGTGCATGGATCGACATTCGACTATACTTGCTCCTCTCATCAGTAACCCCCGTGTCTGTCACTTTTAGGTCACTTTTCACTTATTTGGCCAGTTTGGACATCTTTGGACCATGTGGCCTGTACTTTTTCTTTTGAACTTTACAAGAGTTCAGTGTGAAGCAGCCTTACATGATACTGGAGCACAAATTGGTAGAACGAAGAACCATAAAACCATTCAACTTAGCTAGTGTGAACAAACGCTAAGGTGCTGACTTGTTCACAGATATACAAACTTTTCTTTGTTCAGGCATGAGCTTTATAATGCAAATACCATGCACTTATAGATAGTAACATAAACAATGACACCTCAGTGAGTTAGTTACTATAAGTTTGTTCTAGCTTACCTTAAACTTATAGCTCTGAGTTTAGGGTAACTGTCTAACAGTTTTCTCAGTCTCACTGTGTGAATGCTTTTCCATTATTAATTCATCTGTGTTGCACACTGCTTTCCTGTCGTCTGTTTCTTTATTTTTATTTTTGGGTCTGTTTCTTAGTGTGCCAAACTTGCTGTTTTTTCACGTGTTATCTGCAGCTATTAATTGATCTGTAATAGTGCTGGCATACTAATTGTTGTTTTTAATAACAAAGCATAGAAAACATA
Source organism: Bostrychus sinensis (assembly GCA_020698575.1). NCBI lineage: Eukaryota > Metazoa > Chordata > Actinopteri > Gobiiformes > Eleotridae > Bostrychus > Bostrychus sinensis. Next base: position 28,221,978 of record CM036247.1, on the reverse strand, counting down.
TTAAGGTTTTTCACATTATTATTTTCACAATATTGCTATTCTTACGCTATTTGTGTGATTAATCAGTTTTCTTGAAGTACAAAACTTTCTCTTTTTTCAGGAATATGTTGGACACAAGGAAAAGGAGACCAAAAGCGCACCACTGCATGCAATGAAAAAATAAGAAAAAAACAAAACATGCAAATTTCAAAATCCTATTGTCCAATACAAAAATCCCCAAATTCAAAACCCATCACAATAATACTTTGTAGAATCTAAAAGGCTGAACAGATAAAAATGTGAATACAGACTTAACACTGGTGACTCAGAAGACTTACACAGACATTGCACCAACAAAGGACTGAGGGAGAACACAGAAAAACACAAGAGAAAACTGACACATCAAAATAAAACACAAAATAAAGCACCAGGAGAGGTGCATGACACATAGACAAATAAAATGTGTCTAGGTACGTCTTCAATTTGTGACTTATAAATGTTACAATTAGTATTTACATTTGTGGTTAGGCTATAAGACTAGTACCATAGTGTTATTAATTTAACAAAGTTAGGCTGGCAGGTGTAAGTGATAGCCTGTCAAGATATAAGGCTATAACTGTTATCTGAAAGAATCAGTTATGAGCATTTATTAGGTCCTCTTATTTGCCCCCAAATAAAATCCAAAGTAGGGTAAAAAGTTCACTCAACCTGTTTTACGATTGTGTTGTGAAATCCTTCTTGCATGCCTACAGTCTAACAGCCGGTGTGTAATATAGAGAAGGCAGTGTGAGAAAATGCTCAATACACAAATATTACAGACTGGTTTTATTCAGTGTTCTTTTTTCCGCTTTAGGCGCTAATCAATCATGGAGTCATTTATCTCACACTCTTTTTGTCTTATCGTCTGCCAGCCTTCTTCAGCTGCACCGCTCCACTCACTGAAGCTATGTTAGTGCACTTTGTACAAATTACTGCCAGGTACAAAAGTCAAGTTCCCATGAACATTGACTCTTTCTGTGTTATTACTATAAACATATACGGGGGGGGCATAATGAATGAAATATGATGCGTTTAGGCTTATTATGCAAAGTAATTACAACTACTTAACAATGTAGTTTATACAGTGGGTTCTGCTTCAAAGGAGTCACATTATCATATCAACAGTATGGGAAAGGCTTATAGCAACACTCAACAGACTTATGAATTTGAGTAAAGCAATATGTATATCAATAATTTAAACATGTTTAAAAGGTGCCGTGGCAGTAATTACATTTCAGGTTTCATTTCTCAGTGTTTGATGAAAATTGTCACACATGGACTAGTGTTGTGTACACCTCCCATCTGTGATTAAAGGGGATATATCATGTTTTTATTTATCTATCTAAACCAATCTTGGTCACCTCTAGAACAGCATTGCACATAATAAAACCTTTAAAAACATTATCTGACTAAAAGAAAGCATTTTCAATAATTACTTTACTACTGCCTTAAAGAAACAGGACCAGAAGAAGAGTCCAGCGTCCAGAAGAGACCAGCTTTTGAACAAAACCATAGAAAAATAACTTTTTACTTCCTTAAACGTTTTGTATGATGTTGTTTTACTACAAATTTTAAATAGCTGCGAGGAATCAGTGGAAACAGAGCAGTGCACCATTTTTGGAATACATGAATGACTGGATGTTGAGGGGAAACACTAAAAACCAGGCATTTTGCCTCGGTGGGTGTGGTTTAGTGGGGACATTGTTGTGGAAACCCTGGTGCTCGCCCGCCTCATGTAGCATTTATGCAAATTTTGACTATAAATATGAGTTTATTTGTCAAACTGGTTAGGATAAGGGTTAAGGTTATGATTAGTTTATTTTATGTTATTAGTACAAGTATGTGGCAGCACAATATTATTTGTCAAAGTTTTCCTCTTATTCTGTGCTGACAACACAACAATAAACCAATTCTAGCCTTGTCCCGTAATCTGTTACCAAATAAACTTTACTGTTTATTACTTGTTAATCCAAGATAAGACGACTTTAATGCTCACCAACCGCAACAAGACACACACGCTCTGAGTGTGTGACATAGAATGTTAACCCACCCCCAGGCGAAATGCCGGGTTTTAGTTAGTCCTGGATGTAGAGGGCTTGTTGATTGGTTAGTGCTTCCTGGAGTAGGTGGGGGTTTGTGGAAGAGGCACGGTTTTGCGGAACCAAGTGTTTTGAGGCCTCAGAAACTCAGTGCTCGAGAGTACAAGATTGCTTAAACAGGCGTGAATGAAGCAAAGCAGACAGGTATGTTTTTGATGAGAGGACAACATTATAACCTGGTAGAAAGCTTAGAAAGTCAATATTGCATAATATAGCCCCTTTAAAAAACTTTTCTTGAAGCTTTCTTCTTGAAAAGTTGTTTTTTTACATAAAAGATGCTGTAGGATAATTGGCATCTCACCTTCTTCTCTTCCATCCCTGTGTGAGAGGCGGGATGAGGGCGCACTGTACACCCTCACTCACATCCTGAAAGACAGCTCCTCTCCTCTGCACACCTTTATAACCAGGCCCCCTCCACTGGATATGTGCTGAGACACCAAAGGAAATTTTTATCAAACAAGAGCAATGCTCTTAGACTGTTTTATAGGTTCTTTTTTGGTAAAATGTATAAGGATTTTAGTGTTTTACTGATGTTTTAGTTACATTTTTATTATTTATGATGTTGTGATTGATGTATTTCAGGTTTCCCAATGTATGTTGTCTCCTGCCATGTCAATCTTTTTAATTAATTTAAATCTAACCCTAAAAATTTACAGTCAAAATGTACAGTTCTAAAAGTATCTTCTTTAGCCCTGTTCAATTTGAATCTCTATTGCTGTGTTGACATCAGTGTGGTTTGACAATACCTCAGAGGAACAGTGTCACACATTGCATCAGCATCCACTTAATTTAACTTAATAATTCATGTCATGTCCCTGGCGTTGTCATTTAATCTTAGTATTTTAAAGAAATCTGTTTCCTAGTAACTAAACAAAATAAAAAGCATCTGGAGCACGAGATCAGTTATGGGCACATAACATGACTTTACTGGAGTTTATGATGAGTTCAAGTTGTTACAGATGCAATATGCTTTTATGTGTCAGAGGAGGCACCAATTAATCACTGCTACTGAGAAACAAACAATAGTTGAATCCACGCCTTGCACTATGAAATTAATGACATTACATTTTGTGGTTGTGATTAGGTCAGTAATTGCCTTTGGGACCTGTAGTAGCATTCATTGTCCATTGGCAGGGTGTGAACAAGAAGTCACTCACACATTAACTACACTTAAGTTATGATGCATACATATGTAGTTGTGGCTGTCTCTTACTATGGCAGAACATTTGGTTATTTAATTTTGGTACAAACTGCTTACATAAAAGGTCACAAAATACCACACAATATACTGTACATTCCATCTCTAAAAAGGAAGAGTTGGGTTAGACAATGATTTTGTGCTCCAGTTTTCTCAAGGCCTCACTGAGCACAGATGCAGCATGTCTGGCCTGTGTCTTCCCCGGGTCACAACCCCCTATCTGAGGTCATAAAGTGCTGAAGAGAGCCTGTGTTTGTGGGTGTGTGTGTAACACTGAAGGGGGTGTCAGAGGGAGTGTGGGTGCATGCAGATGGTTCACAAGCCAACCTTTCAATTAGGCCCCCAGTATAAATATCCGTGGCTGATTGGAATGTGGCGGCTGCTGGCACAAAGGCCCGTCTTGGCTGTGCTCCAAACCGTCGCTCACTCACTCTCAGTGGAGCTGGAAGCCGCCCAAGGTTACTACGTCAACGGACGCAATGATTTCTAGCACCCCTTGTCTGCCTGGACCACCTCTATTACTGTTTGCCATGCTTTCAGCGCCATAGATAACTTACTGTTTGAAAGAGGCCTCAAGTTGAACCCGGTTGAAGGTTTGATGCTGTTTACTTTCGCTTTCCTGGATTTTGGAATTCCCATCGCAGCGCTTTCAGGTTTAAATTTCAAACACATTTTCCGGACTATATTTATATATATTTTGCCACCAGCAAATGTATTGGGTTCCAGTCCAGCTGCTAATCTTATTTGGCTAATGCTGCAGGTGAACGGTCCCTGTATTCTGCCGGGGGAAACCCTGTATATCCTTCACAGATTATAGGGATGAGCTCCCAGACAACTTATCCCTCTGTCCCAAAAGCCTGTCACCATAAGCTGCTGGAGGAATGATCCACACAGGCAGACACGCGCCGCTGAGGCTATAAAGTGACAAAGCACAAATGTTTGGGCGAGCGATATGTTATCAGTGTCACAGGGAGATTTCACATGTCGTGGTGCACGGCCTACAAATAGGATTGCATCTGTTCAAGTTACAAGATACTCCAAGACTGTTTTCAAATTTATTTTTTTGAGTTTGAGAACAATTGCTGAACTTTTAGCAGTTTATATACAGTGTGTAATCAAATGTCACAGTGGGTTCTAATTTTAGTCCTGTGTAAATGTAGGTACCATTTACGCAATTTTAAGTTTCCCTTCCTAACCGGTCCCTACAAAATACTAATAAATTGCAACAAAGCAATGTTTAAAATAAATTCATGAATACTTTTTTGAGATTATTCTAAAATCCCACGCTTATTTCTGTGTAATTAGTTATTGAATGAACTAATATATGAGATGGGATATGAATATATGTGTAGTTTTTACATTTTTATTTCAGAATCCCATGGTCCCTTAAAGCACAATTCTTCACAACAATTCAGTGAACACACACCGAACAAAACACAGTAACAGGTATACAAGTTAATGCCATGACAGTTTACACACAGGTGTAATATTCACAAAAATGAAAAAAAATTAATATACTCCTCATCAATAGAATAGATAGGAGTAGACTTTGGCAATAAAAGACAATTTAGAGTTAGTTAAAATGAAATAAAAGATCAATAAAAGTTTCAGGATAAATAAAAAAAAATATTTAAGAACAGAGTTCAGTAGATGTTTGTTTACTTTTGTTGTGTTAGTGCTGAAAAAGTCACTTTTAGACTTAGATTTTCTGCTGCTATTTATTGAATGTTGACAGGCAAAGTTACACTTAACTTTTTGACACAAACAATTGCTCCCAGAACTCTATTGATATGAGATGGATTTCTGGGATTAAAATAAAATGATCCTGATTAAACTACTTCTAAATGCAATTTGATAGAGACATGCCTAATCAAAAATTCAAACATTTGCCGAAAACATTGCAAAAAGCCCACCCCACCACATAATCATGACTAGCCAGGTTGGATTGATCTCAGTTTGAATGTGAGAGATTCTACACCCATTTCATTTTGCTTGGAAAGTGAATGGGTTTAGCTGGCCAGGCTATAGTTCTTCAGCTTCAGCACAGAATGTAAGAATTCCTGTTTAGTATAGACTGGCTTTTTGTACTGCTTGTTCTTTGCTTCATCACATCTATAGACATTGTACGTTAAATGCAGTCTTTTATAACATCGATAACATTAATTATGTGTATCCCTCACTCACCAGTTTCAACATAGTTTTAATGATAAGAAAGTGTGCTCTGTGAGTCCTAGGCTGGATACTTATGCTAAAATCTGAGCTGAGATGGACTCACAGCGGGACAGTTAATTTGTTTATTTCTTACAGTGTGCTTATATTAGTCTTCTTAATTAAAGCCTCTGACCAGAGCAGGGACACACTAATGGCGATTTCTCACATCTTTAGCCTCATTCTTTCTTATGCTAATACACGTATGCCCCAACAACAACAACATCATATGCTCTTTGTTAAACCCCTACCCTTTTTTTAATGCGCCTTAACTCCGCCCCCTTGCACCCCCCTCCCCCTGTGTCCACCACGACCACTACCTCCTCTCCTTCTGCAACCCACCTACCCAAGCTGTGTCACACTGAAGCCCCCCGTCCCTTTTTTTTTAGATGCATCCCTTTGGAATCAGAAGAGATTAAAAATTAGGGGATTAGGTTCCCCTCCTCACCCTGTAATCCAACAAACAATGCTCTCGAAATGTGGAGTCCTGAGGCGTTGGTGTCAGTTATTCCTTATGGAAGGGTTCCCTCGGAAAAGACGCACACTCCCTTTTTCTCTGTCTCCCCCAACCCCCTTTTTCTTTATGGGCCCGTCCCGTAATGAGGCAACATGGGAGATGGGGCCTAATATCTGCTAATAGGGTCAATGGAATAAACTGTTTTATAGGGGTCACTGTTGGCACAAGGACGAAGGCGCCACTAAATGCTTGTCCCGTTCGGTGCCAGCTGTAACACTGAATTTTTTCTTTTTTTTTTTGCAACAACAATACTGTGTCAAGCTGTAATAATGATAACAGTAAGAAGCCCCGGTGATGTAATACCCAGGCAGCCCACTGAATTAAGGCCCTGTTTTAAATATGTCAACGCTGCGGAGCTATAGCCGACCATAGCACGCACTCCTTTAATTTCATCGCTCTGTCAGCTTTTATTAAAACCCATTTGTCACTGAGAGAAAGGGAAGAGGGAAAGTAGTGAGCAGAGGGAGGGGGGCACAGATGGAGAGAAGAAGAGAGAGGTCTAAACAATGGAAGGAGATGTAAGAGACAAAGACTTTCTCCAGATAACAGAAGTGCTGCTGCTTGGGAGAGGGTCTTGTAGGTGGTAAGGAGGAGAGGGAGGGTCCGAAGGGCTCAGCAGGAGTGATTAATGATGAATCTGGGGTATACTAGACCAATGGGACTCCCTATCGCCGTCTCTGTCCCCGTCCCGTTCATTCAGGAAGCCCCCCTGACACCCCCACAGCCCACCTTCGTGTCCATTTGTAACTGTCTCGGGAGGGGCGTCCATCAGGGTCCCGTGCTGGTGCCCTCTCATTTTCTTGAAGGATGAGGAATGCATCCACACATGGGTCACTTTCAAAAAGAATTCTTTATTTGGATACTGTTAAGACAGCACCCTATATCACACATTTATTTAAAGTACAAACAATCGCTATATGTGTATTCAGAAAGAACTGTTTTCAGATTAGCACATGGTGGGTCAGGTGTAAAGCTCATGTGACTGAATTTACCAACTTTACTTTTGTAGGTGAAACTTTTAATATTGTTGTTGACTGACTTTTTAATGATTAGTTAATGTGGGTATTTCATAAGCTCAGTGTAGCCAGCTTACTAAGTGCTCATGGTAACCAGGCGTCAAACATGTAGACAAGACTCTAAACATGTTGTGACATGTACAGTATAACGGATAAGCAAACTAAAAATAAATATGGTCATATTGTAATCAGTGTAGATCACTGTAAAAAAAATGGAGTGGGAGCAGATGAGAAGATTGTGGTGATCCTGAGCAATATTTTCATTGAGATGGTAAAATATATATGGCTAAATCGCGTTTCAGAAAACTAGCCTCTACTGTTACTTTCTGCTCTGTTTGGTTGCCATGTCCATGAACTGCGAGTTCATATAAGGAAGACCTTCTTTTCTGATATGTTACTGTAAGCCTGGTATTACATTAGAGTCTGGGGCAAACCCATTGTGCCAACAAATGCCATCAGTTTCAGTTGGACACAGGAAGCATTCTGTTCTTTTGTATTTATTGTAACTGGAGACCAAGTTACAGTTTCTGCCAAAGATCTTACTCCATGCGTGAATGGAAGTCAGACTTTTCTCCTTCTGTCAAACAGAGTTTTCGTTATCTTCTTGAAACGACTTCAAAGTGTCCCAGCACCACATCTTCACCCTGGTCCTGTGGTCCCTTACGTCCTGTTATACCTCATAACCCACGCAGCCTACCACCTACAATCAAAAGAACATTCAATCATTCATTCAGTCTTCACAAAGCCCAAACATGAAAAATAAAAGACAAGAAAGAGTGCTCAGAAACACTTGTACAATACATTTTACGTTGGAATTGCCACCCAATACAGCTCTTTCTAAGTGAATAGTACATGATGGCACTTGACGAGAAGAAGAGGAGTAGGAAGACAGGTTTAAAAAAAAAGAAAGAAAGGAGAAGGAGTGAGAGAGGGTAGTGGAGAGGGAGGGTATAAAATGAAGTGTGACAACATATGAATTTCAAATTTCCGAGGAGACATCAAAGTGCGCCATCCGGGGTGTCTCTCCGACAAGGACACTTTCTGATTTTTAATTCCGTCCCCTGATTGTATCGCCGGGGCCCTAACGAAGAACGGAGAAGCGTCGGCAGAGAGAGCGGCGTCAGGCAGCTAGAGATAGAGCGAGGAGGCAAGGGAGGGGAGGAAGGAGGGAGGGAGCAAGGAGATCAGAGAAGGAGGAAGGAGAGAAGAAAAGAACGCCTCATCCAAACACAGCAGCGCGGCTCTTTGTTGTCGAAGCCATCATAGTTGTTCTTTCATCAGGCTGAGAGATGGAGAGGAGAGGAACGGCAGAGAGACAGTGGAGTGTAGACTGATCCACTGGCTTTTCCGTTGGGGTGACAGGGACATGGTTAAAAGGAGGGCAACTTTTTTCACCCCGCGCACATATCAAATGGAGCCTCCTCTTCCAAGGACTTCTCATGTGGAGCACACTTTGAAAATAGAACGCCTCCATGGATGAAAAGAGTGCGCCTAGTTTAACCTGAGACAAATGAGTCATTTAGGCAGAGTCAACACTTGTACTGCTGTTAGTGGATGTGTTTACATGGGACTAGATAGTCCTCTTATAATACAAATACACACAAAGCTGGAGAAAAATGATTACTGGAAACAGTGTAACATGGTAAACACTTGATCAGTCACATTTCATCACTATGCTTTATACAGTACATCAGTTGTTCCCAAGAAGTTAGTTAGGCCCCAAAAGTGAATGGTGAAAGGCTCAATATGGCATATATATTCAGCTTATTTGAAGAGTCAGTAGTGTTTTAAATACGTAAATTTGTATATCAGATTTTAAAACTCACATGCCAAAAAGGTTAGTTGTAGTAGTAGAAAAATGAGGGCCCTTGGTATTACTAAAAACATTTTCAAAATTTTGTTTTTCAGACTTTCTTACTGAGCTGTTTTTGAAACTCTGGAAACTCTGTAACTTAAGTATTTACAACTGTGACTAGAGTCTTTCAATTTTTTGAAGGCTGATTAATAATAATAATACACTTCTCTGCCTCACTTTAACACATTTTAACCACTGAACATATAATGACATGAGTTTAACTAATTTTTAATCCAATTTTGATTCTCAAAGTGAGAGCCGTACTTCACTACACTGGAAACAGCTGTTGCTAATATACGCTTTATTTTTCAGCACATTAGCTAATCCTCTCTTGGAATACGCCTTTTTATCACAAGGACAAGTATTTGTTTGATTAAAAATGACATTTTCCCTTGTATTTCTGTCCTCTGGTTTGTTGTGTTTGCTTGAGTGTGGGTTGTCTCTTGTCCAGCCAATCACACCAGTATGTACTCTACCTTTTCCAAAGAAAACCCAGAGCTGGACCGCCTTGCCAACGGGTGCCGAAAGTAGCACGGTTTTGTATGCTTTCTTTATCACTATACAACAGCAAACACAATGGTCCAAACTATTTTTTTACAGACTGCAAAGGTCGCCAATATGAGCTGTCAGTCCATGTCCTTTATGGCATTTCATCTCAATCTTAATTGTGAGTTGATTTTGAGTGGACGAATCCTGCAGAATGTGTTGACCATATTTTTTGTGCCGGTGTGTGTTGCACTTGGCTCACAGCTCAGCAGTCTAATTGCTGCAGGAGCTTCTCAGCAGGAATGTGGCAGGCCCCTGGCATTCACTTTCCTGGCAAAGCTGTGCTCTAGTACCAGTGCCAAGCCGCCCTGCCCCGCACCCACACCGGGGGTCTCGTTACCTGATGGGATCCCCCATGATGGGCGCTCCCTACACGGGCCCTTTGGAAGCGGATGGGACACTCCAGGGAAGCAGGGAAAGGTTGTAAAGGTCGTCATTATGCCCTTGTCTTTATTACACACCCACACAAGCTGCGTTTGACTTGAGGACATTTCAACACCTCAGAATGTTCTACCAGCTCACATGCAATAAAGTCTGATGCCAATCCAAAATTGAGTCATGAACTTTCATCAGGAGCTCTGGGTCAAAAAACAAGAGAAGATGAGTTATTTTCAGTTAAAACCAGTTCGACTGGTACTATTAATCACAGCGGCTAAAGGGTGAAAAGCTCCAAACTTCAGAGTGGATCTGAGAGCCCTCCGCTGACTCCAGCAGTGAGGAGCCTGAAGGCAACTCCACATAAAACACCTGGCTTTTACAGCCATGAGAGCGTCAACTGTCCCCAAACATTACCTCAGTGCTCAAGTCTCAGCACGGGAGAGCGGGTGAGTCAAGGAAGGCTCCATTCTTCTTTATTAAAAAGGGTGACCATTGCAACAACTATTATAATATAAAAAAATAAATTTAAATAATAATTTAAATAATCTTTTGCAATTCTGATTTAGTTTAAATTGACAGCCACTTTTATTCCTACTTTAAGTCCTAGTTTTGGCTCAGTTTAGTCCTGATTGTTGCGGGGTTTTAGTCTTAGTTTAGTCCAGGTTTTGTCCAGTTTTAGATCAGGTTTAGCGTTGGTTTAGTCCTGGATTAGTCAGTGTTTTGACCTTATTTAGTTAGCCTCATATTAGTAAATAATAGATGATGATTTAAAACCCAAATATGTTCTAAGGTGGTACTTGTGAATATTTTGAGAATGACAGCCCTAAACTGGTATTTTTGTTGACTACCTATACAGTATACCTATGAGATTCATATCAAAACTATATTCAACCACCTTGCCAGGTTGGTCTTGTGTCCATTTATTCTTCTCTGTTTTAAAGTGAATGAATCCTGAACTAAGGGTCAAGTGCACCCCTGGCATCCCCAGCCTATACCCAAACCGACACATACACAGAGTGAGGGTGACCTGGGCCCCTCCTCAGTCCTGGAGAGGGGTGCACACTGGAGCAGCTGGGAGACGTGGAGCCACAATGGTCCTTTAGGGCGAGACGGTCCTAATCCGTCCCCGTCCTACAGCGCCAGTGAAAGGAGGCCTGCCAATCACAGCAGGCACCCTCGGGTCTCTGGGCAGGGCTGGTCCCCACTTAGGGTTCACTGTACCCCCTCTCCTCTGGCTTATTAAAAAGCTCTTTGAGATACATGTATACGCATGTACACTGACAGTTTGTGGGCGTGGGTAAGATAAGGGCAAGGATGAAAGTGTGAATATATGCAGATAGAGGACAGATGGATGTCTCCTTGGTATAAAAGGGTTAGATGTACTCATGCTTAAAACATTCTAATGTGTCCTAAACAACATAATCTTACAGCAAAACGAGCCTTGGTAACGGGCCAAGCATTCACTATAAGACCAAGAAACAAAATTCTGTAGTGTCTTAGATCATTTTCCACTATATACAACAGAAGGGGAAAGTAACTAGATACTTTTATTTACTTAATCTCAGCCAAGAGTTGTTTTCACTTGCATTTATTGTTTGTTTGTTTGTTGGTCTGTTAGTCTGTTAGCCAAATAACTCAAAGTAATGGTTGGATTTTTATGAAATTTTCAAAATCAGTCAGTTATGGGCCAATGAATAAGTTGAATCTTGGTGGCAAAGAGCCTAACACTTTTCTGAAGTATTTTGCAGACTATCAGATATACTCACTTTTAAGTAGTAGTATTTTAAAGAAACAGTACTATTACATATTAACAGATTTGAGTCTTTTTTCTGCCAGAAAGTAAAGTCATTTGCTACTGGGATCCGCTTATACAATCTGTAAACATTCAAGATGGAGTTCAATTCTAATTTTACAAACAGAACTAATAAGGAAAAAGTACATCACCATTGCTTTTATTTGTTGTTATTCTGGTTGCTTAACCAATACATTCTAAGAAAATTAGACATTAGTCATGTTTACTGAATAGGTGAATACAATAAAGACAGTTTTATTTTGACATTGGAGAAGTGACAGGAAATCATAGGTGAGATGAGGGGGAGAGTCCAGACTCGATCCTATGACGCCGAGGCAAGCTCTAATTACTTTGTGAATGCATGCTCTTTCTGTCATGCTCGCATTGTTTTTTGACTGAAAACGTTTCTTACAAAACAGTCAATATTAACGTTCATATGATCTGCCTCAAGTGTCACTTCCAATTTTCAAAACCAGTACATTTTATTTTATCATAATGTTTAAATAATGATCAAAACTGGCACAACATAATAACTTTTGCATACATTTTGCATGTCAATTGTATAATTCTAAATGTTACAAATGAAGATAATTCAAATCAAATAGTTGTTTGCTGCGCTCTATGTATGTGCATGTGTGTGACCAATAATGTATCACAAAAAGGGCGTGGCTTACTCACTATGTGGGTTGAAATAGGCAGTAACAAGATCTACATGCACAGCAGAGAGCTGAATTACTGAGACCAATGTGCATGTGAGGCGTTCAAGTGCTTTGGGAATTAACCAGCAGCAGCTAAAACTTTAGCCATGTTTATCAGCATTTAGCTCATAGTTTTACCAATAAATACAAACAGTAATGGTAGCTTAATTGGAGTAAGCTGTACACATGCAGGAGTAGTCCAACAATGAACCACATTATCCAGTTGCTCCACTCTGATTAATAGAAACTCTAATGACTATCCCACCAATATGAGTCTCGGGCTTACATTCAGTTTTAAACTAAAGTAAAGTGTTACTGGTATTAGATAGTATTTCACTTACTATTTTATAGTGGTGGGACTCAATTAAAAATATTTATCTAATTAATTACAGGCTTTGTAATTAATTAATCATGAGTAATCCCATTTTGATCAATTTGCAATGTCAGAAATATAATATAGGAGCTTATTTGTATGTTCTGGCATATTTTAACTTGATTTCAAATGAACACTTCAGTCAAACAGGGCAGTATTCAACATTTGTACATTGACCTCTGCCTCCCGTGCACGTAGTAACATGCGGCACGCCTCTCTCCTCTCTGTCTCCTCCTCTGTGCTCCGCGTGTGACCTTCTCATGGACCTGTTCTCTCTCCTTTGCATCTGAACCCAATGGACTGCTGTGTCCTGTATGCGTCAGTCAGCTGTGAGAACGATCGGAGAGACGATGAGTGGCACCTTAAAGCAGCACATTAGAAAGTGAAAGAAAAAGACTGACACCGTGCGCTGGTTGCACACACAGTTGCCTATAGTGCAGTCTGTAGGCACATTATCCAACTGTTCACACCTGAAATCCACTCACATTTGGTGTTTTGACCAGTGTGGATGTCCAGCCCTGGTTACTGTGCGCCAAAAACAAGGTCACTGAGAGAAGTTCTGTGTTGTCATAGACAAGTGCGATTAATTGCGTTAATTTTTTTAACGCATTAATTTCTCTGTAATTAATTAATTGTGATTTAGGCATTAAAGTCCCAGGCCTACTCTTTTATTTAAATATCTTGCTATTCCTGGGCTCATTATAGCTTGGTCATGTTGCTCTTGTTTGTCAACACTGCAAACACCTTACTCAGAATTCACCACACAAAACTTTTTCATGACGACTTTTATTTGAACGTTTATTTACAGTCATTACACAGCACTATTATTGTGTTGTTTGTACAAGATATAGCCAGGTTGTCAATTCCGATAAGCAGTTGTATTTCAAGAAAAGGATGACTGGAGACAGCCATGTAGCAAGAGGACTGATGGCAGATGATGACGGTGGATACATTTCACAGACACACATATGGCTTGAGCTGGCCCAGTGAACACACACACACACACGCACACACACACACACACACACACACACACACTTCCACTCAGTAAACACTTATTTAGAGGTGTCAGACACTGCATGTAATCTCCGCTGGCATCGGAGCTGTGTACGTGTGTGCCAATGAGCCGGCAGCCGAGCACTGTCCGCTGCAGCTCGGTGACGGTGATCAAATCTAACAGACAACCAAGGACCCGAGCACGCTTCCTACCGGGGAGGAGAGAGAGTCAGGAGCAGAGCGAGGGGAAGAGTGCCTCTGGCCACTATTATCTCTTCAGTGCGTGACTGTGTCCATGTGAGTGTGACAGTGTGAAAAATAGTGTTTGTTTGTTTACGGCCTGTGTGTGTGTGTGTGTGCACGTGTGTGTGTGTGTGGTTGTCAGTGGAGCCCGGAGACTGTGTGTTCATGTCGGCTGTTCAATATGCTGAAGCCCATATAAGTGACTGGGAGATACAGGAACTACTGAGCCAGATGACAAGGAGGGAAGCCACTGCACTCAGGCCCTAATGCTGCTGGGGTTGTGACATGCCCACGCCCCGCTTCACTTCCACTATTGAGGCTTAATTTACACTGAACAGACAAAAAAAGTCTGAATTTAATTAAGACCTGAAGTGGGTCTTGGAATCTCTCCCATTTAAACCCCCTTCTGCCAAAAACAGACCACTCAAAACATTCATCTATTGTCTTTGGCTTGCCGCCTAAAGTCCATAGTTGCTGTGATAGACCCTCGGCCACTCATAACAGTTCATCTAAAAAGAGGCGGGTCTTATGTGATGGTATGTTTCTCTGATTGGTTGTTTATTTCAAAGTAAGTAAGTTTATTCTGTATATGGTGGTATTGCCTCCTGTTTTCTGAATGGGTAAATATGCATCCAGTTGTTATTATTAATGAGCCTATTTGTCTAATTAAGATTTTTTTTTGCAGAACTCACTTTAAGCAAATGCAACTCATCAATATTGGCCTTTTTGATCTTATATTGATAATTGGAAAGTCTCGTAGAAGAAATGTTAGGCTCAGTGGCTAGCTATTTCAACTTCTCCAATTAAACTGCTCTAGAGCTGGTAAAACTTTTTCTATTGCCAACTATCAATATGAAAGCCAAAACCCTCAAGATTTGTTTTGAAGCAGAACTCAGTAAAAAAAATCTTTTACGCTGGATGCTTTTTTTAACCTCTCAATTTATCCAGGCTTGGGACTGACACAAAGAGTGCACTGGCTTGTGACCCCTTGTGGCTGGATTGTTGTCATTGCTTGCACACCATAATGAAACCAATGAGTATTTTTCTCTTTTCTATTGTGTTGATTCTAATTGTCTTTCCAACTAAACACAATCAGATAGTCATTGGCCCAATCAGGAAATGGGCAGTACTAACATACGCTCAATAATTTAAGTAGGCAGGAATCAATTTCTCCTTGAATGTGAGAGGCTTCAGACCCACTTCACTAAGAGAAGAAAGTGAATGAGTCTGGATTTTTGGACTGTTGTCAGATTAATTACTGCAATAATCAGTATTAATATTACAATACATAATGAACACATTTGCTTAGTTAAATCCAGATTATGTTCTATGCAATGTTTTATAAAATGATTTAAGTGGCTCTTTTTACGTTAGGTCAAAGTTATCTTACCTTCTGAGGTCATGAGTGAACAACATTTCTAATAAAGTATGTGATAATAATGCAGTTCAATTCAAACTGCAAGAACAGGGAAACTGATATGAACTGTATGCCCTACGTATATTATTATCAAAATAGCCATCACTCATCATATAACGAGTTTATTTAAACTTCCATAACCTTACATATCAAACAACTGTTATTTCATTGTTGCCCAGGGGCTGAGGGTTAGACTGGTTCTAAAACAAAGACTAACGGTAAAATCCACTAAGTTTTATTTTTTCACAACACAGCCTGAAGTTATGTGCTGAGTCAAGGCAATTTGCGACCTCAAACTTAACGGATAGTTAGATTAAGCTGCCAAATGTGGAAAAAATCCAAATATATGCTTATGCTACTGTCACTAAGGCTATTACTGCTACTACCTCTACTACTATTTTGACAGCTTTTATTGTTTCTGCTACTGTTGACTACTATTGCAATTATAACTGCTACAACTACTACTGCTACTTTTCCACAAAATATTCTCTTATTTACTATTTACATATTTTGACATTATTATGATTAGTTAGTACTCTTTTTTGGTAGCGTGGCAAATTGACCCATTAATAAGAAAGTAATGATTGGGTTTTGGTGAAATTTACAGAAAATGTCAGTCTTAGTCTATCTCCAGAATTTTTTAGGATTTAGGATTCTTTACCATTGCAAAATTGGGCAATTTTTTCTATGGGCAACTAAAATGTTACAGGTAAATATAAACTTTCAAAAAAAAGTGAATGGGGAAAGGATTTTTTTATTTATTTATTGAATTTTTACATGATTCTTCAACATTTTACTGGGATAAACTGTAATGCCTTGGTTCTAGTTTTTTGTCTTCCTGATTGGTTGGGGTTCTAGAAGTATGTAGTATGTATGTTGTTGTTGTTGTTGTTGTTTAAATTTTACCTGCATCTGCAACAACATCAATATTTTACTTTAATTAATTTTGTAGAGTACATTATAAATTATAATTTAGAACATTTGCCATGTTCTTTAAAGATCTATAAATGCAAACACTTTAGAATAACTTATAATGAGCAGTAGTAAAGCATTAATAAATATGTAATTAACAATATTTTAATGAATAAATAGAGTATAGATTCTGAGTTAGCATGTTAATAATTTTGCACTGATTTACTTGAGCTTATTACTATTAAGAATTATACTTTAATAACAATGTTTATACCTTCTTATAAATGCTGTTTATTAATGTTGAAGGAATGTTTTGTAAATAATCAGTTAACTGGTTATTAACCTTTAACTAATGCGTTATAGTGTGTTATTCTAAAGTGTTACCAAAAATATTTCTAACCACTGCAAATCAACCTAATACAACATAATGCCATCAATTTTAACTGCTGTTTCTGGATGTTTTGTTGACCTGAAGATCAACAGTACAAGTCAGCTGCAGGATGTTTCTCCAGACTCCAGAACGTTGGTGTCCTGGAGACCCCTCCCCACCCCAGCAGCAGTACCCGCCCCTAAAACCTAAGCACCCCACACACTCTCTCCACACATCAGTCACTGTGAGCCCCTGAACAGAGATGAATGAGTGGCTAATCACTCACACAATACAGCTAAGGCCTGTAATGAAAAGCCCTGATAAGAAAAATTTACATAAAATCCAAGTGTTACACAACGAGACAGTGAACATAAATAAAAAGAAGGCCGTGCTCCATAAATCTGGACCATAAACACAAACATCTATAGTGCTAATGTACACACGGTGGTCTCCGTGTCGGCAGCTGAAGAAATGTAATTCATTGTATCTAGGAATGTTGATACATAAATACTGTACCTAGTATTGCGTTGAAGTAGTTTTACAAAAGCTTGAGCAAAAAATCTAAGGAGCCGTCTAGGTATTCTTACCCTTGAACTTAGAACTAACTGTGCTAAGCTACTAATGCAAAGACATCCACAGCCTTCTTCAGGCTTCGTATCAAAAACCACTGAATTTACTCTTAGAGGTCAAAAAAGATTCTCTATTACAGTTTAAGAAATGGTGTGTTGTAATAATGGTTATTTAAATCCTGATCCCAGAGTCCTCCTGATGTCCCTTTTCCAGATATTCTGTAGTTGGTGAATCTAAATTGGCCATAGTTATTGATCTGAGTGAATGGTTGTCTGTTGGTGTATGTCTTGAAATGTTAACCCTGTCAAGATTCAAAACAATAAGTGATAAAATAGAAGGAACATGCTAGTGTTGTTACACCCAAACAGTCTTGGTCTCGTCTCGGTATTGGCTGCAGTTTCACTCGGTTTTGGTCTTGGTCTCTGAGATTTTATTTACCAAACATTATAAGAAAATTCTATCCTTCATAATTTTAGAGTGTTTTCCACATAAGAAGAACCAGGATAATGATCTGTCTTTGTTTGTTTGTAGAGACAGTTTCATTAGATCATTAAAATAATCATTAATGTTTCTGAACCACTTTTTAAAAAACTATCCCCTTGATTTAGGGTTAGTTCACAGGGTTTGGTCTCGATCTGGTCTTGGTTTGCCTTGGTCTCGGTCTCAGTTCCTAAAAGTCTCAGCCTTGAGTCAGTCTCAAACCCTGAAAGTCCCGACCTTGTCTTGGTCTCAGTTCACTCTGGACTTGGACTGGTCTTGGTCTCGATTAGTACGGTCTTGACTACACTAGATCTTGCTTTCTGTTCTTATTATTAGGGTTGGGCAGTAGATATAAATAATTAGGACAAATGTCTTTAGATGAAAACATAAACTTAGGTCTCAGGTTGTTCTCAGTTCAGAAACTTCACCACCAACCACCCAAGCCTCCCTCTTGGACCATCAATTTCACAAAATAGTAAAAATGGTATGCCACTTACTGTATATATTAATTGTAAGTACACATTCATCATAATGCATCATCATTTCAAACCATAATTGACTACAATGTACCAACTTATATGTTACAGAATTTTAAATATCTAATGGCTTAAGAATGGTAATATCATTTTCAAGAGCTGGAGCTGTTTTCTCTCACTAGAAATAAAGTCCTGCATTCTATGTCCCAGATACTCAGAAATCATTTTGTATAAGTCCACTGGCTTTGTAAATGTTATTATTCCACATCCTGGATTTTACCGTGAGTTATAATATTGATGAAATTCTTCTTGGATTTGGATTTTAAACAATGACCCTACAGCTTATGTACACATATCTGCTTCATCCTCACTTTCTGCATTTTGCCACTTCCTGCAGAGCTGGGCCTTTCCACTCGTGGCACGGTGCAGTAAGTTTTTAATGGTAAATCAACAAAGGGCCGACATGAAAGAAAGGCTAGCGTTTCCAGTTTGCAGGGTGAAGAATTATTCATCAGCGCTGTAGTGTTGCACTGCAGGCGAAAATCCTGCAGCAGCGCTCCGTTTTAATTGCCAGAAAATGACTGTAAATGATACAGAGAGCCAGGCAGAAAGGAGGCAAAAAGAGTGTTGGAATCAGAAGTATGGGAAAAAAAGAAAGAAAAAAAATGCTGCCCTCCCCCCAAAAATGAATGTGATAAAAGCCTGTGTGGCAATCAGAGACGTCAAGTGTCCCCCCAGCAGCCTAAAAGACAGATAGTGCGGACCGAAAAGAGGAGTTGAAGGCGGAGGGGGGGGGGGGCATCTAAAAAGGAGTGGCAGGATTAGGTCTGAGAGAGAGTTTACTACGCTCTTTTTGTGCGGCGAACCTGCAGGATTACAGATAACAAATGTTAGCTCTGGACAGGCACCTGCTGTGAGCCCAGAGCAGGGGGTGGTGGTGGTGGTGGTGGGGGGGGGTGGCGCTGCACCGGGCTAAAACAGGGGAGAGAGAGAAAGGGGGGGGGGGGGGGGGGGGCTTTTGTGGCCCCCGTGCAGAATTAGAGGAAGGAGGGCCGAGGGTGGAAGAGGAGGATAAAGGCGAATGGAACGGCTACAAAGTAAATGTGATTGTCAAACAGATGTGGGAGATTTTAGGCTGAGGAGTAAACATGGCTAATCTGCCCGACCTCAGATCCACTCTGAGACCAAAGTGTGGTGCTGCAATAACATTGTGTAACTTCAGCAAGTCTTATTATATTTTCTTTGCAAAAACACCCAAATCAAATGTATCAATAATAAACAACTGATTAGAAAGAGAAAACACACAGTATCTAGACTTTTTATTTATGCACATAATAATCTTTGTTCATTTTAAAAGCTGAAGCATAAGAATAATGTCTTAAGTTTTAAATTAGCTCTACTTTTTGCCAGTTATCTACTGCTACTAAGTCACTTTGTGAAAGTATGGATTAATATTTCCCTTTTATTTCATATACGCTGTTTATTCACTCTAATTGGCTGTAATCAATTTCCATAATGTGATAGAGTTTCTAATTTATTTACTCAAATAATAATTGACTTAAATTGTACTAAGCTCAGTAACACACAAACTCTCTGGGCCTGCGTGTCCTCCCTGTCTTACTGTGGGTTCTCTCTGGGTACTCCGGCTTCCTACCATTGCCCAAAGACATGCATGTGTTAGGTGAACTGGTGACCCAAAATTGCCCCAAGTGAATGAATGTGAGAATGTGAATTATTGTCGGTTTGTGTTCATCTCTGTGTCAACCCTGCGATAAACTGGTCCCCGTCCAGGGTGTACCCCGCCTAAGGGCTAAAGTTACTGGGATAGGCTCCAGTCATCCGCAACCCCTAACGGGAATAAGCGGAAGAAGATGGATGAATGAATGAATGAATGAATGTACTAAGCTTAATGAACTGCTCTATACATAGAGTTGTACAATCTCTGAAATGTGCTGCATGTTCAATGTATTTGTAAAGGGGAGTTTTTTCAGTAGAAAGGTGATTGGATGAAGCAACATCGAGTGAATGCCTGCCATTGTTTAGCCAATCATAGAAACTAGTTATATGACACATAGCCAAACAACAAACCATTACAACAGTAAAACTGTCAAAGGAGGATTTTATTGTTTTTGTAAATGTAGAGCATCTACACCAACATCTTTTGGCATTGCCATGCTGTTTGTAAGTAACTATAAGAGCCTAATAAACCCAAACCCAAACAGATAGGCTTGGGCCTGGGTGGATGGATTTTTGTGGGTTTGTGTACCTGTGAGAATCTATCTTGCTGTGCAAGGTAATGATTCACCAATATAATTACATTGATAAAATATATTTATGGTGCAACTTGTAAACAGGGTATCAACACTATGGTCTTACTAGTTAACAATATAGAAAATTTATAAAGACAGCAATGGTTGCATTTCTTGTAACCTCAATTTGTTCAAATTTGTTCATCTATGCAAATTAAACACAATTCCAAAGATATATATAAAGCATTTTTACAGAACAAATAACAACCCTATTCATAACTCACAAGTTTCTGTTTCTGTTAATAAACAGTCTTTAATAAACACTATGCTCCTCACATTTTAGGCCCATAACGCATTTTGTATGGGCAATGGCTTTATGCACAACATCCATTTTTTTAGTAAATATGTATGTGTAAATATTTTTCATGGTATTCTTTATTATTTAATGCTTTATTCCAGAAACATTATCCAAACAAATATTCTCAGATTCTTGGTTTCTTTCCCTCACCTTCCTTTCCTCTCTCAGAGCTGTAGTGTGTGGCTGAAATTGCCGCTGGGGCCTGGGGACCTGGGCGGTTGCTCTCGCCAATGACCCCAGCTCGGGAAGCACTCAGACTGGTCAATCAACAATTAAAAGCCTGTCTGTAGCCACTAACTCAATTCCACCACTCAGCTTAGAGCCAGGGCACCCAGACAAGGCCGAGACAGACCTTACCGCACTGACCCCTCCAACACACACACATGCACGCTTGGTCCGAGATGAACCGGTCACTCCTACGCACCCCCCTCTACATCCTCAAGGGGGTCTCTAGGTAAGTTACAAGCAGCAGAGGTAATTCAGCTCCCGGCCTGGCCTGGCTGAAAGGTCACGACCTCTTTTGTACAAATGTCTTGGTACCTGCACTTCAACCTGAGGACTTAACCCTGCTTAGTGTTTAATACGGGCACTGACCTTTTCTTTGGTCTGACTTAAGGCATTTACGGTAGCTGCCTGCACATTTACTCTAAGAGCAAGAGTTTTTGTATGGATTTATGGATGCCGGATATGTTTATGAAGCATCTAAAAATGAACTGTAAATAAAGAAACAAACACGAATAATGTCTCTTTTTACAGTGAAATATGAAGCATATATTAGGTGATGTTTTATCATTGTATGAGAAATAACTGCTTAATTTGATGGCAGCAACACATCTCAAAAAATTTGTGACAAGGGCAACGAATGGCTGCATATAAAACTTCATAAAACTTTAGTCTGACTATTTAACCCCATAGTATTTAATGCCTCCAACCTTTTCTTAGGTCTGACCTTTTACAGAAGCAGCCTGCACATTGAGTTTAAAAAAAGGGTTTTTGTATGAATTTATAGACAGCAGCTTATGAAATTAGTTTTTTTTACAGTAGTACAGAAGCAATACATTTGTTAAAACTGAAACATTTTACTATTTTATGAGAAATAATAGCTCATTTTTATGTCTGCAGCACATCTCAAACACATTGGGACAAGGGCTACAAAAGGCAGGTAAAGTAAGTCCTAAGTAAGCACTAATAAAAAATGAATTATAAAAGCTTTGCTATTTGCTTTTCAAATCTGTAAGAACAAGGGGTTTGAGATGTTGGTGTGTTTGGCACCATATATTTTACTGTAAGCCGGTCAACTCTTTGTAACAGTCCCAAGCCTGGAAAATGTAAAGGGTTGCACCATGAAAGGGATCCAGCAAAAATCCTTCAAAGTCAATCTATGTACAAATCACTGCACTCTGCGGGGCTCATGGTCTGCTCTGGTGACCATGGTATGAAAAAGCCAAAAGTAAAGTAGATTGAGATTAAAAGTTAAAAAAAGTATATATTTTTCCATCTTTGCTCACAACAGCATGGCTATTTTTCTTGCTATTATTTTATTTAAAAATCTAAAGTAAGACCAATTTACCTTTGTAAAATCCTCTAACTTGACAGTGAATCTTGTATTGCTTAAGAGTTAAGCATTAGGCCAACATTAATCAGCAAATATGCCTCTCTCTTTAAACACTGTGTGGATGCTTTGACAGTGTTGGCCCGTTGCTTATTTTTTCTTCATCTATGCTAGTCCTTTTGTTTTTTTTTTCTCTGTGTAACTGTGTAACCACTCTCTCTTCAATATTTGTTGATGAGAAAGTGACTATTTAATTAATGGCTGTTAATTCAAGTTTAGATTATTACTATCTCAAAATACTATTAAATGATTAAATCATTTATACTATAAAAAAAAGATAATTTAATGCCTAAATTTGACTAGAATGAGAATCAAATAAAAGTCCTGGATTAATTGTCCCATCCACCACCCCAACCTATATCAAAAAGGGCTCAGAAATCAGCAGATTAGATGAAACATGAAGGAGAATTACCGTGATCTATGTGTTCCAACTGTTTTCAAATAAAAACATCAAATTAAATGTTTTTGGCAGTGGTTTATAAACTTAAATTTACTCTGAATTATTAACACTCAGAGCTGAATTTCAGTTCCATTTGCTGAAGTTAACTTATTAAAGTAGGATTTATGATCAGTAGATTACACCATAGCATACACTTATTGTCATTTACTATGGTCCACCATATTTCTATAGCTACTTGTCCATCATAGCATAAATATTAAGATTATGTGTATTTATGTAGGCTAAGCAGGCTCTTATATTAGGTACATGTAGTCGATTGTCAGTTGCCAAAAAAATCTTGATAGCTAATGCTCATTCCTCCATAGAAACTGTATTATGGTCTGCGAAGCTAATAGCATCATTATTTGGAACGCAATACTAAAAAGGGTCTTTTAGTTCCATTTGAAAAGTCTGCCCTTATGAAATTCTTACATAAAATGAAATGTAAATAAAGTAGAAAGCAAACATATGAATATTGTCTCTCTGTCCCCACACAGCCACTCGCTAACACGCTTCACTCACTCCATATGTTTCCCCCGTTTGACTATTTCATCATTCATTCAGTGCTTGGAAAAAGATGTGGAAATGCAATATAAAAACAAAAGCGTGAGCATAACTGCGGGGGCTGGTAAACGAAGCATAAAGACCCCGAGTGACCGAGGGGAATTATTTGGCTCCATTAAGCAGGCATTAACATGAATTACTATCTAATTAAAATTAAACAGCTCATTAATAACTTTGCGGAGGGGCCTTAGTGGAAGTTCTCTGGAGTGTGTGTGTGTGTGTGTGTGTGTCTGAGAGAGGAGCAGTGTTGTGTGGTGGCCAAGAGAGCAGTCGAGTGCGGTAGAAGTGAGCAGCTGCCCCAGAGGAGAGTCCAGGCCTGAGAGGGCTTACCTGTGGAACCAAATAACTACAGCCAATTAGCCCCATGCAAACAAGGGCCCTCCACTTAATAAAGTTAACTTTAGCTACTCTTCTGCAGCTGTGTGAAAAACATTAAGACAATAGAGAAATGCCAACCTAGACTGATGGAATGTGCCCATGTCTGCAAGCTTTAGGTTTTATTTTCACTGGATTTCACACATTATTATTTAAAATTATAACTTGTATTTTTTTTCACAGTAGAACAATAACAATATGGTATTTGCTTTTCAAACTGAGACGTGAAAAACAATAACTCATTTTAAATTGCAGCAACACATCTCAAAGAAAGGACAGTAGCTGCATAAGCAATTTGGAATTTCAAATTATGGTTATTAATTTTAATTCTAACTTACATTTTAAAATAACCCTATGTATCTTTTAAGGATGTACCCAATAAAGCAGTGGTTCTCATTTGGTATTATCTTGAGACATTTTTATGCAACTTTTTTCAAATTATTTTAAACTTGTTAACAATTTCACGCATCCTTTATGACAGCTCTATCGTATACACTGGTACATTCATACTGACCAGAACTTAAGAGCTGTCACCTGGAAACAGTGATCTGTAAATCTCTGGCTCACTATATTGTAATATGAATCATATGTGAAAAAACAAAAACGAACATAACGCACAAAAACGGACGCTCCCATTGGTTGTTGAATTAATGGCTGCCGAATGAAGAAAAAAAGTGTATTTTAGCACTGAATATGTCTAGTATTAATGCAACAATTACAAACATTAATAGAAAAATGGGAAGCAAAGTAAAACATGGATAAACTCTATATTGCCAATGCAAGATGTGATGTTTAACAAAGGTCAGATGATAGCTGGTTTACATCGGTCTAAATTTAAACTCAGAGCTGAAAGTTTGAGGTAAACTCTAAACATTTTAGGGTGACAAACTGGGCCAGTTTTACATGTTTTTAATAAAATAAAAGATTGTTATACGATACTGGTGTAGAGGGTGGCAAGGTTGGGACCAGAATGGAAAAAGTAAACTCAAATAGTCGTGCTTTAACTTGAATTCTGGAGAAAACAGTCCAACCTTTTTTTTAAACTAATACTAAAATATAATAAGGGAAATATACACCATATTATTACACGTGTATAGTTATATGTAACATTCAGTTTTTATCTAAGTTATTGCAAAACATAGTAAAACACATTATGAAGTCTGAATTTTAGGGACTTCTGTGCTGCATATGATTCTCATCTAAGCATAACATTTAACACATTCAGTCAGCACAATGCAGTAATCTAATGCAGCATTTCAAAATATATATATATATATATATATAAAAAACATGTTATAGTTTAATAGTCGGGGTCAGTCTCTCCACGTTCACACCATGATGCCGAAATGGTAATGGTATGGTTGTGAGGCAGGAACAGCAGACTGTTAAGAGCAAGCCAACATGTTCACACACTTCATACACGGACAGTAAGTGTTGCGACTCGGCGACTCACTCCTGCTGCTCCAGTCGGGGTTGTGGCCTCTTCCTGTTGGCAGCAGGCTCGGCCCTTACTCGATCTGTCAGACGAAAACACACACACAATAAAAACAGGGTCAGATCGCCATGTAAGCACGCGGCTGGCATCGGAACAACAAGGCACCAGGGTTTAAGTGAAAAGTAAGAATAGTAACAGAAATGTAAATCTTTCATAGATCCTAGAATGTTACAGCTGCATACAGACACATTTTAGGCCTCGGTATGTGTGAACTGTGATAACGGGGTGACAAAACCAAGTTATTATATGGAGCCATTTCCACCTGAGGTCATTTTTACACAAATACAGTTTAATTTGATGGCATAATTTTTTGTAAGGGTGCACACACATTTGAGGATTTAAAGTAGAAAGTTTTGGATAAAAGCATTTGTGTGTAGTTGATATAGCATTAGTATATCACAAATTGCAAATGACAAGAGTTCCTGTCACTGATAAGTAAGTGATAATTATTGGAAACTAATATGTCATGGCTTTAAACTGGTGCTAGAGTGTGAATGTGTCAAGACCAAACACAGGCAATCTCATAGCTGTACTAGCATTAGGTATTTTAGGCAGTGAGAGCAGATCTTACTGTGGCAGTGATATAACATAGTGGTTAGCAAAACGGTTACGCAAACAATATCTCTCACAACAATGAAACCCAGTTAATTTATTTCTTAAAATCTCTGTAGCGACACAAAAGACTGTAGCTAAATTGTATGCTACGACATATGGTTTCTCTAACTTCATTGTGTGACAGGCATCCGGGTCATTTAAAATCATTTAAATACAGGGCTTTACATATTTGTATTTCATTACATCCATTTCTGAGTGTGATTGAATATTTATAATCAAGACAATAATGGAAAGTGTATAGAGATCCACATGCATTTAGTCTGAAAATGTGAAGCTGTATAACTGCTGGTACATAGTTAGCTTGATGATAATGTTTAAAGGTTATGACCTAGTCACCTGCTAAAAAGTTGTAAGGGAACATATGAATTTCTATTATAAAGGGATGGAAAATTCTTTCCTTTTCTTATTTGTACACTGGTATCCCATATCAACACCCCAGTCTAGCTAGAACTGTAGCTCTCCTTATCTGCATGTAAATGCACTGACTGTGATCGAAAACCTGTGGTGATTTCACGATTCTCAAAAGTGCCACATCAGCACCCACAATCCCCAAAACTTTTTAGCTTCAAAACCTGATAGAGCCACGTCTGTGTCCAAATCCTGCAGATTGTAGAGAGCTCCACAACAGGTTAGGGTGGAGGCATAATGACAGATAGTCCTCAGAGATGGAGAGTGACTGACAGGGAGTAGAGGAGATGCAGTTAGGCCCCAAATGTATGCCAGCGCATGCATGAAACCCTCCACCAACACCACCCCTCCCTCGGCCCCGCTCGTGGCCAGGAGCTGTTTACCTCTCTATCAGCGGCGCACTCTAAAGGCAGGGACCCCATCCATATTCACCGGCCTCAAATTCCTCTGCTTATCTCCCCCCAACCCTTGAAAAACCTTCCCGTGTTCCCCTCCGCACATACATACATACATAAACACGTCTTTATGGAAGCAAGAGGGGGCCAGGAGGGGGTCCAAGGATAAGAATCACCTTGAATTCAAAGCAGAGGATTGTGGGTCGTCAGCTGGTTGGCCTGACATGGACCGGGAGTAGGCAGGTAGAAGAGGGCTTTAGGGATGGTGTGCTCTGAGGGGCAGTGGCGGTGGAGGATTTGCACAAGTGGAGTAGAGCTTTTGGAAAAATGATATGCGTCATTACAAGACAGAGCCATTTTGTGTTGCACATGGATGTTTGAGGGTGTGGGAGCTCTTCTGGATCATCAAATGACAGCAGAGTGGTCACAATACAGACAGTTAGACAGTTGGAAATGTGGCTCTAAAGTAGTGGCTCTGAACCTGCTTCTTTCCTAGATTACTTTGGGAATCTAGCTAAGGTTACTGATAAATACAACAGAGCACATGAACACAACTTACATGTGCTATAGAACTTACATTCTCACCTGGTGGGCT
This sequence comes from Bostrychus sinensis, assembly GCA_020698575.1. NCBI lineage: Eukaryota > Metazoa > Chordata > Actinopteri > Gobiiformes > Eleotridae > Bostrychus > Bostrychus sinensis. Next base: position 28,194,711 of record CM036247.1, on the reverse strand, counting down.
GTAGTTCTTAGCAGGTTAGGGATTGTATTGTTTCAGAGTTTTGACATACTGTATAATGGAGACTTTGATTAGATTAGGACGAGGTGATGGTGACAAGCCTGTAAAATGTATTTCTCTAAAAAGAGGGTAAGAGAAAACTTTGTGTTACATTTTCTACACCTTAACAAACCTTGCAAATATTGAACAAAACACATTTCATCATTTGTCATCTGTAGGTCTGTATACTGTCATGACTGATCTTTTCAATGTGGGTAAGCAAATGTGACTTCTTGTGTTCTGTTACAACCAAACATACTCTTAAAAATGCATTCCCTTTTCCTAAATTTCAGTATGTGAGGTTCAGATTGGAGTGTTAATGCTTCAAAAGGCCACAAAAACTAAAGTACTTAGGCAAAACTCTCTGGTAGTTGGAAAACAGCATTTTATGACATTTGTGAATAATGTTCTATGGAGATGAAGATGCTGAGAGTGAAGAGCAGCTATACACACAGCACACTGCTCTCTTTGTTGTAACTTGTCCAAAATATTATTTTCTCATCTAAGAATGTCTAACAACATCCTTTCTATTTAGATTTGTATCAGGGCCAATGTAATCAAAATTTCAAGGTTTTGTATGTATTGCACTTGCTGTCCTCTCTTTTAATGCTGCTAGGCAAAGGTGACATCTTATGTTCTGTTAAAACTGTCAAAACTGTACTATTACTGCATGATGTCAGTATAACAACATTCAATAGGCTATCACCCTAGAGATCAAAATATGTGATTAAAATATATGCTGGGTAATTCTTAATATACTGAATTTCACATTTTAAAATGACAAAAAAACTGCATCCCATATTATATTAACTGGAAAAGCCTTGAATCCATATGGACTGTCAGTGTTATTGAGACCACAAATTTAGATCCACTATTTGGGAAACACCTTCTTATGACTGTTATGATAATAGTTTTTTTTTTTTTTTTTTAATACATTGCAGTCCCTGGAAGGACTGATTAGTTAGTAAACATGACAATTAAGGACTCATTTTAAATGGGAATTTGATGTCTCCTATATACTGCCAATACACTCATATAAAGAGTAGCTACATAATATCAGGTTGTCAATGAACACCTAAAATACGTATTGTACCAGAAAGTTTTAAAAATGAAACTCCTTTAGAATATAATGTTCACTTGAGGATTGGGTTAATCTTACTCCAGCATGAAGTGGACAAATAGTTGGTGTATAGGAAAAGGCAGACTGATGAGGAGTGGAAGTCTTAATGGGGGCTCAAAGTGCGCTAAGAGAAGCAGAGGCACACGGAGCAGAGGGGGGACCATAGCCCGTTCCTGTGCGCGCTGCAGCGGCAGCAGTAGAGGCTGCGTTGTTTGGGGATTGAAGTTGGGAACTCTCTCCACTACTAATTGCGCGCCGGTGCCTTTCATGAATATTCATTCTGGCGCGTTCAGACCCCGCCTAATTAGCCGCGAGATAGAGGAAGAAGCTCGCACCTTTTACCACAAGAGAAGCGTTTCCCCCTCGTCGCGCTCTCAGGGGGATGCTGGCAGAATAGCCTAAGTTCATTAGCCAAAAAAGCAAAGAAAAAAAGTTACCTGAAAAGCACGGGACGATTCGCTCTTCAAAATGGACAGAGTTTTGCTGTTGCATATTTAGTGCCTATTACGCATGTCTATCAAAATAAAAAGCAAAAGGAAACCTGCAGAAATACAATTATCTGATTGAGTTGAGTGAGTTGGGGGGGATATTATTCTGGTTCGTGTAGTTATTACATGAATTTTAAAATCTAAACACAGCTCGTGGCAGGTCCAAGTGTTCCCAGAGGGACTGAGCAAAACTTGTATTTAACATTTCGCGTGCGGCCCTGCCATTTTGGGAAGTCAGGTGGAAAATACCACTCACTTTTAAAATCAAACTTTATCCCTAAATGAGATGTTTCCACCTTTAAAACGAGGCGTTAAAATGGCACTGGAAACAAAACGACTGCGTGAATACATCATCGTTTCAAATGTATACCGTCCTTTTTATGATCGCTTTGTATGCATTGAAAACACTGTTATCTCGAGCGTAATTTTCGTCAGGATTCGCGGTGGGCCTTTTGCTCATAATGCATCTTCCTGCTCCTCTTCCATCAGTCTGACACGAGGCTGGGGCGCACAGACAGAGGGGAGGCTGGGTAATTGGAGGGTGAATGAGGTCCTACTGGTTCAGTTGGAGCTCATTACAAATGCAGAGAAAACATTAACACGTGACTCACTTAAAAAGGTGAGGGCCTTTTTAGTAGAAGTCTAATTACTCACTGCATTATGGACAAGGAAATTAAATGTAGAACTTTTGGATTTGAAGTTAGATAAATTAAGGTAGTGTGAGAATTTACTATAGAAAATACGCAGAGATGAAAGGAGATTTTGGGGTCGTACTGGTATGAAGATGACGCTTGTGTGCATTTATTTTTGGTAAAAGGGTCAGCGAACTTCCTTGACACTCATTTCTGTGGTTCTCCTCCGCGTCACTTTTTATTCCCCCTTTTCCATTCAGTCCTAAACCCATCATATCGTGCTCATTTCCAGCAGCTTTTTCCTGTACGGCCTGTCATTCACCGCTGAACTCGTGTGTGTGATCCCTTTCATAGGGCGCACCATGGAAACCTCGTGCGTCTTGGCAAAAATGCACCTCGGCGCGCACAAGGCCACGGTCCGGACAAAAGGGCCAAAGCATCTGGATGTGCTTGTGTTGTGGCCGGGCTCCTCCTCGCAGCACAAGACCGGCTCTGTTTGGCAGAAGACCCCGCTTTTTATAGACCCTCGCACGCACAGTACATATGGGCTGAGTGAATGGACGGAGCGTCTTCATTAAGTGAGCGCTGCGTCGCAGAGGAGACACGCACGGGTCTCTCTGGAGACAGTGTGACAGCGGCTCACACAGCCAATGGCGTTACAGATTCAGCTTCTATTTTTCACTTCTCAACAAAAACACGTTTAATTACAGCAACCAAAGTACCTGCTGTGACAAGTGTATTTACTAGTGCCTTTACTTTAAAAATAAAGCAATTTTCTATTTCACTTTTAGAAAATTCTAAAATACATTTTTAATTGAAACAATAAAATAACTTTGTAATTGTAGTCCACGGCCAATATGTTATTATTTTAGTAATTAAACTGGATCTGACTTAGTTTTGAGCCACCGTCTTGTTCTCACACGTGCCATAGAAATAAATATATAAAGGATGGGTGGACAAAAACCACGCCTTTCAAGAGATGATGACGAGCACCTGTGACCCCTGCAACATTATCTACACGCACGCACGCTCCCATGCGCGCACTCACTCACACACACACACATACACACGCACAGATTGTGAACAGCAGTAAGGATGCAACTTACCTTTGAGTTGATGACGCGCTTGAACTAAACGGCAGCGGTGGTAAAGGAGTCCCGTAAAGAGAAGGACAGTAAGTCGCGCTGGAGAGATGACAACAAACAAACACGCTGCAGTTAGAGATAAAAAGCCGCCGCGTCGCTTTCAGGTGAATGATTAAAATGGCACTGTTACGCGCTTCCCCAAAAGCTGCTGTTTTAGAACGGCGTGGAACATGCGCCTGATTGCAGAGTTTTAGGCGAATGGAACGGGAGAGATGTAAGATTTGTTTAAAGCCCCGCATTTCCATTTAAGAACGTGATTGTGTTTGCAAAGATCCCTTTCAATCTTCGCACCCCCCCTCTTCTCTCTCTCTACCCCTCAGCGTCTCTGAGGCTGCTTTGCAATTCATAGAATTGGTAATTTGCTATTGGGACAAAACGTGAAGGGAAAAATAATCAGATCAACCGGGAGAGGTGGAGAGGAAGGAAGCGAGGAGCACCAGGTTTGTCTCTCTGGGCCGGGACTGGGACGCGTCCAGAGCTTCTTCCCCCAAGGTTTCACATTTTTACCTTGGAATTAGGGGAGTTTTCCTCGTCCTGACGGAGAGGTGTCGTGCGCTGTGCAGCCTTGAAACCTCTTTGAGCAAATCTGTTTGTGATATGGATTGTAAATAAAATGACTAGGTGATGAAGCAGTGTGGCCCACTTTAATTCATGAAAACAGCAGACAACCTTTTTGCATAAAATAGAACCAAAAATATATGCAGTTTGCTGAAAAAGAAGTAGAGGTGATTTGACACCAGCAGGCGTAAAAACGTCCATATTCATTACATATTCATATATTTTATTAGGAGTGCATTGTCCTTACTAAAAAACGCTTAATTGATAGTAGAGAAAATAGTGGCGTGCTCACCATTGTTTGGGAAACAATTTGTTGTTACATTTAATGATGATTGACATTATCGTTAAGCCATTTTACGCGCATATGTTATTACTCTGGTTCAGCTCTATCCTGACACAGTCACGTGTTTGTTTATGTGGCACCTCCTGGCTCCTGCTTTGGCTGTAGAAGTGTGGCCTGACATACAGGAACACAATAAGAGCACAATAAAATTACCCACAATGCAAATAAATGACATTGGTTACTATTGCTTTACGCGCATCCTCTGAGTATATGGGTTAATGTATTTCAAATGAGGAGCGCCATAATCATCAGTGACCTTTTATACTATTATATTATAAAGGTGTGTGTCGGGGGGGCATCCTTCAAACACATCCCCGGACTCCCCCACGTGGTTATGTGCAAAACAACTGGTCCAATCAAAGACGCTGCCCCTCACCTGCTCCAGACTGCAAGAATGCAAGCTCTGTGCAGAAGCACTCTTACATGTAAACAGACCTTTATAGTAAGAACATGCAATGAATTAATAGGCGTAAAAGATGTTGTTTGTATGCATTTAGCAATAAATAACTAAAATTATAATCCCCATAAGTTTCTCTTGTTCATACTATGTGTTGGTATGATAGCAATAGTTTATTTTACCACTACGACAAAATACAATATACAGATAAAAGTGAATTAACTAAATTAACTAATATGCGTTTACGTTTCTACTGTTTAAAAAAAACATACAATGACGCATCTAACAAGACGTTCTACAAATAGTTGATTATTTGGCACATGTTGTAAGACGAAATACTGTTTTCATACTAAGTTTATAACCAGGCACCAGTAGTACTGAAGCTATGATGTGGTCTTAGAGCTCAAAGTACTTCGAAATGTACCTTTATATGATAGAGGACATCTGATTTATTTATTTTTTTGTAATATTGAGTGAGTATTGTACAAAAATGCTATAAAAGACGTTAACTGTGTTATACATACTGTGTTATACGTTGTTTTAAGCCTGCCTGGATTTAAGGAGAAAGCTTTAAATACGCCCCAGTACCACTTGTAGGCAGATTTAATTGGCCACACTGTGACGTGGAGGACTAAGAACCAACACAAACATATGTTTTCGTCTGTAACACATGTAAGCTCGGAACTCTATCTGTCTTGTGCGAGAACTGTGCTGTGCGCTGTAAACGCGTGCTACTGCCTGCCTGGCTGCCTATTGAACGTGTCCCCAGTGGGCTCGAGTGGGAGAGGAGCCAATACAAGCGGAGGGGAGGCGTGTCCTCGCGCTACACCGAGACCTCCCCAGTGCAGGTTGTTGCGTTCGGGCTCTAAAGCCTGGAGACCTCCGAAGTGCGCGTCAGTTTCCCAAGTAGGAGCCATGGCGACAACAGCTCAGTACATCCCGCGGAATAACTCCTTACCGTCTAACCCGCTCATGCATCCGGACTCGGACAGGATGCACCAAGGGACGACCTACAGAGAGGTGCAGAAAATGATGCACCACGAGTATTTGCAGGGGCTCGCAGCCACAAACACGGGACATCCGATGAGTTTGACGCACCACCAGTGGCTCCCCACGTCCAACACCGACTGGTCGAGCGGTAGCCACCTCCAGCAGGACCATAAGAGCAGCGTGCAGAGCCGCGAGGACCTGACCACGAGCTTCCATCACAGGTCCCATTTGGTGCACCAGCAGCAGAGCGCGCACCACGGCTCATGGGCGCCCACCACCACACATCACCTCTCCCCGCTTTCCCCCGCGTCCAACGGCCACCAGTCCTTAGTGTACTCCCAGCCCGGGTACACAAACCTCAACGCGATGATGAGCCCGCTCAACCACGGCATGCGCGAGTCGCTTCACGACGACACCTCTGCCAGCCACGACAACCCACTGGAGTCCCCACAGCAGGCGTTCAGCCACCACCAGGACCACTCGGACGAGGACGCGCCCAGCTCCGACGACTTGGAGCAGTTCGCCAAGCAGTTCAAGCAGCGCAGGATCAAACTGGGCTTTACGCAGGCGGACGTGGGCCTCGCGTTGGGTACCCTCTACGGGAACGTCTTTTCTCAGACCACTATCTGCAGATTTGAGGCGCTGCAGCTCAGCTTCAAGAACATGTGCAAACTTAAGCCGCTGCTAAACAAGTGGCTGGAGGAGACGGACTCGAACACGGGCAGTCCCACCAATTTGGACAAGATCGCCGCGCAGGGCAGGAAACGAAAGAAGAGGACGTCCATCGAAGTAGGGGTGAAAGGGGCGCTGGAGAATCATTTCTTAAAATGCCCAAAGCCATCCGCGCACGAAATCAGCACTTTAGCCGGCACTCTGCAGCTGGAAAAAGAGGTAGTGCGCGTGTGGTTTTGTAACAGAAGACAAAAAGAGAAAAGAATGACACCAGTGGGGGTCCCTCACCCGAATATGGAGGACGTATATTCCCAAGCAGAGACCCCTCCTCTACACCGCACACTACAGAGCCCTGTGCAGTGACTGTTTTCATGAACGCTTTGAGGGGGGAGAGAAAAAGGGGGAAAATAATGGGACTTGTGGAGTTTACAGTATTTAAGTTTGGCTTTTGTTGTTCCTGACAGAGAAAGAGACATGGGGGAGTTTGTTTTGAACACCTTAGTATTCGGAGTAAGTCTTGTCCAACAAATAGATGACAGGAGCGAAATGTTAAAAAGAAAAAAAAAAACAAGAAAAAAGAATGAAAAAATATTTGCTATTACTGATTTCGTGCGCGTTTAAAGTGAAACAAAGATCTTTATTTACCAAAATTTTATGGAGGCGACATGCATTTAAAGTAAACGTGCTATCCCAATGGCTGGTCAATGTGCCACTGAGGCCAGCTCCTCTCGGTGCGCCGTGGACTCACCACAACGAGGACCCAACACTGGACGCTGCAGACGAATAAACATTGTGCTTTTTTTTCCAGGCTCAAACTGATTACAATTAGTGTATACTTTCTTTGTTTGAAATGTGTTGCTTTTTTGAACTATTCCAGTGTCTGTCTGTCTATTTTATTTGTGCATCATTTGTACTATTTGTTCGGTCAGTTTGCCTTGATGGTGGTGAAAAAAGAAAACACGCAGAAAATGTCCAAATGCAACAGGACTGAGCCTAAGTTCTGACTGCACGCCTTAAAATATACCACGTCGAAATTTGCAACAGAAAATAAGACGCTAAACGGAACACACATTTCTATTGTTTTGGGTAATATTTTATTTGCATGGAGCACTTATTCTTTTAATTTAATCGCAATTGATATTTGTCAGTGACATTGTGAGTGGACAATAGGCTTAAACCCGCAGTAAATGCCATGTTTACAATGTTTTAGGAAGAATCAGAATCGAAACATTGGTCCAAACAGAGAAGCATTAGAACTCAGGTAACTCCAGTGGGCCATGTTGGAACACACGCCTGTACTTCACTCCTGTCTTTTACGCATCATGTATTGTATTATATTCCAAACGAGACAAAAACAAACACTGGATTGGGACGAAAAGAAAGAGTTCCTGAAAGGGGAATATAGCGACTTTTAGATGTATTTATTTTTTTTCCGGCCTGAAAGGAAATCTGAAAATCTCACGCGTTGTGTCATTTATCATTGTCTGAGCAGTCCAATAGCCTACAGCAGTGCTATTCTCTACACACACAAGGGTTTTGTTTTTCAAGAAAAAATAATAATAATGATAAAAAAAATGTAAAAAAAAAAAACAACAACAAGATTTTAGAGAAAATGTTGCCAGGATTATTTCCGAAGTGTAAATATGTGGAATATGTAAACTTGTATTTGTTCTGAGATATTGTTTTGGTTTTGTTTCTTTCCGGGCAGTTTTGTACACTTACTAATTCCAAGAAGATATTTTAATATTGATTTCATTTATGAATCTGACCATTTATATATATATTTATTTCTTAAACGTGTTTGGAGCTTTTTGTTTGGCTCTTAATGGTTTTGTTGCAGTGGATTTCAATATTTTGTTCGTTTGTTTACTACATTGGTTGTATGTTGATTGCTAAATGTAGACTGCAAAGTCACATTTCTATTTATGTTATAGTAATATTTTATTACTTACATAAAACATATATACAAGAACTGGTCTGTTGTCTTTATTGGGTCTACAGACACCGTGGCCTTGCATGGTGTGTTTGTTTGTTTGCTGAGTAGGGGTCCAGCCGTGTTGTCCTTTGCGCACGGCAGTGACTAGTTACGTAACAGCAGCCTGGTTCTCTCCTGGTTCGCTCGTGGACGCAAGACATGTCCACGAGCTGCTAAAAAGAAGAATACATCAGAACGTGCCCTCAGGCGTTTTCTTTAGGTCCACAAAGCGTTGTGGACGTGCCGTTTGTTTTTCTTTACTGAGGTAATAATTATGTGTACTAAAGTAGATATTCTGACACAGTTTCATTACCAACATTTCTTTTTAGGTAATATATTTATATATATATATATATATATATATATATACTCACAACATGTATGCCCACAATAAAACAAAACACAATGAAAAAAAGATGCAAAACGTATGCGTAAAACCAACTTAAAACTATGCGTCAAAGTAAATTTAGAAAAATAAGTATCCAATTATTATTATTATTATTATTATTATTATTATTATTATTATTATTATTATTATGGGGAAGGCCTTATTTAAATGTGCGCCTTTATCCTTCTTAACCCCGGGGCATCACTCTTTAAGCGTCCACAGCCAAATGATGACGGATCTTTGAAGTGAGACACTAATGTCCTCAGGCGAAATTTTATTTAACTCCTTTTCCAGCATAAAGATTGAAAGAGAAAAATACACAAATACACTAAATATGCAAAAATAAAAAAATATACTTAAAACAGGCCCAAAAGTTTGTCAAAGTCAAGTCAGGCCTCAATGTATTTTCATATGAGTTTTATAATGTGTTCCATCGTCTTACGCCAGCGGAGTTAGGCCTTGCGTTCGCTCCACTTCTTCTCTACTTTTACATCTATCACTACACAACAGTCAACGAGAAGTATATTTCAGACTTTAATACATAATGTGAAAATTCTTCTTCCACCTTCACGGTTCATAAATACATTTCCAAAAGCGGCGTGAAAAGTTAAAAGTGAAAGGATGATTCAGAGCAGAGACATGTCACTGTCACTTACAATTTAAATAAGCTGCGATTTTATACAGAAAAAGCCAAAGTTATTCACATTCACCACCGTCACATTAATTATCAGAGACACGCTTTTGTCAAATCATTACCTCATTTTATTACACCATTAGCTTTTTTAGTCAGAGTGGAACAGTGGAAGAGAATTAGGCCCACGAAGCGCAGAGTTGGAATTGACAACATAAAATGATGACTGCATTTAGAAGTCATGGGTGTACTATTTAATAAATGTATCCATACAATTAAAACAGACATTCAGTGATAACAATACAAAGGGTGTAAATTTCCCCTTAATTTTGCGTAATTCGGTTTTACGCTGAGTGTCATCCGCTGTTACGCGTTCAAGCGCGCAGTGAAGGTAAATGTACGTGGGGCTAATTCTAGTGAAAGGCGCGCAGAGTGTTGTGTTGTGAGTCCTTTGTGATGTTGTGATGCAGATGAGGCGTTTGCGGAGGCTGAGCTGGTCAAACCGAGGCAGAGCAGGCCGTGGATAGGAAGGCACCAGAGCGCACTGAAGAGCGGGCCACAGGCGCCACCCGCTGGCTTTACAGAGAACTACAAAACAGTTTCTTCAAAAAGAAGTAACATTGACCTCACTCACAGAATCTCCTTACCAACAAAAATATAGTAAAGACAACAGATTCTGTTTTTACTGAAGACGTTTTTTCGTTCCAATAGGTGCTCTGGCGTTCTAATGGTCTTCATTCTACCTTTTAACAATAAGAGGACTCTGTATACATGTTTTTTTTATTCAACTGTTAATATGTGTAAACTGTTACTGTTTTCAAGAATCAAGCGTAAACAGAGTTGCAGTTAATCTTGAGCCATTGTATCTATTGTATTTAATCCTGGAAATGGTTAATTTAACTACAATCAGAATACATAGTGATAGGTGACAGTGAGATTTACCAATCACATGAAAGCTCTTGATAATGCTACAAAAATTGCTGCTAATCAATGGTAATTAATCAAAATTCAAAAGCTTGTCCCTGAAGATTGAAATCAGTCTGACTCAAAAGGGTTTAAGTGTATATACTTGATTTTGTGCAGTGTGACTTTTATTTCAAATTTAAAACATTTATGTAAAATGTCTATTTTTATGATGGACAAAAAACAGTAATCATGGGTATAAATATTATATATATTATTATTATATGCGTGCAGGATATAAAATCTTACAAACAGTCAGATCAATTTATGATTAAGGCACTTTTAAAATAATGGAAATGGTGGAAAAAGGCTTTCTGAAAGCCGTAGGACTATTCGACCTGAACATCAGTATGAGAACAATCTGAAATGCATAATAATCTGTGATGTGAATTAGTGTTTCAGACCACATGGACCAAGACCAGAGTGTATCCAGACCAAGACAAAACTAAACAACATGTCACGGCACGACTGAAGTAAGGTTAAGTCCAGACTCGTGGGGAAGGTTTGAGGGAGATTTGTCAATTGCGATAATATTTTAATTTTATCTGGTCACAAAAATGATGTGCACAAAAGTAAAAGAAAAAAAACAAAAAAGGTGACAGAGACCAATTCAAAACCAAAGTTTTTATAAATATGTCTTTATGACCACTCTAAAGACCATTGCAGGACTGGTTTTAAGTAATGCATAACTTTTTTTTTTTTTTTTTTCCCCTTTTTATCTCATCACCAGCTCTAGAGTGGTTAGCACCATTGGTTCACAACTAGAGTTTACTCCCTGAGCCGAGATCTGGAATCTGAAAAAACTAGAATTCCCCTCATGAATGTAAGAGTGAATAATTCTGTCAGTATACAGTACAGTATGTCTCTATGTGTCTGCTCTGCGACAAACTGACCATTAACCTCAGCAGAAATAAGCTAAACCACTTGTGACATAACAGTATTATGCAAAAGAAAATCAATGTATGACCAGCACTTGTTCTTTTTTGGTATGGGTCCACATACGAGCAACACCTCAGCTTCCCAGTGAGAATGGGTCTTCCAAAGTCTTTTCAAACGCAAATTAATATCATGACCTCACAGTTCAAAGTGTTCCCCCAAACCAGTGAGGCCCTTGAAGTGATCTGTAAATGCATAGGAAGCGCAAACTCATACACAAACTCTCTCAGACTGCCCACAGACGAATACTTGTGGCCCCAGCTGATATGATAGACCATGGTGACTGTCACTACTGTTATTTCTGATGATATGCAGTTTTTATTCCGAAGCTCACGGAAGGTACACAACCTCCATTATGCCGATTAATCAATAAAACATGAGCCAAACTCATCTCAAAACAGCAAAAGGCAGCTATTTGACCCACAGAACTCCACGCTTCACCCTTTCCCCCTTGTGCTTCTCCTTCCAGCGAGTGGGCCCTCGGCTACTCTTCCACATAGCTCCATCTCTGGTCATCCAGCTCTCTCGAACACACTACATCCTTCATCAGTGGAGTACTGTCACACACAGGAGATGTGGATTAGCGATGATTAGCACGGATTATGGCTGGTTAATGGTGGGAAAATACATTAGGAACCATCAAGCTTGGGCAGGGAGAGGAGGGGGGATTTCACTCACACTAGCGGATTTGCATTGATCCACAGCAAATGAATGAGGATTAGCAGCATCAAGCTATCTGCCAACAGATAAATAACATTAAGGGTATTATACGCCAACGCCTGTTATTAATGACATTACAAACACTACAATGCCGGCAATTATGGAAATAATGCAAGCGGCTGAATAATGTACTTGCATGGGATTCCGGGGATGATCCTGGCATATACAGAGACAGGCTGGATCTGGAGGGGTGTAAAAGTGTTTGTGGAGGCCAGTGCATCACAAGGCGCATGTAAAGTGGCAGTTCATTCATGTTAATATGGCAGTAATAAGCTGAGCGTATGAGTAATATCAGGTCTGTTTATGATGGAAGCCCAAAGACAAGGTCACAGCCTACAGGTGATGCAGTGACCATTAACATTCTCTCACACAGCACAATGCTTATGAATGACATGGGAATATCAATGCATGTACATACTGAATGTTTGTTCAGTACGTTTATATGGACTTGTTGAGTATGTGCATGCAAAGATACATAATGATCAGATATGATGTTAAGAATGTCCACAAAGCCTGGATTCCACTAGACTATTGGTTCCAAACTGGTCTCAAGTTAGATCCCCTTATTTCAGGGAGCAGCCGAAAGTTACTTAACGTTCCTTCTTTTTTTAGGCTTTTGAAATAGTTTTGGACAAAACACAGTCGCTATGTCAATCCACACCACATTATTCCAAAATGAATCTGGCTTGTCTAAATGAGCTTTTGCCTAGCTCATGCGACTCTGTTTGTGAAGTGGCATCTCCCTCCCATACAGCTTTTTACACTGGGGGCTCTCTTTGGGTGGAGGTTACATGCCCTTCAATCACCTTTGACTCCTAATGGTAATAAGCAAAAAAAAATATATATATAAATGAATGTAACTGTGTAGTGCAGCTAGTGCAAGTAACCATTGTTTATGTAACAATTATTATTACATAGTGTTTATGGGCTGTACATTTTTTTCTTGGTTAAATGTCTTGTAAATTACATTTGATCTGCATCCATTTGTTAGATCCTCCAGCTACAGTATACTATGGACACTCTCAGTCATTCTCAGGGGTATCTGTAAACTGATATAAACTGATGGCCAACCCTTTACACCCACATTCATTCACTTTATTTAGAGTTGTTGTTTAGAAATGGCCTGTAGAGAACCATTGTAGTACAGGAACATATTCATAATACACTGCATAATATCCAATTACAGTAACACTTGTGCTTTGATAGGTGCTTAGTTAATGATCCTGTTTTATTTTATCCTCTCTTGTTTTGTCACCTGAGTGGTACACGACTGCACCTCTGTGTTTTGGGCTTTGGCCAATGAAAACAGCATTAACAGTGGAGTAAAGCAGCCCTAAGGTTTCATATATTTTCCATGTGAAATGCTGCCATATTATACCACAGCAGCTCATAAAACATGCTGGCATTGGACCAACCAGGCAGTGTTAAATCAACAAGTCACTGGAGTTCATTTTTTATTGGAAACCGGAGTACAATTTGGCTTGTCTCGAGTGATGATTATAGTCCCTCTGCGTGTGTCCCATTTACGTGCAAGGGTTCCCTTTTAAGACACATTTTAAGGAAGACAGGTGATAGTGCCTGTAAGCCATTACACATTAAACTGAAATGTATCTTTTTTTTCTACAACTTAGCATTTATTCATTTATTTATGCATTTCTGCTTATCCCTATTAGGTTTACATATGGCACAAAACAATTCCAGCAACTATGGGCCTTAGGAGGGGTAGAGTTAGTCACAGGGCTTACTTTTAGAGACAACCATTCACGGTCACATCCTTTTACTTTAAGGCTGAGGCACACCAACCCAACCCCGACCACTGTAAGAAGAAGCAGGGCAACTCTGTCATCTCACGCCTCCCCTGGTCGCTGCAAAAAGTGGCTACAGACCCATCGGGGTTACCTAGGTCAGTGACAGGGCAGCGCATGTGTGGATAAACGCTATGAAAAATGCACTTCTGTAAACAAACTCCACAGCACTGTGTTTTACTCGTGTATTTATCAATGTATAATAATCATACATGCTGCATTAAACAACATCTTATCACATTAATGAATAAAGCTGACCTAAAAGATGTGGGAAACATAAAGAATAGTTGTTAGAAAAACAGTGCTGTATAATTTAATGTGAATCAAGAGCTTTATAATAAATTGTGAGAAGAGCACACAGCCAATCTGAGCGCTCCTTTGATGCCGATGCTTGATGCCGATTCAACACGATAAATTGGCCAGAACTAGGTCCAACTGTCTCCTACTACATCCAATGGTGCAGAACACACAACAGACTCACTTCGCCGACCTCATCAAACTGTCCAACCATGCCAGATGTCCGATTATTGGCCTGGTGATAATTTAAATTCACTAGTTTACCTGTACATACAAGTCTGTAGGAGAAAGCTGAAATACCTGGAGAGAACCCATCAGATGGATATAGAGACTCTGCTCACTAGTTGCCAAATGTTGGTTTCAGGCAGGTTCAATATAGTTTTAATGTTCAGGTTATTTGAAGCCTAAATATTGTTTTAAGCTCATAAACCTGTAAAGAGTGCTCTGTGCAGGACAAGATGGATTCTAGTGAGTTTATGAATGATGGACTGGCAAGAATCCAGCTGGTATACAAGGTTATAGAAAGGGTTGAGTAGAGTTTGGCAACTGTTTGAACGCATGATAAAACAAGTACTAACACCATATATAGCAGCATGCAATAGTGGCTGATAGTGCTATTATGTTGAACACATTTGGTATTTATGACATTTACAATGCAAAAATATATATGATGTTATGCCATATCCCTGTGCATGACTGGACAGCACTCCTGCCTCACAGCAAGGACAGAGTAGCCCCAAGGTATTAAAAGTATTAAAAATGTATTAAATTTGATGTTGCCAAAATGAAGGGCTTAAAAATATTAAATTGTATGGGCAGGTATTAAATTTAGTTCATCTAGGTCTTAAATTGTGAAATTGGAACATCTAATTCAAGTTTTTCAGTGCTGTATTTGTAAAAACTATGTTTGTAAGTAACAGCTGAGAAGCCTGTCTTTTTTGTGAGTTGGATGTGAATTTGGCAACAAATCAATAGTGGTTTTACAAATATATTAAAGTCACCCACTCGAAAGTGCCCTTATTTAGTTGATTTGGAACACTAAAGTCTACTGTTTATGGGCTGCATAATGTTGCAGGTATAGGCACATTTGTTGCAAAAAAACATCCCCGCAATACACAATACATGCAGTTACCACTGAAAATGATGATTCTTTAATTGAACTGTAGTTATTTCACCTGTATTAGACTTAAAAAAAAAAAAGAGTTTCACAGAGTAATATTGATATATTATTTGTGTAAAAGTTATACACATTATTGTTCTTTTGCCAGCAATCTATGTGGCTTTTAATTTTATTCTAAGTGGCATTAAAAAAATCTTTAAAAGTTCTTAAATTTCACGAGAAAAACCCTGGAGCAACCCTGAAGGAAAATATGGGTTATATTCCCGAGACTGCTGTGTGGGGTCTGCTTGTTCTGTTGGTTGCCTTCAGGTATACTCTGGCTCTATGTATGTATAGGTCAGTTGACGAATCTAAACTGGGGGATATACTTGAGCTACCTGCAACCTCTAATGGAACTAAGCTGAAAAGATGAATTAATATCCCATATCCCAACCTGGCACTGTTAAATCAACAAGCCTCAGACAGCCTCTCTTACCTGTAGCTCCCCCACTCTCCACTACTACTACTCCCTCCAGCCGAGTTCTTCAGCGTTTATGTAATAAATACTCCACCCCCACCGTGAGTGACAGAGAGGGGGGCGCCGGACTAGAAAAGGAACAGAATAATGCATTTTTTCATCTAAAATTCCTTCTCTTCCCTTTACCTCAAGGTTTCCTCCTCTGAGCCACTTGAAAGATGGGCAACAATGTGGCCACAGAGTGAACACCTAGTTACCATATGAAACGCTCTGAAGGAGACTGAGAAGGGAGATGGGGAACTCTTGTGTTATTTATGATACCGGGCCTTGTAGCTATATGGGATCTCGCTCTGAGCTACAGCCCCCATACGCGAGAGGGTCTAAGTGAAGCCTTCCAAAGTTCTCCACTCTCTTCTTTTTGGTTTTGAAGAAGAGAAGTCGCCCGTCTGCGTCTTTCATGGCTTTGAGGGACATTTTATATAGCCTTAGGTGTCTGTCAGAGCGACTAACAGTTCAGAGAGGAGAGCACTAATATCTCAGGAACTAGCCTCCGGGCAGCAGCGCAAAGATGTTAGCGTCTATGGCATACAATGGAAAAAAAGGGGCCTTAAAAAGAAGTCGGTAGCAGCAATTATGATAGATTCCAGGAGCAGGGGGACACAAAACAATGATTGTGACAGCATTATATCTGCTGAAGTGACTTACATGCAATTGTTTATACATGACAAAACACACGTCTTTTATTTTTCCTTGTTTGCATGGCCTCCCTGTGTTACAGTGGTTTTGTTTTGGAGACTCTGGCTTCCTCCATCCTAAAACAGATCAACTGGTGAATATAAATCACCCAGAGTGGCTGAGTGAATGAATGTGAGAGTGAATGGTTGCCTGTCAGTGTAAGTGTCAGGTCCTGGCGACTAACTGGCTATAGTTCAGGCTGTCCGCCTTCTCAGGCTCATAGTAAGATAGGTGGCAGCTCATGTGGCCTCTATGAAGAATAAGTGGAAGGAAATGGTTGGATGAATCAACATTAACATTTCTAGTGTATCATCTATGTGTCATTGGGAGGAAAAAAAGCATAGTGCCTGCACATGGTAAAATATATGCCTTATGTAAAATGATGTAGTGAGTATATGAACAAAAATAACACAATTTATGATATTGTTTTCAGTATTATCATTTGCTTATCTTGAAAAGGAAGACTCCAGATGAACATGGAAAGTCACTAGCCTGGAAATCCAGACTCAATCATACACATTTCATGGTGAAGAGGGTTTTGGAACATGTCCCATTGGGGTTAGGGGGTTATTTTGTTTTTAATAAAAATATTAATAATGGATTGGATTATACTGCACTTTCCAAGCTTCTCAGTTCATTACTCATTCCGTCCTTAGTCACACTTGATTGTAGAAAACTACTTTGGTAGTCACAGCTGCCCTGGGGCAGACTGACAGAGACATGGCTGCCATTCTGCACCTATGGCCTTTCCGACAACCACCAAACACATGATCACACTAACAAATTTATACATGCAAGATGAGTGAAGTGTCTTGCCCAAGGACACCACAGTAATATCGGTAGCGAGGATCGAACTGCCAACCCTCCATTTAGTGGTAGCTCAGTTGACTTTTGGATTTTCATTGAAGTGGTGTATGTTGACATTGATTATGTTCTTTGATAGGCTGCTTGTCTATCCAGTTGCATTCAGAGGTAGTTTTAAACTGTGTATGTTTTGTTTTATTCCAGAAAAGTCCACCTTAAATCAACAGAGACCAGATTAATATAGAAATATAGAACTGGTCATAGTTTCTAAAGCTTCCCCACAAGGCCAGATGGAGAGAACTGTATTCAAAGACAAAAGTTTCTTCAGGGCTACCATAGTTGTTCACGTTCTAAAAAAGGCAAAGCACTTTTTCCATAACATATCATCACAAACGGACAAAATTCAAACTGTATTTTTTATTTATTTTATTTCATTTTTTTTTTTGCTAATTTTGTTCAGTTAGCATCAGATTTTACTGTTAAATAAAGCATAATTGAAGAACAGTAGCTCATCTACCGCTATCTGCCTGGAAATAAAAAAAATGAAGCTGGTACCTACCTAGCTTATGGCTACTGTTGAGGATATACAGCCTACCCACAATATACATCTAAATTTTATATTAAGCCTATAATTGTTTAAAATTCAGAGAATGGCAGACATACAACAGCTGAAGCCGCTGGTTACGGTCAGAACACTTCATGGCAGTTATGTTTCAGTGTGAAGTTTTTTTTCTTCTTTATTTCAGCCAGTTTTGAGTGATTGAGAAACCAACAGTACTAAACAATGATTACAGAAGGCAGTGGAAGAGAGATTCATGCAAAATACCATTATTTGTTGCCAACTGAACAAGCATCCTTCATTTGGTAGTGATGGCTGCACAGGAACTCAAGTAAACAGTGTGCAAACAGAGAGCAAACTAAGCAGTGACAATAATGAAATGATTTTTCAGGACCTTGCGACACATATGAGATGGCACACTGCAGCTGCCGAGGCGCCCTTTTAGACTCTTGCACAAGGTTGCAAAGGTAATTGTTGCTCCTAAAAAGGACACGGCAGTCCCATGTTAAAGGTTGTCCCCTCTTTTCACCTTCAAGCCAGGCCTTTGTCTACTGTAGGCAAGGCACTGCAATACCCTGTGACTGCAATAACAAGGTTTACTGCGGAGAAGAGCAGAGAAGAAAAGACTAGGCCTTGCGGTGAAGAGACACACACCAGTAAACAATAGGAAGGTCATCTAACCCTAGTGCACACTGAGATGTTCAGGGCCTTTCAACCAAGGATATTCAAAAAAGAAAAAAAAAAAAAAAACATGTCTATTCATAAATGTATAGGCACAATGACAGGAGGATTATCTTTCTGCATACAATTTTCAAGAATCAACAATATTGGAAGTGAAAAAGATTACAAGAGAAACTTGGCTGAACTAAAGTCAGACTGGAAGTTCAAACTCCCACAATGCAAAGCTGAACAGTATTCTCCGGCGTTGTCCTTTACCCATGACTGATCGCCATGTTGTGCATGCTGGAGTGGATATTACACTACGAACCCCTGCAAATTGGAGCCGGCCAATAAACAAATCATCAAAGATGATCCGGCCAGCCCGACCGCCTGCTCTGCCCCGCGATGCTGAGTTCAAAGGACGCAGATCGGCGAGCAAATGAGTGCCGCTGCTCAGCACACAGTCATCCGAAACAACAACAAAGATAAGACTGATGGAAATAAATAAATAAGGACAAGGAAGAGGAGGGAGGAGAGGGAGAGGGGAGCAGCGCAGAGATGAAATGGAGACCTGCCACTGTGCTCAAGGACACCGCATGGCACTATGTAATTAGAAATGTACACAGATGATTTGGATGCACGATATGATTAGGCAAAGCAATCCCCAGTCTTAGGCCTAATCAGCTCACTTCTGAGAGATACTCCACTAACACTGTGTGTGTCTGTGTGTGTCTGTGTGTGCACAGCTGTATGCACGTGTGAGGGTGTGCTCGGCAGCTCTCAATTCACTCAGAGCTGTGGATTGCTACAATGGTTTTAGTGGAAGGATTGTACTTAGAAACAAAGATCAACGCCAAAAAAAAGATGCGTTGATACATCTGATGTTGATAATATTTTTGTATTTTATTTGCCATTTCTGTGATATGTGTGAAAGTACAAATACCCCTTTATACTGGTCACCAGTTCTGGTTTTGCAAAATTACGTGCTCCTACTAGAAAAAGTTTCTTGCAATAACCCAAATACAGTACTTGGTTATTCTTTGTGAACTATGTTTCTTGCCATTGTTAGAAATTTTGTAAGTATTATATTTATTAACTTTCTTCTTACTTTTACTGTGAATGTTCATGACTGTTGGCTCAGCTACCAAATACACTGTATTACTACAATAAGTATACTTACCTTTCTTCTGTTCTTGGCTGTTCTGTCATAATTTACAGTGGCTAGATACAGATCAATAACCATAATACTTGGTAACAAAGGTTAGGTATTGGAAAGTAATCTGCAGGCATGTACACATTTAGCTGGCTATTGTTTACCACAACTGCATCTTCAGATGACTATCAATGACTGAAAAATGGATTAAAACAGTTAGGAACAGGGTAGGTAGTCTTCTGAAGTGATTCAACACTACAGTCAGAACCAGCATGAAGCCTTGTAAGTGTGAAAAGGGTAAGGGTAGCCTGATAGTGGGGTCAGTTCATGGACATTCAAGCCTCAATGTCTCATTGTTTCATAGCAGACATCATCAAGGATAGATTTGTGTGCAGGTACAGTGTTCAGGAGCATCCTTTGGCTGGAAGTCACCAAACAAAAGTCTCATTCATCTTTTCTCATGCTTCAGGTTAAACTTCAGTTTTGATTGCGCTGGCCCACAATGAATTGAATAAAACCTAAATGTTAAAACATATGTGCCCCAGAGCTAAAGCCATGGGCGTCCACAAATGATTGTCTACGAAGTCTTCAGTAATGAGCCGAGGCCAATTAAAAAGACTCTATCTGTCCTTCTGTCTCTCCTCCTCCAGTGGCTTGTTATTGATCACCTTTAACCCTGTCTCTCAGTGGTGTCAAAACTACCATTTAGACCCCTCCCCAGGGCCGAGTGTGCGTCGATTGCACCCTGCCCCATAAATCATTACCGGGAGGAGGTCGCCGTTCACACTTCCCACCCAGTGCCTTGCCCCGCGGGTCAAAGGGTCATCGACGGTCCCATGGATTAGCACCCAGACACCCCCGCTAACCCTGGCGCTCTCCAGCCAGCCCACCTCCGCTCCCTCATGGGCCCAGGAGTGGCACCCCTTTGATTTTAAATAAGGCTAAAGGTCAGCCGGCATCCTGCCCCGTCTCAATACATGAAGCTTCGTCTTTATTCATGATGGATCTGCATTTGTGCTAATGGAATTTTGTCAGAGAGAGTTTAGGTGAATGAGGTTGCAACAATACCAATATGGCAACTTTGGTATTTCCACTTGCTGTTTACAGTAACTCAAGAGAATAGATGAGAATAGATGAGACCCAAAAAAACCTTTCTGAAGTGTCTAGCCTAGTTTTCAAATGAAATTACAAGCAATTGGTTAACTACAGAAAAGGATGTAAGGTCACTGTGCCGCAAAATACATGCTATTAAATGGTTTTAGTTGTATCATGGGTTCATGAAAGCCCGGAGAATACACAAAAACAACAAAAAACAAGACATCACTCTTTGTTTCTAATGGCTGCTGGTCAACCTTCTCCATTTATATACAATCTTTCATACCGTGGGCTCATAAACCTCAAGGCTCTTAGAGATATTTTTGTAAGCCTTTACAACTTTATCCACGTCAACAATTATGAGAGCTCTTTTGTGCGAGGCATGTTTCATATCAAGCAATGCTTCTTTAGAATGGCAAACTCAAAACTGATGTGTGAAAAAACTGTTTTTTATTGGGCAGGGCCACTTTAATCCACACCCCCAATCTTCTCACATTGATTGGACTCCAGGTTGGCTGACACCTAACTCCACAGTAGCTCTTGAGGAAGTCATTAGCCTAGGGGTTCACATACTTTTTCTATCCTGCACAGTGAATGTTTACATAAATGTTTAATAAAAACATGAAAACATAACATTTTTTGCAGCATTAGTTTAAGCAGACTGTGTCTATTGTTGTGACTTAGATGAAGATCAGATCACATTTTATAACCAAATCATGCAGAAATCCAAGTAATTCCAAAGGGTTCAAATACTTTTTCTTGCAACTGTAGATAGCCTGACAACTCAGGAAAAAATATGATAAGGACTAAAAAACTACAAATACCAATTGGGGACCTGTGATGCGCATGAGACACTCGCTGCCCTGTTGGAGCTGCTGACAACAGCCAGAGCTGGGCTTTGTTGATATACAGTAGCTTGTGGAAAACTCTGCTGGGAAGATAAAGATTACAAAAGGTAATTGTATTTTCAGTCGGGGTGGGTCATCAACCATCAACTGAGTCATACAGAAAGTGCAGAGGTTTTTCATCACAAAAGCAAAAAAGAGTTCCATTGACTGACAGACATGAACTACCATTAGTTTAACAAGGCAATTTGATTTAAATATGTCCGCTAAATACAGCTCATTTAAAATGGCACAAACCCACAATCTTTTTCTTTCTGAGTCACCAATGAGCCTCTGTAAAAGCAAAGCACAGGTCTGAACTAACTTGAGTAAACAGGCGCTACAGCTGACGTTCAGTGGAGTCATGTTGTAACCAGTGTTGTTACCCTCCATGGGAGCATTGCCCACCAAGCATGACATCACTGTTAAAACTATGACTACTATATGCAAACTCAGCTGAGTGATGCATTGTAAAACAAACAAAATACCCACAGTGACAAAAGAAACATTTAAATTGTGATTTTTACTATGACCACTTTCATGACAAGCTGGTCTTCTAGACTTTTTAACTATTACTGCACTACAGCAGGTGTATACCATGTTTTTCCCAGTATGTTCTGTACACTCCACCTCACTCCAGTCAAAGACAGAACTTGTTTGGCTATTTCTTGACTATTGTGGTAAATACTGTTTAAGCCATTTTAACTTTGCCATTCAGTATAGTTGTTTTGCACTAGTAGGTAATTTAGTTTTATTGGGTTTCTATGTTTACCATGTTACAGCTGTTTTGTGTAAGCACTTTTTCACAATAAGGGAGAAAATATACTAATATACTAACAAAGAAAAAATATCTTTATATAGTTTACAAAATATTAGTGTATACATTGCACTAGGTACTTTGAGTGTCAAACAGACTCCACTTGACCTACTCCTGGGCCTGAGTCAACAGCCACACATCAGCCAGATGCTGTGTCCACCCACTGCCTCCCACTGCCCTCCTGACCCTCCCCTGAGCTCCCCACTATAATTATGGTGGCCCTGGTCAGTTTTGCTCCCAGTCTGCAGGAGCTGGAGGTGTCTGATGGGCTGTCCCACCTGCTGCTCTCCCCACACTGATCAGGCACTGGTCAGGATGGTTCACTCTCCTCTACGTCCGAGGGTTCTGGGGAGGAGGGGTGAAGGAGATGGATGACAGGTGCTTTGTTAAAGTAAAGACTCAGGGGATCTTGGGTAGACAGGATGAGGATCAGAGAGACCTGGCAATTTTACACACTAGTGTAAAGTCATATTGAATTTAAAACCAACCTGGCTGTCAGAGCCATTTTTAATGTTTCTAGAATTATTCAACTATGCTTTTAACTATTAACTATGTTTTAACTATGTATTATCAATAAATAAATAAATAAATAAATAAATAAATAAATAAATAATAATAATAAGTATAAATTGTATACATAGTATATCTTGAATATTTTGGCTTGGTTCATAGACTAAGCACTCATAGACTGCAGACCTCCAACAAGGCTTTCTCTTTCTCCCAATGAGTCCTGCCCAGCCCAGGACTCAAACTAGATATCTCCTAGTACAGGGGTAAATGATCTATCCACTGAGCCACAAAGCCCTTGCATCTCATAAAGATTTACCAAAGGGACATTTTCACAATAAGAGATATAATATACTTACTATATTTCTGTAATTGAGATCTAACAAAGAAAAATATCTTTCTATATAGTTTACAAAATATTATAATATGACTGGATTCACATCAAAAACTTGCACCCATTCTTCCTTGACCCCTTTCTGACCTGTTGCTGAAAATTCATTGCATAGTGTCACCTGTTTGACCTGTGTCCACAAGCGGTACTGCAACAAAAGCACTCCTGTGTGACCAAAGAATACCAAATTTTAAATTCACATTTTGTTGCAGGTTTCATCTCCTCCCTCTGGGGTGAGTGTCAGCGCTGGTGTGTGTGAAGTGGTCCCATTTTAATCCTCCAATAAGAGGTTCTATCACAGGCATTATAGAGGTGGGACAGACTGAAATGGCTAAGGTATAAATGGAACAGCTCAGCTTCATGGAAAATAGATCATTATAGTAGTATAGTAAATAGATTTGCCCGTGTAGTAAAAACAAACTAGTATCCTTATGTAGACAAATTACTTTGATAGGCCAGTGCATAGGCCACGAACATGATCCCTTGTTTCTTGTTTACGTTTTTGTAATCTGTTGAATCCATCTGACAGATGATTGGCTGTCAGATTTCACCAGAGGCGTGTTGGTCAGCCTTTACCCGCTTCCACCTCTCACTATGGGGATGTAGGCTATGCACTTTTTACATTGCCCCTTTAGCACAATTTATTATATTCACCTTGCTGTGTAAAAAGAATGTGTGATGTGCACATAGTATGTAACAGAGCCTCTTGGTATTTTAATGGAATGCCAGATGCAGTGTAAATTGAGACCAAGGTCTTACATGGAGCATACATGGGATGATGGAGGCAAGAAACTGGTTGGAGATTCCATAAGGAAATAGTATAAAAGAGACTAATGATGTCCTTAAAGATCACAAAAAGAAATATTGAGCTTCTAAAGTTTTTTTATAATGCTATACTATTAGAACAGGAAGACAGATAATGACGTGACTGCAGTATACGTGCACAAAGACTTTGAACTGCAGAATTGAGACTGTGCAATTGTATTAAGACCTTTTTAAATGGTAATAAATAAAAAGTACAAATATTAGCAGCGTTAGCTCACATATGAATGAAGGCTGACTCGACTGTAATGTGCTGTTTGCAAAGTGAATGATTCATTAGCAGATGCCAGTCAGTGCTGCTACATGCTCTGAGATAAAAGGTGGGCCATTGATGTTGAGGTGGAGGGTTGTGGGTATAGATTTAGCGTACCCCCCCACCCACGTCTCCCCTGTGGTACGTCCCAGCCAGAGGGTGCAGGCGTGGGACAGGACAGAGCACCACCGACGGGATTAATTGGAGTGACACCTCTTTGGTGCACATGGCCAGAGCAATTAAAAGGTGGCCCAAGGCTCCGGCTGCGCCATTAGTAAACCAGTGACAAAGCAACATAGGTTCACTTCCATACAGCACTCGCACATATGGTAAAAAGATGAAACGCATTGTGCATGCACAACTTCTTTTAGAGCACAGCAGTGGGGAACACTACAGGTATGACAGCCTCAGAGCAAGATAAATGAGAGACGATAGAGAAAATGTTGCCAGCATACACTTTTTGAACATAATAGGTACAACAGATTCCAACGTTTGTAAGCCATAAGCATGATTTAGACTTTTTAGATCCATGAATGTCAGTATGTGTGGAAAAAAAAAGAAAAATTAATATGCTGTTGACAAGTAGAAATAGGCATGGTTTCCTGATGTGAAAGTTCTATTTCATTTTGATGATGGCTTATCACAAATATAAAATTCTTTTATTTTCAAACTTTTAATAAAATGTTTGTCCAGCAAGGTTACTGCATATTCATATAGACACACCAAACCAAACATAGATTGATAGTTACTGACATTTAAATAAATAATAAAGCAGAACTCAGTAACCTTGGTCGCTTCTTTGCTGTTTTTGCCTCATTTTCCTCTATAGAGATCCCCTTACATTTCAGAGTAAAGCACTACCGTAAATACTCACAAGCCCAGTTGACTCGCTCGGCTTACTTTCCTTTTCTCTTCTGTGTATCCGTGCAAAGTTTTTTCTGCCATTTGGCCTCTCTGTCATGACAAAAATGGTTAAATAAAGCCATGGCTAGGGTTGGCGAGGCTCATATTAGCAAGTGCCGTTTTCAGCCGCAGGGGGAGAAGCAGGCCACAGCAATTCATTTAACCATCGCACGGACTCTGGAGCAGTTTATTTAAAAAAAAAGTTCTGCTTTAACAGCTATTGCTTTACAAAGAAAGTGGCTAATTCAGCGCTTGCTGCATCTAGTTACACAGGGACACAGCACAAAAATAAACATAATAGATTTTAAAAAATAAATATTATCAAAGCATTTACACAGTGTTTGGGATAATTGCTCCAGTTTTACTCTGATAGTAGAATAACAGCAGGAAGCATAGCTGTTATTGGAGATGAATAAAGAATTTTGGGTCGTGTGCCTTTAATAGTATATACAGTCTTACTTTTGTAACCTTTGGCTAAACAACACTGAATTGCCTGTGCATATGCTTTGAAAAACATATCATTTACAGACAGCAATGCTGAAACTTTTCCCTGAAGAGTTCATCCATTGGACAATATTGTGGTATCTAAAAGAATGCGTGGCTTTCATTTAAAACAATGTGTTAGGAATGACATAAGTTTCATGGAACTAACCACATCCCTTTGATTAACTAAACATGAAAGAGCATTCTGGATGTATGGTGTGCGAATAAACTGGTGGCTTTTTGCACCAACATAAACTAGCTTAAGGAAAATAAATAGCATCCCTCAATACTGGCTTCATATGTGATTTACAGAGACATGCAATGACAATATTATTTTCCCTGACTGCCAACATTAAAGGACATGTGTTCATTTAGACACTGCTTCTACATGGACATTTGTATGTGCTGTGCTGCGAGTAGAAGCAAGGTTCCGGTGGCTTTCTTATCTCAGACGCTGTCTCTTGCGCTCCCTGCAGCCGTCAATTAGTGAGGCAGGCTGTGAGTAAGGCCTCTGCTCCTTCACACCAGCTCTTTGTTGCCTCCCTGGCGCTCCCTCTGACTCCTCTGCGTTTGATGATGGCAGGAAAGGCACAAGGCAGGTTACAGTGCGGCGCGGCTCCTCTCTGGGGTGTGGGTTTGCTGTCTGCCCTTCGGTGTGACTGCCAGGGCCCGGAGCAGCCGACCGCACAGTCCACACACGCCCTTCAAACATATGAGGAGAAAACATATAGGCCTGGGCAGAGAAACATGAGATCTGTCAGAAAGAATGGCAGCAGTGGTCCTAACAATGGCGAAGACTCACTGACCACAGGTAGAAGGCACTGACAGGAATATATCCTGGACAGGACAGAAACATATCAGCTTTTGGTCAGTGACCATGTTGTGCTCTTTAGTGTTTTGTATTTCAAAAATACATTGTGATACTGTATGTTACTATGTGTGATGTTACTATTACACATTCTATGTTTGTGGTAAAGCTGCTTATAGTTAAGTTCTCTTTATTATAACAATCAATGGCCTCTAACATGGTCAAAATGTGAAAACCAAATGACTCACTGAGCTCTTTTTATTGCATTAAGGTCACACTAACATTAGTGATTCATTCGGAATTACTGATAATAACTACTAGACTTGAACGTGGCAGAAAACATTGCAGCCAGGGAGGAAGTTTTCCTTTTCTTCTAAATTTAGTCTAGTAATAAAGTGTAGCTCTTGGTCAGCTAGGTCATAGGTCTGCTTTGTTGTCACTTTAGATAGTTTGCTCCTAAAATGCTGCCAAATCTCGCCACTGTAGTTTTATAACCTGTATTTTTTTTGTTGTATGCTTGTTGGTACTACATTGTTCATTGTGTTATTTGGGTTTACAAACGTTTTTTGTTTGTTTGTTTGTTTGTTTGCAGTTTTTTTGGTTTGTTTGTTGTTTTTTTGGTATAGGACATTTTCATTATCTGAACACAATGCTACAATTTTTCAACACCAAAAAGGATAAGTCTAATGGATTACAAATCAAGGTAAGATGAGGCTTAGAATATCTCTATAGTGAACACATAGCATAAACAACATGGTTGTTCAAGAGTATATATTAAGAGTATGTATTATAATAAGAGAAAGAGATAGAAAAAGTGTTTGTTTGTATTTAGCAGGAGAATGAATAAAAATGTATATATAGTTTTTGCTATATATTGCATCTGTACCTGCAACATGTTTACTTCAGCTCAGTATTTTTGGGAATCTTATTGGCTCTGTTGAACAGAAACCTGCGAGCTTAAATGAAATTGCAGGACAACTTTCTTGTGATGAATATATCTTACACTGTGGTAAACACAATTACAAAGAAAAAACATATGAAGAGCCTTTTAAAATGTATCAAATATTCTCAGTCTGCTTTATCCAAGATCTAATACTCTCACTTTCTGTTTTTTTTTTTTTTTTTACACACACAAACATTAAAGCACACTTTGCAGATTTCATATTGAATTGAAACCAAGACCATAAGATATTTTGATATAAACTGATTGGCACTTATTTTACTCTGATATCATCTTTGTAAACATGATAAACATATCCTCCCCCTTATACAACACTAAAATAACCCTTGAAACAAATTTACAATACAATGTGTGAGTTTCATAAGGCATTTAGGACACTTCAGAGGAGTGGCCACTAGGGGGCACAGGCTCACAGTTACAGGGGCACTAGCCACCCCTGGCCACCCCCTAGAACTGCCCCTGGCACTCTTATCTCCACTACTATAATTCCTATTTATAAAACACAAAGAAATCTATTGTTTTGACATTTTCCTATAATAATAATAATAATAATAATAATAATAATAATCTTTTTTCTGTCAGAAGCTAGAAAAATTAGGTATTGTCCCTTTAAAAGTGGACAAACATATTCACCCCCAAATGGCACCCATCACCCCCTGCCCCATCACGAACGTCCAGACACGCGGAAGAGAAGGAAGAGGGCCAGGCTGCTAACCATCCACCCATCCATCTTGTGGGTGTGACCCGCCCCACCGAGCTGAAAAGACCACGGTTATCACTCACCCCTGACACCACCATCGACGTCTGCCCCGGGACACACACCCACTCATGCTCACAGACACAGGGCACTTACATAGACAACCCCGCGCCATCACCGCAGTCACTTCAGCGTGTCCCGTCACCTCTCGTCCTTCCCTCCATTGAACTCTCATCACCATCCATCAGCCCTCATCATTCACAAAAATGCCATGGCGCTCAATAGATAGATCTGGACCAATCACACTGTGACAAATGCCAGATTCCTCCCAGCTGGGGAAATTCATGTTAGTCTGCTCTGTCAACTACAACCCCAATTCTGAAAAAAAGCTAAAAATGTTAATCAAAACAGAATGTAATGATCTACAAAGCATATAAAACCTTTTTTTATTTACAACAGAACATAAAAACATATCAGGTGTTAAATTTGAGATATTTTACCATTTCACAACAAATAATAGTTCATTTTGAATTTGATAGCAACAACTCATCTCCAGGGTTGGCTCTTGGCTTTTAGTGGCCCTAAACAAGATTTTGTTTGTGGCCCACCAAATGACACATACACATATATGGACAGTATATAATATAAAAAAGATAAGAAATGAATTAATTACAAATCTCTTATTTTATTTGAATAAGGTCAATTGTAGCAAATTAACCAATACATAAATATTTTCAAGAATAAATAGGAATAAATAAAGGAGTGCAAAATAATGAATAAATCATAAACTAAAACAAAAAATGTACCTTTATCCGGCGCTCTTTTTTTCCATCTCTAATCTTTTTTTTCCACATTTCAGCACCACTCCTGAATTTTCCTTTAGAGCTCATTTGAGTCTAGGTTTAATATTCTATGTTGCAAATCAATATGAACTTCTCAAAGGCGTCTAGTAATTGAAAATAAAAACGGTGTGCCTCTAAATTGAATGTAGTCAGAATCTTTCTGATCATGTGGCCCTCCTTGTGGATAGAGTGTTCATGCCAGGAGCTGGCCCTGCCCGTCTCAAAAAAGTTAGTAAGGGCGCAACAAAAAACTGGAAAAGAATTTTTTTTCCATAAACAGCTGAAAAAGCAGTTTGCAAATAATTATGTTAAATGCTAACAATTCAGTAAGATGTCTGGGTATACGTATAAGGATCATTTTTAAAAGGCAGAGACTGTATTGTTAGAATTGGATGTGTAGCATTGGATGCTGTCCTAAAGCAACACTGCATTAAAAACAATAGTGATTCTCCTGGAAACCCATGGATCAGGAACACTTCTAGAAGTCATTGTCTCTGAATTAAGTTAGTCATGTAGCAGGTTATAGTTGTATCATGCAATGAAGATCCATTGATGCAAGCATGATCCAGGACTGCAGTGTTTCTGGATCATGCTCACATCTGATTGCTTCTTCTGATACCGTGATTCTGTTCCATGCAGTGAGTTCCAGTATAAAATTCGGCCTGTTTCTAAGCCAGTCACTTGAGGTCCCTTATATCAGGAGCATCCAATACATCCAATACTGACTCAGCCTTTCTAAAATGCTCATTTAAAACTCAGACATTTTACTGAAGTGTTGTCAATGAACATTGCAAAATGCAAAATGCTCCTCCAGCAGTTTTTAAAACTTTATTTTCCAGCCTTTTGTTGCCCCTGTTCCAACTTTGAGGAGACATTTTGCTGCCATAAAATGTATTTAATTTTATTAAATCTATTTTTTTTTTTTAATTTGCAAATTGTCTTTGACTTTTTTAGGAATGTGGGCTGTAGAGAATGCTTATTTCTCACTTTGGCACAGAGCAGATCCAGACTTGTTGAGCTCTGAGTTGGAGTCTGGTGTAACAATAGCCTGTATTGTCCGTCTGCCTCTCAGCTTTATTACATATGTATGTGTTGATTGCTGAAAACAACAATGCTGGTGCATGGCATTAAGCTGTAACAATAACAGTGATGCTTGGTTCTCCTACTCAGCGTTGGATGTTTGTCCAACAAACCTCTGTCTTAACGCCCAGCACTCAGCAGTGTGAAATACCGCACAACTTCCAGCTTCAAATATCATGAATGGATTTCACTGGACTGCTGTTTTTCTTCTATTTACTACAGGTTTCTAATATATTTGATTACAAAATATATTAAAAATACAAAATACAGACCTGTTAGTCATATACTATATACAGTATTTAATGCCATAAAACTACAGCTATGTACAGTTTGAGCCACAATTTGAGTACTGGAAATGATAACACTTGCATTAGAGCAGGGATCACCAACGAGGTGCCCACGAGCACCAGGTAGCCCTTCTGGAGCTTGTGAGGTGCCCGAGGGATATTGCAGTGTTTTAGTCATCATTTCTTTATTTTTTAAACTTGTTTTCATGTTTAATTATAAGATTATTTTTTATAAACATTATCATTAATGCAAAGCAAACAATCATACAATCCTAGTGTCATTTGAAAGGCATGCCAAGACTTTAATATAGAGGATTATTTTGCACGAGTAGCCCTCAGTACAAATTCTCATCTTTTGGGTAGCCCTCAAACCCAGAAAAGTTGGAGACCCCTGCATTAGAGGAATGCTCACTCAAAAATGAACTTGGGTAATATTGGTCACAGGTGGCTGGATCATAGGAACTATGGGCTTTAAACGGATTATACCATGGACAATGGCCTGATAGTAGCAGGGCTGACATTTAAAGACATTGACAGACATTCACTCTCACATTATTAATTAAGGGCAATTTTGATTTATTGGTTGTCCTGTGTCCATGGGAGGAAGCAGAAGTACCTTGAGAGAAACCACAGTAACAGTAAACAGATAATGTATTGCATTTTGCAGTAACTAAAAACCAGGCTGTTTCTGGTGAGATGAGAACAGAAGGTCTTGTCATTGGGGGAAAAGGGGCAACAGAATCTGTTGAGTTCTGCCGCAGACTGGGTACCACTTGGAGGATATATACAGTTTTACACAATAACAGAGAAATCATGTACCCAGAGTTTGGTTTGTCTGTTTTGTCAGACTTTGTGGTGCAGCACTATTTATACAAGATCATAATTTGTGTGTGTAAAATGTACAAATACTGAAAATTAATTTTAACATTAGCACAAAATCTATAACATTACTGTTGGCAAACAAAGATGTTTTTGTTAACCCAGCATTGGTCACAGCTGAGGTCACAGCGGTCCTGCTCACGTCCGAGGGATATGACACACAACTCAAAAGTCATCTGAGTATCTTGGACTGCATCCAAAGGGCTTCTTAAATGTCCTGGATATGGACAGATCCATACTGTGTGGATGTGTGAAAGTGATCCGCAGCACAATGGCCATGGCAGTATGACAGGCTCAAAGGTCACCTGGCCACCCACGTCACTCTGGTCTAACACGTCCCAGAGGAATGCCACGCTCGTTCTGGTTAAAACTTCACGTTTGTCAGTCATCCGGCCCTCCCAGCATCGTGACACTCCCAAGTCGGCCAAACTATGTGCTGCCCCCAGCAGCCCCCACCTCCTGGTCCCATTCACACAAAACCACATCTGGGCATTTGTAGACAACAAAGATCTTAGATGGCCTTATGATTCTTGGTGGTGGCATTTAGCTGGACAAATTTCATGTATGCGTGTGTTTATGGCTGTGGAAGGGGGTTCGGTGACACTGTTGCGGTGCAGATGTCCCATCAGCCTCAGGAGCCTTGTGAATGGCCACTGTTGTGATGGTGATGGGGAAACGCGTTGGAGGCCTGGCCTACGCACTCCAGCCATCTGAATGGATGGAATTCAACATGGTCCAAAAGCCTGTGTGCCAACTGAGAACAATGTGTGCCCTTCACTGGATTTTGTCACCAGAACTCTTTTGGTGGGTTTAAGTCAACTCTGCTTAGTAAATGTAGTTCTATTTGTATCTAATGGTAAATGTGTAAATTAGTTACATTTTTGCATCCATCTGCCCATCTGATCTGTAGGGAGATACAACAATACAACAACTATTGAGGACCCAGTTTTATCACTGATTATCTAATCCACTTTATTTTACAACTGACCTTTATAATAAATGCAGCTGTATTCTAAAATCATTACTACACTGTATTCATTTTGCCCCAGACCCACTCTTGATCTAGCTTGTTTAGACCACACATGCACTTGTCACATTCACTATTGGTAAAAAAAAAAAAAAAAAGTTAGTAAAACTAATATCAATAAAGCTCTGTTCATGGCATAAATAAGAAAATACATCACACAGACATTTTGTTTTAAAATCTCGTCACATGGCGGATTTACATTAGTAACGGGAAAATGACTGCCTCATCTTTAGTATCGTCACTGATTTATAATAATAATAATAATACTAATAATACTAATAATAATAATAATAATAATAATAATAATTGTATTACATTATTGGAGGCCACAAAGGCAGCAGAACTTGAAAAATTAAAAGAGACGTGCTTTTTTCAGGCTTTTTGAAATAGTTTTTGGACACCTTTGCATTAGTATTTCACATTTTATAACTAAAAATAATGCATATATTTGGAAAACATCTTCTTTTGGGGAGCTGCCCCTGCTGGCAACAGTTTGGGAATGGACAGAGCATAAAATGGATATTTAGCACAAGTATTTGCAACATGACGCTAACAGACAGAAAAATGAGCTGACTGCTTTGTAGTGACAACAGTTTAATCAATGAAATGATCAGAATGAGTCTGGTGACAGTGTATGAGCTTTAGAAACACGCAGGAGAACTTCCTGATTTCACGAGTCCATGTAGAGTGATGAGACTGAATGTTTACAGCTCTTGAAAACGTACTCAAACATGTGTGAATGAAACAAAATACTACTGCAGGTTTGTTTTTGAAGTGCAAACAACATTATATGATTAAAAGCTCAAAAAGGTTGATTAAAAAAAAAAGTAGATAATAGGGGACCTATAAGTACAAATGAGTGGAATGCATTACAAAATTAGCCATGACTAGAAATATGAACAGACACGGCCTTGGGAAAATTTAGATAAATCAACATTTTGTCTAATTAGTCTTACTTCTTCTACTGTCTTTATTGTGTTCATGTTGATGAATGGCTACTCTACAAAATAGTACTTTAGAAAAAGGAAAGGTGTTTGAAACTGAACATGAGAAAGAGATTTATATATGTATAAACAATATAACAATAACCATATGATACAATATAATGAGTATCTTGGTCACCGACACCTTTACCTCTACTGTATACTGTATAAACTGATAATACAGATTATACAAGCCATACATTCTTTGAAGGTAGCACATGGGCTGTTGACACAAAGGAACAAAGATGGATAGGAAGAGCTGGGGTAATAGATTTGAAGTGGAAATGTTATGATTGATCTATTGATTAACTGTCTCCTGCTGCAGCCCTCTTTAACAGCAGACATACGGCACCACTCAGGGGACTTCACTGTGGAGCCCCAGCATC
The DNA here is from genome assembly GCA_020698575.1 of Bostrychus sinensis. Lineage (NCBI taxonomy): Eukaryota > Metazoa > Chordata > Actinopteri > Gobiiformes > Eleotridae > Bostrychus > Bostrychus sinensis. The sequence continues at coordinate 28,161,022 of CM036247.1, read as the reverse complement.
TCACAGACATACGGCAAGCGTGTAGGTCCATATTTACAAGCACACCACAGGGACTGTCATACAAAGAGGAGAGGAGATGAGGCTGCCCTTCTACAGGAAAGTCAATCTTTGGTCAAATACAGTGGGAATTAGGAATTGGCACATCTTAGATTGCTTTATTAGTGTACAGCGAGCTCATTAGTGAAAAGCATAGCATCCTAAAGCCACTAGTAAAAGAAGGGACCATACAAAATATAGTGTTTATTCATAACTGACATGATTAAAATATTAGTGTGCCTTATGTTGAATATTAGCTTTTATTCACCTTTAATATAATTGCATATAACCAAAAAATGAAATCCATTCTATACCAGAAGTTTACCTATACAACATTGTGCTCACTATACACTTTTGCAGCCATTTAAATAGACACATAAATTAACCTATTTGCAGCAAATGCATTTAAATGATTAATGCCTCATTAAGTTAGCTGATGGTAGTTCGTGGTAGTTGATTGCTTCTATGACAAAAAACTTCTGCACTTCCCATATGCTTTGACTCCATCTGAAAATCTAACTTTTGAAAGGCTTCATTGCCGCTGTGGTATAAGGACCGTATGTGACATTATATATCGCCGAACTCTAGCTCGGACAGCGTCCTGGCTCTCAGTGACTTTCAGCGGCTCAGCAATTGAATATTTGCAGTTCATATTGTATTTTATCATGTTATCCAAATACTTATCTAGCTGCGTCTTATCATGCCTGCCACGTGCCACCATGTTTGTTTTGTTCTCCAGTAGAACACAATTGTCACATGACTGAAAACTATGACTATTTATTTGTCTGAATATTTGACATACACAATGAATAATAGGAGTTACCCTTTATGTGTGCAATACCTGGGACAGCTGACCAATCTCTCTGAGTGGAGTCTGCATGTTCTTCATGTGTTACAGTGGATTCTTATGTTTATGTGAGATGATTTGGTTATTCTAAAATGCCCCAAGTGAATAAATGTTAGAGTCAATCTTAGTGTCAGTTGTGGCCCAGGGTGTAACCTGCCTAAGGCCCATAGTTGCTTGGATAGGCTACAGTCACCTGCAACCCTAACAGAAATAATCAGAATAGAATGAAAAATGAACGAGTGAATGGATATTTTTAGTTGTCGATAATAAATTAAGTAATACATTTTTAAAAAATTATATCGCTTCTATGAAATCATGAACCTCAACTGCCTATTTTTATAGTGTATCATATCCATAACAAAGTGGCCAAGAGAACTTTGAAACAAACATGTACACAGAGTATTATGCATAATCATACACACAGCTAAGGGTAAAATATGTTTGGTTATTTTAATGTAAAATACCGTCTAAGCAACAAATACATACAGCTCTCTTATCTCCTTTCTCTTTAGTGCCAGTAAAATGGACAGCTAGACTACAGTGAAGCCCTTTATCCTGACTACAAACAGATAAATCTCCCGGACTCTTACCCACACACTCACATACACACTCGGCCCATTGACACGCTGACATATTCCAAGACCCAACCAAGAAAAGGATTGTTGTTTGAAGCAGGAAGGGGTGATTGTTCCCGATGCCATGGCGTGGGCACCAGGCAGAGATCTGCAAGAGAGAAACTTTATCAGCAGACGAGTTTACAAGACCCGGTCCGCTCCAGTGTACTGCACTATGGTCATGTAGGTACTGTATGTCCTGAGTGGTGGAACAAAGTGAGAGCTTGTTGTAGGAAGCCGAGGGGACAGTCCCGACTTCCACTCCTACCTCTCCCTACAGTTTCCCCCCGCAACTGTAAGGCCACTGCAGTTCAGGCCTAGCCACGTGTTAGCCATTTAAACTCCCACAGTGACCTTGTTGAGCTCAACATTTGGAGTTCCATAAAAACATTATTGTCCAACTCCTGGGATCATTTGTCCACTGTCACAAAGGCTCAGAGAAAACCAAAATGTTAACCCCTGCGGCTTTTCTGAAGGAGCATTTTTCAAATTCTGCCCCTTCTCCCTCGGTCCAATCATTCGGCCTCCCACTACCACATAGCACCCACTCTGACGTACTTCCCCACCAGAGTGCCCACACAGCAGTCGTACGAAGTAACATCTAGACAAGAACAAGTCTGGTCAAAACAAGACTCTTTGTGTAATATAAAGAACAAACTCAAGTGGAAATATATTACTTTCAAGTTGCAGAAGCACTTGGAGAGCCAGACCTCTACCAAGGCATTAGCCCTCATCAATGGTCAAAATATAGTGTCCAGACAAAGACTCAAACCAGGGATCTTCTAGTCCAGGGATAAATGCTCTATCCATTGACCTTATATCTCATAATCCACTAAAACCAAACATTTGTTCCTTTACTGACCTTTGTCCCTGGAGTTACTAACTATGGCACTATCTCGCAATGGTACAGAATTGTTTAAAAATTCAGATCTACACCAAAAATGACTTTTTTTCCTTCCTGCCCTTTAGGGATGTTTATGGCTTTGTGGGGGCCCTTTGCAAGATGCAGGTTGGGGGCCCCATGGAGAGATTCCTAATCCCTCAGATGATCCATGAACATCCCACAATCATCTACACTACCCAAGCAAAACACGCTTCAGACATTATAACCTCTTATATTAAAATTACACATTCATTTTGAGCTAATAATGGCACAAAAATACTAGCCACAGCTTCTCAACGTGGCTTATTTTATTCCCAAATCCTACATTTATTTTTAAGCATTGAAGGTCATTCTAATTCTCTACAGACAAGGGTGAACATGGGACAAACCCCCCCTCCCCAGTGGCTGGTAGGGCCTTATGTATGTGCGTCTACATATAATTTGAAACGGCCTTGCTAACCTTTCTTGATAATTTCATCAAACTTTGACAAGTACGTTTTGAGCTATCTTTGAGAGGTGTGTTTAAAATCATGATCAGACTCTTTTATTTTGAACAACTTGAGGATTTTACTTTACAATGTTATAGTTATTATGCATTTGTGTTCCAGTCAGCCATGCTGCTTGGTAGAATCTTTCCTTTGTCAACAGCAGTAAAGTTTTTGTCTGTAATTGGTCATAAAGCTATCTATCTTTCTGGTATTTTGGTGTTCAGCCAGTGAGATCTTTCTTAATACAAAGTGAACCAGTTTTGTGTTACTAGTAACCCATGGTTAACGTCAAGTTCCTTCGCTAACCTGCTTTGTAGTACAGGCTACCACATAATATGACTTTTTGTTTATTAAAAAGAGCAAACTAAATATGCATTCTTGTCTTTATACTACTACTTGTTATTGAAAAAGAGAGTTTTCTGTAAATACTCCTGTTGGCCATTTACCCATTTGTCCAGCCATTTACCGCTCTCTGTACATTTTATGCATAACCATAGAGCCATGACAGCTAAAAGTCTCTAATGGTCATTTAGCCTCTAAATATGTCTATTTCAGTGCGGCTGGTGCATGTACCTGCTGAGTGAATGGGCAAGGTCGTGCCAGCCTATTAGCCATATTAAAACCAGCCCATTATGGTAATTGGGGAGGTCTAATGCATGTACAGGTTGCTTAGCGCCCATGTATTAGCGCTGATAGATGACTCAGTGATTAGCATTGAAAGGTACATTGTAGTACAGCCGCTCTGCCTGGCCCTGCGCTCGCTGTCCTCTGATCCTGTCCTCAGAGCAGTGACCTCTACTGTGGACACTTAGGTCAGTTATGCATGTCCCTGAACAACTGTTGGCTGTTCGAACCAGGATGAGTGCTTGGACAAAGGTGGCCATTATTTGCTCTGGTAATTTAGGTTTTTTCTTGAAGTACTTATAATTAGTTGACTTGCAGATAGCCACATTCTGTTTAGATGTTTTTGTAAAGCACACATATTCTTGCCAGTAGTTTGAACCAAATGTCCAACTTGATATCTATCACTGTGCCAATCCTATTCCCACCTATTAATACAGTAAAACTTGACTTTAAATATGTGTTTCTAGCTTACATTAAATTTCTAGTGTTAGATTAGAGCCAGAGCTGTCTCATGTTAAACATTCCATAACATTTTTTTAAATTAAAACATGTTTGACTTTTTTTAATCTGTGTAAGCAGAAATAGCCAGTAGGGCAGGACAATATGGCTAAAAAAAATAAAAAAAAATGTTACGATTTTAATAGATTTTTTTCTCTTGTTGTCTGACATAAAAAGCTATTTAAATTGAGGTTTGTTATTTTTTTATGAGAATATTACATAGCTATAGTAGCAGCAGTGTGCATTACACTCAAAGCAACATCAGTGAAGACATAAATGTCTTTTAGTGTTAAACCTCTCAGCTTCTAAAGTCCAGGGCTATAATCATTTATACACCATGTAAAGTTTTGTTGAAAGACACTAAGCTCCAGAGCACATGGCTAATTAGCAGACATAAATAAAGTACGTAAGTTAGCACTGTCTACCACATGACTGTTCATTTTTGCAAACTGTTGCAACATCTAAAGCAAGGCATTACCGAGGTAAAACAACTTTCTCTGTCATTATTAGTGTTTTAGTGTCTGCAGAGTCTCTCCTGTCAATATTAAAGCTCCTCTGGGCACTAGCAGTTGCATTAGCCACAACACAGTAAACGGTGCAGTGCTTAGAGGGTGCTATTTCTACTAAATTTACTGTTACAATAAAGAAAGTTTTGACATTTTCCAAAATTAATAACTCGATTGAAAACAAAATTGATTTGCAGCTGCAGTTTGAGGTAAAACTGTTAATGCTGTTCAAAAAATAGTGAAATGCAATGACAGACACACAGGAAAATTAAATGTAGGCCTAAATTACAGTACAGTTAGTGCCAACTGAGATTAATTCAAAAATTAAGAATGATGGTAATATGTAATATATATGTTAAACCCACTTATATTATGGTGTATCTTGTAATATATTTCGAATTGGTTGTGAAGGAAAATGCATGAGATGCGTGTAAACATAAACATTGAAAAACCCACATTGACACAAGAATGGTGCAAACATGAAAATTATTCCTAAAAGACAAAAATCACTATAGAATTACTGTTTATTCCAATTCCAGCATCTGCAAATAATAAAACATTTATGAACTCAGTTGAGATGTTGAATGGAGAGAAAAAAGAGGCAGAAATCAAAAAGGCACAGTCACACTAATGACAGTCTTAATACTCCGCTACAAGTTTGCAATTTAGAAAGCCTTCAGGGAAATGCTTTGCCTTGACTATCCGAATCACATTTCATTAAATTTTACCATCTGTCCTATACGACTAGCACCCAGCCCATTACTAGTGTTCTCCTGGTCCCCCGCTCCCCTGCTCCCCTGCTCCCTGCTCTGGAGCGTCCCTGACTGGGTCTCTCAGGGAAGGAGCACATTCTCCTTTCATCCCCTCTTAGAGGACAAACATCAGTCCCATCTCGCTGCCCATCCATATTCATGAGCTGCTTATAAATATCTGATAGCAGCGCAACTACAGCTGTTTAGCTGTGAGAGTAACATACAGCGTCTTCACACACACACACACACACACACAATTTAGCAGGTTTTGCATATGCATGTGCAATAGACACATTTAAACAGTTACAGTCTGTATGTTTGCATGCATTGTTGGACTGTTGGTCATAGTTTGTTTAAGCCCTCTAACTGGATTTCTCACTTTCTCCAGTAGTTTCATATAGTTCAGAATTGAACTATATGAAATTTTTAGTGTTTAAAGGGGCTATATTATGCAAAATCGGCCTTTCTGAGCTTTCTATTATGGTCTAATGGTAGAAAACGCTTTGTTCCTCAAACGCCTGCCACTGCAGGAAGCAGCTGACAAATCAGCCAGCCCTCTACATTAGTCTGCTCTCATTCATTTATCTAAAAAACAGTGTACAGCTCTGTTTCCACTGATTCCTCACAGCCATTTTTCATTCTGTTGTAAAATGGCATCATACAAAAAGTTTGAGGAAGTGAAGTGCTCTTTTTCTTTGATTATGTACAAAAGACCGCAACGATCTGCTGCCCTCTGCAGATCTCTTCACCAGTTTTTCTATGGCACCAATAGAGTACTTAATAAAACTGTTTACTTTTAGTCAGATAAAGATTTTTAAAGATTGTAAAACCTACTAAGATTGGTTTAAAAATATGAATAAAAGCATAATATGGCCCCTTTAATACAAGTAAAATCATCTTAAATATCAACAGTAACACTGAGACAAAAGCAAATGATATGAACACAACAAAGTCAGAACTAGAAGCGCTCAAAAAGTGTAAGCCTCTACCAAAGCTTTGGCTCTATCTCACAAGAAGTAAAGATATAGTGCCCAGACTTGGACTTGTTTTTGAACCAGAACATAGTATTATTTTTTGAGTTATGTTGCTAGCAAACTAACAAACCAACCATTGCTGTCAAAACATGGTAAAAATGTGTCGCTGTTTTGGCAAATGCACCTCCGCAAATCAGTAACAATAACATCTCATAAGCTACAACCAAATATATACTTTTTATGTGTCAGCCTAAAACAACAAGTCAGAGGCAGAGTGACCCAACATATTTGTCTGTTTGTCTAAAAATAAGGAGGAAGTACTGCCATCCTAGTAACTAATAAACATTTCAAAACGCTTATAATAGGACTAAGACAGTTATTCAAACTTCTCCATTGTAGATTCTCTATTCCCCTCATAGGTCACAGGTCAACTCCCAGACCCTTGTGTGTCCCAGCAGTTTACCTGCGCCAGACCCCCTGATATCATCAGCTCAGCACGGGGCTATCACTCTCGCTCCCTCTCTGTGCCTGGCTTTAATTAAAGTGTAAGTGTGACTACCAAATGAGAGAGGAATCCTTAAGTGGCGTATTTACCTGAGCTCTGACAGCACCGCTGCTTATCAGTGAGGAGAGTACAGCAGCCCAGAGACAGGGCCTCCTCAAAGGCCCGAGTAATCACTAGAGCCCTTGGTCTCCACACGGTTGTCATGCACACACACACACACACATGCATGCACGCACTCACACATGCTCACACACGCACACACACGCACACACACACACACACACACACACACACACACACACACACACACACACACTCATCACCTACTTTCTGATGCAAATGCCCTCTGAATGCATGTAGAATACAAATAATCAGAACATCAAAACATACAGTAAGGACAAAGACTTGCATCAACATTCAAAGGGCTCCATGTACATTCATCATAAGACAAAACAGCATTCCAGTGTGTGAAATGGGATTTTATAACTTTCCTTTGTGAGTTCTTCAGTTTAGCAGAGAGACAATGCCTCCATTGTGTAGGTCGTCTTGAACAGGTGCCTGAGCCTCCTCAGCAGGTTCCTCCTGTTATGGCGGAGCAGCGGCTCTTCTCAGAGTTCTTCCCAAGAGACAGAGCTCCTGTTATTATCTCAGAGGGAGCATCAAGTCTTCAATAGAAAAAAAAAACATTTTGACTGAGATCCTATCCATTTAGGTCAGCCATTAGCTGTGGGTTATTTCAAATAACCTACTGCTCACAAACGTATGTGAAAGTTTGTAAATCAACCACTAAATAAAGAGCTTTGCATTGCAGCTCGCTCCTTCTCTAGGTCTACAGACTAGACAGCCTTCGACATAGGAAACCAGACACCGTACTTCTGCCAACAGGATGTCATTAGGTACATGGTCGAAGGCCTTCTCCAGATCTACAAAAGACTTATTGGAACTTGTGTAAACTCCCATGAACTGTCCATCACCCTTGAGAGGGTAAAGAGTGCCTTGTGCTTTGAGTGTTTGGTGCCTAAAGTAAACAAACACTGAGAACTGCTATAAGAGAAGCACAATAATGTTTTCTTGTTTGACCCCACTATGTGCCATAAAGATTTATTGCATTAATGAACTCATCGTCTGATCTATTTTCTTTTGTTTTGCAGGGCTGCTATTGATGCAAAATGTATGTTTTTGGAACTCACAGGAAAACCTAAGCTGCTCTGCGACAGTCTTTCTTTGTGAAGTCTGCACACCCTCCCTGAGTTACCACGGATTCTCTCACCATCTCTCACCTCTAACCATCCAGAGAGGTCAATGAGTGAATCTAAAATGCTAATAGTGAACGAAAGTTAGAATAAAGAGTCAGAGATTTGTGGCTCCCTAACACACAATCACATCAATAGCTTCTTAAAATTTCCTGTGTATATTCTCTCACGTTTCATACATTGTTCTGCCTGGTCCAATATCTCTGTATCTTTGCCTACATATGCGGAAGAGCCTTGAAGTCATTTACAATGCAGAAACCTTGAGAGAGGGGGCAAAAAACAGTAGGGCCTTTTTTTTCCCGGGGCTCCAGATTAGAGCGGCGATACCAACACGTCCCTATCACTGTCTGCTTGTGGCTTCCTAATCACATGCCTGCAACTGATACTGAGGCACAAACTGAGAAATGTGCACAAGGGGAAACGGAAGGAGGAGGGAGGAAGAGGAGGCTGAGCGGCACCACCATAAAGAAGAGATAGAGCCAACATGAGCGCAAAAGCTAAAGGCACAATCTAGAAATCAAACGGGCCATGCAAAACGTATGGCGCACGGTATTCAAAGGTGACATTGCAATCAGTGGACAGCCATGGCATTGGTTCCCACTCTTTGAGGAACCCAAACTGCACTTCTAACAAACTCCCCTTGATACTTTCTTTTTTTTTTTTTATTATTTACTGATACCTAACTGCTTCCAGCCTCTTTTTCTCCGACTCATTAGAAACATTAGAATTGCTGATGCCGGCAAGAAAACACATTTTGCTTGGGTCTGAAGAATATCTTTGTTCTGTTTCCAATACAAATAGAAGGAGATTTAAATATTGCTCCTCTAGTGTGCGCTGGTGGTGGTGGTGGTGGCGTAGCGTGTGCATCTGTGTGTAAAGCCGTGATTCCCTGTGCATACCCAAAGATGAGAAATAGTGTGAGACTGTGCCTTCCCAGAGGGTAGATCTGTTCCTTGCGGGGAGTAAAGTGAACAACGGGGACTGCCGCACTGCACACAGCGGCAAGAAAAAGGATGACTTTTGGAAATAGTCAAAAATATCCATGAGTTTTTAAGCCAATGTGGTGAATATAGATAACACTGACCACGTGGCTTTGACCTTCGGCTTAGAACAGATAACAATGAAAAATACTTGAAAATACCCATATAGCTACTGATGGTGTAATTGCTATAGAATAAAGGTTATATGTGTGTAAACCGCAGTAAGCTCATGCTTCAGGAGTGTAGGAGATTGTTGTGCACAGAGCATGGCATTGTTTTAATTGAAATTAGTAGAGCGTATTGTTATCTCTTGGTGCTGACTCTCCTTGTTTCCGTACTCAACTTGGTCCCATTAAACAGCAGTCCCCATAGCTTAGGTATATCAGTCTTGTTCTCATTCTTAAGTAATATACTGGCACATCTTATCATATACAGACATACAAGTATCACAATAACATCCTGCGCTGAGGCACTAGTTTTGATTATTCATATTGTGCTATCCCTGGATGCAGCTGTTGGATGTGTTGAGTGGGAGTTAATAATTGCCATTTAGATGGACACTTTGGTTGAGGCGGTGGCTAGGACACAACCTGACCATGCTTTGTAAAGTGCAACAATTGTTTAACACACTTATTTGCTTTTATGAGTTTTAGAACATCTCTTTCTCAAAGACTAACTGGTGCTGTCCACTGTGTTATGTTAGCTGTATCTAACATAGCGGGGCATGCATGTCCACTCTTTGGAGCAATAAGTACAGATTTAATTTTTCTCTCTTAACAATCAAAAATATTTGTCACTTTTAGTTTGTCCGTTATCCGGCCCGAGGATCAAACCCATAATCTCCTTGCTGAGAGGCAAGAGCACTAACCACTCTGCCACCATGCCCCCTGCAAACCTACATGCAAATGAAAGATCATGTAAGCTATTTTCTAGAGTAATCAAAAAAGTGGCCTTAAAGTTGCACTGTATACTTTTTGGCAGAACCTAGTGGCACCATTGATCTCTATTAGCAACACTCCCTCCACCAAATATTTTTACACTTTGCAGGCACCTACTATGCTATTATCTATGAACAACCCAAATGGTAAAGATTAGAAATGTTGAGTTCACAGGAAGTAATATAACTAATTATAAATGACAAACTCATTCCATTTGAGTAAACTGTTATCTGAAACAGTTATTAAACAGAATTTTAATTATTGTTTCCTTTTTAATACAACAGGTGCCCTAGTGAAAATCCCTACATCAGAGTCATCAAAACAAAAACAAAGTAGGGTAAAATTGACAGAGCGTATAATCTCCTGAAAACACATCAGAGTTTTGTACAGAATAATGATGAAATTATTGGAGTAACCCTCAGGCAAGAGTTAAAAAAAAACAGAGATAGGTTTTTATAAAGAACAGAAGTGAGGTAAATAAGAGGTGGAGAGTGGATGGGGAGCCTCTCTCATTAGCCATGCAGAGCGTCTTGGCTGCTATCCCACACCTCGCGGCTCATCATGGCCCGGGCCCTGACTGCCAGCACACCCCCACCTCAGAGAACCAGCCCCCCCTTCAGCCCCCCCTTGCTCCCGCCATCCCCTCCCCAGCCCCTATAATCACACCCGCAATCACACTCCCTAATTAGGTTAATTAATTTGTATCAGGCCTTGTAGGGACTTGGCTGATGAGGCAGCCATAATAGCGCCGATGCAGCCCCCCCTTGCATAAAAAGAAGGGTAAAAAATAAAATCGGATGCAAGGCGGTGTGTGACAAGATATGAACGCGAGGGGTCACATTTGCCTTTCCAGCCCCCAACCAATCACATAACTATATCTCTATAACCTCTATACTGCCTCCCCCTTTGCATTGTATTTGATGGGGTGACTCTGACACCTAAATAGTGATATATAACACATTGTCATCCAGGCGTCCACTGGAATGAAAATATCCAATAAAATAATAATGTCTTCTTGATCTTACTATCTTCCCCATTGGCTTGCTGAGAATCATATGGAATTGCGGTGTTTACATTGTTTGTTTACACTTTGGCAATCTCATTTTCAAAAGTGGGAATTCAAAAAGGGGAAAAAAAAGTATGATAATGATTCTCTGTAGTCGAGACCGATCAAAGCATGGCATTACAATCAGCGGCCCTCATCGCCCCTCATCAGGCCACTGACGAACAAACCCTGATTAGCGGCCCCAGCTGATTACGGCAATCACCCTCGCTAACCACGCACAAGCGCTAGCCCTGCACTACTGGCACACATGCACCGCCACCATTGTCGCTGCGCAGCCCAAATGCACAAAGTAGCTCTTGTGGTACATAGTGAGGCGTTAGGGAAACTAATTTAGGGAGCAAGTAATAGCAGGACAGGAGCACTGATGTACAAAAAGTTGCAGAAAGCAGCATGGAGTGGTAAGGTTAGCTTAGTCAGACTAATGCCTATGTTTCAATAAAGATGTGTAATGGCAGGTCTGTCTATGGCCGGACATATACTTGTTGTTAAGCCATGTGTCAGTGATTACGTCGCAGCACCTACTTGTTCACATACCTGCTCAGAAAGTGCGTGTAGGTTGCTTGGTACTCCTCCCCTCCTCGAGAGGGCACAGTACAGATTGGCTTTTACACAAATATGACCTGAAAGTTCTCATCAAAGGTAAATGTTGCAATTTACTTTTTGTAACTGTATGTTATGCATTACCAAAAACTTTTACTTAAGAATGTGCTCTGATGTCATATTTGCTCTCACAAATCCATCAACTCAAATGTGATCCTAGTGGTTTTTCTGCAGGTTGCATCCAGCACAGGCATCTCGTTGTTTGTAGCACTAAAACTAATAAACTGGGCTAATTTTCTCAATAATAATTGATTTATAAATATCATTGATAATACTGACTTAACTAGCCCAGAGCAGTTGAACACAACACATTGGCTCTACATTACAATTATAAAGTAAAATGCTGACAGAGTTGGACTGGGGGATCTTTTAGTTCTGGGGTAAATGCTATCTACCCGTCTACAAACCCTTATTTCTCACAAAGGTAAAGAAGCCACTAAAATGAATCATTTGTTCCTTTACTGACCCCTACTGACTGGAGTTAGTATCTTTGGTTGTATCTTGTAACGGTACAGAATTGTTAAAAAAATTCTTGGATCCAGACGATGTTCAGGATCCACGCCAGAAATTATATATTTGTTATACCAGAAATTATATATTTGTTACTTGAGCCTTATGTTCCTTTGCTGCCAAGCCAACGAACAAACCAAAGCCAACAAAAACACTTCCCTGGTGGAGATAATAATCAACTAACAACTAACCAGCAGCAATGAATGGATTGTACCAGAGTGGTCACTCTCCGTTCTCATCTTTCCAGCTGAGTGCAATTGACGACAGGTGTGTATTTGTCAGCTCGAGGTCATGTGACTGAAAAAGGACAAAGAAGACACACAGGAGCAAGTTCTATTGACAAACTACACAAGATAATGTTAGTTTCTAACTAGCATGAGCATCATAGTTGTTAAGAGCATAACATAATCCAATCCATCTAAAATGTAATACTGGTGTCCATTATCTGTAATTACAAGCTATTGCCCAATGTCAAAACACATTTAACCCCCTGCACACACATATACAGTGCTGTGATCCGAGTCGACACATGCATAAATATACTGTACAGACACGCAATCTACGGCAGACAATGACACGCAGAGGCTGGAGACAAGGACAGATCCGGTAGTTAAAGCCTAATGAACACATCCCGGAGGCGCGTGCCTGACTGATGGACTGACAGTAATCCACAAAGTCCCACCCCCTGGTCTGGTCCTGCCCCCCCTCGCCGACAGAGAGACATCCCCTGTGGGTCTGATGTGCAGTTGGGATGGGGGGGGGGGGGTTCTGCCTTTCTGTGAGTATGCTTACATGCAAGGAGAGAGATGAGGAATCTGTACTATTGTCTTGGTCCGGTTGTCGTGTTGGAGTTTTACAGCACATCTAACTCAAGCCATCATACATAGATTAAAGTAGGACAAAGCACTCTGAGCATCCTCCAATGTCAGACAGTGGCACCATGTAACACATGTAAATAAATTAGACTGAACACAAAGATCATTGTAGGGTGACTTTCAAAAAATTTTACCATGACCAAGACATGTCATTTGAGTCACTAGCTAACTTATTATTAGTTGGTTGTTTTGGCCTTCAATGTCTTAAAGTGGATTCATGCAACTTTGCATTTTTTTTGCTGTTTTTTTTACACATTTTTTTGGCAATGGCGCTCTGCCTAGCTGTAAAACCTGGTTGTCATGCTGTGTGACCTCTCGCTCAGCTTTACAAAGGTTCCCTTTGCCTTTTAGTTGCTTTGTCCTGATGAACATCTGAGAAATAAAACTGGCGTGTTGTTGGCTTACTGGGACTTGCATTTGCATCAGTGCTCCCTTTCTTGCAAGGCTGTTTTTTTCTCCATCCAGATATGCCAGGGGGAGGTGCAGGGGGCTTTATTTACCCTGCAACATTTTCTTTAGTCATCACACTCACTCTGAAGCTTTAATTAAGGTAAGAATGTTGCATTAGGAATGTGTACTTCTGACTTTGTTGTGTTCACGTGCTTTCATTTTATTCATTATTCTGTATTCTTCCATCTGTCCCCAGCAATACAGTATTAATAATTTACTTTGGTTGTAGGCTGGATGACCTTTTTTCACTCTCTCCAATTATCCAGGCTGGGGACTAGCACAAAATGTGGTCTGGCTTGTAGCTGCATTAAAAATGACTATGACTGGGGCGCCCTGGTGGCTCCCCTGGTAGAGTGCATACTACATAGCGCAGTGGCTTGCGTTTGATTACCAGCTGGGACAGTTTGCACCATCTCATTTCCCTGCCTCCCCTGATTTTCTGTCTAAATACTATCTCTTTTAAGTAAAAACAAAAGCTAAAAAAGGATTAATATTAGCAATGATATTTATAAATGAATTCAAAATTAGCCTACTTTATTAACATTGAGCTAAGTTAGTTAAATTCAGTTCTGTGCATATATGCTCAAAGTGATAGATGCAGTTAGAGGGCTGAGCATCTAAGCTTTTAATGTAAAGGTAGTGAGTAGCGCGCATTGTCCCACCCCCTGGTCTGTCCTGCCCCCTCCCCTGCTGACAGACACCCCCTGTGGGTCTGACGTGGAGTCGGGATGGGGTAACTGTGTGTGTGTCTGTGTGCACCTTAAGGTGGGGTGGGTGGAGGGGCAGGACGTATGAAGCCCCCGTCATGATTTAGGCTCCCATGCAAATTTAATCAATTCAAGTACCTCTCACAAGCCAGGGCTCATTAGAGGCAATTTAAAAAGGGGGCTCTGCGATCCTCACCTCGGTGCATGAGCCAGACATTCAACCTCTCCACTCACACATGCAAACAATACCAGCACACCGTCCCATATCCAAACACACACAAATACACAATAAAATACACTTGTCAGGGCCACTGTCAAAGCTGTAAAGATCTTTTTTCCCCCTGGCATATAGAGAGAACCCCCCCCACCCCACCCCTCGATGTCCCTCCACTCGATCCACTGCTTCAAAAGCCCCATGACACCCGGCTTCAAGTTAAAGGAGAGAAATAAAGATAAAAACTGCGTCTCATCCCCCTCCCCTGGTCGTTCTGAGACGCCCTCCCGACACCGAGACCCCAGGCTACCTCTCTTTCTTCTCCCCACCTCGCCCGCTCCGCTGCTGCTAAATGAGGGATCGATTAGTCCTCTCCTTAACCGTGCTTAACCTTGGCTCAGTTAGCTAAGGCTTTGGAGCAGGACAATTGAGAATCGTATGGGAGCTTCTCTTCAACAAGGGCTTTACATTTGATGACATAAAATTAGTGTGTGTGTGACTTGTGTGTGTAATACGGCTGTACAGTTGCAAGGGTGTGCATGTTATGTTCATCTAGATAACATTGTGTATAAAAGGATGTAGGAGTCACTGAATTCAGATGTGCACTTTGTAAAGAATTTGTTCTGGATGACATGTAAAAGTGGCCTTTTAGATAGACTGGCCAGACCCATTCACTTTTTTCGCAAAGTGTAGTGGGTCTGGACTCTTTCTCATTAATACTGTACATATTTTCACCAAAATCTATCCTACCTAAGCTAATTCCTTTTATGGAGTGGTTCAACTCTGTTATTGGCTGTGTATTTTTAAAAATTGTTGCTTGAGCCTCAGTTCTGCATATTCTGGTACTTGTTTCCTTATTGGTTATCATGTCTTATTGACTGTTCTTCTTCTTCTTCTTATGGATTATTTACTATTTTTGACATTGTAAAGCACTTTGGTTGACTCCAGTTTTTGTAAAGCGCCATATCTGTATCTAGTAGGGCTGCACAATATATCGCAAAATTATCGTTATTGCAATATCAGCAAACGCAATATCCGTATCGCAAGAATCTAAATATATCGCGATAATGTGGTGGTCTTCCATCTGACAGAGATTTACACTGAAGAATCATTTTCCACCAGAGCCTTAAAAGAACATGTGTTATGACTAAATAAAAATGTTTAAAAAGTCCAGTTTTAGTGGTAATTTAATTAATTTAGTCACAGCTTAGCCTTGTTTTATTCCTGGTTTAGTCTGTGTTAAGTTTTGATTTTGTCACAATTTTGTCTTGTAAATACTTACATTTTTGTGAAATGTAGTGAATTTAACTTACTATGTTCAAAAAGTAGGCTCTATTTTCAAATAGCGCAATAATATCATCGCAATTTTCAACATAATTATCGAATATCGCATGTTTTCTCCATATCGTGCAGCCCTAGTATCTTGTAGGCTATTTAGTTATGCAGCGATAGCTACATTTGTGCCCATTTGTTCTGCCTCCTGGAAATCCAGCCCAGTCTAATCAGTCCTTGCAAATTCTTTGTATATGAAAAAAAATGGTGGCTCTATGTTAGCCCAATTTTCCCACCATATGGTATATACAAAATTGAGTTTAGATGGGTTAAAACAACACTATTCTGACCATTCCAGGCATCTCCAAATGCATCCCAGCTCATGGCCTGTAAATTTACACTTTTCATTGTTTTAAGGCTCACCACAGTCTGCTATTAACAGGGCCTTATCATTCTCATTCTAAATCAAGTCAATAACACATTCATTCTGACGATAGGCAAAACCTGATTCAAATACTTAGATTTACTTGATTTTAGCCCTGATTACTTACAAACAGCCAAACAAGAATTTTGATGTACTGTAGACTATGGGCCAATGGAAACAAAACCATGGAATATTCATGTTTGTCAGGAAATATTGTGTACCATAGAATTGTTGGCAGCTCTGTTATAGCATTATATGTTTTTGTAGCTTTTGTTTTTGTAGCTTTAGTTGTTTCATCAATTCTGTGCCGCAATGTGTTTGCATGCTGTTAGAAAAACTAGAACTACCAGGGCAGTCATTTGGAAGGTTTCTGGGTTTAGTCCAGTACAAACTCAGAACCAAACCAGGACTAAAAGGACTAAATATGTATAAAACCCAAGAATAAACTAGGTCTAAACTCAGGACTACACTTAGAACTAAATCAGAACTAAACTCAGGACAAAACAAGGGCTAAAGAATTCAGAAACCTTCACAGATCTGGTTGCTCCAGTGTTAAGCTGGCTAATTAACCTATACGTTTGTACTGTTATCATACAAAGGCATATGTTAACATAAAGAGCAAAGTGTCAAATATTATGGTATTAGACCACTATAAAGGTAGATGTTGATGTCATTAGAATCACTTTTATAATCTTTTTTGTCTTTGCACTAAACCCAGAGAAGCTTGTAAGCTGCAGAAACATTAGTATTACTGTTTTCAACCATTTGTCATTTGCAACTAGTAGGCAAACTTCCATATTATTGTAAAAACTGCCATTTTTTTTTTTACTAATGTTTTTCTATGGCTAGTCTAGTAACTTAACTCTCCAACAGAGGTCCTTTGTAGTAGATTCATTCTTAACCAGTTTCCACTTTCACTCAAACAGCTCTTATATATTAGGGTCAATGTCATGGCCTGCAGCTGCGACCACCATAGACCACTTTACCCCCCATTCCTAAAGTGACTGTCCCTTAGCAAATCCTGGGGGTCATTAGCTGTAGCGTTGGGGTTAGGGGCGACAGGATGGCCAAATGAATTATGGGCTTTCTGACAATAGAGGAATGTCTGTCTATATCTTTAAAATCAGGAGGTCGCCCACTGCCCACCCTTGAGCCCACTACTACGCCCCAGCTATGGAGTTCTGTTGCTCGGGGGAAAAGAAAGGCGATCTTGAGGAGGAACAGTGGCTTGTCTGTGCTGGGTCTCACGGTTAGATTGGGGTCCCGGAATTGCGCACACAGTGTTTTGACCCCTGGGCTCTCCTCGCTGGCCTCCACCCCCTCCGCTTACGGACGCTGCGCCCGAGGGTCCAGTGCACGCAGGCTGCCTCGCTGGTGTGACGCAGGAGCACAGAGGCAGGAAGAGTGGGAGGAGGCCGGACGAGGAGAGGAAGTAATGGACGTCAATCAGTCATTCAGTGATGGAGAGGCCAAGACAGCAATGACTTGAATGAAAATGTCAAGTAAGGAGTAAGTGCCATTTTAGGGACAAGAGGAGAAAGCTATTACAAGTACATTACATTCTGACCAGAGAACATCCAAATGGAAATATTAGAGATTTTTATAGTACAAGTTATAATTTTATGTTTTAAGTTATGGCCAAAGTAGTCTGTGAATAAAACTGTGTGCAAAACTCTACAGCGGTTTTTCACATTTATAATTTCTGACTATATTTTTGTGGCAAAGCAGTGACACTTATCATGATTTTGTCACTGTTGTCAACTGTTGTCAAGTTTGTACCACAGGTGAGAAGTAATAAGAGTAAGCATTTACCTGAGTAACTTTTGTAATGATGCTAACAGACTTAAACACTTAACCCTTGTGCCCCAATAAGGACAAAAGTGTCCTTTTCAAATTCTATCTTTTGATACCTTTGCAGTGGTTCTTACATCGTTATCATTATCATTATCATCTTTACTCTCTCTAACTAAATTTGTTACATTACTTTTTTTGCATAAATCTTTGAATCAACTTCTGCCCTGACCATAAATAGGAACTATGTAATTATTTTTCAGAATTTTAACCCTTTTTATGCCAGTGTATGTAATAGTATCTAATGTTTTTAGCAAAAAACACACAAAAAATATGATTTTTTTTTTTTTACATAAATCTTTTAATCAATGTGTGCCTTGACTGTTATGCACAAGTATAAAACTATGATTGTATACTATTTTTATGATTTTTTTATGATGTGACTTAATAGTAACAACATAACTTTATTATAAAATTGGGGTATATATGGTTAATAGCATATTGAAAAAATCTTAATACTGTTATCTAGGCTTTATTATCAAGCTCCCATTGGTTGGTTGGTTCTGATAATGCAGAAAGTGTCTTTTTCAGCACTAGCTACAAACAGAAAAACAGTTCGAAATATACATTGGCAAAGCAATTATGTCATGTTCTAGATATAATTTCAAGATGGCTAATGATGGGTCTAACCCAACTCAGTGCTATATGTTTAAAATGAGCTCGAAACTTTGGGGTGATGTTTCTTATTAACAGACCATTATGTAAGTGTGTATACCTTGACATGTTTTGACTGCCACAGAAGGGATCACCTGGTGTTACAGTGCCATGTCTTAGCTAGTTTATACAGTTTTTGCATCTGCAGCCCGACTTCATCAGAACAGCATAGGTGTGAGATAGCAGGTAGGCCCCCCTCATCCCGGTTTACTGTCCTGGGGGCTCTTTTATCGAATCTTTATTGCCTTGTTTGTTTGTCATTCTCTGTTCTGATAATTCTGGCATTGTCCCAGTCCATTACATATTTTTCTCTTTTGCAGTATTCTGAGATGGGTGTTTTCAGATTTTCTTGTTCTGCTTTTTTTTCTTTATCGCTCTTCTTTGCCTCTTTCTCGTATTCTGTTTTGTGTTCCTTCTTGCATGTGTTAAATAATGTTCCTGTTTTTCCTATGTACTGTATGTCTTGGTGCTTAATTGACAAGGTGGTTACATTGTTTATGGCCCTTTTTGGATACTTGCATTGTTGAAGTGCTTTTGTTATGTGTTTGTCCTCCTCTTCTGTTATCTCATCTGTTTGGTCAAAAAGGGATGTAACTACTGATTTATAAGACACTTTTAATAATAGTCTTTATGGAAGACCAAACATTTTTGGACTATTATTAATAATAACTTTGTGGTTGTGAAATGGTCCAGTTTTATCTTTTTTGTTGTTGGGATAGTGGAGTATACTCTTAATTACATCTACTGTAAAGTACTAGTACTTTCTTGCTACTTTTCATACTTCTAGACTGGCTTTGTTGTGTGTGTCTGGTCTGTATTATGCACTTGCCTTGGCTCTGTCTTCCCTTTTTCGCTTACCTATTGGCTGGCAGATACATCCACAACCTCTATATCAATTTTCCACCACATTTACATACCTGGACTTTCTTGCATTTCACTTTATATTGAGTTTTGAATTGGTCTAAGTGGCCCAAGTGAACACTGACCATTACTCTTCCCTCATTTTGACCTGTCCGGCTGTTGGCTTACCTTTGCTCTGGTCAGCACCGCTCGGGCCAAAGACTTGTGGTACCTCTCCCTATTGGCGGGGTGACATTTCTCGGCTGGCTCTCGTCTCTCCTCGTCCCTCCAGCAGGCTCCCGGGACAGGCTGATGGATGGGTCCTGTTTATGAAGCGGCTGCCACCTCAGTGATCGATCAGGCCTGGGTCAGTGCTGCTGTTGGGTGCTGGGTCTTCAGTCTATTACACACTATAAGATGAAAGTAGTAATTACACTTACACTTGGTACGGGCTAGTGGAGCTCTCTACATGCCAATGCACGTACAGTTATGTGGATTTATGAAGCGTTTTGATACTGTATATTGAGCTAACTAACTTTGATTTTTATGACAGAGACTGATGGCTGGGGGAGGGAGAGTCTGGCTTTAAAAAGAGCTAAATGGCAGATCCCATCAATGTGAAGCACTAGCTGCTTTTACTTTAAGACTCATTTTAAGACTGGACCAATTCTTCATTGAAGTATGGTATTATTGGCAGACAATCTTTTGATGTTGACAAGTGGTGTAGGCAAAACAATTGGATCTTTATAATAAAGCCTAGATTAAGGACTGCTATCACAACATAAACAGTTTTCCTCATAATTGCAAATTTTGACTTAAATAGTATTTTTTACAATAAAATAAAAACCCACTTTGTTTAAAGGGACTATATTATGAATGCATTCAGTTACCCCCGCCCCCCTCCGTGCCTCCTCCTACTCCAGAAAGAACTGACCAGTCAACAAGCCGTCTACATCCACTGTCATTCATCTATCCAAAAAAAGGTGCGCAACTCTGTTTCCACTGATTCCTCACAGCTATTTTTCATTTTGTAAAATGGTATCATTAAAACATTTAAAGTTAGAAGTAAACAACTTTTTTCTCTGTTTCTGTTCAAAAGCAGTAAAAAGGTTAAAAGGTTGTAAAATGTGGAATGCTGATCTAGAGGTAACCAACATTGGTTTAAAAAGATTTTTAAAAGACAAAAAAGCTTAATATATCTCTTTTAATGCACATTCCTCAGTACAAAGTGGTAGTGAATGTATTAACCTACTTTACTGTTTGCATGGAAGGGATGTTTTAGAAAAAGTACCTTCTTATTTCACAGTGTGCCTTTTTGTAAAAAAAAAAAAAAACAGCCCAATATTTCTACCTTCTAATTGCATGAATATACGTAGGTTTGGTCTCTTGCTGTAATTTAGTTTTATAAAGAAGGACTGTAAAAGGGTTCAGTATGTAAAGCCATTATTAAAAGCATCACACAGGAAGAGTTGCAGTAGCAGTTGCAATCTCTGCACAAGCCAGACCTCCAAAATAGGTAGGTCATAGTGACACACATTTACATGTCAGTTTCTTACAATTAGGTTTATTTCAAAAGGATTTTGGACCAGTAGTACTATACATTTTAACAGAAAGGAGAATTGGTTCAAGATGGTTCAGTGCCGCGATCATTTTAGATATGTATTTTGGCACTAAGCCTTGAAAACACTAATAAATAAGTAGCCTTGTTTTAAGGTCATGTTATGCCAACAGTTAGCACTACCTGTACATGACTAGATATTCTTGGCACAATAAAATAACTTCACTGAACAGTTAAATGACAAACCATATAGAATTTAGTTGGGGTCTTGAATCTACATTTTTGATGGGTGTTAGCAGCTACAGCTGTGTCCGTTCTGTTGGCTGTGAAATGGCAGTGAAGAATACAGTCTGTTGTGCAAACTAAATGTGATCTTCAGAATAAGTCAAGGGCTGTGTCTTTGAAGGATGCACCTCACAAAAGAGTGTCCTTCCATGGATGTGGAGGCTGAGCTGAACCTTTCTCTCCATATCTGTGCTGTATTTGAACAAACAAAATCCAGTGTTTTTACAGCAGACTGCAGTATTATTATGACAAAATTATATCAGATTATTTTTGTTGTGACTCATATAAATCTAAGAATCTCTCTAAATTATTTCACTGACCTTTATGGCTAATGTATTTTAAAATTTGTTTGAAACTACTGTATATTCAAACACTCTTTAACCCATTTCTGGATTCTAACCCACAAGATGAAAATCAATGCCTAATAAATCAAATAAATTTTGTATGCCTATTTCAAACGTGTCAGCAATAGAGTTCAATAGAACCACACTAAAGTAGCTTTGGTACTTTTACTGTAACTGAATAACCCTGATCCTAGTAACGGTACAGCCAAATAATTTAATGTATGAAAATTATAATTTCTCATTATGTTTTAAAGACATTATTTAATAATGTATGTTCCTGATCATGTTTTTTTTTTTTTTTTGAATACTTTTCACTTCAGTCTGAGGAATTTTTACAGTGACATATGGAACACTAATGCCACCTGCTGGCTTTATGACAAAACACAAGCAGTCTTACCACACAACCTTCACAACCATAAAATAAAGTAATAAAAACATTTCAATTCCTTTTTATTTCAAGAAAACCAACTGTCAATAAATATGTACAAATACAGATATACTCTATCATCATCCCCTTTCTTGGGCAAATTCAAAAGCTGCTGCAAATTACAATAATATAGTTGATGTTGATGGATTCATTTTCTATTTGTTTCCTCACCGTTGCCTCTTAGCTTCAAACTTGTAAACAGCTGCAGAATCTTTCGTCTCATTCTTTACCTTCACCTTCTTTCTTTTATCCTGAAAGAAAAGGAACAGTATATTGTAGTAAAATTCTGAGTCATTTTTGTAAATCAAAAGTTTTTCCTTACCTGCAGGTCTTTGCGGCTCTGAATTTTTTCACTAATAACAAACATCTTCTTTTCTCTGTCAATCCTTTGGGAAAGGATTTTGTACTGGTGTCTTCGTTGCTTACTTAGCTTCTACAGGTACAAATGAGAAGACATATAAATACTGTGCATAATAATGTGCAATAGCTGCTAAAACGTCGTACGTTGTTTTAGTACAAACCTCCACACTTTGAGGAT
Source organism: Bostrychus sinensis (assembly GCA_020698575.1). Lineage (NCBI taxonomy): Eukaryota > Metazoa > Chordata > Actinopteri > Gobiiformes > Eleotridae > Bostrychus > Bostrychus sinensis. The sequence continues at coordinate 28,138,509 of CM036247.1, read as the reverse complement.
CTACAGCTCCCTGGATGCGCTTTGTACTCAAGGTTTCTATAGTTGGTCTGTTGAAAACTCTGTCCACCAGCTCAGGCATTGTGTTAAGGTGGGTTGCTAAGTCAAATGATTGCACTAAAGGAAGACAAAGACATCATATTCAAAAAAAAGCTTAAATTTTCAGTAGTACAATGTGTGATTGTCAGATAGTTATATAGCCAACCATCAACTCTTGATACAAAAAACTACAATATGTACCTTCTTTCTTCGAGTCAACAAAGAATGTGTGCTTGTTCTTCGGTTTGTTGGCTGCCTCTAAAAGATGAAGCTCTCCTTTTAACCTCTCAATTTTCTGAAAGCAAATATATGCAGTTTGATGAGAAGCAAATGAAAAGAATATGATGAAAGATATGCTGATAAGAATTTGCTACGTAAATAAAAGCTTACTTTAGCCTCTGCAACTCTCTTCATTTCTATATACTTAATGTCCTGAGTCCGCATCATCTTCTTTTGCTCCTCTGTCATCTCCTCCTGAGGGGATTTCTTTGCTACGTGTTCTCCATCCTGCCACAACATAAGCACATATTTAATGGTAAATGGATCATCAACAGTATTGGGTGAAAAAGTCTAAAAATGTTTGTCTCACCTGTAGCTGGGAGTTGATCATTTTAAAGTAGAATTCATCTGGATTCTTGTCCAAAGCTTTCTTTCGCAAAGCAGCAAGTGTGTTTTGTTTCTTGTGGTAGTCACTGAAGGGCAAAAGATACACAGTTAGCTTTTCTAGTAGATCTTCAGTCTAAGGCAAACTTGCTCACATTGACTTCCTTGTCTTGTTTACCATTTTTAACATAAATTAAACTGATGTCTTATAGACAAACTTTCTGTGTGTGCACCTGGCAGCGAAGAGCCTCATTTGTTTTTGAGTTTGACTTGTTTTGATTATATGCACAATATCTTTTAAGAGGTAGTTTATTACATAACTTTTAAAGGTTTCATATTTTTTGTATAAACTTAAAAGTGCTTAAACTTTGTTTCCTTCAAAATTATTTTATCATGACATTATTTGATTCATATTAATGTTGTATCCTATGCCTGGTGTTTGATATACACCATGTTTGACACATGTCTGAATTGAACATCAGTTTACAATAAACATTTATTCAATGTAAAATGACAGTACATACCTGTATTTTCTAATTGTCTAACTAGCCAAATTTCTAAATTGTCTCGTACTGTTTCACTGTATGGTAACGGCTAACTTTATTTATGACCCACGAGATCTATACTGTATTACTGAAGCAGTGTGTTTTTACTACACCTGTGAGTAAAACAGTCTTCTGAACTTTATCTTTAATTTAACTTACTCTGCTCGCAGTTTGTAGTCTTTCTTTTTCTCCAACAGTCCCAGTTGTTTTCTGAAACCCGGCTATTAGGAAAAAATGTTTAGACATTGTACAGCTTATTTTGGATATCAATACACATTCCACTCTTCATTCAAAACAACCCAGCTGGCTAACAGAAGAGCTAACATGCTAACCAACAACAAACCTGAGATCGTTCATGGTGGTTTCTCTGTCGGGATTTCAACGCTTTCCTAAAAGAGGACATTTTAACTAAGGTCTCCGAAGATTACTGATAAATATAACAACCCAGAACCGTTTGTCGAAGGTATTTCTGATCTGCTCTGAGCCCAGTCCTCTCTGTCGCTCAGCGCTGTCCTAGTACTGTGGGACACGTGGGTTCCTGCACGGTTCAGAGCAAATAGTTTGTGATTCTCCTCCGCAGATTCGCCACGCAACATTTCAGCAGGTCAGGTTAGTGTTGGTGACTGCAATTAAAATGTATTTTGTATAATTTATTTTTTAAAGCTACGTTATGTTGTGTAGATAAAAACGTAGCAATAAATATTTGAGAGTAGTTGAAGTTAAACTTTGGACTTTTTGCCATGCGACATACAACACACAAGAGGGCGCTGTCGTATTGCAGTTTGAAAAAAGGTGAAACTCGTCATCTTGCATAGAACTTAGAAGTTTCTTTGACCGAAGTCACTGAAGTGAAACATATTCGGTGTAGGTAAAGTTATTCTATATTTTATTTTATAATATATTTTGTAACTTTAGTTGGAGCATTTAGATTCCATTGTACTGATTGTACTTTATTTATTTATTTATTTATTGTAGTTTCCTAGATTATTAATAAAATGCATTTTGGTAATTGGTATTGGCTAAGAATAGCTATGTAATTAGTTACTAAGCAGATGTATTTTTCTCCGGGAATACAAAGTCAAAATTAAATAAAAAATAGCTTTAGTAGAAGAGAGTAGGTCCGGCCTATTTATTTGCCTACTCTCCTATTATTAATTACTAATTACGACTACTGATCACTGATTACTTGATTAAGAATGTGCAATGTAATAGGTTATTGTGATCTTAACTATCAGTGGGAAGTAAAGCGGCTTGGAATTGGTACCTGTCCACATTAGGACCAGTCAACAAGGCCCAGAAAAAACATAAGGGCTACTCAAAAGTTCTGTCTCTCCTGTTCCAGAAAGTCATTTACTGTTAAAAATTTCAAAAAACTGAAATAATATGTTTCTCTTCTGGTAGCAGCAACATGTATGGGTTATCCTTTTAGACCTTTGTGTTATTCCAGTTTAACCTTTCTTTCTTTCTAGGGAAAAGCACTTCTGAAAGTTTCAAGACGATGGGGTCATCACCACTACTCTGGGGAAATAGACCATCCTCTTTTCCAACAAGATATTTTGAGAAGTGGAGAGACCAGTGAAAGGCACCAGCCCCCCTAATCTCCGCCAGACTCCCAGCCTTCTGAAGATGTGAGAAGTAAGGGACAAAGAGTGATATTCCACCGCTACACAGCCATTTTCCCCCCACGTAGCAGCTCACTATCCCCACACTAACCGCAAGGAATTTGTTTTATAAGTGTGAGATTTGCCTGGAATGCCGAATGTTTTGCGGGTGATGAGATCTGTGAATTGGATCACTGTTTCCACATTATGTCATGGGCTTGTTTATCAGTCTGCTGTCTAATGACCCCGATTCCCGTGAAGGTTTTCAGCCTAAGGTCTCGCTGATGCAGCCGCTAAACATGTGTTTAAACAGGCAAACACAGAGACGGCAGCCAAGATTTACGGGTTAAACGTCTGCATTCTGACTTACCGGGCTCCTTCCTGTTTAGTATCAGTATTAATCATTAAGAGTGTCACGCATGGGGAGCCACAAGAGGCTGAAGCACTGGTGGAAGGTCATTATGCGCCATGATGCGAACTACATACACCTTTCTACACACTACATCAGTGATTCCCAAATGGTGGGTCAGAGCTAAAAAGTGGCTTGTAGAGAGGCTGAATATAGTTTCGGCTCAGCTTATTTGAAGCCTAAATATTTTTCTGTTCATCTTCTTCCCCTTATTCTCATTAGGGGTTGTGGATGGCTGGAGCCTATCCCATAAGGACTATTAGGCTACCTGGAGGTAACACTGGGAGTAGATGCAGACTCCACTCTAAGGATCAAACCCACAGCCTCCTTGGGGAAGTGCGCCTCCAAAGTATTGTTTTAAACACATAAGATCTTAAAACAAATGTTTAACAAATGCATTGCCATTGGTGTGCAAGGCCATATAAAAATATTAATAATAATAAAACAGACATAGAATTGGGTTTAGTGGGACATAATAATTTTCAAAGATTTGTTTCATTTGGATCAGCCATCTTTGAAGAGCCGGCCTTTATGGCTCCCAAATGGCTCTTTATTTAGTATTCCTCAGAGCATTTTATTAAGGCCTTATTTAGCAATTATGTATGGTTAGTGTGTTGGTAAACCATTGTGTAATCAGTGTTTTTGTAAAAGTCTTATTTTTATACAGTTTGCAAGAACCAAATACAGTTACAAAAGACAGCACTCATCTTTGCTGTCTCCAATATAATCTAAATGCTGCCAGATGCTGCTTCTTTTTGTGTTTTTCTCATTTCTTCACCTTTTCCCAATTAGCTTACATTCAAATCCGACTGACTCGTTACCTGTCTCTCTCTGTTGCTCTGTGTACCTGGCCTGTACCACTACTCTGGCAGTCTCCTGAGCCCACCTTACTTCTTTCACATAATGATATGATCCTTGTCTGTCCTCACATGTGATTGGCTGCATGGTGTGGCCTTTAAAATAAAATTCTGCTATGCTTGTACGCATTTTTAGCAGAGCTGAGCAGGAGCAGCTGAAGGTTCAGCTCTCATCTACCAGAGTCAGCTCTTCTGATTTGCTCTAAAGTATCAGCTTTTAAAACACAAATGACTCATTACTTCACAACTTGTACTATATTGTATGTCTTTATATCTCTATATAATATTTGCTACATGTGGCAACACTATCCAGCTGCTCTATCTGCACTCCCTATAGCTACAACCCTGGTCTAAGTAGCAGGCCAAGACTTTGTGGGTCAGAACTAGAAGAATGCCCTTGTGAGGCAGCTGTAGCTCTGTTCAGTTTTTTAATACAACTTTGTCAAAATAACACTGCTGACATATTGTAAGATGGACCGCTGCACCAGTGCTGAGCTCAAGGCTTTGGTATGTCTCCCCTGGTCCATGTTGGTCCTCACCTACCAGTCCATCCCCAGCTAAACACGCCTGGCCTCCATCTAAGCTGCTCCCGTGCGCTGCATCCCCTCGGCGTTACACAAAACAGACGGATTAAATAATTCAGACCTAAGCCTGTAAAAATGTTGGTAGTGGCTACTCCCAGACTCGCTTCCAAATATTTCTCCCTGCCTAATGCCCAGCCGGCTGTCAGCTGTGGAGTAGGTGCCCTTCTGGGTGGGATTCTCACCGTAGGCTCTCCACCGCAAACTCTTGTAAAACAAAACTCATCTACAATTAAGTGCTTGCAAAGTGCTTATTATCCCGACTTGAGATTTTAAAATATTAGTGACTTGTTTTATACAGCAGGCAATCAGGGCAGTGAAGTGTGGAGAAGTGAAGTCAAGAGGCAGTGTAGGGCTCAAGTGCTCTGAGAAAGAGCTTTTATCACCCACTGTATTAAAAGACTCCTCCATGTTGTAAGGGCTTTAAAATGATTGTTTAAGAGTAATTGCACAAGTCTTAAATTCCCTTCTGGATTCTGCTACGGCAATTGTGAGAAGCTGTGAAAATGGACAGATGTTACGGAGAAAGACAAGACCAAATTTGGAAATAGTCTGAATTCAGGAAACCCAGAAGCTTACAGGATGCACAAAGATGTAACCACATTCTGTGTAGCTACTTGCCAGCAAGTGCTAATGGCCAATAAACAAGAAACTGAATACACAGTGCCAGAAAACTTTTGGAGGGTTTGGCTCAGAACAAAAGTATGCATTTTTCTTTTTGAGGGAAACTGTTTAATCATCTAATGTCATACTGTGCAATATTGTGATGATCTGTGAAAAACACAAGATGTAATCTTAAACTGTTAGACCTTAAGATGTAATCTAAGCTTTTATTTATTCAAGGACTTAATAGAGAAGTATACCGGAAGCTTTGGCCAGTTGCATGGTGAAGTCTACAGATACAGAGAAAGTTAAAGGGCTTTAATTAGAGAAAAGTGGATAAACATTGGCAATGCATTCACAAGGCCAATGATTAACAAGGCAGATAACACTCAACTAAAAATAATAATATTAATGGATTGTATTTATATAGCTCCTTTCTAGACACTCAAAGTGCTTTACATTAGTCCATTATTCATTTGCTCTCCATTTGCTCTACCACACTAGTGGTGGTACTTCTGTAGCCCCAGCTGCCCTGGGGCAGACTGACACATGGCAGCCATACTGCACTAACAACCTCTCCAACCATCATCAAACACACATTCACACATTCATACATCAGGCAAGGTGGATGAAATGACTTGCCCAAACACCGTAAGCAGAAATTGAACTGCCAACCCTCCAGTTAGTGGCTGACCAGCTCTACCTCCTGAGCTACTGCTTTGAAGATAAGCTGTAAACTATTTTATGTTGTAGCGGTCAATTTCTCATTAAAAAAATTAAACAAAAGCAGGAAAAAGGTTAGTTAGTTCCCCTGCCTGTTTGTTGGAGATAGAAGATTTCATTCTCCAAAGAGAAAACTCTTGCCAAGGTCACCCTTGTGCCAGCCCTAAGCCCAGATAAATGTAGACAGTTGCAACAGAAACTGCATTCAACATAAAAGTTGACATTTAAATATAAAAAAAAGTCTCTTTTTTTTTGGGGGGGGGGGGGGGGGGGGGGGGGTATAAAGTTGTTGGGGTTTCACAGAAAAACACACCTTTATCACATCAATTAGTGTAACTGACTTATACTTTAGAGTCATGATGCTCATTATTGTAAATGTCCTCAGGAGTTCCAAACCACTTTTCTCAGTAAAGTTTACAATCTCAAACATCTTACAAATCTTTAAATTACATTAAGCCGAGTGTGACTGTCGTCTACTACGACTTTATTACAACTGTTCACACGCTGTCTGAAGCCGGAGTACAACTGTGTTCTTTGTTACTCACAGGGCTCCTCTTTTATCCAAACTGAATCTGCTCTATTGGTGTGACCTAATGTTATACTGGAGCTAATAAACAACCATGTTAACCTTTCAACTTGTTTTCCAGGACACTAACAGAGATGCCCTTCATGTGTGAGATATAAAAAGAACTGCACTTAACTGTTTTAGCGGAGGACTCATCAGACCACTTTGCCCGCGATGAATGGACAGGCACCTATCCTCTAATTTGATGCACCAGTGTGACGGGACCACGCCTGACAGTGTAAAATTAGAATTCATAATTAAGGGCTTTGAGAGAACGTCGGAACACACTCTGGCTGTCACAGGACCATGAAAGACATGGGTCACATGTTGGCAGTTATGTGAGAGACATTCATGTGTAATGAGCTATTTGATGTCTAAAATTCAACAGCTTTTTCTATTATTTTTATTTCCACAAAGGTTTACACGCTTAGGTGAATTTCTCAGCTTGGGAGATATAGTTTCCAGTAAGAGGATGGAAAAGTTCCCACATTATTCAACCTTGTTTTATCTGCTATATACTTTATGTGGTGGAGGATGGATAGTTTGCTTTCCAGGCAAATGCTTATCAGAATTCCTCAGTCCGAATCAGCCAAAATGCTTTATTAGTTTAGGACACGGATCATGAACAGTGATGTCTCTGTAGTTCAGGTGACCATGTAGGCATGTTGTTGCTTTCTACTGTAAAATAAATGCTTATAGCCTTAATAAAACAGGAGCTATTTCTTGAGTGAGAAAATGAATGGAAAAGGTGTGGCTGCTGGGTTGTAATAGTAAGAAACAAATGATAATTTATGAGACATTTTTACATTAATGACTGTGATTTAAATGTGGCATGTCAGCTTTTACTGCATACTCTTGTACATTATGCAAAAGTGACTTTTCTGAGCTTTTTAACCATATTATAATGTATGTCAAAAATATACTTGGAGTTGTGTTTTGCTTCATTCACTTATGTTTGAGTAATCCTCTATTCTTTGGCATGGCCGTTCTGAGGTCTCAAAACACCCAGTTCTACGAGCTCCCGCCTCTTCCACAAACCTCCGCCCACTCCAGGAATCACTGACCAATCAACAAGCCCTCTACATCCACATTTTATCCATTTATCCAAAAAATCATGTACAGCTCTGATTCATTTCTTACTTTTCATTTTGTAGTAAAAAGGCATTATACAAAAAGTTTAAGGAAGTGATGTGTTGGAAAGACCGCAACATTCTGCTGCCCTCTGGTGGTTTCTTTCCCTTTTTCCTTGAGACGTTTTAGATAATGTTTTTAAAGGTTGCAAAAATGCTGCTCTAAAGGTGACCAAGAATGGTTTAAAAATATGAATGAAAGCTTAATATTGCCCCTTTAAACACATCAGGGATTTATGTTATGGTAGCTCCTTCAGTCTACTGTCGCTTTGCTTTTGGGCACTAGGCAACAGTTGTATATACACCAAATGTGGAATAAAAGAGTTATTAACTGAAAATGAAAAAGGTAAAACCAAAAACAGACTTATTCACTTGAAGCAAAGTGAATCGGGTCTGGAACCTCTCCCATTCAAGCCGTCCTTTGCCATTAGCTGTCAATCATAACTGCGTTTCTAAATTGGGCACGCTTTTCGTGGCGTTTTGTTCGCGCTGATTGGTTGTTTGCATTTTTTCTCGGTATGATTGTATTTCTCCCTTATTTTCTAATTGGTTAACTATTCATCAAATTGCATTCAAATTACTTTATTGTTTCTCAATTTGTTCTGCCTTCAATCAACACTGACCAGATGAATTCCTTGAAAATGAGGTCGAATAGCTTGCCAGGCTATTGTGCTCCTATTTATCCCACTTGACAACTGTAGATTGCTCTAAAATACCATCAAGATCTATTTCCATAGTGTCTCAAACTATTTTTCTCATGTCTATAAGCATTTTTAAATATATTTTTACAGCAAAAAGTGTAATAACCATAGCCCTTTCTGGAACAATGTGGTCTATCATACAGAGTTGCGCTTCTGTCAACAGTACAATCATTACTACTGCAAGCTTACACTGATTAATGCCACTGACTCGAATTATGTCATGCAGAAATTCTTCCAAATATGAGAGAAGCCAGCTGTGTCCCGGGACCATGTCAATGCCACCTGTTGAGGCATGGCAAATGAATTTGACTATAGAATATAAAATACGGATAGCCATTGCGTAGTTTAGTAATATAGTAATGTATTATGGGTAATGCACAGAGATTAAAAATAGATAGAATAATGTTAAATTCTGGCTTTATTATACATATAAAAAGCACATTGCCTTTAGCGATGCAGGAGAAGAGAACACTGAATTTGGCCTTAACTTTGTTTTGCAATGACCTCACATAGCAACTGTTTTACTCTTCTTTCAGTGGATTTCCAGGTTTCATAAAGTGTTACCTTAGGCCAAAATTGCTTCAGTGCTTTGCAGTCTGTGAGTGTGACGAGTAGGGTGTTTGGATAAAAATGGCACACTGGTCCAAAATTTCACATAGTTATCCAGTTAAATTTCAATCTGATAATTTAGTTAGTAATTCAATAGTACAATGACATCTTTTTTACGTAATCTCTATTACCTCCATTATTAATACAACATGTTTTCCAATGCTGTGATAACAAACCCAGGTCAACAAACTTAGCAGGGCTTCACAAAACAACATAAACTGATTACAATGGAGAGTGTATGAAGCTTATAGTCACAATTTATAATTTTTCATGCTTTCATTTGATTAGCTTATTTTTGTAAGGAGTCACAAAGTCACAGTCTCACGTATCTCAACAACTATGGGCCTGAGGTGGGGTGCACCCTGGACAATGGCCAGTTGGTTGCAATGCTAACACTTGCTGTAGAAGCCCGGGCAGACAATTCATTCTCACATTCATTCAATATGGGCAATTTAGAGTTAATTGTAACATAAAATAATGCATATTTATGGAAAACGTCTTCATTTTGGGAGCTGTTACATTAACTATACAGAAAACACTTGATGTCTGTCGCCCTTGGTTGGCCACGGTGGGGAATAGACAGCAGAAAATGGCTATATGGCACAATTATAAGCAACATGACCTTCACAGATATATGAATTGACTACTCCATAGTGACAACTGTATAGTATAATAATCAGAATGAGTCTGAGAATGCTGTATGGGCTATAGAAATACACAAGAGCACTTCCTGGTTTATGTGTCTAGATAGTGCAGTGAGACCCAAGCTTTTTTAAGCTCTTGAGAAGCCTCAGTAAACAGGATTACTCAAACTGAATGAAATAAAAATCTATTCCAGGTATGTTTTTGAGGTGAAGCCAACATGACATAGTTAAAAGCTAAAGCAATTTTTGAAAAGTCAGTTTACCATAATAGGGGACTTTTATTGAGAATTCAATAATAATAGTCTTTATCAATGTGCAAGTATTATGGCTAAAATTCATTGTCTACTGCAGTCATTTTCACACCAAATACCATCTCGCAAACTATTTAGATTTCTAAGTACTGTCTTTAATGGAACAAAATGAACCTAAAGCTTGACTAACCCGGGACTAAACCAGACAAAACCAGGACTAAACTGTGATCTAATCTCTAAAAGCCCCAATCTCCTACCCCAGGAATCAACAAAACAGGAATATAAATGGTTATAAATTGAACTAAATCATTAAAATCCTAAATACCACCAGAAAAAAACACCAGTGGTATCTGTACCATCATTTAAAGACTGCTGGTCTGCTGGATTGTGGGGTGTGTGTACTTCCTCATCTAGAAACATCTCTGGATAAGTGTTGTCTTAATTCACGTCATTTTGTGCTTTGGATAATTCTATATTGTTGCATGCTACTATGTTTTTGTGTTACGTAAAATGTATTAGGCCCACATTAAAATCATCATGTCAGTGCTATCTATGGCTACGATTATTACGCATACAATAGCCTCCATGTAAGAACTGATGTTTAAAACCGTGTGATTGGCTATCATGAGTGGATTGGCAAATTGAATAAAAAAAGACAGAAATGAAAGGCCCCTCAAGGACGCTGTCAGCCCGTGTACTCAGCATTAGGCCTGGTTGTGTTAGAGCAAAGTGGAGCTAAGTAGAGAGGAGACACCGGGCCTTCGCTGCCTGGACTTGACTCGTTTGAAGTGGCAGGAGACGCGGAGGGAAGAGGGAGGGAGGAATGTTTTTTAGGGGGGCGGGATCTTGTGACTCAACGCAGGCAACTTCCTCCAGTAGTAGGACAAAAGTAGCCGGCAAACTGCATCACTCCTCGGCAAAGCGCTTTGACTTACGCGCGGAAGAATCCACAACAAAGTTTTGGGAGACGGGAGCTGCGAGTTGAGCCCAGGCGTAAATCCGCGTGTGGTTCACTGGAAGCGCGTAACTGTCAACTTCCTTCACACTGCTCCTTTCCTGGTAAGACTTTTTACACTCAATGGGTAAACATTTTGCACTTGTTGCAACATGAAGTAAGAAAAGCGAGTTTTCGGTGATGGGGAAGTTGGTGTGTTTAACTTAAGCGTTTTCTCAGGACATTTAACTGAATGAATGACAGCAGGAATGAGTGGTGCTTTTGAATGGGACAAAGGCTGTTGCAATGAAAACTACAGTAGGACATTCTGGTTCAAGTTGACTATTTTGTTGTATTAGAACACTTATGACTAAAATTTTAAAAATACCATGATTATAAGAAACTTATTGGGAAAAAACTAGTGCCTATGCAATAATATAGTTATAGGCCTGTTGGAAGTTTCACTGTGTGGTATAGCTGATATTAAATGCATTATTTCTGCAGTCTTTAGAAGCTATGCCATAACCTACACGTTACTGTAGTGTACGTTTTTGGTCTGATGGTTTTTTTTTTTTCTTTTTTTTTTTTGAGGGATACAGAATTTGAATGATTTCAGGTCAGGGCAGTAACAGACCAATAAGTGAAAAATAAATAGTGTTTAGTGTGGCCCAGGAATTTTGAAAGAATTCTGTAGCATTGTGAGATATTCCATATATATATTCCAGAAGATACTGACAGATCAACAATAGATCACTCGAAAAACAAAGTTTGAAGCAGTTTTAATGGATTATTTATTTATTTATTTATTTATTTATTTATTTATTTATTTATTTATTTATTTATTTATTTATTTTTGTAAGAAAATGCCATTTGGCCTCTATAGGTTTACAATTACAAGACATGTTTAACGCCTTGGTGGTGGTCTGTGTATTTATTGTTGGCCTAATGACTCTTTTTTTTTTTAATCTCAAACTGATTATACAGTAGTCTCTTAAAGGCACAATATGCACGGTCTCTATGCAAATGTATGTAAATAAAATTTTTTGCTGGCTTTTAGTGAACACAAGCCTTAGGTGTTATATGGTGTTGTTGAATTCCCCTTACCCATGTTAGCTGAGCTGTGAATGGATAGAGCTACAGCCTTAAAATCCTCTCTATGTAAACAAAAACTTATATTGTTCAATACACACAGATGGTCATTGGTTTACAGCTAAATTCACCTCAACTTTGTACAAAAGTTTGTGTGTAATAAATGGAATGCAGATGTCACAATATTATCCTTTTAATATGTTGATGATTATGCAATAACGTTAAATGACTCACTGTTCTCTGCAGAGTTGGCTTGGAAGCAAAAAAAATCATTTGAGATAAAGGCAGGCGTGGGTATGACAGTGTGACAGGTCTTAATATTTCACACCTTAGTCAAACACAAACGGCCCCGGGAGCAGGCTGCAAAAGTAAATGCTGACAGAGAGAAGAACACTTCCTGTGACATGTGAGGGTCTGGTCTTCTTCCCTCTGTCTTTCTGCTTTTTTCAGTGTTTGTTTATCCCCTTCCACTTCCCCCTCAGTCTGTTAAAGCACTGACTTTCACTGTGTGGTAAACCAGCGCATGCTTAATGCAAAGACAAGTAGTAGAAGTGTGACCCAGTGAACTGTGCAGAAGCGGAAGGATTAGGGAAGTGTGTCAATCCAGTACATGCAAGCAGAGAAATTAAAATTATTTCCATTTACACTGGAGTTTTAAAATGTATGTTAATGTCAAATGGGCAAGGAGTAGCCTAATTTAATTTTCTCTCTGTAACACACCTGGATAATGCAATTTATTGTCTACACTTTGCTATACAGCTTTATTGGATGGAAAATGGAAAAAGAGCTCTGAACATTCTCCATAGTTAGAAGGTGGAACAAAGTAATTTATGTAAACAAATGGGGAAACACATCAATAATAGTCAATCATTTTATAGTAATGTTTTTAGTAATTTATAATATTATTTTAGCAATAATTCAGGTCACTCCGCCGCTAAGTGGTGAAACATTTCAAATAAACAAAAGAATTGAGCATAGCTTATGGCTTGCTTTCAGAAGGCACAGTTGCCAATTAAAAAACGGTTTTATCTATATTTATATTTTTATTTATATTTGTTGTGTTCATGTACCATTATATAGAAGTGATGATTACCAAGTGAATTAGCCGAGTTGTAATAGCATTTAGCACAACAAACAGATTTAACGTTAGCTTATTTTCACTTTTTAACACAGGCTAGCCAAGACCTGAATGTAGCATTAGCATTAGCGATGCAGAAATCAACAGTTTCATTATAATTTAGACAGCAACTACTTTTTTTTTTTAGAATTTCAAATAAAGAAGCTTAAGAAGTTTAATGTACCTTATGATGTGTCTTTAGCATTTAGCACTACAAAACAAGCCAGGTTTAACGTTAGCTTCCTTTCTATTATTAATAAAGGCTAAATGCTATAAATGGTCAAGACCTGATAAAAGTAGGATAAGCATTAGCAGAGCATAGAGAGTCAGTAGTTCCAATTTTTTTTTTGTTTTATGTAAATTTGGACATATAGAATTACACTTAGTGACCATATAGTCCCCTCTTGTGGGTGTGTAACCCAGTGAACTGAGCAGAGGAGGAAGGATTAAGGGGACGTGTCAGTGTAGCTCCAGCTGAACACAGTCCCTCAGGCTAAACTTATTTTCTCTCTAGCAGCAGGAAGTGTGCTGTGTAGGCTGTGTAGGGTGTGTCGGGGCGCTGCTGTTACCCATACTGTTTTTACATCCTCATAAAGTAGACGTGATGTGAATGTGCTCATACCTGTTGTGTCATCTGGGTTCATCTGATTCATAGACGTCTATTTAATTGCTAGTGTTACAGGAAATCAACATCTGTTAATCTAAAGTCATTTTATGATACAATTCATAATCTTGGTAATCACACTTATATTCTCTTCTTCTTACAACACATGTCTCAACACAGTGACTTGCCTACTTTACTAATGAGTCACAAGTAATGCCTAATTAGGTTTAGAGTTTATCTAAATTTGTCATTGTGTAAATGCATTGCTCATACTGTATCTGTGCATAGTCCACTTTGCCCCATTTTCCCTATTTCTGTTTTTGAGCATCTGTGCTGTTTAAAAGACATAACCAGCTTTGGAATAGCAACTTTACCAATTGGATTTTCTAGTTAAGGACATTGTACCTAATTAAAATGGGAGCAGAATCAATACATCATGAACAGGTGACTTCCTTAATAATAAAGCCTTGATGACTCTTTTTCTTACTTTTTCAACGACTGTATTTTACAATATGCATAGGCAGGCCCACTGACAGGCTCTCTGGGGCCCCGGGAAAAGAAGGCTGCACATGGGCCCATTATAATAGAAAATATATGAAAAGGTACTATGTCTGGGCGCCTCTGCCCCTGAGGCCCTGGACAACAGACCCCTTTGCTCCCTCCCCTGTCAACGGGCCTGTGCGTAGGTGATCCAACATGTAAATATACAATTATTACAATTACAACTGACTAATTTTGATTACTGTTTATCCATTATCTCCCACTTATCTAGAACTTATCCTGGGTACGGACAGCAGTCTAAGCTGAGATGTCCAGTCTTCCTTCTCCCTAGACACTTTCTCTAAATCCATTGACTTATGTATTTTCAGGCACTTATTTTCCAAATACATACATCGGATGACCAAGTTTATCACATAGAATCGTTACCTATATTGTGATAACACTAAACAGTCAAACCTAGGATCTTCTTTTGGTTTCTATAGAATTTACACCTCAGTGGAATGTGGCCTGTAAAGCATCCCGCTGTGCATCCACCATTGACAGGTTATTTTTACACTAACTGTTTGTCATAGTAACTGTCTGAAATGCTCCAGTAGCTTCCAAAAGCCAGCCCCTCTGTCCTATTTAACATCTGGGCCATCATTCGCCTTGGCACACAGACTGTATAACGTATTTGTTTGCTCTTTTGTTTTCCTTTCTGCCTCTGTCTGGTTGACCATGGCCACATTCTTTGGAGGGCTCACTGTTTTTGCAAAAGGTTAGTCCTGCATGGAGGTTGGACAAGAGCCAGGCTCCCGAACTTCACAGGATATCACACTAAACGACTTGGACTGCTTGTGGCTGGATTTTGTGGCTTGGCATCATTTGACATTGGTCCAAGAATAACGCTGAAGAAATGGTGGTCAAGTGTTTGCAGGTGGTTAGGGAGCAGAATTTACATTTGTGTTGAAGCACTTGCCGTTTGCTTTTGGACACTGGATTCAATTTGCGTTGGGTCTGAGTAAGAGCTTGTGTCACACTCTGGCTATGTGTACATTGTGCTCTGTGGATTCCAAACTGTTGAATGGGAATGCACTGCTGTAATTTTGCAGATGGTCAACAGGAGAAGCCTTAGTGGGACTTTTAAGTGGTGCAGTTTGTATATCTGGCTAACCAATCAAGTTTGTGGTCTCAGGAAATATTTTTGTTCCATTGCAGTGTTAGACGATATTTAATTGAATGACTTATTACTTCCTTACTTACTTTTTGTGTAGGGCAATTTATGGACTAGATACATGGGTGTTATTGTTAGTTATGTATATTTTGCCATTTTTCTGTACCTTTTGCTTGGCCTGTCAGACCCATTCTCCATCTCAGAGAAGTGGGTCCTGGAAACCTCCCTTTTAAAATCTATTTCCACCAAAATCAATGCTGTCCAGTTATAACCTTTTATAAACTAGACCTAAGGGAGTTTCTGTGATTTGTTTTCAAACCACATTGGTTCAGAGGCAGTTTATTTTGAGTATGTTGTTTCTTCTCTTTGAATTCTGAGTGGGATTGTTCCACCCACTGGAAATTATTGGCAAGGAGGACAAATTTTTTGTATATAATATAGATAAAGAAAATGTGCATGGCTAACCTCGTGCAATGGAAGTCTTGCAGCATAAAGCATATATACATACAATATGCATGGTTATATAGGTTCTTTGTATGGAATTCCAGTATGGCTTGTAACTATCTATACATCAGTAGCATGTAAGATATTGTAATTGAGCTGGTAATCTGAAACTGCTTTAGGGTAATTGCAGCTTGTCTGACAAACTCTTACTCCACATTTTCCTGTAGCCATGTTTTTTCAGTTGTCCCGGTGTCTCCATGCTTTCCCCTTGTTGCCACCCCCTCCCTCGTCCTCTCCTCTGTGCAGTGAAGGGGGGGGGGGGGTGTGTGTGTGTGTGTGTGGCTGGCTCAGGAGTGTGTCTGCATTCCCTCAGAGGGGGAAGTGACCTCAGGGTTCCTGCATGGGGATGGCCAGGTGCTCCACTGTTATTGTGAGGGGTGCTGGGCTTCCTCCGTGAACGCTTTGTTGGTAAACGTCTGAAACTCTATCCTCTGAGCCAGGGCCCATGGGAAGTAGCGTGCCCCTCTCACCATCCAGTCATCATGCCTCACGCTTCTTCCCGTCTCTGTATTTTTGTGTGCGAGCTCCATAGCTACAGTTTACTTCAGTGGACTTAAATTTAATTTATACAAGGAGCTAAAGAGTGTAAAAGGTAAGTGACTCTCTGCTAATGGGGTCATTACATTCCTTTAGGGATACAATTACAGGTCCATACCTAGCACTTACCTGCTGTTCTCAAAGCCAATGTTGTTTTCAAAGGAAATACTGCCATGTAAGCTTCAAATTGCTGCTGTCTTATTAACACACACTTACTGGTTTAATACAGAGTAATTATGGTTTATAGAAGAGAATGGCGAGACTTCACTTACTCCAGAAGGTCCACTCAGTCAATTACACTGACTTTGACACAAACAGTGCTACCATATTGGTGTATTTGAGTCACGTCCACACCGGCTGAGACCAATTCTAAGACATTTTTGGGGCCTGATTATAGTGTCATGGTTGCATTTTTGGATAAAAGCTGTAACGTCAGAATTCTAAATAAAAATAAAAAAACAGTTGCCTCCAGATCTTGACTTAAAATTACTTTGAGATATAGACAGCAGTTATATCTTAGCCTGGACAGCCATACCCATTCTCTTTTTTAGACTGACCCTAACTCACACATTGCAAGGCTTTAGGGACATGGCACAAAGAATTAAAGGTCGTTATGCCGATGGAAATGATGTGACCTGAAATATACTCATATACATATACTATACAACATTTCAGTTCTCTCCCTTTGAGTTAGAAACTTCTATTTATTATTAAAAGAACTAGGATGGCTGTCCATTCTTGTACTATGTTGTCTTGTATCACTGTTTTCCTGTTTCCGACTCACATGAAACAGATGTTGTTTGGGTTCAGGATTAGTGTGGATTCATGCTGTGTCATCACATTTTGTCCTGTTCTAAACTGAATCCAGTGAGTCAGACATGAGTGTTTCTCTGTGCACTGGCCTAAAGCGAGGAAGGTGAGTTGATGTGCCAGCGCAAGAGTTCACCATGTACAGATGTGGTGCAGTCTGCGTAATGGTTAGCAACTCTTCCATTATGTGTAAACCTGGTATGGGTTCTGCTTGAGATCGGGATCATAGATAAGTCTGTTCTAAGGTCCTGGAACAGCTTTAGGCCAGTTCACTTAAAAATATGCCAGCTGTCCTTTTTCTGTTGGTTTTTGGTTTAAACACTCAGAAAGGAGAGAAATGGAGTTCTGGCTAAATCATTCCATTCCACAAAGGGAGTACTGTTGCAGATATCCATAAATAAGTATGACAAGTGGGTATTTAGTCAGCAAAGTGTCAATTAAACTAGTCATAACAAACATGAAAGCACGAGGGAGACTGGGGAGACAGACAAACTGAAAGTCTGTGGACAAATTACAGTGGTTTTCTACAAATGGTAATGGTGTAATATGAATTCATATAATCAATGGTTATGGTGGGCTGAGGTTAATGGCTAAATCATAGTATAACCTATGGTTAACAGAAGCAAAAGAATGTTGGGAGAAAATAAATTCTTCAGTTTAGAAGGTGTGTAATTTCATCTTAATACGTCGGCATAAAAGGAGAAGATTAGGGCAACCCCACATTCTGTGTGTGAAAGGAAAGGGATCATCTTCTTTAATACTGACCTTTAATCAAGCGGCAAACCACAGGATTCCGCAGCTTGCAGTACCACTAGAACTATGCTTTGTAGCAGACAGGAGTCTCCTGTTTGTTTAAAAAAATCTTTAAAGTAGTACAATATCAAGAAGACAGTATGAACTTTTGTGAAGGATTTAGATGGATCTGTTTGTTTGTTTTGACAATAGCGTGTATGATTTTATTGTTTTGTCATCATTAAAAGGTGAGACACAATACTGTACAATACAATTACAATACGTGGAGTTTTTGCTTGTCCATTTGTTGCACACCAGTTTGATTTAGTCAAGTGGTATCATGAAAACTGTTTTTATCCCATCTGCTTGCTTTTTCATGTTCTCCTTTAACCGATTCAAAAGTTAAATATGTCAATCCAAAGTTTTCCTTGCATCATTTTATGATATTGTGACTCACCATTTAAGGATCTGTATTAAAGAACAGCAATACTCTGAATTACTCTACCACTTACCATTTAACAGTAATTAGCCACCTACATGGTTCCTGCTGAGTGTTTTTCTTTCTGCCAGAGCTGTGGAGTCTACATCCCTCCCTGCGGATGTCCTTCCTCTTTGGCTTAATTGGGCAATATTTAAGACCGTGTGGCATGTAGTCTTTAACCAAGCACTGACACACACAGCAGGTCTCAAACACGGCTCCTATGCCCAGGGCCCAAAATGTCACCTTTCAAAACACAGTAAACCCCAGAGAGACACGACCATTAGGCATGCTCTCCACTGCTATCTTTCAGCAGGCTCTTCTCATCATGTCTGTGAAGGTCATATAAGCTTGTCACTGCTTGCATACACTCTTTTACAAGCAACAAGAGAAATTTGAGTTATTGTCTTAGTCCTATTATAACCAGAGTTTTAAACTGCATGTAATCACCTTGCTCCCATTATTATTGTGGTGGTGTCTGAACATGCTCCAGAGTCAAGAGCAGCACACGTAGAAGCACTTGTACTGCAAAGACCCTTGCCAAGACATAGGCCCTATCTTGCAATGGTAAAATTACACCATTTACATCATTATGACCACCTGCTTTTTTCATAAATGCTGGTCGCTGCTGATTGGGAACATCCTACAAATGCTACCGGTCATAATGTTATGCCTGATAGGTGTATAGTGCCCAGACCTGGACATGAACTAGGAGTTTTCGAGTTTAAAGGTAAATGCTCTAAAAATTGAGCCACAAAGTGCTGGAGACATTGTAGATTACTGTGTAACTGACCTCCACACCTCCATTTCCCAGCCGCTCTGCTATAGTTGTGTGCCTAAAGTACACGGCTTGTTTGCTTGCCCCAGTGCCAAGTGTATTACTGTTGACTGCTTCCCAAAGACTTAATAAGCCCAGTTCCCACATCTGCAAGGAATGAGGCAAGGCTGTGACATCATGGCAGAGGAAATGGAGTCATGAGAGAGAGTGAGTGGGTGTATGGCAAGGTGTTGCAGCGCAGTTTGAGGGCATTTCATTCAAAATCACCGGTTCCAACTCAGCATTTAAGAATTTTGTTACAATGATAAATTTCTGGCTGCCCGCATGATGTAGACCAATACCGCTCCACTTAATAAGCTTCTCAATATGTGGTGACTATTTCTTCCTTGAATTAATAAGTTATTCCTTTCATTTGCTCTATTGTACTGACTAAGCCATTTTACATTGTTGTGGGCTTATGCTTCATCCTACCTGACCAATCGTTATCTGAAGTGGGGCAGTTTTATGTGGGGGTTGGTTTCTGACTGAAAAAGACATAGTATCAAGGCTAACTTTAGCAACCACTGCCATTAAAATGCTTCTAAATATGGGATGTTTGGAGGTGTGCTGTCTACGGATGGCTAGTATTTTGCATAGCAAGCATAGATTTATGGTATTGTTTTTGCACATACATTCTTGGTGTTGCAAAATGCATTCCAGGAAATGTATTGATGGAGTGTGATTTGTTGCATGCCATAACAACTCTATATTATCTCATCTCTGTTTATGTGGATCGAAGCTGTGAGAGGAAGGATCTCTCTCACTACAAGAAAACACTGGTTAATACTTGTCCTTCAGGAGCCTTGGAGCCAGCACATATCAGATTTCTATTAGAACATGTATACATAGAGATTCCAACTTTGCTGTTATTGCTTTTGCCAAACAGTTTATTTTTTCCCCAGCATTGGTTGGTTGAAAAAGAAAAGATGTGGAATGGGTCAAGAAATACATTTTTTTTCTTTTGGGGTGAATTTTTACAAGAAATCTGTGTCATTGCAGGAAAGGGCCAAAGACACAAGGGCTCTGTAAAGGAACATATGATTTGTTTTAGTGGATTCTTTACCATTTAAGGATCACATATGGTCACAAGCCAGTGTAGTCTTTGTGACAGTCCCAAGTCTGGATAAATCGAGGTGGTTGAGTCAGAAAGGGCATACCTAATCAATATTCAAATCACTGCAGAAGAGGGGGCAGAAAGGCAAGGCCGACAGGAAAGAAGATGCACCATAAGGGCTTCGTGGCTTAATAGACAGAGCCATTACTCCTGCATAGGAAGATCCCTGGTCCAAAGCAAGGTCTGAGCACTTAGTTTCTATCATTGCAAGCACAGCCGTTGCTTTGGCATAGGTGTGGGCGCTCTAACTGCTTATATGCTCCATTCATATGTATTATATAAACAAATATGAAAATTGATCATGGTCAGCATTTTAAGCCTTTGTAACCACTTAAAAAGTCATTGCTTTTCAACAATGTCCCCAAAAGTATTTACTAGGTTCCTCATACTGCAACTGTCACTGCCAGAGTCATGGGCTAGTATGACCAACCAGACCCATTCACTTTCTTAGCAAAGTGAAGTGGGCTTGGAACCTCACAATCACAGAATGGCCCAAAATAGCATAAGAAAAAACAAAACAAAAAAGCATCTCACAATGGTAAAGACAGTGCCGAGACCTAGACAGCTAGCCAAGCAATAAAATAATAGCAGTAAGTGGGAAAGACTATACTATGCATGGGAAGTCTACAGTATGTACTTCACAATATCTGTCTCTTTCCTCTTTTCTAATCCTCCATATCTACTGTATTTACCAACACTTTTTCTTCACCCTCCACGGTTGGGTGGCAGAGACAATAGTGCGCAGAGGAGACAGGCTGAGACAAGCCAGACCTGCTGCACATACTGAGGTGTGGATTTATGTCAGCCACCAAGTACGCACATTGAACTCCATTCAACAATCCAGCTAAACAGACAGACAAGAGTACACTTGGCACGGCCCGGGTACATTTATTCAACTGTTCTTGCGCGAGTACAGAGGAGGAGGTACGTTTCCTCACCTTCAGTGGATCCAGCCCAGCCCACTTCTGGTGTGCTGCAGGAGCCATAAATGGTAGAAAGTGTCCTTGGTGAGGCTATAAAAGGACACCGGCTCTTCTATAAGTGGACATTGGTGATTTACGATAGGAGTGAAAGAACACAGAAAGAAAGGAACATGCTTCTTTGGTACAACTTGCAATTGAGAATGAAAGGATGAGGACAGAGCAGTGGTTAGGGCGACCTATCAGAGTCGGTATCTGTCAGCAGGCTGTCACTGAGGGGCTTAGGCAAAAACAAAAGCTTCACTATGTACTTAACCACTGCAGCATTCCCTAACTGTAAAATGAAATATAGTATGTACACAGATCTACAAACTCTAGGCTTTGCAGCTAGCTTTAGGTTATTTTGAATTTGTGGTGATATCATTCCAGTTTAGCATTTGACCATTCTATAATGTTACATTTTTAAAGACTCCAGGCTACACTGGTGAACAGGACCTATTCCCTTTCTTAACAATGTAAAGTAGAACCCTTCTTCTGAAAACAATCCTACCAATCAATAATACAATAACAATACAATGCTTTGTTGCTCTGGTTGGGTGTAGATTTATGTGTTAGGAAAGGTTAGCAGGAAGGAGTTATTAGTTTT
The DNA here is from genome assembly GCA_020698575.1 of Bostrychus sinensis. Lineage (NCBI taxonomy): Eukaryota > Metazoa > Chordata > Actinopteri > Gobiiformes > Eleotridae > Bostrychus > Bostrychus sinensis. The sequence continues at coordinate 28,116,695 of CM036247.1, read as the reverse complement.
TGGTGTCTGTCCAGGACATCATGGTGATCTAGATATTTAAACATCATTTTGTAGAATTGCGAGATACTGACTCCAGTCACAGAAGCTCAGTAAAGGAACTAATGATAAGTTTAAGTGGAATCTATGTATTTGTGAGATATAATAGCTTTAGCAGTTGAGAGAGCCATTGCCTTGACAGAGGTCCGAGTGCTTTTAGCTCAAATAACCTTGCTTTATTCTATGTTTGTTGGCATTTACCCCAATTTCTGATTGATTTAATGTCTGTCCAATTGCATTTAATTACAATTGCTTGTTCCACTGTAAAAACGTGCTCAAATGGACAAGGACAGACTCTTTTTTTTTTAGTACAGAACCAAAAAATAATTAGGAAGGCTAACTTTGGACAAGTGTTCCATTGAGATTACCAAATGACTTAGAGAATCATCATTACAGAATATCATCTTAGTCATTTCTGTGTATATAAACCAACTTATAACTTAGCCAAACTAATGAAAATTTGTATTCTGTCACAAAAGTATTAGCTATGTGAAACCCATCTCTCCAACCCAATCCAACATCAAATTTTAATTAGCTAAGAAATGTGTGAAAGCCAAATTTGAGCTAATTAAGCCCAGCTCAGTGCTATAACCACCATTAGAAACTCGTAAATGGCATCTGTAAATACCCTCCAAGATTTACCCTCTTGACTGGATGCTGTTCAAAAATCTATACTGTGTTTACTGTATTCCTTTCAAAAAATCTGGCAAACACCCCTTAACTGTTTTTTCCATCCACATCCACCATACGTTAGCAATTCCGTTGTTTCTTTAATGGGCCTAAACAGTGAGCTTCAAACACAACCACATCCAATGCTGGCAATGGAAATGAGATCAATGGCTAAAATGGAGGCCAGACGGTGAGCAAAACATAGAGTATAGGGCCAATGACACAGGCACCATGATTTCACTATGGAAGTATTCGATCCCCCTCTGAAAAACCCCATCCCTCATCCCATCACACGCGCCCCGGCTCTAGTAAGTGGAAACTGTTTAAGCTTTCGTGATTGCTCAGGAAGAAAACTGCAGAGAAGGACCTGTGTGATGACGGTCATGTCAGGCTTGCGGTGATTTGACAAAAAAGTTGTTGCACGTTTTCTGTCATCGTAGTGTTATTTGTAGCTTTTAGCCCTCATCTTGTGGTACCAGTGGGTCCTGCAGGGCCAAGGAGTATATAGTTCAGTTGCATAGGGGCCCAAGAAGTAACATTATGTAAAAACAAAACAATGGCAGTAGTGGGAAAATCTATATAAATCTTTAAATAAACTTGCATAATGTGTTTCCAAAGCTTCCCAAACTAGCCATCCCAATTTTTTTTCTTTTTTGTATTAATGGTCTGGCTGGTCCATGTCCATTTGAGGTTAGGTTCCAAAGGGTGAAACAAATAGTTTCAAAGTAAACTATGTCTGAATGCAACTGGATAGACAAACATCCAATCAGAAAACAGGGGCAGTAGCAACATACTGCACAGAATAAAATGCCTATGTAAAAACAGAAAAGTGAAAAGTCTGATTTACAGTGTAACATGGCTGGGATGCAAAAGCTTCCAGACCTGCTTTATTTAGCTGGGAGTTGGCTGGATAAGTTATTGTGAAGCAATGCTAAAAAGGACATAGCAATGGCACTCAAATCTATTTAAATCTTTCTTTACTAAATACATCTCAAGAATTCCAGCTAGTTGCAGATCAAACCAACTCTGAAGGCATTGAACCAATCAGTAATTAGTGGATGGTACAAATTTAGAATAAACTTCCTTTGAACTGCTTTGGAAATATATAGGATTTATTCCATTGTACAACGCCTGCCTATATAAGTTTATGAGTGGTTGAATGGTTTAATTTTGGCAAAAAAATGTGTCTGGAAAGAAATACACTTTACCTTGCTGGACAAGTGAAAGGGTCAAGCTGCCATGAAGCAAAAGCACTAAAGGACAAAGAAATGGCAGCAAGTCGGAAAATCTATATAAACACCTAAAATGTGTTTCCACATTTTCCACTCCCATGGCCTCAAACATCACTGCATATAGCGGATAAATTTACACTATGCGTGACCTAAATGTACACTTAATTTGATCAATGTAGTGGCCTGGAGCTGTAAGTGAACCATTGATGGTGTCTGTTTTATTTTCACCACTCTCCCTGCATTTCTCAAAGCCAAGTCTTCACCTATACATAGAACCAGAGGGGGGCGGGGTTACACACAAAATGGGGTCAGACTAGAGTTCTGGTTAATAGATTGAGCGAGATAGACAGGTCTGCTGCTCAGTGCGCAACATAATTCAACCACGCTATCAGTGTTTACCGGAGCACCTGTTTTCACGTCCACTCTATTTAACAACGGCAGCTGGGACTTTGCATTTTATCACACATAATGAATTAGGTGGGGAAGATGAATGGTGTTTTGCATGGCTGCATGATAAAGAGATCCCAATGTGTGACACAGGCAGATAAGGGGCTGACGGATTGCAGGGCTCTTCTGGCAAAGTCAAGAAACTAGCTATAGGATTTGTGAACTTGCGGCTCTCCTTGCGACTTAAATGAAACGCAGATAAACAAACGCACTTAGATACAATGTCAACCAGTGTAAGAAGCATCTAGGCTATTGATACCAACACTCATCTCATCAGCTAAAGGTTACCATAGTTTTGCATCTGTGGTTGCTCTACACACATGCATTTTCCCCTTATAGTGATATTCAGTGCAGTCTATTTGTTGTTAAGATTGCAAATGGTTGAAATTATTTGTTATAAAATAGCTCCACATAGAAGCTCTCATTTAACCCATATTTTCTGCTCTGAAATCTGCAGGTTTGATGACCTTTTGGCTTTTACTGACTGGCTTATACAAATCCAGTGTGGTGTGTTACAACATACAGAACCACTGAGTCAAAATTGTAAGTACTAAACAATTTTATTATTTATTAATCAAAGATCTTAAAGAAGGAGAGGAACCCCAATAACTTACATATATACTTATTACTTGTTGTTGTAAACTTGTCATTTTTACCATGGATACAGGCATGCCCAGAACAAACACCAACATCAGAACGTCAAGGTGGAAAACTTATATAAAACATAATTGAAAAGTCATTATAGTTTAGCAGATTTAAAAAAAAAAAAATCCCTTATACAAAGCAGTAAGTTCTATACTTATATAAGGTATATCAAGAAAGGTTTAGTGAGAACACACACCACACAATTAAGATGAAAAAGTTGTAATTTTTTGTTATTACTGTTCAGTGTAAAAAAACAACAACAACAAAAGAAAACAAACAAACAAACAAACAAAAAATGTTAGAAAATAACACAAAATTAGTAATCGTGTAACTGGACACTTTCCGAGATGTTATGCTTTTGAACAGGTATCAATTGAAGATAAAACAAAACCTACTCATAAATCCTATATGTTATATGGAAATTTATGGTGTCTGTGTGTAGGGCGCTGTGTTTTTCTTCTCATTTTCCTTTCAAGTCAAGGCCATACCTCCCTTGTGTTGTGTTTTATGATATGGTCTTTTACAATAAAGGCTTTCCTTCCTTTGAAAATATCCAGCATAATTTATTACCCACTGTGCATGCTTTTATCTTGACACACTCATGTTCCTTAATCCCAAATGAGACTATGTTGCTTCTCAGGACTTGGGTGAATTTTGGTGTGATGCTTGAACGACCATCAGAGCACTAACTTTTGCTTTAGGGTCAATGCTTCAATAGGTTGAGGATCCTTTTTCTAAACTAAAGAAAGAAATATTGTCAGGCCAAGTAGAAACTGTTTATCTGGGCCAGACTTTGTTAGTGTCTATCCTGACAACTAGTCTCTGATTTGTTTGTATGGCCATCAGATTGCATGGAGAAGAAGCTTAGTACTGCTCTGTGGAAAACCAACTCATATCCCAAAAGAGCAGCCTGTTTGTAACAAATAGAATGGATTACTATGGCTGGACAATGGTAGTAGAGTAGTAGAATAAAGTGGTGGTGGCTTGCTTCTCTATATCAAGATTTAGTTTATGAGTTATTTTGACATTTTATTCTTCTATCTTATATCTTGGTGCTGCTACCTATGCCACTCCTCCTTGTCTTCCTATTTGTATAATATGCTGGTTAAACTATTATATTATATAGCATTTATATAACATTTTGTATTGCTTTTCTTTACTGCTGACACAAAATGGCAGATCTAGTTGCATTTGGCTTTATTGATTTTGTTGATGGACTTGTTCACAGGCAATAAAACATGCTCACAAAAAGTCACAAAAATTGTGTATAGTAATATATTTTGTTACTTTTTTGCATAAATTGGTATTTATGAGCAAGTGTCAAATTGATAAAAAAAATCTATGCAAAAAACAAACAAAAAAAACAACATTATTTTTATGATGTTTTTTATATGGTTACTTTTGTTACTTAATGGTTAAAATGTCACTTTTTAATTTAGAGTCCATGGGTTAATATCCATAGTATTTTTTCTAAAGATTGACACATCATGTCTCAAAATGCCACATGATCTTGGCATACAGCATATAAGAAAAAAAAAAAAAAAAAAAAAAACTGAAACTACAGTAGGTGGAAAGATTTTGAGAGGGTCTTGGTAAACATGTCAGCTTGATTTATGGACACCTTCTGAAGTGAGGTCCTCCCAGCCCGAGACTGTCTGTTGTATTTAGGTTGGGGCCGTTGTGAAGGAAAGGCAGAGAATGAATTCCTCACCTTTACAGATGAACCATTCACATATTCATCCTGCCGTTGCCACCAATCAACAGCTTACTGTATGTTGGCCCCAAAACAAAAAGAGCCACTGCAGCAGCTGCTGACATGTGATGTAACTTCTGGGTCACACACTGAGGGTTAAAAGAGCTGGGGAGAAGTGGAAAAGAGGGGATTGTAAAAATTAGGTCAAGAAAGATATGTTCCTATGCACTTCTCTCTTTGCTTCAGTCAGCAGAATTGTCTGGGGAAATTTGCAGCAGCCCCTAAATGGAAACTGATTTGATCATTCTTAGATCTCCCCAGCCATGACATCAGTGTTTGAGTTAGATCAGCTCCAGTCCTGATGCTGTGAGTTGGGAGAGATAGGAGTCCCAGTGTAACGCTTTGAAATGAACATCTCCTCTATGTGTTCACTGTACTTTGACGATCATTTTCTAACACTTCAGATTGTTTGATGTTATCTGCAGCATTCACCACATTGACACACAGTTTAGTGGGCCTTTTAACTGGATTTTTTCACTTTAGGTTTACTTTTCTGGAGAGAAGATCAAACTTTGTTGAATTCATGTGGTTTTGATTGTCAGTAGCAACTGGAGGGTCGGTGGTTCAAACCTCACTCGGAGCGCATACTGTTGTTGTGTCCTTGGGCAAGGACACTCTGGCTGGTTGTGACAGGATGGGCATCCGGCCTAAAAAACTGCCAAATTACTGGTTGACTGGATTGTTCTGGCAACTTTGAATAAGAGAGTGAGCAGCCGAAAGATAAAAAAAAAGTTTGCTTGTAGCCTGATATGCTAACTGTAAACACCCAAAGAGCGCTTTGGCCCTGTCTCGCTGTCTCACAATGATAAAGAAATAGTGCCCAATCCGAAACCAGAGGACTTTCTAGTTCAGGGGTAAATGCTCTACTGTGTGTTTATACCTCATTATGGTCTGACTTGACCCTGTTGTGACTGGAGTTGGCATTTATGGCACACAATTAAGGTACCCCCCCACCCCCCACCCCCCCAAAAAAAACAAAAACACTTGGATTCATCCAGCGTTCTACATTTGACTAATAATATTTTCTTCCTTATCCCATTACTGACCTTTTTCTGAAACTGTTATTAAAATCTGCCCATTACATTTTGAGGTATCTTGCCAACAGTTACGATTGCTTAAATTCAGGTAACTGCTCCCCAGTACATATGTTTACATGCATTTTAAAAGGTGTAATGGGACAAATGCAGTCTGAGTATTTAAATTAGTAAATGTCTCGCTCTGGTGTTGCTAGTAAGGTTTGTAGAGTAGGGAGTCTCTTTGCAACACTTTGAATTGAACATCTCTATTTGTTTGTAGATTGTTATTAACAAGAGCCTCCTACTTTCAAAGTCATTTCCCCCAATACACCAGATCGTTTGATGTTATCAGTGTCATTGAAGTGATCTGAAAAGCCTGTGCTTGTGAGTGTGAGGAGTAATTAGACTCAGCAGGAAGCCCCACAAACACATCTAAACAGAGTGTGTGTGTGTGCAGCTGCTCTTCCATTGTCCCCCCACACGTCTGCTGTAGTGTTTATTTTCCTGTTTGATCCCCCGTGCCCCCAGCTAGTGAGTGCACGCCGTGTCAGTGTGCGACTTGTCTTGCACGTTGCCTGTAGGGACTGTTTAAACATAATGCACCATTTTTCATTCTGGCTGTGTGTACTGGTGTACCAGAGTCTTTCTGAGGACTTGCAGAGGTGTTTCTGTTTGGGCCTACAGGAAGTAATAGAGCGTATGTTTAGCTGCTGGCACCTTGTTGCTTTCAGCATATTGGTAAAGGAGTACTGCAGATTAGAAAATGAATGTGCACGGGTGTTGCACTGCAGACTTCGGTGTACACAAATTACCTGTTTAGTGTCAGCTAAAGGAAATATGCTAAAAGTCACTGAATTCTTATGTTATGCCATGGTTCTGTAATTACTTTTCCAGATTTATCAAAGACCACAAGTCCTATTTTAATAAGTTTCCTTTAGCTAACAACTATGAAAGGATTAGTCCTTGCTAAACAAAACTGAAATGACAGAATGCAACATTACCCAAAAAAGGGCAAAGGGCAAAAAAGTGTCTTTAATGTAACTAAGATTATGTTTTAAATATGCATGTTTGATTTCTTGAAGAAGTTCGGATACATCAAGTATACAATTATGTTACAATGGAACATATTCATGTATTCAATTATCTTTTTCTGTTTATTCCCATTAGGGGTCACAGGTGTCTGGAGCCTATCCCAGCAACTATGGGCCTTTAGTGCAATTTCTCTACTGTGAGACAAATATAAAGGTTTTTTGTAGGTTGGCCAAACAATTGCCAGTTAGGCACTGAGCTGACACGGAGACATAAAGAGACAGACAACCATTCACTCTCATATTTATTTCCTAGGGGCAAATTAGTGTGACCAATTCTCCTGAGACATGTCTTGGGACCCCAGAACCCACCGTAACACGAGGAGGACATGCAGACTCCTTTCAGAGAGATCATGTGAGATCAAACCCACAACCTCTTTCTTACGGCAGGCAGAAGCACTTACCTCTCTGCCACCTTCATTTACCTGGGCTTGGGAGTTTTTTGATGTAGGTCGAGGAATCAAACCTCTGCCCTCCTGCACCAAAGGCGGGGAAACTAAAAGGGAGCTCTGTACCCTATTTCAACCAGGAGAAACTTAAAACAAACATAGACAAATGAGTGAAGTGTAACAGATATTTTATTGAAGGAAAAACTTTGAGGCTCAGACCGTGGCAGGTAGAGACACCAGCGATGTGATGAAGGGAAAATTTCTCCCATTGGTGCCTAGACAATGGTGGTGGTGAAGAGGAGGAGATAGAGAGGCTGAGGAGGATGATGGTTCTGCTGCTGCAGTGGAGTTAGGGGCAGAGGAGGGTTGCAACATGTGGCTGAAACAACAGGATGGCTGAGGGGAGAGGCCATGTGTATTGTATATGAATGGCTTGAGAGGTGATTGGATGAGAGGCAAAGGTGGCAGGCTGTGATTGGCTGACAATAATGGACAGGTGATAGGAAGTAGGAAGTGTAGAACAGGGAAAAGAAATCACAGTTTTCCTGGTTGAAGTTATGCTATAGCTTCCTTAGACCAAAATTTGAAAACTTATTGTTCATTAGCAGAATACAGAAGATACATCTTAAATGCCACCAATATACGTTTCCATTTTTTCTGAGACAGCAGAAATGTGGAAAGAATTTGGCAAGTGTGTAAATCTATATTATTTATGTAGCACTGTAAAAGTACCATATAGTAAGTCCTAAATGTGCCATTAATCTAGCTGTATTTGATGGAGAATGTTTGCAGTAAAATGTAGAGAGCATGAGAACATTTATAGCTACTATATCTTTGGTATGCACTAATTATACAAGTTCATAATTTTTTATGTCTCTAAACACCAGTATTAACACCGCTACACCGTCTCTCATAAAACTGCAGGTTGTGGCCTCGGTGAGCGCTGCACAGGGCGAAAAAAGCAGGAAACATCCCTGCCAACAGCTTTATAGTCCCATAGACCGTGGGCACTGTTTGCACATTTCCATGGAGACGAGGCCGTCAAAGGAAAAAATGGCTGCATCCATGTACTGGAAATGACTTCTAACATCTTCATCCCCTTCACACTTGGCACTATATTGCTTCTGTGAGCCAACCTAATGCTTTTTTTAAGATCTTCTCAGGCTAGGGGTGAGTATTTTCGGTCTGCCGCACTCATGAAAGATAATTTGCAGCTGTTGTTGAGAATGTGGCTTGTTCTCACTCCTAATAACGCTTAATACTAGCTGATGATTGGAACCATCCACCTGTTACCACTAAAATATTCACGTCTGGGGATGCTGGGAAGTGTATTTTTTGCGCTGGTGTTAACCCCAAGGTCAGGTGCCATTGCCGCAGCCACGAGCCTGTTAGTCCCGATGAGTTATAAATAATTGCTAGCAGTTGTGGGGTGAGCACTGCACAGTTGTGGGTGCGTGCAGATTGCAGAGTGCACGGCCTGTGAAACCTAAGACCAAAGCTGTGTTGTCCGAGCTGATTGTGCTGACGCAGCAGCATTACCAGACCACCTGTGAATGACCAGTCTGCAGGGGCCATTTTGTGTCTTTGAAATGACTGTTAGCCTTGGTCTTCTCTCCCTGTGGCTTTATAATAGTTGAGTAAGTGTGTGTTTTAAAGTGAAGTAGACAGAACTCCTTTAGCTCTCATCTTACTCTCCAGAGCATTTACTGTATTTTATGATCTGAGTGTCCAGCTGGAGTCATTTTGTTCACACTTGGCATTAACATGAGTCCCCTGTGCTTTCATAGGATCTGTTTTCACCTCCCCACTTGGCTATAGAACTGCTCCTTACTTGCTAAAAAGCACATTTGCTATTCTCCTATATTATAATGAGACACTGTGTTAGCTACATCATGTCACAAGCATAGATAGACCAACCCATTCTTAGAGAATGCTAGTCCAGAAGCTCGTTATTGTGCGTATTTCGATACTGCACCCTTTTCATTTGGAACCAAAATTCAGAATTTACAGGGATTTCAAGGGAATTATTGCACAATTTACTATTATATTTCAAATTCTACATTTAAAGTTGTTTATTTCTTTCTTTTTAAGCATGGTTATTCCTAATGTCATTACTGTGCTGCATCTGTCTACACCCAAAAGTAATATACAAACATTCTCAAACTTGTGTGAAGAGGGCAGCAATCAGGCTTTTGATTTCTTTTACTTACTGACTCCTTAGTTGCAAACAGCATCTGTCATTGTTAGCTGCAGCATTAAGATGGACATATATTCACATAGTGTCAAATCCAGTTAGAGTCAGACAGCTGCTGGGCTAGCCGGATGGCACAAGGCCATTTCCTGACAGTTTTTAAAAACTAAGCAAAATAATGGCAAGACATATTGTAGCTATAGAAAGCTGCCACGTCTTACCCATCACCTGTTTTTACATTCCCCTCTCTAAAGTTTCCCATGACAGACTACATTTTGTCTGAAAACAGAGCCAGCAGCACTTGTAGGATTTACATTTTCTCCCACACAACTCATATGACTTACATCTTTCCAATAATAACAAAAATAGTACTTTTTGACAGATGTGAGGTTCTTCTTTGTGTAAATATTCTCAATACAGTAAAGTGGAGAGTGACCCCAAACCAGGTCACTTTAAAAGCAGGGTCAACAAAAAGCACCGTCATCTTCCATTATCAGATTATGTGATCCAGATCTCCATGGAAACGGCTTAAATTCATGTTCTTCAAACCCACTTTAGGGCTAGAGTAAACAGAGAATGAAAAATTGCCCTTTAAATCTCTCAGAATTGTCACTTGAAAACATTTTGTTGTATTTATAGCTGTGGCCCCGAGGTAATTTTCCACTGTGGACACTGTCCTAAAAGACAGTATTTCTAATGATTATTGCATCAGAGGCACACTCTCTGTTCCTTCTGTTAGGGCTGGTCCTGTGAAAGCAACATCCTCCCTGGGGCCTTACAAAGCACTAACTTACTCAGACCACTGCAAGTAAAATCTCCTTGACCTTACTTGTTCTCTTTTTAGCAATACTGGGCTTGGACCAAAGACTGTTCTATACATTTTGAGTTATAAGCCTTTTTAACTTACTTTAAATATAAAATATGACATTTATTAACAGTTAACATTACTGACCATCACCACGTGGCTTTTCTCCAATCTACCAAATTTAATGAAAAAATAAATTAATTGTTTGTTAGTTTGTTAGCACGATAATTTTTATTAATTTTATTATATTATTATCCTATTAATTTTCCGGAAATGTCAAGGACCAAAGAAGGAATGAATAGTTATAGTGGACGCTAGAGATATAAGAGCGTTGTGGCACAATTGAATGTAGTATTTACCCTTTAACTAGAATCTCATTCACAAGGAAAGAAAAGAAAGCTCTCACTCAAGGCCTGAAATTGCATCTTTCTTATTTTAACACAGTGGTGTTTCTATTGTGCCGAAGCAGGGCATATTCTCACATTTTTTATCGCTTTTGGTATGGAGCTCAACCTTGTACAGCTTGCACTCTTTAGCTCTTCAGTTCTACAGCATTCACCAAAACAAAGCAGGTGTCAGACCTGGGATGGCTTCCACTAACAGTGAAAGCTCAGATTTCAAAGGGACGCCCTGTCCTTGGATCAGAAGGCAGAGGATGACAGGGAGGATGTGAGGATACCAGGACAGGGACTGCCAAAGCCATTTTTGGTCACAAATCAGCCCTGGGAAACTGGAGTAAAAGAGTTTGTGGGATTAATGACTGTTTGTTCAAAGAGAAATAATATACTCTTGCTCTCATATGCCAGAGGAACAAGACTCCGACATGTATTTATTGTAAAAGTAGAAGCCTCTCCAACGCACTGAGTAAAACTTCCTCCAGAACTGTTACCCTCAACACCTCACTTGGTTCTCCCTCTGCTCTTACACAACATGCTTATCTTTGCGGTTCTTTCTTACTATCACACACACTCCTTAAGCCCTTTGTGTCTGGATTCCTTACCGTCTCCTCACCACATTGTTTACCAAACCCGAGTGCATCCACAGATCATCTCGCACACTGTCAAGATGTTTCTCTCCAAGATTTACTCTCTCCTTTCTCACTCCAGCTCCAGTTTTCCCTCTGCCATCCAAACATTTACCGGCACATACCAGCGCAGAACCATTCTCCAGGCAGTGATTCTCCAAAAACTCCACTGGCACACAGGAGTCGACTGCATAACTTTCCCAATGCAAACCAGATGTGAAATGTATGGCAGCGCTTTTTTTTTTCTTCAAAGGGAGACAAATGTGGGCCAAAAATGTAGTCTTTTGGCCATCCGCATAGAGATATAAAAATAAATCTATTCCGGAGTCCAAAGTCTTCCCCTCATGATGGTTAAAACTGTACTGTATGATTTAAGCTAATTGCAATGTTATTGTTTGGTGTTGGAGGACTTCAGGAGAACTGAGATTAAAATGGACTTGTGGAAATGGACGGATGACGTGACAATTACATTTTCGACTGCTAAAAATACATTACTGTTCACTGCAGTGACCGAAAAGAGATTTAGACAACAAGAGTGTTACATCACATTGCATTAGGAGGGCATTTTGGTCTTGTGGAATAAACAATTGAACAAAATGATATCAACATGTACCAAAAATGTACCTACTTTATTTTTAAAAAATCTCTTTGTGAAGTTCTATTATAACTGTTCAGAATGGCCAAAATGGCAACTTTTTTTAGTCAAGTCAAATGACTCATTTCTACTGAACTTGTTGAACAACTTGTCCCTGCAGAGCCACCGTAACTATTGTATTATGGGCTCTATAAAATAGGTGTAAAAGATGTGGAATTGCAGTCTGCTAAAAACCATACATCCTTAAAATAATGTAGGTTTTATATATGGTCTTCTTTTGGGGAGCTGTTACTTTGACTTTTCAGAATGCCTGACTCCCCCTGCTGGCAGTAGTGGGGAATGGACAAGGCATGAAATAGCTATTTAGCTCAGCTGTTAGAAACATGACACTGACAGATGGGTAAATGAGCTGACTGCTTCGTAGCGACGGCGCTGAAATGATCAAAACAAGTCCAGTGACCGTGTATGGGCTGTAGAAATGCGCAGGAGTAATTCCTGGTTTTATATCTATGTAGAGCCATACGACTGAGTGTTTTCAGCTCATAGATGTGGACTTGGAGATCACAATAACAAACAATTAAAACCTTGACAATTTTTTTATTACACACAGAAATGGGTGTCCATGATAGTGAGATGTCACCCAAGCCCCATTCTGGATAGAAGTCCAGACTAGTACTGGCAAACTAGGCCCACTTCTATTTAAGGTCAAGGGTTCATTTGCCTTCACAAACATATACCTGCTCCACTGCCAAGCAAAAGTCACAGGAGACAAATTCAAGTCTAACCACTTACAGCTTCTTACACACATAGATCACAATAGTAAATCCTTACAATAACCCAGTCCAGAAGCCTCAGCATAGACTTTGTTGACTGATAGTTTCTCCGGTGCACCTCACAGTGCGATGAAAGCTAATATTAAGAGACATCAGGCCTTATCCTTACATCTGCCTGGTCATTAAAAGCTGCCAAGTATGGACAAATTACAAAGACCGTGGTGACATTTAGAGTGGCAGGTAGTCATTTGGATCCTTTCTGTTTATGATGCTGGCTTTGATTTGGGGCCTGAGTCACCTCCCACACCACACCATAGTGTTTAAACGCTCAGGGACAATAACAGGTTAGTGCTCTGCTGTCTGGTCCTGCAGCCTCTACTCTATCCTCAAATGGGACACAGGCTCCCACATGGGCTCAGGTGCCTCCAGACCAGACTCCGACCACGTACGCTTTTCCATTCCACTGCAGCGAGTGTAGTGTGAGACCCTTGGAATCCTGCACTAAAAGCATTAGACTAGTTCTTGTTGCTGGGTCCAGAGTCAATCACTTTGTTATTGGACAAAGAGATAAAATTGCACATCCATTAATTATTAAAAGCATAATCATAGAAACGCTATATATAGGCTTTTCGAGGGGTTTGCAAATAACATGCATTGAGATGCAGTGAGTTAAGCAGACAGCACTGCATTTTAAATAATTTAATTAGCATTAGCCATGAAACACTTCAAACTGACCGGGTAGTGAACATTAGCAAATAGCGCAATATTTAGCCATTTAAATTATATTCCCAAATATTGCTACAGGAGAAGCCCTAAACACCACCTTCTTATATACGTACAGAATCATGCCAATAGTTTATCATCATCTGAACCTTTTTACTGAGATTGCTCATTGATAACTAAAAGTGCCTGCGGGGCTACCATACAATGTTTTTTTAAAGTAGGGGTAGCTTTTCAGTGGTGCAATAGCCATTGTTCCTCTAGACAACGTCAAAAACTATAACGATCTGAATACCATTAAGCAGGAAGGCATTGCAGTCATTTATAATATATAAAATATATCAGTATTTTAGATCTATGCTTGGTTCAGTCAGTTCATGTGTTGCTTCTATTGCTTGGTGCTCTTTTTTTGCAAGCTCTGGCAATGGGTTACTGCTGGTCACTTTTGGCAGACTTTTCCAACCAAAGAAACATCAAAAAAGACTGAGAAGTGTCTTGCAACTGTAGCTGAGGCAGAGCTGAGAATTCTGCTTGACTATTTTATAAACTGTAATCTGTACATTATAAAAACCATATATTTGATGGACCAATAAATCAAAATTCACCCTACTCAATTCATTTTTTCTTGTAATCGCAAACATAGTTTGGAAATGTACATCTCATGGTCACTTTTGTTGTTCATGTTACTACTGGTGTGCCTCCACGCTAATGGTTCACACCCTCCTCATAGCTTTGTTTAGTAGTGAGCTGTGTGGTCCACAATTATCTCTGAAGAAATGGACTGCAAAAAAAAAAAAAAAAACAACACACAACTCCTACTAAAGGCCACACTTTGTTTGTTTACCAATAGCATCTTAACAGTGGCTGAATGCTGACCTCTTCTTCTAAACTCTGCTGACCATAGATTGCACAAATGGCTTGGGCAAGATTGCAGTGAGCTTTCTGGTTTTAGATCACTGTCACAACTACAATAAATATTGTGTCTTAACTAAACTGCTATCCTAACCATTGCATTGTCCATTGCGGCCCATTGTACATTATAGGTTCATAATAGTTCTGCGTTTCTAAGCAGTCTCAACGCCTCCCCCTATTATCTTTCCTTCATGAGCAATTTCCTTTTCTTCCTGTGATAAGATTCATTGCCGTACTTTTGATTACAGTGCTTGATTTATCTGATGCAGGGAAACCAAAATATTTGACTTATGCGCAACAGCATTCGGGGGCCAGTTGTTGATTTGTGATCCAAGCAGACCCAACCACCAAATGATATACAAGAGAACAATTAGTCATGTTGATGTCGTTCGGCTTGTGGAAGGCAGAGAGGGATTTGGAAGTCGCTCCCAAAGGGCTTGACCTCAGTTGGCAGCCCCTTGAAAAATAACAGGAATCCTTGTGATGTTGTGTCATGAACTCAGAATTAGCTCAGAACCAGCGAAAAGCCTTGTGCAGGTCATTCCATTGCCTTCTTGCATTAGTCAAAAATGGAAAAAGTCTAAAGAAAGAGCCTTATGACAATCTCTCAATTGTGTTTGTGACATAGTGCTTTACCTCACACATTCTTGACCTAAAAGTTGGAAAGCATGTCAATGCCAAAGTTAGCTTTCGCTAGCTACTAAGACTATTGGCAAGAAAAGTACCACAGATGTTTAAAGATGCAGAAGCTAAAACATAACCTGTACATTTCTTTTACATAATCATATTTTTAATGCAGTGCCACTTGGTCTTGTATAACCATAATCATTTGTCCAAAAGTTTCTAATTAACCCAAATAGTCCTAATAATACTGGTCCAATGTTTTTATAGAACTTTTTTTGCATTTTTATTGCACCTGTCCCAATTATTTCAGATGTGTTGCTGCCAAACTCAATAGGAGCTATTATTTTGTTCATGTAGTATTGTGAATATATATATATTTTTTTAGATTTCTAAGATATGCAGATTTTACACAGTGTCCCAACATGTTTCGTATTTGGGTTTGCACATTCACAGAATGAAAGCATTTCTTCAAAACATGTATGTAAATGTGTTCTCTCTATTTGACCATCCTTCAGTGCCACTGGGGCAACTTGTCAGGAGTAGTGGGTGACCATTAAGCAGTGTCCAGAGTCCCTTCTCCAATTCATGAGCCAGCATATTGGTCAGGAGTGGAGGATTGGCCTATATTGTGCATATTCTGAGGTTGATGAAGGAAACCGGAAGCATTGTCTTGCTGTGAGGCAACAGTGCTAACCACAATAGACTGTTAGAAAAAATAAGTATTGTGCAAATACCTACAGAATTTAGCAGGCTTCTACTAACTTCCATTCTGTGTAGGACTGCAAGCACTGTAATGGCAAACTATATGTCCACTTCTAGTTACGGGCAAGGGTAAATTTTCTTCACACATGTTTACAAGATCCACACATATATAGCTTCTTACACACACAGGTCACAATATTAAATCCTTACAATAACCCAGTCCAAAAGTTGTAGATGAACTGCTTTTTTGGTGCACCTCAGAATTGGATGAATCCTAAGACAAAAGACATTCACTCAAGTGTGTTTTTGACATTGTACATTATTTTCAATATGCTTGAGCGGACCTAAAATTTGATTTTTAAGTGTCCAGTTCTGTCTTTTTGCCTCATATCCAGTGCAGCCGTGGAGCTTCAGTGTGCCTGGAACCTGTCCAGCAGCAGACAGCCCACAGTGTCATGGTATGTGTTTATCCAAACACAGCCGTTTCACTTTTCCTCTCCTCTGATTTAAGACCAGTCATAGGTTTAAGATCCTGCTCCAACATTTGTTTGCCTCTAAATGTCACCTTCTCCCACAGCCCCTGGTTGTTGTTTGATTTCTGCTCGAGTGTCTTCTCCAGGGGTTGTGCATTCTTTCTCAAATTTCTTCCAGTTTGCTGCCAGAAGATCCAGACAGTAATGGTGATTAAGAGCCTCTTTTGTAACAACTCCTTTTTTAGATAAATCATAGCTAACCAGCACAGACTACATGTTACTATCCATGCAGTTACTACCTGAGAGTGTAATATTTAAAATGTTCTGCCTTATGTTTCTTTTATTTTTGAGGTATGCCTAGGGTACCCGACAAACCAGCCACATGGGGTTACAGGTCACTGTGCTGGTCCCAAGCCCAGATAAATGGCAAAAATTGGGTCATGAAGGGCATTTGGGCATGAAACATATGCCAAATCAATAATGCAAATCCACACTAGGAGGCAGATGATTTTGCTTTAAAGGGGAAGCTAGAAGAAGAGGAGAGGTTTGGTCATGGTGAATCATGTTTTTCATACTCAAAAGTTGCAGTAAGCTGTACATATTACAAGTGGAACATACATGGAGCAATCAGTGACAGTATCACCCTTGTCAAGCTGTCACAGAAATAGAAGTTTTACCCCCCGGCTCCTATTGTTTTGTTATTTTCTTTGATTCATTTATTTTCGACCATGCACTTATCACATTAGGGGACAAAAATCTTGAGGATATGTGTGACTTGTTTGGGCATGATCACCAGTCAATCGCAGGGCTAACTCTTAGAAACACACAACATACAATGACAGACTATCGTTGTTTCTTTGGGAATGATCGCCAATCAGTTGCAGGGTTAACACATAGACATTCCCATTTATTCACTATGGGCATTTTAGATTCACAAGTTCATCTATAAATGCATATCTTTGGAAGTTGGGAATACAAGGAGAGAAACCATAGACATGCATACTCCACTTTTCTCCACAGTTCTTCAAAAGCGTTCATAGTGTAATATGATTTAACAGCCCTATTCAGCATTCGATATTGTTTTGCTGTACACAATAAGCACACATAGCAACAGCTGTCATGGTACTTTATTGGTTTGTGAACTTTTGAAGCCTTGAAGATCTTTTTGACTATATTTAGCCATGCAACAAATAACTCAATACATATTTCAGTCTCCACTGACCTCTCCTAACTTTTGACCTTACTGTATATAGCAGAACCATAACCTTAACTGACTCACAAGACAATGATGTTATTTCTCCTTTTGGTCTTATCAAGAAGGATACAGCCCAGTTTCCTTACAACTTTTCCTCAAGATATGAAGCTGAAATGTGTTTAGTCATCAATGTTGACACAGTGGGCTAGAGTTACCATAGGATGACAAGAGAGCCATTACAGTAAGGAGAGACACATTCATCTGTATACTGTAGTCGAAAGAGCGTCTGTCCCTCTGTTGTTGTAACATGAAGTCAAGTACTCTGTCTGGTCCTTGTATATTTTACTAGCAGATTATTTTAATGGACAGCAGGAAATAGGGGAGAGCTGCCAGGCTTATTCTCAGTTGGATGAGTGACTGTTCATTTTAAGTTAAGCAGAGCGTAAGCAAAGTTTGGTTTGGGGATTAATGATCATGGCCTCTGGGACTGGGCTCATATCTGTAACACCCTGCATAAAAAGCGAGATCTATATTCAAAGTCCTATTTCATCATCGTGAGAGAATCAGCTATAGCCATATTTATTCGCACTGTTTGTTTTAGATATGCCTTGCTTTTCTGTTTAAGTTATAAAGTATGAATGTTTCTTTGGTTGCTCTCTTTCTTTCAGGAGTTAGCACAGCAAAACATTGGCAGGGTTTTACACTGCATGTACTTCATGACGCAACTCTGTCCCTCAGGCATTGGGCCAGCACATATAGTAGCTGGCATTTTTGGTGACCCGTATTTTTAGTTTTTTTATTATAGGGAGCTTAAGCCAACTTAACGGAACAGTTTAATATTCTATTAATAATAATGTCCAATATGTATAGAACTTGCATGGTGTGTCCATAATATTAGCCTGGCTAGCTGTCCTAATTCCTATTTTTTTTACTTTATACAAAGAGCCAGCAATTAGCCTGGTCCCTTTCAATTTGATAGCTTTCAAGGTTGTTCTACTGTAAGTGTAAAAGGAAAGGACATTAATATGGGGCTGTATTAGTGAATATAAATTGTCCCTAGTGAATGGTTGTCTATCTGTGTATGTATCTGTTCAAGGTGTACCCCACCTCAGGCCCCTAGTTGCTGAGATAGACCTTATGGGAATAAGCAGAAGAAGATGAATGCATGAATGAGCTCATTGTAAAAACTGCATTCTCATCCACTTTAAAAAGAAGTGATTGGCCATTGTTTTTGCTGTTTTGTCTTTTATTGCATTAGATTCAATAGGCTTACCAACATTACCCTCTTACAAAGGGTTCTGTAACAGCATTCTGCAGTCATTTGTATCTGCCCAAATAGTTGCATGTGATAAATAGTGTTTTTAATCCAATTTCCTCAGATGAACTCCATGTGGCCCATTACAGAGACAGAAATGCGCCGCTGCCTACAGAGAAGCAGATCTGAACACTATAATTAAATGCAGTGGCGTATTTCTGGACCGGTGCTGTGTGTAGGCAGCGGTGATTTCCTTGAAGCCCACATTTTTCCCAGGGGGCAGAATTCAGTCACTGCTCTGGTATTTTGGAGCATTAGTGACCCAAAGAGATGGTGTTAGTCAGTGGACATGAGGGAGATAGGGATCTGCTCGGAAGTGAGGATATGAGGGTGTACAGTAGGAGCTACAAAGCCCTGTGGGAAGTCCTGTTGTGGGTCAGCCATTTCTGCATGTAGTCCGCCACTGCAGGGGTCAACACTCTGACGTCCGTGGCTTCAAACGTCTATACCCAAAGGTAATGACTCAAATGGAAACTTTATAAGAGCAGAATAAGGTTTTATTCTTCTGCCAGAGTTTTTCATGGTAAAGTGGTTATGTTCTTACCAGTGTTGGACTTGGACTGGTTTGGTTGCTGGTTGGCTTGTCTGTTAGCAAGATCAGTCTAAAACTAAGTGTTGGGATTGGATGAGTTGAGGATTTTTTAGGAAAGGTCTATAATGGGTCATGGATGAAATTATTTATTTTTATGTAGATCTGGAACACTGTCTGGAGCCAGAAATGTTTGATACAATTCTCTACCATTGCTAGATATGGTGGTAATGGTACAGATGGTTAGTTTTTGTAGATTCTTAACCATTGTGACATAAAGAGGCTTTGTGTATCAATTCATGGAGCGTTTACCCCTGAACTAGAAGATCCCTGATTTGACTCCAGCTTGGAGCACTATATTCATAACATTGTGATATAGGGCCAATACATTCAAGTTCGAGTTTAAACCAAGTAATGCGATGATATGTCTTGAGTTGAGAAATCTAAAACTGGTTTTACCGGCCGGCAGTTTCACTTCTATACTAATGTATGTTTTATTTAATATTTTGCTAACCAGTCAGTGGATACATCTCATGTACAATTTGGTTGAATCTACAGCCACTAAGCCTTGTGTCAGAAGCCTAAAAGGGCTATATTATGCTTTTATTTGTCTTTTTTAACCAATCTTGGTCACCTCTAGAACTGTATTGCACATTTTACAACATTTCAAAACATTATGTGACTAAAAGAAAACTTTTCAATAATGGCTTTACTTTTGTCATACAGAAACAGGTGAAGAGACAAGCAGAGTGCAGCTCTGTTGTCCTTGTTTGAACAGAAACTGAGAAAAAAGCTTTTTATTTCATTAAACTTTTTGTATAATGCCATTTTACTACAAAATAAAAAAATGAGAGGAATCAGTGGAAACAGAGCTGTACACAGTTTTTTGGATAAATGAATTAGAGCAGACTGGATGTAGAGGGTTTGCTGATTGGTCAGTGCTTCCTGGAGTGGGCAGTGGTTCATGGGAGAGGCAGAGGTTCATGGAACTGAGCAATCTGAGGACTCAGAGACTTAAGCATTACTCAAACAGAAATGAATAAAACAATACACAACTCCAGGAATGTTTTGATGAGGGAACAACATTATAACATGGTAGAAAGCTTAGAAAAGTTAATTTTGCATTATATAGCCCCTTTATGATCTCTGGACTTTTTAGCCTTTGTTAAATAGGAAGTCATGTGTATAATTAGATTTGGTTATTTAACTTACGCCATTTTGTTCTAGGATGTAAACCATCTGAAATGGTGTTCTGTGACTTCCCTTAACCCTTGTTGACCTCTCTTAATCTTTGCCTTTACGGTTTAAAGCTTAACTAAAAGTTACATTTACTCACAAGCATCATGTTATTCCTTCTTAGTCTTATCTGGTAGGATACAGCTCTAATTTCACCTTATCACAATTTGTTGTTAGTCACTGAATGTTGACACTAGAGTTACCATAAAATGACTACAGAGCCACATTCATCTGAAGTGATGACAAGGTCTGTCCCTCTATTGTTGTAACATGAAGTCAAGTACTCTGTCTGGTCCTTGTATGTTTTACTAGTAGATTATTTTAATGGACAACAGGAAACAGGGGTGGGCTGCCAGGCTTATTTCCAGCTGAATTGGTGACCGTACATTTGGAGCATAATTTTTTTAACCTCCCTAAAAAGGTTACCATTGGTTGTTTGGTTTGTTTGACTGTTAGCAAGATAACTCCAAAGTAATGGTTGGATTTTGATTACATTAGAAAAAAAAAAAACTAACTAGCTTTGTGTGTGCACTCAAAACACTGCCTTGAATGTTAATAGGGTTCTGTACAGTTGCAAGAAAGGGCCAGTTTTGTCTATTAGCAGCATAACTGAAAATATTAACCCTGTAAAGCTCCTTTGACAGAGCTGGCCTCGATCTCAACCTCCCACTACTACCTCCAGTCACAAATATTAAGTATAGGAACAAATGATTGCTTACTAATTATTATGAGGTCTGCAGTCTACTGCTTCTGGTTCTCCAAATATGAATTCTTTTGTTCACCCTAAAGGCGCATGGTGTGGAGTTGTGACCGCTGCCACTTGGAGATTATCAGTGGCCATAGGATGCACAATCAGACAGAAACAATAGTAACTGCAGTCTACGACGCCAGAAAGAGAAATTAATTCCTAAGTTTATTTTGACACACCAACACTTAGCAGCTCATAGATGCAGGCACGCCTCTTTAGTATCAGGATTTAGGATCTCTGCAATACCGCATAACATTCCCAGCCATGCTTTAGTGAGTCAACTGTTACTTAATCTTATCTGATTGCTGGTACACTAGGCATGCTTGCTCAATCCTGTATATTTCAGGTGACCTTGAAATACTTGTAGTGAGAGAGAAAGAGAAACAAGCCAAGGCTACATAGGACTTGCATTGGAGAGATTGAGCAACACTAAGAACATACAGAAAGTTGATCCAACCCATGTCCAAGGAAGTTACAATTAAACTTCCTACCAGCACAAGATATATGTATGAGACCTACTTTCTTGTAGGTTTCTGTTATAAATTATAATATATTTGCATTATTGGAAGACAATGAGCAGCTGTGTGGTTTGTGTTGGAAACTATAACTGACAGTAGACGTCATGGCACAGAATTCCCTCCTCGAAAAGTCATGCCTCGTCTCGTCCTCTACCAGGCAAGCAAAAGCACATACCTACCTGGCACCGCACATAACTCTTTACAGCATCGCAATAACTTAAACTGTTGTTTTTATTTTGACATTGGGGTTACAGATGATGACAATCACGGCATTTCTACAGAAAAGGTGAGTCAAATGTACAGTTACTGATTGTGCCATGACGTCGAGCATGCCTCATTTGCTTGGAAAGGGCATCAAACTGATCTTTCTTATCAAGACTCAAATAAGCATGGTTTCAGTGTTAACGGGTTCATTGACAATTTAACAGAAAAAACGTGTCGCTGTTTATGTTAATTTTGTTGTGGCATATTTAGTAAGCACATATTTACAGAAAATGATCAGTTTAAAAGTGATGCCAAAGACTTTACCTTGATAAGAGCATGACTGATGACTGCGAAACATGCTACTCTCAGAGAGGGCAGATCCTTTTTTTATGTCCTCTGATTAACTCCAACTATTAGTATTTCAGTTATCCTCCTAACAGACTAATATATCCCTCCTACACCCCTAACATTTTAGTCACACCTTTCGCCCTAAGCACAAAAAATGCACCAATAAAGACTGCCACAGAAAAATTATCTAATGGTCAATAATTCCAATTGTTTTTTTTTTTTTTTTTTGTTTTTTTTTATGGTTACAATGATTGACTTCAGTCCTCATCATACATAACAAAATTTCATATTTTTTATGAAATTTAACCCCTTAAATTCAAGTTGTTGTGACTAAAAGTTGATTTGAAATTATGGCAAAAATCACAAAAAAATTATTATTTTTTTGTTTCTGTAAATGCAAATCAGAATTTTTTGTGGTGGATTATCAGAGCTTGGGAGTGTCAAAAATTGGCAACATGATTGATTTTATTAGATTTAAAAGTTTTGTGTAGTGGCAGATGAAACATTTTTAGTCACACCTTTCATCCTAAGGCGCAAAAAAAATGCACTGCCATAGAAAAAAATTAATAATAATGGATAATTTTTTTTATTTTAATTTATTAATTTCATGATTAACTTCAGCCCTCACCATACATAGGAAAAATTAATTCTGTTTATGAAATTTAACCCCTTAAATTCCAGTTTATGTGGTGCATACACACATCCAGCATAAACAAGGCCTCTGCTCAGTCTGGGCACTTTTTCTACTTTGCCCTGATGCACATCTCTGTAAGAACTACATTTTGGATTTGTGCTCACGCAAACACAAACAAACTCATTTCTCAACAAACACTTTCACACCAATTTATGACAACCCTCAAACACACTCAAAAAATGTTTTTTATTTGCCTCTAGCCTTGATAATTTATACAAACCTCTATCTACCATATATGGGGAAATGGCGCCACCTAGTAAAAAACAATAAAAACTAAAATTCCAATCCCTCATTATCATGAATCCATGAAATACTTGATGAAAATGTGAAATTATATTGCAGTGACAGTGTATTATAAAAATGCCGTTTTAATGGGAGTCAATGGCACCAAAAAACGTCTTAGGCGAAAGGTGTGACTATTTTTTTAGACACCTTTTTAAGAGGATTTTTCAAAAATAATAATAATAATAATAATGAAATCTGAAATTTCATCCAAAAATACACACCTGAGGCAAAATCTATGCCATTTGAATCAACAGAGCAAATGTTATCCACAAAAAACATATGCAAAACATCAAAAAATGTCTTAGGGGTGTAGGAGGGATATACTAACTCAATTATCAAAACACCAGCAAAAAAATAGCCCAATAATTATGGCTTATCTTTAGATTTAAAAGTTGGAGCTGTTAATTCATTCTCACACATTCACACTTCACACCCATTATGCAGAACCTTTCACCCAATAAATAAGGTGTTGGTTCCATGAACCCCCACCCACTCCAGGAAGCACTGACCAATCAACAAGTCCTCTACATCCAGTCTGCTCTCATTCATTTATCCCAAAAAAAGTGTAGAGCTCTGTTTCCACTGATTCCTCAAAGCTATATTTCATTTTGTAGTAAAATAGCATCATACTAAGGAAGTGAACTGCACTTTTTCTTTGATTATGTTCAGAAGACAGCAACACTCTGCTGCCCTCTGCAGGTCTCTTCATATGTTTTTTCATGGCACCAGTAGAGTACTTATTAAAAACATTATTTTTTTATCCAGATGATGTATTTGAAGGTTGTAAAACATGCAGTGCTGTTCTAGAGGTGACCAAAACTGGTTTAAAAAATATGAATAAAAGCATAATATATCCTTTTTAACATTGTTTTAGTGTAAATGCCTGGCATGAATATTTCTTTTAGATATTCAAAAGATGATTTTGTCCTGTTGTGCAGCAATATTCCCAACCTCCATGGAAAAGACAGAGCATTAGCCTCACAAAGATCAAATAAGCTAAATATCATCTTTAGCTTGCATTTAGCTTAGTTCAGAACTTTGAAACTTTAGGAGCCGTGGCAGGCCGCTGATGTAATTGCATGCTCAGCCCGACCACAGCTGCTGATTCTGACAGTCTGCCATGACCCCCAGATGAAAGCCATAATCTGAGACACTAAAGATGTATCCTTTCAGCGTGGAGATAAAAAGATACGACAGTGTAGTGAAGTAATCCAGGGTGTGCACAGGGCCACGGGGCTGTTCAAGATGAATGCACTTCTTACAAAAGAGGAGAGTTTTTGGAAGCGTCATCTGTTATCATTGGACCATCATGGGGCTAAATGTGAGCAGTGTGAACAGGTGAGGTCTGTCGGATCCTGACCGCTTCACCCTGAATCATTAAAAGCTTTTGTCTCACAGAAATCTGACTTTGATGACGAATCCTGCATAAATTGGCTTTGTCACCCCTTGTTATTATCATGTATGCTGCTTTATCCTTGTGCTGGTCCAAGTGTGGGACAGGGTAAGACAGGCAGCACAAGTCCAGTTTGAAACATGATGGATTATTATTATTATTATTCATATCCGAGGTGATTATTGTTGTTAGTGAGCAGCCGACAGTGTGTGTTGCCAGAGGGCCGGATCACTTCTCACTGGGCTGTGGTCCAGTCCTGCTGTAATGCTGTGGATATCTGATATGTTGTCATAATGCTCACACAATGTTATTCTGCCACTTAGTTGTACACAGCTGTCACAGGCTGAAAGTCAGGTTCCTTGTCAAGATCATACTAAAGCCAAGTTGTACCATGATCAGGACGTAAGTATTTTAAACAGTTAAATGCGTTCTTCTGAATGTGTGCCGATGTATTGCTCAGTGGGTAGAGCTGCGGTGCATACACAGGGCAACTACAACCTGCCTCGGTGTTGTGGATTTGAGTCCGGACTCTACCTCTCCACTAACTAGAAGTACCATGCTACTAAAGAATATAAAATGATCTTTACAACTAATGCCGTCATTTTGTTGTTCTACTCACTGTGTCTAGCTAGCAGTCATTAGCTTTCTCTTTCCCTTCTGTTGGGTGATTGTTTTCAGCCAGTATGGTTACATGCAAAAGCACACTGGTAATTTAAAATTATAAATGTACCTTTTCTTTTAAAATGCATAAAATTGTGAGTCCAACTGAAACTTTTTTTAGATGCAATTCATTGTCCCATTGTTGCCTGTTGTGGTGTTTTCAAGTCGTGTCGGGTTTATCGTATATATATGAGTTTCCGAGACGAAAGAGCACATGAACACCCCATGAAGTTGTCTGATCAAGCAAAATCTGATTTGTAGAAGCAACACGAACTGCCTGAGTTCTGACGTAGTGACTTGCCATTAGTGGAAATTAAAAACGTGCTGTGAATAGTAAAATGTTTAAGGTTATTTTTTGGAAGACTTTCACAAACCAAAGTAAAACAAAATTCTATTTGTTGAGGTTTAACAATGTTATGGAAATGTTTGTTTTGTGCTTCACCAAACTTCATATTTAGCTGACTAAAAGCTTCAACATTATCATTATGGTATTGGTAACAACCTCTAATATGTGCGTAATTTGTGGTACATAAGCAGAAGTCACAAACAGATAATGTGATTGAACCACACACACACACAAGTCATGTAAACGAGTTCTGTCCAGGGAGAAAACTACCATTCGAATTATCCGACTTGCACTTGAAAGCAGCATTAGTTTAGATAAGTTTGGACTTGGGGTTTTGCATTGTATTGAGATTGAGACCTTTTTATTGATAACCAAATCTTTTTATGTGGTTCATTAAGCATAGAAAGCTATGAGATCCTGATGGTGTGATAGAGGGAAGCATATCTCAATGATACCACTGTAATGTATATCCTATCTCTCTACTCTGGCTTCCTCATACCATCCAAAGACATGCATGAATCAATTGGCAAGTCTAGATTGTATATCTTAATGGTTGAATGTGAGAGTAAACTGTATTTGTCTGTGATGGGCCTGCCTGTTAGTTGAAACTAAGCAAAAGGAAATGAATCAACTCTGAAAATGAATCCACCTCGACGTAGGGTGTCAATATTTTTCAAATAGTTGTGTCAGTAAGTCATCAGCTCTTATTGCAAAAAAATGCTTGCCACCATTTTAATCATTGTGACATTCTGAAACCGGTTTTCCTCCCATGTCCACGTTCCATTGGGGTTCCAAAACAGTGATACACTAAGATTAAGAATGGTCAAAAATAGTCTTGCGGTATGTTTTATCAAGCAATATTTCAAGCACTGTTCTTGTTATCAGCAGCCATATACCTAGAAAGTATATTTTGATTCTTAGACAGCGGTATGTATCACTGAGCAGCCCACAATATATGTATGTATTTGCAATGCTGCTTCATTATTTATTCAGACAGAAACAGGGAGTGGTGTTCAGACTGTTTCTTTTCACATTTACAAACACCACATGCTTGGAGGATCTGCTCATGGTCTACATTTACAAGTAGGGGCTCATAAATATTTACAATACAGGTGCATCATGGATTCATTTTGGCTTTAGTGGGGCTTTTACCATGAGGTTGGAAATTTGAGCTTTGTCCAATGCCCAAACCGTAGTGACAGTGCCAGTCTGGTCCCCTCCCCGTTCAGCCAGCACACTTTCATCACATGGTAATAAAAGTTAATAGTCGTCGCGGAGCTGCCTCTTATGCAGTTCATTGGCTTGTTCTGTTTGCCTTTTTCCACTTGCTCCCACTTGCACAGTGTGTTTTGTTTGAGGCCGAGTACAAGCCCAAGTATTTACTACATAAATATTGGCAGTGGAAGACTATGCCAGTATCCAAATGGCTGTGTCGGAGACTGAATTATCCAGAGGTGGAAAGAGTACTGAAAATTAGTTGTCAAGGAAAAATACTGTTGCTTTCGATTAATATTACACAAGTTAAGAACAAAATTATTACTCCAGGTAAAGATATACTCAATATAAAGTGTTAGCGTTGATGCTACTGCTACTATTACTACCATTGTTACTACTACCGCTACTACTACTTCTAATACTATTACAACAACTGCTGCTACTATTGCTACCTATGCTGCTGCTACTGCTACAGCTGCTGTTACTTACTGCTACTACTCTTTCTTTCTACTGTTCTTATTACTACAACTACTTCTACTGCTGCATCTGCTACTACTACTATTACTTCCATTACTACTACTATTACTACTCATCCTACTGCTATTAGCAATAGTACTGCTACTACTTCTTCCACTGCTTCCACTTTCTGCTACTTTTACTATTACTTTCTCTACCACTTTTACTACTACTACTACGACTGCTGCTATTGTTAGTACTGCTACTGCCACTACAGTGCTTCTTCCCCTACTACTATGCTACTATTACTACTATTACTGCTACCCCTACCACTACTACTGCTGCTACTATGCTTCTACTACTACTACTGCTACTGCTGTTTGTAATGCTACTTCTACGACTTCCACTATTACTGCTGCATCTACTACTACTATTACTTCTATTACCACTACTATCACTACTAATCCTACTGCTTTTGATAATGGTACTGGTACTTCTACTACTACTTCTTCCACTGCTAATGCTGCTTCTTCTACTGTTACGCCCACTACCAGTTTTACTGCTACTACTACTACTACTAAAACTACAACATCTACTACTATTATGGCTACAACAACTGTTACTACTGCTACTACTACAATTAGTACTGCTACTGCCACTACAGTATTTCTTTTTCTACTAGTACTACTGCTACTACTACTGCTATTACCACCACCACAACTACACATTTATTTAAGTAACAGGGGCGATGGTAGCGCAGTGGGTTAAGCATTCGCCCAGCAACCGGAGGGTAGTCAGTTCGAATCCCATCTGAAGCGCATACTGTCGTTGTGTCCCTGGGCAAGACACTTCACCCACCTTGCCTGTGTGAATGTGTTAGTGTGGCTGTGTTTGGTAGGTGGTCGGAGGGGCCGTTGGCGCAGATTGGCAGCCACGCTTCTGTCAGTCTGCCCCAGGGCAGCTATGGCTACACAAGTAGCTCACCACCACCGAGTGTGACTGAGGAGTGAATGAATAATAGATCAGAATTGTAAAGCGACTTTGAGTTGTGTGAAAAGCTGCTATATAAAACTGATGTATTATTATTAATAGTATGTAGTTACTTGGATGTGTTTGATTTTAAATGTCTTTACCCCCTTTATTTTCCAGAACATTACAATGGCAGACCGCTTTGACTGTGACAACTGTAAGGAGTCCCTGTACGGCCGGAAGTACATCCAATCAGACGACAGTCCCTACTGCATCCCCTGCTACGACAGCCTCTTCTCCAACACATGCAACGAGTGCAAGGAGCTGATTGGCCACGATGCTAGGGTAAGGCGTTCACATAGACGTGACCAGACCTGCTGCTGCTTCTTACAACATCATCAATATTAGAACATTCAAATATTCATAAAAGCCCTCTGTCCAACCTGACAGTGTACAAGTCCTGTCTAGATTGACTTGACAGCTCATTACATCTGCAGTGTTTGTTTTTGCCAAAGATTTTTTTGGAGAAAGAGCACCAAACGTTTGCAAGGAACTAGTGCAACATTTCCCAACTTCTAACAACAACAACAACAGTATGAACTGGGGAGAGCAGGATTTGAACCGGCAACCTGCTGGTTACAGGATGACCGCTCTACCTCCTCTGAGCCACTGTCACTGACTGTTTTTTTTTTTTTTTTTTTTTTTTTTGTTTTTTTTTTTTTTACATTTTATGGGGGTGGTGGGGCATTCTAAGTTATCTAAGATGTATTGTTGACTATTCTTGTGCAATTTTATGTTTTTTTTAATACATTTTATTATTTAATACTCCTTATTACCAACTTTAAAAAATATATTATTGTTAATAAATGCTTATCAACATTCACTAGCATTTTTTTTTTTTTTTTCAAATTACTAAGTTATAATGTCTGTGGTGACGCAAATAAAATATCATGTGACACACTTATGGGACCTGACCCACTGCTTGGAAACCTGGACTAATGCATAGGAGAAATAGGAAAAATGTATAGATGCCAATACTTTCTTAAGTTTTATACATGTATAAATAACTATATATAAATTGAAGTAGCAACGACCCATTTGAAACATATTAATATTATGGTTTACATAGAGATGCTAAAAAGAGTCCCAGTGGAAATGTGCAAAAAAAGGTTTGTTATCTGTGATAGTAATGAACAGTAAAGGCTTTTCCATTGATTATTAAGAAAAGGCATGAATAATTTAGGATATGAAATATTTTCTGAAAATGTAAAACCATATAAGAAATAGCTCAAATTTCTCAACAGCCCTTTGGGACCTGACCCACTGTTTGGGTAAAAATACCAATATCCTCCTATAGAAAATAACATTGTATTAGCAAAGAACAATTTGAATTATAGTAATATTATGGTCTTCTATGTAACCACTGTTTACATTTTGCCTGTCAAAACAATTATCCAATTAGAGCCTAATCTTAAAACAAAATAATTATGGACATAAATGTAACCTATGGTTAAGTTAGTTCAGAGCTTTGATAAGGAAGACATTAAAATATTCAAAGTCATATGATTTTTTTTGTAATTTTCAATGCAGTTAGCAGTTATTACATGTCTTACCCATATTGTGTGTATTTATATTGATTTAAATACTATACAAATACCTTAAGATTGTACATATTCTCAGTACTTTCCCCACTGTAAGCCACATATTAATAGTATGAGCATGGCACTAATCTTTTCCTATTAGTTCAAATCCATATTTTACTTTGTTTTGGCATTGCTTTTGGAGGCTGAAGCAGTGGTTCTGTCATGTCAGTGATGCATCACTCTGGCTAAATGAGGCATGCTCTATGTATTTAGAGTGGCAAGTCACAGTAAAGCCTAATTTAACATGTAATTATACAGACAATTTGCACTAAGTCCACATAGGCCATGGGCTAATTTGTTCTGTCTCGTAAAACTGCAGCATGAGGGAACGTCTCCTCCTAATTCCCAGAAACAAGCTAAACTGTAACTTCCCCTAATAAAAAACACTAACATTGCATTAATCATTAGAAAGCAACATGCACAGCTAAGTTTTCAGATTGTGCTTAAGGCCAGTGAGTTATGAGCAACTTCACAAGCCATATATATGCAAAATACTCTGAGCACTTTCTTGGCATTTCCAGATTCCCTGTAGCAAATCTCTTTACTCCCCACTCTGACAGAACATTTTTCAGAAAGAGTCATGCTTCAAAGTACTGTGAGAGTACAATGCGGTTACTGCCTTGTACACAGCTCATGTGTCATTGTGACCCGGACAGGCATGCATCAACGAGAACAAGAACACTAACCACTGTATTGTTCATCTCTAATAACTTGCCTGAATGAATTCGGAATGTGTATTTTCCCAGATAAACCTAAAGAAGTGAAAAGTAGGTTATACTTTCGCTGGTGTTGGTTTCTTAGTCTGTTAATCTAAAAGTAATGGCTGAATTTTGATGCAACTTAGTCATGGACCGATGAAGAAATTGCTAGCTTTTAATGAAAATCTTGAAAGCCATGTGTAACCAGGTTTTTTTTACATTTGAATAAATCTTTTTATTGTTGTTGTCAGTCATAAATGTCAATAGAAATTAAACAGTATGGTCATCACATCAATAGTGTTCTAAGGTCTCATTCCATCCCTCTCCCCGCTTTGTCAGATAGTAAACCAAAATCCCCTCACCCAGCCCGCCCAACAACACCCATGGTCCTGCCCACCCCATTCCCCATACAAAGCAAAGTACTAATAAGAGTAATAATGATAATCAGCAATCATCACTATCATAATAAAATAATTACTACTATAAATAATAATTACAATAACTTTAACCTTGGTAGCTTTAAGTTAAATAAATGAAAAGATGGTGTACCCTAGGAGCAGGATTTTTGTAAGGATTCTGCACCATTGCTAGATAGGGCCACAACTCCCTACACCATGGGGACGATTATGAGATCTAAGGACTTTACCCCTGAACTAGAACTGGAAGATTCCCTGTTTAAGTCAAGGTCTGAGCACAAAAAAATTAGGCCAATGCGTTCTCCAATTGATTGATCTACACAACTTCTCAACTCTGAATTAATGGTTGCCAATAATACAGTGAAAGATTTTACTGGCACTTTTCACATGGAAGCAGTACAAACAAATTCTGAAATAGAGAAAAAGGAAAAGCAAAATGAAACACAGTAGAATCTGCTAAACCTAGAGCTAGAAGTCTAAGGTCAGCTCTAAACTTAATTGTGATGTAATGTATCAGTATTTCACATTACATACCAATTTTGCTTCCAATAAAAGCAAAAGTTTGGGATGTAACAGATGAATATATTTTCTTGTCTTCTCAGGAGCTGTTTTATGAAGACCGTCACTACCACGAGCACTGCTTCCGCTGTTTCCGCTGTGACCGCTCTCTGGCTGATGAGCCCTTCACCAGTCAGGAGGACGCTCTGCTCTGCAACGACTGTTACTGCAATGAGTTCTCCTCCAAATGTGTGGCCTGTGACAAGATTGTCATGCCAGGTAATGGATAGTGCAGAAAATACAGAAAAAAATGATTATATACGTCCTCAGTATCATGATGGTTTCTTGAGATGAAACGGGGTCTGTGCTGAGAAACTGCATTATGTAAGTTGAGCAGGAAAATTGTTCACAGATGTGGCCTATTTACCACATTTCCACAGCAGGTGACAAAGAGCAGCTGTAGCAATAGTTAAAAACTGTAAGACCAGTGGAGACCGAACCCATGGTCAAGCATGAAGCTACATAGTGTTGGATAAACTGCATAGCTTGGTTATTATAGAGCAGAGTTCTGAAAGCACAGCGAATTACTTTCGTCACTATTTGAGTTTGCATGTGCAGTCCACAGCATCTGTTCGAAATCTGAGCTTGACAAGCTGTGATACTAATGTGAGCATCATCATCAGTAGGGTAGGGCAGGATCTTGCATTTGTCATTGAATAAGAGTAGATAAGTTTTCCAAAACAGATGCAAATTGTGCTACACAGAGGAAAAAAGATGAATGATTTGATAGTGGTCTGAACAGCTGGATGTTAACAAGAGATAAGAGTCAGAGTTATTTCAACACCTCTGAAGAAAATTTACACTACCCTCATAAAACAAAAAACCTTTCCAGGAAGAATTTCACATGATCTTTTTAGTTCAGGAAAAGCATTTTATTATTTATCTGCTAATGAGGAAGTAAATAGTTGTTGGAAAAAGCTTCCACCTTTTAGAGGTGTGGTCAGTATATGACAGGGATGTTCAAACTATTTTCCACTGAAGGCCACATACTGCAAAATATATGAAGAAGTGGGCTGAAATTTTTTTTGGTGCTACCAACCAATAATTCAAAATGTTCTTCCGAAGTGCCAGGCCCATGTAGCATATACTATGTGCTTAACTGTAGTTATAAGTAAATAGCCTATGGCCTGAGCAGTAGAGGGTATGCTAGCAGACTGTACAGTGGGCTAGAACAGAAGAATAGGTGCAGGTACAGTAAATAATAACACAAAGTCAGAAGAACTTAAGTTGGCAGGTACCATATATTTGTATTTGTCTGTGCTAGGACAGACAAATGCATACAACATTACCGCAAAAGTGATTTACAGTCTGCAGAGTAGAAGTCTAGATTGAAGTATACTTCTTAGTATTCACATTTCACAATCCACTGTTAAATAGCCAGTTGTTCCTGTTCTCAGCATTAGAGAAGAGCTGAATGCTGATCCATGCATTAGAGTGCTGATCCACCAGGTTGAGATGGGGGAGAAGATCCCTCCAACCTTCAGGGCTAAGCTGCCCAAACTTTCTGTCTTGTTAAGTGAGTGGTCCAGATTGGAGCTAGTGGATGAAGTTTTGTATTAGAAGAGACACGAAAATGAGAACCTCTTGTACCAGCTTGGTCTGCTGTTGTTCCGTGTCCTGAAGAACCTCCAGGACACGGGCCATGGGCCACATGGGGAAGGAATGTACGCGCGGCTTGGTGCGTACCAGGTTCTATTGGCCCAAAATGGCTACAGACGTGGAGTGGAAAATAAGAACCTCACACAACATATGTTTGTTATGGAGCCATTTATGTCTTAAAATAACTCCATACATAACTGCTGTGTGAAAATACTGTATAATACTTACTAGAGCTGGCAACAAATGTGAATCCCCGCTGCCACAGTGCCACTAGGAGCCAGCATTTGCAGAAATCACTCTAGTTAAAGAAGAGGTAAAATACATCTATGCACGTGACTGCTTCTTAAAAAGTAGGATCATAGTTCTACCTGTGGCAATTTGAGTCAACTGAGAAGGAAGCCCATGGGCCAATAATAAAAGGTATGTGGGCCGCATTTGGGCTGCGGGCCATAGTTTGGGCACTGCTGTGTAATGAGATACCTACCTCACAGACAAAAAGTTTAAATATATCTTTACACACGATATTTGTCATAAAATGCTTACTTAACACAAATAAACATGCCTTTACCTTTTAAAGACCAATACATTTTGATATCAGCCATTTATGCCTGGAAGACCATTTTAATTTAATTAAAACAGAATTTAGAAACAATCTTGTGGCAAGAGTATACTTCTGTACTGTAAATCCACATCCATTCTTTCTACAACCTGTGAGCACCTAGGGTAGCCCTATGGGGACATGCTACTATCTTATTAATATGTGTCAGATGATACATTTTGCAAATTTGGAAAGACATTTAATTTATTTATACATTTCCTAATCGTTACGTATGCCTTTAGCTCCTCTCAGCAGGAGGCACTATTGGCTTCTCTCACTCCGTCCTGCTGTATATTGCTTTGATTTTTGAATATTATAACTCGAAGACTGGCAAATGAGTGTTTATTTAAGGCAGGTTTACCCTACTGTAAACACTTATGACTTTCCTGTTTATCATAGGCTCATTATCATCTGCTGTTCATCGCATTTACTTTTTTGGTGACCATGTAAAGCTATCTATGCTGTGAAAACATTTAAACACTTATCTTTGTTTAAATCCCTGAACTCTGCCCTGAAGTGGTTAATGTATATGCCGTACAATGTTATACCAACACCATGTAAATACAAGAGAAGGTCCTCAAAAACTGTTTCAGTCTCTAAGGAGCCTGTGATAAGCTGCCTCCAATTCCCCATTTGTACATTCAGTATCATATTATTATTATTGTAATAAGCTCTTGATACTAAACTCATCCTCTTCCAGTCCTCAGTTATAAGGCTTCTGAGTCCGTCTGGGTTCACTTTTTCCATCAGTTTTATGAGATATACAAATATACATATAACAGCATAGTTACGCCAGGAAAACCTACAGCTTAGTACAGGACATATAAGGTAATAAGAGTGGGAGGTTTATTGACAGTGGACATAAACAGGAGCACATTCTGCAGACTGTGCTTTCAGCTACAACTGACCTACTTCCAACATAAGGATTTAGGTGAATGGACTTGTGTAAATAAAACATTACTATTCTATTTGAGCATTGTAAAAGGTCAGATGTGTGCTAACCGGTGTGTCTCAGTAATGGAAAGTCATTTTATATATATACACCCTGGGATTACAAGAGACAAAAAAAAAAAAAAAAAAGAAGGTACTGTATGTATGTACAGGTTAGCTGAGCCTCACTAAAATGTGTACACCTGTAATGAGATACTTAGGAGATTTTATCTTTAGCTGGACAGTGTAAAAGTATAATTTTTGCAGTGCAATTTATTGACTTTATAAAATATATGGTAATATTGTAATAGGAGTGGGATATGACTTTATTACCTCAGCAAAAGGGGGGTATGTTTTTGCCATCATTGGTTGGTTGGTTTGTTTGTTGGTCCGTTAGCAACATAGCTCTAAAAGTAATGTTAGGAATTTCTGGAGAGGTCAGTGCCATTTCTGATAACTGTCTGGATGCAGGATTTTTTCTTTCAGTATATGTTTCAGCCTTTATCGGCTTTATTGGATAGTGCAGTCAAGAAGTTAAACGAAATCATGAGAGAGAGAGTGGAGAGAGACATTTGGTGAAGTGTCGGAGTATGCACGTGAACCTATGATGCAGAGGCAGGCTGCAGTTGCTGTGTATATGTGCCGCAGCTGGACTGACTGAGTTACATCGCGATGGAAGGATGCAAGCTTTGGCCAATAAAATGTTTGTCATACACTGAGACCTGTTATATGCTTCCAAAATTAGAAATAGGGACGCTTCCATTGGTTTTGGTCTACTTGTCTTGTAAATTGTAATAGATGTGAATATTCAGCCTGTACCAGTAAGCTTTGGCCAGTCCCATGTTTGCATACATTCGTTCAGCTTGTCTGCTTCCACATGAGGCCTTGGCTTCTGGCTCTAACGCAATCATTAATCAAGGATACATTCTGTATTGGCCTTGGAAATCGACTGTAACATTAATAACAATGAAACTGTATGAACTTAACAGGCAGAGAGTAATGCTATGGATTGGTTGTGGACATAAAGGAGAATGGGCTTTAGATTCCCAGCAAAAGGAAAGTATTGTGGTGGCTGTGGTATTATGATTCAAAATAAAATAAACCTTACTGAAAGAAAATGAGTTTTATATACCATCACGCAATAATTTCATCTTTTTATAGTCCGGTAAAAGTACCACCAGAAATACCAAAATGACTTTAACAGGACTTTTTAAAAAGGATAATAGGTCCCTTTAGCCGGTCATTCTTTCCATCCATCATTATGTCTTTTATATCCTCGAAGTTTGAATGAGTTTTCTGTTCTTTGTAGGCACGAGGAAGCTGGAGTACGGCGGCTCCACATGGCACGAGATCTGCTTCATCTGTCAGAGCTGCAAAAAGCCCATTGGCTCTAAGTCCTTCATCCCAGACAAAGACGAGCACTACTGTGTCCCCTGCTACGAGGACAAGTTCGCCCCGCGCTGCACACGCTGTAAAAAGGTACAACACAGGATAATGCATAATGTACAGGTGCATAACGGTTATATACAGTCATGTCAAATCATGAAAAAGGAACAAAAAGAAGAGGGGCATTGTTTCCACACTGGTTGGGTCAGTATAAATAAGGGTCAGAAGCCAGAAGGGGTTCAAAATGTACCAAGAAAGCACATTTGAAAGTACTTCTTTGGTACATTGCTGTCTCTGTTGCTTGGACAATACTCAAATGACAAAAACAATAAACAAAATATCATTCTCTGTCTGCATTGCATTACAAAAGTGACATGAAGAAGCAGCAGGCAGCATAGTCAGGGTAGTCAATTGGTAAAAGAGGTGTCCCAAAAAGTGCTTGTATTTCTTTGGTACACTTTTCTCTCAAAAATGAGAAGAATTAAAGAAAAAACAAACAAACAAACAAAAGTTAGCATTACTAACTAGAATTGGCATTATGCAGAGTTTGCTTTGTCAATTAAAATATTTAATTCTGTGTGTACATTGCATTCAGCATGCCCTTTTTGTTCCTTATCAAAAGGTAAACTTAAATAATTTTTTTCTTCTACTACTGTCCTTTGCAGCACAAGATGATTGTGTGTGTGTTAAATTGTTAAGCACTTTGGGTGTCATGAAAGGCACTATATAAAAGGAAGCAATTATTTTTATTTATTTGTTTTATTTTATTTTATTTTATTTTATTTTTATTAAATTTATCTTATTTAATGTTATTTTACTTTATTTTATTTTTGGGGAGCATTTTTAAGGCTTTGTTGTTAGGACAGAGTATAGTAGGAAATTGGGGAGAGAGCTGAGAGAGACAATCTGCAAACTGTGGCTGATGATGATGATGATGATGATGATGATGATGATTATTATTATTATTATTATTATTATTTTATTATTATTATTATTATTATTATTATTATTATTATTATTATTATTATTATTATAAATGCAAAAGCCCCTGGATGTTGCTTGTCCCAAACCATGCCTCAATTCCATTTCAAACAAATACTATACCCCCTTAACCCCCTCCCAAAAAAATAACACAAAAAGTAAAATCTTGTTACAATGTTGTTTCAGACCCTGGCTAAAGGTGGAGTGACCTATCGGGACGAGCCGTGGCATAAAGAGTGTTTTGTGTGCACTAACTGTAAGATGCAACTGGCCGGTCAGCACTTCACCTCCAGAGACGAAAGCCCCTACTGCCTCAAGTGCTTTGGAAGTCTGTACGCCAAGAAGTGTGAGGCCTGCTCCAAACCCATCACAGGTATGAGTACA
Organism: Bostrychus sinensis; assembly: GCA_020698575.1. Classification (NCBI taxonomy): domain Eukaryota; kingdom Metazoa; phylum Chordata; class Actinopteri; order Gobiiformes; family Eleotridae; genus Bostrychus; species Bostrychus sinensis. Next base: position 28,079,297 of record CM036247.1, on the reverse strand, counting down.
TCGAATTATTCATGCTGGACAGGAAGAGACAATAAGCAGAAAAAAAAAACAATTATTATTCTGTATTCTCTGACCTAAGCTGTGACTCAACTTAACCAATAAAATAATTTTTTTTGAAATATGTGCCAGAAATGTCATTGAATTTCACAAGACAAAACATGTCACGCATTCCAGGTACACGCATAATCAACCACTTTGAATGGTTTTGATTCTTAAGGAAAAACAAAGAAATTGCACTGCCAAAATGAGATTGAAGCCCATCTGTTTATGGTTAGAACAAACAGAACAACATTGTGTACAAAAGGGAACAAGTTAGTGAGAAACAATAAACAGCAACTTAGCTTTTTTTTTGCTATTTCAGCATTTGAGGGGATAAACTAGACTCATGCCATAACACAATTTGTTTTGGTCTGGGTAAATATGTTGATTCATTGCGTGATAAAAAGCAACACAGTGCATATTTTTGAACACATTTATGTCTAATTTTTCTGGTCCTAGGTTTTGGAGGAGGGAAGTACATTTCCTTTGAGGACCGCCAGTGGCACCAGCCCTGCTTCACCTGCAGCCATTGCTCTGTTTCTCTGGTCGGGGCGGGGTTCTTTCCAGATGGGGACAAGATCTTATGCCGTGACTGCCACAGCAACCTATAAGACCTGCTTTACCTGCCTTTCCTTACTGTGTATTGACTCTCCTTTAACTCCCAGCATTACACACTCCCATCATGCTACACCCAGGAAGTTCACACAGGCTTTCTGGTTTTCTTATTGTCCATGAAGCAGTTCGGTGCTGTATTAAAGTGATAGTTTGGGTTTTTGAAGTAGGGTTGTGTAATACTGTCAGTGAATACTTAAGAAACCACTATAGACTTAACACCAGAGGTGGACAGTAATGAAGTAAATTTACTTGAGTAAAAAAAGTATAGTTTTTAAGAATCTGTGCTTTACTTGAGTAGAATTTTTAGGGGTAACTTACTACTTTTACTTCACTAAATTTGAAAGATAAACAGAATACTTTTTACTTCACTGCATTTCTAAACAAGCAAAAGTAACTTCTGCAGAGAAATTGTCTTAAAACTGAAAGACAACTGCCTTACACCCTAAAGATAATTATTTACTACATAATACTACTCATATTTGCTCTCAGGAACTAAAAAGAACCTCTGAACACAATCTGGAAGTGATTTAGCTTTTGCATGATTCTATAATAAACCAATTTAAAAATAATTGATTAGTATGATCATAAAACCCAGCCTTATTTATAATACGTATGGCTCATTTTTGCACAATCTTATCTATTATGATTTTATAAGTTGACCCCCACATTTCCTCACTAAAATGATATAAAAGTGTATTTTATTCATATTTTTGGAGCTACACATTTGTGACTTAGTAGTTAACATTTTACCCAAAATTCCTGACTGCACGAAAAAAGTACAAATTTGACTTAGCAACTTTTACTTGTATTAGAGGATCTATACTTTTACTCAAGTAATGAAGTTGAGTACTGTGTCCACCTCTGGTTAATACTTAAGAGACCACTATAGACTCTTTAGCAATACAGCAACAGAGCAGAGCACAACGCATTTTTATAGGATTAATTACAAATTGTGCATAAAATTTTGGGACAAATGACAATCAACTCACTACCTGTGTGTCAGTGCTTGGGTAGAAAACATTAACAATCGGGTTAATGTTTAGGTGTTTTGTTCACTCACTCAGTATTTATGGCATAGACTCCTAATCAAAATCTATGTGCAGCATGAAGCCACCCATGAAAGGATGGAAATGCTATGTAGTGTACAACCCTACATTGCAAACCTCAACAATCACTAACATTAAAGATGTATTCTCTGAAATTTGCAATATAGACATAATACTGTGCCTTAAAAAGTTGATGTGCATAAAATAAGTATATATTAAACCAAAGAGATAAAGGTGCTAGTCACTTTTGAACAAGTACTTCTAAAGATGTGTACAAGAGTTCAGGTTGAGGTTAGCGAGGAGAGCAGAGAAAGCGCTGATGTGCCATTAAATGTAAAGATTTGAGTCTAATACTGTGCTAAGAACTAACAGTAGTTTCCAAATGGTGGGTCTGGACCCAAAAGTGGGACACAGAGAGAGTGTTGAGCTTTTTTTTATTATAAATATTGTTTTAATTACGTATCCGTATGGTTTGTTTATGTGTGCTAAAGGTCAGAGTAAAATAATTTTCAAAAATAACTTTGATTCTGTAAAAATTGTGTCAGTGCTAAAACTGCGTCCCACAATCAGACCAGCAAAGTTTTTAATGTCAGTTTTCTTTCACTGTTGTATGACTTCATATCGTACTGTATATAAGGACAAGGAAGGAGGCGTGACACTGTTGTACAAAAGCTAAAAGTACTATGAAAATAAAAACTGAAAAAATATTGATCAGCTTTAGAATTAGTATTACAATCAAGTCAGTTGCACTTTGGCTCATATTGCTCCTATTTACAGTGTGCACATAACACATTTCAAAGCCCTGGCACAGAACACAAACGCCACTTTTATGACATATAACTGCTTTTTGTTTATGATGTGTATGTTTTGTAAAGCCTTTAAAACACCAGTTCCAAATAAGTTATGTCTTTGTGTCAAATATTCACGAAAACAAAATGCAAATGTCTGCAAATCTTATAAAACCAAGTCAGGCGTTGGAACTGAGATACAGTCGCTTACAACGACAATAAAAATAAATGTTCATGTAGAATATGATGTCTCAGAAAAGCTGAGGCAGGGCCACCTTAAGGCTGGGATTAACAAAGGCAGAGTCTCATTTATTAATATTGATGTACTGGTTGCGGGACCACGATGGCAGAGTGGTTAGCACTCCTGCCTCTCAGCTGACTTCACTCTCTCTGGATGGAGTCTTCATGTCCTCCCTGTGTTACCGTCACACAGGGCTCAGTAGCTACAGCCATTTGCACACTAATCAGAAGGTTGGTGGTTCAATCTCCTCTACCAACATTGCATACTGCCAATTAGTGCTTGGGCAAGACCCTTTACCCACCTTGTCAGTACGAATGTGATTGTGTCCTTGGTTGGGTGTGGTCGGAGAGGCAGTAGGTGCAAAATGGCAATGTTCTGTTGGAGTACTCCATCTTCCTCCCTCTCACCATCAACATGCTTGTACAGTATCAGTGAATTGGTGACTCTAAATTTCAACACAACTGAGAATAAAAAACACGGTTTTATGAAAATCGCAGATCATTGCATTCTGTGTTTCTTACACAGTGTTCTAACTTTTGAGGAATTGGGGATGTACTTTCTGTTTGTAAATACTTGTCTGTCACTGATGCTCAAAACGAGCAGCAGAGCCAGCATTGAACCAAATGCTGGAATATGCATGTTTTTAATTGCCTAATTATCTTTCTATAAAATCTGTATTTTTATTTTTAGTGTATAAAAATACAAATCTATATTTTAACCCCTTTTTCAGCTTTGATGCTGGTGAGTCAGAGTTGGTGTATATGCATTTCAGCATGGGCCGTTGCGGTCATAGCAGAATAAACTTACTGTAAATCAGAAATATGTGATACGGCTAAATGCTACCATGGTTAGCTCTATTTGTGAAGTCTAATGAAATAAATGTACACTGCAGACATTTTTATATGTTGTGTGTCTTTGTGGTTGTGGTTGGGTGTGCATTACTTCTTTATGAGCTTGTAGTATGCAGTAGTAGTCTTCGAATGACAAAATCCTTCTGGTGGTGGAGGCTTTCAAGGAAATTTTAGAAGTGTGTGTAACAATGCAGATTCCACACAGAAGAGCAGGCCCACGCGACAAGACAGTAAAGTTTCTCCCTATCATTTTACCGCAGAATAAAACAATATTGTGTGTGAAGGAGGTGGCCCACAGAAGTGTGTACACTGACTGTTTATGCTGACTTGACTGTTTGATGGACTCACACACACACACAAGGACCATCCGCTCTCCTGTCGGCCTGGGTGATGATGTCCTCCTCCCTGCACCAAGTTTGAGATTTTTTCACCAAAAAAGGAAATGGAAAAGTTGTAGCAGCTCGGGGGGGTGGGGGGGCTAAGTTGAGCGCTGCTGGTGGAAGTGGAGAGAGAGAGAGAGAGAGAGAGAGAGAGAGGAGGATGTGCACATGTGGAGCAGCTCCGTGGCACTTTCACTGTGTTTATGTGTGTGTGTTGCAACTACTCATACTAACCTCTGCATTCAGTACAAGTGAGTGGGACGGGGTGTTGCCTGGATGGGTCAGTTGGAAAACTTTATCAATATTGTTCAAACTGTACTTATCAATTGATACTTCTACTGTGCTTACTTATTAAAAAACTCTCAGTTACAGTTACATTCGCAGTTACATTGTAATTCTAAGTGCATGCTCCCAGTACCTTTGTGCACACTTTTTCAAATTGTCTCATGCTGCTGCCTCTTGGCCAGGTTGTCATTGGAAATAAAAATTGCATGCTCAATTGTGTAAATAGCAATAACCTTTTTTAAGCTTTATTATGTAATAAACTATCTTTTGTCTCTGCATCGGTATAGTATGAAATGTAGTTGAGGGGCTGGCAGTTGTTGGAGCAAAAACTTTTTTATTTTTCAGCTTGGCTATTTTACGCCACTCACAACTGTGACAGGAAGTATTGCGACATGACTTCTGGTTGAAAATGCAAAAGCGTGAAAAAGGTCTCTATCTGGTTAAATAAAGGTTAAAAAGTAATAAAATAAAAATAAAAAATGACTATTGCAGTTTGTAGTCTGCAGCACAGTTATTTGACATCAATTTTCATGTAAAAGTTCTGGGGGTGCACGGTGGCAGAGTGGTTATCGCTCCTACCTCTCACAAGACTCTGCATGTCCTTCTTGTGTTCCTGTGGGTTATCTCAAAAAGCATGTATAGGACAATTATTTGTGAATCTAAATGTCTCCTATGCATGAATGTGAGAGTGGATGATTGTCAGTGTGTCTCTGTGTCAGCCCTGCAACTAAGAGGCCATTGTCCCGACTGTACTCTGCCTAAGGCCCATAGTTGGAATAGGCTTTTATTTTCTGCTTGGTGTTAGACTTGTATCTCATATTAGCTTTTCTGCTTTGTAAAATTAGCACATGATCGCAGATTACGAGCTAATATCTCACTTCTGCAAAATCTCCATAAACTGAGTTCAACCCTTCTTCACCTCTTTGACCTCGTGACCTTGTCCTGCCTCTGTCATGACTCATTTTCTCCAAAATATCACCTCATTCAACTCATTCTCAGCAAGCATCGGCAGAACCATGCAGCCACTGTTGAGTTTAAGACATAACATTAGGCTTACACGAAAAACAAACTCTATGATTTGAACACAGGTTCTCAGTGTGACAAGATAAACACTGAATGTCAAAACCAGAGCCCGTCAGAGCTCACTGTTTAATGAAAGGTGTCATTGTTGTCACTGATAATTTCACTAGATGGAGGCGCCTTGTGTTTCTCCCACAGTCAGTGCAGTTTGTGCCTAATCATACTGCAAGCCACTTGAGGGAGTCTGTCAAATAAACTTAGTTTCATCAGCCCAAGAAATGAAAAAAAAAGTGTTTGGTAAAAGGACTATAACTTTGCAATAGTAGTACCAGAGCAGAAGTAAAAGTTAACAAAATTATGCCTGGAGTATAATTCTTCGAGTACTGATCAGTTTTGAAAGTGGCCTTTTATACTGCTTCCACTGTTAAACTTAATGTTCAAATGTCTAAAAACTTTAAATTTTAGGTTTTACTCTCTATAATTTTTTTTTACTCATTTTACGTCCAACTGACTTTCCATTGTTCAGAAAAAGTATTATTATGGATCATAATAAAAACTAAATATACAAAATTTAACAAAAGAATAATACTTTTTCTGAACAATGGATAGAGAGTTTGATGTAGGATGAGTTAAAAACATAATGATAGTGAGTAAAACTTAGAACAGAAAGTTTTTAGACATATGAACGTTAAATTAGGTGAACAAAAGATATTAGTTGTTTAAAACTTGAGCTTTTGAGCTGTTGTCTTAAGTTTTTCGCAGCACTGCAACTATACTACCACTACCACTACTACTATTACTACTAGTAGTAGTACTGCCCAAGCCAGGATCTTTGACCTATATTTACCTTGCCACCAAGGTAACAAATGCTTTTACTCATGAGACTTTTTCACTTGTATTGTATTCAGAAAGTATTAAAATTATTGACTTTTTACTACTGATGTAATCTCACAACTGCACACCCATTGTAGTTGTCATAGCCTGACAACATGTGTAAAAATGTCAGGTACAGCTATCTCCAAAGCTATTATTTACATTAAAAATAAGAAATAAAGTTGATAGTAAAAATGCCAGTTCCTCATAAAGTCTATAATGTAGGAGTGTGATTCTTGTTAATACAGGTTAGTTCCTAGAGGCTTTTACAAAGTGGATCATAAAAGCTTCTGGAGATGATTAACAGAGCCATCCACACCATTCCCACATGTCTCCACTGTTTACACTCTTCACCAGCACTTATCACTTAAACTATTAAAGTGACTGTATGTATTATTTTACTGTGAAATATTCTGAAACATCTACAAGAGTGTTTAGAAATAATGGTTTTGAGAAGACCAAAAACAAGGCCAAAAACATCAATGTGTTGTATGATAGAGATATTAACAAGAGACTGTTGCTGTAAGATGGTAACCTTAGGTAGCATTAAGGCTGTTTGTTTACAATGGAAGAGTCATTTCAGGTCACAGGACTTTAGAGAAAGGCCTCCAACATAGACGTACGCACCACAGAGGTCACACAGTCAGGACCTCAGTATTTTTTCTATTATGTGTAAGGATATATCAGAACTAAACCAGACCTAAAGTTGGTTTAAAACTGGTCTAAACAAGGACTAAACCAGGTCTAAACAAGGACTAAATCAGGACTAAGACCAAATATATCTTTATTGTTGCGAAATATGTAAAGTTAAGACAGGTGTTCTTTGGGAAAAAAAGGGGGTTACTTCTTAACTGGAAAAAAGAGTAAGCTATTGTCTGCTAGTTAAAAATCTTTGAACACTTTCCACATGTGTCCAGCAGTAACAGGTAATATCATCTGTTACCTGTTTGTCCTTGCACCCTGAGGAATGTTTTTGTCTTGGAGAGCCATGATTTAAAAGGGATTTTAGCTATACAAAAGACAGAGTGCCTTGGATTCTGTTGTCTGTTGAAACATGCAAAGTGTTCAAATTTCATTTTTTATTTAACCTTTATTTATCCAGGTAGAACATTAAGAACAAATTCTTACTTACAGTGTTGGCCTGGAAGAAGAAGAGAACACTTGAAAGGAAAGGGAAGAGGGGAACAAACATACAAGAAGACATTAAACTGTTGTTCATTAGAAAAATGTTTGCAAAGTCCTTAAAAATGTCCTTTAATCTGCTTTTAAAGGCAGAAAGTGAGATCATCAATCCCATATGAAGTGTATGTTGTAAGAAGTTCCAATCATTTGCAGCAGCATAACAAAAAGACATAGGAACAAAAGATGACTTGTTTTGGGAACTTTTAGTTTGATTGTGAGACTGTGAGGATGGAGCGTTAGGCCGCGAGGGGACTTCTCATTGTAGCAACTGGTTTAGATCAGGAGAAGTAAGACCTGACATAGTTTTATATACAAACATAAGCCAGTGGATGTTGCGACGAGTTTGCAGTGAGGGCCAGTTAACTTGAAATATTTTTACCCAGCAGACAATAGCTTACTTTTTTTAAATATCTTTATTGTTTCTGTGCAAAATTAAATCATTTGGCACGTATTACATTCACTTGTAAAGTGTAAAATGAGCCCAGGTGGATCACCCATTATATGTCTTTGTCCTCAAGCGTAATGGCATCACTTTTTAAAAACTTTTTCTTTTACTTTTAGTGTGTTTTCTGCTAAAAATATTCACAATACTTTTCTCTCGTGTGTATATTTTTCTTTGTTTTGCCTGAATTCTGCATAACACACCTATATACAGTAATTAAAAATGCACTAGTAAAAGAAGATATTAATATTTGTTCAAACTGAATGAATATCTGATGTTAGAAATAATGACTTTATAAATGTCATGAGTATTTTCAGTTAAGTGCGTGCCAAAAAATGGTGTTGTATAAACATGTCATGGTTTCATAATACAAACTGAATTAAATCAAAAACAAATATCCACAAACAACATAACAGTTATATATTCTGTATTATTATTATTATTATTATTTCTTATTCCAGGATACTTTAAGGACTCTGTAACATTGTGAGATAGGACCAGTTTGTTGATGAAAGTTTGTGCTTTTCACCTCTTCTTCATTCATCATTTTGCTAAGCTTTTTTTAACAACACACATCTTGTACTTTTAGTTAATTTTTTTATTTCATTTCCGGTGTTTTGGCTAAACTCTCTTCTTTTGTCCCCATTTTTATAATCACCTAATGATTCAGATAATGAATAAATAGCCATCCTTGTGTTTTTCATTTATTTGTAGCAGAACACGGCAGTGCAGTTTGAGGTCATGTCCCGCACGCGGTCTAGACTCCGCACCAACGCATGAGTCAGCTCACAGAGACCTGTTACTGTGAACCCACTCAACAGTATCAGATACGGTCTACTGCAGGAGCTTGTCATTTACAGCAGTTTGGACTCATTTACTGCAGTCTGCTCTGTCGACAGCCGTGGAAACAGCTGGTGAGAGCTGGTGGTTAGTGTCGTCATCTGTAACTGCTCATCGACAAAAAGTGATGAAATATTAGTGTGGCTGTGTCTCCTAGTCTGGCAGTCTGGAGAAATATAAATGACAAATATAAAATGGTGAATCCCTGAGTACTTTTACTCTCCTCCTCCAAGAAAGAAAGACTTAGTTCTTGGTGCAGATCTGGAACACTGTCAGGACCCAAGAATTTTTGAAGATTGCTTACCATTTCAGGATAAGGATTTTCCAGCTGCCACAAAAATAGAAACTCCGGCCACAAGGCAATCAGCAAAGGATTCAGATCCAAAATTAGCTTTTGGTGTGGTTCAGGATCCAGATGGTCCAGATCTGAGCACTATATCTTTATCATTGCAAGATAGGGCTAATGCCTGGGCTTAGATCTGTGCTCTCAAAGCTAAAAAGTTAAAGAGTTATTTGTCTGTATAGATACAAAGTGTACAACAAAATTTTATAAATGGTCAGATAGAGCAGTGTTTCCCACCCAGGGGTATGGGGACCCCTAGGGGTATGCAAGCACATTGCAGGGGGTACTTGGAGTTGTTTGATAATTTATAGCAGAGGATCTCAAACTTTTTGGGCACAGGGACTCCTTACAGGTGAGAAAAAAACAGGAACAAACCAGGTCTAAACCACAACTAAACTTGGTCTAAACCAAGTCTAAACCAGGACTAAACCAGAACTCAACCAGGGAAAAAAAAAAATCAGGGCAAAAACCATGAATAAACCCGGAATCAATCAGAACTAAACCAGGTCTAAACCAAGTCTAAACCAGGTCAAACCAGGACTAAACTTAAACTAAACCAGGACTCGGATCCAAACCAGAACAAACTCAGGTCCTGGGGGTACACAAAACTAAAGCGGTTGGGAACCACTGAGATAGAGGGTTAGTCCTGGGCCACTTCGGGCCAGCCTGACCCACATGTTTTTAGTGGTACTAGAAACCAGAGCCCCCAGAGGAAACCTACCCAGACACTGGGAGAACATGCAAAAGTCCACAGAAAGGCCCCATTCGGTCCAGGAATCTAACCTGTGACCTTTGTGTTGTGAGGCAAGAGTGCTAACCACTGCACCACTGATTCATTGTCTTCTGCTTATCTCAACTACATTGGGCCTGAGGTAGGATACTCCCTAGAAACAACCTGTAGTCATAGGATTAATACAATACATACAGCACATACAATACCTGATAACAAGTCACATTCATTCATTATCATCAGTTTTAGATTTACCAATTTATTTACACACATTCACTATGCCACCCCAATAAAATCTATGTAACTGTGACAGACTATAGGCTTTTGCTAATGTAATAAAGTGAACATTAGCAACCATAAGGACAAATGTATGTCCTTTATACTCATTGTGTTGGTCTATGTTGGGAACTTAGTCATTAGAGGTCTAAGTCCCAATGGCAAATAATTTCCATAAATAGTTTCCATAAAGAACACACACATCAATTATGCAATATTACATAATCCTCATTTTACATAATCACGTGTTACAAATAAGGAATGGTATGAGACATTTTGCTAACTTAATTTTATAATATACATAATTTAATTTGAATTCAAATCTAATTCAGTTGAAATCAAATATTTATCCCAGGAGGAAACTCCAAAATATTACAACTCTTCACAATTCATGGCTCATGTATCTCCTCTTAAAAATACTCAGCGGCTGTTTTTGGACCTCATTCATGATTTGCTGAATTGACTGACATAGCAGCTTTATACTGCTTGATATACCTGACTGTAGACGTCCTCAATGACATTTGTCCATGCTCTCATATCAAAAACAATGTAACATGGTATCCTAAGTAGTATTATTTTATATATGAATTTTCTGCTTGCACATTTCTAATAATTGAGGCCTCACACTTCTTTTGTCATTTGTGTGAGTATTTGTATTTGCTAGGAGCAAGGCGTCATTTACATTTACGCTCTTCTCTGTTGATGGTTGAGAGAGACACCATTGCATTGTTATGTGGGGAAAAAAGTCCAAACAAGGACCTTTGTTAGAAGTGTAAAACCATTTATAAATGCAAAATGTGAGCGTTTATCATCATTTATGACTCTAAGGCAGGCTACAACACACTACTTTTCAGAAAAAAAAAACAAAAAAAAAAACTCTTAGGACCCGATGTTTGTGCTTAAGTAATACTCTGTGGGCCAAAGGGAAATCTTTGGCGGGCTGGATGTAGCCCGCGGGCTGCCAGTTGGCTTTCCCTGGTCTGTGATATAGACCCTAACCCTAAATGATGTCACGCAAGTTACAGTGATATCATGAGAAACTGGACTAAATAAAAAATAATAATTTAATGAATTTAAAAATAAACCTAGTGCACTGGTTTCCAAAGAAAGAAAGAAACGGAGGTCATCAAAAAATTCTTCTTAAAAGGTCAGAAGAAGGAAAAGAACTGTATAAACTATGCTTAGATTCATAGGATCCAAAGTGGCGGAGTGGTTAGCGCTTCTGCCTCTCAGCATGGAGCTTGTGAGTTCCACCACTTGTGTTAGGAAATGTTAATGAAAAACTGTTAGCTGTACGACTACTGTCTACTGTCCAGGGTGTACCCCACCTAAGGCCCATATTTGCAGGGATAGGCTTCACCCACCACTAACAGAAATAGGTGGAAGATGATGAAGGCATGTCCTAGTGCATGGGCATCCATCTACAGCAGGATAAGCCTGAGATAAGTACTGCATCAGTGTAGTATGTTAGTATTTCTCCCGGGCCATCAACTAATGAACTCCAGAGGCTTATTCCTCTACTAGTTAAATGTTTAGACTTAAATTAGTTCTGGCCCATTGGCTTTACCACAGCTCAGGGCTCCGGAGCAGCTGTAGGGAAATGAGCGGGTGAGTAAAAAGTCCCAGCATGCATCTGTGTCCCAGGCTGACACTGCCTGGTGCCTTCTGGCCAGGGCTGGAGTGTATGTCTGTGGCTTGGCGCGGCCTCTCGTCCTCTCCATTCACTCCCTCCTGAGGTCAAGGAGTTGTTGTTTGTGGGAAGCTCTTCCAGGGTCTATAATGAGGCCTCTCAGCAGGAAAACAAGGACGTTTTTTTTTTCTTCTCCACAGCTCAGGGTCGAACACGTCCACCACGGGACAGAACTACTTCAGAATCTTCACTTTTCTCTGAGATGGATCACAGCTGCAGTGAGGGTTTCTAGGAACAGGAAGCTCACTACACACCTTAGTTTTCATGCAGTGTTTTCTTGATTTATTTAGATTTACAATGTGAGAAATTCCACAAGTTTGCCACACATGCCTCACAGCATACCACAACTTTGCAGCTCCTGCCACATAACATGTCACATTAGTGCTCTCTGCCACTGAATAAGGTACATGGCACTCAACATGACGTAACTGAGCTGACACAACTTCACCTAAACTTTTGGACACCTGCCACACAACTTGACACAGCTTTGAGCATCTGCCATTTTTGTAGCACCAGCCACAAAATATGCCAAAGAATGAACAGGCTGTTTACAAACTGACAGCTCAGTTTTGCAGCAAGTAGTGCATGGGCTGTTTTGAAAGAACCTGCTAATATTACAGAAATAATATGGGCAGAAACAAATTCATCCATAATCCTTTCCTTGATTAAGGGAATGGGTTATGTCAGGAAGGGCATCTGTCATAAAATCTAAGCCAGATCAACATAGGAATCACTTCATGCATGTAGGCAGATGATTTACTGCAGAGGTTCTCAACATTTTTGGAGTCAGAGTGAAAAAAATCCAAAGGACCCCCTCATCAATGTGACATTTAAGTTTTTTTTATATATATATATATATCCTAAATCCAAATGTAGGCTAAATGAGGGTTATTTGCTTAAAATGTTAATCTTATTTATGTAGTGTTTCCTATTAAAGGTACTGTAAGCAGCACGCACTCCTACTGGTTTAAAATGGTACTGCACTCTATATCAAAACGGTGGTCTTTTTCAGCAATGCAGTTATAGAACCAAAACAAAAAACATAAACAAAAACAACTTGGCCATTATGTAAAATATATTTTTATTTGTTAAAAACTCAGCTGTACCATTGTTATCAGTAAAACTAATATTTGATCTAAACATGTGTACCTTATATCATATATGTGGGTAATTCTTTTGAAATATAAGAAAAATATATACTGCACATAGCACTTTTATCATTTAATAATGTTTAAAATTACACACTATGACACATTAGCTACATTTTTTTTTTTATCTTCGTGGACCCCCATCTTATGGTGCAGGGACCCCTGAGGGAAAAGAATGGTGTATTTACTGTATGGGAAATAACAAAACAAAAGTATTATGTTCAGAAACAACATGGGAGAAGAGAAATCATTGTGCCTCTCCAGCTGACAAAGACACAGCATCCAAAACTTATTGTACCAAGTTATGGCAGCTGCAACTTCATCAACTCCATAATACAGTATACTGCAACTTTGTGGCACCTGCGGCACAACCTTTTTCCAATAACATCCATTTTGCTTCAGGCGGACTCTTATAAAAAACAAAATTTATAATAATGTTATGAAAAATACAATTCAGACAAGTGATTCACTGGTTCACCTTATTTTTGTGGTAGTGAAGAACAATGGCCCAATAATCTTTCTCTCTAAAAACTGTCCACTGACATCAGCTCTGAATGTAAAACTTAATTCCATACCACATTGCACTCTTCATACCCAAACTGTGAAGTACCCTCTTCACTATGTTTACACTCTGAATGGCTTGTTGTGGTTTTCCTGTCAAAACCAACTTTAATGTGGCTTCACTGGTATGTGATAGATGTGATAGATTCTCTCAGAACAGCTTCAACTTGGTCATGGTCTGGTCACATCAATATATAACTGCTGTCAATTTCTGAATGCGGTCAGGCCTGGTATTCACACTGGTCAAAACTATCAAAAAACATAATGTACAGTATGCAGGAAAAGCTGTTGTTTGTGCACATTATCAGGACTCAGGAAATTACAAAATTCAAAGCAGTGTTGTGTCTTTTAAGGCCAAACTGAGGAAGGAACGCAAATGAAGATAAATTAAATGTTTCTATGCTGAATTTTGTCTGATGTTACCTGCATTTGAGAAGAACATAATTTCTGAACCACACTTCACTTGAACTGTAAAGAAGAAGTATAAAAAACCACTGGATCAAGCCTTAAGAGGAGCTGAGCTAACAGCAGGACGAAGGAAAGCAGGCTGTCCTGGGGTTGGCTGATACACACCACTTAGTAAAGTTGGATCTGGTCACATTTGGAAAGTAATTTGTTGACTAGTTCAAGTTTTGGAAAATATATTACCTTTCCTGGAACATATTTTTTTACTTTACAGTTGGATTGCATGAAAATATTTTTCTTTTTGCACTGTAGCAAGTTCTGGAATAAACACTTTTTGTATTAGTTTTTCAGCAGCCATTTGTTTAAAGATATATTATGCTTCTTTTTATATTTAAAAACCAATCTTGGTCACTTGGTCTGCATGTTTTACAACCTTTAAAAACATTACCTGACTAAAAATGAATGTTATTAAGCAAGTACTGTAGTGGTGCCTTAAAGAAGCAGCTGCAGAGACCAGGAGATGGCAGCAGAGTGTTGCAGTCTTTTGAACATAATCAAAGAAAAAAAGCACTTCACTTTCTTAAACTTTCTGTATGATGCCATTTTACTTCAGAATGAAAAATAGCTGTGAGGAATCAGTGGAAACAGAGCTGTACATTGTTTTTTGGATAAAGGAATGAGAGGAGACTTGATGTAGAGGGCTTTTGGATTGGTCAGTTGGTCACTCCTGGTAACTTTTTGATGAAGGGACAACATTATAACACAGTAGAGAGCTCACAAAAGTCAATTTTGCATACTATATCCCCTGTAAAATAACAGTTCTTTCAGATTTTAGCAATGCATTTAGTACCAATCAAAATCAAACTTAATCCTTCCCTTTTGATTCACTTTGTAAAATTCTGCATTTATTATCTTTTGCATTAAATCTCCTGATGACATGGGGGGAAAAAATAGTCCCATGTGCATATTTTAGAACCAGGGAAATAGCATGTTTGTGATATTACTTCTCATTGCACACATACATTTGTTGACAACTAGATCCAGAATCTTGCAATCTCTGGGTGCTTTTAGTTCTTTTTACATCATGTGTACCTCTCAGGGTTTGTCTTCTCCATACAGCTGTTTGCATGAAATATTTTGGAATGCAGGAAGTGTGAATGGAATTCAAGAAGATACATATGCATACAATCTCTGCAGCTCTTTTTATGTAACTGATCTGATTCCTGTGCTTTTATATATATATATATATATATATATATATATATATATATATATATATATATATATATATATATATATATATATATATATACTTGCAGTGGGTATTGGCCTTCACCATTGGCCAGGGGTTGTGGCAGTTTAAGGTCATGCCGTTTGGCCTCTGCAACGCTCCGGCTACATTTGAGCGCTTAATGGAGAGAATCCTGGCAAACATCCCACAGAGCCGGTGTGTGGTCTACCTGGATGACCTCCTTGCCCATGCTGCTGACTTCCAAGGAGCGCTGCAGAACTTGAAGGATGTACTCCAAGCCATTCGCCAAGCCGGTCTTTACCTTAACCCCAAGAAGTGCCACCTGTTCCGGAGGGAGACCACTTTCCTGGGTCATGTGGTCAGTGGGGAGGTAGTGTCCACCGACCCAGCCAAGGTGACTGCAGTCCGGGAGTGGTCAACTCCCAATGACATTGCTGAGCTGCACAGCTTTCTAGGCCTGGTTTCCTATTACCGGAGGTTCATTAAGGACTTTGCCACCATCGCCAACCCTCTCCACCAGTTGACCCAGAAGGGCTGGGTGTTCCGTTGGACCGACGACTGTGCTGTTGCCTTCACCCGCCTGCACTGTGCCCTGGCTGAAGCGCCAGTCCTAGCCTACCCTGACCCAACAAAGACCTTTATTGTGGACACTGACGCCAGCAATGTGGGTCTGGGTGCTGTGCTTTCCCAGGAAGGGGAGCACAGTGAACAGGTGATTGCCTACTATAGCCGCTCTCTGAGCAAGCCAGAGAGGAACTATTGTGTTACTCGCTGGGAGCTGCTGGCTGCTGTCCTGGGCATTCGCCACTTCCGCCCATACCTGTATGGTCAGAGGTTTGTCCTGCGGACTGACCATGCCTCGCTCAGCTGGCTGCTTGAACTTTAAAGAACCTGTGAGTCAGCTGGCCAGGTGGATTGAGATCCTGCAGGACTATGAATTTGACATCCAGCATCAAGCAGGTCGACTTCATGGCAACGCGAATGCCCTGTCACAGCAGCCATGCAAGGGGAAGAGGTGTTGGTTCTGCCAGCGATTGGAAGAGCAGTCATCAACCAGGTGCAAAGGTGGCAGCGCTGCAATGCATGGTGTTACCTGACAGCCAGGAGACCATCGATCCCCAGCAGCTTCAGCAGGACCAGGAGCAGGATCCAGTCCTTGCCCAGGTTCACACCTGGGTGGAGGTTGGTCAATGGCCGGAGTGGGCAGCTGTGTCAGCACTGGACCCAGAGACCAAGGCACTATATTCCCAGTGGCCCAGCATTAGTATACAGAATGGCCTGCTTTATCGCCGCTGGAGCTCCCCTAATGGACGTTGAGAGATCCTGCAGCTCCTAGTCTCACGCTGTCTGCGACCCAGAGTCCTGCACTGGGGCCATGGTTCGGTGGGAGCCGGACACTTAGGTGTCACAAAGACTCTGTTGCGACTGAGGCAGAAATTCTACTGGCCAGGGTGCAGACGCGATGTTGAGATGTTTGTTCACCGGTGCGACACCTGCACAGCACTAAAAGGCCCCACTCATTAGTCCCATGCCCCATTACAGCAGTACCAGGTAGGGTCACCCATGGAGAGGGTGGGTGTCAACATCTTGGGCCCATTTCCCACTATGGACCAAGGGAATCGTTATGTCCTCGTGGCCATGGACTATTTCACAAAGTGGCCCGAGGTGTACGTTGTTCCTGACCAAAGTGCTGTAACAACTGCTCAGAAGCTGGTTGATGAGTTCTTCTGCCGGTTTGGAGTTCCGGAGGAACTTTGAAGTCAAGGTGTTCCAGGAGGTGTGCCAGCAGTTGGGAGTGAAGAAGACCAGGACTACCCCTCTGCACCCCCACAGCGATGGGTTGGCAGAATGGTTTAACCGGACCCTGGCCACACAGCTCGCCATTCTCACCAACCACCGGCAGAGAGACTGGGAATGACACCTTCCCTTGGTCCTCTGGGCTTATCGGATGGCCGTGCAGGAGTCAATGCGGTGTACCCCAGCTGCATTGATGTTTGGCCATGAGCTGCGTACCCCTGTGAACCTTGTTTTTGGGTCCCCGCCAGAGCCGGAGGTGGGAGGAGAACCAGGACTGGATCACTTTTATAACCTGGCGGAGCGGCTGCAGGCAGTCCACGAGCTCTCCCGGAGACACCTTACTAATGCTGGAATCCAACAGAAAAGGGCTTATGACATTAGCTGCAAGGGGCAGGATTTCGCCCCAGGTGCCCAAGTGTGGGTCTATAGCCCTGTCAGGAAGAGGGGACAATCACCCAAGCGCTCCAGCTACTGGGTGGGGCCTTGCACGATCTTGGAAAGACTTTCAGATGTGGTGTACACTACCAACAAGGACTTACAGCGCAGATTCAGCATCTGAGAGACTTTGTGGTGGACAGTTGGATTACTGAGGACAGCTAATCATGCTAGGTGGGGGTTGTGTAGCGTCTCAGTGCATTCAGCTGAAATGGTTGCCGTGTAGTTAATGTTATTACATTGGTTGGCTTACACCATGAGTCAGTTCATTATGTTCTCAGGACATCTGCCTGTTCTGTTCATGAATGTGTTGTCTTAATAAACGTAATCAGCGAGCTAAGTTTAATGAGTTTCTCATACAATTAGTCAATGTATATATATATATATATATATATATATATATATATATATATATATATATATATATATATATATATATATATATATATATATATATATATATATATAGTTGTCCTCTCGCCCTCAGCGAGCGGTCTCATCCATCCAAGCTTGGGTCCTCTACCAGAGGCCTGGGAGCTTGAGGGTTCTGCGCAGTATCTTTGCTGTTCCTAGGACTGCGCTCTTCTGGACTGAGATGTCTGATGTTTTTCCTGGGATCTGCTGTAGCCACTCTTCCAGTTTGGGGGTTACTGCCCCGAGTGCTCCAATGACCATGGGCACCACTGTTGCCTTCACTTTCCAGGCCTTCTCAAGTTCTTCTTTGAGGCCTTGGTACTTCTCCAGTTTCTCGTGTTCCTTTTTCCTGATGTTACAATCGCTTGGTATTGCGATGTCAACCACAACGGCTTTCCTCTGCTGTTTGTCCATCACCACAATGTCCGGTTGGTTCGCCACTACCATTATATATATATAATATAACAAGATGTTGACTTTATTAATGGCTTCATGTGCTGCAGTGTGAGTCTGATTTAGAGCTCTCAGAATAGATTTATTTAGACAAGCCCATTCTTATTGGATGTTTAAAGAGCTCACACCTGCAGAATGTGTGAAGAGCTGTCACTGGAAAATCTGACTTTAGTAAAAAAATAAAAGAGCACTATCTGTCAGTCAGAATGTCACACAAGGAAGAGCTTTCAGGGCTACAATATAATACTTTCTTTGAATGCATTGTAACAATATGGCTTACATGCATTTAACATTCATATCCAATGCAACTCAAGTGAAGGCATTATTTCTTAAAACTAATTTGTAGCCTATAGGGAGACCTTTTTCTTCCCGCTTGACGCTCATTGCTGCAGTTTTTATGGGGTTATAGCTCCCCTCTGTGGTCAAAATATGTAGTGCAGGCCAGTGGTGTCAAAAGTACTCAGTTTCTTTACTTAAGTAAAAGTACAGATAAAGGAGTAAAAATGTATCCCCTTAAAATTCTACTGAAGTAAAAGTATAAAAGTACTTAGTTTTAAATGCACTTGCAAGAAAAAAGTAAAGGTATTTTGCACAGACTCAACAACTCAATGTGTTAAATATGAAAGATTTTGCTGAAAAATTGTGCTGATTACTAAAGAAAAAAAAAACTGGTTCAGTAGAACAGACTAGACTCTTTCTTTGAGGTCTTCTGTCTTTATTATTCTGATGTTTCTGACGAGTTTACTGCATCTGTTATATTAAAGTACTGTGTGTCTACAATGAGGGCACGACAAAAACACATGATTTTAAACCTAAACTCTTGTACTTCAAACC
This sequence comes from Bostrychus sinensis, assembly GCA_020698575.1. NCBI lineage: Eukaryota > Metazoa > Chordata > Actinopteri > Gobiiformes > Eleotridae > Bostrychus > Bostrychus sinensis. Next base: position 28,060,357 of record CM036247.1, on the reverse strand, counting down.
AGCTCATAAATTTAGAGGAGTAAAAAGTACTGATACTTGCTCTAAAATGTAGTGAAGTAAAAGTAAAGGTGCACTTTGTGAAATTTATTAAAGTACAAATATATATATATATATATATATATATATATATATATATATATATATATATATATATATATATATATATATATATATATATATATATATATATATATACATTATATTATATATATACATTCCACTACTGGTGCAGGGCCAAATACAGCCCATGGACCTCTTTTTTGGCCCTTGTGCTTCCTTTGTTGTCAGGTGGCCCAATTGTATGTGTCTCTGTAAAATTTTATGCAGTGAAAAGTGGTTATTTATAGTACAACTTTTAAAGAAGCAGTCATTTTGTGTACTAGACGTCTTCTTCATTTCCTCTGCTGCAGCTGCTGCCCCCTAGTGGCACTGGGATTCCCACATGCAGCCAGGTCATGTTATTATATATCCAGTGGTAGATAGTAACTAGATAATTTTACTCGTACTTTCTGAGTACATTTTGTAGAACATACTTTTACTTTTACTTGAGTTAAGTTTTTTTTTTAAGTAACAGTACTTTTACTTGAGTACAGCTTTTGAGTACTTTGTCCACCACTGCAAATATTCACACAGTACTTCTGTGTGGTTGCGGAAGGGCATCCAGTATAAAACCTATGCTGATGTATGCATGTGATTGATTCAGTATGGGGACCGCGGAAAGAAAGTGGGACAAATGAGACAAAAAGCTGTCATCACTAGTGAGTAGCCCTCCTCTGCATATATTTTTTCAGACGGTTGCCCTCAATGAAAACAATTTGGAAACCCCTACTACTCCATACTGCTGACTGTCCAAACTGGAGGAACGTACGATTTATGGCTTAGGTCTGTTTTCTTTACTGTATATATCCTCCCTTCACTCTGTACTATTTTCTTTCCTGTCTACAAATTCCCTCACTGTCAAAAAATATAATAATAATAAATACACATACAACATAACATAACATAACATAACATAACATAACATAACATAACATATATATATATATATATATATATATATATATATATATATATATATATATATATATATATATATATATATATATATATATATATATATATATATATATATATATGCTCCAGAAGAGGGCACCACAGAACCAAGCTTTGGCCAAACTGAAGTATTATTCTGCGTTTCCAACCTTTTTGTCAGGTGTGGAGCTGTAGAGCTTTTGTGTAACAAAGGCTCATTCTCCTGCAAATTAGAGCTGTGTTTAGCACGTGTTAATCCACTTTGAAAAATATAGATTCTACACTTGTTTTTGTAAAGAAAAAATAATCCTGTTGTTTTGAGTTTGAATTCCTATGGACCAATTTTACACAGATAAAAAGGGACATACTGCACTTTTTCCAGGCTTTTAAAAATAATTTTGCATTAGTATTAAATTTTTTCTAGCTTAAAATAATGTGTATGTATGAAAAAAAAAATCTTATGGGAGAGCTGTTTTGACTTTGCAGAGAGTGCTTGGATTAGGTGCCTGACACCCTCTGCTGGCAATGGTGGGGAATGGACAGAGCTTAAAATGACTATTTTGAATGGCTTTTAGCAACATAACGCTAAGAGATAGCTACTGTTACTGTTACAGATAGCTTACAGTTTTGTGGTGACGGTAATTTGTATGCTGAAATGATCAGAACAAGTCCGGTGTGTATGGTTTTTAGAAACTCGCAGGAGCACTTTTTCTGGTTTTGCTGTGTCTACATACAGCGGTGAGAGTGAGCGTTTTCAGATCTTGAGAATGTCAGCGGCTCAGCATACAGGATTACAAACGTAGGTGAATGAAACAAAATACTACTCCAGGTTTGTTTTTAAGCTGGAAACAATATGGTTAAAACATGGTTAAACAACAAAATGGTTAAAAGCTAAAAAAAAAAAAAAAAAAAAAAAAAAAGTTGATGAGTATCATAGGGGACCTTAACCCTCAGGCATCAGTTTGCCACAGTTTACAACTTAAGGACTTAAATGTCCACTTCCAAAAAAACTGACAGGATCCTGACAGGATGTATCTTTTTAAAAACTTCAATCTTGCTCAAAATGATCAAACATTTTTTTTTTTTTTTTTTTTTTTTTAGGATTTTAACTCTTTAATTGCCAGTTGAACATTTTTTCCCCCCACAAAACAGATGTTGGGGGGTTTTGACATTTTTTTCAAATGTGTCGTGGTAGGCTGAAGATTATCCAAAATGTTAGGTCTGGTGCATTGTTTCCATTGTTGGAAAAAAATGTTTTTTTTTTGTGTGTGTTTTGTCATGAAGTGACTTTATTTTTTAAAATTGTCATTTAAAGGGTTAAAATCTCACAAATTTTGGAATATTTGATCATTTTGATCAGGACTGAAAATGTTTAAGAAATCTATGCAGAAAAAAGGCAGAAAAAATATTAGTCTGTTCAAATAATAAAATAAATAAAAATGTACTTTTAAACTATGTTAAGAGAAAGCCTTTATTACAAAAATGTGTTCCATAAGCATTAACACAGACATGATGACCAAAGAGGGAAAAAAAAAGCCTAAATGTCTATAGTGATGCCTGAGGGTTAAAGCGCCCCCAAATACAACAGAGAGACATACAACCAATTATCCATAATGGTTCAACTAACATGGTTTTATAGTTGGCACATTAAAGTTGTCTCAACTCTCTCCACTTATTTAGGCTTGGTTCCAGGATAAAGTTTGGCTTGTAATCCCTTTTGGCTAGATTACTTTTTATTAAAACAAAACAAACAACAACTTTTTCCTGCAAAACAATTTAGTGTGCCATTCTTTTTAAATCCTTTGCCGTGAAGATGATGTTTGTTTTTGCAGTTTTCCAAACGTGGTTCCTCTGATGATCTTCCACAGAAAGACACCTAAATCTCACTCCCTCTTCAGTGTGCTAGATACAGTCGGATGGGGCCCCAGGGTGGTGTTGGGTGCTCTCCTCACACGCCCTGACCTCTCTCTCACCCACACAATGACAACAGACTTCTGGGAGACTTCCATGAGGATTAGGTCATTTCTATAGAGCATTTCTGCAACACACAATGATGATGATGATGATGATGATGGTATCTGACTGGGCTCATGAGGGGCGTCTGAGGTGAGAAACACTGGCAGCCAAAAGCCTCAATAAATTTTGCATATTGCAATATTGCAAATTTTGGATTTTTAAGAAACTAACAATGTAAAACAAAATAATAATAGAGATAAAAAATGGTGTTTTGGTAGTTAAAGGAATAGTCCAGTTTTATGACAGTGGGGTTAAACACCTTAAATTCTACAGTACAATCCTATTTTCTGTTTTATGTGGTTAATTTTATTGTTTTTATTGTATTTTTATTGAATTGTTCTTAATGTTTTTATGCTTTGCCTTTTTTATATTCTGTAAAGCACTTTGTAACTGAAAATTGCTATTATTATTATTATTATTATTATTATTATTATTATTATTATTATTATAGAGAACAGTGGCAAGGTGGAGGCTTTTTGTTCAAGTGAAAGTGTACCCATGCATTTTAAATAGTTGCTTTTTATTTTATTCCATTGCGCAGATATTTTTATGCCACAATTAAATGGACATTAAAGAACACTAAATTGAGAAAGACTCAAAGCCCCTCCAAACCTAAAAAAAACAAACAAACAAACAAAACAAAAAACAAAAACAAGTCCACATGACTTCTTTTTAAACCTTTTGCTGTGATTCAGTTAGCCTGGATGACTGAGAGTCTTCACTAGGTGTATCTCATAAATGTGACATGACTCCTGTCTCTTTCTCCAGAACTAGACTGTGCAAACAACTAAAATATCTACAACAGAGAATTGGAGCTATCCAAAAACACTTAATTAAAGTGCAGAAGTATGCATTTAAATAAGGTTATTTTATCATCACTCTTATGTTCAGTGTTTGAATGTTTTATGTTTATAACTTGCTAAAATGCGCCATCTAGTGGTCGTTCTTAGGCAGCTGTGTAAATGTAGTAGAAGAAGAAAAACGAGACAGGAAGTACTACAACACAAGCAACGTCTGTGAGTATTTTCATGATAAGAATAATTAGCTACACAATGTATATTGTTTGTTACTTACATGCTAAAGAAATCGCTTACTTTTCTATACAAATAAGATGTGCTAACTCCTAAGCTATGAGCACATGCCTGTATATGTCAATGGTGCTAGTGTTGGTTTATGTTTAGTGTTATTTGGCACAAACATTGATCTGTATTTTGTCTCTTTATTGTTACAGTTGCACAAGAAAGTAAATTTCACTGAACATCATTTGGAGTCTGTGGAGTTTCTGGCCCTGTGTTTAGCTGTTCATAGTTATTAATGATAATAATAGTATTAATAATAATAGTGATAATAATGCATAAGTCTTGACACTCAAACTTGCTTTACAACATGGTGCATTATTCATTCACTCCTCCTCAGTCACACTACTACATCTGTAGCCACAGCTGCCCTGGGTCAGACTGAAGAAATGTGGCTACAGCCCCTCCAACTACCACCAAACATTCACACAAACATTCATACAGGCACCTCACCCACATCGCCTACTCCAGTCACAGCATATGGCTGGAAGGGCATCCGACGCAAAAACTTGTCAAAAGACCTTGTGACCAGTTTGCTGTGTCAACCCTATGTGGCAACAGCTGAAAGAAAATAATTCAGTATACAATAAGTCCAAAGAATTAGTCTGGTCCTTGTCAGTTCAAGATGTATTTTCACAGGACAGAATATATTCAGAGAAACAAAGACCAATTAAAAAAACAAACAAACAAAAACTTAATATTATTGTTTTGTAGGATCAGTGAGTGGGGTTCAAGACCCACTTCACCTGAATGGGTCTGATCATCATATGTCATCATATTAGGATGCAGATAAAGGTTTCTGAATATGCAGCCTTGTTAACTAACTAGAAATGTTCTAACACTTTATTCAGAATTTTTGGTGATGCTGCATGTAATGTCTTAGTGACGGACTCAGCTTATGTCAATACATAATAGACAACCATCTCCTAAGTAACTGTAACAGTGCACTGAGAATACAATAGATGACAAAATAGTGAATCGCTTGAATTGCTGTATTATGCAGGTTTAGTTGTCAAATGTCCTACTGAGAGATTCCAATAATGATGTGACACACTCCCTCAGGCCTGGCCCAAAGTTATCGAATCGTTCAGTGTTGTGGTTCCTGGCAAATGATGGGCATCTCAATATTTTCAAGAATTACAAATCATTTCTTTTGGATTCCATGGAAAAGTGAAGGAGAGGGTGAAGAGGACAGAGTGGGAGGTGAGGGAGAGCTCTGTCCATTGGAGCCAGCCTCACAATTTATGGTCAGGAAGAGTGATGAATGTGTAATTTACAGCGCACACTCTGCCATTCCCCTGCCCTCCCCTTTAATAATGAGAAACGGCTGTTTTGTTGTGGGGCCAGGGCCTGGTACACCCCCACCCTGCTGGCCATGACACACCATTAGTTTTTATTCCTGTCTCTGCTTTTACGAGGCCTGTCCAGACGCCAGCGTTTGGCCCCTGATCAGGATCATCGTACCATCGGAGCCCCGCCTCTTCTCCACACTCCCATGGTTCTCCAGGCCTCCCGTGGACCACTGTGCCAGCCTCCAAACTGCACTAATGACATAGTTACTCACAACAAGTGGTCATGGTACTATTGGTTTTATGCTGTAGTTGATCTATAAACAGTTTGAAAGGGCCAAATTTGACATAAGAGTATATTTTCCGTAAACATTTGTGCTTTGTTTCTATCCAAGTTATTACATGATTTTATATTGCAATCCAATACTGTCAGTGAACATGAGGGGAAATTAGCAGAGGTCAGGGATGTAACATTAGGCAGTGCAGATAGTGCAAAAGCATTGGGGCCCAGGAGGTTTAGGGGCCCATTAGAGTGGGTCCTTGTTCATCTAGAACTGAGTTTTTAAACATAAATTCAATTTTAAATACTGTTAAACTTGTAAACTTTTTATAAACAAAAAAGTCATGTTTTCTTTTCTTAAGATAAATGCACAAATTGTAAAATCTATATATAGTTTCACAAAATTGTCCCTAAATATTAATGAATAAGCACCTATGTTTTTTTGTTTTTTTTTCACAAATCGCCAGTAAAGAGTGACATTTTAGAAATTAAAAAAACTTAATGCATGAGCCTGAAGTACTGAATGTGCTTCATTACTTTGGGGCCCATTCTGAAATCCTGCACTGGGGCCCCACATTACCATGTTACGCCAATGGCAGAGGTGGGCAGCGTAGTCAAGAATTGTACTCCAGTAACTGTGTTGTTACTTTAAAATAATATTACTTAAAATATCAAGTAACAGTAAAACATATTTGGTGAAGGTACTGAGTAAGTAAATGGCAGATTTATGTTTTAGTATTGATGTATTTTGTATATATTGTATGTTATTTCCAAATAATAAAAAATTGTAAAATAAGAATACACTCTCACAAGACACACACATTTCTAAATCGTCTCACTTTTTCACAACATGAATCTTACATAGCGGAGCGGCAGTAGCTCAGATGCTAGACCCACTAAGCCGAAGATTGGCAGATCAATCCCCACCACAGGCATTGCATACTGTTGTTGTGTCCTTGGGCAAGACACTTCGCCCACCTTACCTGTATGAATGTGTCATTGTGAACGTGATTGGTGGTGATCGGAGGGGCTGTAGTTGCAGATTGGCAGCCACGCTTCCATCAGTGTGTCCCAGGCCACTGTGGCTACAGTGTGTGACAGAGGAGCGAATGAAAAATGCACCAAATTGTCTAGATAAGTGCTATATTAGTCTAATGCATTGTTATTACAGGTATAGAAGAGCGTAGCCAAAATTTCACTCAAATAAGAATCTTGTTACTTCAAAAAATAATTACTCAAGTAGACGTAAAAAAATATGTTGTGATAAAACTACTCCTAGAAGTACTATTTATTCAAAAGGCTACTCAAGTAAAGTGTTACTACCCACTTCTGCAAATGAGTTATATTGAGGGTTCATACACTTTTTTACCAAGAATTTTCCATGACTTTTCCAGGTTTTCCATAACTCTACGAACCCTGTATATATTCTTTTTTTTTTTTTTTTTTTTTTTTTTTTTTAGCTCATGCCTACATTTCTCTCTCCCCAGACACTTCCTTCAGCTCTTCTGGGGGAATACCTGTGCACATCTTCTTTGGGAACTCCTCACAGTGGCACAGGCTTAGAACAGCTCTCCAAGGAGGCATCTGAAATCAATCTTGAGTCACCTAAGATGGCTTCTGGCTGTGTAGCAGAGAGCCTCCAGAGGGCCAGACCGGGCACAGTCAGAAGGTACAACATGAGACCAACCTGCACATGGACCCGGTAGGGAGCTGTTCTGAGATCTGTGAGTTCACAAAATCACAAAATCTGAACTTGTCTTTCCACCATTGTAGTGGCAGGATCAGGCCAGTGGTGTGGCAGTACTGGTAGTTATGGGTATGTTTTAGGTTTGATGATAAAGCAATCATTTAGCAGTTACAAATGTACACAACATGGCATAGAAAGATTCTAAAGAGCCTTTTTTGCGAGATTGTGCTGCATTCCAGTTGTCCTTGTGTAGCAACAGTGGCACAGATTATAAAATACTTTAGGATAGATGATCCAGTAATAATGGTGTAATAGGCTAGTATCAGAAGTGTATATATCGACTCAAGGAGGGGATAGCAGGAGACTGAATTTTGATTTGGTGTGGTACCATGTATTGTGTGAAAAAAACACAAATAGTAAACAAACATACAACAACCCTGGACAATTGAGAGTGAATGGCCATATAAATATTTACAAAAGTTCAGCAGTCAACTCGGTTGACAAATTCAAGACAAACACAGCAATGAATTATTGACAGTTCAGCAAATCGTGAGTCCAGCCACAGTCAGTAGCTCAAGCAGTTGCACAATTTTAAAAGTCCAATAAAATTATTGTGCCAAGGCTAACCTAAAAAAAAAAACACCTTACCCAGCCCGCCCACAGTCCATTAAACCCACGTCTGGGTTTGACCAATGTCCAGAGGGAGCTAAGTGCATTCAGAGTTTGTGTAGAGACTTGTTAATATATCTGTGGGGCAATGGGCATGTGAGTGAGTGGGGGGTGAGAGTTTTAATGGGCTACCAGGAGCCCCCTACCGGCTCGGCAGGAGAAATGCGGCTCTGCAGTTGACTCAGTTCATTGGGTTCTGTAGGCTTGAGGCCTGCTCCTTCAGCTCGCCATTGGGTTCCACAAAACCTGGCCTGCACGACAGGACCAAAGTTTCAACAAATCAAGCTAATAAAGTAATCCCACTAACATATAGGCTATAGTATTATTAGCTTCAGTGTGTACACAAATCTCACAAAAATATAGCACTATTTGCACCATACATACTTCTAAATCAAATAATTAAACACTAGAAAATAGTACAGCAATACATATAGTATTCATATTTCATACAAGGCTAGAATATTAGCTGTAGCAAACCCACTTTATCAAAATACATTTCAAGTAAAAAAAAAGAGTAAAGCTAAAGTGCTCAGGTGATCATAATCACAGTTGAAACCAATTAACAAAAGCACTTCAAAATGCCTGAAATAAATATTGTTACCGATGTGTGTATGTATGTCCATACATTGGATGTGCAGACATTTAACACTTTAATCTAACATATTGCAAATTGAATTAGACTGAAACAGGCATAAAGTTTGCTGTGTAAGGTGTGCTAACCGCGCCCATACAAAAACATGGTGGCGGCTAAGCTAATGCTAACAGACAAACACTCACCAATTCCGCCGACTACGCCTCAAACACGGACCCTTTCGATCAGACACGGGGCGCGATAGAAGGCTCCTATAAGATAATATGCATTGCACTAAATGTCAAGCGGAATAAAGTGATAAAAGTGTGACAATACCGTGAACTAACCAGAGACCAGACAAATGCACGGAAAAGATGCATATAGCGAGAGACAGGCAAAAAGCAGGATTTGTCATCTGGGTTACACTTGGAAGTTGAAATTTCCAAGTATTTTTGTCAAGTAAATCATTTCTGACATAAAAATACACAATACTTTTTATAAACATTATTTTTACTATGTCTAAAAAGACCAAAGATATCTCTCTTGTTTGTTTGGCTAATGAGTGATGAGAGCTTTTGGCGCTATTCCATTGCTTCTTGCTACTGCACTGCATATTCCATGGCTCTTTACATACAAAACATGTGTGTTTGATCATTTTCCAAAAATTCCGTTCCTTTGAATTTATTACCTGAACCTTTATGTGGTCCTCCAGTGACATGACAATATTAGATAAGGCCCCTGGCATATATCAGGTTTCATACACTTTTTTACCAAGAATTTTCCATGACTTTTCCCAAAATTTTGACAAAATTTCCAAGACCTGAAAAATGACTTTGCATTAATAAATAGTATTCAAAATGTTCAATGTGGAACATTAGAAACATACTATGGTGCAGTTTAATTTGTTAAAATTGGAAATAGTAACTTAAAACAAAAAAACAAACCCACATATTATTCCACTAATTTTAATGATTGTAGCCTACTCACCGATGATTAAAATAAATAAGATAATAATAATTATACTTGGTAAGTTGGTACAGAACTAGTAGTGACAAAATGCTGCACACACTAGTTAAGTTTCTAAAACTTTTTCGAAACTTTACCCCAAAATATAAAATTCCAAAACTTTTCCAGGACCTGGAAATTGTATTTTTAAATTCCATGAATTTTCCAGGTTTTCCATGACTGTACAAACCCTGGTATATGAGTTTGAGACCCTAGTTCTAGAACGTGAATGCAACCCAGGCCCCTCGACAGGTTTGCTGGGGCCTGGGGCAAGAAGGCTTTACATGGGCCCATTATAATAGCTAACTAACTAACTAACTAACTAACTAATTAATTATAATAACTTCTAAAGTATTAGAAGAGGGACCATTTCTGGGGCACTCTGACCCTGAGGCCCAGGACAACAGACCCCTTAGCCCCAACCCCCCCACCCCCTTCAACAGGCCTGATGCAACCTATTGTTCCAATCATTCGACAAAATGGTAAAATGACCTTTTGATAGGTAGTATTCCTCTCGGGTACTGGCTTAAAATCTTTCATGATTTCTACTAGGACAGAACAATTAAAAAAAAAAATCTAATTGCAATTTTTTGGACAGATATTGCAGTTACGATTAGATTTGCAATATATTTTGTAAAATCATTGTTCAGTCCACAGTTTACAGTTTAAAGCATGGGATGGAGCATTGACACTTGAAAGAACAAAGAAATATTCATTGTTGAACTAATACAAGGAATCACATGCCTTTCAGATTATTTTGTAGAGGTCTAAACTACAGTTGAAGCAAGATTTATACAGATTAAGATCCACTGGGGACGGGATATTTTGTTCTCTGCAGAGGACATTATGACACTTAAACAACTGCAGCCTTTGCGATTTGCTAATTGCGACAGTTTAAATTGCAATTTCGATTTGATTTCAATTAATCGTGCAGCCCTAATTTCCACTACCACATATCCCATAGGAAAACCTCAATAGACTCAAATCTGTGCACAATAGGGGATGAAAAAAAAGTCAAAATCATAGGCAAAGAAACATTGCAATAGCTGAATTATGTTTTTTAAGCTTCATCCCAACTTTATTTAGGTGACCACAGAATAAGCTGTACATGATGATACTAATATTGAGTAACACAGACATATTCAGCATCACATCACATCATATAGAGTGAGTAATTAATTGTGTCACCAGAAATTATATTCTTGTATTGCATTGTATGTGAAGCAAAAATACCCATGGAAGCATATAGCAAACACACAATAGTCTGCCTCTAGTACAGATTTGTCTGCTGTTGTGGTGTTTGTGGAACTGTAGCAGTAGGGATTTAACTTCGGAGTAGTGCGAAACCTTCAGACCTTGTTGCAAACGTAGTACATGATTACTGAGCAGATGAAGAGTGGGTGGCTTACAGATGAATCAGTGAGTTGTACGTGATAAATAGCTGTACATTTACATCAGTTCCAGACCCTTTTCAGTCTACGAGGCCAATATTAAAACATATGTGCAAACGTAAACACATATGTACTGTGGGCTCCACCCAAAAGTCAGATTTCGTGCAGAAGTGCATTCAAAGTAGACCAACACCCAGACTTCAGGAGAACATGACTTACGCACACGCAGGGCTGGAGTCATGGGTCACATAAAAACTCAAAAACAAAGTGCTGCTAAATCCCTTTATAAATGTTCATAATTTATAACTCATACATCTAGTTCTGCTGTAATAGGTTCAGAAGTCTGTCCAGGATTCAGATTTTTAGTTTCCAATTAATTTGATTTGCAATAGTTTTTATTTAAAATTGCAAAGTTTTGATGTGTTTTTTCTTGCAAAATGATTGAAATGCAATAATATTACAGTATCCATGTGTTGTGCATTCATGTTTTGCAAGTCGTTACGCCAGAGGTTTTAATAATGTGGATGTCTGACTAAATGTCCCCCACAGAGTAATTTTTTTATTAAGGCTTTCTGTGGAAGACCTCACATATGGGTCTATTGCTCCATTCATGTGGTCCTCGAATGCTCGTCTTTCTGAGAGGGGAAGTTGTTTTTCCGACCTGATCACGGAAAGTCTGAATACTGATGTCAGTGTTAGTCAGTAGGTAATGTTAGTCAGTTAGTCAGCCCAATGGAGATAGTAAGGTTAATAGAGACCTGATGTTAGCCCTCTCTCTGCTGAAAAGCTGAATACATTTAGCAAATATAGCTTTAGCTAAAGAGTTGGAGACTGAAAATAACTAATAAATTTGTGGTAACAATTAGCTATTCTAATGCAATTCTGTCTAGCAACATTTAGTGAAAGAGCTGATGTATAAAACACAAATTCAACAGCTACTTTTCTGCTACATCCATAAAGCAGATGAGTTTTTCTGACTTGTACAGGCATTTATGTGCATTTTTCAGAAAACCTTTTACTGAGTTTCCAAGGACCATATGAAAGCTGCAAATGTAACAGACTAGTCAGTTCTCAGTCAGATCTAGTCAGTCCAATTGTGGAAATGTTACCATTTAAGGTCCTATATTACGCTTATTGCTCAGGATTTCTGAAATACTTTTGAACACCTTTGCATTAGTATTTCATGTTTTATAAACTAAAATAATGTATACGTATGAAACACGTCTTCTTTTGGGCAGCTGATACTTTCAATTTGCAGAGAATGCATGGATTTGGTGTTTGTCACCCCCTAGTGGTAACGGTGGGGAATGGACAGAGCATAAAATGGCTATTAGCAACATGACGCTAAGAGATAGATAAATGAGCTGATTGCTTCATAATGACGGCAATTTAAAACAAATCTGGTGATGGTGTATGAGCTTTAGAAATGCGCAGGAACACTTCCTGGTTTCACGTGTCTACGTAGAGTTGCGAGACCGAGCATTTTCAGATCTAAGAATGGGGATGGGCTCAGCATACAGGATAACTCAAACAAGCACAGATGAATCAAAATACTCTACCGGATATGTTTTTGAGGCGCAAACAACATAACATGTTTAAAAGTTCCAAAACGTTGATTTAGCAGAATAGGGGACTTTTAACAGAACCTTTACACTGTATTTTTATTGCTAACTCAATGTTTTTGTTTTGACTGCATCACTGTTTCAACGATTGGACAATGGGTATTGCACCTAATACTAATTGACTTTTTACTCACATAATGACTTCTTGAATAACCTATTTTATTAGATTGACTATCAGGGTGGAGAATTTTTAAACCCTTTAGGTTCCTTGTACAATACCGGCTTCAAGCCTCACTCATACACACACTTGACTGCACAAAGACATCATGCATCCTAGTGCCATGCAGATATCTTTGTGGCTTTCTTTATCAACATTTACATCAAACTCCAGACTATCAAAGAGGAGGATATGAGCTGTGCTTCTTTGCTTCTCCTCCTTCTCACTTGAACTCATTCCCTTCACATATAGACACACATATAGGCATATAGAATAGACCATCTGTCAATATACAATCACAAATATTTTCCAGTGCCTTTCTCTTCTTCATCTCACAATAGTCCATAAAGATACATATGAGTTGAACAGATTTTCTTGATATCATAGGCAGCGGCTGTTTGAGAAGATCCATCTGCCATTGTTCACACAAACATGTCCAAATGAAAACCAGACTTGGACAGAATCCTTCACAGACCAGCAGAGACCGAGGAAAGCCTTCGGTAATTATCAGCTTTAGTGTAGTGCCATTGGTTTGTCTGTGAAGTCGACCACAGACAGAATCCAACCATGATCCTTCACAATAGAAAGCGAGTCAAACGTGTCCTCGGTGCCACCACGTCACCAGTCTGTTCCAAATATGAAATAATACTCCTTTGTGTTGCAGTGGATCCTCCAGTTCTTTAGAGCATCTTCAATAATACATAGCAGCATGAACTCAGTCGTCCATCACGCGATAGTTGTCTGTTTGTAGTGTGACCGACTGCTGGATGAATATTGTCTTGTAAGTCCAGCAGCAGGCAGTGGAGCTCTGTGGCCTTTAGGTTACCGAGCTGGTGGTGACGCTGGGAGTGGTAGTTGTCCTCAGGTCGCCTTTCTTCCTCTTGCCTTCTCCACCTCCACCTCCTCCTCTCCCTCGCCCACGAGCGCTCTCTCGATCCCTTCGGTTAGGGTCAGCAGCTCTGTCTCCTTTGTTCTTTCTTTCTGAAAATAACATAGAAACAACATATATGATCTAGGATTAGAATTTATGTTTAGAATTTGAGGCAAAACAAACATGGTTCCTATGAATGCATGAAATTCGTTAAAATGTAATGTTTATATTTATATGTTTCAGTGTCGTTGTTTATAGAAATTTCTTCAAAAACACATAAGTGGCTAAAGTGGTTTTATTCATATTTTTTAAATAATCTTAGTCACCTCTAGAGCAGCATTGCACATTTTGCCATCTTTAAAAACAGTATCTCTTAAAGAGAATGTTTCTAATAAGTACTCTACTGATGCTATATAGAAACAGGTGAAGAGACCAGCAGAGGGCAGCAGAGTGCAGGAAAGTGCAGACTGTTGCAGTCTTTTGAACAATATAATTGAATTATGCCATTTTACTACAAAATGAAAAATGGCTGTGAGGAATCACAGCCATTTTTTGATAAATGAATGAGAGCAGACTGGATGTGGAGGGCTTGTTGATTGGTCAATGCTTCCGGGGGAGTTTTAAGGCCTCAGATAGGCCTTGCCAGAGAATAGAGGCTTACTGAAACATACCTTGAATGAAGCAAAACACAACTAGCAGAAAGTGGATTTTGCATAACATAGCCCCTTAAAGAATAAACTGAAGGTTGTGATAAGGAGTATATAGTGGAGGCTCTAGACCTGCCCTCATTGAAAAGCTTCTTGAGAAAACATTGTTGCCATATACAAAACTGGTCACACTTATTTTACACTACACTTAGTACAGTGTATCTACAGTGTTACTACTCTGTAACACATGCTTGTAACAGCTGTAATATCAAGTAACTATGTTGTACCTATATAAGGACATTTTGTGTACTTACAGTTTCTAGGTACAAATCTAATACAAAATACCTTTTACAGTACTGTCCCAAAGTGTCTCTACTGATGACTGCTTCAGTAGGTGGTAAGGCTGGGGGATAAATTGAATTAATGTGATTAATTCGTCTTTCTAATTTTAGACGATGTCAAAAATAGCCAAATTGTAAAATCGGGTGTAGCGGAAATTAGCATCCTCCAAGCACCGCACTGTTTCCAATGTTATGGCTAATGCTCCTGCTAGCTCCAGAGCAGCTTCAATAGTTACTGTGGAGGCTCTGCAGACTCTAAAAACACTAATAAGCACAGAGAAAGGAGCCATTTTACCTCTGTCATGTACTGGTTTGGATGTGGCAGCAGTTTGGCCAAAACGAACAGCATGGTGCTATGTGCAGCAGCAGCGAACTTACGTGTTTTTGTTTATGTACGCTAATTAACCACATGCTCTGCTTAGCCTCTTTTCACAGCCTCTATGGTTTATAATGGTGTATAAATTATAATAGACCTGCTTTTTAGAAGCAGAGAAGGCTAACACTAAAATACATTTATGTCACTGTCAGTGTAATGAACTTTGCTTGTCTTGCTATAGCTCATCTGAAATAAAATTTAAAAATTCTATGCAATACTCTAATACTCTACTAATCTAAAAATAATAAACCTACATTTAAATAGCCTTTTTATGTAGAGAAAAAAATGATTCAAATCGTAAATCGGCTGAGAAATGAAAAAAAAATTTAGATTTTATTTTTTAGCCATATTGCCCAGCCCTAATAGGTTGTAATGTGGACTTTGGTAGAGTAGTGTAACATGTTTTTTCTTTTTTCATTACATTTTTGTACCTTGAAACTATAAGTAAACAACATTCAATTATGTAAGTACAACTTAAGTACATGTTATTACAGCTTGTTACAATGTTTGTTACATTGCAGTTACATTGTTGTTGGGGTCATTTTTTTTTTACATAGGGTAATTTTTACCTCCCACCATACTTGTTAAATATAATGTCAAACTGATCTCTGACTTACTGCATTCTTATAAATGCCAATGGAGTAGAACAAGTCCTCTGAACCACATCTACAATACTCCTTTTTAGTTTTTTTTTTTTTTTTACAATTGTAGTTACACTGTATCAAGTGTAGTGTAAAATAAAGTGTTTTACCGCAAAATTTAATTAAAACATTTAGACATAACATTTACATTTTTTCACTTCAATATTAAAAGACACACAGTTGTCCTAAGTAATAATGATGAACTCTTGTCACACATTTAAGACCATTTAATAAAGGTTTGTCTGCATGTTTTTATCTGTTCTGGTGCCCATCCCACTCCCGCCTTTGAAAACAGCACAGCTACTACACTAACAATACTAAATAGACCAAAGCACTTCACTGTTGAGAGCTTACCATAAACTCATAAGCTAAAGTTTAGTGTAAGATTATGCAGCCCACACAGTGTTCTCTCTGTCTTATTATAGCACCGTTGACAGTATTTATCCATGTTTCTCTTTGCTTCCTTTTCCTCTCTCTATATATATTATTATCTTTTGCCCAGTTTTTCTGTGAAAGCGAACAATGATGAACTAGATAATTTCTCTGTATTATCAGCAGCACAGTATTTAATGATGACAAGTGGTGTAAACCAAGCAAAATTGATGAGATGATGTCTTGAGAATAGAAGAAAAGAATTCCTTTTCAGTTATATTTTTGTGCTGCCACATTACATATTTTTGTACCAAAAAGCACATGTACATATCATGCACATTACAGTATAAACAGTTTTGTCTATAAGAGCAAAAGTAATATCATTCCAGAAAGAGATAATTCCATCACAATCCCAAACTTGCCACCTGCCCACAACATGATAATGGATACTTTTCGTGGTTTATTTTTTTACACTATCAGGTATGATGAGTAATGAAATATCTTCTTTAGGTTTTCTGTTTTTGTTCCTGTAAATTGAATACTTCGTTAATCATTCCTCAAAGACATTTATAATTGCTGGATTCCACTTGACACATGGCGGCCCATAAGGACATAAAGACTGCACTAACCTTAGAGTCTCGTGTCAGGTGTCTGTTGTTTAGCGACTATTGTGTTTAGTGCACGGAAAAAACAGTGGACGATGTTTGTTATGAAATTGAGTGTCGATCCAGGAAAAAGTGTGAACCTGAGCCAAGCACTGGACAGTGTTCCCATCACAGATGACAACAGCAGAGTTTATGGCGCCACCACGTTTGTCTACGCTGGAGCAGCAAGAACCGGAGCCTTCTGTTTATTCCTGCGGCACTATTGGTTTTGCTTGCTGTACAAACAGTTATGATTCTTTGGTTTTGAGCAAAGTAACAAAGAAAATGTGCTGAGGTCTCACCAAAAATGGCTTTCTGCACAAGCAGTAAAAATCATTATGTGATGATGAACAGCACTCAGCGGTGTCCAACCGCACAGAGCAAATGCAGAAACGTTTATTTAGCATAGGCCAAGGTACACCACAACTGTTTTGTTCGCAAGTAAACAATAATGCTTAGACCCACACAGTAGTGCCTAAACAGGAATAAGTAATGATACAGCCATTAGGACCAGTTACTGTATCTCTACTGGGACTATTTGGTGTAGTTTTAACAGTTTAGCTCATAAGATAACTGAACAATTAACTTCTTTCAAAGTCCCACAATGTCCAATATTTTTTAAATAGGTTGAGATGGTAAAATGTAGCCTGGGCAGACCTGGGCAGTTACCCAAACTAGGTCCAAGCCATCACTAAAGACTTAACATGGACCGTTAACCCACAAGCACATTTGTTGCAGCATCTGCCCATGTGTGTGGTAGAGATTGAACACAATTATAATTGCTTAAATGAATGGTAGTCAATGGGCAAATGTGCTTGTCACTGACTATGGACCCAATGGGCAAACTGGAAATCTCTGAAGCTCTCAAAAATATGGCTAAATTGTAGCGGTCTAACGATACAGTAACTATATTGATGTATTGTTTTTTTCCCTACAATACAACTATATCTATACACATTACATTGTGTCGAATCATATCATTTTCTAGGAAGTGTGTATCAATATACAAGGAAGATCGATTGATAATATCGGAAATATTGATATTAGAAATTTGCATGTTAAAATTTGTGGTGGGACTCGATAAAAAAAAAAATATCTAATTAATTACATGCTTTGTAATTAATTAATCATGATTAATCGCATTTTTATGAAATAGCAATATTTAAATGTCAGAAATAAAATATAGGCGCTTATTTGTTCTGGTGTATTTTAACTTTATTTCAAACTAACACCGCGTTCGAACAGGGCAGTATTTAGTGTTTGAGCCTCTCAACACGTAGTAACACGTGGCGCACCTCTCTCCTCCTCTGTGCTCCGCGTGTGACCTCCGCGTGGACCTATCCCCTCTGTCCTTCGCATCTGAACCAAATGGTCTGCTGTCTCCTGTGTGCGTCAGTCAGCTGTGAGAATGATCGGAGAGACGATGAGTGGCGCCTTGAAGCATCATGTTTGAAAGTGAAAGAAAAGTGGCACCTGCACTGGTTGCGCGGAGGTGGCCGACCTCGACCCCGCAGTTACCTATAATGCAGTCTGTAGGCACATTATCCAACTGTTCAATGCTGAAATCCACTCACATTTGGTGTTTTGACCAGTGTGGATGTCCAGCCCTGGTTACTGTGCGCCAGAAACAAGGTCACTGAGAGAAGTTCTGTTGTCTTAGACAAGGCTTTTATTGAGAGCCTCTTGTGTTTTTCCTTTATTTGCCTGGTTTAGCTGCCTCACACTCAAAGACAGGAACAGTCTTAATCGTGTTGTTAAAATCTGTTCTAAAATCACAGAAGTGCAGCAAAGGGACTTGGCTTCTTTCTGCAACCAGCAGATCATCCAGAAAGCCAGTACAATTTTGGCTTCATCAGGGCACGTTCTGAAATGGGAATTGTTTGTTGCCTTCAGGTTGTCGCTATGTTTTACCCCACTGTAAAACAAATCAATACTCTAAATCCTTTATCCCAACAGCTATTCGTCTTTTAAACTCTTTGTAATCTACTAATGTTTTTCTTTTTTAAATACTACTTTTTATTTCAAAAAAAAAAAAAAACAGACCAGATCCGAGGCACTCAGTCCTTAACTTTACTTTACTACTTTTACTACTTTTTATTTACTTGAATTATTTTAGAGTTTATAATGAGTATAATTAGTATTTACTAATTGAGCTCCACTGTATTTATTGTATTTGTTGTGTATTGCTGTGTGTTTAGTATTTTTGTCTATTTGTCTTATCCTGCTGCTCAAATGAATTGCCCCCTGGTGGAATAAATAATCTGAATCTGAAACAAGTGCAATTAATTGCGTTAATTTTTTTAACACGTTACTTTTTCTGTAATTAATTAATCGTGAGTAACGTGTTAAAGTCCCAGCCTTAGTTAAAATATAACCAGATATGGCTTTTTGAATGTTATTTTGTGTTTTTAATGAAATAAAATGTTATATTCAACTTCTTTGCCCTCTGTCTGCTGGACATAATCAACCCTGGCTGCGATGCTACATTTGAGAGTAAACTTTTATGAGTTTCTGTATCGATTATCAATATGAAGGTGTTGAATAGTATCGAATCGTATCGTTCCAAATTAGCCGATATTGTTCTTGAATCATATTGAAACAATTCTAATCGATAAGTAGCGTTTCATTTCAGAAACGTATTATTACACCCCAACTAAATTGTTTTGGCAAAGTGTTTTATAATCCTTCTTTAGACACAGATAAAGGTAATCTTAGGCCTGGAAGACTCCTCCCTTCATTCAGCTGCTTGTTCACCTAACCCTGCTGCACAGAAGACTCTTCATCCTCATTTCCCGCAAATGCACCCCTTCTGCCAATGATTCCTCAGGCTGCAAAATTTAAACAGGCCTCTGCTGCTTCACTAATCAGCTCTTCAGCTCGAGCAGCCCTCCTCCACCCCATCACCACCTCTGCGGAGAATATACTGTATCTTCTCTTCTTCTCTGCACCAGCAGATCTAACTCATCTGCACCACCACCAGTGTCTAGGCTCCAGGGGGAAGACTTCTTATCTTCTATCCTGCTCTGTACCTTTAATCCCTTGCACAATGTCTTTTCTGCCGGGGTCTAAGCGCCAAACCTATTTCAGTAAATTCAATTCTAATGCATACATTTGTCCTGGTCTGACTCTGTCCAGGTTAGCAAAGATAGGGATTTGAGAATCTTGGATTTAAAGACTGGTATGCTAAGATTGGCCTGTCATGATTTTTTGACAATCTTTGAAGGCCATTGTCATAGCCTTCAAAGACAAAGATAAAATGCAAGTTGACATATTACACAGACGATCTGCACATGCATCAAGAAACATATGCATATGGCTTGAGGGATGTTAAAAAAAAAGGTGGAAATGTGAAAGTTTTAGCTTCTGCATTCCTGCTGCATCTGCTAATGGTAAAAACACAGCAGCCACATATTTGAGAAGTACTAGGTCCACAGTAAAATATGCACTCCATTGAACACACATGTACAGTGTATGATGGATACATGTATACAGCATCATATGAAGAAACAGGATGCACTTTTATTGTTGCAATGCACGCCTAGTTGATGATTTGAATATTGCTGCAGGCTTAGAATTATTAAGTGACATTTTATCAGTTTTAAGGGCATAATAATCTGAGAATGTAGATTTAGTCCTAAAAGCTACATATGATGACATGACAGACATCAACAATAATTTGTCAATTCGTAAAACTTTTTCTGCAGTGACAGTTGCACAGAAGGTTAAGCGGGTCAGTACTAACTGAAGGTTAGGCAGTTTAATCCCTACTCTGACCCAGTGCATATTGTTGTGTCCTTGTCAGGACTTTTAATCCACATTGCCGAATAATTTGTGCCTATATGGCCCCTCCGACCACCTCCAAATACAGTCACACTAACATATTTATACAGGCAAGGTGGGTGAAGTGTCGTGCCCATGGACAAAACAACAGTATGCACTACTGGTAGTGAGGATCAAAACGCCAACCTTCGGGTTAGTGGGCAAATATTGTGATATTGAATATCTCTCATCACATCAACAAACCTCATAAACCAATAATTTATTCACAATTGGACATATTACCTTTTCCTACAAAAAAAGCTAATTGATGGCCAGCAGCACATCTCAAAAAAGTTGGGACAGGGCAACGAACTGCTGGAGGAGCGTGTTTCTGACTACGTTACTGCCGCGTACTCCAGTCACAGTATTTTGCTGGTGGCAACAGCAGGCCCGTTGACAGGTTTGCTGGGGCCTGGGGCATAAAGGCTTCACATGGGCCCATTATAAAAGGAAAATATAAGAAGAAGGACCATTTCTGGGCCCCTCTGAGCCTGAGGGCCGGGACAACAGACCCCTTTGTCTCCCACATCGACAGGCCCTGGCAACAGGAAGGGCAACTAGTGTTAAGAACTTACCAAATAACTGTGATTTGTTCGCTGTGGGGGAGTAGATGGGAAAAATGTTAAACTTTTTTTTTTTTTTTTTAAATAGGCCTCCAATCTAGAATTTTCTCCTTTTTTATTTTATTTTATTTTATTTATTTTTTTTATGTTTTTGGTAGGAAATCAAGGAGAGAGCGGGAGAGACTGCAAACTGTCGAAGTCTGGACCCGAACATACAATGCTGTGGCAGGCTGCAGCTGCCCTGTATATGCGCCGACCAGCGGTGCCAATCTGTAATTTCTGAGATAAAAAATATAGCAATAAAAATGTGTAAGTGAATCCTATGTTTGGAGATAGTTTTAGCTTCATCTGATCTCACTACAACCTTTCTTTATTTTCCATTTTCTTAAAATGGAGCAATTCTAGAAAACAGTTTGCAGGGTAAATTAAAATATTAGTGCTCCAGACACATGAACATCTGGACTAATATGGATAGGGGAATTATTCATTAAATAAGTCAAAGTGGAATGAGTGTAGCCTTAGTGAAGAATCCTGAAAGCCACTGTTTATTACAAAAGCATTAATTAAGGCTGTACAGATCACTAATGAAGCTCAGAACGGGGGACCCCATCAGTTTATGACAACCCTGATTGAACCATTCCATCCAAGCTAAACAATATTTGCCTGACAAATGCAATAACACATCCAGAAAATTCTGTTTTCGAGTGAGACCCCGCGTGAGTGTGTGTGTGTGTGTGGGGGGGGGGGGTCTGCGGCCAAATCAACACAAAGCGTGAGATCTGCAGACCACTAAATCACTAATGTTATACAAGGTCTGCCCCCTGTGTTTTACATAGCCAATCTGCCAGCCAACTCCCACATGTGAGTCCACAGCTGTGCTCTCTGCATGCACACACTGAACTGCTTCACCATCACATACTACCATCAAAAGAAAATTAATTCCTGTGCATTTTGGCAGCTATGCTCAGTTCTGTATATGTCTTTATCCATAGTGGGGGAGAAGCAGTACCTCCTTTACTTTAACACATATTTAATAAAACCCCATCACTTATGACTCATCACACCTCACATGTCATCCCTGTCTTTTTGAACAAGACCGATGTTTTCAAGACGTTTGGCTGTCCATGTAGCCATGTTTTTAATCTGGTGGTTTATAATATTTTACATGTGATTATACTTCTTAACCCAAGACTGGAGCCAGGATGTCAGCATTAGACAGGGTAAATGTATACTTTTCAATTCACAAGCTGTCACAATCTGCACCAGCCTAATGCCTAAAGACATGAACACATGTCTTTTGTTTTTAGCGTCTACAGAGTCTTATTTAAGCTGCTCTAGCCATAGCATTAGCCATAATACAGTAAACGGTGCAGCGCTTGGAGGACGCAATTTCCCTTGATTATACAACAGAGCCTCTTTTTGACATCTCAAAAATTAAAAACACAAACTAATGAAATTAATTTGTTTTTTGGCCCAGCCCCACTGCAAATATGGTACATTGCGGTGGTTTGTGTTTTGATTGATGTAAAACACAAGCTCGCCGATCACGTGACTTAATACAACACAATCCGATCATTTGAAAATTCCCTGATCGGTGCCTGACACCAATCTCTTGATTGGGATTGTGACATCCCTAATAAAACCCATTAATCTCCATTAACTTTATTCAGGGCCCGGGTTGCATAGGCAGAAGTCCTGTCCTCTCCCCAAACACAGGCAAGATATTAGACCCAAGGTCTCCTCTTACTGGGACATGCCCGAAATACCTCACCAGGGAGGTGCCCAAGGGATCCAAAGCAGAAGCCTGAGCCAATTAGACTGGATGGCTTAATGAACACAGAAATTATGATGATTACTCCTTTACTGTTTCAGTTAATGTTTGTAACTGAGGTAGATTTGTAATTGCCTTGACATAAGAGATGGCACTTTCTAAACCTTACCTTTAAACCTTTAAGGAAAAAAAAAAACACCCCAATAATCGTGCCCATCTTTAATGGTTTAATAAAAGCTGCCTATCCATGTTTTATGTATTCTCTCTATTTCTTAGCAAAAATGGTACTAATAAATCACCATGATTAGTGGTGATTTGTGGAACCCTTCATCTAATAAAGTGTGGACCATTTCCAGGTCCAGCATTTATTGGCCATTGCAGTGCACAAGGGCAAGAACGTCTAACAAGCTGTTGTGAAAGTGGATAATGACCACTGACTGTTGAATGGCTGTTAACCTGTTGCAGAACAAGCTGCTGTGTGGATGATAAGGGCCTAAGCAAACATGTCATGGTCGTGTAAACCTCATGCTTCAGCAGCCCGCAGAACAAATAGCCTTTTCTAGCTCAGATCTAGCGCCAGCTTTGCCGTGCGTATGTGCCCGCCCTTCAGCTGCTTGGCTCTTAGAAGGAGTGTATTGTTTACATGCAGAGAAGTCAAAAAGATTGTGTATCGCACAAACTGGGCCAAACCAAGCCCTATCAACACACGGCTGGTCACAGACTCGCTGGAGCGATGTTGAGAAATGGTCCATCATTCGCCAAAGCACTGATGAATGTTTTTTACACACGGATTAAAGTTCATTCATTTGGCCATCAGATTCTCATTACACTACAGTGTATGATGTATTGGGTAGAGCTGTATTATGATATATGGTTAGGATGTTTATGATATGTATGTGTGTTGAAGAGTGTTTCCATCTCTTTCTAAGAATAATTTACCAAAACATTGAATGATGTTATGCAGACCTCTGCCAAGGCTTTGGCCTTAATGAGGCTTGGCGTTGAATGGGTGATCTTGTGGTTCAGGTGTAAATGCTCTACCCTTTACTGTCGCCTTGTGATGGGAGTAAATGTCTTTGGCCATCTAGCACAATGGTACACAATGAAAACGTATTCCTGGATCCAGATTGTGTTCCAAATCCACACCAAAAAGAATCATTTCTTCCATGGTCCATTACTGATTATTCCTAAAACTTCCATCCAAATTCATCCATAACTTCTTGCTTAGAGACTAACCAGCCTACAAACCAGCGAGAGTGAAAGCATGACATTGCTACCAGAAACAAAATTGTACAAAATGTGTTATGGTACAGGTTGTGTTAACAACAGGGTTTGATGCTGGGAATCTCTTAGAAAGCTTGGATCTCAACCACATTGTGTGACAGCACTGATGTTCTACAGGTACTACAGCAATTATATTTTTATACAAAATAAAAAGCAGGGCATACTGCCCTGATTAATGCCTTCACATGCCACAGTTGAAACATGCCTAAGATGAAGATTATTATCCAAGTTGGGAAAACAGTTCTCAGTTATTGCCAAGACTCCTCAAACTAGCTGCACTCTCAAATTATATTTACATTATAAATAACAACATTAAAAGGCATATATAATGTAATAATAATGTTGTTCCCTCATCAAAAACATTCCTGGAGTTGTGTTTTGTTTCAGCCACCCTAGTGTGAGTAATCCTGTGTTCTCTGGCACTGCCTTTCTTTGAGCTCCAAATGGCTCATTCCAACTACCCCTGGCCCCCTACGTAACCCGTCATTCAGTAAGCACTGACCAATCAACAAACCCTCTAACCATCAGTCTGGTCCAGAGGTTATTAACAAGATCTACACGCCATACAATAACATAAATTAAATAACAGAATAACAATCATGTCAAAAACAGTGACTGAATCAATAATATAAAATGGTCATTCTGTGCATTAGTGAGTGAATAAAACTATCAGGCAAAGCCTTAATTTACTCACAGATAATGCTCTGGACAAAGTGATGATTTGACAATGTGTGTGAGTCCAGACGCACAACAGCACTGGGGCGCACAGGCGGAGAGAAAAGCGCCAGTGCGTCAACTCATTCACCTCAGAGTTGGTCAAATTGAACAATAACAAATCATAACAAAAGTAAATATTAATTTATAGGACTAATGCATAAGAACGCTGTCAAAATGGGCTAGTTTTAATCCTTAGTTAGAATACTTTGTGTGTCTTTACGCACAGAGGCATCTCTCGTGTTTGCACAGTGTTTAAACTGTATAATGTTACACCAAAAACAAGGATGACAGTATTTGTGTTCTCATTATCGCTGCTCATTTGGGCACTTTGCTACTTCCATTTGACTTTTATTTTAGTCCTTGGGAGAACGAGGTGTGCACTCTGGGCACTAGTGCAAGGTGACATAAATACTGATGATGGATTAGCCTACAGTGTGCTAACATCAAGCTTGTTTTAGCACAAGAAGAATCAGTCCTAAAACCAACCAACACAGGCCAACTCCTGGCACAAGTCTGCGTGCATGGTTCCCGTGAGGAGCGACCCTTTCCAGTTCTCTGCGATTACTCCAGTGCCTTATGTTGCAGCAATGTCCATACTAGCTGTAGCTCTCAACTTGTAGTGACCTGTGCTGTGAAATGTGTATTGGAGGCTGGAGGCGCATCCTCCCGCGCCGCACACAGCGCTCCATGAGCGAGAGATGCCTTTGCTGCTAAAATAATTGCTGAAGACGCCAAAAAGAACAATTCAACCCAGTGGTGGAGCCAGGCTTTGGCACTTTCCTGAGCATGTCAGGAAACAGAAAAAAACTCCCCAGAGATGCACCGTGAAGGCCCTTTCAGTTTGCTTTAAGTCATGTGTTTTACAAAGTAATAGTAGCTCAATAATCTTCACTCATTCTCATAAAGGTAAGATGTACCTGTAGTCCACAGTTCCCTTGAAGAGTTTGACGGAAAGAGGAAAGCCATGCATTACCGGCGTGATGGTGCTTTCGTGTGCGATAAGCGATAATATTAATGTTCGGCTAAAAGCTTTTTATGAGCTTTTTAAGATTATCTATTATGATTTTGAAACAAAATATTCCCCCAACAGGAATATTCAATCATTGTTTCACATTCTAAACAACCAACATACTGGATGTTATTGCTTACAAAATGTATTTTATTTTTTTCCTAAAACTTTTTTTGGTCGGTCCTGTTGGCCGGTGACCTTTAATTTTATTGATATTTTGCATTTCAAAATGGCCAAAAGCCAGCATATGCTGGTTAACGGAAACCCTGGTCTGCTAAAAAATGGTTTACAGTTTTTTTCCACTAATTTCTCAAAGCTAGGCATCTTTCATTTTGTAGTAAAAATACATCATACAAAATGTTTAAGGAAGTAAACCATTTTGTTCCTCTGTGTGCAAAAGAGCACCACAGAAATGCCCTCTGCTGGTCTCTTCACCTGTTTCTGTATAACACCAATAAATATTTATTGAAAACATTCTCTTTTAGTCAGATGTTTTAAAAGGTTGTAAAATGCACATTAGCGGTGACTAAGATTTGTCAACATAACTCTTTTAATCACTGTTTCCGAGCTGCATTACTGAGAGTGCTGTTTACCTCTGACACAGGGCATCTTGACGACCACGCACTTCCTCTTCTCCGTCAGTGGTGTGCAGACTGGGGAGGGTATGAAGGCCGGGGAGGTGTCCACGCTGTGGGTCTGTGGCGGGGGTAATCTGACCCGGGACTGGGAGCCTTTTTTAAATCCACACGTTTTGTTTTTCTTCATACAGGTACTCCACTGGCTCCACTCAGACAGTTCACAGTCTCCAACACGGGGGTCTATAAGACAATACAGTACTACAGTCGGTCTTCAGATGTCGGTCCTACCTCCTATTGTTCTATAGACCAGTGGTTCTCAAACTTTTCACTTCCAGTGCCACAGACTAATGGGCAGACCAGAGACTAAACTAAACCAAGAACACATCAGGACTAAACCAGGCCTGGGCATGGACTTAACCAGAGCAAAACTAGGACTAAACAGGACTAAACCATGTCTATATCACAGCAAAATCAGATGTAAATCAGAATTAAACCAGGACTAAACTGGATCTAAACCACGACAAAATCAGGTGTAAACCAGGACAAATCAACAACTAAACTAGCTCTATACCAGGACTAAACCAGGTCTAATCCAGGACTTAACCAGGCCTAAACCAGGATTAAACAAGGGCAAAACCAGGTTTAAACCACTACTAAACGAAGAAATATCAAGGACTAAACCAGGGCAAAACCAAGGCTAAGCATTGGTCTAAATCACATATTTAAACCTCAACCAGAGCAAGGCTCTAAATTTATAAAACTGGCTCTAAATTAAGCCAAATCAGGACTTGAACTGCCAAAGATTCCTGAGTACCACCAGAAGATGTCCACGTACCATCGGTGGTAGCTGTACCACAGTTTTTAGAACCACTGCTATAGACCCCTCCACAAGTGACAGTTTCATTTTAATGTGAGAGCAAACTAAAACATTAAACAGGATGTTTTAAAAGACAGAGGAAAATGGCTGTTGTTGATATATTTGTTAAATATGAATGACACCCAGATCTGATAGTAAGTTCTATTAAGATTTGAGGTGAAAAAAAGGAATAAACCTGAACATAATGATATTATACTATATTATTTAGTCTTTAGCGTATTTGCTAATCATATGTGCTAAATGTTATAATAAATAAAATGGCTAACAAGCGATACACTTGCTAATATTTTCTAACCAGGCTTTCGCATTAAACAAATTAGTGTTGCCAAAACAATCTTTATCATTCACATTTTGCAATATTTGGTGGCTAATGTTAATTCCATTGAAAATGTATTAAGGTCTGCTTAACTTATGACAACATTCTTGTGAGCTCAGTCATACTGTTTACAAACACTGAAAGGCTCTAAACCGAGAAGTCTGATTAACGTGAATTTGATTTAGATTAGTATTTGTTCATTGTCCCTAAAGTATGATAAGTATGTTGTTTTAGATATGATTCATTGACTTCTGTTGTATTGTTTACATTATATTTTTAAAAAGAGAAAAAACTTGGGAAAAAAACAAACCTTAAGCCTTTTTATTTCCACTTGTCAGGCAAACAATTCCAAACTAAAAGCTTCCAGCTGAAGTGCTGTAGTGGTGAAGTATGCAGGTAGTAAAAGCTGAGGTCACTCACCGGTGCACTCCATGGTGTCGTTGGCCGGGCGCTGGCCTGGGGGGCAGCTCACATAGCACCGCCCACTGTGTGAATACAAGCCCTCCTTACATTTTGTGCAAAAATTGCGATTGAAGCATGTTTCACAATTGTCTACTTTACACTCT
This sequence comes from Bostrychus sinensis, assembly GCA_020698575.1. NCBI lineage: Eukaryota > Metazoa > Chordata > Actinopteri > Gobiiformes > Eleotridae > Bostrychus > Bostrychus sinensis. Next base: position 28,032,170 of record CM036247.1, on the reverse strand, counting down.
GCAAGACACAGGGAGACACAAGTAAAGAATTAAATCAGTCATTATTCCTCTTCCTCTCTTTACTTTGCTTCTATTTTAAAAAGACTAATGGATCTCCAGGGAGATGTCTATGTCACAGATTTATTACTTATGAAACACTCCTCCCTACTTTAAAACATATGCACTGCAGGCCCGAGTTCATGCAGTGCAGCCAGTATTTGCCTTTAGACAAACATATTTTAGTCAAATCAAAATCAGCATGCATGAGGTGGGATATTTCTTCTATATACACAAACAGGTTTTATCATTATATACCATTAGCTCTTTGCAATTTCAGTATGAGGATTATTCTGCTGTCCATCTAAGGCTTGCCTGTGTATGTGAACTGGTGTGTTTAGTTTGCCCATTAAGTATTTGTGTCAAGGTGTTAGCCCTGCACTGATGGGCAATAGGTCAGTATTATAATAACATTAAAGGTACTGGAAGCAGCATATGCACTTCTACTCAGTACTGCAGTGTAAATCAAAACAATGGTCTTTTTGCTTTTCTGATTGGGTGACCAGCAGTACAGGGTTTTAGAACCAAAACCAAAAAACGTAAACATAAACAACATGGGTATTATGTTCATTTTTTTTATTGTGAATAAATGGGATATACCATTGTTATCAGAAAAACTAAAATTTGATCTAAACATGTTTAACTTATATCTTGGGACACGTGGGGAATTTTTATGTAATATAAAACCATATATACTGCTCATAGCACCTTGAAACACAATACACTTTTGTCGAAGCCCTGTCAAATTATATGGGTCCTGCTGGTCTTCATTCATTCATCATTAGTTCCCAGATACTTTGGGCAAGAGGCGGTGTAAACTCTGGACAATGACAAAGGACAAATACTGTGTCACTCTCACAATTATTCAATATATCATCTTATGTTTCCTAATTCAGCAACATATTCATGTCATTCACACGTTCAGGCTTCAGCAGCTTGTCCTACACCACACACTCACACCGCCGTCAAACAGCCACATTTCTTGAGTTTCAGATAATTATGACTTAGTGGAAGATAAAAAGCAGGCTCCTGAGACTCCCACGCTCTGCCCTAATTCATCATTTCATACATCTGGACCAAAACAGTGGAGGTTTTAGGTGTCCATATTTTTTTCATATCTATATTCATCTGATTCTTGTTTACTGAATAATGGCATTGTGCAGCTGGCTCCTGAGTGAGGCCAAGGATGATCTAAGTGCTGACTGGGAGCTCCACTTTCTCTAGTGCTGCACACAATTACTATTTTTAAGCCCTGACAGCTAAATTTGACAGCATTGAGCTGTGTGAGCTTATAATGTAAGACAAATGTTACTAACAGGACATTGAGACATAACATGGATAAAGTCGGATAATAGGGTAAAAATAGTTAGTTGTAAGAGCCCCCCAAAATGAGAAATCTGGAAAGACTTTGTTGGTAAAAATTAAAGCAACAAAGGCTTTATAAGGCTATGAGCTGGTAACCCTGTCGAGGTGAGTAGCACAAATTAATGGCACCAGATTAGACTGACATATTTGGCATCAGTATGATAACAATGGTAGTGAGGCTAGAGGCCTGGCTGCACCAACAAGATATGATTTAAACTTAGATTAGAGCTGAACTTGGGTTTAGTGAAATTCAATTTAAAATGACTTAAATGAGTTTAAAGTTGAGCAGAGTTGTGCTGCATCATTTAAATGTAATATTAGTTTAATAAAGTCAGTGTAATGAATATGGATATGAGAGATAATAAAATGCATACATAGTGAAAACTGCTGTTGATATTCAATTTGTTGATTTTTACAGTGAAGCCAGTCCTACTTGTACATGTACTGTGTTGTTTATAGTGGAGCTACAGCTAACTAGTCAGCTAATGCTAATAACTTGTTGTTACCATGCTCCCAGCAGCATCATTTTATTCATTATGACTTTTTTTTGTGTAAACTTAGCATTAAAGAGGTTTTTCTGTCCACAAATAAAATGAAATGTTCGAACTGTACAAAAGTTATGACCATCTGTAGTAACCAAGTACTATATGCAGGTTTCTATCAATGAGAATAACTCTCACCCACAGCAGTGTTTCTCTCCTGTTTGTCTCCTTTGTGACATCTCATAAAGGTCACTGTGCAGCACAGTAAGATTATGATGAATAACAGTGCATTAAATTGCATATTACATTATATTGCTAAATGTACCTAAATAAGGCTATATCCACATGGAAGCAAAAACTTTATTGTTTCAAAAATGTTTTCCATAACCCTGCACCGTCTCAGAAAATGTGTGTCCACACAGGTCGACACAAAATCACTGAAACTGTTATAATACATACAGTATATAATGCAGCCACAGAAACACTCCAAAAACAGACAAGAACAAATAGGGCATGCACAGAAAACATTTGATGTAAACATAAGAACATGACGGTAAATATGAATGTGCGAGCTAGAAAAGGGACCTTAGTCTGTAGTGAGAAGAGCAGAATATTTAGCTGTAAAAGCCATTAAAAGCTCTGTAGTGCCTGCAGCTCGAACACAACACCTTGTCTGAGTTAAGGGAGAGGTGGGGCTACAGTATCATTGTTTCAGAAAAGATTCATATGAGTTGTAAACATGGAAACATGTAAACAGTGCTTTTAATCTTTCCACTCTGGGAGTTTTAAAAATGATTGTATTCGGGCTCCAAAAGGCTACATGTGTGGACAAAACGCCTATACGATAAAAACCTAAGCCCGTCTCCGCATGGACAAAGCCTTGTCCTTTGAGGTGGCAGTAGCTCATTTGGTAGACACTTGCCCACTAATCCAAAGGTTGGCAGTTCAAGCCCCACTGCCGACATTGCATACTGTTGTTGTGTGCTTGGACAAGACACCTCACCCACCTTGCCTGTATAATTGTGTGTTTGTGGTGGTCGGAGGGGCTGTAGGCACACAATGGCAGCCACACTTCCACCACTGAGGGTGACTGAGGAGTGAATGAATAATGCACCAAGTTGTAAAGTGACTTTGAGTGTCTAGAAAAATGCTATATAAGACTAAAGAATTATTATTAAAAGTTACGGTAAACCTGCCCCAGTTTAATGTAAAAAAAAAAGGTTTTGATGCAGCTGTTTTAAATGTGTTTATTTTTGTTTAGTTTAACTTAAACTAGGATTAAATGTTGGTGCAATCAAAATATAAGTTAAACCATTATTTAAGCAAGATTTTAAAAGTGCCACGCTGCTTAGTGCAAGCATTGTACTTGTAGTGAGCAGTGCTATTATACTAACTTTAACACTGCATTGCACGCACAACGTCTTGGTCAGAAAGAAACTCTAATGACACTGTTGTGTAATTTTATTGTGGTGTTACCCTACAAATGAGTCATTGTTTACCAAATCTTGGTCTACTTTTTATACATTTTTTTCAAAAGGGAAAACATTCTTTACATTTGAAGAAAAAAAAATATAAAGTTTATGAGAATATTTTAAAATTAAGAGATGAATGTGGCTTTGTAACATTCTACAAGCCTTTGATCAAGCTATAAATAGCTACTTGAAAACATCTTAATACTTTAATATTTTACAAATATTTTAAAATGTTTACCCGCTCACATGCAAAAGTGATCATATTTTACAAAAAATCCCCAGAGTCCATTCTGAGGCATACTGTTTTGTGAGAATATGAAAAATAACAAACAGTGTCATAATAAAGTGCTGACAAGAAGTGTGCATAATGGTCCAGACGCTTTCTCAAAAAACAAACAACAACGCATTAGTGTTGTTTGGGTTGGGATTTTGCTCCATTTCTGTTTGTTCTTTACACATAAGAGGAAACAGAACTGGGTAATCCTTGGCTGGAAACAGTGAGGCAGTGCCATTACAAACCACTACAAAAGTATCACATTGTACCACACCACTACTACACTCTTCTAATGAACTTATAAAACATGTTAGAGATTTCCCATCAATTAATTTTTGAATTTATAGTTTTACAGAATCACACATTTGTCTTTGTGTTATTGCTTCATGTTAGGCAATAAATCACTTATCAGCTGTGTATTAGTCATTACATATATGCGGTACCAACTTAACTATGAAACCTCATGAAAACATACAGACATTAGTCCAAATGAAATCACATTTCCTATAACTAGAAGTAAAGTGTTTATATCTCCATATATAAACTCCATTAATATCTCTATTAATACAGATCATTTAGATTCTGCAATAGGCCCATGTGTATTTTTTTGGTCTTGTTGAAATGACCCCTAACACACCTTAACAATGGTTGGAATTCAAGAATTTGGTGATGCACAGTGGTTTTCTTCTGCCTCACAGGAATAAAGTTGTGGATTTAGGCAAAGGTTTATTAGTGTGTGTAGTCTGCAGGTTCATGTATGGTGAAACAAAAGTAAATGAATGTGAGAGTGAATCGTTGTTTAGTATGTCATGTTATCCCGCCTCATGCCCAAAGCTCCAGTTAACGTGACCCTGAATAGACTTCTAATAAAAAAATGTCCACAAAGTGTGTACTCACGAGTGCACCTGTTGTTGCCCTCGGGGTTCCTCATGCCGAAATACCCAGTGGGGCAGGAGGCCAGGCACACTCCTATCTGCCGGATGTCATTACGCTCCAGGAAGATGAAGAGCTTGGGGTTACACTTAACACAGCCGTTGTACTCCGAGCAGCGATCACAGCCTTTGGGACAAGATGGGGGCCCCTCCGTACTAACTGGAAACAACAAATACAACAGATTTATTTTAATGAAGAACAAAAAATGTTAATGAAAACAAAAGTGCATTTGTGAACATCTTGAGGAAACAAAAACATACAGACTCTAACATTATGCTGGTTTATCTAAAGATCTGATCCAGTAAAGCTGCTTGTGCAAAACAAGGGGTTAATGTGAACACAGCCAGGCCAAACATCTCTGTTTGAACACTGACTCTGTGTTTACAAGAAAAGTGCTCGCTGGACATCCTTAGCAGATTTTTATTGGGAGAAACCCCCATAATTGAGGCTGACAGCCAACCAAGAGTCAAAAAACAGGCAACGCACAAACAGCCAACAGTGGATCAGTCAGGGTCTATCTGAGGTTGTAAAACAGCACATGGGCAGAGGAGAAGAAGAGAAATCACAGATCTTTTTCTTTTATTATCACATAATAATAAAAGTCTCAGAATTTTACTTCTATCTAAACTACATCCAGACGCATTAGAGGGGAAAGACTATTAATACAGTCTCCACACAAACACACACACACACACACGTTATAATAGCTAAAAAAAACACATTTAATAATTGTGAGTTTTGTTTTATGAACATGTGGATCAGATCAGCTGAAACAGTGTTGTTAAATATCACTGAATCTATCTCTGTTTTCAACTTGGAGTAGTCTTTTTTTATATATTTTTTTTTATTATTGAGGCCAGATTTTTTAAAAATTTGTCCTTTTATGTAATTTGACAAATGTTAATAAAGTCATTCTAAATGCTCTACCTGTATGCAGTAAAAATGTAAACTCAGCTCCTTTATTTTAGGTTGGGACAACAGTGCTGCATAAAACTAAACAAAAGCAATTTGATATGTTTTAATTTTAGTTGCTGTGTGCGTATGTGTCAATATTTTTGTTCTGAAATGTGGGGGATTACACTGACAATACTGAACACTGTATAGCAAATACTATAAGCCATGACAAATGTATATTCTCTATGAAAAGGTTATGATATAGAGTGAAGTATACATAGGTTAAATATGCATAAACAGTGAGTAATCTGAATGTATTCATTAGGCACTTTGTGGCACTTTAAGTGAGAATAAAATATGCCATTTCTGGGCACAAGTTCCTCTAGAGCATTGTCAGAACACCACATCTGTGTATGTGGCATGTCTTGGTATTGTATGAATCCTCTTTCTGGGGCTCAACTTGGCATTGACTGAAAGCTGCTTGTGTGTAAGGGATGAATTATTTCAAAGCTAACACTAACACCAGCAGCCGAGAAGTTTGATCTCTGCGGTCATATGAGGTAAAAAAAAAACTTCTAACAACACTGGAACTGAGAGCTTACAAATGTCAGGTACTCAGTCTGTTACAACAGAGCAGACACAGAAGAGCCATGGCTTTGAGGGAAAATCCATCAAAATCTGTTTTTAAAGAAACCTAATGTCCATATAAGTTCTGCATAAACTGACAGAGGATGAGGGATTCACAGCAGCACTTGCTCACAAATTATTACCATTCACACAGTTCATATCGTATGGAACTACTTTTATCACATTCACTTCAACCTAGAAGCAGTCCTCTGTCAAGGCATTGGTCTGTTCTTGCAGTGTCAACAATTTAGTTGGGTTGGGTATGATGGGTGACCCTTGAAGCCCTCGCATAAAGAAAAAAAAAACATTAAAAGGCTGTTGAGCAGCTTCATAGATCCAACTGCCAACAATCTAATTTAGCGTCTAAGGGACATACAACCTTTCCTCTATCTCTTCTGGAGCTTTTGTTAACTTCCTGCCCTCCTCCCCTCAGAATAATTCATTCATTCATCTTCTTCAGCGTATGTCTGTAGAACAATGCAGGACTCACCCCGTCTCTGCCGCCTGATTTTGGAGAGCCTGTCACTGTGACCCATGGAGCTGAGGAAGACCATCGCCAGCGCCAGAAGTCCTAGCTGCATAGTCTCTGCTGCCGTCTTGGGCACGCAGGGTCCCCCCTCGCGACCGGACGGATCAGCTGACAGGGGGAGTGTCTCTATGATAATCTGTGTTCTGCAGTAGTCTCTGGTTCACCCTCCCTCCTCTTCTGCCAGCCTGGATCTGTCACTGCAGTGGGATGCTGTGCTGGTTACATGTCCAAACAAGCCCAGAGGCACAGTGACCCTTGGCACTAGAGCGAGTGGAGGAGAGCTGACTGAGGCTGTGGAGAGAGAGAGAGAGAGAGACAGTGGCGGGTTATCTGTGGTTTGTTTGAGCTCATACACGTGTCATAGTGACAATGCATAAAAGCTGCATATCTCTTTGCAGTTTTTTTAATAAATAAAAAACGTGAATGAATGAAAATATGGACAGAATGGCAGCTTGCTATGATATATGAACTCCTAACATGGTACTTCGGCTATTTTCTTGTCTTTTACTTTAACTAGTAAAATAATGAGTGCCAGTAGACTCAAAAAAAAGTATGTAGGACAATGAAAAAAAACAAAACAAATTCATATATAGGTTACTGCAGCATTTGTATATGGGAGCTAATAGCAGTAGTCATTGTATAGATAGACACCAATAGCCTTTATTTATCAGTACAGATTCTCTCATTAGTGGTCTACGCTTGCTTTCAGTTTAATTTTAAAGCTGATTAAATCATGTAACATGAGTGGCAGTAGTATTTGGTGCTAAAATCATTTCTAATTCAGTCTTAGCTGACACTATTTCAGCTCTGTTACAAAAAGGATATACAGACAGAACATAGATAGACACGAGAGTGGTTCTCTCTCACAACAACTCAATTGTGAGTTGTAGACTCAAGTCTAAATATGTCCATATTTGTTTATTGGATCACACTAAGGACAAAATTATTTGGTCCTCTTTACATTTTCTAAATGAACATGAATTGTAATAAAATCAAAACTGGCCAGTGGTTTAAGTAGACAAAAAGAAGTTCCAGGTGCTCTGATTTGTCATCACAGTACTGTAAGTCTGACTCTCAAACTATGCATCTGTTCTAAATGTCATATCAATATAACTAGTTTTTATTGGTTTAAACTTAATTATTTCTTTTTTTCAATTTTCACTTACCTAACCCAGTCTTGGGACATTTTTTTTTGTTTTAATTTTATTGATTAGCTACAAGGACCTTATAAATGTAACCACCAGGGGTCACAAGTGACTTCTGGTGCTAGTCCCAAGTCTGGATAAATGCAGTGAGTTGAGTCAGGAAGGGCTTTTGATGTAAAACTTTTGCCAGATTAAACATGAGACTCACAAACATGACTTCCATACTGGCCTAGGTAACATCAACCAGCAACAAGGGGCCACGACATGCAGTCATATGGCTTATGGCCATTGCTTCAACACTCATTTTTGTTTAAAGGTGATGAGCTTCAAACAGCAGGTGAAACATTTAGGTGCCAAAGCACTCCTAATTAAAAAATGATGGCACACTCACAGAACTGTAGCTACATCCAGAGTAAGCAGATTTAAAACCATTTCATCTTTGAATATTTTAACCCACTTTTTTACCAAAACAAAGTTATTTTCTAAACCGCTTTGCATTTTACTACAACCATACACAACATGTATTTTAAAATCTGTTTCACAATTATTTCATCGAAGCTATGTTGTTGGGGCAAGGTTAAGACAGACAAAAAATGGGTAGCATACCTTAAACTATGGCCAAATTAAACATTTTCAGTGGAGTAAATTTATAGGCTGTAGATGTACAGTGATCCAAATTACACAAACATGTAACATCTGTGGTGTAGCTAAATGCATATACATCAATGTTATAATTTTAAATCACATTTCTTGCTATCCTTAAGGAGGCCAGCTGACATGGGGCTTGTCCTAATCGGGAAGCACTGCAGACCTCTCCACCAGTGAGTTTATTTACTTTTAACACATAATGAGTGAGAATGTCAGTGACACCTTGGAGCTGGAGTCATATTTATAAGAAAGAGCCAGGAGAGCAGAGCGGCCAGTGTTTTTAGCACCTGTTTGTTAGTTAAGAGAGTGATGATTGGAGGACGGGACGCCAGCCTTTTCCAGCTCTGAGTAAGTCGGGACCAGAGCCAGGACCTCTTTCATAACGCTGCACTCCCACCGGTCCATGCACCCTGCCAAGAGCCCACCACGGCCCCTTGCTATCTGCTCCTCTACACCGCTAAGATATCCTGGAGTCCGGGCTGTTTCTACTACAGCCATGAATTCAAAATACTGAGAAACTTTTCAACTTTGGTAATTCTAAATTTCTATTCTAATGGAAAAGATACTCAGCATTTTCATAGTGCTGTTTTGTTTGACAGTTTGACAAAGAAACCAGCCACAAACTGTCACTAGCCTGGCCTGCCAGACAAACTCTTTTCCTATTCTATACAAAGAAGTTAGTCTGGTACCTCTTCGGTAACATTTCATTTCTGAGGTGGAACAATGACAGGCCGAGTAACCAATCAGAGAAACGAAGGGCGGGACACCACAATACAGCATATTATGAGCAGCTCTGTACTTATTTCTGAACAGGAACAGCAGCAGAAGCCAGTTGTACAAAGATTTGTCGAAAGAGTTTTTTTTTATTTTTTTATGCGTTGTCAACAAGACTTAACTGTTGTTAAAATGGCAACAAGATGAAGAAAAAAAATCCCACAGAAAACTGGACAGTAACGCAGACTTCAGCAGAACCAGCAGGTGATGAAGAAAAGCACTAAACCCCGATAATCAGATCAGAGAAGTTATTAAATTAGCTCGGTAGCTAGTGCTACCTTAGTTAGCTCGTCTGCTTTTGTAAGACGTGCTACAGATAAACGACTGTGATTGGCCATTTTCAAACTGAACCTGGAGAAATGCGCTGCCCTGAGGGGGGAACCAGACTGTCCTGCTTGTGAAAAGCAAGTAGGACAGTCTGGCTCGCCAGGCTAAAGGGTCACAAGTGTATTCTTTGCAACGGTCCAAAGCCCAGTCAAATGGTAAGGGTTGCTTCAGTACAATGAAATCTAAAATCTATGCCAAATTAATATGCAAAACATGTCACTTTAGAAGGCAGATGATTTGCAGTGACATCAATGCACAATGAAGACATCATTCAGCAAAACTTTACCCCAGCATTTTGTGGCACATGGTGAGTCACGGTTGGTCAAGTTGTTTGTCATTTGATGCAAGAATCTGTTTTAGTTTAATGGTTTAGTGTGTTTGGCACTGTCCTGGAATGGAGTTTTCCGCATTAAGTCAATAGTAGTCTCCTTTTGAGCCCTGTCAAAGGGTTTGTGTCGAGCTATGGGGGTCTAACCACAGTGGTAGCTCCAAGTTTGCCCAAAACAAATACTCAAGTATTGGAATTCCAGATTCAGAATGATTCCTTATTAGCTTCGAATAGCCACTATCCAAAACAAAATACCACCAAATGGACTGCTGAACACTTTAGACATTGAATACTTACTTATACTATTTCAACCAGGAGAGACTTAAAACAAGCACAGACAACAATAAGTAGGAGATAGAGAGCTTGAGGAGGCTGATGGTTCTGCTGCTGCGGTGGAGTTGGGGTTGTGGAGGAGGGTTGCAGCATGTAGCTGAACAGGATGACGAAGGGGAAAGGACGCATCTAAATATGAATGGATTGAGAGGTGAATGGATGAGGGCAGGTGGCAGGTTGTGATTGGCTGACAGTAACAGACAGGTGATAGGGTCTTACTGGTTGAATTTGCGCTACAGCTTCATTTGTTATTTCATGATGATATGCACAGCACTGAAGGAAATTAATTCTACAGGGATGACTTTTCTCACTGCATACATGACAATTAACACTTTGTATCTTAAATTAACTGCCCTTACAAAGGCATCCATCATCAAAAGGTCCCACATAACACACTCCTCACCCACTAGATGAATGAAAACAGATAAAAGATCTTATAGCAATACACTTTGCTTGTGATTCCAAGTTACTAAGTTAAAATTGAGACTGTCCCTTGGATGGCTTCTTGATATAGGCTACCGGTTAGTATCGTTTGTATACTACACAGTTTTTCAAACCCTGCCGCATCATAAACAGTCCACATTTTGATGGCACCTGCGCATGATTCTCCAGTTTCGCCAGAGTTCCCCCTCTCTGCTCTTTGGTCCGTTAAATTGTGAGCCTGTCCTTACTGTTGGCCACATTCGACTGAGCTCATTGAAACTAAGCTGGCCTCATGAAATAGTCATCAGATTAAATTGCCCCCTTTGTAAGTCCTAAGTTTGATCTATCAATTATTCATGTGCTGAAAGGGAGCTCCCACACTGGGAATTTATTGAACTTGAGAAGGTGCCACAACTCTGAGCTCAGAGTTACTAATGCAACCTGTCCATGGCTTTCTGCAGTTTTTGCACACATTCTTTTTTTTTTTACATATTCTTGAACGTATTTGCTCTTACAGAAATCCCACTCCCCAAAAACAGCATGGTTACCTTTTGTCTTTCACCATGGCAAAATCCTACACGTGATATAAAACAAAAGTTTAGAGGATACCTTAAACTTCTAGGGCTATATTTCCCTTATATATATATATGCATTAAGCCATTACAATTGCAGTTAACTTTTCACACCAAGTACCGCCATAGAAAAAATATGACTCTCAAAGTACCATCTACAATAGACTAAAATGAGCATTAAGGACTAAATAGGGACTAAAACAGGACTAAACTGTGCCTGAAAAAGGATTAAGCAGTGGTCTACAGTTAAATCCCCAACAAGAGAAAGGACTGACTCTCGAGTACCACCAGAAGAAGCCTGCGTATCACCATATAAGAAGAACTGATATATTGTGTTTTAAATTTTGGCAGATTTGCATTAAATTGTGTGGTACCATTTCATTCCAGCTCTCATTCATAATATAAACATATATCACCATATAAAGAGTTTATTTTCTTACAGCTGTTTCTTATAACAACATGCTTTTAGAGGATAAAGGCATTACAGTTGCAAATAATCATTTCTTTCTTTACTGGATGGTTATGTGGTTCAAAATTGGCTGTGTTAACTGGTGTTATCCAGCGCTGGCCACAATGAAAAAGTTGGAGAGGAGCGAGCAGGATTAAGAGGTGACGGAGAAGAAAAACTGAGAGAAGGAAACGAGGTGTTGATTGGTTTTATGTGAAGGGCAGAGCACGACACGGTCCGTGCATGCAAGCATCTCTAAACCTGTGGCTCATTTTCAGCTCATTAGCCGCTTAGAGGACGAGTGGAGGGCTCATGGCCAGACCCCACAATGTTCACAGAAGCCTAGACCAGGACTTCCTCTGCTCTGGGGCTCAAAGACCGTCAGTGAGGTCATACAGTAACACGCTGTGGACTATCAGCGGACCCTTCCTCAGACGTTCAGCCTGATATAGGTCTGATCTAAGATTCAGATAACATTTTAGGGAAAATATCACAGTATGACGCTGTTAGCTTACCCTACTAGTAAAGTAAATTAATGGCTATCAGTAATTCCGACGTAGTGGCTACATCTGCAATACAGAGGAACTTTTAAAAAGGGGCACAAAGTCCAGCTTAGCTTTTTAAAGTTGCTGTTGTTTAGAAGTGAGAGTGGTTTTGCACTGGGGAAAATATTAATAATTTGGGGTTATGTATTCTTAACAATAATCACTGTATGACCCAGTCAGGATTGTGTGGTCACAACTGTTAATGCTTTTAGTTTGCAGGTTAAGGGACAGACAAATGTCACTGCAACACATGTCTGACTGAATATATTCACACTATTTAATGATAGATCCTGTGATAGATACTGTGTTAGTGATTCCTATACTGCATAAAAGCTGAAAGGTTATCATCCCAAGATTAGTCTGATGGACCAGTGCTGCCCAGCCACAGCACCATTTCCGAAAGTCTAGTTCAGCTGTCTGTATTACAGCTGTTTACACTGAAAGGGAATAAAGACCAGCAGTCCACCTGTCCACTGGTTTCATGTCAGGTCATGACAGAATTCAGTTTCCAAACTTCTGCACAGACTGAAAAGTGACTCCAGGTCAGTGTAAGGACGAGTGCAGAACGCTCTACATTTATATGTTATGGCTTTGTAGTCTCTGAAATTTTACATCTGAGGCCATAATCTCCTTTTTTATTAGGTTTAGGTTACCTGCGTAGTTAAGTTAGGTTTAGAAAATGTCTATACTTTTTTGTTGTTGTTGTGTTTTAATATTATAATGTCCATATAATTTATTTTCAAGGAGCTGGTTTTCATAGAATAACTCACAGCTAAATATGAAATGCATTAGCTCTAATCTCCTAAAAAAAGTTACATATGTTGATTTGTTTTTCTTTAGAAGCTAAATCTGAAACGTGGTATTGAGATCATGTGTATTGACGCACTTAACCATGACTACTGAAAATCATGTACATTTTCTATAGTCTAATATTTTCTCGGGTGATCTGTAATGAACATAATGTCTTTATGTTAAACAATGTGGCCCTCGATTAAACGTTATGTCATTAACATCATATTCAAATGTTTATGAATTAATCAAATCATCAAATGGAGAAAAATCTACTCACCTGCGCATGTGGCCCGTTCCTCGTGAGTGAAAAGTTAACCCTCCAAAAAGATAAGAACGTGTCACATCCTTTACGTCTCCCGTGACACTAAACGCACGCTGCCGCGCAGGAGTACAGGCAGAAAAGGCGCGAAGGTAAAGTATCCTCAGTGTCGCGGACTCTGGGAGTAGCGCGCTTTAGGTCCACCACGGAGCGAGGCGCATCTAACTCTGAGCTGAACTCAGTTACAGAGCCTGATATTTGCATCCGAGGCGCGCGCTGCCAAAGGCCAACACAAAGCTCCGCCCCTCTAACGATCTCAGACGTATCCATAGGCTCTGCACAGACTCCAAATGAACAGCCATTTTCTGTATTCTGAATTCTCATTAATATTACACTTATGCATCGTGATTAGTGTAGGCTAAGTACTTTCTCATCTGCTCTTTGTTAGATTTGCCTAATCTCATTGGTTCAAGCTGATTTGTAATAGGTCTAACTGCAAAATTATAAAGCAATCATTCTTATAAGTTGCTCATTCTGTTTATGTGTGCTGGAAAAAAGGGAATGTAGTAGTAGTACGCCTATCAACATTATTCAATATATACAATTAAAATAAAAGAAAAAGGCTTGTCTAAAAATTAGAAAATATCAGCAATTGTTATAAAAATAACTTTTAGCCCACAATGACTGAATGGTTTTCTAAAACAGTATGGACTGAAATTGTATACATTGTTATTAGATTTAATTATCTAGAAACATAAATATATACATAAATAATTGTGTATAGTTTTGGGATTAACTGATTCCACTCAAGTCAACAGCACATTAGGCTACATTCACTTTATGTCATCTGCTGTTAAAATGAGATGCAACATGAAACATGCTAAAGCATGGATTCTTCCACCTTATTTTGATGCTAAAACAGTATCCTGTTCCTTAAGCAAGATCCTAATTTTGTGACTGTCCAGCAATGGGCCGTAGCAGCTGATACTTGTTCATATTTCAGCAGTGTTTGGACGAGAACTACTGGATAAACATGGGCCACTCTCTTTGTGCTGAAGGATTTATTCTGAGAATGGAGCTGTTTGTTTTCTCATACTGTCGCCAGTAAAAGAAATGGAGCTCAGATCCCAAAAAACATACACCAGTGTTTTTTTATAAAAAGGTTCTACAACAGCTATATGCACAGAAGATAATTAAACTACTGTGTCCTTATGCAGACTTATGGGACTTTTTAGTTCTTTAGATAAAAAAAAAAAAAAAGTTAGGCTTTGTTTAGAAAAGAAGGTAATATTAGGCCTGATTTTATTGTGGCCTTGCAAATCAACTGAGCTATTTTATTCTGTAACTATCAGTGTATTCATTAATATCAACGCTAACAATCCAACTCCAAAATAAAAGAATCTGAACTCAGCAAAGTTAGAAAAAGTATGCCAGACTTGGCAACTGTGCTATACACAAGCAAAATGACATAGAGCATTATAGGCTATAGAGCATTCTACAACATGAGAAACCAAAAGCAGTGTGAGATGGATCTGAGATAGTGGGGTAGGAGGACAGTGCGATGGTTCTACTGTTGAAGTGGTGATAGGGCGAGGGTGAGATGGTACTGCTGCTGAGGTGGGGATGGGCTGGAGGACCGTGTGATGAACCGTTGCTAAGGTGGTGATGGGAAAGAGGAGAGTGAGGTGGTTCTGCTACTGAGGTGTTGATGGGGTTGAGAAAAGTGAAATATTCAGTAGCTAAGTTGGAGGAGAGTGAGAGGGTGCTGCTGCTAAGGTGGTGATGGGGTGGAGAAGAGGGAGATGGTTCTGCTGCTGGGGTGGTGATGGGGCTGAAGAGAATGTGATAGTTCTGCTGCTGAGGTAGTGATAGGGTTGAGGCGAGTGAGATTGTTCTGCTACTGAGGTGGTGATGGGGTTGAGGAAAGTGAGGTGGTTCAGCTGCTGAGGTGGAGGAGAGTGAGAGGGTGCTGCTGCTAAGGTGTTGATGGGGTTGGAAGAGGGAAATGGTTCTGCTGCTGGGGTGGTGATGGGGCAGAAGATGGTGAGCTAATTCAGGGCTGGAGAAGTGAGATGATCAGTTGCTGAGATGGTGATAGGGCGGAAGCAAGTTAGGTGATTCAGTTGTTCAAGTGGTGATAGAGCAGAGGAGAATGTGATAGTTCTGCTGCTGAGATAGTGATAGGGTGGAGGAGAGTGAGGTGGTTCTGCTGCAGAGTCGATGATGGTTGAAAGAGGGGGAGATGGTTCTGCTGCTAAGGCGATGATGGAGTGGAGAAGAGCAAGATGATTCTGCTACTGAGGTGGTGATGGGGCAGAATAGGGTGAGATGATTTTGCAGTTAAGGTGGGGATGAACTGGAGGACTGTGATGAGCTGTGGCTAAGGTGGTGATGGGGCAGAGGAGAGTGAGGTGGTTCTGCTGTTCAGGTGGTGGTGAAGCAGAGGAGAATGTGATAGTTCTGCTGCTGAGGTAGTGATGGGGCAGAAGAGAGTGAGATGTTTCTGGTGCTGAGGTGGTGATGTTTTGGAGTGCTTTAAATTTAGAGAGCTAAGCAATCATGGGCGGCCAGGTTGTGGAAGTAGAATTGAGATTGTAGAATGAGTCTTGCTGGTTATATTTAAGCTTAAAATGGAATTACCTTTGTGTGTAATAAAAGAAATTGAACGTGTAGCTCTAAACTTCAGTCGTAATCTGACTTCGAAACCAATTCCAATTCCTTTACATGTATAAAAATTTACTGAGAGCAGTGACAGAAATGTATAGTTTATATTGTAATTAGATGTGAGCAGTTCTGGCATGTAAGTGATTTTTACACTGAAAATCTCTGAAGATGACAAGTAACCGCAGCTGGAGTTAAAAGCGTATTTGAGTGACTGAGACAGCACTAACTCATGAGCACCACCGCTGCCTGCCAATAGAGCACCCATGGGAGCCCTAACACAGAGCCAGACAGTCCTTCCTCTATCGCTGTGAGATGCTTATGCCTGCAAAGATTACAAAGTCAACTTTATTAAGGCAATAATTTCAGAAGCAACTAAAAGCCAAGGGCAGTTATGGCCAGTGTAAAAGCTGCAGAATAGAGTGTTTAAAGAGAGACCGGGGGATTGGTGATGACTAATGATAGGTTCATGACTCCAGCACAGTGACTCGGCACCACCAGAGAACGTCAGCAAAGACAGTTTGAATATCCATCAAGAAAAAATAAAATAATACCACTGTCCCACAAAATCAGAATGAGCTGACTTGCATACCAGATAAAATGCAGTAAACTTGACATATAATGGGTTGTTTTTTGCAAGTACATGACAACTTTATACCGGGTTTTCCTGAATAAGACATATATGTATTGGAAGGAAAATCTGTATTGGCTCCTTAAAGCTGCTTTAGCCAAAATTACACCAGATTTTGAGATGCAATGTAGACCAATTTTTCCAAACTCATGGGTTGTGGCCTAAAAGTGGGCCACATGGAGGCTGAATATTGTACATAAAATAGCTTCAATATTCATCTTAATTATCTGGTGAAACCAATTGTAAAATAGAAATTTGTGTTAACTTCTCTCAAAAGTTGCTCACAAAAAAATGATGGGGGGTAATATTGTCAGACCATGGACCAACCGGACAATGGGGGCTTCCTTTTCACAAAGGGCCCATTTGCAAATGTGTCCTAACCCTGAAGTGTTAGGCATTGTGGCATGATAGCTTAGTGGTTAGCGCTCTTGCCTCACAACAAGAAGGTTCAGGGTTTGATTCCCGGCCCGAATGCGGCCTTTATGTGTGGAGTTTGCATGTTCTCCCCATGTCTGGGTGCTGGGTCTGGGGCTAAATCCTGTTTCTGCTATTTTGAACCGGGACAAATTAGCTCTCAAAATCTGGTGTTGATAAAGAGTATAAATATATTGTTAGCTTTTTTGGCAAAAAAGACAATTTTTTTTATTTATTGGAAGCAACACATCCCAACAAAATGTGGGAACAGGGGCAACAAAGTACAGTGGCCCTGAGGTGCAACATCAAAATTGTTTTTGTCCACTAAAAAAAATAAAAGCAGAGGTAGATTTAAAAAAAAACTTGACTCAAAAGAAGCCCTCCCTCACATAAAAAAGACAAAACATTAAATAAATCTCCATATTAAAAAAGGAGCATCATCAAAATTGTATTTGTCAACATATTTTTAGAGGTGGGTTTCACACATTTAAAAGTCTTCCTTTGCTTTTATTCTTCTAGTGGACACAAACAATGTTGATGATGCTCATGTATTTAAATTTTTCATGTATTCTTTTTTTTATTTAAGGGATGGCTTTCTCTTTGAAGCAAGATTTTTTAAAAATCTACCTCTGCTTTTATTTTTCTAGTGGACAAAATCTATTTTGATGTGGCACCTCAGGAATACCATAAAAAGGGTAGGAAAAGTAAGTACTACTAAGAAAGCAGCTGGAGGAGGCTTTTGCAGCTAATTAGTTAAATTGGTCACAGATCAATAGCATGACTGGGTTAAAGGAGAATGAAGAAGAAAACAGGATTTGCCAAACTGCAAATACTGTGTCTAAAAATTGTTTAAACTCGCTGAAAGTCTGACTCATCTTTGACATTTGAAAATCTCTTTAAAAAGCAAGAGTGTGTTGTTGAGAACATCCAGTACCAACCAGTTCCAAAGTCTGGTTGAAATTAGTACAAGCCATTTTAACATACAAGAATGTAAAAAACAAATAACCACAGTGGGTGGAATTAAACAGCAATGTAGTGTCTCTGTTAGGAGCAATGATTAATATACATCTAAATAATAACGAGATGTGTGTCACCCACTTGTGCCGGCTGACAACATGCGTATGAACAGACAAACTGCACTTGGTCTGTGTCATCACAAATGAGGCCATAAAACACTTTATAAAAGAGTTGGGAGTATGTCTCACTGTGTCTCAAGGCTAACATTTTATTGGACTGTCAGAAGCATGTAAAAGGATTGTAAGTTACAGAAAATTCTGTGCTTGACGAACAGCAGACAACAAAGAAATGTGATTTGAACGGCTGGTATTGTGGATAATTACCATTATGGTTGCCTATAAGTAAACACGCAGAGATGTCTGAATAAATGGTGGCTGGTTCCTATTGTGCTACCAGTCTGCCTGTCTCCTCTGTCATGTTTAATGGCCCAAACAAACCATTTCACCCGGAAAGTCATGAGCCATCAGTGTAGTAGTGATACACAGTGTCTCCAATACATCTTCAATAATATTTGTATTTCAGAAGCTGCTACAGGTGATTGCAAACTTACCTAGAAATACAATAGAAAACAGCACAAAGCAATACTGACATAGCATTGACATAAGATGAACCCAGCACTCTTACTTAACAGACTTAACAGTGCTCTATCAGATGAGCTAAAATGATTTACTGATCGTTCTCCTGATGGATGTGGTCTGGTCCCATTTTGATTGCTCCTCCCTTCTCTCCAAGGAAACAGCTTGTACAATGTTGTTTAGTAAAGAAACAACCAAAATTTATCTCCATTGTTTCACCTGAAATCACGATAAAACTCATTATTCTCATGAACCTGGAGCCTGCGTGTTTGTGCAAGGCACTGGCCAGGATCAGGTTAAGGTGTACTTTATTTGTCTCTGCAGGAAAATTTGTTCTTTGCATTTCATCCATCTGTCAACGCCAAGGGGGCAACCTGTCTGGAGCTGTGGGCGACTGCTGTGCAGTGCTGGGGACCCTTTTCCAAAACCTGAATCAGGAGTACCCAGCCGGAGGACAGGGTGAGCCTGGGGAGAAACTTTCTGTTGACCATCGTCATCATCCTTGTTGTCTATGTTTGGAAAGGTTTGCTGTGTTTGCTTTATCTTTGCACATCTTATATTGCATATGAACATTATTTTTGCTAAGACCCACTTTGCACAGTGATAATTCAATTTTTACATTTTTTTAGAGGGACAAACATAACTGACAGTCTGAACATTCATTCATTCACATTATTGCCTGGATTCCTGACATCCAGAGATACCAAATGGTAAGCCAAGATGATCTCTACTGTCCCCATTTGATATTCTGTTCTAAGTGTGGATGTACAAATAGTATTTGCACATATATGGTTGATGGGTGGACACTCAGAAGGACAACCTCCTATTTTTGTACAATTTTTTTAGAGGCATTAACTGTGCGAGCTTATGACAGCAGCTATGAAATTACCTCAAATTTGAGTGTAGCTTCTGTCTTTCCACTCAAAGAATTCTGTCAGGTAAACAGGCTACATCTGAACCTGTTCACACTAAATGGAAATGAAAATCTATGACTTGAAAAATGAGGAAAAGCATACCAGGCTGAGTAAGCTGCTGCCAACATGTGTCTGCCATACTTGTTCTTGAATGAACTGGCAGAATACCACCTTCCTATTCACGTCGATCCAGCGGAGGTCAACATATTCTTCTTATGTTCTGAAATAATATTACTAAAATTTCAGTAGGTCTTCTTGAAACAATTTCTCTTTTTCTCTGACAATCTGATCCAGGTTAGCTGCATCTTCTCAGATTTCCTCAACGAAAATTGAATTTATACACTACAAAGGGTACAAAGTACAATGTATTTATCTGCAACTTAATCCTGGAAAACAACATGACTTAGATTAGCGTTGTACATATTTGGTGAAAGGCAATAAAAATGGATGGTATGGCATAGGTTAATGCACTGGTCATATATACTGTAGAGCTTTTCTAGACTCTCAAAGTTGCTTTACAATTAGTTGCATTATTCAATCACTCCCCAGTCACACTTAGTGGTGGTGAGCTAATCTGTAGCCACAGTTGCCCTGGGGCAGACTGACAGAGACGTGGCTGCCATTCTGCGCCTACGGCCCACTACCAATCACACACACCAACACATTCATATACCAGACACTGGAGGCAAGGTAGGTGAAGTGTCTTGTCCAAGAATACAACAGCAGCATGCAATGCTAACAGGGATCGATTGACCAAGCTTCAGGTTAGCAGGCAAACGACTCTACCTGAGTTGGGGCACTGAAAGCTCATTTTCATTTTCCATAGGTCCGAAGCATCAACAAAAGGTGGTGTGGTACCAGTTTGGGAAGTGTTGGCCTGGGGTCCCTAACTCCACTTTAGAAAAGAAAGAGCTAAACACTGTGGTTGTGTTGTTTAAACAGTAGATAATTCTCACTTTAACAAAAATGAGAGGGGAGAGATAGCTAATATTCCAAGAGTTATTGCAAATTGTTGTACTTATTCAGAAAAAAAAGATCTGTCTCTGGTTTATATGGAGTCAGCTTTGAGTACTTTGAGTAGAAACGCAATGCTCTGAACCATACCATCCCATTAGATTGTTAGATTAGATTAGATTTCTACTACTGAGAATTTCTTTTCACAGGATTGTACCTTCTCTCAAACAAAAGCAGATGTTTAGCAACATCACAAAACCAAATATTTTTTTACCACTAATGTGACAAAGTTTAGCCCATAACCTGGAATCCTCAGTGTAATAAACTTAATCCGTTTCTTTTGTGACAAGTATAAAATCCTAAATGCACTTTCCACAAGTCAAATTCTCAAATCATTACCATCTACTGTTTCTTAAGCCAACCACAAATCACACAGAGTGAGCGCGGGTGTAAATAAATCAGCCACAAACTCCATTTAAGTCTTTGTGTTTTAACAAAATAAAGAAATCTGTCATTTTGATTAATGCACAAAAATATCTGTTGACTCTGCAGATCTAATGCTCTGGCATCTTCAGTTCATTCCTTTGATTTTACAGCCCGCAACTGACTTTTTCTGCTTTGCAAAGAACATTAGTCAGAAAAAGCACCTGTCATTAGAACAAAGTTTTATCCAATGTACATATTTCACAAACATGCAGTGGAAGTGGCTGTTGACATTATATGAAGCATTAAATGTATCCTAAATTATAAAGCATTGGAAGAGCAAAGACTTCCCCGAAGGCATTGGCCTTATCTCATCATGGAAAAGACACACTTGAACCGCCACCTTATCGTATTGGAGAGGTTTGAGTGCCCGAATGATCCTAGGAGCTATGTTGTCGGGGGCTTAATGCTCCTGGTAGGGTCTCCCATGGCAAACAGGTCCTAGGTGACGGATGGGCCAGACCAAGAGCAGTTCACAAAACCCATATGACGACTATAAAAACGAGGCCAGTTATGTCGCCCGGTATGGCGCAGCCGGGGCCCCACCCTGGAGCCAGGCCTGGGGTTGAGGCTCGATTGCGAGTGCCTGGTGGCTGGGTCTCTCCCCACGGGACCCGGCCGGGCCCAGCCCGAAAGGACGACGTAGGGCCATCCTCCCGTGGACCCACCACATGCAGGAGGAACCGTAAGGGGCCGGTGCAAGGAGGATCAGGCAGTAGTCGAAGGCGGGGGCCTCGGCGTCCCGATCCCTGGACGCAGAAACTGGCTCTGGGGACATGGAATGTCACCTCGCTGGGGGGGAAGGAGCCTGAGCTTGTGCGGGAGGTTGAGCGTTACCGACTAAAGATAGCCTCCACGCACAGTTTGGGCTCTGGAACCCAACTCCTTGAGAGAGGCTGGACTCTCTTCTACTCTGGTGTTGCCCGCGATGAGAGGTGGCGGGCTGGTGTGGGCTTACTCATAGCCATGTGTGCCATGCCGCCATGTGTTGGAGTTTTCCCCGTTGAATGAGAGGGTCGCGTCCCTGCACCTTCGGGTTGTGGACAGGTCTCTCACTGTTGTTTCGGCCTATGGGCCCAACAGGTACTTGGCCTTCTTGGAGTCCCTGGGAGGGGTGCTGGAAAGTGCTCCAACTGGGGACTCCATCATTCTCCTGGGAGACTTCAACGCTCACGTGGGCAGCGACAGTGACACCTGGAGGGGCGTGATTGGGAGGAACGGCCAGTCACGGATTGTCCATAATGAACACCATGTTCAAGCACAAGGGTGTCCATCAGTGCACGTGGCACCAGGACACCCTAGGCTGGAGGTCGATGATCAACTTTGTAGTCGTGTCATCTGACCTTTGGCTGTGTGTCTTGGACACTCGGTGAAGAGAGGGGCTGAGCTGTCAACTGATCACCACCTGGTGGTGAGTTGGATCCGCTGGCAGAGGAGGACTCGGCAGGCCCAAACGTATTGTGAGGGTCTGTTGAGAATGTCTGGCTGAGCCTCCTGTCAGAGGGGTCTTCAACTCCCACCTCCGGGAGAGCTTCAACCAGATCTCGGGGGAGGTTGGAGACATTGAGTCTGAGTGGACCATGTTCTCCATCTCTATTGTCAATGCAGCCGTCAGGAGCTGTGGCCGTAAGGTCTCTGGTGCCTGTCGTGGCGGCAACCCCCGAACCCGGTGGTGGACACTGGAAATAAGGGATGCCGTCAGGCTGAAGAAGGAGTCCTATCGAGCCTGGCTGGCTTGTGGGACTCCTGAGGCAGCCGACGGGTACCGGCAGGCCAAGCGTGCTGCGGCCCGGGCGGTTGTGGAGGCAAAAACTTGGGTCTGGGAGGAGTTCGAGGAGGCCATGGAGGAGGACTATCGGTCGGCCTCAAAGAGATTCTGGCAAACCGTCCGCCACCTCAGGAGGGGGAAGCAGTTATTCACCAACACTGCTTACAGTGAGGGTGGGGAGCTGTTGACCTCGACTGGGGATGTTGTCGGGCGGTGGAAGGAATACTTTAAGGATCTCCTCAATCCCACCGACACGTCTTCCGTTGAGGAAGCAGAGGTTGGGGACTCGGAGGAGGATTCATCCATCACCCAAACTGAAGTCACCAAGGTGGTTAAAAAGTTCCTCGGTGGAAAGGCACCGGGTGTGGATGAGATTCGCCCTGAGTACCTCAAGTCTCTGGATGTTGTGGGGCTGTTGTGGCTGACACGTCTCTGCAACATCACGTGGCGGTCGGGGACAGTGCCTCTGGACCGGCAGACTGGGTTGGTGGTCCCTCTTTTCAAGAAGGGGGACCGGAGAGTGTGTTCAAACTACAGGGGGATCACACTTCTCAGCCTCCTCAGTAAAGTCTATTCCAGGGTGCAGGAGAGGAGAATTCGGCCGACAGTCGAACCTTCGGATTCAGGAGGAACAATGCAGTTTTCGTCCCGGTCGTGGAACAGTGGACCAGCTCTACACCCTCTATCGGGTGCTTGAGGGTTCATGGGAGTTCGCCCAACCAGTCCACATGTGCTTTGTGGACCTGGAGAAGGTGTTCGACCGTGTCCCTCGTAGTGTCCTTTGGGGGGTGCTCTGGGAGTATGGGGTCCGAGGCCCTTTGCTAAGGGCTGTCCGGTCCCTGTATGACCGGAGCAGGAGTTTGGTTCGCATTGCCGGTGCATGTTGGACTCCGGCAGGGATGCCCTTTGTCACCGGTTCTGTTCATAATTTTTATGGACAGAATTTCTAGGTGCAGCCAGGGGCCGGAGGGAGTCCGGTTTGGGGACCACAGGATTTCATCTCTGCTTTTTGCGGATGATGTTGTCCTGTTGGCTTCATCAGGCCAGGACCTTCAGTGTGCACTGGGGCGGTTTGCAGCTGAATGTGAAGCGGTTGGGATGAGAATCAGCACCTCCAAGTCCGAGGCCATGGTTCTCGACCGGAAAAGGGTGGCCTGCCCTCTCCAGGTTGGAGGAGAGTTCCTGCCTCAAGTGGAGGAGTTTAAGTATCTCGGGGTCTTGTTCACGAGTGAGGGAAGGATGGAGCGTGAGATTGACAGCATTGATCGGTGCAGCATCTGCAGTAATGCAGTCGTTGTATCGGTCTGTTGTGGTGAAGAAAGAGCTGAGTCGAAAGGCGAAGCTCTCGATTTACCGGTCGATCTACGTTCCTACTCTCACCTATGGTCATGAGCTTTGGGTCATGACCAAAAGGACAAGATCCCAGATACAAGTGGCCGAAATGAGTTTCCTCCGCAGGGTGGCTGGGCGCTCCCTTAGAGATAGGGTGAGGAGCTCGGAGTAGAGCCGCTGCTCCTCCACATCGAGAGGAGCCAGCTGAGGTGGCTTGGGCATCTGTTCCGGATGCCTCCTGGACGCCTCCCTGGGGAAGTGTTCCGGGCATGTGCCACCGGGAGGAGGCCCCGGGGAAGACCTAGGACACACTGGAGGTACTATGTCTCTCGGCTGGCCTGGGAACGCCTTGGGGTTCCTCCAGAGGAGCTGGAGGAAGTGTCCGGGGAGAGGGATGTCTGGGTGTCCCTGCTTAGACTGCTGCCTCCACGACCCGGCCCCGGATAAAGCGGAAGAAGATGGATGGATGGAAAAGGTAGGGCCACTACTCGAACCAGGGAGACAGGTAGTTCAGGGGAAAATACCCACTGTGCCACAAAGCTCTCACTCACACAATGAGAGCTTTAAATTACAGGATCTTTTAAAAAAGTTCAAGGATTCAGAAAATGTTCCCGAGCCACATCAAGAAACTTTTTTTTCCCTTTGCCCTTGACCTTTTTAAAAATGTTATCAACATACAATTACTTTTTGACTAACTGCTTACTTTTGAATTCAGAGTTCAGTGTTAGACTCCAATAATTTTTCTATTATATTATATTATATTATATTATATTATATTATATTATATTATATTATATACATAAAAAGAAATTTGAGTTTGAAATGAAGTACAGTTATAGGCTTGTTTAAAATTTTTACTTTTAAACAATTTTTAGTCATTTTTATCTTGTTTCATAGAGATACATGGAGAAAAACGTGACATACACTATATTTCCAAAAGTATCCGCTCACCCACCAAATAACTGAATTGGGATTATGGTGTGGGGTTGTTTTTAGGAGCTGGGCTTGGCCACTTAGTTCCCCAAAGATAGGAACTCTGAATGCTTCAGCATACCAAGAGATTTTGGACAATTCCAACTTTGTGGGAACAGTTTGGGGATGTCCCCGTCCTGTTCCAACATGACTGCACACCAGTGCACAAAGCACGGTCCATAAAGACATGGATGAGTGAGTTGGGTGTGGAAGAACTTGACTGGTCTGCACAGATTCCTGACCTCAACCTGACAGAACACCTTTGGGATGAATTCGGGCAAAGACCTTCTTGTCCAACATCAATATCTGACGTTGGATGAGAACGTCAGACACGTAGATGCCTGATGGAGATAGACGCAAAGTGAGCCGACGTCATATTAAGGATTGGGATATAATGGATTAAGAATGAGATGCCACTTAAGTTCATATGCATGTAAAGGCAGGTGAGCTAATACTTTTGGAAATATAGTGTAGTCTTTTGAATAGAGTAAAGTGTTATTGTTAGGGGTCTGCATGGGATTTTCGGTAATTTAAGGGGGGATGCAACAGATGTAGAGCATTTACCTCTGAAGTAGAAGATCCATGAACCTTTTACTTGTTCAATACAATCATTCAAAGTCTCTTAGCATGTCCAACCTCTCTGTGTCCTCTTATGTACTCTTAAGTGAGTTTCAGATTGCAAGGCAAAATATTTAGTAGAAAGGGCTGTTTTATGCTCTGGGCACTGAAGAGCTGGAGCTGCTTTGAGTGTTGACACTTTTAAAGGTAAGATCAAGACTTACCCATTCTGTGAGTCACAACTGATTACTTCATATGCACATGACTATGGTTAAAGCTAGATTTAGGCTCAAAATATTAACCTTACACTTTGTTTTTTCAGAAAAATAGTAAAAATCTATGGGTTAGGGTTAGGGTTAGGGTTATATTATATATTATATTATATACTGCAGGATACACTGTTTTATAAATAGGGAAGGGTTTTTAAGGTGAGCGTGGTCAGTGAGGTAAGTGCCATAAACCTTGCAGATGTGCGCCAGCTTTCGTGCAGAAGCGTGCTCCATATTAGCCAGGAGAACATAAAACAATAGTTCTATGGGATTTATGCTAAATTAATGGTGACGGTTAAAGTGATCACTGGTTAACATTTTAGCCCATTGATCATAAAAAGAAACATGTGAACAGACAGGTTGGCAGAGGACATTTCACTTTTAGACATAGTCCAAATTTGAACCATATCGAATCCTCTGTTACCAAGTAAGGGCATTGGCTCAGCCACAAGGTCAAAGATAAGTCATAAAAATGTGCTTGGTATTCAAAAACAGAGGAGCAGTAGTAAGTTCAGGTTAAAGTGGGACTAATGCTCAATAAAAACATAGTAATAAATAATAGCTTTTTATGACACATTTTGTACTCCTTGTGCTCCTTGTTCAAGTCTCAAGTCCAGATAAATCATCATTATGGCCTTCATACTGAATCATTCAGGTTGGATTGAAGTTGTGTGGTGACTCCAGCAGGGATAGAATCTTCTAGATTAGGGATAAAGGCTCTATCCATTGAGCCACCAAGCCCTTCACCATGATAAAGAAACCATTTGTTCCTTTCCTTTACCGATGCCTTGTGGCTGGAGTTATTATTTTTAGAGTGTTTTTGCAATAAGCTTTAAGATACATCCTTGAGTGGATAGTCTCTGTAGTTCCAGATCCACACCAAACACTAACCATTTTTAAAAATGTATATAAAGACTGTGGCAAGCTAGACCTTAAACAGTGTGTTCTTTATCTTGCATAAATATACATTTAACATCAGTAGATAGTACTATCTAACTGCCATACCTCAAAACATAGAACCCAGGAATCACCTCTAACCCAATACCAATGGCAACATTTTCTAGCAGCTCTGTTCAAAACAAATGTACTGAGAACTAAATTTACTGACATCTATATTTACTGAAAACAAAACAGTTTTAAAGGAGATATGCTTTTAGTCGTATTTTTAAACCAATCTTGGTCACCTCTAGAACGGCATTTCACATTTTGCAACCCTTTAAAACATTATCTGACTAAAACAGAATGTTTTTAATCAGTACTCTGCTGGTGCCATAAAGAAACAGGTGAAGAGACCAGCAGAGCAGCACAGTGCAGACTGTTGCATTCTTTTGAATACAATTTAATAATAATAATAATAATAATAATAATAATAATAATAATAGATTTTATTTATAATGCGCTTTACATTTGTACAACAAATCTCAAAGTGCTACAGTAAAATAAAATTGGTAAAAAACAGCACAGTAAAACAAGTAAAAGCATAACCATAAAAATTATTTGAATAAAAATGTCTTTAGTTGTTTAGTTTAAAGAATAAAAGGAACTTCACTTCCTTAATTTTTTTTGTATGATGCCATTTTACTACAAAATGAAAAATAGCTGTGAGGAATCAGTGGAAACAGAGCTGTATACTGTTTTTTGATGGATGTAGAGGGTTTGTTGATTGGTCAGTGCTTCCTGGAGTAGTTGGGGCTTCATGGGAGAGGCAGAGGTTCGTGGAACCGAGTGTTTTGAGGCCTCAGAACGGGTGTGCCAGATAATATAGGATTACTTAAACATGCGTGAATGAAGCAAAACACAACTCCAGGTATGTTTTTGGTGAGGGAACAACATTATAACATGGTAGAAAGCTCAAAAAAGTCAGTGTTACATAATATATCCCCTTTAATTGAACATTTATTATAATACTAAATGTTGTTTGAAAGCATGGCTTATCATTATATTACTATTACTGTATGTCTGACTACATCCATGTTTCTATTTTTAATTCTAGCAGTTAGGACTAAATAAAATATGAACTGATTCTGATTAAGTTCTGAGTAATAGCTCTAGTGGATAATGGCTCTTACTAAGATTTATGTCTGTAAAAGGTTTGTATATATTTCTATTCTGATGCAACCAGAACACATGTGCTTATTATTACTAGTATGAGTCATTTTTATCTCTTTTCTATTAAATACTTGGTGTTCATGGAAGAGGCACTAGGAGTATGTCAGAAGATCTGTAGAAGATTTTGTGCACCTGTGCTTCTTCAGTTGGCTGCATTGGCTGCATGTGCATGATTTCCCCAGCTCTCTCAGACCTATTGTTTATGTTGCTCTCAGCCGGTTTCGCCTCCCACAGATGTTCTGGAATTGTCCAGGGTGTTAATCACCAGAATGGCCCTGCGCCGTGTAAAGAGGCTGGCGTCCCTTCAGTTTCCTCACAGCTCTGTGTGAGGAGAGGCCAGAGGCTAATGAGGTCATTAACACTTCAGACTGACACAGGATTCTTACAATGTCTTACTCTTACATCATCTGTCTTTTACATGCAGAGCACACTCGGACTAGCCATACAGTTGTCACAAAAAGTATGTAAACGATTTAGAATTACTTGGATTTCTGCATGATTTGGTTATAAAATGTAATCTGATCTTCACCTATGTCACAACAATAGACAAACACAGTCTGCTGAAACTAATGCTGCAAAAAAATATATTTTGTCATCTGTTTATTGAATATTTATTTAAACATTCAAAGTAGTATGTGAACCCTAATGACCTCTTCTGCTAATTGGAGTTAGGTGTGAGCCAACTTGGAGTCCAATCAACTTGAGATGATTGGGGATGTGGATTAAAGTGGTCCTGCCCAGTAAAAAACACACCCCAGTTTTGAGTTTGCTATTCTGAAGAAACATTGCTTGATGTGAACCATGCCTTGCACAAAAGAGCTCTCAGAAGACCTACGAGTAAGAATTGTTGACTTGCATAAAGCTGGAAAGGGTTACAAAAGTAGCTCTAAAAGCCTTGATGTTCATGAGTCCACGGTACGACAGCTCGTCTATAAATGGAGAAAGATCAGCACTGCAGCTACTCTCCCTAGGAGTGGTCGTCCTATAAAGATGGTGGCAAGAGCACAGCGCAGAATGCTCATTGAGGTGAAGAAGAATCCTTGAGTGTCAGCTAAAATCTCTGGCACAAGCTAACATCTTTGTTGACAAATCTACAATGGGTAAAACATTGAACAAGAATGGACTTCATAGAAGGACACCACAGAGGAAGCCACAGCTGTCCAAAAAAAAAAAAAAAAAAACATTGCTGCACGTTTAAAGTTTGCAAAAGAGCTCCTAGATGTTCCATAGCAATACTGGTTTGGAAGGAACACACATGAGAGCTACAGGCTTCGGACGTGCTCCTCTCCTAAAGCTAAGTTTCTGTTCTGTTCCAAAGTGCACTGAATATGGCGTGACAGGGGAAGAATGAGTGAGGAGTGGAGTCCATGTCACTTTATTCCTGGGGCTCACAGCCACAGCTGCTTGTTGTGGCTTCCACGAGCGACTTCAGCTAATAATGATAAAACTAAAAAAAAACACTGATTTGGATATTGATTGAAACAGGGAATTTCCTTATTTGTTTTGATTTATGGAGTAACATTAATTACTATGACCTAACTTACCTAACCTAAATTAGCTTTAGCAAAACTCACTGGGACCCCTGCACTGTCCTCATTCATTCTGACCCAAAGCTCCATTTCTCTCCTGTGCCCATCTTTTCTCATTATATGGCTGTTCTTGGTCTCTCTCAGGTCAGACAGACTCAGAATGACCAGGTTGTGGTTCATATTTTATTTGTGGAAAGAGATTTTCCAGTTTATCTCGTCCATGATCCCTACAGTATAACTGTACAGTAGTACATTGTTTACCTCTTGTGACGTCACAGCCGCTCTCAACGCGAAAGTAAAATTTCTCACAAAAAAGTCTCCTAACTTCAAACTAGAGGCTATTAATTATGACTTTTCCCCAAAATCATAAATACTAAGATTGTACCTATGCTGTGGTGAAATGGGTATTTCAAACTGTCATATGCACTAAATAAATATTCAATAAACACATGAATTTATTTATTTATTTTTTTGCAGCATTAGTTTAATCAGACTGTGTTTGTCTTTTGTTGTGACTTAGATGAAGATTAGATTACATTTTATGACCAAATCATGCAGAAATCCAAGTAATTCCAAAGGGTTCACATACTTTTTTGTGTCAACTGTTGCTACATTACACCCTCTAACTGTACTTCTGTACACTGTCCAAGTTAACATGCACATGATAGAATTGAATAACTGATGGCATGGTTGTAGTGGTAGGTGGTTAGTACTGTCACCTTCTAGCAGTAATACAATTATATTTTTCTAAATCCAAGTTTGTGTTTTATTCTAACTCTGATTCTTTTTTAATCCAACTGGAAGGCTCTTTTCTATTGTAAATTGTAAATTGAAAATTACGTCTCTGCCCCTTTTTTACCAGATACTTACCTGTGTTCCTTTTCCACATCTCAATTGTACCATACTTCCTGGGACACATTCCCAGGTGGCATTGTTGTACCATATCCCACCTTCAGTCTGCTAATTTTGCTAATTCATCAGTAGCACTTTCCCTCACACCACCACACTAATCAACTTATCTAGATTCATCTGCATATTGTTTCATTTATTAATATCAATGGTAGCACTCTTTACTTGGCAACTGTGCCTTTATAGAGTGCACAACAGCTTTCTCTTTTCAGACTTTTTTGTCAAGAGAGCCCAGACAGCCAACTCCGGAGCATACTCGGGGTATCTCTCCATTCTTGATCATAGTAAGCTGCATAAAGCTAAAGCATTACCTTGACAAAGACACATTATCCACTCGCTGTAGTGCAATGAAGAGAAATTCAAATGACATAAAAAGAAATACATTTATGTGGAGTTTAAAGCTCTGGTTTGGAAATTGTTTGGACAGTATTTCACCTAAAAATTAAATTTGGTTAAAGGCCCTTAACTGCAAAGCCCATGCCATTATGTGTGCTTACTGCTTAAATAGAAAAAAAATGGTGTACAAGTGCTTCCCCTCAGCAGTTTGTTCACCCAGGGCTTCTGTAGAAACAGATCTAGGTAAATAATGAAATTTTTATTGGATTCTATCTAGTTTTCTATAGAGAGTTACACTATATTTCCAAAAGTATTCACTCACCAATTCAAATAATTGAATTGGGATTATGGTGTGGGCTTGTTTTTAGGAGCTGGGCTTGGCCCCTTAGTTCCAATGAAATGAACTCTGAATGCTTCAGCACCAAGAGATTTTGGACAACTCCATGTCCCAACCTTGTGGGAACAGTTTGGGGATGGCCACTTCCTGTTCCAACATGACAGCCCACCAGTTCACAAAGCACAGTCTATAAAGACATGGACAAGGAGTTTGGTTTGGAAGAAGTTGACTGTCCTGCACAGAGTCCTGATCTCAACCCGACAGAACACCTTTGGGATGAATTAGAGCGAAGACTGAGAGCCAAGGCTTCTCGTCCAACATCAGTGTCTGACGTTGGATGAGAACATCAGACACGTAGATGTCTGATGTAGATAGATGCAAAGGGTGGGCCATCGTCATATCAAACCCTATGGATTAAGAATGGGATGTCACTTAAGTTCAAATGTGTGTAAAAGCAGGTGAGCTAGTACTTTTGGAAATATAGTGTATTTTGATATGAATAAAAGCCACTGTTTTGGCTGTGTTAAAACAATGAACCAGTAAATAGACATAATTTATCCATTTAGGATGGAACAGCAGAGTGGTGAAGCACAGAAGAGTCATCATGTCTATAATTTTAGTATATTTCAAAAGTGCTGCAACAAATGACAAACTGCCTAAGACTCTATGATGGTTGTTAAAATTATTGTGTTCTGTGTTGTGGCATTTGCTTTACATCAGCTTTTATGTCCCAGCAGATAAATGATAGCAGCACTGGTTTGAAGTCAGCAGTGGTGCACGTTTCCCACCATGATCACACTGTAAAACATTTTGACACGCAATAACTTTTATGGAAGAGTATCCTGATGGATCTGTCTGTGTCCTGCAGTCTCCAGAGTTAATTTAGTACAGCGCACTACCCCATAGCACCTGCAAATCGGAAAAAAAATATTTGAATGGAGAATACACAGACTTGCTGCTGACTGTAATGTTATGTACTACAAAGCCGTGTCCTTATGTCACCTCTGTGAATAGTTTGAGGACATAAAGAGACATGAAACACTTTTTTCCTTACAAAATACTGGACCACAAGAATGGTGTTAGTGGCCATGGACAAATTTAGGCTTTGGAAACAACAATGGTGTTCACTGGAGAATTGGGAGCTTATACTTGTCTTTAAACAAGAAATATTTCAATATAAAACACGTGTTGAGATTTTACTTTGATGCAGTTTGATTCATCTCAGCAGATCTGGCTTTTCCACCCAAAATGTTAGGATTATTAGAAAAAGTTTATATCTTGGCCAAAGACTTCTCTGCTCTTAGATCTGCTCTTAGTGGATCAAGCTGCATTTTTAGGAGATTTAATTAATACAGATATATTTAGAAAAATAGTTATCAGTCTGACATGATTTTGTCCCATGGACTGCTGCAAATGAAGTGCTTGATATGGACACTCTATATCATTTTTAGAGAAGGGTGCATACACATTACAGACCATACATATTTAAAGTGTGCATACACATTTAAAGTTAAAGTTGTTAAGTCTACTCTAAAAGATAATCATAAACCTGGAGCAGAGCAACTTGAATTATGATGGACCCATCCTACCCAACACAGGAACAGTTTTCCTCTCAGACAGACTGACTTTGGGACTTTGGTGTAACATCCCGACAGACATACAGAGTGTCATCCTGGAAATAATATGTACCTTAACAAATGTGTTGCTTATTTTGCTTAGCAGAATATTTGACAGCAGTCGTCCAATAAGAAACACAAAAAGCCTGACCAGAGCTAAAGTACCTAAAGTATAGCAATAGATGTACAGAGGGGTTCCTCTAATCAGTCAGAGGACACAGGTCCTGAGCCTAGACCAGCATTAATACATTATATATTTTAATGTTAATATTAGTTCAACTAATGCTAACTTTGCTCTGTTTATCAGTTTAATATTAAATAGACCACATGGCCAGTGCAGGTTTCATATCTCATATAAAAACTTAATATAATTGTTCTTGCTTGGCAGAACAAGCAGAATTAAATGCAATTTAATTTTAGGTCTTTCAGGAAAAACATCCCTCATAATGACCTGTAAGGCAGCAGAACATGAGTCACATGATAGTCATTACACAAAAAATGTCCAGTGTCATCTTTCAAGTTGCTGATTGAAGTAGACATGAAATGATTACTTCTGCCAGAACTAAATGTGATCCATCATCCTGTGGTATTCAGTACTCACAGAGAAAGCATTTCACTAAATACACATCTGTGGTGTTAAGCAAGTGCACTGATGCTATTTGAATATTTTTGCTCATTTATTACAAATGAATAACATAACATAAAGAGTAACGCTTTCTCATATACTTTGACAATGCATGATGTTTTGAGACAACAAAGTTACTTGTGGCTAGAAAAAATAGAAGGATTTTCTAAATACTTGTCCAGCATATACTGATTTTTAGCATGTAACTTTACCTAATGCAGTACTAATTGCTCCTATAAAAACAGTTAAATATTGAGCCACTTCCTAATGTTTTCTACCCAGTATTCACTCATATTATACGTCATTGGTTGTTTGGCATTTTGCTAAAATCATCTTGCAATTTTTGGTGGCTAATGTCCATTACAAATGTACAATATTGCAGTCAGCTTAATTTACCCTTATCTCGGACATCAGTTTTTTTTACATTAGTCTGTGTGGAGTGAATAAAGCTCCCCGCACTTCCCCCTGTTGCCTCTGGGCTGAAAACGACACTTGCAAGTATGAGCATTGCTGAGTCGGTGTCCCTGTCCAAACAACCGCCTAGCACTGGCTTTATTTCTCAGTTTTTGTCATGGCAGAACAAAAGGGTGGGAGGGGGTCACACGAAATGTAGGGAGCTTCATAAAGGAAAGTGGGGAATAAACAAGGAAGAAATGAGAAAAGGTTCTGATATTCTCATTAAGCAGACAACGTGCACTGTGATATTCCACCTCTTTAGGACTGTGTTTTGTGAATGTCTGAGAATTTCAACCGAATCAAATTAAGATTTATCAATAGTCTTGTCTAGTGTTAATATCTAGGTCACATTACTTCGTCAGCCTAGTCAAACGTCACCATGGTCACCACTGCTGCTGGAAAGGCTGACCATGTGGTAAGTAATTATGTATTAAAACTGAGGATAAGGCAACATATCACGGGAGATGCAACTCATAAATTCAATAATAAAAACTCATTTGCTACTCTTGCCATGTTTTTGGTTGATGTATCATTATGTCCCCCCCAGCTTATGTTGTTGACAAACACTAAACATTACTAATCAAATAATTCCATCTGTGTTTCAAGCCCAAATGTGTTTCTTGTTGCGGGCCTGTCCTGGTTCTTGTCCATGTCCAAGGCCTGCCTCAGCTGCAGCTCTGATTCCAGTAACAGCTCCACCTGCACCAGACTCTGTTCAGACCTGACATCAAAACGTGTCCTCAGCGACCGCATTCGGAGCACTCACCCATATGGAGATGTAGAGTCGGCCGACATCCATCAGCAGTTTAGTAACACACTGTAACAGAATATTTTATCATTGTGTATGTAGCATGTACCTAGGTCCCAGAGGTGGAGATTGAGTGAGACGCATATAGCCAAAACTTTCCAAACGACCTAAATTTAGCCAATATTTATGCATGCTTGTTAAGTTTGTTTTTCTTGTTATTACAATTTCTGTGTGATCGCGAACACCACTAGCACTCAAAAGTTGGGGGCTCGTCCAGGATTGGGAATAGTCTAGGAGTAACACCACTGGTAAAAGCAAGAGAAAAAACATGGAAAACTGCCACGGTATAGTTCAGTTGGTAGAGCTGTGGCGCATTTGTGTTGAGGGTTCGAGTCCAGGCTCCAACATTTGGAAGTTAAGTTAAAGAGAAGTGATATTATGCTGTCTTGCTTTTTTCATATATTGTTTTTCATTACAATGTTATTAAAAACAGTTCTCCTCTTGCTTTTTTTTAACGATGTGTTATTAAAAATAAAATTTGAATATAAGTTATGAATAGTACATTTTGAGCACAAGTCAATGTAATACGAAGTAAAAAAAAAAAAAAAAGACAGTTTTATCTAAGGCAGAGGTTACCAAACAGAGCTGGGCCCACATGATCAAAGAACAGGCTTTTGATAGTTTCCATATAACCGTTTAACCACTTTCTACACAACATCAATCATTCTGACCTCTTAATCCCTGTTTATTATCTGTTCTGTTTAAAGCACCTGTTGAACATAAATGACAACCTGTTGGGTTTGGAAACGCCACTGAAAACACACACACCAAATAAACACTTTTTTAGCAAGTCTTTAGCCTATCCTTTTATACCAGATGGCAAATCCCTTCTGAATGAAAAACATCTGAAACAACTCTTTAGCCTTTGTCCACTAAAACCTATTATAACAAACTTAAAGCAACACTTTATAACTTTCAGGACACAGCATTGTATATAGGACACATATATAGGTTTTTAGGGTTTCACACAAAACCTCCAAAATAAATGTGTAAAAATATATTAAAAATAAAACTATAAATCTAAATAATAATGTTTAAATGTGTAATTATAGTGAATTATTTCAATTGGTTACTATGTGAGTTTGTAAGATCTGGAGAATTTCTGTGACACAATTGTATTTCCCCCTAAAGAGCCTGGGACAAATTGTATAAATTGCTCACAGGCCAATAATTGAGTTTAAGTGCTGCAGTAGGAGCCGGACCCTATGGAGGATCAAATAACCGCTCTGTTTAGGAGCTGCCAGTGAAAGTTTGATGACGAACCAAAAGATCACTTTGTTTATCAAAAGATATGGCACACAGCAGACATTCCTCTAAATCAAATGTTTTACTTTTGACTTGGAGAAGAAGTATGCCGGAAAGGTGCCATCATTGCAGCTGTTTGCAAAACATCTGTGGGGTATTTGAAGGGGCACTGTGGAGATGGGGAGGACTGGATATGTTTTAATTACTGGATAATAATCCTCCTACCTTTTTTATTTTAGCTACCAATGAACAAAGCGGCTGTTAGGGTGACCACCTCAAAAAGTACTAAAAGTGGGACAAGGTGGGATGGACTCGAGAAATAAGTCTTTTGAAATACAAATCTAGGTTTACCAAGTGAGATTCAAGTTACTACAGTTTAGAACCTATAACATATGTGATGTGTTGTTTTCATCCCAAAAAAGTAATGTCTTTACTGAGACTTTATTCATTGAAAAAAAAAAGGTGGAACATTATAAAAATCAAAACTCTCAGTCTGTATTTTCTCAAAACAACCCAGCACCAACATCAACTCACAGCTCCAGGAGAGGCCTGTCCTGAAACACAGGGGCAGCAACACACCAGCCATATATTCACCACACACACCCACAAATATGTATTCTACATTTTACACATGGATTAGTGACCTTACCTTGTTGTTCTTAACTTGAATCTCACTTTTTATAAGATCCACTGAGCACCAATAAAAAAGAAGGACATTATCTTATTCAGTGGGACGGAGGGACAGATGCCTAAATGGCTGCGCAGTACAACCAAAAGTGGGACAGGTGGTCACCCTAGCTGTTGTACTTCAAATTAAGCCTGTATTATAAGGTTCCAACTTGTTGTTTCAGTGTATTATGACTTTTAATTTTCTATTTTTAGGGTTAGGTTAGGGTAGGGTTGTATTAACTTAAGGTTATGTTGTTGATGGTGTTGGTTTGTTTGTTTGTTTTAACATGCCTGTACATATATGTTTAGATATTTTTAGGCTGTATTATATTATTAGATATAAGCAGTTCATCAGACAGGAAATCAAGGAGAAGGGCAGAGGACTGACAGAGAAAACCCACCTGAGCTGGGAATCTAACTCGGCTTACACTGTTTACTGTATATGGCACGCAAGTTCAGTCTTTTTGTCCATTTTCAAAAATACAAATGCACCTTGGCTTTGGGTTGAAAGGCTTGTAAGTTTAAATATCAATGTTACAAATTGCACATTTTACTATGTTTTTGAAACAAATGGAACCACAGTGTAAACAAGAATAGAGAGAAGCTGTGTGACAATCCCAGACACGCACCCAAAGACAGAAGCATGAATAAAACACTGATGTTGGCTCCTTCAGTAATCTGTCCCAGCTGCCTCAAACGGATCCTTACTTCTGTTTCGAAAGACAACATTTAATATCCTGTAATGTGGGTTGCATAGACAGCACGAGTGTCCATTCATACACACACACAGGCTGACCTTTGACCCCAGGCCACATCTGCTCAGGTCTAGACTGATGTTATCGTTGGTTTCTGTGGATCTTTCAGACAAAGCCTCAATAAAATGTTTATGCTAAAATCCCTGCACACATGATCTAATGGTTTAATAGTAGTCATTGTTTTGGTACCATTGTAAAAAAAAACAAAAAAAAAACAAGACAAAAGTAAATTAATTTCATTCATTCCGTGCCTGGGTAGAGAATAGATATTACTTCAGGAAACATAAAAGAAAGTTGTTGTTTTTTTTTGTTTTTTTTGCTCTTCTTACACTGAATACATTTTAAAAGTATACTTCTTAACACTGATTATAAGAACATCGATTTGTACAGCCACGTCCAACAACTATTTTTGGTGTCTTATTTACTATTACCCTACATTTATCACAAAAACACAATTCACCAACACCAATTCAATCCATCAATCTTTTCTTTCATTCATATTTAGTTTTTATTAATCCTAACTGAATATTAAAATGATAGTAATTGGGCCTTTGATTATATGAGGCTAATCTAAATCTAACTGGGAAAGAGATCCCACAGAGTTGGGAGAGAAAACAGAGGAAGCATGTTCCACACATTGTGCCGCTCCACATTCCTGAGATGCTGGAGGTGCATTTCACACATCCTATCTGCTCTCTCAATTGGAATATTTTGCAGAGTTTTAA
This sequence comes from Bostrychus sinensis, assembly GCA_020698575.1. Lineage (NCBI taxonomy): Eukaryota > Metazoa > Chordata > Actinopteri > Gobiiformes > Eleotridae > Bostrychus > Bostrychus sinensis. The sequence continues at coordinate 27,994,297 of CM036247.1, read as the reverse complement.
GTGCTTCTTAATTTTTTGCCCTCTCCAGTCTTTACAGCTGATTCCTTCCAGATGTGCTTCACACAGGAGAGTGAGCACGCACGGCTCAACATACCTAAACACACACATGCAGATATTTAACTATCACAACAGTCTTATTTCCATAAACAGATGTGGTTCCTATTTTTTTGGAGCTATATTTGATTCAATAAAATGAATTGATGCAAAACTAAAATGAATTGATGCAACAATAAATGTATTGATGCAACTAGAATGATTTATTGAAAATGCCTAATTTGGGACTTGCATACAGCAATTTTTGCAAATAAATTCTAATTTGCAAATATATTATTTGGAATTATTTCACAAATCAGTCATGTTTGTTATTTATAAATCTGCAGTTTTACATATGAATAGTCCAATCTGCATTTGTGGATTGCTCCATCTGTGAATTCATCACCTCTGCACATTTGTATCATTTTGAGACATTTGTCCCACTTTTTGTCCCACTTGAGCTAGTCTGCCCACAATGATATTGAATAAATGAACGAACAAATCTAAAACAATATGTAAACTCAACAACGCTATAACTGTTGTTTATTTATTGTGTAGTCTGTACAAACTGTGAAAATGAAGTAAATCACTTGCTTTAAACTCTGCACGGCTCCTTCAGCTCACATCTGTCTCCTCTGTTGCTCCACTTCATCTCCTGCTGTGAAGTCGGTGAACAGCTCGCCGCTATTGGTGCTCACTGCTGTCTGTCAAAATCTTCCACCAGTTCCACCAATCATCATCGATCATCCAGCGTCACAGCACGCCCATTGTTCCATTGACTCCCAGAGACGCTCAGCGTCCACAGGCGGGATGATTTTAGAGCATTTATCCAATTAACGTCTTGCATTTTTGCGATTAAAAAACCCGCTCTGAGCAGTCTCATAGGAATCCATTAACTCTCAGTGTCAATACGGATTTACACAGCGTCCGCTGCTCTGAAGTGAGAGGACGATCGCATCGGGAAAACAGATTAAACAGCTGATTAATGAACGGCACACTCATGAAAATAAACACATTCTAGCGCACTTTTAATACAACTTATTATATCTAATTTTATAAAGTTCAACAGTGCATATTGGACCATTTATTTTATGGAATTTTAGGGGAAGCTCAGCTTCCCTTGTTGTGATTGAGCAATCACCACTGAGTGTCTCCCTTGCTCACTGTGTGGACAATCAGATCTGCCCGGGTCTAGCACCTCAGAGACCTATTTGTAGTTGCGCAGTTTCACTGGCTCTAGATCATAGATCCTAGGGGTCCTGACTGAAGTAAACATACATATCTCAGAAACGAGTTGCTGAGATTAGATTCCCATTCAGAGCTCTGGACCTACCCACAGATAGACTCAGAGCTCAGAGTAGAGCCCTGCTCCTCTCTGTCCAGAGAAAACAGTGAAACTCAGTGAGCCTGATAATACAGAACCTTCTGGACCCTGTATGGAGTTATTCATATTCCACTGAGAGGAGGTCCTGGGACCAACTCTACTCAGACTCTCGACAGGCACTGTCCATGCCCTGGAAATACTCCAGAACACCAGGGGACACTCTCTGGAGAGCACCAGAGGGGTCTGGAAAGGTGGAATAATGGATATTTCTATTCACCACAGTGAGACTGAGGTAACACCTCATTGGCGAAGGATAACTTTTTTTGTTACTGTTAATTATAAACAAATTGTAAATTATAAAGTTAGCTTGAGCTTTAATCAAGGGATTTTCTTACATGTAATTTAGCAATGTTATTCCTGTAATAACTAGTGATAGCTCCTTCACTACAAACATTGTCATTATGTAAATTACTTGTTTGTTTGTTTGTTTTTTGTTTACATAGAAATGCATTTGTAGGAAAATAAATTGCTATTTTACTTCAAAGTCAGTTAGTTTAACACTCTAGACATGGAACTGGATAATACACTGCTCAAAAAAATTAGGGGAACACTAAAATAACATCCTAGATCTGAATTAATGAAATATTCTTATTAAATACTTTGTTCTTTACATAGTTGAATGTGCTGACAACAAAATCACACAAAAATTACCAATGGAAATCAAATTTATTAACCCATGGAGGTCTGGATTAGGAGTCACACTCAAAATTAAAGTGGAAAAACACACTACAGGCTGATCCAACTTTGATGTAATGTCCTTAAAACAAGTCAAAATGAGGCTCAGTAGTGTGTGTGGCCCCCATGTGTCTGTAGACCTCCCTACAATGCCTGGGCATGCTCCTGATGAGGTGGTGGATGGTCTCCTGAGGGATCTCCTCCCAGACCTGGACTAAAGCATCCACCAACTCCTGGACAGTCTGTGGTGCAACGTGGCATTGGTGGACGGAGCGAGACATGATGTCCCAGATGTGCTCAATTGGATTCAGGTCTGGGGAAAGGGCGGGCCAGTCCATAGCATCAATGCCTTCGTCCTGCAGGAACTGCTGACACACTCCAGCCACATGAGGTCTAGCATTGTCTTGCATTAGGAGGAACCCAGGGCTAACCGCAGCAGCATATGGTCTCACAAGGGGTCTGAGGATCTCATCTCGGTACCTAATGGCAGTCAGGCTACCTCTGGCGAGCACATGGAGGGCTGTGAGCCCTCCCCAAAGAAATGCCACCCCACACCATTACTGACCCACTGCCAAACCGGTCATGCTGGAGGATGTTGCAGGCAGCAGAACATTCTCCACGGCGTCTCCAGACTCTGTCACGTCTGTCACATGTGCTCAGTGTGAACCTGCTTTCATCTGTGAAGAGCACAGGGCACCAGTGGCGAATTTGCCAATCTTGGTGTTCTCTGGCAAATGCCAAACGTCCTGCACAGTGTTGGGCTGTAAGCACAACCCCCACCTGTGGACGTCGGGCCCTCATACCACCCTCATGGAGTCTGTTTCTGACCGTTTGAGCAGACACATGCACATTTGTGGCCTGCTGGAGGTCATTTTGCAGGGCTCTGGCAGTGCTCCTCCTGTTCCTCCTTGCACAAAGGAGGAGGTAGCGGTCCTGCTGCTGGGTTGTTGCCCTCCTACGGCCTCCTCCACGTCTCCTGATGTACTGGCCTGTCTCCTGGTAGCGCCTCCATGCTCTGGACACTACGCTGACAGACACAGCAAACCTTCTTGCCACAGCTCACATTAATGTGCCATCCTGGATGAGCTGCACTACCTGAGCCACTTGTGTGGGTTGTAGACTCCGTCTCATGCTACCACTAGAGTCAAAGCACCGCCAGCATTCAAAAGTGACCAAAACATCAGCCAGAAAGCATAGGAACTGAGAAGTGGTCTGTGGTCACCTCCTGCAGAACCACTCCTTTATTGGGGGTGTCTTGCTAATTGCCTATAATTTCCACCTGTTGTGTATTCCATTTGCACAACAGCAGTGAAACTGATGTCAATCAGTGTTGCTTCCTAAGTGGACAGTTTGATTTCACAGAAGTGTGATAGACTTGGAGTTACATTGTGTTGTTTAAGTGTTCCCTTTATTTTTTTGAGCAGTGTATTTAGTTTCAAAGGATATACACAACTTTAAGTTATTACCTGCAAAATAAAAAATCACCTGTTTTAGGCAGACTGGAGTACAGACCATAATAATGGCTATTCTGAAATATATAAATATTTATAAATTTATTTATAAATATAAATTTTGTGATTTTTAACAAATAAAAACTCAAATACACAATACAAGATATTTTAATGTAAATTTTATGCAAATAAAAAAAAATAATTAAATCATGTAAATAAAGCTTTTTGGCCCTAAATTATATTTAAAAAAATATTAAATGAATTAAATGTGTTAACTGTTTCCTGACATTTTATTGGTTCACAGCATCAGGCTGAGCTTCATTTACCAAAGTTAACAGCGGCTGTACTACATGTTATATGAATGGATTATCTAGCTATTTGACGACTTATTGAGATAGAAATAAAAATGGGTGACAATAAAAGTGGAGGTTAAGAAGTTTGAAGTGTGTTTGTGCATTTTGAAGACTACTAAACAATAAAAGAGCCAGGTGACAACCACTATACTGTATAGAGGCATCTACCCCTAACATGGCAGGAGAGGCCGAGTGTGAATAACACGGTGAGTGTAAAGGTTTTTTATATTTATTTAGCAGTTAAGCTCTGGATGTAAGTGCATAGGCAGAACATGTGTCATATCAGTTCACATATGTCAGAAATGAGTCTGAGGTGATGGGCAGTGTGGTAGCTGAATTAGCATTGGGTTATTATTTACAGGTAACAGACAAATGTGCTGATTCCTTTGCAGTGTTGGTGGTAATACACTTTAAATATGTTTGTGCAGAAAAAGATGAGGTACAAAAAAGAACAAGAACACCAAACATACATACATCCATCCAAAACCACACAAAACCTCAGATCACAGTCACATTCACTACACACTCTCATAGTAGATGCTCGGGAAGATCGCCTGACATAATTCATGAGTTACAGCAGACCGGACATTGTGTCCCCTCGGGTCCAGTAAACTAAAGTGAAGCGGGTGGTGTTCACATATTCAGATGTCCCAAAATTTCAGGACAGGGCTTTATTGGCAAAGAATCTATATTTTGAAAGTTTACTTCACATAGGATTTTTTTACAAATAGGCTTTTAGGTACACACATGAAATGCTTTACATTTGTTTTCTTTTATGGAAATTGTCCTTATGCTATAGTATTGCACAACAGATGAAAAATTCTCATGGCTATGATCCCATGAAGGCTACTGTAAGGAACAGTGTGACCTTAGATACACATCACATGGATATAAAGCACACAAAAATGTTGGCCTGCATTATTTTCCTGTAGTTGCAAGGAAACTGTAGATAAACTAATTTTAAAAAGGCATAAGAAATAAGAGAAAATGACTTCTGCAGCAACCACAAAGCAGCCTCTGAGCCAGTCACTGTCACTATAAATGCAGACGAGCTCAATTTTGATCAGTAGCAGAAAACCTCTTCTTCACGGTTAAGACTCACAATTGAAAATAGATGGATTTGAAAATGCTACAAGGATGCTCTGATACTATTTTTCCACTCAACTTTGGTCATGCTCACTTTCAAGTCATTATGCAAATTGTACTGTAAACCAAACTTATATAAGAGCACAAGTTCATTCAAAGTACTAATGTATGCATATGTTTGTCCTACAAAAAAATGTAATTCAACTTTAGCATTATTTATTTACCTATACTGCATTGGTAACAATATAGTGTCACAGGTCTTCTAGTTCAGGGGTAAAAGCTCTGTATGTTGAGCTATAAAGCTGGTATATCAAACAGAAACAAACAACAACAAAACAATCCAGATCAATGCCAAAAACTCATACTGGCCTTTTCTAAACCTTCCATTAAAATCCAGCTATTACAAGCAATCAATGCAAGCAAAACATAGCCACATAAAACTACCAGACACAACTAATGGACATACAGTTGCAAAAACAAAGCATTGCATACAGCCTTCCAACTTTATAAACAACACACATTGCTGTTGAGGCAGAAATCACAGGCCCATTCCATTGCATATGAACGGGTATTGTTTGCCAGGCTTGGAAATCTGCATTTATGATTACATTTGCAGTTTTTATATACTTTGCACTCTGCTCTAATAAGCACATTAGAAGATGTTAGCACGCAGCATGCTAAACCTGTCTTTCATATCAGCTGTGTGGGAACATGTTACTTCCCAGTGCACTACTGTATGACATCACTGTTTACATTTGACCCTTTTACTGCTCATAGACTCAATGAGCTATACGTCATGACGGACTGAAGGCACCCAGTGGAACCTGACTGTAACTTGCTAAATGAAAAGAAACTGACTTTCTACAGTCTTTTTGCTGATCTTTTGCTTCCTTGCTTACACGCTGGATGACCACAAAAAACACACATGGTCACAAATGTGTCAAAATTGCCTCCGAGTTCAGGAGAGTGGAAAGAGTGATCTGAGGAATCGCACATCCATCTACAGCAAAGTTAATGGTGCACAAATGATGGAATGTTTTTGGAAGCAGGTGAGGCGTGAAAGAGCCCATAAATAGGCTACCAGTCTCGGGATTTGGAAGAGGTTCAGTTCAACACTAACCCATGCAAACATCAAATCCAGCTTCTTCATTCCTCCTTCCTCCAGTCAGAGTGAAAGGAAGGGCAGCACGACCTCAGTAACACCAAACGTGGAGGCAAAAATGATGAGACCCTGCAGAGCAAGCCTTATGCCAGATCTAACCGTTTAGAAAACATTCAGTTGCCTCAGTCAGTTCTTGAAAACCAAGGGATTTGAGTAAGATTGTTTAATTTACAACCTTTTTGGGCCACCACATAGAAATTGGGGAATGGGGCTGGCATTCCACATAGCCAAATCGGTAATTAAATTGTTACCTTTGGGTAAACTCTAGCTAAAGCCTAGCCTGGCTGGCCATTTTATTCCTTTCCTGTTCTGTACAAAAAAATAGTCTTGCGCCAATTTGGATCTCCAAGGGGCAGAACAAATGGACATTTAAATTTAAATATCTCTGAATACAATTGGATAAACATACAACAGATCAGAAGGGGCAGTATAAAAAATGCAGGATAAGGTGTCTCTGAACTAATCCTATTTTTAAAATATGCAATAAGTGCCATGGTACAGATCATGGGTAAAGTGCTGTGGGTTAGAGTCCAGACAATTTGCTGAATATCTAACTCTGTTCTCACCCCTAGAAAATTTCCTGTCACTTCTCCACTGTAGAACCCCCTTCATTTTTTGTTAGTTGTTCAGGTTTTATCTTGGTGGAAATATTCAATGAGGTGGACCTCACTATACTAAGAAAGTAAATGAGTCTGGTTGGTTGCACAGCTGACACCATACTCTTACCACATAGGCATTAGATACACAAAAGTATCAAGTATTACACATCAAGCATAGCCACACCTGGTGTGATTCTTTTTGAATGATATGTAAGAAATATTCATACATGGTTCCCATTGGAGGATATTCTACAATTAACACATTTCAGTGGATTGTATTTATAGTTGAAGCCCATGAATTTACAATGGAGCAGCCAGGACAGGTATGGAGCAGCAAGCCCCTCCTACCTTCTCTTCAGAGAACAGCAGAACAGTCTGGTTCCTCACTCACAGCGAAGTGTTTCTCACAATTTGGATTGGAACTGCCAATTTGGTGCCCTAGGCGAGATTTTTTTATTTTTTATTTTATTTTTTTTTGGGGGGGGGGTTACTGCAGTGTAAAAGTCAATAGTGAATCTTCACGTGATGCTAATCTTCACAATCACATCCACGGAGAGAGGAGAGACAGGGACAGGTGTGGACAGGAACAGGGTGAAGCAAGAATGGACTAAAAATGGCTTCCTCCTCCCAGAGACCAGCTCAGAACCAGTGTCTCATTGTTATGGGCCTTCATTAAAAGCATCAAAATTAAGCTTCACTTTGAAACCAAGCCCAACACTGCTCAGTTACAGCCCTCACAGCAGCAGTCACAGCACAACACAGAATTAATCGCGACATTTAAAAGTAAGAGCTGATTATTATTTTTCTTAAAATAGGTATTCAAAGCAATCAAATTTAATTTAAAATTATATATTGGATATAAGAATAGAAAATGTACCTTTTTATTTTGTTATTTGAAATATAATTAAAATATAATTTAAAGAAATGCTATTTGAAGGAATAAAGAGACCTTGTTGTGTTCTGGACTTAACTTGAGGACATTTTCACAGATTGGACCTCAGTGAATGTTTATTTATATCAGGGCAGCGCTATGGATGCAGGCAGCGCTATGGATGCAGGCTGCACTTTTAAAGATACACAGTTATTATTGAGAACAAGTGCGATTAGTGATGACTCAAATGTGGCCCTCAGGAAAAAATAATTGCCCACCCCTGGTCTAATAGTTATGATACATAGTCTAGGCTAAATAAACGTGGCAGCACACTCACTGTCTTTAATTACAAAGTAACACAGTAACACACAGTGGCTAGCTACAGTGTAGTTTATTTCAACTTTGCTAGCTTCGTAGCTTGTGCAAATGAAAAGTTAAACAGCAGTTTTTAATGTTAGAATAAACAACTACATACCTCTACTTTGGCCCCTTTTTTCCTCCTCCTCTTTTCTCCGCTTTCTGAAAGCAGCACCTGATGGCTTGGACGTCCTTTTCAAGACAAAAAATTATCAAACTAGTTGTTGATGTAACATCCATCAATTTAGCGACCGCTGCTGTGATGCGCGTCAATAATACGCCCATCCCCCCGTGTCAGTCAGGTTCAGATCAGGTTAATCAGAAGTCATTAAGTTTTTTTTCATATTAGAGTACAAAGAAGAAATAACACGATTCACTTGATTTTTTATTATTTGTTATTTATTTAAAAATATACTTTTTTTTTTGGAGGGGTCCAGCTGGGCGCCCCCTTCAGCAGATGGCGCCCTAGGCAAGCGCCTAGATGGCCTATGCCTAAAGCCGGCTCTGGTCCTATGAATACAGAAGATAACCAAGGTAGCGCTGGCTACCGAGCAAATTTTATAACTTCTCTGGCCTGATTAACATTGTTTAGTTCTTTCCTTCATCACCTGTTGATTCTGCTAAAATGCGTGTTGTTCAGTCCTCTGTGGGATTTTTTCTCCCCCCCGTTGCCTTTTTAATAACAGTGAAGTCTTGTTGACGTCCGACATAACGACTGCATTCAACCAAACTGACTTTCTCTGCAAGTCTTTGTACAACTGGCTTCTGTTGCCTTCTCCATTCAGGAATAAGTACAGAGTTGCTCATAACACACCGTATATGGCTGGCAAGAATTCATGTTGCTTTCATGTCAGCAGTGCACTGCTTATATCCAGCCCTTCTTTCTCTGATTGGTTACTCTGATTGTGTGATTGTTCCGCCCATAGAAATAAAATTCAACCAAAGGGGTACCAGACTAACTTCTTTGTATAAAATAGGAAGAGAGTTTGTCTGGCCAGCCAGGCTATAGCATTGATGAACCTCTGCTCATATACTTCTGAAGGACTTTGCCATTTCTAAAATGCTCCTTTCATATCTGGTCATGTTACTGACCTGTTGCCAAATAATGTAAATATTTGCAAAATGCTTCTCCCGATCTCACTCACTTTTCTGGCCTTTTGGTTGTCCCGTCCCAACTTATTTGAGATGTGTTTCTGCCATCAAAAATGTGCAGATCACTTACCGATTGTTCCTCAGCATTTGATACCAGCCCAAAAAGATGCTGAGTCATGCATTAAAAATCATTGTGAGGGTTAACCTAATTTCCTCATCTTAGTGGACCCCAGGTGTGCAGTCCGTCCTAAGACAAGCACAGTGTGAAGGACTGTTGCCAACATAGGAACTAATAATCCACCAACAATCCCTTTTCTTATCCGCACTATGGAACCTCTTGGTGGTGTGGTGCATTCTTTAAGGGCCAGGTTTTGTCTCTCCTGGAGACAGACTGCGATTAGCTCTTTATCCCTGTTTCCCATTTGCACTAGTACGCTAGCTCTCATATAGAACCCAGGGGACCTGCAGAGCCACCATACAGCGAACTGCATGTCATTTTTGGATCACATTTGGATCCCCATAAGGAGTATATCAAAGCTTGGGTTTTTGCATATTTGTGGACTAAACTACAGCCTGCCAAGCATGCCACAAACCAGTTTATGATGTTTTAGTTTGCATGTCAATTCTGGGGACCTACAGGATTTTGTAGTGAGCAAAGTCTGTCTCTTCAGTTTTTACATGGTAATGATGAAAATTTAAATATTTTGTTGTTACTGTAAAATCTTAAAAGGGTCTACAAGGGGCCCATATTTTATCTTACTGTATACTATACTGCATAAAATCAATTGCCACAGGTTATACAGTCATTTATTGATATGTGGCTTCATAGGTAACATTTGAATTCAGCTGGCCTTCTCTGCGTCATAGGGAACAGTAACAGCAGTGGACTGACGTAAAGATCTGAGCAGAAGTAATCATGGCCGTGTTTGTGTGTATTACTAATATTAACACAACTAGTCTTTCATTTGTCCTGAACATATCGAATTGGGTAACACTACCAAGTTCTTACTGCTTGCACAATTCCTTTTACCAACATGCAGCAGTCTCAGTTTAAATGGCTTTAAAAAAATAATTGATTTTTCATGGTCACGTACAGTATGTGCGGCAAAACTCTAGACCACAGGGAACTCTGTGTCTGCCTCTTTCCAGAACAAGCAACTTATAGCCTGTGTAAAATCTTGTTTTGCAGTCCCTCCCTCAATCAGAAGCCAATATATGCTGGGCTTTCTCTACACTAAACACACATTTGGGTATGTTTGTCATCAGGCAGAAAAAGACCTAATGTGGCCAGACCACAATACTGGCTCATTGAAAGGAATTTAGATGGAACCCTTTTTACATTTCTCTCCTTTAATGTCACTGTGCACTTTATCATGGCGCTGTTACAGAACATTTGAATTGAGTATATAGAAAATTTGTGTTAGCAGTGTAAAAAGATGTTACCTAAAGGTTTGGTCTTGCTCTATGTCTGACCTGGAGGTCCATAAGACCTACCAGGATGTTTGAGACAGTTGTCTCACTGTAGCAGCCCCTTTATTCTGCTGAAGCCCACTTAAATGATGCCAGAATGACCCAATGGGTGGATAGGGCCAAGCTTTCATGCTCCATTCTCTGCTCAGTCATGAAACAATAACCCCCTTTGGCCAATAGCTCATCTTCATATGTTTCAATGTGACATTGTGCGCTTAAGGGAACTTCACTGAAAGCAGACGAGCTTGTTCAGTCACAGAGGGTGTTCTCACGGAGCTCAGGATGGAGTGAGAGGCGCAGCCTGTGTGGCATCTCCAGACCCCCTCTTGGCCTGAGGCAGTGCCAGCAGCAGTTCAGGTGGTCCTCCTGCCGCCTTTGATCTTCATCAGTCAGTCTAATCACTTGTGTTTCTGAGAGCTTGGGGGAAACAGTAGTGCTCCACTTCCCTTTCAAGGCATGACCTCAGCACTGCTCACCATAGCTTTGAGGTGACACAGACCTCCGAGTCTGTGTTGTGCCTATCTAATTGAAAGGGCACTAGATAAATGATTGAGACAAGCTGTGAGCACAAAACACAAGCCTTTCGAGCAGAGAGGGGTGCCTCTGCCCACCTCCGGTGAACACTATGCCAATTCAAGTTGAACTAATTACTGGCAACATGGCCATGGCATCAAGCCCGGCCTAACCAGACCAAGTTACACTTAATTTTAGCTGGCCCTTTACGTCATGGTCCAATCAGAGTACACTTACTTCAGTTGGTGGATAGTAGATGTCCAAAGGCAGTAGTCAGTGTGTGTTGGCAGGTCAGGCTGGTGTGTGGACCAGATGCACCTCTGAACTCACGACAGCTTGTCTCTGGACCTGGAGCGGTCGGAGTGAGTTTGTCTTGGATAAGTTAAAGACAATGTGCTCCTGCCAGCTCCTCTGAACAAGTGCTCTGACTACAGCTAATAGGTTTGGTAAATCAGGAATGCAGTTAGAGGGGGCATTTATGCAATTTACTAACAACTACTCTCAAGGTGCGAAATAATTCATTTATCAGATATATTTGTTGTCATAAGATAACAGTACCAACCTGTGTGTTCCCTTTATGGTAAAAGAGAACATAGCCCCATTACAATATGAAATGGTTATTTTAATTGCTTTTGCTCTAATTTCCACTTCTTCACCACAAACAGTTTTATCAGCTCCTAACCAAAATGGTGGAATGTTCTGTTTCAGGTAACAAAACAACTTCTTGTAAAAGCACATTTTTCCACTAATAGTTCCTGACTGCTCCTGTGGAGTTTAAGGTCAGATTGCCAGCACAGGTTTTCTCTATTTAGATCAGAGCTTTTCAAGTTGTGTGTTAAAATCATTTAATAGTTAGGAAGTAGGATGGAAGTCATTATCCATAATTTGACAGTCTATATATAAAACTGCAAGATTTCATCTCTTTATGTTCAATATCTAGTGAGTCAGTTAGATTAAAAAAAAAAAAAAAACTCTTTATCTTATCTGCAGCCAAAATGGTGGTTTACATGCCAAAGATTAGCACTCATAAACATCATTCATTAGCGGCATCTCCCACAAGTCCTTGCCAGCAGATTATACAATGATTAATGTGGTGTGAGCAGTGTAACCACAGCAACCCAGCAACTGAGAGGATTTGGTTTTGTTAAAAAAGAGGATATGACGCACACAGTTATTCATATTTATATGAAAAATAACAATTCTATGACTTCATCTCCAGCTGCACCAGCTGCTTCATCAGCTTCTTATTTAATTCCTGATTTATAGTTCTCCTGTCTCATTATAGTCTTTTATTCTGAGTAGAATCTGACTGAATCTGAATCATTCTCATAAAATTGAAAAATGTGTTCCCTTAGGGCCTAAATAAAGGAAGTGTGGCTGCTATCTGTAGACAGGGTTCTTTTCTGCGCTGTCATGGACATAAACGTGTGACCTAATTACCCATTTACATCACAGATTTCTGCATGCAAGGCAATTTTTTGAATGCTCTAGAGACTCAACTGTGACCCCCCTAGAGAGTATGAAAGCTACTGCACATAATGGAGGATCCAGAAAACTTCCCAAGGATTTTGTACCATGGCGAAATAGTTACCAATTCCAGCCACAAGGGGTCCGTAAATCTAAAGAATTTGTGACCAAAAGCCTTAAGTATATTAAATATTAGACAACCCTCATGACCCCAGTTTCTCATTCAAAAATAAACAAAGCCCTCTCCACTGTTAAAGAAGGAACTGCTTTGGATAATTTGTCTTTTTGTGTTTAGTTAGTCAACGTGTGGCTGTATTCTGTCAGTGGCTGTCACCAATTCTGACTCTAAGCGGAGACACAGAAAGTAAGCCAGACTGAATTATTATCCAGAAGTATACACGTTCATATGAACTATAGGAATTATAATATATTTCAATTTCACAGCCAGCAGTCGTGAGGCAACACTTCACATCACTGGTGTACCCATGATTTTTCAGGGCCATTAAGGTTTTTTTGTCGTTGGGGTTTTTTTTACAGAAGAGTTTACCAGTTTATCAACATTTATCTGTACACCTTTCAGATTCTTTGTTGTATGTGCTATGCCCTATATAGGCTTCTTTGTAACCAATGGTTATTTCACCCAAGATCAAAGAATCCACAGGTCAGACGTCCTGCACTGGGGTACTGGCTGTTCTGCCCATTGAGGACAGTGTCAGGGAGTGTCTGCTCTTGTCCTCTCCTCTCAGGCTGGGCCTGCTCTGCCCTCTGAGTGGAACAATTCACAGTGGTCATGTTAGGTCAATTTTTATTTTAGTAATGCTGCTTAGGTTGTATAGCTTTTGCTAACAATACACCTTTCCTATAGCCGGTTCAATGGATATGCTGACCCATGTGTGTCCTGAGCTGTTACGTCAGAGCTGATGGAGGTGGCAGCTACCCTCTGGCTCATTCTCGCCTCTAATCTGCAGGAGGTTAAAGATCATACAGCTACTGTGCTGCAGTGCCAGGAGAAGAACATGCTGTACCCTGCCCAGCAGGGGATTGGAGAGGTTACATCTGGATTGAATCTGAATTCTTTAAAATTCACAATTCACCATTTGTTAAAAAGGATACATTATGTTTTTATTCATATTTTTAAACCAATCTTGGTTGCCTATAACAGCATTTCATGTTTACCAAGAACATTTTTTAAAAGTACTCTACTGATGCCATAAAGCAGGGGTCGTCAACTACATTTGTCCAAGGGCCAACTGTAAGGGCCAGATCTCATAAAATAAAACAATGTAATATTGTATCCTAAATAGTATAATATTATTTTGTATATTCATTTTCTGCTTGTCCTATTTCTAATAAGTGAGGCCTATGAGCAAGGCTTCATTTACACTTTTCTCTGTTGATGGTTGAGAGAGACAATTGGTCCAATGTAGGCCAATATGTGGGACAGATTTTCTGAACTTTATGAAACAAATTAATACGGCCATTTGTATTAATAATGCTTTTAAAAATGGAAACATGGTAGAATTGGACAGTGAGAAGAGTTTTTTTTTTTTTTTTTTTTTTTTTTAGGAAACCAATAAGAATCTTAATTAAACTTCTGTGCATGTAGAGCTTGGGGAAAGCTACAAAATCCATTTGGATTTTTTGTTCTACGAGGCTCTATGTCAGAAGAACGAGCAAAATCTTTTTATTGCCGTTTTGAGCTTTTCAGGCCGAGATAAAGCGTTTTTAGATGTTTCATATGAACTGCAGTGTAGGATGTCCAAACTGCTGAAAGATGGTTTGGGACGCAGTGAGCTGGCTTCTCGGGATGTCCCAAAGCATCTTAAGGCCAAATCTCACAGATCGCTAGCAGGACTGCCACAATAGCCTGTCATGAACTGGGCAGTGATTGGTGAAGTGGGTGGGGGTTTGGGGGACCAAGTGTTTTGAGGACTCAGAATGGCCATGCCAGAGAATAGAGGATTACTTAAACAGGCATGAATGAAACTAAACACAACTCCAAGTATGTTTTTGATGAGTGTTTTATGAGGGAAAAACAGCCCAAAATAATTTATTATGCATAATTTTCCTGGATGCGATCTGGAATGTCATCAGAAAGTAATAAATTATTTTTTGTGCATAACCAGCCTTTTATGAAAACATCAGTAAAATGTTAGTTATCTTGCTAAAATAAAATAAAAAATCCAACCAACAAAGAAACCAACAAACAAACACCTGTTTACTAAATTTACTAGTCCTTTCCAGACAAAGCACAAATGGTTCACAGCACAGTGACACTTCAGGGCCTGAACAAATTTTGGCCAGTGTCACTGTGGCTCAGCTGTGTAGGTACACCCTAAGTCTCATTTTAAATGAAAAGAACTTGGTAAATGTGTGTTTTATGAGGTTAGTCTACTGGCAAAATTGTCATTTATTAATTTTTTTACAATAATGTTTATTCCTAGCACAATATCCAGTGTTGTTTGCTGTGTTCCTTCACCCATACTTTTGTAAATTGCTTTTTTGTAGAAATCTCCCGACACTTTGTTCACAACTTTGACTGGTCCACGGCCCGTCAAAGTTAAAAGATTGTGTTTTTGATGTTTTGAAGTTTGAGCATCAATCATACTGAATCAGTGCAGATTTTTTTGGTTTTTCAAACAGTGATCTGAAGCTGACTGAAATATTAATGTGTGTGGTGGTCTCATATCAAAGACAGCTGTGGACTGGTGTGAACTTGTGTAATCACTTCTGGCCACTCTATTGTCGCTCTTGGTTGGACTGACAGTACCTCCGAATTAGCCTCAATTACTGGTTAGATTTACACAATGTGAGTGGGTGTCATCCTGCACAGTCTGATGCAGATAACTTACTAACGCTCACTACACTAAAACCTTGGAAATACCTATGGATAAACAAGGGACCAGCAAGTTGAGCGTGCATGTGCTGTGAGTTTGTAGTGCAGCACATACAGAAACACTTTAGTCATACCTGGCCAGACAGTACCATTCACTTCACAAAAGAAAATGGGTCTGGTATGTCTTGGACTATTTCCATCTCTTAAAGTCCTGCTGGACCAATTCTAACAGTTAAACTAAAATGGGGCAGGCTGTAAATAACAATTTGACCACGCACAGCAGTTATATTATGACACATTTTGTTAGTTTACAAATTCAGACAAATCTAGTTTGTCCTGCTCAGGGCAATGCATTAGCACCTAAACCACTTCAGGTTTGACCAATACAGTAATGGGTCATCCTAAGGTTACCAACATGATGTTCCTCTGATTGGAGAAAATGGGTGGTCGCTAATAGTTTGTTCATCCAGTGACAGGTATTCATCTAAAATTTCAGCCACTTTCTATAGAAGGCCTCTCTGATGGTTCTGTGTTATCTAGATAGTCAGTTTAGTAATGCTGTGGGGCTCTCCTGCCTAAGTAAGTCAGACATGCATGTTTGGCTCTGGCAGGGCAGCCCATTCTCACTAATTCTGTTTATTATTTTCATAGACAGAATTTATAGGCACAGGCAGGGACCGGAGGGAGTCTGGTTTGGGAACCACAAGATCCTTCTTTTTACAGATGATGTTGTCCTGTTGGCTTCATTAAACCAGGACCTTCAGCATGTATGGCTGTACCCACCATAGAGGTCACAGACTAAAC
Source organism: Bostrychus sinensis (assembly GCA_020698575.1). Classification (NCBI taxonomy): domain Eukaryota; kingdom Metazoa; phylum Chordata; class Actinopteri; order Gobiiformes; family Eleotridae; genus Bostrychus; species Bostrychus sinensis. Next base: position 27,978,144 of record CM036247.1, on the reverse strand, counting down.
CAGCACTAAACCATGTCTAACCTAGGACTAAACCAGGTCTAAACCAGGACTAAGCAAAGACTAAACAAGGACTTAACCGGGGCTACTTAATTACTGGTCTGTTGTGGTGAAGAAGGAGCTGAGCGGAAAGGAAAAGCTCTCGATTTACCAGTCGATCTACGTTCCCACTCCTACCTATGGTCTAGGGTAGCCTGGTCTGCCAGACAAACTTGTTTTCTATTCTATACAAAGAAGTTAGTCTGGTATCCCTTTGCTGAAGTTTCGTTTCTGAGGCGGAACAATGACAGTTAGAGTAACAAATCAGAGAAACGAAGGGCAGGACAGAAGCTGCGCACTCGTGATTTGATACCATTCAATACCAAGCTTGGTATTGTCGATACCAATACCGATTCCAATACCAGCCTTTACAGTCTCAACCATTGTTTTTTCTTCTATAGTAATTGATTTTGTGTAAATTATAAAAGTCTATATGCACACATATGTTACAAATAATGGCTTCTTTATGCTACTGGAGCAGCAGAACAATGGATTGGGTTGGACCTGCCACTGTAGAGCCCACATTAAGGATCCAGTGGAATTTGTATTATACACTGCTCAAAAAAATAAAGGAAACACTAAAATTACACATCCTAGATTTGAGAGAATGAAATATTCTTATTAAATACTTTGTTCTTTACATAGTTGAATGTGCTGACAACAAAATCACACAAAAAATACCAATGGAAATCAAATTTATGACCCCATGTAGATCTGGATTTAGAGTCACACTCAAAATTAAAGTGGAAAAACACACTACAGGCTGATTCAACTTTGATGTAATGTCCTTAAGACAAGTCAAAATGAGGCTCAGTAGTGTGTGTGGCCTCCTCGTGCCTGTATGACCTCCCTACAAGACCTGGGCATGCTCCTGATGAGGTGGTGGATGGTCTCCTGAGGGATCTCCTCCCAGACCTGGACTAAAGCATCCACCAACTCCTGGACAGTCTGTGGTGCAACGTGGCATTGGTGGATGGAGCGAGACATGATGTCCCAGATGTGCTCAGTTGGATTCAGGTCTGGGGAACGGGCGGGCCAGTCCATAGCATCAATGCCTTCGTCTTGCAGGAACTGCTGACACACTCCAGCCACATGAGGTCTAGCATTGTCTTGCATTAGGAGGAACCCAGGGCCAACCACAGCAGCATATGGTCTCACAAGGGGTCTGAGGATCTCATCTCGGTACCTAATGGCAGTCAGGCTAACTCTGGTAAGCACATGGAGGGCTGTGAGCCCCCCAAAGAAATGCCACCTCACACCATTACTGACCCACTGCCAAACGGGTCATGCTGGAGGATGTTGCAGCAGCAGAACGTTCTCCACGGCGTCTCCAGACTCTGTCACGTCTGTCACATGTGCTCAGTGTGAACCTGCTTTCATCTGTGAAGAGCACAGGGCGCCAGTGGGGAATTTGCCAATCTTGGTGTTCTCTGGCAAATGCCAAACGTCCTGCACAGTGTTGGGCTGTAAGCACAACCCCCACCTGTGGATGTCGGGCCCTCATACCACCCTCATGGAGTCTGTTTCTGACCTGTTTGAGCAGACACATGCACATTTGTGGCCTGCTGGAGGTCATTTTGCAGGGCTCTGGCAGTGCTCCTCCTGTTCCTCCTTGCGCAAAGGAGGAGGTAGCGGTCCTGCTGCTGGGTTGTTGCCCTCCTACGGCCTCCTCCACATCTCCTGATGTACTGGCCTGTCTCCTGGTAGCGCCTCCATGCTCTGGACACTACGCTGACAGACACAGCAAACCTTCTTGCCACAGCTCACATTAATGTGCCATCCTGGATGAGCTGCACTACCTGAGCCACTTGTGTGGGTTGTAGACTCCGTCTCATGCTACCACTAGAGTCAAAGCACTGCCAGCATTCAAAAGTGACCAAAACATCAGCCAGAAAGCACAGGAACTGAGAAGTGGTCTGTGGTCACCTCCTGCAGAACCACTCCTTTATTGGGGGTGTCTTGCTTATTGCCTATAATTTCCACCTGTTGTGTATTCCATTTGCACAACAGCAGTGAAACTGATGTCAATCAGTGTTGCTTCCTAAGTGGACAGTTTGATTTCACAGAAGTGTGATAGACTTGGAGTTACATTGTGTTGTTTAAGTGTTCCCTTTATTTTTTTGAGCAGTGTACTAATAATATTGTTTGTCATTACGACTGAAGTATCAATATTTTCAGATTGGTATCGATACCACAATTAAATCACATGAATTGAAGGTACTGATACTTTTGGTATCGATTTGCACATCGCTACTGCGCACCTCTGACCCAAACAAATTGGGATACTTGCTTTTTTTTCATAAAGCACCAGAATATGGCATATTATGAGCAGCTCTGTACTTATTTCTGAACAGGGACAGCAGCAGAAGCCAGATGTTTTTTTAATGTGTTCGTTAGCTATATCGCATGTCAACAGCACTTAACTGTTATTAAAATGGCAACAAGACGGAAAAAAAAAAATCCCACAGAAAACTGAACAACAATGACAAGTTCAGCACAACCAAAAGGTGACAAAGAAAAGCTATAAACACCATTCAGAGAAGTTATTATTATTATTATTATTATTATTATTAGCTCGATAGCTAGTGCTACCTTGGTTAGCTCTTCCGCTTTTGTAAGACACACTGCAGATAAATGACTGTAATAGGCCAGTTCCAAATCGAATCAAATGAAATGCTCCACTCCAAGAGGGGAACCAGACTGTCCTGCTTGCAAAAAGCAAATAGGAAAGTCTGGCTCACCAGGCTAGGTCTAGGGTCATGAACAAAATGACAATATCTCAGATACAAGTGGCTGAAAAGAGTTTCCTCCGTAGGGCGGATGGGCATTTACTCAGAGAGAGGGTGAGAGGCTCAGTCACTTAAGGGGAGCAAGGAGTAGAGCCGCTACTCCTCCACATTGAGAGCAGACGTGGCTTGGGCATCTGTTTCAGATACCTCCAGGACGTCTCTCTGGAGAGGAGATCAAGGCATGTCCCGCCAGGTAGAACTAGGACACAAGAGCTAGAAGTGCTTAGACTGTTGGCTTATTCACGAGTGACATGTGGATAAGTGACAGGAGATGGATGGATATTTCTCTCATATGATTGTATATTTTTTTTTATTTCACCAAAGCAGTTTGTTCTGTGTATGCTGGAAATGCAGTTTTCTGGTGTGCTGTATATTATGTAATATTTTCTCATTATTAATCTTAAAAGCACAATAAAAGTTTTTAGTGGTTAGCATATTATTAATTATCAATCAATCATTATCAATTATAAATTTTAATTAATTTAAGGTAATGAATTTTCTGGTAAACCTCATGTGCTCATGTTTAATACAAAGTAGACTGCACATGCTGTTTTTAATTTGTGAAGGAATAGCTATCTAAAACCAGAAACAGCTGTTTATGGTTCATTACAAGGAACTAAATATCACTGGAGAAAATATTGCAATCAGATTGCAGCCTTTAACTCCACCATTTAATAATTTAATAACAATATAATAATATAACAATATGTTGCATCCAAAACCAGGAGGATTCCAAAGTACAAGGCTTATTTAAGAGACCTTGTACTCCTTTTACAGGGAAAATGCCTGTAAAACTGTACTGTAGTGACCTTTCCTATACCACATTGCTCTATTGGTAATGTGTCTCTATACAAGCCACACAACTTGCCTCACATCTAAGTCAAAAGCGCTGATGCAAAGATTACAGTTTTTACATCATCTGTCCACTGTTCTCACTCCAAAGCCTTGATGGGAGGCCAAGGAACATTGTGCTCCACTGTCCTCCTCCTCAGCTTTTTCCTGTTTTATATGCCTTTATAAAATCTACAAATAACAGAATAATGTCTTTTAATATATAATAGCTCTTAAATCTGCTGTTCATTTTCCTAGCTAAATCTTGATTTCCTTTTTTGTCATTTGTATGTGCATGAGAAAAGACTTGCTTTGTCAAACTTCGCATAAATTTGTTTGACATATAATAGGGGATATAATGTTAAAATATGTTTTTTTTTTTTGTTTTTTTTTTAAAACTAGTCTGTCGTCTGTCTTTGGTTTAAGGCAGCACATGTGTGTTGTGAGTTTCCAATGTGTAAAAGTTGCTGCTTGTGTTTTCCTGCTCCAGAGGCTATCCATCATCCACTGTGGTCTGTCTGTCTTGTATAACAAAGATGTTCAGAGCCTGTTGTTGCATACAAATGATTATAAATGCTTATCCAATCCTTTGGTTTTCTTAGCATTGGTAGTGCGCTGTCTAACTACGTTTCATGTGAAGTAGGGTCACGGGGAGTTCAGCCAACCTGTTGGTTCAGCAGCTGTAAAACGCACAACCACAGTACACATGTGAGGACAGACAAAATATAGTGTACAGTCAGTGTGATGACAGAATGGCAGAGACTACACTGTTAATTACAGATTAAAGACAGCACCATCAGTATGGTCACACAAAACTATCCCCATCTCTGTTACTTTTTACATAGTATTGAGAAGTTATACTGTTTCTAAAGGACAAAGTATTAATGGCAGAAATCACAGAGCAGCTTGTTGTATACCAGATGTAACTTTGCTTAACTAAATTTATTAGATTTTGTCTGTGTGTTTTTTTTTAAGAAAAAGTACTTTCTTACATTCTTTACTTGAGTTTTTGCCACATGGTGGCAATGTGTGTTGCGGTCTTGCTTCACAACCAAAAGGTACCACTGAAAATGGTAGCATATGAACATATTCTGGTGGTTTAAAGTAAACATGAGTTTGTTTCTTTCTTTGGTAGTATGGATAAACGATGTGTATGAAGAATAGTAACTGTCTGATTTTAACTTACAGGTATAAGATTACAGCTAAACAACTTTCATCTGTTTTTGTTCTGCTTTAACAGGAAAGCCCTTTTTGATTTTCAGAAATCATTTATTGCAGTGTAATGCTGATGCAGTCTGTTCCAATTTCTCCTGTATGAAACTGAACAGAGAACATTCCTTGGTCTCTGTGCTGTATAAACTCAGTACTGTGTGGCGCCTCTCCAGGCCTGGGTCTCTACAGTTTGTACTTGCTTACCTTATCATTAAACCACAAACAGAGAAAACATTTCCTATGCCAGCATATGGCCTTCGTAATAACTTATATTACATTATGTAATTTGAAGGATTTTTATCATAGACTTTAAATCACAGACAGCAGCAGCATGCAGTCTTTTGACTACAAAAGTTGCACCCTCTCCTGGAACTAATGAGAACAACATGAGAAATCGGTGTCGGCAACAACATTTTCCTTTTCATGAGTATTAATAATATAAAATAAAAAATAAAAATGGGATACCGTTCAATTGACAGTTTGCAGTAATACAATTTCAGAACAGAAGCCAAAGGAAGAGTTGTGCTGTCGGATCGGCTCCTGATTGGTTGACGTTTGTCGCTGCTTTGATGACGTAGTTCGTGCTTCAGTACAGCACGTGTACAGGCACAGCTCGGAGTTGGTGGGAATTAAAGCAACTAAACTGTAGTTTTGGGACCTTTTGAGTTATATATATTGTTTTATATCTCGTTGGGCCTTACCGGAAAAGCAGCAAACATGGTGAAGCCGAAATTCAAGGGGAAAAGCTCGATAAACCCCTCCTCGTCCAGCTCCAACCCCGGTGAGTTAGCTCAAGCATTAGCACTGCCGTTTGTTTACAGCTAATGCTAACTGTCATTAGATTGCTTATTTCATGGCAAGGAAGATGTTATTGATTGTGTTTGGTGTTATTAAAGATGCTAAGCATGGCCGTGGTTTAGCCTTTACCGTTGTGAAAAGTGACACAGAAGGGTTTTTTATTAATTAAACTTAGATTTATTGTTGACAGCAAGCTCGCTTAAGAAAAAATCCATGCCATTAAACTTAAAACTCGACTCCAAGTGTCGAAACCAAAACACATTTTTATTTTAAAGTTGAAATAAAGTAATCACAAAATGCATTTGTGTTGCAGACCGAGTCAAGGGTGCTGGTGGGAACAACATGAGGGACAGAGCAACGATCAAGCGTCTGAACATGTACAGACAAAAGCAAAGATGGTACGTTTCTGTGAACTGCGTAGCACCTTGTGCATTGTTCTGTCATTGGTATTAACACTCGCAATACTTTCCCAGTAATAGTCGGGGTAAAGTCATCAAACCTTTGCAGTTCCAGTCCACAGTAGCACCAGGAACAGTGGCCAGAGTTGAGCCCAACATCAAATGGTTTGGTGTGTGTTTTCTTCTTCATGTTGTTAATGACAGATACATTTATACTGCAAGATGGTACTTTATAATAAGCTACATCATCCCTTGTATAAATTAAATTAATCAAAAGTGTATATGTTATGCAACACCAAACTAACCATTTGTCTATGCTATTATTCCAGCAAATACACGTGTTATAAAGCAGTCCTCGCTTCAGAAGTTTCAAGAAGAGATGGGAGCGATCCAGAAGGACCCATATCGTGTTGTGATGAGACAGAGTAAACTGCCCATGTCCCTCTTACATGACCGAGTCAAAGCTCATGTGAGTAAGATTCTTATACCAAATGTTTCAGTTTATGATTTCAAAACAAAAAGAGTCCAAAAGACTGTACAGGCTTCTGTGGGCTCATTGTATTCATGTATCGGGTATTAAACAGTGTAGGTAAGAATGGTGCTTCTGTTTTCCACAGAAGCTTGTTTTTCATTATTTTACAAGGTAGAATGAAGAAATGGTCTCCCTTGATTGAATTTTCCCTTAGCCTCTTAATGTGCTGGCTCTGGGTTTGGCATGAGACAGAGTTGCAGAGTCCAAGTATCTAGTTCTTCCTCCAAAACAATCTTTTCAATTTTATTATAAATATTGCGTCAATAAACACATGCAAATGAATTCTATGCCTTTCTAATTCTGTCTCTCAAAATCTTTTTTATAGGAGTAAGATTTGTTTTGTTTTTCATTTCATATTACCTCATACATTCAGTAAAAGATCATTTCTAAACCTCATAATTCTTTCACAATGTTTTTATTTATTAGCATTTGTTAAATACCAAAGTAAATAAGCTAAACAACATACTTATCATTTACTGCCCTGGTGTGACCCTAAATACCAATTTTTATCTCTCCCCAGAATTCCAAGGTACACATTTTAGATACAGAAGGTTTTGAGACTACATTTGGACCCAAAGCCCAGAGGAAAAAACCTAACCTGATGGCTGGTGATGTGCGGGACCTACTGGAGCAGGCAGAGGCTTCAGCTCTGAGCTACAATGCTGACAATGACAAAAACCTGGTCACTGAAGACACAGGAGTCCGGTAGGAGCCTAGAATTGACGGTACTGCTCAGGTTGAATTGCCAAATCGAGTATAATGAAATGTTATTACAGGAAAGAGGCACGTGAGGAAATTTTCAAGAAAGGCCAGTCAAAAAGAATCTGGGGAGAACTTTACAAGGTAGTATTCCTTTGTCAAAGTACGGGTTGGTGCTAATGTGGCTCCATCCACAGCCAGGGGAATGAGACTGACTAGGAAAATGAGTGAAGCACAAAAAAGTATAAAACACAGGTGATATTTCCAGCTATATTCTCAATATTAAACATATATACAAACATTGTGAATCCAATATAGACAATATTTTAAGGTTAATTATTAATTTCCTGGCTTTTTGCATAGTGATAATGAGCATAACAGCAAAACAAGCCTAGTTTATCAGGTTAGGAGCAGCCCTCGATCAAGGAACAACAAAGACAGGCCCAGGTCCATGCAGTAAAGTACACATGTGAAAACAATTTACTGTCACAAAATACAATGTTCCAACATTATAATCTATTTTAGATTCATTTAGAGACTGTGGCGGGGCAAATTAGATTAGGATGTGTTGCCAAGGTCTCCTCATTGGAAACACAAAGTTGCAGAAAAGCTAAATATACCACACAACTGTGACCACAAAAGTTATGAACACAACAAATTTATACAGCACTTTGGGGAATAAGTGAATAATATGCCACATTTCCTCTTACAGTTTTTCTGTGGATGGACCATTTTTATCTGTCATTTCTGTAGACATTTTTAGTAAGAATAGTAACATAACTGCTTTTTTAGGTCATTGATTCATCTGATGTAGTCATCCAAGTCCTGGATGCCCGTGACCCCATGGGAACTCGCTCCAAAAGTATAGAGACCTATCTGAAGAAAGAAAAACCCTGGAAACATCTGATTTTTGTGCTGAATAAGTGTGACCTCATACCCACCTGGGTTACGGTGAGACTGTGATTTTAAGATGTTTTTGTAGCTTGACATTATTTTAAAAATAATCATTTTTGTTCTTCTGTAATTTTATGTAGAAACGGTGGGTAGCTGTTTTGTCCCAGGAGTATCCCACTTTGGCTTTTCACGCCAGTCTCACCAACTCTTTTGGTAAAGGCTCCCTTATCCAGCTGCTCAGGCAGTTTGGAAAGGTAAACATGACCTTTTAACTGACATTATTTTTATAAACATTAGTAAGGGTGTGTTTTCAAAACTGTGCACTATTGCTAGTTAGAGACATTTGAGCAAACAAAACTGTGAAATACATTTTGTAGCATCAGTGTTTTGTTTTTTTGACCCACACTTTTCAATATTGAAAAATATGCAAAAAAAATATGTTCTCCGTCTCTGAATCATTGAATAAATTTTGGTGTGCATTTTCTAGAAAATCTAATGTATTTTTGGACTTGATTCCATGCAGTATTGCCTCTCTCCTGATGACAAGCTAAAGAGCTTATGTTTTGCCTCCCACAGCTCCACACAGACAAGAAGCAGATTAGTGTAGGTTTCATTGGCTACCCTAATGTGGGAAAGAGCTCAGTCATCAACACACTGCGGTCAAAGAAGGTCTGCAATGTGGCACCCCTCGCTGGAGAGACAAAGGTAACACATGGACCCCATGCTTATTTGTTGAGTAATTCTTAATCTTACTGGAAGTCATGTCTAGAAAATTTGTGTTTTCATTCTGAAATTCCTATTGTGCTGCTCATTCTGTTTTTGAATATGAAGAAACCCTGGTGTCCAAAGCTGGGTTGTGAGGACAAAAAGAGTAAATGTCCTGACTGGTGTGCGCTTTCAAAGCTGTGAGTCTGGACCAAGCAGAAGAATCTGATGGGCCTGTGTCCAGCCCTCCTCCAGTCCCCACCTCATCTTTGATAGTCTGAGCAAAACATTTGTTGTGTGCAAAAGTCAAATATCCTTAATATCCTCAGCTGGGCCTTGGCTTTGATTTTATTTGTTCAAAGAAGGCTGCATTAAATCTTCACAACTAAGAAAAAAACATGTATATTTCTGTTCATACAACAATATTAATATATAAGAGTGTTTCACACAGACATGCAGTTGGTCTGTGATAGTGTCTTCTACTGCCTACATCTGAAAAGGTGTGTGTTGCAAATTTTACATCAAGATTTATGCTAATTAATCACAATTTATTTTGATCAATGTAAACCTGTAGCAGCGCTTTGACTTGACACTGGATTACTAGCTGCTGTCCTCTTATAAACAAGATGAGTATTATTTTCATTTGGAGCTGTATCAGCTAAAAGTTGCATGCTGCCGGGAATGAAGTAGTGACTTTGCCAAGGGTTTGCTAATGTCTTCTGATTTGATCTATGGCTTGTTGCTCACACAACTGTGAGAAGTAAAAGACAAGACAGCCCTGGTTTTCTGGATCATTTACTGCGTTTTTTTTTTTTTTTTTTTTTTTTAAACGTATCTAGCCTTAATGTATCACTCTGAGTCAAAACAAGCCACCTTCTCACTGCCATGCTTACTTTGCAGCATCTGTCATTATGAGTCCGTGCACAGAGTTATTCACAGAGCATAGCAGAAAACTCCTTTAACAGACACAGACCGAGGTCTTAAAATTGGCGTTCATTTTAAGACCATGGTAGGACTTTGTTCAAATGTATAGGAAGCACTGACAGAACTGACCCTGTTTTTAGGTTTGGCAGTACATCACTTTGATGAGGCGGATCTTTCTCATCGACTGCCCTGGAGTTGTGTATCCATCGGAAGACAGTGAGACAGACATTGTACTCAAAGGAGTGGTAGGTATTTTATTTCCTACACTAACTTGTTGTTTCTCTAGATTTTAAATAGTCACTGATTTACATGTTTTTACGTCTTGCATAATAATAATTTTGACTTGGACAAAAGACTGTATTTTGTTTTTAAAGCCCACCTGTTTAAAATGTCCTTATGATCTGCCCCGCTGATCCTCTGTTACACTCAGTGGATTAACACATGTAGCTGTGGCAGTCCCCGTAACTGAAAGGATCCATGTGTATTTGTTTGATGACATGCTTTTCCATTCCTTTCATAATAAAGGTTCAGGTGGAAAAGATCAAAAATCCAGAGGAACACATTGGGACAGTACTAGAGCGTGCCAAGCCAGAATACATCCAGAAGACCTACCGCATCCCCACATGGAGCTCTGCTGAAGATTTCCTGGAGAAGCTGGCCTTTAGGTCAGGGAAACTACTAAAGGTACAATAAAATATTAAAAGTACAGGAATAACAGGGCAGATATCTGTGACTCTGTGTTAAGTGTCTGTAACTGAGCCTGGCGATGTATATATTTTTTCAGGGTGGTGAACCTGACCTTAGCACAGTCTCCAAAATGGTGTTGAATGACTGGCAGAGAGGGCGGATCCCATTTTTTGTTAAACCCCCTGGACCTGAGGGAGATGTGGAGGTAAGGTCATCTTAGAGTCATCTTTGATCTGTGGCATGTTTTCTTCCAGTGCTGTTGTTGAAGTGCAAGTGCACCTTAATTCATGATAGCACCTTTCATATGCAACAAGTCAAGGTGTTTTGAAACAAACTGTTACCAAACTAATACTCTTTAACAGGATTGTAGTTCCAGGATTGTAGTTATAATCCAGTTTTAATTTTTGCCTGTGAGAAGAAGCTGCGCTTTATTCTCAGATCTCGCTATAAGGCCTTCTGTCTGAGGGAAGTGTGTTAACAGTTAGTGTGCTGGTTGGGATGGGTCTTACATGAAAATTTAAACCAAAATCACAGGGGGACAGAAATGCAGATTGCAGTTTCACATTTCACAATGGTGAGCTGTGTGAAAAATTGGTTCATACTAAATGTTCTGAATGTCAAATTGTGAACTTGTTCACACTGCTCACTCAGTTTGTTCTTGGGAACAAGAGGTAATGGGACTTTCACTAGATTCTACGTAGCTGTAGACCAAAATAGACCAATGCAAAAAATGCTATTTTGATGTGTTTTGTTTTATGTTTAACTTTTAAATGTTTCTCTGATGAGTGGCAATGTTGTTTTAATTACATTCAGTTGTTGAACTGGCCTGGCAATAACATCTAAGATTCTGTTATAAAGTGGGAATCAGAAATAAGATTGGGTCTAGTTGAGAAGCACTGCTGGTTTAACTTTGATCCCTCATGTCACTTTTCCAGGATAACACAACATTGCCAATTGAAGGGCCATCAGACGGAGTGGCCAACGTGGAGGAGGAACAGTCAGACAATGTTGAAGCTGTACCAGATGAACTAGCTCAGCTGGAGCAGAAAAAGAAGGAAGAAGTCCAGAAGATCTTAGCTAACGTACGGCAGAACTTTGGCAAGATTAACGTGGCACCTGAATTCAGTGAGGAAGACTTGGTTCCTGTGGAATTGCCCGACTTGGAAATGGGTGACTTCTCTGGCTCTGAGGATGAGGAGGAGAGTGATGAAGAGGCAGAAGAAGACGGGACTGACACTCAACCCAGTAATGGAGACGTGGAAGAGTCATCTACCGCTGAGACTGGTAAGACGAACAGCAGCAAGAGTTCACGTGAGGTCATTCAAGAGCTGGATGAGAAGATCGCTAAGTACAAGCAATTCCTGGACCGGGCCAAATCTAAGCGCTTCTCTGCAATCAGGTCAGTACTGCAGCCCAAACCACAGACACACATATTTTACTGATGTGACTCTGTTCCATTGTCAAACAGAGATTACATTGTAGGTGGTCATTGTCTAAGCCTGTGTGGACAGTCACAAATGGCCCTGTCTAATCAGTGGCTTCATGTTGAATGTTGTCCCACATACAGCAAAACAAAGTCATATTACATTGTATTGTTTCCCCCAACCTTATTGAATTATGGCTCTTTGTAGGATTTCAAATAGATTAAAATGATTGCTTTGTTTGGTGGAAAATCATGCTTGACTTTCTGGTTTTCTGGACAGGATACCCAAGGCCCTCTCCGACAAGGCTTTCTCAGACATGAAGAAAAAACAAGAAGCAGAGGCAGCAAAGCAAGCACAGAAGAAAGGTACTTGCCTTTTTCTGATTAGTGACAATAGAATTCTGAATATTCTTCGTGTAGTAAGCCACATTTACTAATGAATATGGTTTTCTTGACAATTATTTTTTCTTATTTTGAGATAGTGGAGTAATTTGCTGTTTTTCATTTTTATTTGTAAAAGGCACACTACTCATTCATTTCTTAATCAGTTACTCTTAACAACAGCATAACGTTTCTTGCTACTTGGAATAAAAAATGGCGCAATACTAACTGACCACCAAAAAAGCCTCTTTAAACTTGTAGTGCTTAGTTCAGCATTAGACTATACTGCAATTATCTCCCTTTTGTTAAACATTTTGTGCATAGTTTGACAATATTTACTCACAATTCTTCTTCTGTGTTTTTGTTTATCTTTTTGTGCCGCTTCTCTGTGTAACTAGATGTAGACCGTGCTAATAATAATCATTATTTATTAAACATCACGGTCTACTCTTAATTAACAGAATAATAATTCGAACTAAAAGCCAAAAGTAATTAATTTAAAGGTTCTGGTCTAGACATGGATAACTTCTCCTAGTTTTCTTTTTGTTTAATACAGCATTCAAACATTGCAATATAGTAGTTATTGTTAATGTTTTTCTAAAATTAGGTCACTAAAAATAATGCACAGGAAGCCAGTATTTTAAATAATTTATTTTGTAGATTTGACACAAATGCAAAATACTGATTAATTGCATCATGAAAATTATATAAAATATATATATGTGTGCGCGTGAAAAATATATATTGATCATGTAAAATAACCCTATAATTTTTGTTTTATTGCAGCACGAAATAACAAGAGGAAGGCAGAGGATGATGAACCTTCTGAGACTGCCAAGTTGACATCAAAACAGGTATGAATTTAGTTTTAATTAAAAACAAAAAAACTCAGCAATTGTGACAAGAAGATATAATGTTCCTGTTTGTTTTTTGTCTCAACAGAAAAGAGCCATGGACCGGGCAAAAAAGGATAAGAAAGTCGGCGTGCGCTATTATGAAACACACAATGTGAAAAACAAGAACAAAAACCGAAAGAAGCCAGCATCTGCCACAGAGGGCCATAAAGCCAAGAGATCAAAGCACTAGACTGGATAACATGAGACACAACTCATAAATCCTTATTTAATTCAGCTCAGGAATGCTAACTGGATAAGGCATATATTGCTCGATGCTTTAATTTCACCGTTATCATTTGCTGAGGACAAAGGCTTTTGCTATTGTGCCTTCTTTTTAAACAGTCTTGACAAACCTTATGCTGGTTTGAAGATGTATCACAGTATACAGTATGTGTATAGATCTTACGGTAACACCACAATGTACAGTTGTTGTATAAACTGTATTCATCATGTTCTGTAGAAAAAGGTTAAAAGAGTAAATCCAATTCACCGGTGTGTGTATTGCACATGAGTTTTTGCTGTTATTGTTACTTCTTAGATGTAATAATCCCTTCCAGTTGTGTCTGAAAAACATGATAAAATAGTAGAAATTAATGGATAATATTCGACCACTGATGTGTAGATATTTTTACACACCTTGAGCTGCTGGTTTGTCCTCTTAAGAACCTGAATCTCCTCCGAGTGCTTCTTCTCCTCCACCTGCCGCCGCTCAGCTTCCCTCTTTTCTATAGCGTCACACTTGGCCTTCTGTTCATTCAGCTGCTTGATAAGGTCCTGCTTCTCATTCTCCAAATCAGTAATCTGTGTGATAATGTGGTAAGACATTAAGACAAATGCTACAACAAACTTTTTAGAAATCTTAAAGGAGGGACAGTGCCATCTGCTGGAAGCCCAACACCATTACAGCAAATAATTTTCAGTCTAAAGTAAAAACTTTTAACTTAAGTATATGTCTAATTGCTGGATATTGCAGAAAAAGGACGCTGCTGTTATTAGATGTGGCTCGATTGAAAAGTTTCAGCTTTTAATGAAATGAAATAGTTGAAGTAACATATTTTTGTTTAGTATGCATACTGTATCCAAAATAACTTGTACCATAACTAGTATAACTTAAACATTACTTACTCTATTGTTCATGCCTTGCTCTGACTGCAGAGCTTTCCTCATGCCAAACGCCACACTGCTCTCATATAGTGTCTGGTAAGCTGCAATAGTCATCTGGATTTCATCTCGGACTCTTAACAGCAGTAGACCTCTCTCGGCGCAGTTAATGGTCACCTACCTGATCAGCTCATCTGAACAAGGACAAAAAGTAAAATAAACTAATCTATGCACAAGTGGCTTTATTTAAAACCTAATGTAATCACATGTGCGCTTCATTCTCACCAAAACATTGGGAGTAGAGTTCTCTGCGTACTGGGCAGATGCCTGTGAGCCTGGCCTGTCTTTGTTGTAACTTTGTGTCCAGTTGTTCGCTGAGCTGGACCACGTCTGTTCGAGTACAAGGTGCACTACACACTCTCTGTACCCACAGTTGGGTTCCCTCTGTCCACTCTCTGTTGGAGAAAAAATAATACAATTAGCCATGCTTATTAATACTACAGTTTCTTGTTTTTTTGTGTGTGAAAACCCCACCTGGGAGGAAGGATAGAATTGAGGATCTCCTCATTTGGTTGTTCATTAGGTCCTGGTTTGGGTCTGGGAGGTGGGGGGACAGGGGTGGTGTCTGGAATCTGCAGAGGACTTACTTTCAAAGTTCGACCCTAGAATAGAAAACAATGGATACAAATTAAAGTGTGCTCATTAAAGAAATACTGCTGAGAATTTCAAGTTACTGTAGACAAAAACATCCACACTGATCTGATGTTTTTGTGAGATTTTAAGTCCTAAACTCTAAAATATTCAAACACACAGACAGAGCACTTAGACAACCATTTTATATCCCTTAGTAAAGCCTTTTTGGCTGAACATTTTGCAGTTACATGCACTTACTCCCTGGCACTGACTGAATCCCACATTTACAGGGTAGCTCCAGGTTTTGCCAAGTGAAATTTAAGACCTTTTTAAAACTTTTTGATGCCACTTGGATTTAAATTCAATGCCAGGATCATTAACAACAGAAAAACAAGTTCTAGGAAATGTACACAGATTAATTTCCCGTATACTAATATCTGAAGTCCAAGGGTTTATTTTAAAAGCCTATTACAAATGAAAAACTCCAGTGCTGCATTCATTAATCAAAATAGAACTGAATCATATATTTCAATGATAAAATATCTTCAATAAGTAAATTGTAGCTATTGTTATTGTGGCATCGGTACCTTTTTGTAATATTAACATAAATATTTGACAAATTTAAGGCTTAGATGAACAAAATTTAATACCTACAATTAAGATTTAATGCTTTGAAGGCCTTAATTTTGACAATATCTAATTTAATACCTTTTTAATAATTTTAAGACCTTGGGGCTACCCTGGTTTAAAGATTTTTTTTTTTTTTTATCAATAAATTCTAACTTATAAGGAATATTGCTGTCATATTTTGTCAGTAAAAAGAGCTCACCAAGACCTTTAATTTGATTATAAACCTTGATTTTGCCTAAAATGTCACACTATTTAAATTACCAACCCTCAGTATGTAGCAAACTGTCCTCAACTCATTGGATTAAATGGATTTTATTATTATTTTTGGCTAAATTGCTCTTTGACTAAATTTAACGTTAAAGGTACTTTAAGCAGCATGCGCTTGTACTGGTTTGAAAACAATACTGCAGGGTAAATCAAAACAATGGTCTCTTTTCTGATTGGATGATCGGCGATGCAATTTTAGAACCAAAACAAAAAATGTAAACAAAAACAACTTGGCCATTATGTAAAATGTATTTTTAATTGTTAATGACTCAACTGTACCATTGTTATTAGTAAAACTAATATTTAATTTAAACATGTTTAAGTCATATCTTGGCCAGTGGTGGAATGTAAAAAAAATAAAAGTTCTTAGTTACTTTACTTAAGTACAATTTTCATGTATTTGTACTTTACTTGAGTAAATTTTACAAGGGGTAATTTCACTTTTACTTCACTACATTTTAAAGCAAGTATCTGTACTTTTTATTCCAATTTTTTTGTAATTAGTTTGAAGTAAAAAGTATTTTGAGTTTCATATAAAATCATTATTTTTTGCTGTGTCGTCATTGTACACACAGTTCGTGAATATAAAAAAATGCAGTAAAGTAATGTAGTAAAGTTAGTACTCGTCAGAAAAACCTCACCTACACCTGTTACTGCACTGAAACCATTAGTTTACAGCACAGTTTTTCAGCAAAATCCCTCACATTTAACAGATTGATTAGTTCTTGAATCTGTCAGAAATGCTTTTACTTTTTTTTTTACTTACAAATAAATTTAAAAGTGAGTACTTTTATACTTTTACTTAAGTAGAAATTTTCATGTGATACTTTTACTTTCACTTCAGTAAATATTTGCTCCTTTATCTGTACTTTTACTTAGCTAAGTAAAGAAATTGAGTACTTCTTCCACCAGTGATCTTGGCACCTATTTTGGTCATTTTAATAATATAAAAATATATATACTGCACATAGCACCTTTAAGTCTGTTTTTAAGGGCTAGTTCATACTAATAAACAATATTAAGTTATACAGGAATTAGCCACTTTTTTAACTAAGCGATATCAAAACATTATGGTAATTTGTAATCCCATTAAAGCATGCATTTTATCATTGTCTTATTGATCTTAGTCTAAATTAACTTTGGTTTTAGTATTTGATCAGATTAATTAAATGAAACAAAATGGTCACGCTAATAACAATAGTTAGCTTAACGTTACTTAACGTCAGGTTAGCCTAGCGGAAACTTGAAACTCGTTCAGCCCAGCGCGTGTAGGACTCACCTTTGGAGACTTCAGCCCTGAGCTCTTGCTGACCAACACCGGGTTGTCGTACTTAAGCAGTGAGTCTGCGGGAGGAATCATGGTGTCAACAAATAAATAATAACTGTAACTTAGATGTCAAATAAATAACTGTTGGGCATTCAAGTTTAAAAGAGTTGGCTGCAGACTCGTCCGGAGACGGCCATAGAAACGTTAGGAGTCTAACAGCCCAGCAGTCGAGGGGTCTCCACCATCACCAACACCGGAGTTAGCCGGCGTGCTAATACCACCAGCGGCTCCTGATGGGGTCGCGCCTACGGCTTTCAGCCCAGCAGTCGAGGGGCCTCCTCCAGCACCAACATCGGAGTTAGCCGGCGTGCTAATACCACCAGCGGCTCCTGATGGGGTCGCGCCTACGGCTTTCAGCCCAGCAGTCGAGGGGCCTCCTCCAGCAGCAACATCGGAGTTAGCCGGCGTGCTAATACCACCAGCGGCTCCCGACAGGGTCGCGCTTACGGCATTCAGCCTAGCAGTCGAGGGGCATCCTCCAGCACCAACACCGGAGTTAGCCGGCGTGCTAATACCACCAGCGGCTCCCGACGGGGTCGCGCTTAGGGCTCTCAGCCTAGCAGTCGAGGGGCCTCCACCATCACCAACACCGGAGTTAGCCGGCGTGCTAATACCACCAACGGCTCCTGATGGGGTCGCGCCTACGGCTTTCAGCCCAGCAGTCGAGGGGCCTCCACCATCACCAACACCGGAGTTAGCCGGCGTGCTAATACCAGCGGCTCCTGATGGGGTCGCGCCTACGACTGTCAGCCCAGCAGTCGAGGAGCCTCCACCATCACCAACACCGGAGTTAGCCGGCGTGCTAATACCACCAACGGCTCCTGATGGGGTCGCGCCTACGGCTTTCAGCCCAGCAGTCGAGGGGCCTCCACCATCACCAACACCGAGGTTAGCTGGCGTGCTAAAACCATCAGCGGCTCCGAGAAGAAGAAATCCTGTGATGAGAAGACACCGGGACATCAAGGTTTTTAAAACACTTAACCAGGCTAAGTTAATCTGGGATAATCAGAGCAAACCGAAGGGGCTACTCTGCGGTCACATAAACATTCGCAGTTTGCTACCTAAACAGGAGCAACTGGATCACATTCTTAATAATTCAAATATTGACATATTAGGGTTATCCGAAACTTGGCTCTCTAGTTCATCACCGGAAGCTGGCATCCTCTTTTCAAATTATAAGATGTTCAGAAGGGACAGAGTTAAAGGAAGGGGGGGGGGGGGTTCTGTTATATGTAAAAAAAACAATTGAAATGCACACAACTCAGCGTACCAAGTGGAGTGGAAATTGAAAACATCTCTGTAAAAATTTCACTCTCGCCAGAAATGTCTTTTATCTTGGTCTGTCTTTATCGTCCCCCATCGGCCAAGGCCAATTTCTATGAACAGCTAAAGGTATTAATCAAACATTATACGACACATAATAACACTAATGAAATAATTGTGATGGGTGATTTCAATGTTAACTGGAACTCCAAGAAAGACAGGAAAACACTTAAAAGTACAATGGAAGCATTTAACTGTTCACAGCTAATACAACAACCTACTAGAATCACGAAACACTCTAAAACAATAATAGATCTACTCTTCACTAATAGACCTGAACGAATATTCAAGTCGTATAATTTCTTGACTGGTCTCTCTGACCACAATATAATACTTTGTTCTAGGAAACTTGCTAAATCACGATCTTTGAACCATTTCTCAAGGCATATAAATAACAGCCCCCTATATGAATTCATACCCAAAAATCAAAGACAAAACGTGGCTACGGCGTTAGCAGCATTAAACTGGGACTCAATATTATCAGATGATGACCCAGAAGCTAGTTGTAATCAATTCACCAAAGCTGTTAAAGATGTTATCTCATCCCATTCCATTAGAGGGAATCATAAACACAAGAAAAGATGTCTCTTACCATGGTTGAATAATGAATGCAAAGATCTCATGAAATCTAGAGACCAGCTGCTCAAACAATATTTAAAATCAGACCTAATTATAGATCGGCAAAGATTTACACATATGAGAAACAAAGTAATAAAAACTCTGAGGCAAGCCAAAGCTAACTTTTTTATCATGGTGATAGAGAATGCCAAAGGAAATGGTAAACTAATATGGCAAAACTTAAATAAACTCACTGGCCACCACTCAAAAAACAACACCAATAAGGACATGGAGCTTTATATAAATAACTCCATTATCAGGGACCCTTTCATTATAGCAACAAATCTGAACAACTTCTTTATAAACTCTGTCCAGGAGATCACGCAGCATTTTACACCATCTGCCTGTCCTGTAAATACTATTGATCCAGATCAGCAAGTTTTTAGAATCACTGAAATATCAGAACATGAAGTAGCCAAAATCATCAATGGTATGAAAAATTCAAAAGCACTTGATGCTTTTGGATTTAATACATGTGTGCTGAAAGAGTTCAAAGATTCCCTAGTATGTCCAATCACTAAACTGCTAAATATGTCTTTCAGGTGCTCAGTTGTCCCAGTGGTATGGAAGATAGCGGCCATAACACCCGTTTTTAAATCGGGCTCTAAAATGGACATCACAAACTATCGGTCAATAATCATCCTGCCCACCATATGCAAGATAGCCGAGAAGTGGGTTGCTAAACCTTTAACAGACCATCTAGAAAACACCCACCCCTCACTTCACCCATTACAATTTGGCTTCCGGCGACACCATTCTACTGATACTGCTTTGTGTGTGCCTATTGAGAATATAAAAAACTTGCTTGATAGGAATTTCTGTGTTGGGGCTGTCTTCTTAGACCTAAAGAAAGCCTTCGACACCGTCAACCATCAAATTCTACTGTTGAGGTTGGCTCAATTTAACATCTCTGATCAAGCACTTGCATGGTTCACCTCATATCTATCGCATATAAAGCAGTATGTAGTAGTGAATGGTGTCAAATCTCCCTGTTTGGACTGTAATGTTGGGGTCCCTCAGGGATCAATTCTTGGACCTGTTTTATTTTCTATTTTTATCAATAATCTACCAAATACCTGTCAGAATGTACGTTCTCAGATGTATGCGGACGATGCCATAATCTATACTCATGCTAAAAATGTCCAGCAGGAGCACCTCTTTTGGTCAGGATGTACTTTCAGTCCGAGGTGGAAAGATATGGAACAGTCTACCTCAAACAATAAGAGAATGCTCCATATATAACTCATTTAAAGCCCAATTGAAAAGCTGGCTTTGGTCAAATCAGAAATGCACTTATTCATAATGTAATACAGAAATTGTAATGTATATATTGAATGAATCTGTAAATGGACCCGAATGTGTGTGGATATGTGTGAGTGCTGGTGCACTTATGATAAATGATAGGTGTGCAGGTGTGTATATAATGTATATATGGTAATGTAGTGCATAGAATTTTTTTTTATGGACCTGAAATTGGTAGAGATATGTATGAGTGCTGGTACACTAGGGTAATAACGGGTGGGCAGGTGTATATATATTAGAAGGTGTGTATATAATGTAGTGCAGGGGTGTGTATATAATGTATGTAATGGAGTATATTGAATTTAACTTGTGTATATAATGTAGTGCAGGTGTGTATATATACTAGAACGTGTATATATAATGTATGTAATGTAGTATATTGAATTTTACTTCTGTGTGGCCACATAATCTGTATGGACGAAGTGGGTGCTGGTACACTTATGGTAATAATGGGTGGTCAAGATGTATATACTAAAAGGGGGTTTTAGATATTTTTATAGTATATAATAGATCAATGTTCAATGTGCTGTATTCTCCTATTTCCCTCAACCCTTGGGACAACAGATGGAAATTAGCATTCTTGCTAGAATCCGGTATGTTTACATTCATGCTATATGCCTCTCTGTTCATTAACATGCATTGTCCCGTACATATAAATAAATAAATAAAAAATAAATAAATAAAAAGTTTCTTGCTACTTGGAATAAAAAATGGCGCAATACTAAATGACCACCAAAAAAGCCTCTTTAAACTTGTAGTGCTTAGTTCAGCATTAGACTATACTGCAATTATCTCCCTTTTGTTAAACATTTTGTGCATAGTTTGACAATATTTATTCACAATTCTTCTGTGTTTTTGTTTATCTTTTTGTGCCGCTTCTCTGTGTAACTAGATGTAGAGCGTGCTAATAATAATCATTATTTATTAAACATCACGGTCTACTCTTAATTAACAGAATAATAATTCGAACTAAAAGCCAAAAGTAATTTATCTAAAGGTTCTGGTCTAGACTTGGATAACTTCTGCTAGTTTTCTTTTTGTTTAATACAGCATTCAAACATTACAATATAGTAGTTATTGATAATGTTTTTCTAAAATTAGGTCACCAAAAATAATGCACAGGAAGCCAGTATTTTAAATAATTTATTTTGTAGATTTGACACAAATGCAAAATACTGATTAATTGCATCATGAAGATTATATAAAATGTATATATGTGTGCGTGAAAAATATATATTGATCATGTAAAATAACCCCATAATTTTTTTTTTATTGCAGCACGAAATAACAAGAGGAAGGCAGAGGATGATGAACCTTCTGAGACTGCCAAGTTGACATCAAAACAGGTATGAATTTAGTTTTAATTAAAAACAAAAAAACTCAGCTATTGTGACAAGAAGATATAATGTTCCTGTTTGTTTTTTGTCTCAACAGAAAAGAGCCATGGACCGGGCAAAAAAGGATAAGAAAGTCGGCGTGCACTATTATGAAACACACAATGTGAAAAACAAGAACAAAAACTGAAAGAAGCCAGCATCTGCCACAGAGGGCCATAAAGCCAAGAGATCAAAGCACTAGACTGGATAACATGAGACACAACTCATAAATCCTTATTTAATTCAGCTCAGGAATGCTAACTGGATAAGGCATATATTGCTCGATGCTTTAATTTCATCGTTATCATTTGCTGAGGACAAAGGCTTTTGCTATTGTGCCTTCTTTTTAAACAGTCTTGACAAACCTTATGCTGGTTTGAAGATGTATCACAGTATACAGTATGTGTATAGATCTTACGGTAACACCACAATGTACAGTTGTTGTATAAACTGTATTCATCATGTTCTGTAGAAAAAGGTTAAGAGTAAATCCAATTCACCGGTGTGTGTATTGCACATGAGTTTTTGCTGTTATTGTTACTTCTTAGATGTAATAATCCCTTCCAGTTGTGTCTGAAAAACATGATAAAATAGTAGAAATTAATGGATAATATTCGACCACTGATGCGTAGATATTTTTACACACCTTGAGCTGCTGGTTTGTCCTCTTAAGAACCTGAATCTCCTCCGAGTGCTTCTTCTCCTCCACCTGCCGCCGCTCAGCTTCCCTCTTTTCTATAGCGTCACACTTGGCCTTCTGTTCATTCAGCTGCTTGATAAGGTCCTGCTTCTCATTCTCCAAATCAGTAATCTGTGTGATAATGTGGTAAGACATTAAGACAAATGCTACAATAAACTTTTTAGAAATCTTAAAGGAGGGACAGTGCCATCTGCTGGAAGCCCAACACCATTACAGCAAATAATTTTCAGTCTAAAGTAAAAACATTTAACTTAAGTATATGTCTAATTGCTGGATATTGCAGAAAAAGGACGCTGCAGTTAGATGTGGCTCGATTGAAAAGTTTCAGCTTTTAATGAAATGAAATAGTTGAAGTAACATATTTTTGTTTAGTATGCATACTGTATCCAAAATAACTTGTACCATAACTAGTATAACTTAAACATTACTTACTCTATTGTTCATGTCGGCCTTGCCTTGCTCTGACTGCAGAGCTTTCCTCATGCCAAACGCCACACTGCTCTCATATAGTGTCTGGTAAGCTGCAATAGTCATCTGGATTTCATCTCGGACTCTTAACAGCAGTAGACCTCTCTCGGCGCAGTTAATGGTCACCTGCCTGATCAGCTCATCTGAACAAGGACAAAAAGTAAAATAAACTAATCTATGCACAAGTGGCTTTATTTAAAACCTAATGTAATCACATGTGCGCTTCATTCTCACCAAAACATTGGGAGTAGAGTTCTCTGCGTACTGGGCAGATGCCTGTGAGCCTGGCCTGTCTTTGTTGTAACTTTGTGTCCAGTTGTTCGCTGAGCTGGACCACGTCTGTTCGAGTACAAGGTGCACTACACACTCTCTGTACCCACAGTTGGGTTCCCTCTGTCCACTCTCTGTTGGAGAAAAAATAATACAATTAGCCATGCTTATTAATACTACAGTTTCTTGTTTTTTTGTGTGTGAAAACCCCACCTGGGAGGAAGGATAGAATTGAGGATCTCCTCATTTGGTTGTTCATTAGGTCCTGGTTTGGGTCTGGGAGGTGGGGGGACAGGGGTGGTGTCTGGAATCTGCAGAGGACTTACTTTCAAAGTTCGACCCTAGAATAGAAAACAATGGATACAAATTAAAGTGTGCTCATTAAAGAAATACTGCTGAGAATTTCAAGTTACTGTAGACAAAAACATCCACACTGATCTGATGTTTTTGTGAGATTTTAAGTCCTAAACTCTAAAATATTCAAACACACAGACAGAGCACTTAGACAACTATTTTATATCCATTAGTAAAGCCTTTTTAACTGAACATTTTGCAGTTACATGCACTTAATCCCTGGCACTGACTGAATCCCACATTTACAGGGTAGCTCCAGGTTTTGCCAAGTGAAATTTAAGACCGTTTTAAAACTTTTTGATGCCACTTGGATTTAAATTCAATGCCAGGATCATTAACAACAGAAAAACAAGTTCTAGGAAATGTACACAGATTAATTTCCCGTATACTAATATCTGAAGTCCAAGGGTTTATTTTAAAAAACTCCAGTGCTGCATTCATTAATCAAAATAGAACTGAATCATATATTTCAATGATAAAATATCTTCAATAAGTAAATTGTAGCTATTGTTATTGTGGCATCGGTACCTTTTTGTAATATTAACATAAATATTTGACAAATTTAAGGCTTAGATGAACAAAATTTAATACCTACAATTAAGATTTAATGCTTTGAAGGCCTTAATTTTGACAATATCTAATTTAATACCTTTTTAATAATTTTAAGACCTTGGGGCTACCCTGGTTTAAAGATTTTTTTTTTATCAATAAATTCTAACTTATAAGGAATATTGCTGTCATATTTTGTCAGTAAAAAGAGCTCACCAAGACCTTTAATTTGATTATAAACCTTGATTTTGCCTAAAATGTCACACTATTTAGATTCCCAACCCTCAGTATGTAGCAAACTGTCCTCAACTCATTGGATTAAATGGATTCTATTATTATTTTTGGCTAAATTGCTCTTTGACTAAATTTAACGTTAAAGGTACTTTAAGCAGCATGCGCTTGTACTGGTTTGAAAACAATACTGCAGGGTAAATCAAAACAATGGTCTCTTTTCTGATTGGATGATCGGCGATGCAATTTTAGAACCAAAACAAAAAATATCTTGGCCAGTGGTGGAATGTAAAAAAATAAAAGTTCTTAGTTACTTTACTTAAGTACAATTTTCATGTATTTGTACTTTACTTGAGTAAATTTTACAAGGGGTAATTTCACTTTTACTTCACTACATTTTAAAGCAAGTATCTGTACTTTTTATTCCAATTTTTTTGTAATTAGTTTGAAGTAAAAAGTATTTTGAGTTTCATATAAAATCATTATTTTTTGCTGTGTCGTCATTGTACACACAGTTCGTGAATATAAAAAATGCAGTAAAGTAATGTTAGTAAAGTTAGTACTCGTCAGAAAAACCTCACCTACACCTTTTACTGCACTGAAACCATTAGTTTACAGCACAGTTTTTCAGCAAAATCCCTCACATTTAACAGATTGATTAGTTCTTGAATCTGTCGGAAATGCTTTTACTTTTTTTTTTTACTTACAAATAAATTTAAAAGTGAGTACTTTTATACTTTTACTTAAGTAGAAATTTTCATGTGATACTTTTACTTTCACTTCAGTAAATATTTGCTCCTTTATCTGTACTTTTACTTAGCTAAGTAAAGAAATTGAGTACTTCTTCCACCAGTGATCTTGGCACCTATTTTGGTCATTTTAATAATATAAAAATATATATACTGCACATAGCACCTTTAAGTCTGTTTTTAAGGGCTAGTTCATACTAATAAACAATATTAAGTTATACAGGAATTAGCCACTTTTTTAACTAAGCGATATCAAAACATTATGGTAATTTGTAATCCCATTAAAGCATGCATTTTATCATTGTCTTATTGATCTTAGTCTAAATTAACTTTGGTTTTAGTATTTGATCAGATTAATTAAATGAAACAAAATGGTCACGCTAATAACAATAGTTAGCTTAACGTTACTTAACGTCAGGTTAGCCTAGCGGAAACTTGAAACCCGTTCAGCCCAGCGCGTGTAGGACTCACCTTTGGAGACTTCAGCCCTGAGCTCTTGCTGACCAACACCGGGTTGTCGTACTTAAGCAGTGAGTCTGCGGGAGGAATCATGGTGTCAACAAATAAATAATAACTGTAACTTAGATGTCAAATAAATAACTGTTGGGCATTCAAGTTTAAAAGAGTCGGCTGCAAACTCGTCCGGAGACGGCCATAGAAACGTTCGGAGTCTGTTTGCGTTACTATGGCAACGGCGTTTAGCGTGACACCTAGTTAGTCTGAGTAGAAACGGATCTTCATAACTGTAGTTAAAACCTATGAAAATATGAAGTCATTTTGTACTTTTTTTTTCTTTTTTTTTGTGGTAAAATTCTACAAATGCAAACAATATGGTAATTGCATCTTATTTAACTCAGTGACACCCATGCACCTGCCAAATTTGTACTTTCTGCGGGTTTGCTGGAAACGTATTTTTTATGCAGTTATTGAGACTGAGATTTTCACTGTGTAATTCAGCTTCTTTGAAACATTTTTTTTTTTTAAGTTAGTTAGGTTTATGAATGTTAGAATTTCACAAATACAATTAGGTCTATTATGGTAATTTTCAGCTCTGGCTGTTTTTGAATGTGCTTTATAAATAAATTTGATTTGATACAGTTTAACATATAGGTTATTTTAATCAACTCATCCCTTGACACTAAAATTGTAACAATTTTATATTCAGATTAATTTTGATGATTACATATACTAATGCAAACAATAGCAGTCACATTTTGTCCTCTAACCTGCAGACATATACTGCATTTTTTTGTTTTGTGTGTGTGTGTTTTTTAGTAGTTATTTTATTTTATTTTTTAAACATGGCGATAAAGTTTGGGTATATATTAGATATTTCATCAATACGATTGTTATAAAAACATATCTATTGATCAATTCTGTATTGACACCAAAATAGTGTCAGTATTACACATTTCTGGTAAAAAATAAATAAATTAAAAAAAAAAAAAAAAATACGGGCCGGAACGAGCGACGGGTACCCAGTGACCATACCGGATGACATTATTTGCGTACCATAGGAAGCGGAAGCACATGATCCGAACAACAGTGGAACTTTGTAATGCGCTACATTTTAGTTTTGTTGTTCTGAACAGATTCTAGTGTTTTTGCGATGCTTGTTTAGCTTCTATCGGCCGAACCTTTTACAATGAGCAAAGAGAAGCGACACAAGAGGAGAGAGTCTCCGGAACGGGAGGCTAAAGTCAAAATAAAGCAGGAGAAACTGAGTCCTGTTAGGCCACAGAGAGCACGGCGGTCCCGCTCTAGGTCTAGCGGCAGCGCCAGTCCACCGAGGAGAAGAACCAGCAGGTAACTGTCAAAACACAATAGAAGTGACATGTTGCACGTGAGTTATAAATCTGTGTTTTTTAGATCGCCTGTGAGGACGAAGGAGCAGACCTCAGGCAGACGCCAAGCTTCTCCCGCCGCTCACAGCAGGTCTCCCAGGAACAGGAGGAGCCGCAGTCCCCACCGCGGCGCCGAAGTCACGATTAAACGCGTGAGTGGCTTCAGATAGATTTAAACCTTGTTAGTATAGCACGGGCCCAATATTTAAAAACAGAAAATTGTGTTGATGAATTGTTGGTGAGATCTGTGTGGTTCTAGTCATCATCATATCTGATCCAATAAGCAAATTTCATAGACCACTTATTTCAAAATGGACAAAATCTTCTTTTTCCAGCAAAAGTGGCATCTGGTGAGATTTCTATTCTTGGAGATGATGATCAGGGGTTGACATTAGTACTGGCCAAATGCTGGTAGATTTCCGTTTTGGCTAGTAACAGTTTTAGTGTCAGTAGTTTCTCTGGCCGGTTGAATTTTATCTATGTATCTTAACTTTAGAGGCCCTCAATTCCTGATGCTATGGTTGACTGAACACCTAATAAAAGAGAGTAATTCATCATGAGCTAAGAGGAAAAAGAAAAGAAAGTATTAAGATAGACCACATGCAAAATGTTCAAATTTATTCTTATGCTTATAGGTAGGCTAAATCTGATTTCCACATATTTAATAAATCCTTGTCTATATACAAAAATAAAACCAAGCTCTGCATTTCTGCTATAAAATAAATACAAAAAACATATAAACTAATTAAATTCTGGCTAGCAAAAACACCGTGTGGCTAGTAACTTTTGAAAAGTAGTAGCCACAGTGGCCAGTGAGCCAAAAAGTTATTGTCATGCCCTGATGATGATAATGTAACGTGGCAAAATCCAGATGGTCTGCTCTACTTCACAGTACCATCTGGGAAGGCTTCAGTTGAATGTGTTTGTAAAGAAAAGGAGCTTTCAGAATATTTCATGGTGATTGGATGAAGCACCAGCTAGTGATTGCCTACCGTGATTTGTTTTAGCCCATCATATCAACGACTTGCATCATTACATTGTCTAAGAACTAGGGCTGACAAACTTTAGTCACTTGGACTAAAATTGTATTGGTCTATTACTTGCATACTCTCTTTACATCAACAAGACTGGTCTAATTTATTTGACTTTGGTCGACTAAGCATTTCTTTGGTTGACTAAAACCCCACAAACAGCAAACCACTTAGATACTAAAATAATGTCTTAAAATGCTGTTTTTTATAAAGAGCAGCATCATTTTAAATGTCTTCCAGTGTTGTCATGTTTATAAGTTTTACTATGACCACTTGTTGCTACTACTGATATTGGAGGAGGTTTTAATATGCAAAATATAGGTCGAGTGTTAAGCTCTGCCAAGGAAAGAAGGAGCTTGAATTCCTATTAAATCTGTCACTTGCTACATACTGTCTAAGAATGCTATTTGTTCACTTGTAATAGGAGCGCGATGAGCATCGAAGTGGCAGTGATGAGCAGAGGAGAAGAAATGACCAGGCAGAAGAAAGGCGGAGCAAATGGGAGACAGACAGGTCACGAGACAGAAACAGAGAAAGATCACGTGACGGAGACAGAGAAAGAACTCGTGATGGAGACCGTTTACGAGACAGGAACCGTGGACAAGAGAGGCACCGGGACCGAGCCACATTTGCCTCCCAGCAGGCTGAGCGGCAGCAGCAGGATGAGCGACGGAGGGAGAACCGTCAGAGGCGCGAGGAAAACCAAGAACAAGAATTTGGACAACCTGAGGAAGAGAGCAATGGTACAGCCCCTCCCGCTGATAAAGAGAAGCCTAACTTTGAACTGTCAGGGGCACTCACAGAAGACACAAACACATTCAGAGGGGTGGTCATCAAATACAATGAACCGCCAGAAGCTCGCATTCCCAAGAGGAGATGGCGGCTGTACCCCTTTAAGAATGACGAACCCCTCCCAGTCATGTACATTCACAGACAGAGTGCCTATTTGTTGGGACGGCAGAGAAAAATTGCTGATATCCCTATTGACCATCCTTCCTGTTCAAAGCAACATGCTGTATTCCAGTATAGGTGAGGCTTTTTAAATATTTTTTTGCCTTTTCCTTCACTTTATTGTCAGGACTGTGGACACTGTGGACAGGAAATCATGGGTGAGCATGGTAGACCATGTGCACTACCAACTATTTTTCAAAGCAATACAATTTGTAAATGGTGTGCCTTAATTATGGTTTCAAGGGATAGTCCCCTATTTTTAGATGCTCTATGGGATACTTAGGGGTACTTGAATAATTTATTCCTTCCAATAGATAATTGTCAGCACACTCCAAGTTTGGAGAAGCAGTCTGCAGCAATGTCCCAAGCTTTGTGATACATTAAATATTAATTATGAATCAATGCCAAAGTCTACACAGTCTGTCAGGGACTGTCACACACCCTGCAGAGGAATTTCTAAATTTCCTACTTTAAGACAGATTTATCGCATGCATGCAACTACAGACTGTATTGCTCTACCAAAAAAAAAAAAAAAAAATTCAGCTACAGGGTTTCACAATAGAGAGGGTTGTGCCAAGAAGGGCTACAGGTGTAAATTCTTTTCCAAATTAATACAAAGATGAATGCTACTCTAAACCAAACTGTGTGTGCAGCTCACCTGAGTACTTCACTCATGGAAGGGTCTAGAGGAGCTTCTTTTATATAAAAACACACACTTATTTGTCATGTTTTTGATAATGTCCTTCCAGACTGGTGGAATATACTCGCTCTGATGGCACCACTGGGCGCAGGGTGAGGCCTTACATCATCGACCTGGCCTCTGGCAACGGCACGTACCTGAACAACAAGCGCATTGAGGCCCAGCGCTACTATGAGCTCAAGGAGAAGGACGTGCTCAAGTTTGGCTTCAGCAGCAGAGAATACGTCCTGCTGCACGAGTTCTCCGACACTAGTGAGGTGGACGCCCAGCAGCAGGAGGAGGAGGATGAAGACGAAGGAGTTGACGAATGAAAAGCAAATTTAACAATAGATGATCTTCAACGTAGAACTTTGAAGGTGAGATTATATTCAGATAATGGCTGGTTAGCATGTTCTGTAATTACCTAATGCTTAAACCTGCCACTGTCTCACAGAAGACGTCAACTCAGGTTGTTTGTGTAATCTGATTACAGTCACTGAACCATATTTGACATGTTTTCAGTGCCAGATAAATCAAAGTGTATATTTTTGGACCTCGGCACTGTAGTCTGGCTGGGAATAATTACAATTTATGTTCTTTGTCAGCATATACAATGTATGTAATGTAACTCTAGATTTGTGTACAAGCCTTGCTTATTGTCACACTTTACATCACAAATATTGCTTTTTGTATTGTAGCTGTTAAAGTTGTTGGGTGTGTCCCTTCACTGTGCAGTGTGTACTTGTGTAAGACTTCCTCTTTTATTTTGGTCTACTCGGTCAGTGTAAATCATAATTTTTGTACTGTAAATAAAGACAGTGGAACATTTTGATTGCCTGAGGTTTATTGCTGATACATCTAAATTAATATAAATGACAGTTCAATTCAGTTTGAATTAGGTTATACAGGGTAGCCTCAATGTCTTAAAAATATGAATTATTAAAAAGGTATTACATTTGATTGTATCAACAATAAAAACCTTAAAAGTATTAAATGTCAAACTCTATAGGTCTTAAATTTGGAAAATGTTTACAATATTAAAAAATACTGTAACCACAAGAAACAAAGTCTACACTTTGAATATGAAACTACATTATCAATATTCAGTTTCATTTTAAGTTTTTTAAAGCAGCACTGGATTCAAAATCTGTATTAGACTTTTAAAATAGAACCCACGAATGTCAGAGCTGTACGAATAATTCCTTAAGTGTGAAGTTAATATAGATTATTGTTTTTTGTGACAATGTTGGCATTTAAATTACACTCTAAAGTTAGATATTTGCTCTACCCTTTACATCACAAATGCATAAATTTTTAGTTTTTGCATTGCAAAATATTGGCAATTTTGTTTGTTAGCACTTTGTATTCAAGGTACCGGGTTTAAAATCCACCTGTTGCAATACTACCTTCAGTCACAAGAAGTTGTCTGCCATGAGTGAGTGCTTCTACTTTGCATGTGGATGGAATATCAACACTGCATCAGTCCAAAAAATATTAACTTTTGCTATTGTTTTTATAGGATAGCTGAACACCATATTTCCAAATGTATTAGCTTATCTGCCTTTACACACATAAGAGCCACCCTTTGCAGAATTTCCACAAGGTTTAGGAATGTTTATGGGAATTTTTGACCATTCTTCCAGAAGTTCATTTGTCTCGCAGTCTGTGGCTCGCGGTCTTCGCCCTAATTCATCCCAAAGGTGTTCTATCAGGTTGAGGTCAGACTCTGTGCGGGCCAGTCAAGTTCTTCCACAACAAACTCACTCATCCATGTCTTTATTATTGTTACTGTTATGATGGAACGTTCACGCTTTGTTCACTGATCATGTTGGAACAGGAAGTGGCCATCTCCAAACTGTTCACCACACAGTTGGGAGCATTTTGTCCAAAATCTCTTGCTATGCTGAAGTATTCAGAGTTCCTTTCACTGGAACTAAGCGGCCAAGCCCAGCTCCTAAAAACAACCCCACACCATAATCCCAAGTTATTTGGGTGAGCAAATACTTTTGAAAATATAGTATATGTGTGTATCTTCAACACAGTGTGTAAGGTATTACATGGATCACAACTGATGGATGTAGCCAGTGGGTCATGGATGCCACTGTGATGTCATACAGGTGACAAGAAATGAATGGCATTAAATGCAGAGTTGATATTATGTTTATCATTGTTAAGCCTTGAGGAAAAGCAATGCTCTAAAATGATTAGTGAATTAACTCAAACATAAACTACTTAATTCTTCTAAATGTAAGGTTCGGTGAGAAAAGCAGCTGATCGCTCGCTCCACAGCAGAGGTCATCCTTGAGTCGAGTGCGCTCCGTGTCTCTCATGTTTCAGTGTGAGAATGTCAGGGGGGCGGAGTGTGGGCCGGGAGCAGCAGGGCGGGTCGAGTGGAGACAGAGCTCTCCGACGGGATACGCTGCAAGGGGAGGCGGTGACACACCTGGGAAATTACAGCAACTCCTAACTCCGTTGTTTATCCACATACTTTTCTTCAAAACATGCATTAAGCTAAGAAAGTTTCCAGGATGTACACTACAGAGCGGAGGCGCATGAGCCTGCGCAGCCACAACAAGAGGAAAGATCCCGTGTGGGTGTCCGCTGGAAGTTTGTGGCAGGACTCTCTCGCGCTCGAACTCAGCTCCAACGGCAAACAGCTCGTGTCTCCGCGGAGTCGGACCCGAGCCGTGTCCGTGGCCTACATCGTTAACGAAGACGCGTCGGTGCCACATACTGAGGAGAACCTGTCACTGAAATGCGTAAAAGAAGCGTGCGCGGACGCAAACGCCGTATTCAACACCATATCGTTCGAGCGGATCTCCCTCGGCACCACTGACATCCTGGATAGCTTCTATAACTCAGGCAAGTGCAGACATGCTGACAGGCACGAGGCAGGACTACGCCTATTTCCCAATCTAAGACGCGTTTTTGTATGTTTCTTTTTCAGATGTGGCAGTGGTGGAGATGAGTGACACGTTCTGCCAGCCTTCCCTCTTCTACCACCTGGGAGTGAGGGAGAGTTTTAGTATGACCAACAACATCATTCTGTACTGCTACAAACAGGACAGTGACCTACACGCTGTCAAGGTATACACACAGGTTACAGTAGACTAGTTTATTTTATTTGGGATACCATTTGACTGGGAGTTTTTTTTTTATTGATTCATTAAAGCAACACTGTGTAAGTTTATGCCCCAGCATTTTTGTTACATATGTGGAACTATGAGTTACCAGGCATGTTACCATCACACGGTCCTTCTATTTACCTGCAATTTATACACCACCTTGAGGGCCATTGTACCAAAGTGGTTAATACTAGTGCTTCATGGCAAGAAAGTTTTTGGTTAGATTCCCAGTGCAGGCAGGAGTACTCCCCTCATTTTTCAAAAAGTGGTCATTGAAAAAATCTGTTTATTAGCACAAAGACTTTTTGTACTTACTTTATTGTAAATGCTTGAAAAATAAAATTCAAGATTCAAATGCTTTTAAGATTAAAAATAAAAATTAAATAACAAATAAAACAGAACAATATAAACTTCTGTTACAGTAAATTAAATGATCTTAAACTCTCTTACAATCTTAAATGTACAATAAAATTAATCAGAATTAATTATCACATTTTTAATCCCTTTGAAAGTTACATAGCTATTCTGTGACACTTATGCATGTTTGTTTTTCATTTTTCAATGGTTTAATATGACAAAATCATAAATAATTTCTTCTTATTATAAAATAGGGTAATAGGGTAATCTTAGAGCTAACTCCCAAGACCAAAACATGGTCCCAAAACCTGAATAACCTGAATAATCTCCAGTGGTCGCCCATTGCTCCAGACAGGTTCACCCCAACAACATTAGAGGATGGGGCAAACACAGAGAAACACAGAAGATCATAATTATACCAATATTAGTATTTGAAGAAGTTAAAAACAGAAGTGACATCTGACCAGCGACTACAGTCAGTGAGAGGGCCTTAGATCCACAAACACCTAAATAAGGATATAGGTTACCTGCAGAGGATTAGTGCACAGCCTTGTACTTGAACAGGAGTTAAAATTACCAGTTAAATAGGCCACAGCCATGAGTAACTTTGGGTCCTTCATGCTCTGCTCTTCTAAAAACACAGAGGTCTTGAATCATGGTAATCTTTCCCTGAGCTCACTTAGTTCCCATGTCTGATATTCATTTACTTTAAATAACTCAGTAGGATGTTTATAGCACTATAATAAAAATAATGTTTTGGGGAAGGTGATTGTAAAAAGTTAAACAAATAATGACCAAAAAGCTATGTGATCAGTGTAGTATTTTTCATTCAAAAACATGTGCATGGAAAAGGTTAAATATGATTTAAAAAAAAGTCATAGTATTATTACAGTATTACGCAAAATTAAAAATACGTACAATATGTTGTAAACAAACCCTGCAGCTAACTGGCCACTGTCCAGGGCGTTCCCTGTTTGGAATGAGAGGTAGAAGATAAATGAATGAATGGGTTGAATTTTGGCAATACTATTACTAAGGTTGATTAAGCAACATCACAGTGGCCTATTGTAAGTATACAGATGAATTACTGTTACAAAACTCTGCACTTTCGTGATTTTTTAGTTGTTAGTTAAGACAGTTTAAGTAATGTTATTATGTTAAGTAGCCCAGTGACACATTATGATATATTTTGATCGGCATGAAGGGCACTTAAAGAAAAAGGGGTTAAAGTTCACAAAAATTAAAAAAATACTAATTATAGGGATTTAATTGGGTTCCATGATCAGACCAGTTGGGAAGATCACAGTATGGGCCTCTTAATGCAAGAAAAATAACATCCCATGTGATGCTGACCTTTCTGTGTGTTTCCTTTTCTTTAGGAGCAGTGTGGCAGTTACACATTCATCCCCTATGTAGTCTCGCCGCAGGGCAAAGTGTTCGCCTGTGACGCCACCATCATGTCTGGCATCAAGGAGCTGATGCAGCCCTCTTTCCAACTGGAACCTCTCCTCACTCCTTTGGTGGAGAGATTGGTCCACCTGCTCAACAACATACACGTTCAGTCCAGGTCTGATACATTTACACAACCTTATCGTCTCACAATACTTGCAGTGCATAGGTAGAGCTGTAACACATTTAGTCCTGGTGTAGTCCTGATTTAGTACGCATTTAGCTCTGGTTTAATCCTTTTTTAGCTCTGGTTTAATCCTTGCTTAGCTTTGGTTTATTCTTGATTTAGACCTGGTTTAGTCCTGGTTTAGTCCTGATTTAGACCTGGTTTAGTCTTGATTTAGTTTAGTCCTGATTTATTACTGGTTTAGACCTGGTGTAGTCCTGGTTTAGTACTGGCTTAGTCCTGGTTTAGTCCCAGTTTAGTCCTGATTTAGTCCTGGTTCAGTCCTTCTTTAGCTCTAGTTTAGTCCTTGTTTAGACCTGGTTTAGTCTTGGTTTAGACCTGGTTTAATCTTGATTTCGTCTTTTTCCTAAATAAGTCCTGTTTTAGTATTTGTCCTGTTTGAGTATTTTTTCTAGTTTAATCCTGGTTTAGTCCAGTTTTGTTGCCTGTTTTAGCTCTGGTTTAGTCAGGCAATAGAAAATGATCCTAGGGTGACCTCTGTGCCGTTTGTCTTTGCAGTGAGTACTTCCGGGAGTCGATCAGGCATGAGATCCGAATGGCCCGGGAGCGTTTCAGAGGACAAGAACTCAGTGAGGAGCTGAGCCGTATACAAGCCCGTCTGGACAGTGTGGAGCTGCTCACGCCTGATATCGTCATGAACCTGCTGCTGTCCTACAGAGACATTCAGGTGGCTACATGCAAATACAGAACTCATTTGTTTTAGCTGGTCATTATTCCCCAAGGACATTACATCGGTCAGGCATAACATTATGACAGGTGCATACCACAGATTTTGTCTTCATCATGGCACCTGTTAGTGTGCGGGGTATATTAGGAAAGTGAACATTTGGTCCTCAAAGTTGAAGCGGGCCTGACAATGTTGTTATGGTTAGATGATTGGGTCAGAGCATCTTCAAAACTGCAGCTCTTGTGGGGTGTTCCCAGTCTGCAGTGGTCAGTTTCTATCAGAACTGGTCCAAGGAAGGAGCAGTGGTGAACCAGCGACAGGTGATGCACCAGGGGAGCGATGGCTGGTCTGTGTGTGGCAGCTGTAAGCGTTGTTTCCTGAACATACTGAATTTGTTAAGCAATTATAAACAATGATAAAACATACTATCCTATGAATGCTTAATAAATTGCTTATATATGTATATACAGTATGTAAATATAAATTGTACATGTACACTTTACCCCTAATTCAGCATTAAGCCTAGCCAGCTTTTTTTTTTTTCTCTTTTTTGTTTTATGCAAAGATTTAGTCTTTAGGTTCAATAAAAGTTGGATTTCCAGGGTGATAACTAATGTTACTGAGTACAATTGGATTGCCACACAACTAATCAGTGCAATGCCAACAAATGCAGAATAAACTGACTTTGGCCCAGAAACTTAAGATCACATAAAACTGACCTTTTTTTTTTTTTAGATACTTTAGATATTTTAGATGGTTATTTTTGGTCAGGTAAGATTGATTTTGATGGAAAAACCTTTGAATGGAGGAGTTTCAGACCCACTTCATGGAAAACCTGGAAAAGTCATGGAATTTTAAAATGGTTTGGAATTTTACATTTTAGTGTAAAGTTTTGGAAAAGTTTTAGAAATTTACAGTGTTTTTTTTTTTTTTTTTTTTTTTAATAGTGGAATAATTGTTTTCAACTGTTTCAACAAGTGACTAATTTCCAATTTTAACAAATGAAACCAAAAGTGTGTTTCTAATGTTCCATGTTGGACATTTTGAATACTATTTATTAATGTGTAAATCATTGATTGGGTCTTGGAAATGTAGTCAAATGTTTTGGAAAAGTCATTGAAAAGTCATGGAAAATTCTTGGTAAAAAGTGTATGAACCCTGTAAAAGTGTCTGGGTCTTGCCAGGCTCATAAGCATTCGTTATTGAAATAATCTTTACTGGATCAGATTGGGTTGGAGGCTAATTAATAAGGTTGTTTGAGTTCTATAACTACATATTAACAGTGAAACGAGTGAGATCTCAGATTTATGGGTTAGGCATTCATATATGTATGCATAGTGTTGCTTTGGGATCTTAGACTTGGCAAATCCTAAGAGAGATTGATCTTAGTCAAATGTTTTTGCCAATGCCCTGCAGCGTGTACTTCTTCTTCTTCGTATAATTCTTCCTAGTATTAATGTTATACCTGCTTATCGGGTTTTTTTAAGGTGTTACATATCAGGCTAATTATCCAAGATGCTATCCTGCACCCTCTTTTCTTTTCAGGACTACGACTCCATAATCAAACTGGTGGAGACCTTGGATAACCTTCCCATGTGTCTGGTAGCAAGACACCAGAATATCAAGTTTCACTACATCTTCGCTTTGAACAGGTACACACTGTGATCTAATTAAAACACTATAATGGCTGCTCCTCTAGTGTCAGTCATTTGTTTTTATCTCATTGTTAGCCTTCATGTGTATTTAATATGTATACAGGGTTATGTTCCAGTTGCGTCATGTTGTTATCAAATCTCTCTTCCCAGGAGAAATCAGCCTGGAGACCGCGCCAAGGCCTTGCAGTGCATCCTGCCCATTGTGGAGTCCGGAGAGAAGGTGGCGTCTGACGTCTACTGTTTGTGTGGACGAGTTTACAAAGATATGTTCATGAGCTCCAAGTTCACTGACCTCCAGAGCAGAGACCAGGCCTGTTACTGGTACGCACACTTTTCATATTTCACATATAATTCTTCTGTGGTTACATAATGCGCATATATTTTCTTGTTTTGGTATCCCGTAGGTATGGGAAAGCATTTGAGACAGAGCCCTCTCTCCACTCAGGCATCAACAATGTGGTCCTCCTGATGGCAGCTGGTCATGAATTTGATACTTCTATTGAACTACGCAAAAGAGGTAGCTCATTTTCTATGTCTGTATGTTTGCTTCTGCTTTGTCAATTATTGTATATTAATTCAACCAGGAGAAATGTAAGCAAATGAGTGAGGTGCAATGCATAATTTATTGAAGGATAATGCTTTTGCACTTAGACTCTGGCAGGTAAAAATGTCAGTGATGCATTGAAGGGAGAGTATTATAGATTTACTAGGTTAAAGGTGTTGTTTTAAACTGTATCTAAACACCAAAGCATGTTGGTATAATAATGCAACTGATGGCCATATGCATATTGGTTATCGTTGTCCAGGTGTGACCATCAGCACCCTGCTTGGTCGAAAGGGCAGCCTGGAGAAGATGAAAGACTACTGGGATGTTGGCTTCTACCTGGGAGCAAACATATTGACCAAGGAGCCGAAAAAAGTCATTGAAGCTTCTGAGAAACTCTACAAACTCAAAGCCCCGATGTGGTAAAACCACTTCCAGTTTATTTTTGCAGTGTGTCAACAAAGTGATGTGTACCAAGATGGACAAGCTCCATTATGTTGACATTGCAAATCCTACATGGATTATGGATATGATACATTTCAGTGATTTTCCCAGAATTACAATGTCAGTGTTCAACTAAACTTTATTTGTAATAAGCTTTATGAACAGCCAGATGCTTTTCATATTAAGGGAGTGTTAAAAGTGTTGGGATTGCAGCCAAAAAAAACTCTAATGGAAAACACTATTTGGCCCCAGAATGCAGAATGGCTACATGACATGTTTGCATGTTTGCCAAGCATCACTAAACTGTTTATATAGCCCAATGTCACAACCACAGTTGCCTCAATCAGGGTAAGGACAAACTGTCACAAAATTGTTGCACCCACAAAATGAATGACGTTTTTCTAAATTTTTAGCAGTTGTTTCTAGTAAGTCTCTTTGTGTTTCTCCTCAATGAAATGTAACCATGTTTACACAGAAGTAGATGAGCAGCACTAGCTCATTAGGTAGAGCTGGTCGCCTGTTAACCAGAAGGTTGGCGGATTGATCCACACTACCAGCATTGCATACTGTCGTTGTGCCCTTGGGCATAACACTTTGCCTAGACTATATTTCCAAAAGTATTCACTCACCCATACAAATAACTGAATTGGGATTATGGTGTGGTGTTGTTTTTAGGAGCTGGGCTTGGCCCCTTAGTTCCAGCACCAAGAGATTTTGGGCAATTCAGTGCTCCCAACTTTGTGGGAACAGTTTGGGGATGGGCCCTTCCTGTGCACCAGTGAACAAAGCACGGTCCATAAAGACATGGATGAGCGAGTTTGGTGTGGAAGAACTTGACTGGTCTGCACAGAGTCCTGACCTCAACCTGACAGAACACCTTTGGGATAAATTAAGGCGAAGACTGCGAGCCAGGCCTTCTCGTCCAACATCAGTGTCTGACTTTGGATGAGAACGTCAGACACATAGATGTCTGATGTAGATAGATGCAAAGGGTGGGCACACGTCATATTAAACCCTATGGATTAAAAATGGAATGTCACTTAAGTTCATATGCATGTAAAAGCAGGTGAGCTCATAGTTATGGAAATATAGTGTATCTTGCCTATGTATAATTGAGTGTGTGATTGTGTGTTTGGTGGTGTATTGGAGAGGCCGTAGACACAGAATGGCAGCCCAAATAGTGTGTAATTCTTTTCACTGTCTTTCTTTTAGGTATGTAGCTTCTATTATGGAGACATACATCCTGTACAAACAGTTTGCCAAATTGCCTGAGGTGAGAAGTCCTAAAGAGGAGGCTATGGACTTCTGGATGGAACTGTTTCTGCAAACCTGTAAACCCACCATCTCCAAAGACCGCTGCCCGGTAACACAACACACATTCCTACTAAATTGACTATATTCATTCAATAGCATAGTGTGGATTCTTCATCATGTGTTTTTTCCAGGTACTTATTCTAGAACCCAGCAAAGTCCTCCAACCAGCCATAGTCTGTGTGAATGAAGAGGATGAAAGCCGCACTGTGCAGTTGAAACATGTTACTTCCTTAAAGGTGTGCTCCCAGTGTCCCTACTTGTACAAAAGAGTTATATGGTAGCTCTGGAGATTCTCACACTAATTTATAACTAAATGACTATAGGTTGTCAAATTCCAAATGATTTACCTTTTAATCTCCTTCAGTGATGTTATTACATGCAAATAAATCCTGTTTTATCAGATGCAATGTGTAATGGACTAACAATCTCACTGTTATGTTTCTGCAGAAAGGCTTGCATCAGTGGACTTTCCCAGCCTCTGCAATCCGGGGAGTGAGGTAGAATGGAATAATATTTATAATAACAAGGATAATTTTTTTCCTCTAAATATTGTTTTGTGTGTGTTGCCATGGCTGCTAGTTTGCTGCTAATGTGCCACTTTAGTCAATTTTATACAATAGAAATCTAGTAAAACAAACAAGCTTATCAGATTGTAGGGTGAGAAAATAATTGCCTAGATGGTGTTATCAAAATGACCTGTAAATGCAAACATTAGCAGCAGCTCTCTTTGGTCTAATCAGTGGCTCCAAAAGAACAAACACTAGTTATTATAGTACATGATTAATACTTCTCTATCTTGTCAGTGCTTCAAAGATCGATGAGCGCAGCTGCTTCCTCTATGTCCACTACAACTCGGACGACTTCCAGCTTTGCTTCCCTTCCGAGGCCCACTGTAAAGGGTGAGTGATTACACATTTCGTTAACTGCGTAAGAGCTTGCAAAATGAAAAGGACTCCGGATCTGATAAGTCAAAAAAAAAAGGCTAATGCTACCAGAGATAGTGTTGTATCTGTGTGACCACGTTCTTGATTTGATTTATACAAATTAGCCATGTGCTTTCATTTAACAAGGCTGTAAATGATGTTTGACCTCATCTATAGAGACAGGGATTGCTTGCCACAGGTATGGCTGCTCAAATTCACTGTAAAAATGTTGTCCTACTTATGCATGTGTACATTTTTGTGGCTATGCTAATTTTAATAATGATCTGCTAAAGTTACAGCACCTTAGACATTATTTACTGCTTGCATAAAATGTAGAAGGGAATTAACTATATAATTGACAATGAATTGAAGACGCTGGAATTGTTCTCCAGTCATTGCCAAATAAAAATAAGTGTTGTGTAATCGACGTGAGTCACATTTCCTTTACTGCCTTCAAGGAAATCCCCCGGAAAAACTCATTTGACCTAAATCCACAACACTTCTGAAGAACCTTATTGTGAAAACCTTGCATTTCCCAATTGTCCTTCCTGTAGATTCTGTGACCTGGTGAACTCTCTGCTTCATGCAGGCCGAAGCCCCGGATCAGGACCTAGACCTTCAAAATAATGGAATACTAGAGGTCAGAAACAAACTTACCTTCTGCCCAAAGTTATGTACAATATTGAGAAAAACAAATGTAGGGTGGTCCAAATGTCAATACCAGTGCTTGTACTCATTTGACCTCCTCGGATACTGTCATACAAGTATTTACTTTTCTCTCTTTTTCTTTCTCTTTTATTTTCTTTTCTGTCTTTTTGAAATGTCCTAAATTATGCTTTTTTCCAGGTTTTTTGAAATAGTTTTGGGCATCTTTGCATTAGTATTTCACGTTTTATAACTTGAAATAATGTATATGTATAGAAAGCGTCTTCTTTTAGGGAACTGTTACTTACCCTTTGCAGACAATTTGGATTAGGTGTCTCATGCCACCTGCTGGCAACAATGGAGCCTGGACAGAGCATTAAATGGTTAATTAGCACAGCTATTAGCAACACTAACAGAGCGATAAATAAGCTGACGGCTTTGTAGTGACAGCAATTTAAGCACTAAAATTATTACAACGTGTCTGGTGATTGTGTATATGCTTTAGAAACACGCAGGAAGTACTCCTGTGTGTTTCATATGACTTAGGCCTGCAACAACTAATTGGATTAATCAATTATAGTTGATTACTGAAATAATCAAGTAGTCAGCTAATTTAATAATCATTTAATCATTAATTGGGGTATTCATAGACTCTGAAACATGCCATGTGCTGAGAGAGGAGGGTTTATCACCAAGACAGTTCAGTAAAGCAACAAAAACAGTTAAAAACAATGTACATTTTGTGTTTTTTATCATTATTAAAAATATATTTGTGTGTATACAGTATATGCTTTGTCCAAACATCCTAAAGTGGCATACTCATGGTTTGTGTGGTTTAAATTTTGTAAAAATTAAGTGATTTTTGGTAGGATTATTAAATTTTTTTTTACAGGAACTATAAAACACCAAGTTTTTAACAGCTTTATTTGTGTTTCACTACCCAATTATTATTCAAGTAATCAAAACATTTATCAAAATAGTCGTAGTTACAGCCCTAATGTGACAATTAGAGTCGTGAAACTGAGCGTTTTCAGATCTTTAGAAGAGGAAGAGCTCAGCAAACAGGATTACTCAAATGTGTGTAAATGAAACAAAATACTACTCCAGGTATATGTTTAAGGTTGAAACAACATTACAACATAATAGGGGACCTAAAAAGTGCTGTTTAGACATACTCTAATGTGACTTTACTTCCTGACTCTGTACTCAATTTTAAGGAGTCATTGTGGAGAATGTGGTTCAGGGATATCCATGATAAAATATAAAAATATTTTGTAAGCATCAACATTACTTTGAACTGTTTAACACTTAGTTCTATTTTTGGTGCAAATAATCTCTGTCACATGTTGTTCCCTTCTGCTTTTTTGTCCTTGCCTTGTATGTCCCTTCTCTAGTACTGAAAAGCCTTGTTTACCCTGATGACTTGAACACATTTTTTTCCTGTCAGAATTCCTATTTCCATAACAGCTTACCCAGCAACCAAAACAAAAATCTCTGGCAGAATTGGCACTTTTTTTTCCAAAGTACTCTTTGTTCCAGAACACAACACTTTGGACAGTTTTGCAAGTTGGCATCGAAACTTGTGTGTGTACAGTGTAATGAGTCATTCAACACTGCAAAAAAAAAAAAAAAGAGAGAGAGCATCACTCGACAACCAACTTAACCCAGAGCTCATGGCTATTTTCAAATTTGGCAGTTTTCAAATAATGTATTTTTATTCATTTTCTTTCATTTTCTAATTTTATGGTTGGTGAGAGTACCCCTGCCTGTTTTGTGGCAGCCTGGGTTTGATTCCTTATGGGCCAAAACTCAAAAGTCACAAGGCTACCTTTGTGCAGGTCCCAAGCCCAGAAAAATAGAGGACTGTGTCAGGAAGGGCATCTGGAAAGAAAATGATGCCTGTAATCTACTGTTGCAGCACACAATAAACGTAAAGAGCAAATTAGCCAACTACCTTGATTTTTTTGCAGTTGAGTTTCTTATTGGTGCTCTCTCAGGGTTAGTAGTATCAACGCTATATACAGTATCTCTGTATTTCCTTACTTTGGTCACTCTTTCCACCCTGCTTGTGAAATTTCTCATATTGCATGGAAAACCCCATTCCCAGTAAACTCTTTAATTCTGTGTCTTATAGTACATCTATGAGACCAATGAGAACGGAGACAAGGTGGTTCTGGGAAAAGGCACGTATGGAGTGGTGTACGCTGGGAGGGACCTGAGCAACCAAGTCCGCATCGCCATCAAGGAGATCCCCGAGAAAGACAGCACGTAAGAGAGGCAAAGTCCTTAACGCTTTTAGAACATGTCCGAAATAGGAAAGTATTTTGCTCTTTCAGTAAATGCCTTGGATGTCAGTGGTCTGTGAGTCTCCTGAGGGACAGATGGATATTCAGATTCCTGTGCGTTAGTCAAATCTACTGGGAGTTGAGGCTTTCGTAATTTTTTGTGGTGGAAGAGCTTGTTCTATAGCTCTTGTGCAATCAAGATGGTTAAGGAAAACACATTATTAACCATTTAATCACATGGATTATGCTGTTTGTAGAAAATCACTTGCGCCATTTACATATTTACATTATGCAAAGGTTGATTAAAACTAAATAACACTACATGATACTAAAGTAATTTTTTTTAAGAAAATGTAATTTCTAAAACATATTTTTATTTGGATTAATTGTTGTTGTTTGCTCAAATACATTTTTCTAAATAGGTAAAAGTAGGTTGCACGATGACCCTGCAACCCGAGGGTCTGGGTTAGAGACAGGTTTTAGACTGTAGTAGTAGTAGATTTTACTGTGCAATAAAACTCATACTTCTACTTGGATA
Organism: Bostrychus sinensis; assembly: GCA_020698575.1. Lineage (NCBI taxonomy): Eukaryota > Metazoa > Chordata > Actinopteri > Gobiiformes > Eleotridae > Bostrychus > Bostrychus sinensis. Next base: position 27,934,403 of record CM036247.1, on the reverse strand, counting down.
ATATTATTTTGAAGAAACAATGGTTATCCCTGAGTACAGATTTTGAGTACTTCTTCCAACTCTGGCATTTGCACCCATCATCATCGTAATCGTCATTATCAACAGGAGCTTCATATTTGAACAGCTGTGACTCTCTTCACCAGGTTTCTCCATTTGACTCGATCTTGTGCCTTTCTTTCAGCCTCTACCATGGTCAGCCGGCATATTTTCTTGATGTCACTCATGCAAGTGACATCATCATTGCATGTTGCAATAGAGAAAACTAGGGTGTTCAGTAAACTCAGTTTAGTGTTCAGCGTGATACTTTTGTCTTTCCAGATATTGGACAGTGATTTTGCGGCATTCTTGACAATTGATAATCATCTTTTTATTGCATGCAAGTCATTGTATGTGTTTGTAAAAACAGCTCCATTGTCCAGGCCATATTGTCTCCTGTTTGCCAACGTCTCCTATAACATGTCTTTGTATTTTCATTACCTTTGTTTTCTTAGCATTGAGGAACAATCCAGCTTGTTCACCTGCTTCTCCAACTCTGTCTATGCTACCCGCTATTTAAAACCACATCATCTGCATATCTTAGCTTTGTTATCTTGCAACCGCCAACAGTTACTCTTCCTTTAATATTGTGTAAAGCTTTTCTAATAATAGTTTCAAAGTAGATATTGAAAGGGAGAGGAGACCGAATACACCCCTGCCTGGGTTTTTACTAAATTCTCATAGTTAGAGTGAAGATTTTTATAATTTACATGAACTTTGTGTCCTTTTGTCTCTTCAGGTATTCACAACCTCTTCATGAAGAGATAGCTCTGCACAAAAGGCTGAAACACCGAAACATAGTCCAGTACCTGGGTTCGGTCAGTCAGGATGGGTTTATCAAGATCTTCATGGAGGAGGTCCCTGGAGGTACCGATTGTTCCCTGTCTAACACCTATACATGTGCATATATACAAAATCATCAGTCAGTGCATATACACTGCTCAAAAAAATAAAGGGAACACTTAAACAACACAATGTAACTCCAAGTCTATCACACTTCTGTGAAATCAAACTGTCCACTTAGGAAGCAACACTGATTGACATCAGTTTCACTGCTGTTGTGCAAATGGAATACACAACAGGTGGAAATTATAGGCAATTAGCAAGACACCCCCAATAAAGGAGTGGTTCTGCAGGAGGTGACCACAGACCACTTCTCAGTTCCTATGCTTTCTGGCTGATGTTTTGGTCACTTTTGAAAGCTGGCAGTGCTTTGACTCTAGTGGTAGCATGAGACAAAGTCTACAACCCACACAAGTGGCTCAGGTAGTGCAGCTCATCCAGGATGGCACATTAATGTGAGCTGTGGCAAGAAGGTTTGCTGTGTCTGTCATCGTAGTGTCCAGAGCATGGAGGCGCTACCAGGAGACAGGCCAGTACATCAGGAGACGTGGAGGAGGCCGTAGGAGGGCAACAACCCAGCAGCAGGACCGCTACCTCCTCCTTTGCGCAAGGAGGAACAGGAGGAGCACTGCCAGAGCCCTGCAAAATGACCTCCAGCAGGCCACAAATGTGCATGTGTCTCCTCAAACGGTCAGAAACAGACTCCATGAGGGTGGTATGAGGGCCCGACGTCCACGGGGGGGGGTTGTGCTTACAGCCCAACACCGTGCAGGACGTTCGGCCTTTGCCAGAGAACACCAAGATTGGCAAATTCCCCACTGGCGCCCTGTGCTCTTCACAGATGAAAGCAGGTTCACACTGAGCACATGTGACAGACGTGACAGAGTCTGGAGACGCCGTGGAGAACGTTCTGCTGCCTGCAACATCCTCCAGCATGACCCGTTTGGCAGTGGGTCAGTAATGGTGTGGGTAGCATTTCTTTGGGGGCCGCACAGCCCTCCATGTGCTCGCCAGAGGTAGCCTGACTGCCATTAGGTACCGAGATGAGATCCTCAGACCCCTTGTGAGACCATATGCTGGTGCGGTTGGCCCTGGGTTCCTCCTAATGCAAGACAATGCTACACCTCATGTGGCTGGAGTGTGTCAGCAGTTCCTGCAAAACGAAGCCATTGATGCTATGGACTGGCCCGCCCTTTCCCCAGACCTGAATCCAATTGAGCACATCTGGGACATCATGTCTCGCTCCATCCACCTACGCCACGTTGCACCACAGACTGTCCAGGAGTTGGTGGATGCTTTAGTCCAGGTCTGGGAGGAGATCCCTCAGGAGACCATCTGCCACCTCATCAGGAGCATGCCCAGGCGTTGTAGGGAGGTCATACAGGCACGAGGAGGCCACACACACTACTGAGCCTCATTTTGACTTGTTTTAAGGGCATTACATCAAAGTTGGATCAGCCTGTAGTGTGTTTTTCCACTTTAATTTTGAGTGTGACTCCAAATCCAGACCTCCATGGGTTAATAAATTTGATTTCCATTGGTAATTTTTGTGTGATTTTGTTGTCAGCACATTCAATTATGTAAAGAACAAAGTATTTAATAAGAATATTTCATTCATTCAGATCTAGGATGTGTTATTTTACTGTTCCCTTTATTTTTTGAGCAGTGTACTTAAATCCTTTATTGTAATAGTTACTTGAAAATGTGGACACACATAGTAAATCCATAAAATGTAGCTCCAAGGCTGCAGTGTTAAGGAAGTCTGCACTCGCACAGTGTGTGATTGAGTAACAAAATGGAAGGTCATTTTCAGGAAGTGGGTAGCTCCAGTGGCACCCTTGTAACTGGACAAAAGTGAAACTGTTATTTTTATATCAATTGCACAATAAACCTGCAATTGTGCAGGGTGTTATGATTCAATGAGGTCACTGTATCTGTCATCAGTAGTTACCAAATTTTAATCCTTGTGGCATATTATATGCATAGCCTTTCATGTGTGCTCTGCATTTCATACAAAATGCCTAGATTTCATATGAAATGCCTAGCCTCAGCTATGTGGGCTAACCACTTCATAATGCCAAGCGAAATGCCAAGCTAAAGTTAAGTGCGCTCTCCAAATGCCTAGCTATAGTTATGCGTAAGTTATGGTATACTTTATTGTCCCTGTAAGGAAACCCACCCAAACACGGAGAGAACATGCAAATTCCACACAGGAAGGACCCACGTGGTCCGGGATTCGAACCCAGGACATTCTTACTGTGAGGCAAAAGTGCTAACCACTTTGCCACCGTGCCTCCATTTCATATGAATTGCCAAGCTATGTACCCACCATTTTGTACTAAGCAAGGCTTTTCAGTCTTTGGGCTTGGTATTTCGTTCTGTGCTCTATGTTCAATATCTTGTTGTTGACTCTCACAAATTTTTTTTGGCTTTCGGGGTTTGTCGCTGCAAATCATCTGCCTCCTAACATGCTGTGACTTGTATTATATTACATTGAAATGGCATAGGTTTTCACTTGCTGTTCCTAATGCAATTGACTGACTTTATCCAGGCTTGAGAGTGGAGCTTGAACATAAAAAACATGACATTAAAAATCATTACATAATTCCTTCAAGTCAATTAAAAAGGACTAACAGGTTCTCTTTTATAAACAGTGCGCACATGGCTCACCAAATACTGCATCAGACAACTGTGGCTGATGCTAAATTCTATTGAGGAGAAATATCTCATCAAAACACACATTTATACAGTATACCGAGATGTGCACCATGCAGCAGTGTAATGGCAGTCCTTTACTGGCCACAAACCTTGAGCCCAACATATTTAGCATTTGGCTAGTACCCCCTTTTCAATTTTCTCATTAAATAAAAGTATTTATGGATTGCTGTATTATGATGTCATTGTTGCGTAACCTTCAAATCAAACTATTTTTGTTTGTGTTGTCTGTAGGAAGCTTGTCCTCCCTGCTGCGCTCAAAATGGGGTCCACTAAAAGACAATGAAGCTACTATTATTTTCTACACTAAACAGATCCTGGAGGGGCTCAAATACCTTCACGACAATCAGATTGTGCACCGAGACATTAAGGTAAATGTCTAGTAAATTATCATGCATAAAATTAGATTGTTTATTATTTTATTTCACATATGATAAATGTCCTTGCTGCAGGGTGACAACGTCCTCATAAACACCTATAGTGGAGTACTGAAGATTTCTGACTTTGGAACTTCTAAAAGACTGGCAGGAATCAACCCCTGTACAGAGACTTTTACTGGTACGATGATCACAATGACACATGGCTGTACTTTGGATGAGTAACTGTTTGAAGTGTCTAACATGAGGATCTGTTATAGGAACGCTTCAGTATATGGCCCCAGAGATCATAGACCAGGGGCCTCGAGGTTATGGGAAACCGGCTGATATCTGGTCTCTGGGGTGCACTATTATAGAAATGGCAACAGGCAAACCTCCATTTCATGAGCTGGGAAGTCCGCAAGCAGCCATGTTTAAGGTAAAGTAAGTTATTTGAACAAACAAAGTACCTCATGGTGTAGTAATAGACACATTTTACCTTTAAATATGATATAAAATAGCCAGTGTTGTAGAACTACTGGTTCATCTATACAATTGAGCCATCGGACTGTCAGTGCTCTGAGCATGCTCCAAAGTTGTATTCAGTCAAAAGTCCATTTATTTTACTAGTTTAATATTGCTTGAAATATTTACTATGTGTTAATTATATAATATACTGTATGTGTTTCACTTTTTGAATAAAATGTTTGAACTACAGAAACTTTCACAGACCAGCAATCTGATACACATTTTTAGACAGTTATGGACACATATTTTAACTTCCTTTGCCTTGACTTGTTTTGGCCTCTTTAAAATGATAAAATAAAAAAGATTTATGGTTTATTACACCTACACCATACCTACTAAACCCCAAATCGTGCTTTTTTGGAAAGCAACTGTTAAGGCTTGTGGTGGTAGGAAGCCAAAGCACTGAGAAAGAACCAACAGTAGTATGAGGAAGACATGAAGACAGTGCTCTTGCTGAAAAAAGGATTACTAAACACTCTGCCACCATGCACCCCAATTTAGTAAAAAAAAAAATCATCAAAATGAAAACCTGAAATCACATTTAGCTAAGATGTGCATGTACATGAAATGACTGTTATCCTTTTTTAAATCATATTCTAGCAACTTTAACTCCAAAATTGTCAGTTAAACATCTTTCATGACGTATGTATCTCTCCTGTTTAGGTTGGTATGTTCAAGATTCACCCCACAGTTCCAGAGTGCATGTCCGATGAGGCCAAGGCATTCATCATGAGATGTTTTGAACCGAACCCGGACAACCGAGCGACAGCCACAGCGCTACTAGCAGACACGTTCCTCAAGACTTCCCATAGAAAGAAACAAAGAGCTTCACTGGAACCTGAACCTACAGATTCTATTTCTGCTTGTAAGCCTTAGAAATATATTTATTTTGCTGATGATTTAAAATATCTAATGTGAGCACCATTTTGTTGCCCTCCCAGCTGATTATCAGAGAAGCCTTTCTGTGCCCGTCTCCATCCTTGTAGAAGATGTAGAAGATTCCTTCTCTGGCTTTGTGGACTTGTCATGTTCTTTGGACTTAAGAAGACATCAGTCCAGCCTCAAAGAAGATGAAATCTCTGAAAGTCCTTCCAATACCAGCAGTTTCCTGTTGTGAGTTAAAAGTGAAGCTCTAGTGACTGAATAATGCATGCATCACCTTTTTACAGCGGAGCTTACATCAGTGGCAAACCACACTGTGGTTTTCCATTGAGCAGCTGGCAAACTGTCAGTATATATAGGGTTTTTATGCCAGTCAATAACACTGACATTGATCAGTATATCTGCTTCATAAATACATATTAGGCTAAGTTCACTACTCTTTACTAAAAGCACAATATGCAGAATATATAGGTATAGTTATGTAGCAATTAAATAAACTTCCTGCCATATCATTTTAAATTTTGCTAAGAGTAAAATTGTGCAATATAGGCTTCAGGAAGTTGGTCTAGACCAGCCATTTCCAAACCGAATAATTTTTTAGTGATCAGCTTATTTGAAATGTTGTAAAATGGACAAGGATAAAAGTAAACCACTGTTGTAGAGGAACAGAGGTGATTTCTGTATACATTTTCTGAAAATCTTTAGATAAGTGAAAATATTCTTAAAAATTTTAATACTAAAGACCATTTGAATTTAAAGTTGGTTGTTAGCTATGCATTACATTTGTTTTAATAACTGTGTAGAAAGTTATGACGTGACAGTTGTGAGAAAAATCTGATTGACATTGTCAGACGTTGCCACAAATTAAATATAAATGTAAGAAGATAAGTAGAAGCCTGTTGAAAGAGTCAGATTGTTTGTTTGTTTTTTTAAGTGCTGTGTTATTGTATCCTTTGTAAGCAGTATTATGTTGTCTCTTGTTTCGTCTGTCCAGGATTCCTGAGGACTCTCTGACAGATATGAGCAGCCCCTGCTGCACAGGGGAGAGTGCGGGCCTGTTCATGCTCAGGAAGGACAGTGAGAGGAGAGCCACTCTGTACAGGGTCCTGAATGACTACATCAGCCTGGTGGTCAGCAACATCATGGAGTCTGTACCTCAGGTGCCCACACAGTGCCATTAGAGTTTATGCTGTTGTTTGAATGGTGATGAATGGTCAACCTTGGTGGTTAAAAAAAAGCACTTAACAAGCATCAAGTTATCATCAAGGTACCATATCATTGTTAATTTTAGCTGAATATGTAATATTTATTTAGACACTGCAAGTTATTGTAAGACGTTGTACAAGCAAGAAGTACAATTGGATATGAATCTATGTATATGTGACCTCAGTCAAAATATAGGTCTTTTTTCAACAAATATTGTGAACATAGAGTTTATGGCGCATTTATACCAAAGTCACTCTTATTTTTAGCTTTAAATTAATGGGAAATTCCTGGTAAAATTTTTCCATTCAATAAAAATAGCTTCAGTCTAGGTCCTTGATTTTCTTCCCTTTTTCTGTCTACAAGCAGCCTAATATGGTTAAGCAAAACATTGGCAGGGTATGGAGTTAGTGACTGCTTGGCCTGTAACACTTGCATATGAGAGTTGTTTAGCACCTTATAATAGTGAATGTGTTTCTTTTTGTAGAACGAGGATGGGTCGTGCATTACTGCAGACGACATCACCGAACTTATAAGCTGCATGCGAAACAACATCCGCTCCCCAGACAGGAGACAGCTGACAACTGGCCTCTTGAGTCTCAGAAACAGGCTTCTCTCTAAAAAAGTACCTCTGAACAGCCTGCAGGTGGTGCTCTTTAGTTTCCAGGAGGCAGTAAGTCACTCTGGTTCAGACTTTCCTTGTGGTCAAAGCACTTGGCTGTATTTGTGAAGAACATTGTCTCATATGTTTTCTCCTCGCTGTACTTTTCCACCTGCGCCCGATTGTGTGTGTTTAGGTGAAGAAGGTGTTGAGACAGCAGCAAGTGAAACCTCATTGGATGTTTGCTCTGGACAATCTGCTGAGGCAAGCTGTGCAGGATGCCATTACTGTTCTCCTGCCAGGTACTGCCAAAACATGAGGATTTCAGGACAAAACCACTACATGACTACTATGATGTATGGTTTGCTTGTTTAAAGGGAAGGTCCTCCAATTTGTAAAATGCTTACTTGTGTCTGGGCCGTATTCACTACATTAGATAATTGTTAGCACGCTGCCAATTTGGAGATGCAAATGGGAGCGATGATACACTTTTAAAAGCACTTATGTAACTGTTTTTATTTTTGATTATACCTATGTTATAAGTTATTGTGAGTACTCATATAATCAGTAAGTACAATTCGACAGTATTTAGGTAATCTAGTCAGGTCACCCTAATTCTTTTACACTTCTATCCAAACATTTATTTTTGTCACTGTAAATTCAAGTTTGACCAATAGAGGGCAGTACCACTATGCTAAATACATTTGGACCAACAAAATACATTACAAAAATCTCAAAAACTATGATAAACTCCTGTTTCCTCCAAATTGATTGATTATCCTGACTACTACCTGTTGTTAGGAATACAGTGCAGCTATTGAAAAGTGTTCTAATTGTAGAATGACTAGTGTTTATTTTTGTCTTGGCTCCCACCCCTGTATATGTACAGAGCTTAAACTGCAGTTGCAATCATCGTTTGAGGCTGAAGACAGCAGTCCCGAAGACCAGTCTGCAGACCTAGATACTCCTATAAATGCTCCTGACCAGCAGGGGGTACAATTTGACACACAGCCCACAGCAACAGTAAATGCAATCCCAATCCCCCCTACCGACCCAAACAATCCCCTCAGCGCGTCTTTGAGAGAGCTACGACTAGAGACGAGCAGGTAGATCATCTTAATTATAATCCTGATGCTAAAGTTCTCCAGCTATTGGCCACTAAATAGTGATTAACATTAAGTTGAAGTAGTGGTGCTTTCTGCTGAGTAATGAGTTTTTCCTCTTTATTCCAGACTGCTGAGACAGCTAAGTGAGAAAGAGAGAGAGTACCAAGAGTTACTGAGAAAGTCTCTCCAAAGGAAACAAGAACAGATTGATGCACTGAAGACCTCAAAAGATAACAGTCCTGGTAATGATTTGAAACACACAACTTCTTATTCTGGTAATGTTGGCGATTACAAGGAGCGTTAACCATCATATGGAACTGAGGTTTAAAAATAGTAACTCTGAATATGTTCAGCAAAAATAAATAAATAAAATAAAATCATGATAACTATGTGGATTATTACAGCATATAAAGACTTGCAATATTTCATTTCACTTTCTGTTAGTAGAAGTTGAATTGTATTATATAAAATTACATTACTTTACTGGTCAAAGCTCTGATTGGTCAATTGTTCTGAAATCTATCTAATGTTTGACTAACCCTAACCCTGTCACAATCAAAACAAACAAGGTTAAAAAGTGTCATCTGGACATGTTTTGTTGTAGAGTTGAAGAAGTTCCGTCTCTCATCCATAAGTTTTATAATATTCCTATAAACTAATGCTTTTATTTACAATAGACAAAAAGAATGATGTTTCAGGTTAAAACGTTTACCACCAAGGAGTATTAAACACCGCTCTCTCACCAGTTTAATTCAGAATTGATAAAGTCTCTTGGATGATTAGTGTCTTTGATGAGAGACAAAATGTCTAAAAAATTTTTTTTTTTACCTTGTTGGTTTCTATTTAATGCAATGTCCAAATGCTATACCAGCAGCTTCTTTAAGACAGGATTGTTGACAGATATTGTAGTTGTTGATAATGTGATGACAATAAATTTGTAATATCTTGCATTAAATAGTGATTCCTGTACATTATCTACAAATACTGCACTAAGTTCAACAATACTGCAAACATATCTTTTTATAAAGCAACCCATTATAATATAGAACAGTTTCCTTTGTTATAAAGATACTCTGTCCTGAATTTCCTTCTATCCCAGTCCAAGCCTCATCCCCACCTTACAACAACTTATCAACCTTTTTATTAGTTTATGAGAGCGTGTGATTGGCCAAAGCTTCCAATAAGCACTGAACATAAGAAAATACTATTCATAAACTTATCTTTTAACAATGCGACACAAACAGTATTACCTCCCTGTGCTTTAAATATACTTTCTAATGCATTACAACATTGTAGGTGTTTTTCCACAGTTAATCCGTTATATATTTCATCAGAATTAATAAAATACCAAAGATATTCCGATGATTAATAAGTCAAGCTGTAACATGGTCTGTATTACTTTTGTATTACTCATAGCTACTTGTGGTTATTGTGTTTCTCCACTCTTGTACTGTACAATCCCTGCCACACCTTGTCTTCGGGCATAGATGTGCTCAAACTTGACTTGTCAGTTTGGATAACGATTTTCTGTCTACAGGTAATATAATGTCTTTTGTGTTTTTAGATGACGTCTCGACTCCCCAGAGCAGCTCTACTCCCGAGGCGAGAGCCATGGTGCGCTGGCTCAAAGCTATTCCTGTAGATAAAGACACTATTGACAAGGTAAAGTCTGAATAAACGCTTGTATGACTCCGCCCATGTCCTGCTCATTCACTGTGGTGTGTGTTCTAGCTGCTGTCTCATCAGTTCACTTTGGACTGTCTGCTCGGCGTGGCCTGCAGGGATGATCTGATGTACTGTGGCATAAGGTGAGCTGCCTCCACCCATCTCCCTCACACGTCCGGCCATGCAGAACCAAGAAGGGAACATACTAGAATAGAGGGAAGTGCAGCGTTCCACTAAAGAGTTGCTATTTATTGTTTTCTGATTAGGTTTATATATTTAAAGAGTAAAGACTGCACTTACAGATCCTACTTAGTAATGTTTTATCCATAGGTTTTGATTGTAAAACAAGAAATACAAGTCGCAGATGAGTGGCACGCAGTTAGATGTGCAATGTCAAGCAAAACCAGTGCTGCCCGGAGGAAGGAGAGTACGCTTTCTATAGATGGATAAAATCAAACAGGGCAGTGTTCAGCACAGACCTCTGCCTCTGTCACTGTCCTCTGTGTGCGTGACTGAGTGTGTCTGTCAAAAGTGAGAGCGATTGGAAGTACGATGAACAGCACCTTGAAGAAGTGTGTAAAGGTCGTGAAGTGAAAGAAAAGGAGTGAGCCTGTGCGCTGGATGTCCGCAGGTGGGCCAGCCTCTGAGGAAACCCCGCATTTACCTGTAGTGCACTCATAAAGGCGGATATTGAACTGGCCAAAGCTGAAATACGCTCACATTTGGTATTTTGGCCAGTGTAGAGGCCCAGCCCTGGTTACTGTGCGCCAGAAATTAGGTCACTGAGAAAGGTTCTGTGATAGACGGGTGCAATTAAATGTGTTTTTTTAAAAGCCTTTGTTGTTTGTAATTGATTAATCATAATTAATGCATTAAAGTCCCAGCCCTAATATTTATATAACGAAATATACAGAAAAGAAGAGGGAGAGTCACAATATTTAAATTGGAGTAAAATGGTCAGAAGCTTTATTTGTTTCTTTCAAGATTTTCATTTTCCATGAAGTCAATTCCTGAGCTAGAGACTATCTGGTCCTTTTTAACAAATGCAACTAGTAATCAGTAATGTAATTACTTTTGAAATAAAGTAATTAGTAAAGTAATTAGATTAAATTTAGAAGCATTATTAGACAAGCTGCAATAGATATCGAGCAGTGTCAGATAAGGCATTTTGGAAGATTCATATCAGCATGTGTCTGCCTCTCTCTGCTCTTTGGCCTCAAACACACTGGATACAGTCCCGCAATTTTCTACCTTGATAAACATTGCATGAATGCTTCTGTTTGTCTTTCTGAGCTGTTTCTCTGAGTATCCAGATGTGGACACCACAAATGCTAATTTATTGTTGACAACCAATGGGATCTTAATAAAACCTAGATGATCCATTTAAGTTTTTCATAGAGGATTACTATCACCATATGCTGTTGGGTGATTACACTATGATTACACCTCAAATGCAAAACATTGCATGTTTTTTGTGTGTTTACTGGAGAGACAGAGTTAGTATGACAACAGGAAAATAGAGAGATAGATATAGAATGACAAAGCAAATTTGCTGGAGCCAGGACCGTTTGTGTTATGTGTTCTACTAAGTGAGGCACAAATGCACCCCTTAAACTTTTTATTTCTAATTTTAAGTTCAAAGTATGTCTCTGCATACTTTGAGTTATGCTTTAATTCCAAAAACACATCACATATGCTGCATTTTTGTATATATAACATCACTTAGTGTTTAAGTTATTAAAAAGCAGTATGGTTTTACAGTCTCATTGCTATTCTGACAAAATGTGATTGATTTAATTTTAAACTATGCATTTTAAATCTCTTTAATTCTCCTAATAGTACCGTCTTCATCCCTAAAATTGTAAAACTTTGTCACAAGAACAGCACTTTCTTAAGTTACCACACTAGCATGGGTTTACTCTTACATTGCTCTTTATATTAAAGTATTTGGTCTTTCAGAGGGGCCATGCTGTGTCGGATCTGGGCTGCCATCTTGACTCACCGAAGGACACAGCTCAGCACTCACAACGAGGAGAGAGAGGACAGTGTCCTCTAATGGCTGCTCATCTTCTGTATCCAAGGACATATATTTATTGACATGTTGTTCCAGCATCAACACATAAAGAACTGACAGTGCAAAGGAACTGACTTATAGCAGTGCATATTCTGCTTCTACTGCCTAACTGTGAATATACTGTAAATTGCCTTTTACATTTCTGCTATTTGTAAATGTATATTATACACCATAAATCTATGTTTTATAAAGCAGAATCTAAGTTATTTATTTATGATGCTTTTTGGGTGATAAAGGATTTGCTCGGTAGCCTTAAGTCCATTTGTGCAAGCAGTAAAGGGTGTGGCATATACTGGAAGGAGAGATGATGGTGACTAGTCTTAAAATTCCTCATGTGTTTCTTCATTTGTTTTCACACTGTTGACATTGCCTTAGAAACAACTGTGAGCCACAAATCTATGGTAAGCTTATAGCTGAGCTGCACTTTTTACTAGTTCTGCTGGGGTCAACAGTTCACTGACTGAGTATATGGTATGCTCAATATAACAAAGTTTTCTAAGTGAGAACTACTGTATATGGAATGTTGCAATACCAACATAGCCTGGAATTTTTAAATGCCATCTTGTCATAGTACAACGTTCCAGCCAAACGTTGTTATCCAACAAAACTGGCCGTATCTTGCAATGGAGAACAATCTGACATTAATTTTGTAGATTCAAACAGCAGTATTGATTTACAGAAATTTTAATCAAAAACAGCTTTTGGTAATGGTTTCAGGAAATCAAGGCAATCAGAATTAAATGTAGGAGGAGCAAGAACTTTTTTTTTATTGGAACACACCACAGTAGGTAGTTGATTTGCGAGGTGTTAGACAAACCACTCCCTGTAATTTTATAAATATTCTCAATTAAATGTTATATTCTATAAATTATTTTCTTGATAAGATTTCAGTGTAGTTCTTCATTTTGCTTCTGCAGTCTTTCAAATGCAATGGTCACATCCCAACTGTCAATTTTGTCACGCTCTGTCTTTGGTGTCCTTGAATGCAGCCATATTGAAAATTAATTATTCAGATTGCTTCAAGTCCCAAGTGTCTATTCATATTTCCTGTATTTATGAAATTAGTACTTCAATTCTCAAATGCACTTGTTTGGCGTAGCTCTTGAACTGATTTGAGTGCGCAATACTAGAGGTTGTTGTGATAAGTATGTGGCATCTGAGGCTTTCTTCTCCTAATAAGCTTTATAACAATGGCATTAAGAATGACTAATAGGATGCACACGCATTTAACAAAACTGTTTATCCAAAAGATACAATGTCAGCTTGTTAATGCTGAGCATGTTAAGCTAATGCTCGTGTTCATTTTCATCACACAATGGACAAGGACCTAACTTATTCAATAGTATGTTTGTGGTAAGAGACAGCAAGTTAATTGATTACATACTTGTTTAAAAGCCTTTTTAAATTGATTCTCTAACCATCAAGGAAGAAATAGAGGAAAGGTCTGTCTTGGGCCTAACTTGAAATTATTATTATTATCTATCTGAAGTTCCACAGAGTCAGATTTATTTCTGCACTCTCTGTCGGTGGTGGTAAGCTATATAATAAGAACTGCTGTCAGGGGGATTTTGTTATGGTCTTGGGCAGGATTGAGGACACCATCCTGGGAGGCCCACAACCTCAGGGATTACCCAGCTCACCCTCTTCCAGCTCCCATTAGGACTCACTAACCCCCATTGTTCTATCTCACATCAGGACAACAGCATGATCTATAGTGTCTGTATATATATCTGCACTGTAACAAACTGCACATGCATAAAAGATATGTTAATGAGTGTAATAATTAAACTACAAAACTAATAACCATCATGCAAGCAATGTTTGATTTGTGTACCAGGTCAGAAACAAATCTTGTTTTTTTTCACCTAATGATTTTCATCAAGCAAGCACCATTGACTTTGATAACACTGTTGGGAAATCTGGCATGTGTGATTAGTTTATGCCCCATTTTCGAATGACTTAGGGGTTTCTTTACAACTAAGCCAGAATATTCAAGGCAATATCGTGTAATAATACAACACAAAATACTTTAGACTTGCCATTAAGAAGCCATTAGTACAAACCAGACACAACACAGACACATTACAGCACCATTACATCTGGACACAGATATTCCCTCACTTTGGTCTTTGTTGTGCAGAATTAATCCTGGCTGTAATCCATCAAGATGAATTAAAACAACTAATCTGTCTGTGGCTGTGCATATATGTGTGTATTGGTATGTGATAGAGCATGTATGTGTGTCAATCTGTGCATATGTGTGAGGTCCAGTACTTGGCCTAATGACCTTTCACCTTTTACTTTATCTCTTAAGGCCACCACCAATCTCTTATTGTACATGAAGATTCACCATTCATACTTTTACAGCTTAAAATACAAGCCAAATATCAGCCATTATGAATGGGCATAAATGTGTAGGTCTCTATTTTCTAAACATAAAGACATAAAATAAACTCATCTTTATTAGTTAAAAAGCTGTAAGCAGCAGCTTCTTTGATGTACAAGGTGTAAAATTGTAGTACTGTTAAACACATTAAAAATAATGTGCAAATTGTCTTAAATGCTAAGGGAAGTAGCCATTAATTACTTCTTTGTTTCCCGTATTACCATTAAACTCAATAATATTTTAAATTCCTTTTCGTTTGATAATTAATATTTGACCTATCAGGATGCCTTCTTTTAAAAATGCATAGATGTTTTTGATATTTGTGACTCAACAGGATCCATACACCTTTTTTATATCGAACAGATAGGTAATATTAAGAAACAACTTATATTAAATAAAAAGGAACATACCTTCACTTCCTTTTGGCTGTCACATTTCAGGAGTCACCATAGAAAAGCACGTGTCTTTTTGTTATATACACTGTAAAGTAAGGTAGGGTATACTTTATTGTCCCTGTAGGGAAATTTGTTGTCTGCATTTGACCCATCCTTCATTGCCGCTGGGGCAAACTGTCAGGAGCAGTGGGCAGCCACGGTGCAGCGTCCAGGGACCCTTCTCCAGATCTTGAGCGAGGATCCTGGTCAGGAGTACCTAGCTGGAGGATTAGCCTTCTGCGCTTGTTTTCAGGTTGATGGAGGAAACCCACCCAGGCACAGGGAGAACATGCAAACTCCACACAGAAAGGCCCTACATGGTCCAGGAATCAGACTCAGGACCTTCTTGCTGTGAGGTGAGAGTGATAACCACTAAGCCTATTTATTCGGTGTTTAATTTAGAACAATAAAAGCCCAATAAAAACATTACTTTATCAATTGTCAAAAAACAAAAAAAACAAAACATCAGATTTGGGTGGTGAAAGGTCACAGGTCAAAACCACTGTGACAGCATAAATCACAGCCAGTATCTATGCATTTATATGCTAATGTTAGCAAATTTTCATACAGATGTTTAAAGCAATAAAATCAAAAAGTGTCTGGCTGCCATCATACTACCCACCAATACAGTTTTTCCTTTTCTATCCATGTCTATACATGTCTGGTACCTGTCAAGTTGAAATCTATGCAAAAATAAAATAGATAAACATTTACTATTGAGAAAACAGGAGTTAATTCCAACATATGCAAAATATGATGCAAACTGGAAATTTTACAACCAATCAGAGGAGAAAAACATTGCATTAAACCCTTTTATATGGAATTAACAAATGTGGAGTTGTAGTAATACTTGTTCTTGCATTTCAGTGGCTGCTGCAGTGTTGTAATTGCACTCCCTGATTGGTCAGTTTAACCTCAGGACGCTGAATAGGAGGTTTCCTTCACACAAATAAAACCAGAGGTCAAGGGAAGGAACTCCCAGCCTCATTCAGGTTTTTCCTGCTCGGCTATTTTCCCCTTCTCTTTCTGTCCATGCGGTGGGTTGTCATGGTAATTAAAGCAGGAGGAGGGGGGGTCAGTCTATTATAGTATGGGAATGGGAGGTGGGTATAGTGAAATGGAGCGCTCATAAACAGAGAATGCGCTGAAGCAGAAGGGAGGTGGGAGTGATAGGGGGGGGGTGAAGAGGAGGAAGAGGAGAAAAGTAAAGGGGCCCCTGGGGGCTGAGCCAACTCCACGTGTTCTGGCCCTTGTTCGAAGTGATAGCACGTTTCAGCACATTACGTCATGGTCTGCCAGGCTGGGTGCTCTTTCACACATACTGCATTCCTGGTGCAAGACGCTGAGAGTAGCCCCGCGGTCAAGCCACCTGTTGTCGGAGAACATCACATGACTTTGTTTACTACCGTCTGTAAAGGATGACATATGAGCAAGACTCTTATGTAACTGGGCCTAATAATAGACATGTCAAAAGATAGAAGATTTGATTAGTGCTATTGATTGCCCTTGAGTAGATTTATTGCTGCTGGGGAACACATCTTAGGTTTATCATTCAGTTTTCATAATGCTGACATTGTTTTTTGCAGAACTGTAAAAGATTGGGTGTAAAATAACTATTACCTTGCTGAATGTGTATGAATGTGCTTCTTCTTCAGCAGTGCTCAGTTTGATAACACTTCATGATAAAGATAGCAACAGACCAAAAATCACATCTATATTATTGCAAGATAGATTTTGTAGTTTTTTGGCCATATAGTTTTGACACCCACAATAATTTAGCTACTGGTATTCAAAAGCTTCAGGCCTTCACGATGATACTTGTAAGAGACAAATTGCATCATATCAGAGTGTACTGTGGAATTTTGCAAAAGGCTAAATACTGTTTTGATACAATGATTAAACAAGAAATAATTGAAGTAATGGTTGCTCTAAATCGTGAAGATGTTTGTTAGGTTAAAAGGCCTGTGTACCTTAATTTAGTTTCTTACTTAGCACCTAGCATGCAATGATTTGAACATTGATTTGACATTTGATGCCCTTCCTGAGGCAACCCTCTCAATTTATCCAGGCTTGGGGCTGGCACAAAGAGTACACTGGCTTATGACCTTTGTGGCTGTATTATATTGTTTTCTTTATATAACATACAAATAAAATTGCTTTTGTCAGAGCATTGCTTTTTAACCAGTTCTTAAAATGCATTATTTGGCAGATGCAAAATTCTCTCAGCATAAGCAACAGCTATTTCTGACTGTTGACATGCTTGGATGCACATAGTCTTTAACATAAACGAAATGAAACCCCATGGATTTTTAGCTTACAAAAGCCTGCAATTACTTGTCTCTTGAATGTTGACCTTCAATGCATCAAAACCCTTTTAACTCCAGTCTACAGCAGAACACAATGAGAGGTAAAGCAGATCCGGATGATTTAGTTGAAACAGTGCTCCTTTTCCCAGCTCCCTGAGGAGACACACAAAGAAACAGCCCACTCTCCCACACTCTATTTCCCTCTAACACTGTGGACACACCGACTAAACATGCATTTTTACACTGTGATGTGTGATTAAGAGCCTGATTAAATCATTCACTACAGACAAGAGACTACATGCTCATTAATTAGGTCAGTGTCAAGCCTCTAAACAGGTAAACGTGACCTTTGACCTGGATGACATGTAAGACTAAATGCAGAGGTAGAAAGTAACAAAATTTAGATAGCTTTACTCAAAATGTTCTTTCTGGGGATATTTTATATCGGCCATTCCCAAAGTCAAGACTGTCGTGGCCCCCTTAAATTTCCGAAAATCCCTCGCGGACCCCCAACGATAAAACTTCCCTTTATTCAAAAGACTCTGCCTTTGTTTTTCTTCATATGTTTTTTTTTTTTATAAAAACATTACAAAAACACTGATTACTGACTAAAATTTGTTTAAAGTAATATTTTAAAAAGTATACAACTGAAATGAATTTCAAATGACATAGCTTTTTATGTGCCTAATGTTTTTAGGTACTTAATATTTTCATTGACTTTTTATATTTTTGTATGTTTTATTTGTTTTTATAAACCAAAACCATATGTCTGAAATAATAATAATAAAAATAAATAAATAAATTGAAATTGAAATATGGTAGTAGTAATGGTAGTAGTAATAGCAGCAGTAACAGAAGTAGTTGTAGAAATGTAGTAGCAGTCTAGTTGAAACTATAGTATTTTTTGTTTGCATTCAATAGTGATTTATTTTTGATTAAGGCAATATAGTTTTGTTGAGTACTTTTATTTCTACATGCATAAGGTAATTTTTGAAGTGATGGTAGTTTTACTTGAGTACTGAGTTTTACTTGATTACTTCATCCACTTCTATCTAAATGTATTCTTAAGCCTGTTACCCTACTCTTTCAAAACCATTGTTATTATTGGAGCCCACACCCACCCTTCCTCTTACAGCTCCACCCTTTTTCTTAAAATGCTGCCCTTTGCTAAAAACAAACATACGCCATTGAGTAGTCTATAAGAAAGGCCGGCTCCATGTTCTCTAGGGCATTCTGAACATTCCTGCTATTGTTACTGCATTACCAAGCTGAGGTTACCCTGCCATTCACTGATGATGACCTCTACACTCAATGGTAGTGACGTTTCTTGTAAGGGACAGTGAGCAATGAACATATGTTATGTGCTAGAACAGGAAAGCTGAATAGTAATCTTCCATACTGTAATTGGTAGTATCAGCTGCATGCAGGATGTTGAAAATGCTTGTACAATTTTAGCTTTGTCCCAAACTGTAAAAAAATCCACTTAACGAAAGCATATGGTCATTTAAAATGGTTTTGGCAGAATAATTTGGCAAAACTCTTTCTAGTCACCACTTCACTTGCAGATTTTTTCCACCAAGATGGTTATGTTTTTTTGGCTAGTGCTGGTTTGTCTATTACCACGAGCATTGAAAAACTAATGATCAGATTTTGATTATCTTTTTTAGAAGAGTCAATAATTGGAAACATTTAGCCAGCTATTTGGTGTGGTGAGGGTCTTGAACACTTTGATTGTGTAGATTTGTGAAGACTTACCATTGCCTCTACATGCATAGACAGAGACCTGTGTAGGTCAGTTGGTAGAGATCAATCTATGCTTTTTGCAGAAGACATGAGCTTTAAGTCCCAGCTGGCACAAAGATACTAACGTCAGCCATAAGGGGTCGGTAATTAAAAATTGATTCCCTATCAGTACTCGGGGTAAGGGCTTCATACCAGCTGAACAGTTCTTGTTTGAAATAAATGTCTTGTTTGGACATTGGACTGACACAGAAAACAGCATTTTTTAACTCTTGCATCAGTTGCGAAACATATCATTATAGTGGCAATGGGCTTTCTTATTTTGTCTCAGTTGTCTCCATGAGGTATGTTTTTAATTTAGGCGAAACGTGGCGGTCTAATGAGCTGTGTATGAGGCTCTGTGGTACATGAGGACTGCAGCTGCTGCTTAAACCCCACAAAAGGAAGCAAGGTTGTTAGAGTTAGGGGATCTTAAGTTCAGCTCTGCAGTGAGGTCAGGTGCCCACTAAAAGAGAAATCAAAGAGAATACAAAATTACACCTTTTTTATTTTTTTGTTACACATACAGAACCCTTCATCAGCTCTTTATGCTTTAGAGTAGTATGGTCTTTTGTTTCACCTAAACGTGTGAGTCTATGGATGAGTGTGGGATTGTGCACATATGTTCTCTCAAGAGCCAGGTCAGGTCTCACTATAGAGATGAGAGAGAAAGAGAAAGAAAGACAGGCTTAAGGAGTACTGCCTTTGAATGCATCCTCTGAAGGGGCGGCACAAAGGGACAACTGCAAAACACTTTAACCACTATTTTAAGTCGTCAGTACTAAGGCATTTTGCACTCTTCACCACTGAATTTAAAGTACCTTCTGTAAAAGCTACTATTCATGTTATTTTATGCTATGTGTATTATTTGTTGTAGTGCATTTTCTAATTTTGACACCAATCCATTTAAGGATCAATGCACCATGGAGAATGTTGAAAATCATATATCATCAGCCATTCCCAGAGCATGCTAATAACCAGTGCAAGCAGACATTAACTTATAACAATCAAAGTTTTAAGCCACATGCCCCCTCCCCCATCACATGAAACCCCCCGCTTTCCAGTTGCAGTGACAGGTGGCTCTTGGGAGGACTGAGTGAACACCACTCAACAGCTGCACAAAGGAGCCCCACTGGCGTCCTTTTGACAGGGAGTCCCCCCTTAAGTGTGCCGAGCAGCCCTGGACCCCTGCCCCCCACCTACTTCTCATCAACAGATATGCACTGATGCTTACAGGTGGCTTTGAGCTACTGTGGAAATTTACCTACAGCACAGGAGGGAATACATACAGCAGCTCCTGTGATGTATTTATGATAACCTTATTGTATTTTCAGTGAAAGTTTAACCAAAGTAGCAGTGACTTATGCACATATGATGTAGCTTTTGACAGTAAATGCTTGAGAATCCATTTTGTTGATATGAAACTAAAAACTATGGCTGACAATAACTGTTATTTAAGACACGAGTCATTACCTGCCTGCTACCCATATTTTAGTCCCGATCCACCATTTGAGAAACACTGCTCTAGACCATCACTAACTAAAATGCACTCAAGTGACTCCTGTGAGATGGACAGCAGTGAGCCAAAACCATGTGCACACGAAACACTTAATTGCATGGTCTTATGCATTATACCACTATAGTGACAAAAGTGTTTCTATGAGTGAAACTCTTTAATCCCACAAATTTACATTACAAGATACAGTGGACTCACAACGTTTATCATGCAGATGGACTCACCTATCCCACTGAGTGCTTTTGTCCTGCCCAACACGTATTCAAATCCTTAAGTGAAACTACTGATAGGGCACTGTAACGATGCATGAAATGTTCTTTATTCATGCCATTACTTGCCATTACTAAAAAAAAAAAAAAAAGGTTACAGCCATAGCTATTATTACAACTAGCCAAGCACAGGCTAATAAATTATCTGATGAAAATGTATATGTTAAAATGTTATTAGAGGATAACTAAATGTAAAATGGGATGAAAAATACCAATACTGAGCAAATACAACACTAAAATGTAACAAAAAGACCCCAAATAATGTCAAAAAGGAACAAAATAACTGCTAGTGTAAAGCTAGTGTTTAAAATAGCCAGCCTGCAATTAGTTAGCCAAATAATTTTGGGGAGCAACCATTGACAAAGGAGGGAAGGGTCAAACTTTAAACACGTGCCAAAAAACATAAACCTTTTGCAGTATGTTTTTGATATTTATATGTTTACATTTAGTGCAACCAATAATTACTTGAATCGTTATATATGATAAAATGTAAAATACGCGACGGGCAGTAAAAAGTACGCGCACCCTTTTGCGATAATGGTACAGTCCGCTCCGGGGTCCGATGTAAGAGCATCCGCGCCAGCCCAGCATCAGCTGTATGCTCGATAAGACGGGACAAACTTCCCGCTCTCCCTCTGTTTCTTCTCTAGAATTTCTTGGAGCTATTTAATCACATTTTCTTTGGAGCCACTGCGGACACTTGGACTCCTCTATTACAGTCGGCGAGGTTTATTCTGGGAGTTATTTTTCGTTTTTTGTGTTATTGTTGTTGGAAGTGCCCGGTGAATCTGCTGCAAGTGGAGTGACTCGACCAAGTTTTTCACATTGTGCCTGAGGAATGAAAGCACTGCCAGAGGGGAGGAAGAGCCCAAACTCCAAATTTTGAATGAACAAAGGGATTGAAAGCGAGGATACTGCTGTCGAAATGGAGGAAAACACACTAACGAAAGTTAAATGTAAGTCAGTATAACGTAAGGCTTTATAATGTGAATGCTTCGTCATCTTTTTGCTTTTCACAATTTCAGGCAACAACTTTACAACGGCGTATTAAAGAAGTAGTAGGCTATCTCGGTCAACATAAACACACTACGAACATTTTTCCTCGGGCATTGTTGCTTTTTCCTGTTTTATTATGGGTTTTGGCGATAACGCATAGAACAAATGCTTGGTATGCTACTTTTAATGAATGTGGTCGTCATTCTTCAAGTAGGCGGTAAGCAGATAACTTGTAAGTCTTTTTTGGAATGCCATGCTACAATTTGTTTTTTTTATACACTGCAGTATTTGCCGATCCAGTTTGATAAGTAGGCTATTTTCTTCCTTGTGATAAATTATTCTTGACACTTCACACATTACCACTATTAATTCCATCTCCAAGCCTTAACCTTAAACCTTGTGCTGATCTGAAATCCGTGTGACACAATCAATAATTTACTGACTATATGTTGGCACTGCTCACGTGAGGCTGTATTCATCAGCTGATTGCTTTTTAGCACACAGCCCAGTCTCCAGGCTTGTGATAACACAATTTGTGCTAGATGAGGTAATCTACTGCCAGGACCCCTCCCCCTTGCTGTGTTGTGTTTTGCTCATCGCTAACATCATGTAGTCATTGATGCTTCTTATGTCCGTTCCAGAAGCTGCCTTGCCAGAGTATGTATTGCTCCTTCTGCAGGTGCATTTAAAAAATAAAATAAAAATCAGGCTATTTTAGTGAGCTGTGGGGCAGAGTTCTGGAGTCCAGTATTTGCTCAGAATGGATTTCAGATTTGTGTTTGCAATGATGCGATCTGACTGGAGCACAAGGCTACTGTCATGTTTGTGTGTACCAGCTATGTGGCAGATTGTAATAGAAGGGAAATAAAAGTGTTGGGCATGTGCCAAAGTTAAGCGGTCGTGTTAAAAGCCATGGTGTTATGTTGTGAAAGCTTTATGAATAGGCTTTCTGCTTCTTAAAATAGACGGACACTCATAGACTGTGTGACCTCCATATGACAATTGACAGCTTCCTTTTTGCTTACAGTGAGGTTTGTGGAGACAGCATCATCATGTTTAAGGTGGAAGGATTATTCTTATTATATTGGTAGAACCCCCCCCCCGCCCCCATCCCACAAAAAACAAAACAAAAAAACAAAACAAAAAAACAACAGAAGTTACATCAAGTCCAAATACATGAAAGGATACTTTTTAGATTTAGATAAATATAATATAGCTTTTTGATTACTGAAGATGATGATATGATTACTGATTATTGTGAACTTAAATGTTGGGATATATTTTAGTGTGAATTTTGGTTGAGTAAAAATGTAATTATAAGATGTTTAGCTGTCCTGCTTTTGATGTGGGAGGTCAGGGGCTCAATTCCACAACATGTAACCCAAAACTCCAGTAAACAAACATGTCTGGGTCTCAAGCTCAAGTAAATGGAGAGGATTGTGATTTGCTACAGGTGACCCCTGAAATAAATTGAGCAGTCAAATAGGACTTTGTAATAGTTAAGTTTTAAGATTACAATAAACACTGCATTGTTCTCTGCAGTACAGCTAGTGTAATGGCTGATATTGTGATAGTTGGCGAATCTAATTGGCAGTTAAAATAAAGCCCTTAGCTAAAAAATGTCTGTAAATAATTTTAGTCTAAAAGCTTTCCAAATAACTCACTTTATCAGTCTTAGTTGTGAAGTAGGGACTTGCGATAGCCCTACTTGCTTTGTGAAAGTCTGAGGTGATTGTCTAATCCCTCTTTTATTTTTGCTCACTCCTGGGAGACATTTGACATTTAGCTGTGTGGTCGTGCACTTCAATCTGTCTACCTCGACAGCTGGGTCTACACACCATTTGAGAAGAATCAAAACCTTTTTCTATATTCCAAACAGTGAAAATGTCCTTTTTTTTAGCATTGTTTATTTAGCATTTTACACAGTTTTGTTAAACTAACCTTGCAGTGTTTACTATGACAGGACAGATGTTCTTTATGCAACGACCACAGTGATTACACATGAAGGTGTGGCAAAACTCCAAAACGGATAACTTTTTAAACCTAGTTAAGAGTTTTCATGAACTTTAAATGCTATTCTCATGTCGAATGATGCAACGTAGAATGATTGTAATGTAAACAACAGATTATAGTTCAACTACAAACTGGAGAAACAAGATTTTCAGCTGATTGAGGCAAGGTAATTTAGCTTGTTAATCAGACATTATGTTAAAAAAGGACAAAAATGATAACTTCAAAGCAGAATCCCTCTGCTCCTTTGTGTATTGTTTAAGGACTCAGAACTATCAGCTTTGGCTGTCACAAAGAAACCAGATCAAGCACTGAGACTTCTTCAGCTGTGGCATTTCTTATGTAATCAGGGGGATACACACAATGGCTCCCCAGTTTTGGATACATTGTCTTTGGAAACGAGCAAATGATTGGCTAATAATGGAAGCTGGCTGCATGAAAAGGAAGATACAGCATGGCACATTCTACATCTTAGCTTGATGAAGTAAATATATAGACTAAACATATAGACTGTAATCCTATTGCCGTTGGCATAAATTGACAAATTGTATTCATAGCTAAAAGGATTACACAAAGCTGGAAGCCTCACCTCATACTCCCACATAAGATGAATTCCTCTTTGAGTAATTGATTTGATGTCTAATGGTGCGCTCTGTGTCTAATACAGGGTTGAAGTTTGAGAATAGGACTTCAGAAGTATCTGAATCACAAAGGGTCTGACTGAACTTATGCCAGCAGAGTTTTTGTCTACAGAACAGCTTTTGAACAGTGGAACATTTGGTCTTGTTTTGGGTGCACAGTACTGTAAAACTAGCAGTGCAGGCATGAAACTTTCAAAGACTTATTGTGACAATATATTGAACCTATCATCCTATTAATTTTATTACAAACTGTGCTATTTGTTAAAGGGCATCTTTTCTGGAACAAAAACTCTAAACAGCGATACCATGTACACTTTGTAATACACTTTTTATTAGTATTTGTGTAAAGTGCACACATAGATGAATTTAGTTTGGTACAAAAAAAATAACTAATTCATACTTTTCTCCTCTAATATACTAATGTTAAATTGTAGCTTTTATGGGTAATTGTACAGTCTGTTGTGTCAGACATTTCTTACAAGATGGTCTATGACCAAAATTAGAGTGTAGGCAAGTCCCAATACATACTTTTACTAACCACCTCTGATATTGGAGAAGGACTATTTTACACTTGGAAGCTTCTACTACTACTAGTGATTGACTGTTTATTGTAGTTCTGGTTAAGAAAAATTGGTTTCAAAACAAAACAAGATTAATAGAAATTCACTTGCCCACACACAAGTATGATCCAGTCTGTAGCACCCAGATGTTGTAAATCTCACCGTCCAGACACTGAGCGGTCACTGGGGACAACACAGAGCTCTATGCCAGCACTTTGACAAGGTAAATAGATGAAAAAGCAACTCCATTAACCAGACCCACAATCTGTACTATGTGATGTGGTGTGCAGGAAATAGGCGCTGGCGTGTTAATCGATACGGTGTGTATTCTGTAGTAGTTTTGATAGACAATTAATGTGCATAGGGGTTATGCTTAGGATTCATCAATCTCTGTAACAGATCAACTCTATAAGCCTTTGCCTCACAGTAAAAGAATGTGTCTGGCTTTGAAAATGAATTTATGAAGGATCTGTACCTCCTTTCCTCCTTTAGGCTAAACCTCAAGACAGCAGGCTTTGATATATAATACAGTTGATAAACCATGAGCCAAAGGCCTTATTCTGACCCAAAGGTATAGTTCAACATAGTTTAACAAAGCAACCTCTAATACTGGTTTAAGTTGAATTCCTGTTTTGTTTATATAGTTTATAAAAGTAATCTAAATATATGCCATATTCAGAAGAGGAATTTACTGTGCAGTAATGCAAAATCCATATGTTTGAAACCTTTCAAAAAGAAACAAAATTTAAATTCTATAGATTTTATGCATTTTAGGGACATATTCTGGTCTAGTAGTGTAAATGCTACATAGCCAATGAATAGTATGAATGAATGGTTTCTTTTTATAAAAACATAGCAACTATCCAAGAGTGAAGCTTTGTTTGAGAAATTAATAGAAATTAGTAATATGTACAGTATGAAATGGCAGTCTGATATTTATTTTATATTTCCAATATGATGCAGCAAAAAAGGTATCATTTAGTTTCTAATATATTCTGCTCTATTGCCAACCAATATTCATATAACACACTGAGCCTTCTCACTGTTAAATCAGGGGCTCATACATGCCTTTTGAATAGTTGACTGTGGGAAGTGGAACACACATGAGGTTAATGCTGCAGTGCACTGGCCTACATTGTCAGCTGTACATCCCTCTTCCCAGGACACTACAGGAAGGACAAGGGGAGGGAAGTCGTGATTTGGAGCAGGCTGTTTGTTCCATATCTGAAAATATCCCAGACAGACTGCTGTGCACTTCACACTCATCAAAAGGTTCTAGTCACCAGACCAGTGTGAACTAATATTAGACCATTTAAAGGCCACCGTACTTCACTGTCAACCTACATTGTACACATAACTTAGCAGGTGTACAATGTACTTCTTTCTTAGGTAGTCGGCTGCTACCTGTTATTATGAAATCAGAAATAGGACTTGGTTGCCAGTGAAGAAAAGTCTAGGGCTTTTGTGTGGGTAGACAAAAATCCAGGTAATGATAATTGTGGTGCATAATTGCATGTTTAGACGTCTGCTAGATGACTGGTTATTGCTAATGTTTGTGGAAATCTGATGACAAACAAACAGTATGTGGGCTGACTCACACAAGGACACACACAGCCAGAGCTGCATCAGAATGTCAACACTGCTGTCCTGATAAAATGTGTCCCTGGTCTATCTACCCTCATCTATTGATTAGTTCCCGAGCAGCTTTGGCAAAGGACATTTTGAAATAAGTTAGGGATGAAGGAGTTCTAAGTGGTGTTAAAGTAGGATTTTTCTACTGGATGCTGTGACCCATTTTGTATTTTAAGTAACACTAGTTCTAATTTTTCTATCCTATTAATTGGGATTCTTTGCTCTTATGAAATATGAATAGTTAAATGACTTTACAGTGGCCGTGTTTTATGGCCCACTTTGGCCTAAGAGCATTTCTTAACACACACGTCTACATTACAATTTAAACAGTGTAGGATCAATGCAAATTTTAAGTTTTGTCCTATGACTAGTTTTTGTTCTCACTGTTCTGAGAGCCAACAGTAAAAGTTTATTGTTGAATTTATTTAGCAAACCACCTTCTAAAATTAAGAGTCTGTAAAATTATTTCTAGGATTTCTGCATACAAGTTTATCTCCAGAATATAGTTAGCTTGTGTCTTATTAGAGTACCTTGTATTTAATTTAAAATAATTTCCAGGTTAACCAAAGTAAACAGAACCTAAAACCAAATGTGGACCCTGTGAATGCACCACATGACAGGAGACCAGTGTATGCTTCTGTGAGCACTGGAGATGATGTAATGCTGTCACCTCCCTGCCCCCAAATGGGATGCATAGGTTGCCAGGAGCAACAGATTGGTATGTGTGTAGACATTCAGTTATGAATAGCAGCCTTTGGCAGACAGAAATTTGTGTTGTCTCTTTCTCAATGGGGTGTATTCGATTTCTCATCAATTGCTTGATTCTTTACTACCAGTAGACAAGAGTTACTGTAGATAGTCATACCCAATGACATCCAATTTGCTGCCACAAAATTGCTTTGACTTCTGTTTATCAAGTCAAAGCTGATGATGATGATGTCAAGAGCAGATGCAGACTTATATCCTAATGGCTGGTTCTTTCATCGGTGCGGCAGCTTTGGTTCATTTGTAGGAGCGAGCAGCAGCTAAATGCCGACCATTGTTCTCAGTTTGTGCCAGGTGATGGAAACACTGGAGCTCAACGCCACAGAGACATGAGTATTCACAGGCCAATTGACATGCCACGGACAACTGCTGTCTCCTGAAGGGTCTTTAATTGCTGCTGTGGACATATGCTGTCTTCATCAACATAAATTCATAATATACCTCTCTCAGATTTGACATTCTTGAATAATGTTCAGACCTTCACCAAGGCACTGGCCCTATGTCGCTAGAGTAAAACGAGAGTGGGGATATTCTTGTAGCTCAGGGATAAATACTCTATCCATCAAGCCAGAAGGCCCTTACATCCCACAGAGGTAAAGGATGCTCTAATTATTTGAATCCTTAGTGAACCTTTATAGCTGGAGATCTTTGGGCCCCTCTCTGGTCTTTTAAAAAAATCAGACCTTCCAGACCTACACCAAAAACTTATAATTTCTTGGCCCACTGCCGAACTTTCCTAAAAAATTCATCAAAATCCTACCATTACAAACAAACAAGAAAAAAGAAAAGGACTTAAACAAAAACCAACGCTGGCACAGTTAACCTCCTTCTCTTGGCAGGAGTTTGCTGCATTAGCATTTGTTGCTCATTGATTTTGTCCATTTAAAAAGAACATAGTTAAAACTTTGCTCTCTGAATACTTCCACCCACACAGGACCCGGCCTGCCATGGAGTCAGTACTTGTTTACTTTGCGCTTCCTGTGTGTCTGGGCCCCCTTACCCTCTTACATCACCCTATTGGCGGAGGACATGGGGGAAAGAATGGGGTGTTGTTTTTTTTGTTATTGCTGCCTGTTTGATTTTCAGTGCATCTGCTTGTAGTTCATAAGCGGTATACTGTCTTTATAATCATTTAGTTGGTTGGTGGTCTGCCACACTGGTCACTTCTCAGTTTCTATGTTCAGCAGTGAAACTAAAGGGTTTTGCTTGGGAGTGAAGTTCTTGGCTCCATAAATATTCCATGTCTTGCCCTATATTTTCACTCTGCTTGCTATACTGGCTCTTCTAGTGCAGATGTCACATTAGAAATGAGCCGTTGTAATCATCCTGACTGGTCATTTTAAACCCTCCTACAACCCTATCAGCAGGCTTTTTATGCCTTTGTTACATTTTACAGCTCATATCACTCCCAGGGTTGTTAATATGTAAACAAAGTCTTAGGAATTTGCTGCCTGTCATTCTTTGCAGATTGTGTCACAGTGAATCATGTGTTGCATTGAGCTAGACAAGTCCAAGAATTCACACGTCTGTGAGGTTCAGGAACGTGTAGAAAAACATCTGTGTTATGTGCAGACAGTGTTGTAGCTGTGCCAAGAATATATCCCCATTCACCTGCTATTGAAAAACAACATTAGCACTATTTTTGATTGTGATGCCTGTTGTTGCCTAATTATCCAACTTCATTCTTATGGTGTACAAAGAATTTGTATGTACCTCTCAATTTAGGCTGAATTTCCAGGCTGAGAACCCTAACACACAGATTGAAGTACCTCCAAATGCAGTTGAAAGACTGACAACTTGTGTAAAATAAACAGCTTCAGACCCATCAGAAAAAGCAGGTTAGCAGGCTGGATACATTTTTTGGGGGGAGGTGATATGAATAGAAACTGTTCCAGACCCACTTTACTTTGCTAAGACAGTGAATAAGTCTAGCTGGTGGTCAGACCATGTTAAGTCAGTTTGTAAAAAATTAACAGGTATAACAATTTATCTATTTTGGCACTAAATACAGACATTAGCTAATGTTTGAAATAGACTTGTGTGCTTTGCAAAGTTTGACAGCAGTGTTGCAGTGCTTATGATAAAGATACAGTTTGTGGTGCAAACTGTAAATGGTTGTGTCTCAAGGTTCAAAACAAGCCATATAAAAGATATGAAAAATAAACATGAACTGAAGTGAAATATGTCTTTAGAAATATTAGACATTGTTTTTTACTCGATAGGTAAATAATCTGTTTTATTTTTATTATTGAAACAGATGCATGGCAATTTAGTGGATGGATGCAAATACATCTCAAAATTTACAAATCTCTTTTTGTAAATTTTGAGATGTATTTGCATCCATCCACTATATTGCCTTTGTCATTAGTTATTTGAACAAAAGGATCTTTATTTTTTGCACCATTTGATGCTGTTAGTTCCTATGTGTAGTGTGTTTTGTACAATAACATTTTGTAAAACTGGATTTCTGCTAAACTATTTTCTTTTGTACTTTTAACAGCTGGCCCAGTTTTAAGCCTCTACTTACAATGTCATAAACTGTATTATGAGTATTACATTTTGGAGTGGTAAATGGAAACAGCTTTGTTGGCTATATTTTTGTCTGGCCCGACTTGCCTCTGACTGTGAAATCGCTCTGACTGTGGGCTAATGACCTGCTGCTTCCCCACCTGTCTTTTCTTCTCACACTGTGCTCATCCATGCAGCCGGTTCTGAAGGACTACGCTAGCATTTTGAGCTGACTCTTAGGTATCTCATTTCTTTGTTAGCATTAAGCTTGGTGCCTCGAGCTTTGTGTGACACCTGCGGCTGGAGGTCCCACAGAGACACAGGATGGGGCCAGCTGAACAGAGGTGACGGCGTGTTAAAGCAATCATCACATTGGGATGCCACGGATTCCAGAAGCTTCTCTGACCCACTTTTTGCACAGTGTCCCAGCTAAACCCCCATTTAAGCTACAGAACGTTGACTATTTTGTGCCTTTAGATTAAAATACCAGTAATTATTTTGTCATCAGTACAGATAATGATTCAAGAAAGCTTTTAGCATATTAGACGTGCTCAACTTGAGAAATGCTGACTGTTATAACTCTCTTCCAATAATAGGCTGCATCAAAGTGATTTTCCATGTTCAGGCATAATGCAGACTCCTGCAGCTCCCAGGAAGTCCAAGTCCATCGATTGTGTATTTGAATAATGTAGGTGATGTCAAAACAGGGAGGTTGTCTAATGGCTTTTGGCCGGAGGTGTCCCTAGGGTGTAGCTCTTGTGGGACGCTGCAGTGTAAATATGCAAAAGGAGGCAGTCATAATGTGATGCATGCAACCTCCGCTTCACTGCTACAAGAGAGGAATTGGTGTCATAATAAAAGTTTTTGTTTTAGAGGGTAATTAGCCTTCATCCATGGCTACACATACTGTAGATTTAAGAAGGGTAAAATGAGTAAAAAGAATTAGATGACGGTGAAAAAGCTTTTGTTGCAATGAATTTCTCCCTTTTAGTACTGTTGCTTGCTAGTTAAGATGATAAGCTAATTAGTAACAGCTGGATTAACCAGCCCTGTCGACGGTAGGGAAGGGGGCCACAGGGATCTGTTGTCCCGGGCCTCAGGGTCAGAAGGGCCCAGAAATGGTCCCTCTTTCTCAATAGTTAATATTATAATGGGCCCCTGTGAAGCCTTCTTGCCCTGGGCCCCAGCAAACCTGTCGACAGGCCTGAGATTAACTATACATAACATTCACACAATATTAACAAAATTTGTAACTAACACTGCAGTCAGTACTGAATTCATGTTGTCCTTAATAGATATTTCTCCATGTTTAAAAACTGCACAGTAATGCCTGCTGAACTGAAAAATGTGCCAAAATTGGGGTAGAAATACTTTTAAACTAAGATCATTGAACTATTACCATTTATCTTTGACAGGCTACTTGTTGCTTTAGAGACTGATAACCAAACATTGAGTTAGCTTATGAATAGTAACACATTTAAAAACAACTTCCTGTGTTAGAAATGGGGACGATATAAGCTGCACACTAATGCAGCATATTACTTGAACTACTTGGCTTACACCTAGGGATATTGGTGGTTATTTGGTTAATTGATTAATTGGCATTATGGCCATAATGGATTGAAATAAATACTAACAATTAATCAATATGCTGTACAGTAGAGTAAAGGTACAGTTCCATTGGAGAGTTAGGGCAAATTAAACACAAAATTATGCAACTGTTTTCTAAAATATACACCTCAGCCACAGATAAACCCTACTACTAAAACATACACCCAGGACTAACCCAAAACCAATCTTGTTGCATGCTTTTCAATAGGCTTTCCAGTCACTGCCAATTTGCCTGAATGCAGTCTTCATATTGGTCTTTATATCAGAATTACTTTTTCATAGCTTGATAAAAAGAGCTAGTATTTTCAGACCCATATTGATTTAGTTTTGACATTAACATTGACTCAGTGTGGCTGTCCTCTCTCAGTAGTCTGCTGGCCCACACTCTCAGAGCTCTGCATCAATCAGCCCTTGTTCCAGTCCCCTGCCACACCGCAGCCGTCCTCTCCCTCAGCGCTCATCCTGTTTCCCCCAGAGAGCTTCAGGTTTCATTGGTATTCATTGTCAGTGCCACCTACATACCCCACTACACTCCATTCTCATTCCCTCCATCAGTGACTCCATACATCACAGCGATTGTCTGCCCGGACCCCCTCAGTCATGGCGGGCTCCAGTTCCCAGGTGGATGAAAGTACTCACAGAATATGAAGTGACACAATACCTGTCTGTCAAGATTGCACTGTAAAATCTCCTACTCACTGTATCTTTTTTGCCCTGAGGGACCAGAGGGAAAATCGTCTCAAGTGATAAATTTACACACTAGTATTGAATGATATTTCACCTCAGAATTAACGCCTGGAGTAATGTAAAATATGAGCTGCATACAGATTTACGGGCACAATACATTTTCTTTAAAATGTGTTTTGTGCAAGATAATTTTGCCAAGTAAAAATGAGTGACAATGAGTGATTTGAGAACACAGATAATATACATTTTCACAAACTATATTTGTATTGGTCAGTTGAGGCTACACTTGCTAAGGGCTACAAGTCACTGGATGCTTTTTTCTATCTTGACTTAAAAAACTGACTGCACACCATTTTTGGACTTGCTTCCTCATCAAAGACTGTTAAAAAAGCATCTTCCCCACAAACTATGACTTTACTCTTTACTGTTTTTTAGTCATGAATCAGTGCAATGTGATTTAATGTTATGGCCAGTTATTTACATACAGTGTCAGTGGTCTGTCACACAGAATGCCATAATGTTTATGCAATACAAGTAGTTGTTTCCGATGTTGATATTGCAGTTTGTGATATTTTAAACAACCATTTTCCAGCCCTAATACAGACATATTTGATAAAGTGACACATATACAGCTCAATGGCTAAATACTTGCTTAGTGTTTTTAACCATCTGCTAATGGTAAACAACATAGGATTCAGGAGCCAACATGGTTAAAGTGTGTTGTAAAGTTTGGAAACATTTTCTTTTTGTTAGTAAATTTTTGGAACGTTTCTTGTCACTTCTAAAATGTCTAATAATGTACTGTTGTTGTCAATATGATGATGCTTTCTGTTGTCAATATTAGCTATTACTTAAATGGACCAATGCGGAACAACACCAGCAAAGAATATCCCGGAGTGGTCAGTCAGTCTTCATTTGTTCCAATAACAACATTCTAGCTTCAGTTGATCTTACTGCTGACTCCTTCCATCCCTCTGTAGTGTGCTGTCATTGTAGAGCTTGGCAGCAGTCCCGTTGCCATGCCCAGACCACAACAATGGCCCCTTCTCTGTCGGAGCACATCGCTGCCCGAGGAATGCCTGTTTAATAGTGGCATGCTTTGACAGTGGAAGCACAAAGTCTTGTCTAGCAGCTCCACATCATAGACTTCTATTCTCTGGCAATACTGTTCTGTCTAGCTTGGGTCATCATCTTTTTTCCATGAGGCTTAACATAGCACAATGCCACCAAATGTTACTAGTGACAGGGGAGGTAGGTTGACCTGCTTTGACAGCTATTCATGCAGACCTTTGTCCAGAAGTTTTATTGGAGTTTAGCTCATAGGACAGCTTGGTGGGAGTATATAGCTTGTATTCATGGAGATGTTTATGGCTTGAGAAGCATGCCATACAGTTACACACTCCACGGACAGCCATAATCAGTCCTCTTTGAAGTGTCACAAAATTGGTCTCGCTTCTCTTCAGCAGTCCTCTATGCAAAGTCTTCAATAGCACAATGTTTGTGGAGTAAATCTTCCATGCACCCACTCTATCGCTGTGACGGCTCCCTACAGTCTGTGTTGTTTTTAGCCAAAAGCTTGGATAATTTACAGCATGTAGCCCCACTTTTTATATCTTCACACATTAGGCAGAAGAAATTGGGCTTCTAAATGGTTCCACAAGGGTACAGTGATGAAAGGACAAAGCCAAATGTCCCACCCATGAGGAACTTTGTTTGGCCGTCAAAGCCTAACCAAAGTATTGCTCGATTCTGAGATGAAGCTGCTTACCAGAAGGCCTTCTATTCTTTAAAATAAGTCTAAATCTTTGAGAATACAAATGAGTGACTATACTTTGCTGGCAGGTGATGCAACTTTTCTTCGTAAAGATGCCTGACTACTTCCCGCAAGACTGTAACAATTGTGTTTTCAATTTTGCACTTATAATACAGTCTACAGAATGCCAAAATGAAATGGCTGCTATGTTGTGCCAGGAAGTCTGCATTTTACTTGATACAAACCATTATCTGTAGTATTCTTTTCCTGCCTGTTTACTGACCAAATGCTGTTTTTCCGATTGGTTGTATATTTTTCAAAATGCCCCATTTTTTTGTAGTACTACCTCTTAGTTTTGGTTTGGTAAATGCCTATACAATTGCATTTAATCTCCTATTGTTCCACTCCCTGGAAATCAAACTCTTATTGATGTGACCAGACACTACCAGTGTAATTGTGGTAGAAATAGAATTAATCTGATGTTTCTGTGCAAATGATGTAATTCTATATTAGATAATGACAGCAAAAGTAATAGGAAACTGTGAGAAATGGATTAGGTTTTGTTACATAGCCAACTGTCCACTTACCCACCCATCTCTCACATGTATGTAGTCTGGAGGAAGCTGACGTCATTTCTTACTTCACTGACACAGCCTCTGGAATGAAGACTGACTGGTTGAGTGTCACTTCTGTGCTTTGTTACTTTGTAGCCAGTCAGTTTCTTACTTGTTACGTCTTTGTCTATTCCTTAATCCAGCTCCTGTTCCAGAACTGACCTCACACCAGACGAGGCCTGACCCCGAGGGGGAGAGCAGCCCCCCAACCACAGAAAACACCCAGAGAATGGAGACCCCCACTAAAAAGGATGTGAACTGCAAATTGGTGACTCCTACCAAAGCAGATGTTGTCTCCCAATCTCCTGGATCACCGGCATCCCCCGTACCCAGATCAAAAGGTAAGACATTTTGTTTAGAAGTATCTAAAATGCCAAAAGGAAAACCTACTAATGGGATCTGAAATGGCAAGACTAAAAGCAGTGCTCTGATAATGGTGCTCTCTAGCTCTCCCGAGGCAAGGTAATGTTTCTGTATTGGAATAATAGTGACCACATGCTTTCAGAAGTGAGGCTAAATCCAATCATTGTTAAGTATCGGAATAGGAGCTGCTATGTGAGAACAACATGACTGCCAGCTCAAGGTTTTAGGGAGAATTAGATGTGAGGAAAATATCCTAGTGAAATATGGACAAATGAGTCGCAGATAGCCATGCAAGCTACTGCCAGGCACGGGCATCTAATGAGAGGTAGTCACCCAAGGCATCCAATTTCTCTGCAAGGCGCCAATTGGCTGTTTGTTTTGACCTCGGAGTGCACCATAGCAGTTCACAAAATGCCATTACTTAAACTCACTGTGGCCACTGGCTAACAGGGCATGCAAACTCAAAGGAACATGTTGAGGGTTTTGGGAGTCTAAGCCTCTTTTCTCTCCACTTTATTCTTTATCCATTAATCCATTTACTGTGGTCTTGGTCTTTATTTCAATAGCGTGAGGTGAAGACAGTAAATCCCTGTCCCCCAGTTGTAATATTGCCACTTCATTATTAATCATATCAGCATCAATTCTCCTCTGTGTTTTTTTCCTCCTACTCTCTTGTTCTTAAAATACTATTCCTACCTCTGCTTGTCCATCAAGTTCTCTTACCACAGGGTCATAATTAATTACTTTTGAGGTTTGCACCACCCAAAACAGTCTGATGAAAATGAAGAGCACTTAATGAACCAGATTAGTAATTAAAATGGTGATGATGGAACAGAATGTAGCCCTATCTATCTACATTTGGCAATAGTTTGTATATAGTTGCATATTGCCAGGAGGACTCAATGACCTGTAAAATGTTTTCCACTGTTGAATACAAAGCAGCTAAATTAAAACAGTTATACTAGATTCAAAAGGGACTAAAGCAACTAAGTGATTAGCAATAATTTAATTTAAGCTAATGCAATTGAGGAGGAACATTGTTGAAGAGATGACCACTCGCAAAATAAAATTTGATAGATACACAAAAGCAATGGGTTCAAGCAAAAACTTGGGCAAGCGCTGAAGGTGATAAGAATAACCTGAGGAGCAATGGGTTATTTTGCAGCATTTGGTGTGAATCTTTAGTAAAATTATGTTATATGCTTACATTTTCCAGCTGCAGTGTTCAGTGACCCAGCCCATCTGCTTTGCAACAAATACAGTGGATTATCTAGAAATCTGCACCCGTTTCATCAAATCAGAAGCAAGCATTTAGCATCTTGACTGTCCATGAGTTGACAGTATTTCAAACAATGGTGGACAGTAGTGTCTGTTAAATTTTGGGAAGATGGCCTGAACAATCCTGGCTAAATAATGCAAGATTTCTTGCATGGTATTCATCATATAGACATGTACAGTTCTATAAATACGCGAGTCTTGCACTATAAATACCAAAGCAGTCCAGAGGTGGTTCTCAGCAAGACGAAAAGAAAGAGCTTCCATTTATTATTCATACCTGCTTCAAATAGACTTTACAGAAGGATTACTTTTTTCTTCTGTGATAACACTTTGAGCAGAAGACCACAATATGTGCAACAGAGTACTTTTTGCTCAGAGTCATAATGAATCCAGTCTATTCTATATCAAATATCAATATTATGCACTTAAAGGGACTTCTTCTTTCCCAATGACATAGATCAAGAATGCAGAGATGCTTGCTTGTGATGTCTAGTTTCAGTGTTTACATGCAGTGCTCCACCCCTGGGGTTTCTCTAGCAGCAGTTCCACTGGGGCCTTTAAAAAGAATGCAACGTGGGCTTAAACATCAGAGGTCTCTAAAGAGGAGATGTATGACAGTGCATCCCTCTTCGAGTTTATTTTTTACAGTCACTGGTGCACCAAATCCAGATGGTGCAGTAAAATTACTGCCACATGGTGCAGCTTTGAAGAAAACTCCACAGGCTGTGTTCTGGAGAGAAACTATGTAAATATTGTTAGTTTCCTGTCATTGTTGTATGGTAATCATTTTCTTGTGGAATTTAAATGCGTTAGCTCAGCTGCCAAAAGACAAAAGAATTATGCAATTGTAGACATGAAAAAAGATAATTATGTTGACTCAGTGTAAAGATAAAGATAAAGATAGAGATACAGTAATGATATTAGAACCCACCCAAAAGACAAACTAATGGCCAGAAATAAGGGGGTACATTGTATACCTCCGCCAAGAGGTTGTGGTTTTGCTTGTACTTAAGAATAGATGATTAACCTTTGGTGTGGATTCAGATCACTGTCTGGATTCAGGATTTTTTTTAAATAAATCTTTTCCATTGTGACATTGGGTTAATTTGTTTGATAGCAACATACTGTATCTCTAATTTTTACAGGTTCATTTTCATGAAACCTTCAGGAATGGCTATAAATGGTAAAAGAAACATAATTAATTTTGGTGTTGAAGTAGATCGCTGACAGGATCTAGGGGTGAACTGTAATGCCCTGGTCTCTAGTTAGATTTCCTTGTTTTGTTTTTGTGTTTATATTGAGCACAGGGTGTATGTTAGGATGGTTATGAATGAATCATAAATTTAACATTTGTTCTATTGTCTCACTTCCATATTATTCCAGACAACATGAAGTCAGAGGAGAGGCAGAAGCTTGCCAAGGAGAGAAGAGAGGAGAAGGCCAAGTATTTGGGTAAGCAATGTTAAAGAAATGGTTAGAGAGCTCCCTCTGCTGTTGGGGTAAAGTGTTTGTTACTCTGCAGTTTGGCCTGCATATATGGTTCACACATGGAATACAGACACTTTGGCCAAAGTCAAGCCACCATTTTACCAATGCCAATAATTCTAAGCATGTTGCTCTACATGTTGTACTTAAGCAAACACTAAAACATTGTACTTAAGATTAACAGACACTGACAAAAACTGACATGAGTGCATTTGATAAGCTATAATGCTGTGTGCTATGTGACACTGCATGAATCTTTATTGCTGAAACACAAGTGGCTGGTATACTCATTGATATCACAAAACACTGGTTTGCTGCTTTGCATGATTGACAGCTGCTTCTGTCTTTTCTCTCACCCTTTCCCTCCACAGAAGAGCTCAGCAAGTTACAAGGTAAGCGACTTACCCCAGTGCATGTGGTGACAGTGGTGGTGGTCAAGAGCTTGTTCCAACATTCTGTCTTGTTATATTTTTATCTTTTCATTCATATTATATTAGATAAAGTAAAGCTGGATGGTGTAAGAGAAACTAATCAATTTTAACACAAATCTTAATCCTAATTTGCATCTGTAATATTATTTTCTACAATATCCATGTAATATGCCCTTTCTTGATAGTTTTTGTAACAGGGGTCTGCAACCTATGGTTTTAGAGCCATATGCGCCTCTTTAGCCCTCTTCTTGTGGCTCTTCTCTCATTTGACATCTGGTTATACAATAAAGGAATAAGTAAACAACTGTTTAGAAGAGCCACACAAAAACACCAAGCAATAGTTACCGGATGGAACTGTATTTGAGTGACACAGTGCAGTATTTAACACAGTTCTATGTTAGTTTTCAAATATTAGGCAAGGCAAGGGATGTTTATTTGTATAGCACAATTCATACACAGAGTAATTCAAAGTGCTTTACAGAAGAAAAAAGACAAGTGAAAAGCACATAGACAATAATTCCTATTAAAACAGTAATAAGTGTCAATTTAAAAGTAAATTAAAAGAGAAGAGTGCAGATAAGACACTTTCAGTTGATATATGCACTGCTAAAAATAACAGTTTTAAGTCTGGACTTACATTGTCAGAGTAGAGGCCTGTCTCACATCGTCAGAAAGACTATTGCAGAGTTTAGCTGCATAAAACTGAAAGTCTGCTTCACCGAGTTTAGTCCTGACTCTGGGCACCAGCAGCAGACCTGTCCCTGAGGTTCTCAGAGTCCGAGATGGTTCATATGGGACCAACAGGTCAGAGATGTACTTTGGTGCTAAACCATGGAGAGACTTGTACACAAGCAGAGCTGTTTTAAAGTCTAATAAATATTAATAACACCCATATGCTATATTAAGCTAAACCACTTTTGTGCATTAAAATTGGTTGCAGCTCTTTACAGATTCAAATTTTGTATTTTTGGGAACAGTTGACTCTTTTGATCCCAAAGGTTGCAGACCCCTGTACTAAAACAAGTTCACATACTGTATTTTGTATTCTTAAGATTCTCTATATGTACTCTGATCTAGGGTCTAGAACTGGTCTCTTGGATGTCTGTCTGGTGGCCTCACAGATGATTTAGTTAATTAAATATCTTCAAAGGCTTTTCAGAAGCATAATCTCCAGTTTAAATAAATTATACAGATTTTTTTAGTTTATCCTTAATAAAATAATGTATTTTTTCCTTATTTGATTATCTGATAATTGTCCCCAAATCACTTATCCAATTGTTGAAGGTACTGTTCATAAACAAATTAGTGTATTATAGTAGAGTGGCTAACACCGACCTGAGTGTGACCTTGCCTTGACTGCAGATGCCACAGTACACTTTAGATTTTGTAGATGACATGTTTGAACCACAAGCAACCACGAAGTCATGAGGATTATAATCATGTTTTTTTTAAGATGTTGACAGACAGTTCTATTGTGTCTTCAAAATTACACTTCAACAACCTCACCGTGCCAAAAGAAGAGTGCAAAACACTGACAGATTTTTTTAACCCATACATTCAGTAATCTACTTGTCTGATCACACTAAGATCAGTTTGACACACTTCATCATTCAGGAGGAATTGCTTTAATTGGGTGATCACTCAGAGTGCCAGATGGTACGGGGCTGATCTAATAGTTTCTCAGATTTGGATAAGAAATGAGAGCCTTCTTAAGCTTGTGTTTACAATATCAGCTTGAAAGAGCCAGGAAGACTTGGATTATCAGCCATCAGCAGTAGCATTACCAGTTTAGTGGTAGTCCAGTCACGAGAAGAAAATCCTACACAGTGGTTTAAGGCAAGCCTGTGCCTCATTGGATCATTGGTAAATTTAAGTAAAGCATTGAGATCTGTGTGCAGCTGGAGAGAGGCACTGCTGCATCTCCTTTACACTGATGATATTATGAATACTTTATGGACCAAAGCTGGAAAAGCTCTCTATCAATGATTGTTTAATGATAGTTACTATAAAAGGGGCCTGTGTTTCCTGTCAGTAGCACGTTGACAGCAGTGAGCTTGGCATCTTTAACACTGGGCATCTGCCTATCAATTACTCATTTTAGAAGAGAATAACTAAGAGACTATGCAATACTTAGGGATACAATTCTTATTTTCCCACAGTGGGAATTTGTAAGGCAGTCCCCAGGTTGGAGAAGCAGACCAGTACACAGGCTTAGTGCATTATGTTTAGTCATAGCACAAGTTAAATTTTGTTTTTAGGCAATGTACAGAAGGCACTGTATTTACATACATTTTACAGCATATAACATATCCATATCCAGTCCCGTAACCCAGTTTATTTTGGTGTTTCTAATGAATGTGGCTATCTCAACCAATATTTGGCCATTTATCTACAATTATTAGCTTTTAAATGTTGAAACTGAATTTTGCAACCCTAATATGATTGTAAAAATCTGTGTTCTTTCAAGCCCTATTTTTGTTTGTGGATGTTGAGACTGTTTCCTCTTCACAAACAATGGGTGAATTGTCTTTGTCTACTACCTCTAATGCTTTGTTACTGTAAGGGTAAGCATGAGGATTCTCTTAAATCAAGGCCATGATGCTGGGATGAACTGAGGCACACGCTGCTGCATATATTATCTTTTCCGCAAGGCGCTGGCAGACAGCTCTTCGGTATAACTCAGCTTTTTGTTTCTCCCCTCCTTAAAGCCAAACTGTGTGCCTCTCAATAAATCTGCACTCTGTTGCCTTCAGCGTCTGCAGCGGTCCGTCACCACAATCTGAGACCAATTGCTTTTGTTGTATCAAGTGCTCAAGCTATGCAGCCGTGGTTTCTTGTAGAGGCCAATTCTTCATGGAGGTTTACTGTGTAGCTTAAAGAAATATGAGTTGGGTGCACAGGGAGGCAGCTGCAGAAGGCTTCTTTATGCCCTGTTTGAAAGGCTTTAAAGAGAATATGTGATTTCCATATCAAAGTGTAGTTTATAGATGCTAACATAATGTAGGAAGGCCATAATAACATTATAAAAGTGATAGTGTAAACCTTGCTGGTCCTAATACATTACATTATTCTGGGAAAGGGCAAGGTATAAAATGCTGTACATTTTTGACAATACATAGTTAGATCACTGCACATTACTTACATCAGCTTTCTGGCATTTTGGCACAGAGTAAATGTGTTAAATCTCTTCACAGAGTGTATCACCATGTCAGGGAACTTTTTTTGTTCAAATTTAGATTCTGATTATGTTTTGTGTTATTTGTCAGCTGCTAAAAAGAACCAGTGGCTGGAGAAAGAGGAAAAGGCAAAGCAGCTGAGGGAGCAACAGCTGGAGGAACGCCGCCGAAAGCTGGAGGAACAGCGACTCAAGGCGGAAAAGCGCAGAGCAGACCTGGAGGAGCGCCAGAAACAAAAGCTGGAGAAAAACAAAGTAAGATTCTTAACAATATTATTGAAATGGGATTAAAAATCAGGGTTACTGTTTAGTGATTGTAATCAAAGTTTACTGCCACCCTCAGCATAGTGGCAGTGAAAAGGTAAACTGCAAAATCATGGGGACTGGTGTTAGACTGGAAGACTGAATACATGTCTTTCTTCTAAATGTGGAGGTTTTAGTTGGATTAAAGACACATGTTGAGTCATTTGGAAAAAAATAATTCCATTCTCTTCCAGGAACGCTATGAGGCAGCAATCAACAGGTCTGGCAAGAAGACATGGGCAGAGATCCGGCAGCAAAGATGGTCATGGGCAGGAGCGCTTAGCCAAAACTCCAGTCAGAAAGAAAGTGAGTACACTGGGCTACATAAAACATACACCGAAATGAATGTGAAATGATTGTCATAAGCTCTAAATTGTTAACAGACCATTCATTTCTATGGATCATTTGGGGCAGTGTATAGGATTCGGTAGCACTCACCAAATCTGCAACTCACACTACCCATTTCCCGCTTGTGCACATACAGTAGCCTTAGAGGGACATGCAAACCAATTAGAAATATGTCAAATAACAACTTCACTCTAAGAATGTAGACACAGAATCAATTAAACTTTCCCTCAAAATACACATTTAGTTTAATAAAATGAACGTGTTTTTACATTGCTTAGTTTATTCAGTGTGAGCTCAGTTTGTCCTCTGAATATTGTAATAGGAAAATGAAGTGATACAGGGTAGCCCCAAAGTCTTAAATGAATGATGTGGTCCAAATCAAGGCCTTAAAAGTGTTAAGTCTTATAAGCAGGTGTTAAATTCTGTTCATCTTGGTTTTAAATTTTCAAAAGGTCATTTCAAGTGTTGTTGGTAACATGTAGAACAGTGAATATATACTTTCAAACATTGACTTTTATCAAATTAATCACACAAATCATTGTGCAGTGAGAAGTAACATTCATGCTTGTCCTTGTCAGAAACATACCAAATATTTTAAAATAAAACTTAAAACAAAAGTATTAATAAAGAAGTATAATAGCTTATTTAGGACTTAACTTAGGCATTAAATTCTAATATAAATGGTTTAAAAATGTCTTTAATCTCCCACTCAAATGTGCCTTTAGTTTGTAAGTTTCTTTTGTTACTGATCTACTGCAAATATGGGCTGCATAATGTTGCAAAAACATCATCACAATACACCTACAGAAGAACCTTTATCAGTGAAATGTATGATTCAGTTCAGATTTTTTAATGCAGAACTTTTATTTCCTCTGTATTAGGCTTTTACAATAAAACACATGAGAGTCAGAGTAGTACAAATATTTAACTGGTCTAAAATTCATACAAATTATTATTCTTTTGCCGGCGATCCTGGCAATAAATTTTATTCAACGTGGCATTAAAAAATCTTTAAAAAGTCTGAAATTGCACTAGACAAAACCTGGAGCTACCCTGTAATAGAGGCCATAAGGCTATAGAATGTACTACGTGTGGTCAACAATAATCAAGATTTTGGTTGCAACTTTACTGCATCCCAAAGTGAAAACAGCATTCATACTGTAAACAGGATGTAATCAGGACTCCTGTTGCCCTGCTCATTTATCAGGATGGATAGATGTCCGGACATGGCAACCAATGATTAACTCCGTCTGCTATAAGTGCTACTGTAGTAGAGACCAGGGCATTGTGATACATGGCTGCTTCAGTCCCTGTAAGCTTTCTTGCCAACTTGAAGCTCTTAGGAGTGGTTAGTCTCATCTTGTGTCACATAATCGCCTCTGCCATATGCCAGGGGAATTATTGACACTCAAAGCAATCACTGCCTTGCCTCTTCTGTCTGTCCATACTGATGAATGGGTACACACGCTGTATTGGAAAGAGCATTTTCTAGGAAGTGCCCTAAAGCCTTCTTTGAAAAAAAAAAACAAAAAAAAAACTGCATCACTGGACAAAACTAGCAGGAATTTCTTGTGGAGCCATTACTAAATCCTGTCTGATGATGGAAAAAGAAGATGGTGTTAGCTTGTTTGGGACTGGTTAATGTAATATTTCCATTTCCATTTGGCTTATTTCACAAGCTTTGGAAACAGTACTCATTTTCTAATGATTGCTCTTATTACATGTTTGGTTGTTATGGCTACTTTAGGAGGAATTGTACCAGACCAAAAATCACAAATTATGAATAAACAAGATGTTTTTGGCATTTGTCAAC
The DNA here is from genome assembly GCA_020698575.1 of Bostrychus sinensis. NCBI lineage: Eukaryota > Metazoa > Chordata > Actinopteri > Gobiiformes > Eleotridae > Bostrychus > Bostrychus sinensis. The sequence continues at coordinate 27,890,731 of CM036247.1, read as the reverse complement.
CAACCAAGGACACATACAAACAGTCACTGATTTTTTTTATGTTCTGCTGGACAAGACGCAGACGTAGTCCATCGAACACCACAAATTTACATTGAAGTCTTTTTCAAAAACTTATTATTTGTTTTTCTTTTTTTAATTATATCTACATATCCTGTCTGTACTAATTGAAGATTTGTGGTTTTGCCACATGTATATTTACTGAAGAATAATTTAAGCATGACTTCTGACGCCACTGCAGTTCCCCTCTCCTCTCCTCTCCATTTTGTGACCTGAGTAAACATCTGTGTGGCGCTCTCTTGGCTTTTTAGGCAGATGCTCTGTGTCAACGGTCAACCTGCCTAAACACGTGGACTCAGTTGTTATAAACAAGCGCCTCTCCAAGTCCTCGGCCACACTTTGGAACTCCCCCAGCAGAAGTAAGACAACATGTGGGACGTCCCCTTCCAAAATGACTATGTCCATTAATCTCCCAATCCAGGAACTTGTCTTATTTAAGTTGTTTCCTCCTTTTCACATTTCAGTTCCTCTTTGTGCCTGGTGATTGAAATCTGTTTCCATCTTCCAAAACACTGTGACATGTAACTTTCTGGGCTGTAAATTATTCTGCATGGTCATATTTTGGATTATGTGCACATTTTGTTATTGTTTTTCTTTTCATTTGTGGTAATGCCATTTTCATGACTGGTGCATTCCTGTGCTTAAATGGGTCCACATTCATTTGATGTTCTCCATGGTGTATTGTCCTCAGACTGTCTTTTGAATTCAGCATGCTTAACTGGTATCTAGCATACAGCTTTAAATCAGGTCATGGTGTTCTAGCAGAAAAGGAGAAAGTAAAGTTAGTGAGTGAGTCAGCATTTTTAGCACATAATGTATTCAGGAAACTTTCTACAGCAGGTTCAGTATCCCTGTGCAGCTGCAAAATGATTTGGAGACACAGACTGGGACACAGTGTGGAATAGAATGGGATTATTTGCATTATATAAACTATGGTTTTTATATAGAACATAAACCACATACCAAAAGTTAAAACTGAGATGAAAATAGCCACCCCACCCCCCCAAATCTGATTTAAAAAATTTAATTTGCTCACAGCAACATATTGACAGGGGCGACCAAATGGTGGGAAAGTAAGTGAGGAGCAATTTTGCAACTAATTAAGGTAATTGGCACCATGTCACCAACATGACCATTGAAACCATTAGTGGTAAAAAGCTTCAAGCATTTTTTTTATTTAATACCACTTACTTTTTGTACCCTTAGTTGCCCTCACAAACACTTTTATGTGTTGCTGCCATTAGATGTCCTTTTGTAAATTAAATATGGTTTTATTTAGAACCCAAAGTTTTGGAATTGTATTTGTAGATGAATTACTCAAATCCCATCTTTAAAGTTTAAAAACATGACATTCTCCCAAATTCATCAGTCAGTCACTTGTGCTCTTTGCATCTTGCTCTTTTTATGTCAGTTTAGGCAAGTTATTGTATACTCTGGGTTACTTGGTTCATTTTACTTGCTTATAATCTGTTACACAGATTTAAAAGGATGACAAATGGCTACATCCAAGCACTTCTTCACCTCCTCCAGTGGTGTCAAGTTTTTTTTTTCTTTACAGATCGTAGCCATGCTCTAAGTCCATGGGAGAGCAGTATTGTTGACCGACTGATGACTCCAACGCTTTCATTCCTTGCACGCAGTCGCAGTGCTGCCAGTGTCCTTAGCAGCAGCAAAGACGGACGTAAGTTCAAAGGAAAAAATTGATATAATCACAGTCATTGAGCATGTTTTAATGTGAATGTTAATAGTCTGTCATTCTGTCTCCTCTTCAGAGTCTCCTCTTTGTCCTCGCTCGTCCTCAGCCAGTCCTCTGACCCTCTGCTCCCACCAGCCCCACCACCGCTGCTCCGAGCGCTGGAGGGTGACATCCAGCACCCCTGACATCCTTCAGAGGCAACGCAGACGGAGCTCCACTCCTGTACGTGACTCAAAAGTGTTGTTTATATGTCAATTCTCAGATGTGTATTGTCTGTAAACAATTTCTGATTTTTTATTCTGTTTTGTTTTTTGTTTCTGTTTTGATATTTGCATTCTACAGTTGGATAAAAATAGAAAAGAGAAGAAGGACAAAGAGCTGGAAAATGAGAAGGAGAAAAGTGCTCTGAGTAAAGAAAAACTCAAGAAAAGACAGTCTTTGCCCAGTATGAAACACAGACCAGACCCAAGGTAAATAAGATTCAGTAATCAAAATTCATTTTTAATAACATGCATAGATTCTGTCTTTTAAAATGTTTTTTTCTAAGAGGCATCTTACACTCGTTTGGAGAGGTTTGACCTTAGGTGCCCGTTAGCCAGGGTCACACTGACTGAACATTTCATACACCTCTTGACCCTAAGCGTAAAGATTGTGTCATTCCCAGGCTAAAATAAGACACAATAAAGGAAAAAGACTTAAAGAACACACTAGAGCTTCTAGTGCTCAAGGCAAACAGGAATAAAAAGCTGCCTCTTCATCTCCGTAGCTGTGTATGGCACAGAGTCTGACCAATGGTGCACTTTACAAATGATGTCATGTTTTGAGTGTGGTATAGGACGTGAACCTGGCGGCAGTGGTCACGTTTTCTTAGAATGCAAAGAGTGTCTTGGCTCAACAGCCGTCATGTGCCACAGTGTCCTGGATACATTAAAGATGTCCAGTCTGTGGTTTTGTCCCTTACATTGAGTTGATTTCTATTACAGTCCCTAGTCCTTTATCCAGACAGCGGCCTTCATCTCCAGCCACACCTAGAGGCAGAACCGCCTCACCTAGCCCTGCTGCTTCTCCAAAATCTGCTTCAGCCAAGGGAAGTCCATCAACCCCAAAGAGTCGGCCAAAAAGAGCCAGGACTCCTGCCAGAATAGACCCCCGCACATCCTCCCCAGCCCCCCTTCAAAGAGTCAGAGAGCACAGAAGGCCTGCGACTCCAGAACGAAAAGGTTGGTAACAAGATCCTATTCTGAGACAGTACAAAATATTTTTTGATTTTCAACAACTTTATAGATCATGGTGGGGCTGTACTATCTTATATTATCTTTTTGGAGTTGGTGATTAGATGTCAGTAAGTTTTATTCTTTTTTTTTATGTTGTTGTTCGAAAGTGTTTTGGCATGCCAAAAAATACTTTCATTTTTTGCTGCGAGAGGTCCAAAGAAAGCAGTGAAATTGGCTAGGGACCACATTATTCTTTAGAGTACAATAGGCAGAGGTCATTATCAGGCCTAACCTGGCATGATAAGATAAGATAAGATAAGATAAGCCTTTATTGTCTCCCAAAGGGAGAAATTTGTCTTGGACATCGAAAGAGCGTAAAAACATAGAACAGACAACAGCCAAACATTACCAATAAATTCATATGCAACAGACAAACACCATAAAAGTGCATATAACAGTTCATTTATCAAAGTCACCTGACGATCCAACAGACATCAGCCAAACATTACCTGTAATTTCATATACAGCAGACAAACACCATAAAAGTACATATAACAGTTCATTCATCAAAAACACCTGATGATCCGAGAGCTATTGCACATATTCCAAAGAAACAATACTGCACTTGAAGATAAAGTGAACGCAGTGGAAGCCACACACAGCTTCTTTGTATCGCCTCTCATAGCTCTCTAAAGATGAACTAATCAGTCTTAATGATCACATTATCGAGCCAAATTGAGCTAAATCAAAAAGAAGCCATTGTTTTAATATGATCCATTGGCTTATTAGCTTAAATCTGCTATGAATGGAAAGTAATACTACATTTGACTGTAATAACATGACTCAGATATTTACCCTCTCAATTAAATAATATTATTTTTCCCCACTTTAGGTTCCCCAGTTGCTCCTGTCGTAACTGTATCTGCTTCCACACCACCACCATCGAGTACCCCAGTCTCCGCCTCTTCCAGTTCCTCCTCACCTGAGCAGATCCAGCCAACCCCCGCTGCTACACCATCTCCTGCCCCTTCTCCCGCTCCATCAGCCAAACCAATGGCAGGCACCAACAACCCAGAAGAAGCAGCACGCATCCTGGCTGAGAAACGGCGCCAGGCTCGAGAGCAGAGGGAGAGGGAGGAGCAGGAGCGCCGCCAACAAGAGGAGAGGGAAAGGTGGTAAAAATAAAGCTGTTACAGTTTGCAGATGAAATGATTTTAAGATAAAAAGACATAGCATGGGAATTTAGTATGATAAATGATTTTTCAATTGAGCTCATAACTATGAAATATTTTTCTTGTGTAGGATTGAGAGAGAGGAGCGATTAGCGAGAGAGGCAGAGGAGAGACAGCGCAGAGAAGAGGAGGCCCGGGCCATGGCTGAGGAGCAGCGTAAGCGGGATGAAGAACTGCGTCTGCAACAGGAGAAGGAGGCCCAGGAGAAGGCCAAAGCTGAGCAGGAGGAGAACCTACGCCTCCAGAAACAGGTATAACAATCTGGAAACTATATGTAGATCATTTTCTTTATTCTATACTCTTTTGATTCTATGTAAACAAGAAAAGAAATTTAGTTTTCAAATTGATTGCAGAGGTTGAGCTGATAGAATGCCATTCTGAAAATTTTAATTAGTCTAGTCTAATGTGAATTTATGTTGAATTTCCAGAGATTAAAACATCCAATCAGAAAAAAGAACCAGTACCAACATACTACTAATAAAACTGCCTCTTCTTCACCATGAAATTTGAGAAACAATCAATCAGAGAAAAATGGTCCAGTGGGATATTCACCAAGTCGAAGCGATCCCAGATTTATTTTACATCATAAAGTGAATGAGTCTGACTATGAAGGTTGATTTGCATCTTTGTTTCAAAAGCATTTTTTAGAGAATGAATTTATGTAACTGAATTTTTTGCAATTGAATTTTATGAACTGATTTTTTTTTTGCTTCAAATTTTTATGAAAATTTCAGTGAAGAAAATTTCATGACCCAAATAGTGTTTTAAATCCAATGTAAAAAAAATACAGTCCCTAAAAATTCAGTGTCTCAAACTCAGAAAGGGTATGGCCTGTTTGCCATGACAAATTGAAAGAGCCATGTCATGTGACTGTAAACTTAAAACCTGATTGGCTGACTTAGTTTGATATGAGACCGTATTGATTGCTTTAGTCTTCCTTCTGGATGTGGGTTCTGCGAGTTTGGGACACTGAATTGTATTAAACTTTCTTGTTTTACACTTTTTGGCTTATGACATTTTATTCACTGAAACGTTAATCAGAATTTGAAGTTAAAAAATTCAGTTCACAAATTTCATTTGCAAAAAATTCTGTTACATAAATTCATTGTCCAAAAAAAGCTTTCATAATAAAGACACAAATCAACCTTCATATCTGACCAACATCCCAAAAACAGACCGAACCAGCACAATGAAATAAAGCATCTCAAACACATTACATTAAGTTTAATTGAGCTACAGAGAAGCACAGCATGAGCAAGTTTTCGAATTTGCTTCTATGAATGTCCTTGACTGTGGCTGTCCTCAATTAATACAACAAATGACACAATCATCACCGCTGAGTGTCACATGTGGATCAGCAGACAGGCCTGCAGAGACAGATAACAGAGGCACTATTGTCAAAGATAAAGCACCTGTCGAGTAAAGGTCAGGACAAGGACATAAGTGAACATCCCTCTATCTTTCACAAAGACAGGATAATGTGCTATTTTAACCCTGAACTTTTAAGCTTTTTTTTTACTTTAACCAAAAATATTCTGCGAGTTTGTTTATATTCAGATTCTTGGTGACAGCTGCAAAGTCCATTCATTTTTGTTATAGTCCAGTTGTCCGCATTTACACTCTGCTACCCCCATGTGGTCAATTCCAGAAATGCCATTTGTGGTTAAAATAATACTCAACCAAAATTATACAACTGTTCAATTCAGTTGTGACTAAATGATTGTCAAAAATAGCACATATCAACGCAATTTGTTCAAAAAAAGAACACTCTTGGTGGTTGTAAACAATAGCAGAACCACAGGAGCGCCACCACACCCCTGTTACGTACAAGGCATGTTATTTTGGCTGAGCGTTTTTTTTTTTTTTTTTTTCCCATTCTGCCGGCATTAAAATTGTGGTTGGGTTTTTGGCTGTGTGTTTCAGAAAGAGGAGGCTGAGGCTAGAGCCCGTGAGGAGGCGGAGAGGCAGCGTCTGGAGAGGGAGAAACACTTCCAGAAGGAGGAGCAGGAGAGGCTGGAGAGGAAAAAGGTATGGCACGTTACTCTATGGCCAGGATGTTATACTGGTTTAAAAATATGAGTGCAGAATATAGTTAATGTCAAAGTCATTTTAAAGAAAAGTAAGACTGGGCTGTTTAAATTTAAAACCCAGAATGAATTTAGCAGTTTACAAGCCCTCAGTGGAGGTATTATGTTTTAGTCCTGCTCATTCCGTGGCTTGACATGACAGCCTTGAGTCATTGAAACCAAGATGAACGATGTATTTAGCTAATCCAGGATGGGCTGTCTGCATGCCATAATTTAATAGGGCTTAAAGAGCGTCAGCATGAAACTATATATATAACACTCATAATGGAAGCCTTTCTGGGCTGATCGATTTACATGTGTGTAGTTCAGTGACCATCTCCTCAAAGCGTACCACCCAGAAGACCATTCTTTCCCCTCTTCTCTTCTTGTCTCCACATGTAAAAGACTCTTATCTGAGGGTGCCAGGCCTAGCTCAGCCAACCAAAGTCTGGCTCTGCCCTGGAATTAGCCCGCAAGAACAGCACGTCCTCTGCCCAAAGACTTGCGCTGACTTACACAGGCCTTTTGCTGCCACAAAACTGCTACAAGCTGCTCTTGCTATCATGTCTGCAAAGAGAGGAAACCAACTTGCGATTCTTTGTTAAAGACAGCCAGCTCAAGTTTTATAAAGCAGACTAGATGCCAAAGTGATGAGTGTAAGATGTCTTTAAAAAACTTGGATCTTAAAAATGGTTTTCTTTTATGAGTGGCAGCTGCAGTTGTGGTTCTGTGTGCTCATAAAATGGTCATAATTTGTCTAAAATGTGTCTTCTGCATACAAATGAATAGCAAAATGTACACTTTGATCCAGTTGTGCCTTTACTCCCTCCTACTTGGTTAGTAACATGGGTATACAATTTACAGAGAACGTGAAAAAAACATTTAAATTTTGCCGTTATTTGTACACACTTTTGAACAGTATACAACTGCATATACTACAACTGCATATACTAACTAACATATACATGTTAGTGTATATCATAGTGTTGGACGTTTCTATGCTTTTGCTACATACACCTAACTGCTGCCAAAACTGCACAGTATCACATTTTAGCTCAATAAGACATTTGTGGTCATTCTTTCCCAGCGCCTGGAGGAGATCATGAAGAGGACTCGTAAAACCGATGGAGGTGACAAGGTATGTGTCTTTTTTTTAAATTTACGTTTTGTAGTTGATGTTCAAATGAGAATAACTGGAATGTTATCTACCTTTACAGTCAAAGTCTACCCCAGTTACACAAGTCCCTAACAAGGAAGCAGAAAGTAGCAAAGGTAAGCACTGTACTTCTTGTACACATCATTATCATTCTACACAAGCCTTTAATCTGCCTAAATTGTTTCCTGTAATTGGCTTAATTCAAGCCACTGATGTAGCCAGCACAGAGATTAAATCACTGTGAATCAAACTGGCTATCAGAACTACAACTTCAACATACAAGTGCAGTTTCAGGCAAAAAAAATATTGTCTGTCATTGATCTAACACTGAGTAACATTTTATCTCTTCCATGTGTGAGGATAAACAGTTCTCTCCACCAGGTATTTGTTGTGCTTTTAGATCATTGTGAGTCAGACACTAGAAGCATTTTGTATAGCAGAGTTATTAGATTATATCTGCCTCATATCCTGTCCAGCTGCACATGAAGTTCCTCTTCTATCCACAATAGGACCCATGTGTGCTTTTTTTGTCCAAACTGTGGGAAACTAGAGGGCTGTGAACAACAATAGCAGATATTTACTTACTTTCTTAATAAATATAAACTTAACCTCTACCTTTTAAGATTCATAATGCAAAATGACTACAAATAAAATCGCCATTTCACAATGTCTAAATGTTGTGTAATTTAAGTTTTTACTTAACCATAACCTTAAAATGTCTAAAAAAAAAGTCTTAAATTTAAAAATCTGAATCTAAGGCCTTTGAACAAAATGCTTTGCGGCTCTCACTGTCATCAATAGTCACAATTAAACAACGTGGCCACATTTATGACTCAGCTTTTTCTGTACTCAATGGCCTTAAAAAGGTTTAAAAAAGTCTTTAATTCAGCTTGTTGAACCATGCAGAAACCCTGCTTATATTTTGGCTGTTGTTGACTGGTTTGTTAACCTGCTTCTTTCTAATAAAAGGCCAAAAGCCCAAAATATGTCTTAAATATAAAAGAGCAAAATGTGCTTTGTTAAATTAAAGCACATGACTAATTTGCAGAAATAATTTAGTACACTGACATAATCTAAATCAGAGAACAGCCTGTTTATCATCTGCAGGGTCGCCACAGCTATCTCTCATATGCTATTACTATTAATTTAGAGTACTACACAGAGGTTATAGTAGATTTAGCGAAATAGCTATGTTTCAAAATGGTAATAATTCAATGTATTGCTGATTCAACTCCTAGCTGAACATACAGGATGAGTGCCTTTGTTTCAACTTCTTGTGCAGTAGATAGCTGAAATGTGGGTGATCTGACAGAAATGCTGGCTGTGGCAAAGCTCACCAATGCAGGAAGACATTAGGTCTAGTGATGTGGTAAACCGTCTGGCAAGCTGGCCTCAATTCTAGTTTAGGGTGTGGAGCTGTGCCGTAACCACAGATACACTCAGCAGATCTGAGTCAGGGGCCTCCCCAGGACAATCCAGTGTTCTATTTCAGCCTAATAACCTTAATCTGTTACAGCTTAAGCCTTGCTATTGATCAGGCAAAGTACCATGCAAGGTAATACAATGTAAAAGCCAACTTGACATTCTGTAACTGTTTATTTTTATAGCCTCTGCAGATTATCAGCCCGAGATGGAAGGTAAAGTGCCCAACCACAAGACGGAGAATGGACAGATCCCTGTGACGGAGAGGTAAACTTGCTGCTGCTTTCTTTCATCCAGTTCTTTGCTGGAAATATACAGTTTCTAGAACAATATGCCAAAGTCCTGTCAGCAAATCAGAGAAGAAGCCCACTGACAATCAGGAGCATTGCATTGTTTCAGACCTCAACGGAAAACTAAAGGGGCAACAGTAAACAGATGTAATACTCAGAGATTGGGTTTTTGTCTGAACTCATTGAGCTCCTGTTGAGAATGACTCAATGCTTGTATGACTCACTGGCCAATTTTAACTATAACCATGCTCTACTCTCTATAATACTTTTTCAGCCCCTCGATCAAAGTGGTGAACGGGGTCCAGCCTACGCGACATGAAAACGGCCTGTCTACTAAAGAAGATACTGCCAATTTTGAAGATATTATCCAACTGACCAATCACGGAAACACAACCAATGGAGGGGTTGAAAAATCTGAAAGCAGCATCACCACCAAACCTATCCTGGCTTTTGAAAGTGATGATTCATTCTTGAAAAAAGCAGGTGCTCTGAAGCCTCAGCATGTGGCAGGTAGGGTTTAAGGAAGTTCCCTAGAAAGATGAACAAAACAATAAAAACGGAACCTAACTGAATGGACATTGTTACTATAAAAATATATTGTTAATGTAGAGCTATACTGCTTTGTTCATGGGTCACCGCAGCAAATCATCTAGTGGTATGCATATTTAATCAAAGGATTTTACGCTAGATGCCCTTCCTGGTGCAACACTTGGGACCCCAGCCTTAGCTTAATACTTCACCAACAAAGTGGCCTGAAATGGAGCTAACTTGGGCTTATTTTGTGTCACAGTTTTTTTAATTTGATGGTCTAAATATAAAAGTATCTAAATTGGAGGAAAAAATAGTTTTGACTGAGTAAGTGAACAGCGTTTTCACTTCTCTAATAAAAGCTGCAAACTGATCCCTGTTCCCCCTGTAAGAAACTGTGTGCACTAAGCTGGTTCAACACTTGTTCATGTTCACATTACCAATAAAAAAGTGCATTACAAGCCGTCATAGTCAGAGCTGTTGTCCTTGGCACGAAGCAACAACAAACCTGAATTTGTAGTGGGTTTTACGTGCAGGTCATCACCCTTGTGAGTGCTACTACCCCCTGAGGGGTGCATACTGTGCCATGGACGCTTGGCTTATACACACAAAAGAGTTCACATGGGATGTAAAAGAAATAGTACAGGGAAAGGGGATAAGCGGCACATATCTTTGTACTGATGACAGTTTTTACTCAGCAGCCCCACTTACTTGGGCGTGTAGCCAAGCTGGGAATTCCGAGAATGGCAGAGGTGATGAGGAGACTCTATCCACAAGTGGTCTATAGCCAGGGGTCAGAAACACGACCCCAAAGTAATTACGCACCATATCAAGCCACACTCATCCACCTCCCAGTGGCAGCGTCAGCAGCACCCTACTCTCACCCTTCCTGCTGAATCTTAGCCATCACCTGTTGGCCTGAAGACAAGCCAGTGGTCATAAATCATATTCAAAGCAAACACAGAATGCCTGTGCCAGAAGCATATCTTCTCCCTCTCCCTAAAAAGCATTATTATACATTTTATCACAACATCACCCAGACACACAAAATGTCTCATATTGTCTTGTAAATATCAGTACTCACAGTTACTAGAACTAGCTGTGGATTCAGTGGGAGGGCTATATTTGGCAATTTTTATTAGTAATTGAATGCTAATGCTATAACATCATTCCGTGAGGTCAACCTATTTAAGGACGTTGCTTATTTTAATTATTCTTACTTATGGTGTTGTCAATCAAATAATAACACACTAGTTCAGAAATTATGATTGTATTTCATTTTCCAAGGCAGGATTGACATGCTGTTTAACAAGAAAGGTCAAAAGGACAGAGCATTGTTTAGCTATAAATTAACTTTTCCTTTCTATTGTCTGCTATCAGAGCTTGTTTAATACTTGGCTTTTGCTCCTTCCTCTAAACTCTGACTCCTTGGTCTCCCCACAGAGGTGCTGTGACATACTCCAGTGCTGAAGTGTTAGCCGCCTTAGGCCACGGCCCATTCCCAGCCCTGTCAGTGCTCAAGTGGGGCGTCCTGTGACCTGTGCCAATCAACACCTTTACTGAGAGACATGCCCCTAAACACAACATTCTCCGGGACGAAGAGAGTGAGGACCAGAGAAGATAAAGATGAGAAGAACTCAGAACAGAGCTCTGTGCAGGTGCAGCAAAACAGACAGTTGTAGAAATATTTACAGCATGGATCAGGCACCTTCCTGTCTCATCATTTGTATGTTAAAGAAATCCAGCTGAGGCATTGTTACTATGAGGTGAACATGTGTTTGCTTTTTGTTATTTGATTTAGTTATTTAAGTAAGACAAATGACTGGTTACATTTTGTGAATAATGTAAATGACCTTTGTACCAGACAAAAGAGGGAAGTGTCTATAGAATCATGTTGTATACACTTTTTTTTGTTTTGTTACTTTACTGAGTATTTTGTGATTTGAGCCCAGGTGTTACACACACTGGTGTGTATAAAGCTTTATCTCACTAAAGTTTTGAACTGAGAAATGAGAAGATATGAATACTAATGTGTAACTTACTATGTTGAATGCATACTGTACATTCAAAATTCCTGTCTCACACAACATGCAACAGTCCAGGCTGTTTATCCACGCATAGTAGCTTGACTTATTTGCATTGCGGTTCCACAGTTGTTGGAAATGCTGGTGCGTGTATATGCTCTAAATATATTTTAATGTGTGCTCCTCAGTCTGTGGGAAAATCTTAAGTTTTATTAAAGACGAGCTGTCCGGTCTGCGTCATTTTGTTGTCTTGTGTATTTGGTTTCTGACTTGCTTCAAAGATTCAAACAGATGTTCTACATTTATTGAGGTTGCACAGTCTCAGGTTTATTAATCAGAAACAGAAATTGATCACTACAAAATCTTTGGTTTGGGGATGTTTTTCCCATAGTTCCCAGCACTTGTTTACTCCTGAAGCTCATTGTTGAATTTACTAGAGGAAGTACTTGTTTGTGAAAGTCACAAAGGACAATGCACGCTAACCACAGTCAAACTGTTTTAGAGTCACTACTAAAGGGCATTGCATTTGATGGCAGCAAGCAACTTAGCTCCACTATCCATTTCACTTGAAGGCTCCATTTACTCAAACCCTCGAGGGGGCTCATACCACACTGCTTGCTCCCCGCTCCTCTGTTTTCTGGGAGCCATGGGAGGTCTGGCACTCACACACAGTGTTTCCAGCCTTCCAAGCAGCTGAAGTGGGTTGTGAGAACGATTTATGTTACCTTAACCAAATGCTACGACATGCCATGCTAGTCATCATGGAGGACTTGCAATAAATGTCTTATTACTACCCATGCTCAAATTATAAAAGTTTGCTCAACAATAGGCATCAAAAGGAGATTTGTTTTAAGTTAATATGAAGCAGCAACCTTCAAGGGTCAATAAGGGCAGAGGCTCAATAAATCTTTTAGTTTAAAAATACTCCTATATTCATAGCAGAGTATTTTTATATTGGCATGACTTAACTTTTAAAGCCATTATGTTATTAATTTTTCTACATGTGTTCAGCTTTTATTAGAACCACAACTATTTCTACATTTGCCAGCTTTAGAAATGGTATTAAGGTAGTGTTAAGTTACACTACTGTACATGTAAAGTGATCACATGAGCTTCAAAAGATTATATCCAATAATTTAATTACTGCTTAGGTGAAACAACTGCTGCTATTGTGACTATAGTAAAACTTCACACGGGACACCTGTGTTTAAATGCTATAAGTTTAGTATCATAGTGGTATTTGATTAGTTTTTGGTTAATGTTTTTGGAGAATATGTAACAGTATGTCCTATCATGTGAATGCATGACAAAATGCGTTGCTCAAAGGTTATAGGAATTGCAAAATGATCCTACAGTGTGATAGAGCCTTATGTATCACAGCCTGGCCACTTCCCAGGGTTTACCCCGCCTAAGGTCAATAGTTGCAGCCACGCATGACCCCAAATGATAACAAGCACAAGAAGATGAAGGAATTAATGTATGAATCTACATTTTTAGTAGTAGTACAATTTCAAAGTATTCATGTTTGGATAAAATGCATTTCTTTTTAGTGACATTTAAGGCCATTCAGTGTTGTTTTTCTTCGTGTTCTGTATTTAAAATGGTACTTCATCTTTACCAGCAGCATAAACTAACTTACAACCAACATGAATTAGTTAGTTAATCAGCTGACCATACACTATCTTTGTATAAATTCAGTGGTTCCCAAAGAGGGGTCCAGGTTCTGCAAGGGGAGCCCCAGAGGCTGTCAATATTTCAGTTCAATTTCAATTTCACTTCATTCTTTATTTCAGACCAGGCCCGTCGACAGGCTTGCTGGGTCCCAGGGCAAAAAGGCGTCACATGGGCCCATGATAACAAAAATATAAGAAGAGGGACCATTTCTGGGCCCCTCTGACCTGTTTTAAAATATTACTTTAAAACAAATTTTAGCGAGCAGTCAGTGTTTTTGTAATGTTTTTATAAAAATATATGGAGAAAAACATGAATAGAGGGAAGTTCTATAGTTGGGGGTCCACGTGGGATTTTTGGAAATTTAAGGGGGGCACGACAGTCTTTGGAAATAATAATATCCCATGAATCTACGCTTTGACATCTATGGTCTTGTAGTTCTTGTTTCTCTCAGCAGCATAACCTCACACTTTCTCTGTTGTTGCACAGAGCCTGCTGTTATTTGGCTTTATTTAGAAACCCCAGCAGAGGGTGCAGCACCGCAGCACAGATGTGAATGCATATCAGATATCTCTGGACTCCTGCCTGTAACATAAAAGCTGTTCAGGCTAAAACCTCATCTAGATGTCTGTATAATAGGTCTGCTTTATTTAACATGGGCAATTGGCGGCTATTGGGACAGTTGGTGTGAGAGTGCTTTCCTGTAATGTGTGGTGCTACTCTGAGGCGACTTGAAGATTAGTGGGCACTATTTTTAGGGAAGTGTCGGCGAGGGGAGTGCACTGTTACAGAGTGAGTAGTGCCAAACGTGTGTCTAAATTCACACAGAATAAGAAGAAGCAAAGAGAAAGGGGTTAATTTGAAAGGTGTGGTCAAAGGTGCTACTATGTAACTTTTAGTGACAAGTTTTCTGCTTTGTCAAGTATGCATTGCTGTAGGTACAGGAGTATGGTTACTGTACCTTTGTAGCGACTGGGACAGTTTGATTGATGGCTGTATTATGTCCGCCTATATATTATGTCCAATATACCGTACTTTCATTACTGAACCAGATGAACAAGCCACATCTAGGGTTGCAAAATAGTATTCAAGTACAAAAGATAGCTATACTCACCAGACTGGATAACAAATTTCATACATTACTGGAAGCCACAGGAAAGGGACTACACTCAAGCTAGGGATCTTTTAGTTCAGGGGTGAAGTAGAATCCTTTGACAAACTATTGTTGACCGCCACATTTCTGTCCCTTGTCGTTAAGCATAACACTGCTGCATTGAAAAAAACGGCTTAACAATGATACTAGGACTGTGTATTGACATGAACCTGTTGACATGAATATACTGTAAGTGTCATCGATACAATTATTATCACAATACTGTAACAACGACAGTATAATTTTGGGAAACCTCACCTGTACATGACTATACCACTACATGCACACAATTCTATGAAATACATTTTATTTTATAATCATAACAGTGAGTACTGCAACTGTATTTCACAACAAGTTGCCTTTTACCTAATAAACAAAAAAAAGGAAGTGCGTGTAGTTTTCTCCTATAAAATATACTGTCATCTGATTTTTAAATGCAGCTGACATGATTCTTTAAATGAAAATTTAGCATTATTTCTCAGAATTTATATTTTCTTACAACCCTAATGTACAGGGGTTACACCTCTAGTTGATTGTTGCCAGTTGCTAAAATCATCTTGTTGATTAATAATTTGCGGTGGCTAAAGCTAATTTCTCATTTGAAAATGTATCGTGATCGACACCATGCTGTGTGCAGTGTGCATAAGGTGACCAGATTTGTAGGCCCAAAAACTGGGATGCATATTTTTTTCACTTATCATGGTACATTTGAACTCACCAAGTGACAAAAAAGCTTCAGAAATCCATACAAACTTCTGTCATGTAATTAAAGTACATAACCCTAAGACTTAAGTTTTATATTTTAATGCTAATTTGTTGACGAAAAGTAAAGACAATGTAAACTATTTTAATGACAAAGGTCTTTAGACAGTTGTCTTTTAAGTTTCTTATGTGTTAAAACAGGGACAACTAGGACAAGGTTTGTTGAAAACTGGGACATATGAGTGTTTTTACAGATATGTGTTGGGACATGGGACAAGGAGCCTAAAACTGGGACTGTCGCAGTTAAATAGGGACGTCTGGTCACCCTAAGTGTGCACATGTTGTTTATAAACGCTTATAGAGTTCATAAGGTTTAAAATGAACACAGATGGCTGGACACATATGAAGTTTACATTCTCTCACTACACTCAGTAAATTAGCAGGGATGTCTCCAGTGTGGCATGTTACAGTGGTATTTGTTTCCCTTTATGCTATGATTGATAACGGTCCTCTCCAAGACACGCGTCCGCTGTTGTTTCAGCTGTAAATCTCTGCACTCGAAGACTGAGAGGAATCTTGCAAATGTCATGGAATGGCAAGTGTCCCCTGTTCGCCCTCCGTTTTTAACAAGGTTGGGGTCAACGTGTGGCCACAGCGGACTCCCACTTCAGATAAGACCACCACTGCTGAAGCTATGCACACATCACAACCATCAAAGCTTCTGAGCACAACCCCTGCTCAGTGTTTATGCCCCGTTCACGTTCAAGCGTTTTATCTGCTCAGCAACAGTCCCTCTTCAGGCAGCTGCTCTCAGATGGCAGCGCATAAATGAAAGGCCAAACTGTGAGCCCGTGTCCTGATCCCTTTTCTGAGCTGTCATGGCCGTACAAGCTCCCAACAATCCCTCGGGGAGATGCTAAGGTTTCAGAGCTACCCCTTCTGGGCCTCTATTGCACACTGTTGCCCTTGTGGCCCAAACCGGGGGACACTGAGGGCAGCTGTGTTTGAACAGGCAGGTGCTAGACTGTCACAACCTGGCGAATAAAAAGTCAATTATGAGGTCTGTACTGCGTTTATGATGTTCTCCCAAGTATTTCGTATGTAGACACTTGCATCACTGCAAGCTTAGGCCATGAGGTGTTGGCTGAATAAACCCATGCTAAGGAGAAAGTGGGAACAGATTTATTGGAGTGGTACACATTTGCTTTATGGGTGCATCTGCCTGGCACTCCGCTGGTATTGAAATGCCTTTGTTCACAGCTAACAAAATGGAGGCCAGAGTGACTGTGATGAAAACAGGAGCTTTTATTGGCTATAATGTTAGCCAGAACAAATCTAGTCTAATCCCATAAAGAGCTAACTCTATCAAATCAAAGGGGACTGTTTTTATGTTGAAGGTACATTGTAAAAAAAAAAGAAAAAAAAAAAAGAAGCTGTTTACAAATGATTTTAGTTGATGATTGGGCGCATAGGTAAAAAAACAGACCTTTAAAACTCCACGTGACATCAATTTTTCTGATCCTACAACTGCTCTGTTGTAGAAGAGACTCAGGAGAGAAGAGAGTCAACTTAATTTGACCAATTCCCACATTGTTTGGAAGTAGAATGTGCAGCAGCGTGCCTCTGTAAGTGAAAAAGTCATCTACAAAAAGTACATGTGGGTAAGTAGTGGTTTTGCATGTCATCACCACACACTAAACAACAGCAACCACAGTGTCAAAGATTCAACTACAGCAGCCTTAGATGGTCATTGTAAAACTATAGCAATATCAGATGGTCACAACAGGCTTAAGAGTCAAAAATTAAATTACATTAAGGTTCAATGAGGGCCTCAGATATTTAAAACCAAACTGGAACAGCCTCAGAAAGACAAAACTCAATTTACAGTGAGATCATGGCTTATGTTAGCACCCAAACTCCAAGAAACTCCAAGATCCAGTCTCAGAGAGTAAAATTCTAAATTTCAAATTTCCATTGGTTTCATGGGTGACCTGCACATTGTTATATTGTTAAAATAGTCTTACAGTGCGTAGTATTTTCACGAATTTGCAAGTTATTCAGGATACTTTGGAATCTCTCTAAAAGCTTGTAAGTCAGCTGGTACATAAAGAAAGAGTATACAAAAAAATCTTTCACATTAACATTTGGAGTTTTGGTCTGATGCCTGATGTATGTATAGCTGTAGAATGAATAGCACCTCTGGGACATAATTCCATAGGTCTGTTGCCTTTTCATGCGGGAACTGACAGTTTTACAACATCACTGCCAAAAGACACAAACAGGACTGGCAGCTTAGATTTTGCCAGCTTGCAGGTCTCGGTTATTTTCAGTTCGGGAGATAAGTGGAAATGAATCCCTATTGGCTCACAGCTTCACTAAAGGCACTTAGATTGCTCAGTTTTCATTTGGTTCTGTTTGGACAAAAAACTCAATGAGTAAATTTCAACTATGCCTGAAGTCGAAAGGGGATCTTCCTTGGCAGTGCGTTATGTTTGTGTTGGATGGGACCTCCTGGCCTATAGACGACCACCTAAAGTTTCGGGTGTCACGGTGGAGTATATCCTCTCTGTACTAATATGTTGCGTATCTGTTGCTGTGACACAGTGGAACATTACAACCGCAGAAGCAACAGCTGAAGACTACTGACTCATTCTTTTCCATTGGGATTCATCATTAATCACTGGAACTTTCTGCCCTACATTTGATTTAAGCTTTCTTTTGATATCTACACTATGGAAGTTATAGTTCCCATAAGAATTTAACATTGTTTTAAAATTATCCTTATTTTCCACTCATTTATGTTGTCAAGGATGTATTTCTTGGTCTTTCTTTATCCTGCTAGGGAAATAAAATGAGGAGCCATTTTAGGAGGGCATTCATTCATTGTCAAGGGGCTAATATGGTGAAAGGTGGCATGTGAGTTTGTGGAGAGCAGTGTGTGAGACAGACAGGAAGAGATAAAGAGGCTAATGTAGGTCGTTGGTGTTTGCATTCCCCCAGTTCTGTTGTCTGTAGATTTATGTGTTTGTACATGCTGTGAATAGGGGTGACAGAGGTAGTGAGCATGTGTGTTTGCATGACACATGAGAACAGCCGTGCCGAGAGCAGAGGAGGGGCCGCAGCAGCAACAGTGGCCCTGAAGTGTCAACAGACAGTGAGAAAGTATTCAGTTACTGTACAGATAGTGAAAAGGGAAAAAAAAGAAGTGACACATTTGAGTTTCACCTCAGCCCAAGCCTCAGGTTGACCGGGTGCTGCTCCCTGCACTGATGGTAATACATGTGAAACAGATACTGAAAATTGATTTTGCATGAACTTGATCAACAGCTGCTTGCTAAGGTATACGGTAATGTGTCATGACTCATGTCTCTCTTGGTTATGTTTCACACATACAGATATTAGTGGCTTTCATCTACTTAAGTTTCTACTTTAAGTTTTTCAGAATCAGAGCCTGGAACCTGTCCCATCTGCTTTGAGCATCAAGCAGAGTACAAATCTACACATTCATCCATGCATGGGCTTAGCTGGTACCAGGTCAGGGGGCAGCAGTTTAAGAATGAGATGTCAAGTCTTACTGCTCCACAGAAACGTCCTCCAGGTCCTCTGGAGGAAAACCGAGCTGTGGGTCAACTGAGAGACATAGTCCCTCCAGCGGGTCGTAGGTCTCCCAGGGCCAGGGTCATGCCTGGAAAGTTATCCTCCATGGCCCCACCATGGGCAAGTTGTGGTCCACCTCAGTAGCCTCAGAAGTCCCACATCCTTGACATCCTTCCTTTCTTCTGGTCTCCAATACTTGGTAAGGGTCTTGCTCCTGCAACAAGCCCCAGAAATCGTAAGGCCAACCCTTTAAACACAGCAGGATCAGTGTACACTAGAACTAGATGAAGCTCTGTGGGAGTTGAAGACCTTTCTGATAGGGTTTTTGGCTAAAAGTTCCCAAAAGACTTACAAGCATTGTTTGGGTCTGCAGAGACTTCCTCCTTTGCCAAAAAATCCAACTCACCAGAAAGAGCAAATCTGGTGACAGTTATAGACAAACTGTGACTGGCACAGAAGTCCAGTCTCTAAACAGCACATGAGATTGTGTTCCCCTCAGGTGGGATTCATGGGATTTGTAATTCTCCAGTAGAACAATGGAGTCCCCAGTCAAAACAACTTCCCTCCCACTCCAAAAATAAATAAAAATAAAAAATGGTAGGTCTGCCCTTGTTCGAAATGTGAACTCCAACATACTGTGGCTGAGCTGGGGAGCTACTGCCCTCTGATCCAGTCTGATTCTAAATTTGTGGTAAGTTCTTCAAATGTCTGGAAAAAACTACCTGAACATTTGCTTGTTTTAGATTATATTTAGATTTGATCACTTTGCAAGTTTAAAAAAGCATTTTGAAGTCTTTTTTATAGCATTTCTTTAAACCTGCTGCCAAGAATTTTTTGCACCGTAGTTTAAGTGTGATGAAATGTGAAATGCTAATGCTTAGAGAATTTATGGTTGAGAGGATGTTGGTAATTATAATGTCTTACTTTGTGATATTGAGCTAAATGTATAAATATGGCATGAGTCAGAAATAACAGACCTTTGTAATCAGAATTATATGTATGTATATTATTTTTTGCAGATGATGCTGATGGTGTGGACGACCAGGGAACAATACCAGCCTTTATCCCTGTTTTGCAGTGGGGGTCAGAGCCACAGCTGGTTCTCACTTTGACGAATGGAAAGTCCCTTTCTACACCACTGTGCTCATCCTTTTTCATATTTGCACTCTTTCCCTCTCACATGTGAGTGAATGCCAGATTGCCAAAATGTGCTGGCTGTGATGTGGACGCTTGGACATTTTTCTGAAAGATGTCCTTCTGTAGATAACAAAGAAGATGAATTGTTTCTGGTGCAGCCTGCCACTAGATCTGACACTGGACTTTCTTGTGGCACAGAGTGGATTGCAATAAATTCAATAGGACATGTGAGAACTGAAGGCTGCCTGCAAACTTTAATGGATATATGGTTAAAAGTTATCTAAGTTTGTTATCTTTCTGTTTATTTTTGCCGTTATTATTCTATTATTGCCGTTATTATTATTAAATTGTCTTTTCTAAAATATGCTGAAGAAACCAACATTTATGTAACCTACTTGTGTAAGCCCCAGACAAGATCATGTGCCATTTTAATAAACTCCTCACTTGGACTTTTAATAAATTAATCATAAACACACCCCAATGTCAACTATTAACTTGTTATTAACTTCAAACAAAGCATCTTCTCTGTGAAACTAGTGGTCATTTTCTGCTCCATCCTCTGGGCTAATTAAAAATAAACAGCAGCTGCCTGGGGTCCTTCACAGGACACCCACCTGGCTGCGGCTCCTCATGGGCCACTGGATCAGATTTCCTTCGTGAAGAAGAACAAACATGGCTGTGCCCTCGTTTAGTATTTTAAAGCAAACTGAGAAAGCTTACCCACATCACTGTGCCATCTTCATTTGTCATCACCCTAGCTTCTGTCCAAAATGCTCATGTTTTCCCTCTGTGGGGCAAGACAGCAGCTGAAAAAAGTCAGATACTGGTTTGGCATCTGAGTCCCTGAGAAAAAGGGAAAATTATCATTATTTTGGTGTAACATTAGTTGAGATGCCATTTTTATTAGCGGAAAGTCAGTTAAATGGTATGATAAAACAAATGGAGAAAATGAGTGAATAAATGAAGATGACCCACAGAATTTGGCAAACAGATGACTATCCACAGCTATAAACTTGTAAAGCATTGAATAAAGTAGATCATTCAACAAAAACAGTGGTTAGGTTATATTTTAACTGGCAAAGTGGTTCCCAAGGTCAGTTTCCTGGTTTTGTTTCGACATCATTAGGCAGTTTCCTTTAATACAGGTTTGGTCTAATAGTATTTTTTTAGCATTTCTACCTTTCTTGGTGCCCTTGTTATCAGTTCCTGCCAATCCAGGTTGGCTCCCATTACCAGCTTCTGTTTGTTTTATTGTGAGTTATTCCACAATGTCAGTTCATGTCTAATCTTTAAGCAGTCATTTTAGTACAGTATAGTACATTATGATAACATAAGATGCAAAATTTATTGTCCAGTTTGTTTTTAGACCACGCAGGAGAAATTATGATTACTCCATATATGTGTATCTCAATCTGCTAAAAATGTACCCAAAAACATGAAATTATGCATAATGTCCAGCAAGGGCAACACTATTTGGTGGTAGTATTAGTATAGGTTCAGGTTACATATGACGTTTCCAATATGGAGCCCTGTAGACCTTCTCTGATATCACCAAACAAGGAAACTGCTGCTGATGCTTGGCATGAGTAAGCTGTGAATGTTTGGCCTTGACTCAGGTAGGCTGGTACTTCTAATTTAACTCATGGTCTGATTCAAAAACAACTGGTCTGCCAAATTATTTCAGCAAAAGCAGACATTGGCACACAAATTCCCACGTACATAATTATGTCAGTTTTGGCATTGAGCATACATGATTTTGTCATAGCAAAGCAAGTCAAAGTGGGAAGAATTGCAGATGCAGATGTTAATGCTGGTTAGTTGACAGTTTTTGTGGTGAGAAGGCACATTGTGTTCCCATGTGTTTCTCATTCTTCTTTAAAATTCATGTTCAATAACTTTTGGTGAAGATGAATGCAGGTTTTATAAGCTTCAAGATAAAGATGTTTCAGTGGATTTATTAAGAAGCTGTATACAACATAATACCTTTAACTGACTATTTGTAATGAAAATCTGTACAAGGGAGGATTCTCTTTTTCCTTTTTCAATAAAACGGATTGGAAACCCTATACTACCACAAACAGTGTCCTACATGTGTTCTTTATCTAGTGTGAAAGGAGCTCTAAATCAAGATTGTGTACAGACAAAACCTCAATTGACTGTGAGAAACTGCATGAGAACAGAGGTCAAATCGGGAAGAACAGTACCCAGATAGCACAGACACACTAAGGCATTGGTCCTCTAACAATAGTAAAGATATAGTGCCCAGATCTGGTCTCAAACACTGGAGATCTTCTAGTTCAGGAGTAAATACTGTGACATGAGCTATCACATCTGCTATATTTGAAATCTAAATCGTTTGGTCTTTTTAATCCTGATTTTTTGTGACTAGAGTTCTTCTCTTTGTTCCTCAAAATGGTACATAAAATAATCCTCGATACAGACAGAGTTCTGGATTCACACTAAAAACCTAAAATATCCTTGATGAGACAGGATAAGGAAGAAGAGCAACTCCTGCAACATCTTGAATTTCAAAGATTTTAGGAAGAACTTTAATGTTTCTACTAGGCCCAGGCTGGAAGAAGACCAGAATCTAACTGAGCTGCCAGATCTGTTGAGAGACTTATGCTACGGTCAAGTTCAACATGGACCATAGCGGCTGCATGTCTTGGCTGCTGCAGGATAAGTGATTTCACAAACAGTGTTACATAATGCAGTCATAATCAAAGACGTACGTGACTATGGATGCAAAAACGTCACTTTATTGCCGCTATCAAATATGAAGCAACATTTGGCTCATCTTAAATGCATTTAAGGTCTTAAAAAAAGCATTTAATAGGTGCAGAGTTGCCACAATTTCCGAAGAGGCGAGGTTTATGCTATCCAATGAACTTGATATTATTTCATCATTCAAAACTGCTGGTTGTTTATGAGAGGAACAATTTCGGAGTGCCTTGCGAGTTCACAAAGGTGTAGTGTGTCGTTATAGCTATTCTTACAGCTAAAGGCTTTCTGTGGCTTCCAGTGGTAATGCTGACAGACAGCTCGCTCGGCTCTGCCTGACAACAGTCCCTCATCTGAGTTCATCGACTGAGGAAACTGTGAATGTTGTTACTGTGGAGAAGTGTGGCCTTGGGGATATTTACTGAGAGTTTTCTGACACGCTGCTGTTCTTTGCATTATGTCGGGATGTAAACAGTGTATATGTCTGCAGCTAACATTAGACACAGAGAAAAGAGGGGAAAAAAGGGAAATACCACTTAGAACCGAGTCTTGGAGCTGCACCAAAAACCACAAGAGAGGCTCTGGAACCAGCAAAGCATTGCTGAGTCCTGTAGAGACAGAATACAGTCGAACAGTGGTTCTATTCAAACCCTTTTCCCTGGCACTGAGCTGAATAGGCACAAAGTGGGATGACTTTTTTTGCAAAGACAAAAGTGCAATAAAAAGTTTTTTCCAGCTTCTGAAGCAGCAGCTGAGTCTGATCTCTTTTATAGTCTAATGTAATAGTGTCGTCCTATAGCTGAAAAGTGCAGGGCAATAAACAGATCTGTTTGGGCTACAGCTGAGTTAAGTTGTTGCTTTTCGGAAGTGGACAGGAGTGGAAATGTTTCTCTCACAGGGCAACAGTGGAAGAATAAAAAGTAAGCATGTTCCCCATTTCACCTCCCTTTTTAATGTCACTCCTGTTTTTGGTAGTGCGGTTGAACTGTGTCAGCTCTGACTGTGACTGTAAAAACCACAGCTCAGACTCATACAAGTGAACAACAGGAAAGCCTCTACCACTTTAAGGTATCCAGTGTGGATGTTTTTGATTCAACACCAGCATACCTGCTTTTATTTTATTTGAAAAGTAATATTTGACCAATTTATCACCTCATATACTAACACAACATCAAACCTCGAGTACATTGTGGACATTATGTGAATGCATCGCCATATTTTATTGTTTCTCACTTCGTTTCCTTTTTCACTATTTAGATCTCTTTCCTTCTCACAGTGTATAGACATATTATGAAAAGGGATACATTGGTAGCATTAATCTAGACCAGTGTTTCTTCTCTGGTCCGACTGTGTTTATCCCTGATTACTTTACTGTGACATAGAACCCTCTTTCCAAATTACTTTACTACAACCTAAATGGCTCATGTAAAGTTAAAACAATATTTAGGATTTAAATATCCTGAACATTGAAAATCTATTCAACCTTCCCACTACTCACTATTTAGGAAAAGAGATGCCTAGATGACTTGTTTTGTCACAGATGATTCCTATCACAATATACTAAACAAAGCAAAATAACTTATCTACAAAGTACTTTTATTGCTTCCGGTATTACTGCTGATATTTAAAATATTTCTCCCTAACACAGAAACACATATGTCTGACAAATGCTTGCAGCACATAGCAGACATATACAAGTGCTCAGATCAAACGTATAGCATATAGAGTGGATGTAATTATGTCTATAAACACATCTGCCGTGCATAGTGTACATTCAAACATAGTGCGCAGCAGAAACACGAGAAGTCATTTTATGCGATCTAATGACTACTGCGTAAATACAGCTCCTGACCCAATCCATGCCAAGGGACCAGGATTCAGAGTTTTTATTTTAGCACCATTCTAGCAGCTGAACTTTATACTCAGTGCGTGATAAGCACAGTCCCCGCTTCTGCTGCCAAAGATAACCATGTGGTATAGGCCTAACAATAGCCTTTTAGCTGGTAATAGTGCAATAACAATCAGATTAGTTCTCATAGTTTTGTACAGAAAGGGTCATGGATTGGTTGGAACACTGATAGCTTCTGAATATTCAACTTAAGTGAAAAAAAGGGGCATAGTTTTACAGTTAACAGTTAACATTCTATGCTTCTAGCTTCCATGTCAAAAAAAAAAAAAAAAAAAAAAAAAAAGGATCTTAACAAGTTCTCTCCATTGTGTTTTGTAACACTGAGTATTTTTTGCATAAACAGAAAGACTGTGTACTTCAGTATATCAATAATACACATTATACCTGAGTATGTGTATTATTACACTCAGTACTGTACAAATATGTTTTGGTCATTTGTATGGAGCTTCAGCAGCAGCAGTGAGTCTGGGAAACTACTATTTTCAGTTAAGTAACACAGTGAGAGAAAGAATTGAAGCCAGATGTGTCTGGCACGTCGCACTTAGTGGGAGCACCTCCAGGAAAAGAAATGACCAAAGAGAGCTCGGAGTTCTTCTCTCCGATGGACCATCAGCATCTACTGCACTTTCCCAGGTCAGGGCTTGTCAGCGCTGTTCAGCCTGAAATCTTATAGAGACACAACAGATACTTCATAAAAAATAAATACAGCTGAACAATACATTTCAAATCTCTCAGTGAAAATAAACATAAGCAGTAATCTATTTCCTAAACAAAAATGATTTTGTGGCTTCATTTGTCCAGAACTTTGCATATTAAATTAACTCTTTGACAACTTCTTTATCTTGATCAATCCTGTTATTGACCAAACCAACACCTTAACAACCATAACCTTAGGAGTTCCTTTAATACAAAATCAACACTCTCTTAAAATAAGTCTTTTTTTGTTTGTTTTTGATCCAAATATAGATAATATGGTGGTGATTTCACATAAAAAGGTTATGAGAATAGATGATTGATATATCAATATTTATGTTAGTTAATAATTTGCTCAGAGGGATTAGATGACTCAGGCCAATTTCTGAACATGACTTTGGCAAAACAGTGAAATTACTTTTTTCCTCACTACTGTGACTGACCATGACCATCTGAAAATGTGCAAAATAAACCTTAACTTGTTTTTATCTGCTGAAAACCCACATTTACATATGAAGTGTCTTAGAGTTCAACCTGGCACTGCTTTTATGTAGATAAGTTGTAATTCAAGCTTTTTATCTGACCTTTTTTTTTTTTTTTTTTGAAGACCTTCTTGTTTTATGAAACTTGTTAAAACCAACTTCATTAAGAGAGGCATCTCTAATCATTTTTTTTGTTATATGTAGGTATGTTTTGATTATATTAAGTTTATTGCGCGTTTTGTCAGTGTTGCAGTATCACATTGGGAGTTAGTGGTAGCAGAAATTCACCAAGCACATTGCACATCAAATATTCTCCCTACCAGCTTCATGTGCAGAAAATACTCATATAAATACAGTGTTTTGACTTAATGGTTGCATTTCTATCTCGATGGGCACTCAAAGCAAAGCACTTTACATCAATGAACCATTCACACACCAGTGACAAGGTGGGTTAAGTGTCTTGCCAAAGGACACAATCACAGCATGCAACGATGGGAGCGGGGTTTGAACTGCCAACCTTATGTTTAGTGGCCAAGCAGCTCTACCAACTGAGCTACTGCCTCTCCCTCCCATTAATCTTGAAGGTTTTGGTTTTAAAAGTTATAATAAATCATGACTCAATTGTATGTGATATCATCTGTATCTTCTCATTAATGAAACAGACTTTAACAACTAGTTCTTACTTTATTAGACACTTAGTGTTGCTGCTGTTTGAAGGAGAGGTGTTGTGTTGGGCTGATGGGGCATAAGTGCCCATAGTCTTGGCAAGTAGAGGCCAATAGGTGAACAATAGAAGGCAATAATCCTCAGTTGATCAAAGACACTGTTATGCAAATGTATGGATTAACTGAAATGTTCCAGTTTGTGCAGAACTAAAGACTGACAATAATCATTATAAATTAGGTTAAATTTATTTCAGAATCCCACCTGTCAGTACATTAGCCTAGGGTGTCCAATAAAACAAAGTGACAAAAAAATTGATTCAGAGAACACAGACAGTGATGAAGCTGCATGTGTAGATGAAAATACAAAGAAGAAGTAGAAAGAATAGAAGAAATAGAAGTGGTAAATATGTTTATCAGATACTGACAGCACATGTCAGAATTAGAACAAAGCTTCTGCCACATTCAGACTGTGCACTGACGGACACTGTCTAAAAAGAGACTGTTTCTGTTGTTTTACATTATTCTTTCATTGTAAATATGTATGTATATGAATTCTGATGTGATCATTCACTCATTTACCTCTGAAGCATATCTGAATGATTGTGTCTGATGACAAAGTACAGTTTCTAATTAATATCTCCAATCACCAAGTTCATATATAATCTTATTGTTCAAAGAAAAGTGCTGCCTTCTGAACTATGATGAACAAATGATTGCTATGTGACTTTGTAAACGTGGTACATAAAATTTGTATCTAGTTTATCAAACTTTGTAAATCATTTCCCATTGTTTCATATAATGAATCTAAAATATTAATATTCATAAAATGATGGTGTATAATATAAGCGATTTATTAACATCCTCCAGTATTGTAAGTGTGGGGCACAGTGATTGTATTTTTCACAGAAATTTTAAATAGCTGTAGTTTGTTTAGTATAATTTATAATTTACTTTCTATCTATCTATCTATCTATCTATCTATCTATCTATCTATCTATCTATCTATCTATCTATCTATCTATCTATCTATCTATCTATCTATCTATCTATCTATCTATCTCTTTTGACTTATATCCTGTTTTTATGTGGAAGGTCATTTTAGGAATAGGAGAAATAAAATGCAGTAGACTTGTTACCTGTCATCAACTGCTATACAAGTGTGGCTTCTTCTTGTGGCATGGATTAAAAGAAAACAAACTGACATAGCAGAGTTAGCTTTCAGTTTTTGCGTGTTCATTAGGACCAAATATCATGTGCTAAACATGGCTAATAGGCACCTATTAGGCAAAATGACAGCTAACTAAAAGAAGACACAGGACATTGCTGGCAATTTTAAGGCATATGGCATTCCTAAAATTTAATACTGGAAATAAAACATTCCTACTGTTCTTGTAACATGAGCTTTCAACAAACACAACCATAAATTACATTTACATTATATTGTACTGATTTATAGGAAATCAGAAAAGGGCATAGTGAAGTGCATCTGAACAATGCAACCAGTGTTAATTACTTTAACTATTTAAAACACTGCACAATTCTGCATTAATTTGTATTCACTATTGTAAGAAATGTGTGGGTGTGTGCTTGTGTGTTAAGAATGCATGTTCTTCTGGGACCTGTTTCTGCTCAGTCTCTCTGTAGACTTACTCTGGAAAAAAAGCACATTCAAGTGATTCTATTTTGGTATCACATCTTCCATTAGTGCATGATAGTTTTTGTTCAGATGCTCCTCAATTTGTTTGTGCTTGAGAGCCACAGTTGTCATCAGGGGGTTCATGAGGTCAACTACAGAAATATAACAGTAAATTTGGGCTATAAACGCACACATTTTGACTTGTCTTTACCACCTTCTTGTTAAATGTTAAATGTTGAATGTATGTACCAATTCAGATAATTCTTTTTCACACTACCAACTGTGTTCCTGTGGGACTTACAAGCACATGATTGCTACCAGATTCTCTTTCTTTGCTGACAAATTCACAGATAAAAATCCTGACTTTTTTTCCTCTCGTCTTCATCTTGTAGAGCTAGTGGTGAAGAAGACATTTATGCTTGAAGAAGTAAATTCTTAACATATTACGGATGTATAGTTATTTTTATATTAGCTTCCTCTGGATAATAAGCAATAAATAGTGTCCATTGAAATAAATGTGTTGCATGTTCTGTGGAAGACATTTATTTGTATTTTGATTTTTTTTTTCCTACCGGTGTCTTCCTAGTCTTTCTCTAGCGATTGCCTTTAGAACATTATTAGAAATTTGTTTCCAATGAAAGGTATAGATCGAGTTAGTGGGTCAGTTTGGTATGGCTAGCCCCTAGACTTATGTTTCAACTATGAAATAAAAAAATGGACTTGAAGTGTCCCCAAGAACTAATATAATGAACGCCGGTAGGAGGTATAGCCATATTTTGGTGCAGTGAAAAGTAGACTGAACACTAAATTCTCAAAGCTAGTGTCTCTATATTTATTTTGTTTAATGCAGATAATAAATTACAAAAAATGGTATGCTTTGGTATGCTACAATGCCAAGTTAGAAAAAAAAAGTATTGCATTTTGCTTACATTTTTATCTGCCATCTTAATCAACAGGCTGTAGGTTCAGCGCCACCTTTTTAAAAGCAGACCATACAACACTTTGCCAGAATAAATGGAAAAAAACAACACTAAGGCAAATTTAACTATGGTGTACCCACAATGTGTTATTTACTTACAGTTTTTCACAGTCGCTTTGGTGCATTTGCACAACAGTTATTTTAACCTCCACAACATTTAATCATTTGTGCACATCATAGTAACAGTTTCTCATTCCTTCCAACAAACTGCAAATGCTTTTGGTCATGCATCAGTTGCTTTCCTACAACTCTCTGCTGTTTTATAACATTATCATTTGCTAATGTCATGTCAGTCAAAATTAACTATACGTGAATGCATATAAAACTAATCCCCATCCTAAGTCTTCATTTCATTGCTTTAGTCATTACTTACAAAAATGTTGAACTAGTTGTCAAAATCTGTCAAGCAAATTTTCTATGTTATGTTTTTAAATATTTTTTTTTTCTAAATTGAACAATTTCTCTCAGGTGAACCTCAGCTTTCACTGATGAGTAGGGGTGGTAAAGCATTAGTGGTAACCAATGATAAGCCACTTCTCTACAATCACTCAAAGCTGAATCCCATAAACCCCCACTTCACAAGCAAATATGACCCAAGCAGGACATGGTGCGTACCATTTCTACAATACTGTGACACAGAAATGGAAGGTCAGCCTCGTGGAAGAGGGGAGGGTGCGGGGAGGAATGGGAAGGGGACAAAACAGGGGAAGAGGAAGAAGAGGCCAAGTACATAGGCGGATTCCTTATGAAGTCAGGGCTACAATTGTGGATCATGTTGTCAATCACGGCCTCACAATGGCTGAGGCTGGTCGGAGGGTGCAGCCAAATGTTGGGAGAACCACTGTAAATTCAATTATTCAAACATTTTGTCGGGAGAACAGGTGTGTATAAATGGACAGTAATTCAGCACCAAACAATTTGCACTGCACTACTGTCATTGTGTCATACATGAAGCTTGCAGTGGGACAAGAACTTGTCACTTTTTATATTTTACATTTAGACTTACAGCTTTACTGCATCACAGATTTGGTGTACTCTAGTGTACAGTAGTATAACAGTAAAGATTTGCCATATTTACTGTACCATATTTTGCACCACATAGGATTACAAGACAACCTCGCAGAGGTGGAAAAGGGCCCCTTTTTACTCCACAACAAGAGGAAGCCATTTGTGCAGGTTGAGAGAGATACAAAGTGCTGTTATAGAGGATGACAACATCTTTAGGAATATTGAATCTGTTTCATTCACTACAATTGACAGAGTGCTCAGGAGAAATGAAATGCACATGAAATAATTGTACAATGTGCCATTTGGACGGAACAGCGACAGAGTGAAGGAGATCCATCACCAGTATGTACAGGTAAAACATGGATGTGTTCTATGCATGTTCAGTGCTGTAAACTGTTTACTTTGTGTAGTGTCATGCACTACACTTACATAACAGTTCTGTGAATGTGTATTCACAGTGCAAACTGTACAATATGTTGTCCAAAATGCATTATGTTACACAGGAAAAGTTGTTATAGTTTTTGTTGTTCCTTCTTCTGTAATAAAGTGTGTACTGGAGCTGGAGGCCAGGGAACTGCTGCACACATTCATATACCTTGATGAGGCGGGTTTCAATCTGGCAAAAGGTAGAAGACATGGAAGGAATCGCACTGGACAGAGAGCAACCATTGATGTCCCAGGCCAGCGAGGAGGGAATATTACTGTGTGTGCAAGCCTTCTCAGAAAACGGCATCCTCACCCATATTCCCCGTCTTAGTCCATACAACACATCACATCTGCTGACTTTTTAGACACTTTTTACAGGGACATAATCCCTGAGAATGAAAGGGGTCTAACTGGAGACCATCTGAATAAGCATGTTGTTGTTTGGGATAATATGCGTTTTCACCACTCAGGTGTCGTCAGACAGTGGTTTGCAGCACATTATAGGATTCTGGTGGAATATCTCCCTCCCTACTCGCCATTCCTAAATCCAATAGAGGAATTTTTCTCTTCCTGGAGGTGGAAGGTATATGACCAGCATCCACATACCCAAAAGGCCCTGCTAGTGGCCATGGATGCAGCATGTGATGACATCACAGCAGAGTCCTGCAGAGGGTGGATTCGCCACTTGAGGAGATACTTTCTTTGCTGCATTGAAAGAGATGATATTCACTGTGATGTAGATGAAACTATGTGGTCAGACAGAGAGGAATGATTTATAGTACTATGTCTGTTTTATGTTCAGTTCCAATATGTACTGCAGTATTATTTACAGTTGTGCACAGTTCTACCCAAAGGGAGTTTATGTTTGTTGTAAATAAGTGTATTTTTTCTTTTGCACAATGCTGTGAACAAATTAGAATTGCAAAGACCATCTGCAGTAAAAATGTGAAACATACATATTCAGTGTTTTGTACTCAGTTACCTCACTAATTACAGTAATGCCTAATTTTACTGTAGTTTTCAAATGGCTGTGCAAATAGTATATAGTGCGGTTTTGAGCATTTTCAGGTAGTGTCACCAAGATCTGACTTTTTTGCATTGGAAAACATTTACAGAGTAAACTGTCATAATGGAAACATGACAAAGCCATTTGATTATCTTGTTCATAAACAATGCTGTCAGGACTTTTCATCTTGATGACACTGACACTTTCATTGACATGAATACTTTTGAGGAATGAGCTATCCATTTTGAGCAAGTGACACACTTTTGCAGGTTAATAACTAGGTTTTGCAGTTTGTACTGATTGTTTTGTGAAATGCATTAACTGTTGTGCAAATGTAAATAGTGATGTAAGAAATGCACCAAAACGACTGAGAAAAACTGTAACAGTGGCTGCACAAACAACTCCAGTTGCTGTTTTGAGTAAAAGTGACAAACATTGCTTTGCTCATTCTCTCCTCCAAAAGGTCCACACTGACTCAAACAGAGTTATAATTATGTGTATGATGAGGTGTTTGCGCTCTGAGTCCATCATTTCCTTTTGACGGAGGCCACTTAAGCCTAAACCCTACTGACACTTCCACCAGCCACAAAAAAGCAGACATTTCTGATGTCATTTTGGTCAGACCACTACAATGATGATTGTTTCACACATTTTCTTACTTGACATAATAATGTACCTTTGGGAAAATCTAAACCCAATAAAAAAAAAAAACAACAAAAAACAAAAACAGGACAGTGCATAAAATCAGAACAGAATAGTTTGTCTTCTGTATATGATGGCACAGTGAACTGTGTGCACAGACAGTGACTTCTGGAAGTGTTCCTGAGCCCAGGCAGTGAGGTTTAGTACAGAATCATGACTGTTTTTTATTCAGTGCTGCATAAAGACCCAAAGGTAACTAGCTTGCAATACTGACCAAAGACTTCTATTATTTGATGATGTTATGTACTACATAGTGAAAAATAAAAGTTTCTGCCTTCCAAAATGTTCCCTTAAAGCTAGTCATGTTACTGCCCCTCAGCCAGTTACCTATTTTTTGGAAAATGCTCCTCCAGCCTTTTTGAGATGTGCCAGAATTATATATCATTATTATTATTATTTCACAATGTCCACTGTAATGTTGTTAGTGTTCTAACAAGGTTTTATCAGAAATGCAAAACCTTGGATTCTGTTTTTAAGCAGATTTCACACCATGTCCCACCTTTTAGGAAATTATGGTTGTAGACTGATCAGTAGAAATGTATTTGATTCATTTGGCAGAAACAGACATTGCACACGTTGCCATTCATGGTGAATGAGTGTTTCTGCAGCATATGGCCTGCCAGCAGCAGAGTGTTTTTCTTTTCACCAAAGTGACTCATTGTGGTGTTCCAAAAGCATTCCTCCCTTACCCTCCACTTCCTTAGGACTTTTATGTTGAAGTTAATGTACCATTTTTCTTTCATTGGGTGGAACTGTTGTTCCAACATTGTAAGCAGTGATTTTAATTTATAATTAATTAACTTGAAATAGAAAGACAAAGAGTTGAAATTTTGTTATTAGTGGTTTTATGAGATTCTGTGAGAGTGAATATCCATTAGTGTCGTCCTTCACTCCACTGGGACTGTGACCTTATAATGTTGGTAATACCTTAGTCCCAACTCCATGCCATTAAATATGCCATTCATTAGTATGATCAAATTACAGCTATGAGAAGGCCTTTGAGAAATTCTGGCCCATAAATACCAAAAGGAAAAGGTCAACAAGTCTAATTTATCTGACACAAAGGCTCAAAGAGAAGTGGAAACAGGGTTAGAGTGAGATGATTTATCAAGGAAATCCTTGGATAAACTCAAATTTATTTGTAGTATATTTAAACTTAATTTGACCCAAGGGTATGAATGGACACCTCTTTCAGTTTCTCTAAATGTTTGTTACATAAAAATAAATAAATAAATAAATAAAATAAAGCTACACATCCCAAAAAGACACCAAAAGTTGAATAAAACGGTGACCCCACAAACATCACTGGTGTGTCTATCTATATGTGACCCAGCCAGTGGGAGCATCCCTTTTATCCATCTATAATTTATCCATCTTGTCCTGCTTAGGACAATGAGTTTGCAGCCACACCAGTGCTGGTTCAACTGTTGTGGGTTTGTTTTAGGTCTGAAGTGGAAGCATTAGTTTTACTGTCACTAATGGAATCACAAGGCATTACACTTTTTGGATAGTTGGGCTATCCAATCACTGACATTGTATTTATTTAGCACCAGTACCTGGAAGCTCCCAAATCCAACAGAAAAAAATAAACTTTTTCTTTAAACATGTTGGGAAAAAAGTAATGACACAAGGTGAGTGGAAAAATCCCAGTATCCTCTCAGGTGCCTGAACACCACATGCACGTTTTACAACAGTGTTGACTGCCTCTCTGCTGTTCGTGTCCTGGTTATGAGCTCAGGTTACCAGACATCGACTGGAACGCTAACTGTAAGTGAGACTGCTGACAGCCTGGGACACTGACTGACAGCTCAGGGGGATAGGCCACCAAAGGTTGGATAGATTTGAACTGGCACTAATTTTACCACAGCTCAGAAGTGGGTACAGAGATGCTCTTTTCTTTGAAAGCTGGTGTAGAGGAAGCATGTCAGGTGCAACTGTCCTCTTACTCCAAAACAGTCTTGTTAACTGCAGCTGGAAAGACGTCAGCTTGTAATGTTTTTATTGTTGTAACCAATCGCGAACTGCTCTCGATGGGACTGAGCTGTGCCCAGTGGCTCTGTGGAGAGTGGCGGCCTCAGCTGCTCCCTATCATAAAGATCAGGCTCTGGGCATCTATCTGCCCTGTGGGACCCCTCCTCTGGGACGGGGTGCAGCTGTGGTGGAAGCTAAAGTGTTTTCCTCACACACCAGGCATTCCCATGTGAATGTGACAAGCACAGCACATACATGTGGTGTCAAGTGTTGAGTACACAAACACAAACAAGACAAGAGTAAACTAAACTCTGTGATTCAAAGTTGACTTGAGGAAAAATACAAGGTGGTATACTGTTTGCTTCCTCATCACAAGATGACGAGGTACATTTTGAATTGCCAAATCTCATCCCCTGGGGTCATCTCAAGAACATCTCTTTGTAAAGTTTCTCCTGGGCCATGCTAACACAGTGAATAAGCTTTTGTCTTCTTTTGAGCATCTGTAATCCAGTACACAGGAAGGAATAAATGACAACTTTTACTGTAACAGTTTGGTTTAAGCGGAAGGGGGAACTTCGGCCTGGGTCTGTTTTTTCCCCCCATGTCTTCTCCTCACACTGCTACACAAAACTAAGAATA
The DNA here is from genome assembly GCA_020698575.1 of Bostrychus sinensis. Taxonomy (NCBI): domain Eukaryota; kingdom Metazoa; phylum Chordata; class Actinopteri; order Gobiiformes; family Eleotridae; genus Bostrychus; species Bostrychus sinensis. The sequence continues at coordinate 27,855,949 of CM036247.1, read as the reverse complement.
TAACTTTAAATTAATTGTCCTTGTGCCAATTCCACATCAAACTTTAACAAGCTACATTTCAGGGTTTTTTTTTTCATTAAGAAAAGTAAACCTGAACCACTTTATGACATCAAACATGAATCAAAATTCTAGCTCTGAATTTTGTGGACCACACACGTATCTCTGCCTAGTTTATCTAAATAACTCTCTTATGCTGAATTAAAAACTTAGGCAGCCATTAATTCTGTGTTGACAAGTGGTGTACACCAATCAATACACACTTGGACATAAAGCCTGCATAACAAATTAAGGTTGCATTTTTATAGACACAATACACAATACGCTTCATGGTAATTAAATGAATTTTCTCCAATATATATACATAAAGAATTACACACTTTAGGCAGCAACTGTCAGTGTTTATTCCAGAGTTTTTGGTGCCAGCAAACTGCAGCCTACAAAGTTCCAAAACTTCAGACAGAATTAAGTCTTAAGCCAGTGAGTGAGTAGATGGCATACCACTGTATTCTCTTTTCAGACATGAAAGAATTTAGAAAAAGACTAGTGTTAATTTGACCATTTGTGTCAGTGTTGAATTAAAATCATCTGGTATTAACAGTCTGCAAATGTGGTGCTGAGCCCAAAGCTGTGGCTGGAAATTTCATTTGTCAGCCTCTAGCTGAATCACACTGCAACATCTGCCTGATGCTACATCTGTTACAGATGTTTTCAGACATGATACTGTGTTGCCATAGTCACCTCAGACACCTACAGCACCATCGGCACATCCATCTCCCACAATAATATTTCTCAGTAGGTGATAGAATAGCCAACATGTCCTACCCGAGAAGCTGTAAGGCAACAGCAGGATCCGGTTCCTCAGGCTGTGAGGCAATCAGGAGATGCCACAAGAGGTGCTGTGTGACCCCAGGTGCCTATTTAGTCACTTTCTTGTCATTTATTAGCCATAATTAGCTGTTTGTTGAGTCTTCACCAGTTTCCTGTTGAGTGGAGTTAAGAAATAAATCCTCCTAGTTTCTACAGTATAGAAGTGTAAATCTTTACCACAATGCCTAGTAGTCCATACTTGGCTGACAGTCTGAGTACATTTTCTGAGTCCCCAGGTACTGGTCCATCCAGGGCCCATACCAAGAAACCTTAAGCCTCTCATTAACAATGATCTTTTTGATTGAGCATATGGGCCAGCTGCTGCAGTGTGTGTCCAATATGGACAGGGAGAGGTCTTCTTTTATCATCATATGTGCAAGTCTATTTAGGTCTTGGCTGCAGGCACTGGCTCTAAGCAGGGGATTAAGAACCAAACTTAGTTGAAAGAAGAAGCCCTGCTGAGAAAAGTGATCACTTGAGAAAGAACTGTGACAAGCCAATTGCTTTTTAATGCAGGTTGAAAAGAGATGGCTTTATAAACACATCAACAGTTTGTTGATTGACACAAATGTTTACAACATTTGAACAAATTAAATACAGTTTGTAGCAAATATTATAATTGTATTAAATAAAAAAAGGGTCAAATAAAGTAAATAAGTAGATCTTATTTTAACATTAATTTTGCTTAAGTCTGTAGAAGCATGTTTTGTTGTTCTTCACATTTTCATTTTGGCTGATATTTTTCATTACACTTTCCAGATATGAAATACACAAGCCATGGCAAGCAAAGTGCGTTTAAAGCTGCATAATTGTTCACATTAATGCTTTGAAAACCTTTATATGGAGCAGACACTATGTCAGTATTTAATCACATTGGGTGCTACTGCTAATAATTACAGACCTGACTGCATAAGCTAATGCTAACCTTAATTTGTAGGTGCTAAATTGCAAGACAGCCTGTGTCAGACCAAAATCTGCAGCTGACTTTTAATGCAGGTTAGTGATAGTTGAGAAACATTTTCTAAAGCTAGAACTTATAATCTATTTCAAAGATCACAGAGAACAAACAATCATGAGTAGAGTGACCACCTCAAAAAGTACAAATAGTGGGAAAAGGTTGGACGGACTCGAGAAATAAATCTTTTGATATACAAATCTAACTAATCAACTTACTGAGATACAAGTTGCTTCAGAGGCGGGGAGGGGGGTTATTCATTGCAACAACCCCCCTCCCCCCCCAAAAAAAATAAAAAATCTAAGCTCTCAGTCTGTATATTCTCATAACAATCCAGCACCAACACCAGATCACAGCTCTAGAAGATGCCTGTCCTGAAACACAGGGGCAGCGTCACACACACCATATATTCAATCTATCAAGACAGGACATCCACAAATATCTATTCTACATTTTACGCAAGGAATAGTAACCTTACTTTGTTGTTCTTAACTTTAATCTCTCTTTTTATAAGCTCTACTGAGCACCAATGAAAAAAGGGACATTATCTAAGGGACAGATGCCTAAATGGCTGCGCACTACAACCAAAAGTGGGACAGGTGATCACCCTAATCACGAGGGTCTTGACCTTGGCAGAGGACATAGAATACTTCATCACACTACCATACCCTATCTGGAGAGACACCCAGTCCTTATTTACTTACACAAACCACACTAGTAAAGCTGTATACTATGACATTTTGGCAACATTTGTCTCTCTTAATAGAACCTTACTAATGATCAAATCCACTTTTAAGCCCCTAAGATTGAGATTTCATCTTGGGTTCCCACCTTTTATTTTCTGTTGCTGATGAAGCTGATTAGGGGTAGAACTCAAACCTCTTTGAAACATGTAGAAAGTGATAATGGGCTCTGGACAGAGGTCATGGAACAGTCTGAAGACACTAGCAGCTGTCCGGCTTGTGCCCACGACCCTACAAATCTAATTGCCCCGACAATGTAGACAATGAAGATGACATAGATGTCTATTTTACCTTGGAGTGGTATCAAATATATGATGGGCAGCACAATGTAGAAGATGTCTATCTCAAAATAAACAGCATCATTCACACGAGTGAAAAACTTCATGTAATAATAAGTTAGAGAGTTCATGGTTAAAGGATTTATAAATCATGAGTAATTTCATATCCAATATACTTTTTTTTTATTTCTACAGACATAGTGTCAAACTGTACATTCTTTGCAGTTCACTTTGTAGGAATGCACAAATATGAATTAAATATCTTTGCCAGTATCACTAATCAATAATGTAAAGTTATATTTGAGAGCCCATGTCTATATAAGTAAATGTGGCCAGTATAAAAACGGGTCTTTGTGCACTTCCCAAAATGGATTGCACAATGATTCAGCACAAAAGAGAAGTTTGGCTCTTCACAAGAGGTAACCACAACCAGATGGCTTACATAAAAGAAAGGTTGTGCAAATGGATTGGCATGAAATAGCCTAAAACACCAGTTGTTCTTCTTGGCAAGAAGTCAATGCCGAAACAACATGTTTTATCGATACTAAGCAGTAAATACAAACTGAATACAGATATTATAAAGAGATATTGTCAAATATGCTGAATGTGTTGTAGCTGGTAACTGTTATAATCCTACAAAGGAAAAATATAGAGTGATTTCAAATGTAAGACTGTGTGATGAGACATGTCAGCGATGAGATGAGATAGATGGCTACAACAGGTGGGCTGGACATTCGTCTTTGATCCAGGCGCGCTGGGAGAAAGTGGTGTCAAAGGGATTGCCCAAAATAACCACCCTGGTGTCTAGATGGTGCTGGTATCAACTGAGCTAATAGGCCAGAGAAATGGATGGGGACGGGGCAATGGGTCACAGTGTAGGTGCTCACACTGAGTCAGGACTGAAGAGACAAGAAACAGTGCCAAGGTTAGGCAGAGCAGACAGGAGATTTGCATTTGAACTCATAGGGCAGACCATTTTACTATGAGCTGAAATAACAAAAGAGTATGGTCAATAATATTTGAGTGTTGAGACTTAATATACCTCGATATGTGACACAGCAGTTTTGGATAATGTTCTTACTTTGAATTATTCAAATTTAGCCATCAAAGCAATCTTTTCATCTGTTAACATAGCATTACAAACATTTTCACACTGTATTTGCCTGAGATATGAAAAAAACTTCTTATGTTTGAAAAATTGAGAGATGAATTATTATTTCAAACTACCAGTAAGACTCATTCTCAAGATCAGCTGCTCAATAGACAATACTGGACTAACTCATGCTACACTTTAATTGTAAGTATAAATTTGTGAAAAAAATTGTAAAATGATGAAATTATGTTCTTATTTCCATTTGGACACACAATGCTATTTTATAAATAAGAGCCTATCATAAAAACTGGGGGAAAAAGTATGTTAAGCAGTAAGCTAATGTGGCCAATTTGCATACTTTTGTATAATTCACTTAAAATAGGCTTACAATCCTTCTTATGCAGTGTATTTGTAAAAAAAAGAAATATTACTGAGGCACACCCTCACAATGCGGTAGGCTACATTTCTTCAAATAAACTCAGCTGACAAAATATGGGCTGGCACGATGCATAAGGTGTTTTGGAGCGTAAAATGTCGAAGGCGGAAGGAAACGCGAGGCTGGGAGCGAACACACCCCCTTTCTGTGCGCTCCGCAAGCTCACCCAGACTGACTGCACAGTTGACAGTAGTCGGACACAACAGACACACCGCGCAGCTTTGAAAGACACCGGATTTAGTGCTCCAGTTTGGTGTGCCATTTGGATGTGACGCAACAGTTCAGAGGGATAACGTAGACCGGTAAGTTGTTTGAGATGTGCGTTTTGTCCATTGGGCGATTTTTGTTAAAAGATATAACAACCTTTTTTAAGAATTTGAAGTTAGTAGTGGTAGTTCATTTCAATAACTTATACTACTGAATAATATTACTGTATTGGTAAAACCGATACAGCAAGCCTACGAAGATTCAACCAAATTTGGAAAATGAGCAGAAGTTATTAGTTAGCCCAATAAGAGATGGTAGACTAAATAAGATAAAGGTATGCTATTATACTGTATGTTGCCAGATCCATTATACTGTATGTTGCCAGATAGATAGGTTACATTTTTCTCTACAGGACTGGTGGCCTATTGTGTAAAAACTGTTAAGCCACCAGATCTGGGATTTGGCACATCCTTTTCAGCAAATACCTGGGGAATGAAATGTATACTCAAAGGTGTGTCTCAGTGGGTGAAGGTGTACAGTATGTTTTAGTTTCACATTTTCAATGTTCATTATGTATTCACATGATGAATAATAAAAAAAAAAGTTGTAAATCCAAACCTAAAAGCGATCCAAGCCTTTAGGTTTGGAGTTCCCTCTTATGATGGAGCTGAGGTTTGAAGATGTTTTAGTTCTACCATCAAGCAACAATATTGAGATTTGGCTTCAGATGTTAATCAGCATCCATATTACCTCACCAGGAGTGGAGCTAATGCCAAGTTAAACTAAGATATCATAGTTCAGTGTATGCCAATAGCAAAGAATTAAAATGTTGGCAGTCTGTACATGATGCTGCCTCTTTTGGCTGTTTTGAACCAGTTATTACCCATTGGCTAGGCAAACAAGGACGCTACAGTTTATCTTGTGTGAAACCGAGCTGCCACGATGTTGCTATCCATTAACTTCCATGGCATGTTAAGTGTCTTGGTGGAAAACCAAACTGGACTGGAGCATTTCAATAACTGAGCATTGTGCCAGTGGACAGTTGCTGTGGCTTTCTGAAATAGGGATGAGAGTCTCTAAGGGGCACATATAGATAGTGATTGTGGTCCCAGCTGCCACTGTGGCATCCCAGTCCTAATGATAGGGCCGCTGATTGAGTGGGGTGTTTCTGCTGGTACTCACTGAGCTATGTATCAAGTTGCCCATCCATTGTTGATCAGAGCTTTTGCTGTAACAGGAAATAAACAGGTGATGGGGATTGTAAAGCTGCCATTCAGAGTTCCGGCAGCACTCCTAATCGACTGTGTGTTCGAGTGTTTGAACTTGCTACTCTATGTAAGCAGCATGTTTAGATACTATTATAATTATTTATGTGAATGTTTGTTTATGTAAAATGTGGAACATATCCACTATTGTCTTTCATGGTGTTGCTGCTAGCATTTTTTATTTATGTTTTTTATTTGACCTTTATTTAACCAGGAAAGTCACACGAGATGAACAATCTCTTTTGCATGGAAGTCCTCCCCATAGGGGAGAACATGCGCACTCCGTGCAGAAAGGTCCCACAGTCCAGGAATCAAACCCAGGACTTCCTTGCTGTGAGGCATGAGAGCAAATCAGTAGTGTGGGAGTCTTGCATTATCGTTAAAATACTAAATCTTATTACTTCCCATAATGTCAAATCATCAATGACAAATTCCTATAAGCCAAGACCGACCAAATAGTGATAGTTAAACAAAAGTTTGAATGGGAATTTGTTTTTATTGGACTGTCATTTATCACACTATATCTACAGCATTTGGGTGTTCCAAATTACAGTGAAAACCATGGATTTTATTTCTTGTATGATAATGCTAGATCATATTGTTGTTGTCATCATTCATCATAGTTTATCTGATATAATGTGTTCCTGTTTAATACTCTGGATTATGGTGTGTCATTTAAAGGATCCACAGCGATTAGGCTAGAACCACATCCACATTTATTACCACATGATTAGCATGGTGTACCCACAGCTGCAGCTATATTCAGACAATAGTATAATATTACCCAAATCTATGTACTATTTCAGATTTTAGATTTACTTTATTATTCCTAATTGTAGTGACTTTTTACCAGTTACCATTCAATTGTAGCCATCACAAAAGGGACAACTTAGCCCTAGAGACCAAAGCCTTCTTTTGTACCCTGATGTAAACATGTTTATTTCACTTGTAAGGTCCCTTCAGGTTTATGGGACTTTTACAGCTTCTGTTACCTGCTCTCTTCGCCAAAGGCTGAAGTGTATGTAGTAAGGGCAAGGCCTCCTAGCAGTTTCTACTTGATCAGACTTTTACCATGTTTGTGAATAAAATATTTTTACAACAGACCAATTATTATTATTATTATTATTATTATTATTATTATTACTATTATTATTACACTTATTTCAATGCAATCAGACACATATGCTGCTAAAACTTGTCACCATTTGTCTAGCAGTATAACAACAGTATATTGCCATGATGCACATCTGAATGCCATTCTTGCAGTGTTTACAGTAGGCCAAATTGGCAGTCTGTTGAGGTTGGGCCTTCAGGAAATTATTCTCTTTGAGCCAAAAGCTACAATCTGCAAGAATGAGAAGGAGAGTGGGAAGTTCAGAGAGCGCAAATGCAGGGCAGGGGAAGAGCACGTCTCTTTCAGTTCTCCAAAATAGTAGCAGGCGTACGTACAGGGACCACCATGTGATATTGTGTGCTGCTTCTGAAATCTTTGTCATGTTAAGTCAATTCCTCCTTTCTGAAGTCCATGAGGAAAAGCTCCTTGTTGAAAGATGCTGCTGTTGTTACTATACTGTATTTAGAAATATATAGAGGATTATAAAAACTGTCACATCGCACTTAAGATATTGTTAGTATAATTTTAAGAAGTGATAGACATTTAAATGCTATTCATTTGTGGCTAATTATTAGTCAGTGGCTAAACAGCATTTTCTTTGATATAGTAGAAGTGCTAAGTTCAACCTACCTAGATAACTGCATTTCCTCCACATAAAACATTATCTAAACCTTGTATACAACTTTGAGTATATGAGGTAAAATGAGGTAAATATGCAAATAAAGGGTCAAACAACAGACCTGAAACTGTGCCTCTATGCAAATGGTCAAGGAAAAAAAAAAAAAAAAGAAACCTGCTCTGTTCTAATAAAGCCACGCTTCATCTGAACAGAGCAGGTGTTTTGTGGCTTGGCTTTGGAAAGATTGCCATTTTGTTTTCTCTCTCTTGTGCAGCAGTTGCAAGGTGTGCGAGCTGCAGTGATGTCCAGATCCACTAAATCAGCTTCAAGGTCTCGGAGCCACTCACGATCACGCTCAAGATCTCGGTCTAGTTACCACTCCACAAGTCGCTCAAGATCTCGTTCCCGGAAGCATCGTTACAGGTAATTATTGTCAGGTTTATTCATTTATGTTTCTGTAACTTATAGACTCATTATGACTTGATTGACTTGATTAAGTGAAGAAAATCATGTTCTAAACACACTTATGGCATCATATAATAATCAAATTATGCATAAAAAGTACAGTAAAATGTTGTACAAAATATCCAGAGCAGGAAATTTGTCACTAGTCATGTGAAAAAGCCACATACAAAGGGATTAAAAACATATGAAAACACTATACAGAAACAGAGAAGGGTTGGCCAGTGCAGCTAACTGGCAAACATAGGGTCAAGTGAGCGAGTTCTTTTTCTCTCTCAAATGTTCCATGTGACTGTGAGCTTCAGTAGCACTGCTCGAGGCAGTCTGTAGCTCGCTCACTCAGTGTGCAGTGCTGCTCTGTGCACTGCCTTCTTTACTTCATTTATTCCAATGAAAAAACACACGCGGTGAGTTGTTTTATTTTTAGTTGCTTTTAAATGCGATATTTGCAAGTCTGCTGCGTTGCATGTATTATAGATTCCTTGGCTATGAATTGTATGCTTTGCAAGCTTTAATGCTTGCTTTTATTATCTGAAAACTTTTCATTCCTTTAAAGCCACTTTTTTATTTTTAATCTTTAATTTATATCTTCAGCATTTATTATATGTACTTATCTTGTATGTAAATCTAAAAAGTTTAAAACGTGTCTTTGCTTGTGCATGTTCTAAGGCACTAAACAAAAGATGACTCTCTATTTTAATCTTAAAGGAAGTCGAACTAGGACACACACTAGGAAAACACAGCTTATGAGTCTTTCTGTCAAGACTGTGATCATTTTTATAGCTCAGTGGTGCCACCATGTGGACTTGTTTGGCTTAAAAAGTTATAAAATACAACACAACACATGCATGGGATAGATTTTTTGCTACGTTGCATGTATTGTGGGTTGCTTTGCTATTTAAAAAGTATTTTATGCTTTGCAGGCTTTAATACTTACATCATCATCAAGTCCATCTATCATTTGAAAACTAGTTATTCCTTTTAAAGTTTTTAATCTTTAAATTCAGCTTTCAACTTTTATGGTATGTACTTGTATGTAAATCTAAAAAAATTAAATATACTATTATATATTTTACTGCATTTTTTGCCAGTGCATGTTCACAAGCACTTAAACTAAATGAAAGATGATGTCTGTTTAAATGAAGAATATATCCTACCTAGTTTTTGTTTAACTAGGAAAAAAACAGTGTATAAGACTTTCTGTCACTACTGTGAACATTTTTAAAAACTCAGTGGTGCCACCTCATGGACTTGTTTGGCTTAAAAAGTTATAAAAATACAATATCAAACACATGCATGGGATACATTTTTGGCATATTTTTAAATTAATGTCTCTCTTTGTCAGTTCTCGGTCTAGGTCAAGATCTCGGTCTCGGTCAAGATCTCCTCATAACCGGGACAAGAAATATCCTCGTTCATATCAGAATAACCGTGAGAGTCGGGGCTACCACCGTGGCTTCAGGAGGCCATACAACTTCAGAGGTCGAGGCCGTGGACGTGGCTACTTCCAGCGTGGACGCTACCAACGAGGAGGGGGTGGTGGCGGTGGCTACAATAACAATAACAATAACTACAACAATAATCGTCACAACTGGAAAAATTACAAGCAGAAACCGCAGCAGAAGCAATCACGGGGACAATTCCACCATGTCCAGAGTCGGTCCAGAAGCCCTCCTCTCAGTCAGTCCCACCACTCTGACCAGTCCTGCTCACCAATGTCCAGGCACTCACAGCACTCCCCATCCTCTTCACACTCCTCTCCTAAATGTACACCAGTCTTGTTGTTGGCAAACCAAAACTCAAAGAAAGATGTGCAGGAAGAAGACTCTGTACAAAAGGACATCCAAAAGAGAGGAGAGAGAGATGGGGAGGCGGAGGAGCTGGACGGAGTATTGGCTGCAGAAAAAGATGGGTCACACAGTGGGAAAACTCAAGGGAACTGGATCCCTTTAACAGAAGTTAGCAGCCCAAAGACAGTGGGCCCTTTGACCCCGTCTGAGGGCACTACTAGTCCAAGCACCCAGTCAACTAAAAACACCAATAGTGTGAGCAATGGGGCTCTCTCCTGGCAGAATGTGTGTAATGCACCATTAACAAAGAAAACTTCACATGACAGTCTAAACCCTATGCTCTCCAGCTTTGACATCTTCTCCACAGAGGAATACTTGGATGGAGATAAAGCTGCACTCTCCATTGCGTTCAGAAAGTAAGGCACATTTTCTTATTGACCTCCTTTTTATTAAACTCATTTGTGTAATAATAAATGAAATTTTACTTGAAATGTTACTGAAAAGCCCAAAGGTCCCCCATTAGGCTAAATAGACTTTTCTGAGCTTTTTACCATGTTATAATGTTGTTTCCACCTCAAAAACATACCCAATTTTATTTTGCTTCATTCACGCATGTTTGAGTGGTCCTGTATGCTGAGGCACTACCCTTCTCAAGAGCTGAAAATGCTTGGCTTTGTGGCTGTGTGTAGACACATAAAATCCATCTTCCCCAGGAAGTGTTCCTGCACGTTTCTAAAACACAAATAATGTCACTGGACACATTCTGATAATTTCAGAGCTTCAACTGCATTCACTACAAGGCAGGCAGCTCATTCACTTGTTAGCTTCATGTTGCTAACAGCCGTTCTATCATATCTGTCCATCGTCCACCTTTTAGTCCAAACACTCAGACACACAGAGATTTTCCTCTCATGTCTGAATGCAAATCCTCCTTTACTTTATTCATGTGTAAGCTAAAAAGGAGAAGATCACGAGGTAGTGTCTTTAGAGGGCTTTTGTAATAGAAAGCCTCCTTCACTGCACTTTATAAAATGTGAAATGTTAATACAAATATGTCCAAATACAGTGTTACTTATAAATGATTAAAAGTAACTTTATGTGCATTCTCCAGTAATATATCAAACATGCAAACGGTGCTTAGTTAAAAGGTAAAATATGCAGGATTTTCTTTTGTTTAAAAATAAAAAAATATTTATTTATTAATTTTACATGTTAAATTCATTGTAAATATTGCACATTATGCTATTTGTCAGTGGTAAATTCAGATTATCCTTAAGTATGCATGCATAAATACAACCTATTCTTATCTCCCTTTCATTGTTTAGATTTTTGGAGGAGCAAAGTAAAAAGTCAAAAGCAGCATTTCAGAATGGCACAAACACGGCATCCAGTGATGTTGATATGGAAGAGCCAAAAGTGAATGGAAAGCAGTCTACTGTTAAGGCTGACTCTGGGCCCAGAAAACATAAAGAGGATGGTGCTAGTGTGTCCTTAAACAGCTTTTTGAAGGCTTCTCCATTTCTGTCTGGAGATGGTGATGATGAGGAAATGATCATATCCCATTCAAAGGCATCACAGAATGAGTGGCTCAATGGAGCTGAGCCCTCTGAGCCAAAGACTAAGGTCACCACCCCAGCAGAACAACTGTTTGAAGAGCGCTTTGGCAAATGGCAGAATGCAGCCTATGTATCCAATGGTGGCCTTGACACTACGGCTGAGGACCGATGTGTCAACAGAAAGCAGGAAAAAGCTGCTGTCTTTGCTGCTGCATTGGCTAAAAGAGAGTCTGTTCAAAAATCTGAGGACTCTTCTCCTGAGACAGGTTGTAAGGCCAGAAAGATGGCTAAAACTTCTCCTGTCCCACCTCCCATAACTTTACCAAGGAGGCACTCAGACAGAGAAATGCTCATGTCCACTGGAGAGGACTTCTGTGCTGTGCCAGGAAAGCAGGAGGCTACATTTAATGTTAGAATGGATTTTCTCAGCGATAGTTTACTGAGGTAAATGGCGTGATGTGTAACACAAACAGTCAGGGAGTTATCAGTGCCTATATTTCATGCTTTTGTTTCAATTTCAGCTCTTCTGATATTTTAGCAAAAGAACGGCAGTTATCTCAGGATCTTGTGCAGTCATCCAAAAAAGATAAGGAGTTTCGCTCTATCTTTCAACATGTTCAGACTGCTCAGGTACAGAGAAGCCCCTCCGAGCTGTTTGCCCAACACATTGTCACCATTGTTCATCACATAAAAGGTGAGTTCATCTTTTGAGTCAGACATTGTTATTACAAATATGAGCCTTATTATGCACTCTTTACAGGTACCTTTACTGTATGATGGTCTGTTAAATCAGACAAAGCACTACTAAAAGAATAACACAAGCCAACATCACAGCTGAATGGAAAATGGTAGAGCTTAAATAAAGGCAAGTTTCTTTTCATTTTCCTGCACAGCTCAGCACTTTGCCTCATCTGGACTGACCCTAAATGAGAGATTCACCATGTACCAGAGACAAGCTGCAGAGAAGGAAATGATGAAACCAAGAAAAAGTCCAGAGATTCACAGGTAGAATGGTCTATTATGTGTCCATCTTACTCTCAGTGTGTTGTGGCTTCAGCTTCTCTGTTAACAGCTTTCAGGTATTTTTCATACCTTACCTACTTGAAATGACAACTGCTTCAGTTAACTTACTTAATTGTTCTTATGCACAACAGAGGTCAGCTTTGTCTTGTTTCTGGAATCCTTGCAGTTTATTGCATTTGAGTTGTGTGGTGTTTATGTATGTTGCATTATTTAAATTGTTTAACAATATTTCTTTGTTACAGGAGACTTGAGGTTTCACCTAGTGCGTTCAGGAAACACTCTCAGATTTTTGAAGCGATCAAAAGAGCAGAGGAAGGCACTTACAAGGTGACTGAAAACTTTGCAATATGAAATCAGTGTGAAAAACAAACAACAAATAAGTGAGCCAGCCAGTAGCCTTGAGGCTACACACTCTAAAAGCCTGTGGCTTGTCCTGAAGGGAGAGGTCTGTGAATACTAAATTCACAAAGGCAAAATAAGGCATTTTGACTGTTGTTTGTTACATGTCACCACAACATATGGTGATTTGATTAAGTGTGGGCAAAGGCCTGACCCAGGCTAATGTAACAAATAAGGAAGCTGCTGTACCCAAGCTGTTCAAAGGAATCTAAGCAAAAGTCTTTGTAAGTATTTTTTAAACCTAAATAACCTGACTAAATTTGTTTTCAAATCCATATGCCAGACTTTGGGATGTCAAAATACACAATAAATCAGTCAAGAGCAAGATGTGTAATGTGCTTTTGCAAGTAACACTTTAGTTAAATGCATGGCAGACAACACTGAGTACATCTCAGGCCAATCCAAAGTCTATCCACGACAATGTGTTCTGTTCTAACTTGCTCAGGACAGTGGAGAAAAGTCGAAGGAAGATACAATCGACCTCCGTGTGGATATTGAACGGCGTAAAAATTATACCACCCATGATTATAACCATGATCTGGATGTGCCAGAAGTGGATGACTGTCAGGATTCTAGTACAAAGAAACCTACAGAAATGTTTTCCAAGTGCCTCAAGAAATCATTGTATGTACACTGATTACAGTCAAATTTGTCATTGTCAGTGATCCGCTGTAATTCACAGTTGAGCTTTTTTTAGAAAAAGCAGGAAAATACGTTGCCGTTCATCCAGTTCATCTTCATCATCCTCATCCTCTGAGACCCAAAAAGATGATGTGTCCCCTGTGAAGTCTGAAGTGAAAGAACAAGTGTTAAACAGAGTATGCCTAGATGGAAAGGAAAGCCCATGTGACAGAGGGAGGTCATATGAAGGATTTGTAAGTGAATCACAGGTCAACAAGTTTTATTTTATTTTATTTTTTTAGATAAACTTCATGTTGAACTCTATCAACTCTTATGTTTTGCCATGTTTTTGACAAAATAGCACATTCAAATCCGAGGACGAGGTTGGAACAGAGGAAGTTATCAGGCAAATAGTTCTCAATGTAATCCAAGTAACATGACTCTGTCAACAAAAAACAATGACTGGGACCCAGAGTACACCCCTAAGAGCAAAAAATACTACTTGGTAAAATCCTAATTCTCCTCTGAACAGATCTCCATTCTGACTGTACTTTATAACTGTGTGTTCAATTGAATGTATTTTTTCTTCAGCATGATGACAGAGATGGCGATGTAGAATGCAGGTGGACAGACACAAGAGGGCGAGGTCGAGGGAACTTCTCACGAGGAAGAGCACGATTCATCATTCGCACCAACTACAAAAGCTCCAAATGGGCCCAGGCCAATGGGGAACAAACTGGCACTGAACAGGACCATAAAGGAGAGAGAGAACTTACCTGAGCTGTACACTCTGGGAGCTTTGTTGGACTGCTAAGAATGTTAACACTCTGTGCCTTCTAAAGGCCCCTGAGATTATTTTTTTTAATTCTTTGGTTACATTTTCCAACTGGCTTCCCCATGATTTGACAATTTACATAGCATTATCATTTGTGACTAGCAGAAGCACTGGTTTATTGTGATTTATATGCAAGTATTTGCGTTTTTTAGACGCATGACTTTCCATGCTATATGAAAAAATCTAATTCAATAGTACACAAACTGATAGGGGTGGGTAAATTTATAATTTAATCAATGCATTGCAATATTTTGTTCCTCAATAATATTGATTCAGAAAATTCTATGAATCGATTCAACCCCCAAGGCAGTGGGGGCACTGTCAGCGACACCCTTGGGCAAGCCGCATAGACAGATTTGCATAAATAAACCATGACAGGAAAACATGTTTGGGTTGTTCTTAGCCATTAGACATATTGCACACATTATTATTTAAAAAATATCAGCAAATAATTATTTGTGTAAATCAATACTGAATTGAATCAATATCGAATCAAATTGCAACCTAAAGAATTGAAATCAAATCGAATTGAGAAGTTCTTAACAATACCCAGCCCCATAAACCAAGCTAATTTATTGAGTTTAATTAGACAAAGAATTTACTATAAGTCTGATGTTATGAGTGTTATCTTGTCTATTGCATAATTGAGTACTGTGCACTGTGTGATATGACAGGGTAAGAGGACCAAACTGTGTAAACAGCATACTGGTGCCAGCACAGGTGTACATTTAGAAGGTTTTGACTGTTGTAGTTTGTTGCCTACACAAAACCCTGTCCAAAATGCTACAACGATTATGTTAGTAGTAGTATGTTGCTAGAAATATGCAATAGTTTTATACCTGGACAGAATTTGATCATGTTTGTAAAAAAGCTTGCTAACAGATTTTGAGTTTTTTCTAATTTAACAGCAGTTTAATAACAGTTAAAATTGGTTTAGTCTTTTCACATGATTTCATAGTAGTTTGTAGTATTGACTCAATTAATTATTGTCTTTGATTATGTACCTTTTGTGTTTTGTGTGTTGTAGACTGATGCACATTGTGTTTAAACTGAAATGTATAGATGTTCCTGTGAAGTAAAATCTTTTTGAAGCTGATGTTATTTGTGTAGAAGTGTGTACTTGAAGTTGGGGCTTTACATTGTAAATTGTAATTATTGTAATTTTTTATTTTTTTTTTACTAGCGAACAAGACATGTAGTTTGTTTCAGCAGAATATAAATATAAACATTAACAGGAATATTTTATTAGTCATGTCCACAACTCGTCATTCAGTTTCAAAAATATTTTAATAATATAGACACATTTTACTGTCAAATGTAATAATAATATTACTTAATAATGAAAAAAATAAATAAATTGTGATAGACTTACATCACACAGAGGATGATGCCATTTTGAAGATAGTCACCACAAAAGAATGTGTAACTTTTAAATTATAAGACTTGAATTTCAGTCACACAACAGATAAGCATAAAGAAATACAAACTAGAGGGGCATGTTTTCACATTGAGCAGTTTAGTCTTGACCACTGGATCTTCCTAGCAGCCCAAGTAAAGTTGCTGCTGCTCGAAGAAATTTTACGAAAACATTTTTATTCTTCACTCTAGCCACACCAATGGCCTTGATAGTTCAATGCAGTGAACGGGAGATATCTCCTTGTTGTCATGAAAACAGTTCAGTCTGTTGGCATAGTTGTGTTGTTGGCAAAGGACTTTTGTACTATGTATGTTCTTTACATAGTTGAATGTCTTGGCAACAAAATCACACAAAAATTATCAATGGAAATCAAATTTATTAACCCATGGAGGTCTGAATTTGGCGTCACACTCAAATTAAAGTGGAAAAACACACTACAGGCTGATCCAACTTGTAATGTCAATGAGTAATGTCCTTAAAACAAGTCAAAATGAGGCTCAGTAGTGTGTGTAGCCTCCTCGTGCCTGTGTGACCTCCCTACAATGCCTGGGCATGCTCCTGATGAGGTGGTGGATGGTCTCCTGAGGGATCTCCTCCCAGACCTGGACTAAAGCATCCACCAACTCCTGGACAGTCTGTGGTGCAACTGTGGCATTGGTGCATGGAGCGAGACATGATGTCCCAGATGTGCTCAGTTGGATTCAGGTCTGGGGAACTGAGAAGTGGTCTGTGGTCACCTCCTGCAGAACCACTCCTTTATTGGGGGTGTCTTGCTAATTGCCTATAATTCCCACCTGTTGTCTGTTCCATTTGCACAACAGCAGTGAAACTGATGTCAAGTCAGTGTTGCTTCCTAAGTGGACAGTTTGATTTCACAGAAGTGTGATAGACTTGGAGTTACATTGTGTTGTTTAAGTGTTCCCTTTATTTTTTTGAGCAGTGTATATCACACAGATTCAACAATTAATGAATGTGTGAGGGATTATGATGAAAAATTGTACTGATTTTAGCGATGACAATGCAGAAGAAGAGACTGAACCTGTCGGTGGTGTCTGTGGTCTTTATTATTCCAATGTTTCTGATGAGTACTACTCTACAGTATTATTCATATCTCGGTACTGTGTGTCTACAATGTGGTCATGGCAAAAATAAATTATTGTAAACCGAAACTCAAACTCCTTTCAACTTCAAACCAATTAAAAAATGTAATGGATTAAGACATAAAGATGCTTGATCTAAAATGTAGTGAAGTAAAAGTAACCTTGTAAAATTGTACTTGCATAAAGGCACAAAGTACTTTTAAATAAAAATAGTGTGCATTACATTTTGTAAATTTCAATACAGAATCTTGTTCACACAAGTATGGAGCTATATTTGTTTCAATAAAATTAATTAATGCAAAACTAAAATTAATTCATGCAACAATAAATGTTTTGATGCAACTAGAATGATTTCTTCAAAATGCCTAATTTGTGACTTGCATGCAGAAATTTTTGCAAATAAATTCTAATTTGCGAATATATTATTTGGAATTATTTCACAAATCAATCATGTTTGTCATTTATAAATCTGCAGTTTTGCATGTGAATAGTCCAATCTGCATTTGTGGATCACTCCATTTGTGCATTCATCACCTCTGCACATTTGGATCTTTTTGAAACATTTGTCCTGCTTTTTGAGACAACAAGATTTATCCACAAAAGAAATCCTGTTCCAATGACAACCACTGGGGGTATGGAGCTATAATGTAATTTGCAAATGTATCTATGATTGTGATTTGTGTTTTTCATTCATAGATCTGCATTTTGCGTGTAAATAGTTGATTATGCATTTGTGGATTACCCTATGTGCACATTCAGCCCTTCCAATGTGCGAATTCATCACTTCTGTGCTGTTACTGTGGATAGGCTGACGTCCTGCCATGATTCGACTCGCGTAAGCTCTGACTGCGACCGTTCATCAGCTAACAACAGCACATGCTGCTTGTCTCTGGAGGTTGGTCTGTACCCAGAGACATCAGTGAAAACGCCAACACTGCCCCCAGTGGTTGTCAGTGGAACAGGATTTGCTCTGAATCAGTCCAAAGCTGTTTCAAAACACGGAACGAATGTCCTAGAATGATCCGCAAGAGCAGAAGTGATGAATTGGAAGGGCTGAATGCGCACATAAGGCAATCCACAAATGCATAAACTATTTACATGCAAAATGCAGATTTATTAATGAAAAACACAAATCATTTTAAAATAATTACAACTGATATATTTGCAAATTACAATATAGGTGCATACTCCCAGTGGTTGTCATTGAAACAGGATTTCTTTTGTGAATAAATCTTGCTGCCTCAAAAAACGTGATGAATGCACAAATGGAGTGATCCACAAATGCAGACTGGGCTATTCACATGCAAAACTGCAGATTTATAAATGACAAACATGATTGATTTGTGAATTGCAAATAATATATTTGCAAAAATCGCTGCATCCAAGTCACAAATTAGGCATTTTCAATAAATCATTCTAGTTGCATCAATACATTTATTGTTCCATCAGTTCATTTTATTGAAACATATATAGCTCCATCCACATCCATCTTCATATATTACAATGAGTCATTATGTGGACATGCCATATGTGTTGTCCTTGTCCACCTCGTTGCTGTCCAACAGCTGTTCTTGCTCCTTGGCTCTCTTGCATGGCTCCTCCAAGTTTTTGATAATGGCACAAAGGAGGTTGTTTTCTTCCTGTTTCTTCTTCAGCTCTTCACTGTATTGCTCATGGAGCAGGATGTCATATTCTCTGAGCATTTTCTCTTCCTCCAGCTCATTGAAATGCTGTTCCACCATATCAAGAGCTCTTTGCAGCTCCTCCTCCTTCTTGTCCAAATGCTGTCTATGGTCCTCTTCTGCATCTCTCTTGCACCTCTTTTCCATGTTTGGACAACTGTACGAAGGTTGTTGTTGTCCTGCTGATGCTTCTGTAGGTCTTCTGTGTGCAGCTCAAGGAGCAGACTGTTAAACTCCTTCAGCATTTTCACTTCTTCCAGTTCACTGGACAGTTCCATCTCAGCATCTTTCTGAGGCTCCTTGCTGAGCAGTTCCTCTGACATTGGCAGCAGGATGTCCGTTTGGACTGCTACATCACAGATGTGATGTGAAGGTAGCGTCAGAAGGTTGTTCAGGTCCACAATGTCGTTCCACAGACCCTCATTATTGTGCAGAATCAAAAGGTTTTGTCTGGTAAGGTCCTCATTTTCCCTGAACAGATCCTCATTCTAATGGCAGAGCATGCTGCTGTTCTCTGAATGAGTCTTGTTGATTTGCTGCAGCATCTGGTGGGCCAAGCTGGGAGCCTCATAGGTCTGAGTAAAGCGCCTTTGATTCTGATCACTCATTAAGTGGTTGCAGTGACAACGCAACTACTTGTAATTTTTAAATTCTTTATTAAGTGATTGAGAAAGCTCCTTCAAGACTCTTAATTCGGATGTGGTTTAGTTTAAATAATTCAAAAGAAACTTTATTTTTGACTCATACTTGTGGTTAAAAGTGAGTGGGGCAATATTCATTCCAATATAGAATAATTCCAATAAATCCATCAAAAGTCATGTAAAGTTTAACTTTTTTAATTACCTTTTTTTCATTACAACTAACATAAAACTGTTACTTTAAGTATGATTTTTTAAATCAGTACTAAGGGCTGAATTAGTATAAAATTGATTTATCAGGTAAGCCCATTCGTAGTTCTCAAAAGTGAGGGTTAGAGTCTGCTGTTATTGTCCTGGTGCTGAAACTCTGGACTCCCTCTCTCATATGAAATGCTGCAGACGGTTTGTCTGAACCGGCTGCATGTGTTTTGTTGCTTGTGGCACAGGACTGTGCTGTCTGTGTATGACCTGGGTCACTTCAGATGTGTTCCTGGTTCAGTTCAGACCTTTTCAGGACTTTGGTTTTGGTGATTCTTATTAATCCTTTTATTTTCAAGAATAGCTTTCTGCCTCAGTAAGAGTGCAGAGGAAGGCCTGCACTGTGACCACAGGATCCTCTGTTGTGATTGGACAGCCTGGTCCTGTTGGCCTCAGTAAATCTGGACAAACTTAAAAATGACAGACAGTGAGTCCCTAACCACCCTCCAGTGTGTGGTACATCAAATATTGATGTGTTGTTAAAGAAAAAATAATTAATAACATTAAAGACACATTGGCAAAACTAGGTACTTTTGACTGGGGCCATTAGTGACCCTGATACATTTGTGTTCATAAAATTCTCAAATTACATCAGAAACCAAAAACAACTACATGAAGTTATAGACAACGTGTAGCCAGATAAAGTAATAAAAAATCAGAGTAATAAATCAAAGAGTCTCTGAGATATGACAAAACATATACGCCCAGGGTCATGTTTGGTCAATGCAGCATAATATGAGCATCTCAGTACTTACAGTATTTCTGACCAGGGACAGCAGCAGAACAAAGACTTGTGGAAAAAGTGGATTTGTTTGAATGTGTTTGTTACGTTGGATGTCAATGGAACTTTTACTGTTGTTAAAATGGCAATAAGACAAAGAAAAAAAAAATACACATGAATATTTCTGATTGCAACTATATATTCTGCTAAGGGGAACATGCATAGAATTTTGTCTATGTTCTTGTTTTCTGTCAATTGCACTCACAAACGGTTCTGCTTTTTGTATGTGGCGAGATGGTTTTGCCTTAAGGCACACAAACACACTCTTTCTGCTTGAACAAAACACTGAGGTTATGAAATCTTACCAGTTGTCCATAGTCATTTACCACCACGAATACCTGATGGGTAAAGGTCAACTACTACAAAAGTTTTTATAGCTGCGTTAAGTCTGGGACCATTTAAGTCATACTTGTGAGCTTTGTTCCTGCAATAAACCTGTCTGACTTGTTCCCCTATGGTTTTATCTCTTCCTTTTCCCTTCCCCTCCTTCTTTCTCTCTCTCTCTCTCTCTCTCTGACCCAACCTACTTCTTACTATACTGACTTGTCATGGCTAGCCTCAGGAAAAGTTGCTCAATGTTAATGTTTGACAACTAGGAAGGAACAGACTCAGTGTAGACGCTCTTAGTTCTTCTATTTTCTTCTTCTAAGCCATCTCGCTGCTGCTTTTGAAACATTTTATACCCATCTGGAGAAAAGACACAATAAAGCAACCATGGGTAAGTTGGCATGCTAACGTTTTCATTGTATGATTTAAAATTTTTTTTTTTTAACTAGGGTTTAAAGAAATCGCTGTTTTAAGAAAAGTAAAACTTTATTGCATTGTCTGTCTGTAACTTTGTATTATACATTACATGTATGTTGTACTAACACTTGTATACATTCAGTTGTGAGGTAGAAATGTTAAATATAAAAAGACATTTCTGAAAAGTTTGCCTCCACTGTGTTCGTGTTGTCTTGGTATTTAAATGTCAGGACGTATCACTTGTGAAGCATTGTTGGAGCTCTTGTGTGGGGAATCTAATTTTCTGCTCCATTTGCGGATGCACTGCAGAGGTGCTGGTGCTCATGGACTTTGAGGGCACCATGACAGACGAGCTCTCTGTGAAGATGGGGGATGTGGTGAAAAATGTCACCAAGGGGACAGAGGATGGATGGCTGCAGGGTGAGCTGAAAGGAAAGAAGGGCATCTTTCCTGCCAACTTTGTCAAGGTCTGTAACACTGTACCATAACTGTATTGTCATTCAAAGTAAATTAAGAAGTGTTAAAGATGTGCTTGCCTTGCAGGAAGTGCCAGTCTCATTAAGGGGTGCCACCAAAATGGAACCACGCAGTGTTAGACAAAGTATTGTACCATTGTTTTGTTTGTTGTGTTTTGCTTGCATTACATTACACAGAAAGTTTAAGGTTGTCCAATAGTAATGTCAATTGACATGTAAAATATTTTTTGGTCAGACCTTCAAAAACAGTCTTGCAAGTCTAGGTTTTACCACATTCTCATTACCAGACCTAATGAAAATTAACTGCCAGTTCCTACTCAGTTGACTGCCCTATTAAGCACTGTTTTGTATCAGATTTGCATATGATGATGTAAACATGTCTAGTATTGGAACATTTAAACATTGTCTGAATGTTTCCCATGTCTTTGCAGTAAAGAAAATCACGCAGCCCAGGAGATGTGAAGTGACCTTTGCTTATGCCCCTCAGAATCAAGATGAGCTGGAGCTGTGTGTTGGGGAAGTCATTGAGATCATGAATGAGGTGCAGTTCCAAATGGTTTCTTAAACATTTGTAGTCACTTGAGACTAAAGATAAATATAGTTAGTAATATAGTAATTAAACATATACCTCTATGGAGGTCAGTCATTGTGCTTTTGAAGGTGACATTTTGTTTAAAAATTAGTTTTTCTTAGGCAAATCATTTTGTATCATATTCAGCTGTTTGGCTATTTAATCCCTAGTGACTGCAGTGCTGACATAACACGTTCCCATACACGTAGTTTTTTAAGAATGATATGAACTGGATTGACCAGTTTTCAGTTCATGTGAACAGCATCTTACACAGTAGGTTGGTTAGTATATAGTTTCACATTTGAGTTTAGTGCCAAAAAATTATATTTGTTTACTCTGTTTGATAGATTGAAGATGGATGGTGGATGGGCATTAAAAATGGCAAAGTTGGAGCATTTCCATCAAACTTTGTGAAGGAAATATTCTCCAAAGGTGGGTATACATCAGGGGTGTCCAAACTATGGCCCAGGGGCCAAATGCGGCAATTTCTCAAATGAAACAGGTAGTACTTCGCAAGATAAAACATTTTTTATTTGTATGAGATTGATTTGGGATAAAAGCAGAAAATGAAATGAAAATCTGTACTTGGTGAAAACTAAACATCTATGTTATGAGCCAATATGTATTTGATAAATGTGAGGACATCCCTGAAGCTGCAAAGAGCAGTCAAATGAGACTTAGAGGGAGTTTTTAATAATTGTCCCTATTTCACATATATTTTTCGGTAAGTGGCCCTCAATAAAAACAGTTTGGACACTCCTGGTATACATTATATATTGCCCTCAAACTGTAGTATTACTAACAGCTACCTACTAATCAAACATTTAATAAAATCAAATCTAATAATAATAATTATTTCATACAGACACAAAGATCAATGAGGGCAAATCCAGGCCTAAACTTTCAGATGCTATTTTTACAAAGGAGGTGAGTAATAGTACTTTTTCTTTTTTTAATTCTAAGGCCTATTTGTGTATTTGATCTATTTTTTATTTCTTTTTACAGATTTCGCAACGAACAAGTGTCAGGAAGAAACCAAAAAGTGGTATGTTTCACTTTACAGTAGAACCAGGTAGATTTGTTCTTATTATAATTTAAAGGCAAGGTCAACAATAGTAACTTGTTTTGTCAAAGGGAAATCCCTATACGGATCAAGGGTTTTTCCAGCCTTTATTGCAGTCATTAAAGTTATTCTCTGAGTAATTTATGTTATGATAATAATTTATTGTAGTTTCCTGTGCCTCTTGTGTAACAAGCCTTTTTTTAGGCAAGCAACTAATCTTATATTTTTACAGCGGAGTGCTGCAAAGTAATGTTTGATTACAAGCCCAAGGCTGAAGACGAGTTGGAGCTGAAAAAGGGAGACGTGGTGGTTGTTCTAAGCAAGGTGTGAGACCATTTCATTAACTCCACTTGTGTATGTTATGTTTTTGCCACTGATAGTTTCTGTCTGTAAACAACATAACTCAACACATTTTCATGAAACTTTACGAATAGGTCAGTAATGGGAAGGTACAAATGCTTTGTTTTTTAATCTGGATCACTGTAGACCTGAGGCAGAACTGTAATGCCTTGTACTGCTTCTGTTTTGGAAAACCTAGTGACTCACATTATGATGTAAGGTAGAGGCAAAGTCAATGAAGGACAACATTAAAAGTGGCAGAAACTCGTTTTTTTTTTTTTTTACCTAATAAATTAAATGCTGTTAAATATCCAAATTATTTTAAATTATTTTCTTGAAATGAATGAGGTACAACATAGTTCTGCCTGCACTTTGCTGTAATATCGTTGTCCCTCTAACAGATCAATGTTGCCAAACCAGTTGTTTCAAGACATCTGACTTTTTATATTGCACATAATTATAATTTGCTATAAATGTGGGGTGTGTAGTTTTGGATATTTCTATTGACATCTGCTGGCCAATGCAGATTGCAAAGTCATGCCTCTGTATTTTGAGTGTGTATTTTAAAAGTATGTGAAAAGCTATGGTAGCGCTGCAGGGACATGCTTTTGTCCTGTAGATAAACCCAATAGAAAAAGTTATAATGGTGATTGTATTTTAGACTATACCGCAATATTTTATATGGGATAAGGCACCTTGAATGTGCTTTATTGTGCATGTTTTGTTGTGTGTCGTCATGTTTGAAGCAGCAGTTCCATGTCCCAAAGGATGCAGTTATGTTTGAGCTTGTGATGTGACTCCTTCATCTGTGTCTAAAGGAAACAGAAGATGAAGGCTGGTGGCAGGGGGAGTTAAACGGTCGCTGTGGTTTCTTTCCTGATAACTTTGTCATGGTGATACCACCAGTCAGCAGCTTGCAAGTGAGTCCACTATACACACGTCTGGATAAGTCTAGTTACTTTGGTTTCCAGAATTTAGTTACAAATTTGACCACTGCAAGGAGCTATGAAGCCATGGACATGCTTCAGAGTAACTAAAGCTTTTTATGTTTTAAAGAGCTTTTACTGTGTATGTGAATATGTTTACTATAGTTAGGATGCTGCTAAAACTGCAGTCAACACAGTGACTCAGCACAGTGGTAACATCCTCACACAAAATTACTCACTCATTCCCTTAATGGAAAGACAAGTTAAATGGTAAAAGTCGGTAATGCACAGGGGAGCATAGTGTAGACCTGCTGATCCTTCTTTCTCTTTAGACTGAGGGCATAAACCGACCACCGACACGTGTCAACACCTTAAAACAACCAGGTAAGAAGACAATGTTATGTCACCCCTCTTTTTAAGCTTAACTTGTATTTCTTCTAAACTCTATGTCTTCTACTTCATTATTATCATATTTTTTATACTTAAAGTGTGGCTTAATTGAAAATACTGTTTGTAGTGTATTTGCGCCACAAATTACTGCCAGCACACAGTGTATGTCAAAGACCAATTGCATGTGTATGTCTTGTCAATTTAAGGATGTGTAGTGTATTGATTAGAAGTAATTTTATTTTGTCTCAGATGTATGCACCTGAGGTTGAGCTCCTTCATGAACAGGATGTGGTGAAATGACTGAGAAGTCTGTGACTTGAGTTAAGATGAACTAAAAAGTGTTATCTAAACATTTCAGGCAGTAAAACAGAGTTTCCAAACACAGAATAAAGGATATGTGTGACAAGTCAGATTATTCAGTGCGATTGTGCATCACAGTTTAAATTTGTGAAGACTTCAGGGGAAGTCTGTAGTAAAGGTCTGTACGAGTCACATGGCACAGTTTAGAAGTCTTAGAGGAAACAAAGGGGTGGGGATTTGGGGCTAATGCTGCCACACACATTTACACAAGAAGAACTCTGACACAGGGTGGTTTGCTTCAGAGAAATGTTGCACAATGCTTTGCATCCTAAAGGTAGGCTTCCTATGTTGTTTTGTTGTCTGCTTCTCATTTGACCTCAAAATTTCAGCTCTCTTATTGTAACACTATTGATACTGCAGATTCATTTGTGATGATGTTTTGATTTTTGTAAGTAAAGCTTTGAAAAGTGTCAACACAATAACGTGGCTGTTACATGCTATAGAGATGCACATCTTTGCTTTGGATTAGAACTACTTTCTGGTAATTCTCTTTCTGGCATTTGGAAATTACAGTGTGTCAAAAAAATGCATTCTACAGAAATAATGGAAATATAAGTATAATCATATGTTTTGTTTTTTTCAGTGAAGCCTGACACACCAGCTATGGAGAAAGGGGGTGCAGCAAAAGCAAAAGGTAATAAAAAACTAAACTTACGTTATACGTTGAGGAAACTCTTTAGAAATCATTGCTTGTAATGACATTAATATTACATACAGATGACAAAACTGAGCCAAAGGACTTGAGAAGCAATCCTCCAACTAAAGTCAAGCTGCCTTCCATCCCCAGGGCGCCTCCAGTCAAAGACAAACCCAGCAAGTTTATACCCAAGTAAGTGATGCCAGAGGATGTTTCTCTCCAATCTGTGCATTAACACTAAGACTGCTGTGGTAAACAGAGAGCCCCAGTGACAAAGTGATTCCTTTTGGAAGCTTTCTGAAGCACAGCCCATTGGGGGAAAATGTCACAGTTGCTGGCACCATTTTGATGTTAAAGGTTTTTCTTGGCCCTACTGGTTGCTTTGGTTTCTTAAAGAAGAATGCCAGGATGCCCAGCCTTTAGTGGCCCACTGGAAACTCTTGGATGAGTCAGATTGGGCATAAACAGACGAGGGTAACCCATTTCCTGTTTCCTGAGCAAACACAGACACACACACACATCAACACACGAGACTGGGAGAACAAAAAATGCCTTTTATGGGTGATAACTGAGGACTAGAACTTACATATTTTATAAGCTGTGGAATGTGGAGTTCAGAAATCATCATCATCAAGTGATATTACAAGACTTTTGATTTTTAGAACCAATGGTGAAACTCCTCCTGCCTCCCCCAAACAAGTCAAGGAGAAAGAAAAAGACCAATTTGAAGGTGTTGATGTACAGACTGGAAAGTTGAGCCATCTTACAGCAAACAGAGCCAAACCCCCACAGAGGAGACCCCCATCAGGCCAACCCCAAGCAGCACAGGTAGGATCTCACAATGCACTTTTACACATTTGAATTTTATTTTAACAGAGGATTGTGCAGTGTAGCAGTAAGTTCACCCCTAAACCACAGTAAAGAGTTTATCACTATTTTACATCTTTCGCACATTGTTTGTACAAAGTTTTAAGCATGTTAGATCCTCAGAAGACTTTTGATAAGTAGTGAACTAAACTAAAGGACAGCTTCTCCACTCACTGGCTGACTGAAACAGGCACAGGCATGCTCTGGCATTTCTTCTATGTATCTCACTTAATTCTTGGAAAGAAAATAAATTAAGCCCTTAAGCAGTTTATCACAAGCCTATGTTGGAAATAACTTTGGTAATGATCTTGCTCTTTGATAGGAAAGTGACAGCGATAATACAGAACCCGAATTGTCAACAAAAAATTTCCAGGAAAACAAATTACCTGAATTAAAAAAGGTTTGTGACCTGGCTGTATCATACACACCATATCATCTTTATGATAGCCATACATTGGTAGTAACATTTTAAATTGATTGCAGCCAATAGAAAATGTCATGCCATCCCCTGCAAAACCTGAGCACACTGCTAAAACTCCTCCTCCAGCACGACCAGTAGCCCCTAAAATACAGCAGGATGGGAAAATTACACCTGGGAAAGACAAACCAACAGTGGACAGCCTTCAGGCTGAGATCCAGGAGCTGAGGATGGCTCTGGAGCTGCTGCAAACACAACACAAGTAAGTGGCAAAATGTCACATTCTTCATGTTATGTCTAAAATGATAGGTTACACCAGCAGTGTCAGACAGATCAGTAAAGAGTGTCACTCGAGACGCTGAAGAAACGCCACTGTAAGCACCAATTTATGCACAATTCCACTGTTAAATTGAGGTATTCATTGATCATTTCCACTGTCATGTACAGAAAACCTGCCTCTTAAATTAAAGCCAGCTCATGCACCATGACATCTTTTACACTGTATAATTTCAAGAAGTGTTAATTTTTATTTTTTTCAGAGTCTCCGTTTGGTTGTGATGTAAACTAACAAGCATAGTATTTTGTACAGGACTTTGACTCATCGTTAAGTCATAAATCCAAATTATAGAATAGTTCAGAGACATGTTCCATGAAAGAATAAAATTCACACATGTAGAGAAGAGGCATTACTTTTCGGAAAAAAATGTGTAGAAAAAATTGTTCCATTTTGTTTGATGCCTAAAAGGCTGTTGCGCAAATTAAATCCATGCTTGATTCACCTGCAGACTTTGACAGGGAGGCTATGCAATTCACATTATACTAACTTGTTTTCTTGTTATGTGGGTTGTTTTAGGAGAATTGTAATTCATTTGATTATAATCCACTTGCTTACTAGTGTGTGTTCTGTTCATTCCACAATTCTGACAATTTTGTTGCAATTAAAAACTATCCATAGTCTGGTGTATTAAAATATCAAGGAGGATAACATCTGCATGACAGTAATTGTTTTAGAGAATAAAGGGACCCATTACAGACTTGTCCTCAAGTTTTAAATAAGTTTCCATTTCTTGTAATGTTGTTGCATATATTACTTTACTGACACCTTAAGTTACAACCTACAATCTAGTTTTAAGTAAGTAAAAGGAATCTTCATCTTTACTAACCCTAAAAGTTAATCTTTTGTTTGCCTAACATTTTCTTGTGCCCTTTATGTTTCCAGGCATGACATGCAGGAAGTGAAAGAAGAATTGTGGGAGGAGAGAAATAAACGAGTGGCACTGCAGGTCAGTGTGTTGCTCAGTGTTTTGGTTTTTAAGTACTTGCTCATGTGTCAAAGACAGGCTGACGGGCAGACAGATAAGCAGAAGCTGGAAACCAAAAAGCATGACTGTGGTTTAAGTCATTTAAAAATATCTGTACTTACAGGAGGAAGTCCATGCACTGAAGATGAAGTGATTCTATGTGCCACAGAGGACGAATTCAACAGCTGATCTTTACAAATCAAACAAGACTATTAGGTGTGAAAAGGGAAGCAGAGATGCAGCAGCTACTGCAAGCACAAATGCAAAAGGGTTCGAATGAGAAATGGACGCTCTGATTTGCAAGTTCAGCAAAACTGGGTCATGTGATCATCTACAGACTTTAATTAGATATATAATTTCCTTTTTACTGCCTAAATGCTGAAAATTGGGCAACACCAAGGGCCATGTTTCTTTTTTTACTATTATTATTTGAGTAATCATTTTGGTGACTATAGAGATTACAACTTATATGAAATACATTTTACTGTTGAGCAGCAGGAGGCATCATTACCTCATTACCAGAATGTTTATAATTCGAGTACTACTGAGAAAAGACTGTAATGAATGTAACAGGGTTATCAAATGGTTTGATTTTCGGACCCAATTTTATTCCTGACCTAATTTTTATAGAAGCACATTATTTCTAAATTATTTTAATACTTGTATGACACATGTATTTCAAATTCTGTTGTACTATTTAATTTATACAGTATTTTACAGCCTTTTGCAACTCACTTTTGGGTTCCGACCTACCATTTGGGAACCATTGTAATACTGTATGAACCCACTGGAGGGCACTGTATAACAGTGTATATACAATATAAACTGGTGCAATAACATTACTGACTTTTGTTTTGCTGCACTGGGGCACTGCATCACAAAGCAATGAACTCCAGAAGACTGCTTATTTGACAGTTAAGTGGAAACAAGAATCTGTGACTAATAAGTTACCAAGTGACTCATTTGAATGTGTTTTAGAGAGCATGGGAATAATAAGATATTCTTTTCACACTCTTTTAACTTAACTAGTGAATACATTTGGTTTTGGCTCCACATAGTAGCAACAAAGTTATTGGTAGGGTGTTCTTGTGGAAACCCAATAGTGCTGCCCACTGTCGAGCACATCTGGAGAACATCTGGAACTCATCAGCGACCCGAAGCTTCTGAAACCGCCATGGGAACATACTATTTTTAAAAACAGTGTTGAATAATGGCTGTTAGGGTCATGCTCCCTATTTGACAGGGCATAAAATAAATGAAAGAAAACAATAGGCTGTGCTGATGCTGCAAATTTTTATGGTTATTTTACAAAACAAACAGAAAAAAATTTCATAAAAACCTTAGTGTTTCCAGCCCACTGTAAGTCTTCCAAGAATTTAAGAGATAAAGCTAAAGCAATACAAGCTAAACAATAAAATTCCCATTGAGAGAGATTAGAAGTAGTAAATGAATAGCTGAGCCCACAGATTGCCTTTATTAGAAGAGCAAGATTGGATACAGAATTAGATCTTTTGCAAGGCCTCATGGGAAATGGCAATAAAACGGCCTCATATCTGAAACAACATTTTAAAATAAAGAATTTTAAAACAGGGCAATAAAAGCAAAATCACACAAGAGCTTTTTTAAGCCTAGAATTGGTCTCTGTGGTATTTGAAAACAAATTCTTTGATACGCAAGAAAAGAGTTCCTATTTTGAGAAATTGCATTGTTTCTTGCTAAAAATCCACAGCTTCTAAAAAGACATGCTGTTTACATGCGAGGAAAACTCTGAACTGGGAGGTTTATACAAATATAATTACACAGAGGCTTCAAAGAGTCTACACCAACATGATTGATTTCTGAAAGGCAGAGACCACATGAGAGGATACCCAAAGACCTCAACACAGAAGTACTTCCTTGTGGGCTTCAGCTTTAAACAAAGCAAGACTTAAAGCAAATTTGAACCCTGTCTGCTCTTTTGGCTGTGACTACTTCAGGAACAACACAGACAATAGGCACCGTTTTCTGCTGAGTAACTCTGCACATGTGTTATAAGCCTATTGATAACTGTTTAATATGATTTTGTGGTTCCCCTGGCATGTTGAAAATGTACAGTTCATTATTTGCGCATCACCTAACCAGGATTAAAACAGAATAAATATTCAACTGCAATTCAAAAGTGTGCTTGTCTATACTGGAAGGCTAACAATACTCTAGTTGGCCAACTCACAAAGAACATGTTTCTTTAGTAATTTTGTGAAGCTAGCTCTTACCTGGCTGAAGACTTCACCACATGGAGAATCGCAGGCTAGAGATGAACTGGAGAGAAAAAATGCTTTTATTCCCTTATGTTTGATGAAATAGACATGTGGCTAGCCTATATTAAGTTTATGTATGGAATAGCCTATGTCTGTTGAGCCAAGCAAATGTGATGTGGCCAAATTTGTGCAAACAATACCAAGAATAATGTGTAGCACTGTAGTGGTCTGGAGTAAAAATAATAAATAGGTCTATATTTTAAATGATATAATATTGTTTTAGTCTATGCGCTTGCTAGCACTATACATGTTATCCCAGTAGTAATTTGTTCAGTTTTTTTTTTTGTTTGTTTGTTTCACACTAGGCCTGTGTCCTAAAAATTATAAATATAGCTGCCTTTTCTAAAACTTAATATTGTTGTTTTAAATTATTTTGTCCATACCTCGCCTTCCCCAAAAATAACAGCTGGGTAGCTTCACAACGTCCTGGGATCTAAGTAGCTACTGTAAGACGCCGGTAAGTTTTTTTCATTTATTTTTATATTTTAGCTTAGTTTGTATAGTTTAAGTTAGCTTACGTTTGTTAAAAACATAATTTACCATATTTAACACGTTGCACGTCGTCTTAATTCACTCCAGATATACAGCAGAAAGAAGCTAACAGGTGCGCTAATTATTAGCAACAGGTGTTAAAAGATTAAAGCAACCGCGTTCCCGTGAAGTCGCGTGTCACTTCTGTCCCCTGGGGTTGATAACTTTGTCAGAACTTTCTTTTTATATCATTTATTAATTTACATCCAACAGAGAAGGTTAAATGTGCTTATGAATCATAACTATTTAAAAGTTTACAACTAAAGTTAATGCCATACAAATATTAGCCGATAAGGTGATTCTATTTGTGTGGTTAGTAATTCATATCTTTGAAAAACAACTTCACTAGTTTAAACGTGGATGCTGACACCTTAAAACCAGAACGTGACTTTTTAAGAATCATTGCCAAGGTAGACCACTTGTTAGCCTTAAATTTTCTTTCCTTTTATTTTCTTTGTGTACATGTACATAGTCTATGCAAATACGAATGTCATGTTTTGGCACAAGTAATGTCCAGTCTTACTTGTTTATTTAGAATATGAAATGTTGATCTTATCATGTCATAAGAAATAACGACTCCTGAAGAATCTTTTACAATTGACAGATAAATGAAATGCTGTTCTTTCAGTTTATTGCATACAATTTTTTTTAAACAATTTGTGTGCATTTAATAGAGCTACATACATGGTAATGAACATATTCAAGTGTCCTTCAGCACCCACATTCATACTGCATTTAATAATGATTAATAACTTTGGCTTTATTCCATGTAGAAAGTATTGGAAGTGCAATAAAACATACTTCAGCTCTGTCAGAGCTAAGTGGAAAATCATGCCTGTTCAATTCCATCTCAGGTCCTTTAATTAAAAGAGTCACAAATGAACTTGACCTGTCCTTCTGAAAATCAATGCTTCTCAGTGTTTATTTGGTGACTTGTAAATGTTAGTAGTAGTGCACTCTCCCTATTGTCCCCGTCCCTGTGCCAAGGATATCTGGCTGGCCATTTCTCCAGATCTCCCGTATGATCCGCTCCCTCTCCTCCAGGCGCTGTGCTCGCTCCAGCTCTTCAGCTGAGGTAAACACATTCACACTCAAAGTCCCATCCGATTGGCTGGTTGTGTGATTACCATTTGGGATTTCTGTGGTTGGCAATGTTATGGGCACTGCTTCTACATCTTCCCCATCTTCATCTTCATCCTCACTCTCATCGTCCTCCTCGCTAATGTCTTTTAATTGTTTTTTCTCAGGTGTAGAAGGAGTGACGTTGGTCCGAGGCTTGCATGAAATGCGGATGACCAGGAGGCAGAGCGTCAGCACCAGGCCGAAACAAACTCCAAGCACAAAGTACAGTCCGAAGCTCTCTGGGTTTGCTAAGGTGAGGACACAGACAAAGAGAAGCAAAGTTAAAGCTCTTCATTACTATTATTACATTTGCATACACCTTTTTAATCCCTCCCATGTCAATTCCACCTGACTTGTTAAACATATTTTGAATGCACTTCCAGTATTTATCCAAGTCTCTTAATATATTGTTTTGTTTTTATGATTTTTGCATTTGTGGCTTTTTTGCTGTGTAAGTAGATGAAGCCAGTGCTGAAATAGCTACTTTGTCTGTAATATTAGCAATTATTATTACATTACTATTAATACAAAACGTTATGGAAAGATTTTGATGAAATTTTCAGGAAATGTCAGAAATGGAATAAGGAACAAGTGATTACATTTTGGGGGTGATCGGGATCACCAGCTGGATCCAGGAATTTTTAAAGGATTGTTTACTATTGGGAGATGGGACTAATTTTGCCATTACAGCTTCTAACTTAACAAATAATGTCCAGAATCATTGGCAAATAATTACAATATGACATCATTGTAGATGTTATAATCTGACATACTTTGACCCAGATCATGTTGATATTCTGGTTCTGGTGATCCAGAAAGTTCTAAATATAGGGGATACATATGAAATAGGATATTGCACAGCAACAAATGTAGCTACACACTTGCAAATAACACCAAATGAAAGGTGAAGTTTTTCTCTGTCAGTAGTATGTTCACAGATTTGATGTATCTTTAATACTTATTGGGCTAGATCCAGGCCTTTAGGGGTTTTTCTCAGGTGAGTGACCCTATGGCTTGGTGGAGGTCTGCGCTCTCTGAGTGCTTCTAGTTTCAATAGTGACAAGCAGCCACTTGCTATTATGTAATTAAACAATGTTCTTCAAAAATGTCATTTTTTCCTACTACAGTATACTTTTAAATTAAATTAGCAAGTATATTACATCTTACCTTTAATGTGTGCATATGCTGCCATAGTGTTGCTCAGTAGGTCCATTTCTTTCTTTTTCACATCCATGTTGGTCTTCTATGAATTTTTCCACACCTGAAAAACAACACCTATATTAGCAGCCCATACTGACTGCCCATCTAACTGTCATTCTTGGGAGCAAACAGAAAATCACTGTTCTGACATTTTTTCCCAAACCCACATTGAGTACAGTATCACATTGTGTACAGTGTGTGAACGTTAAACTGACTGAATCTAGCACTTCTTCAGGTGGGTGGGATGTGGCCCACCAGTGCCCAACAAAAACCCTTCTGTGTCTTTAAGTGCCGGTTTCATCTGGGATCATCATAACACATTTGGCACATGGCACTGTGGCTGCCTTTGCTTTTCCTTCAGAACCATGACAACAGCCGTAAAAAAAGGTCAACTGAATTTTTCCAAGTGTCCACAGGGGTCCTTCCTCCCGACTAATGCAAGAGTGAAAGATCAATTTGTGACACTTAGAGCGAAAGTTGTTGCCTTATTTGTGCTATCTGGACATTTTTCTCTGGCTTTTTCTAATTTATGCTTTACATTGTTTTACTGTGTTTGTAGTGTTCCAAATCATCATCATTGTCTACAATTTTGTCGTAGTTTAGACATGGCTTCATATCACCTTGTTCTTGCTTAGTCCTGGTTTAGTCTTTAGTCTGTTTTGTATTAGTTCATGTTTTACTTGATTTATTACTATTGTAACCCTTCTCTTGGTTTGGTCTTCTACTTTTATTTTAAGCCTGATTCAATTTGTTTCCCGTCTTGTTTTAGTCCTGTTGCCTTTTTAATTTTTTTTTGCAGGGCTGTACAATATATTGCAAATTTATTGTTATTGCAATATAAACAACTGCAATATGCATATTTCAAAAAACTGCTTGTATTGCAACACCCATTCCCCATTATGGACATGATAATGAGAGCTCGCACTGTGGCATGACATAATCCACAATATTTTTGGTATATGATGTTTTTTGTCATATCGTGCAGCCCAGTTTTTTGTTTGTCCTGGTTTAGTCCTCCTTTAGTCCTGGGTTGGTCTTGCAGTTACTTTTATTGTTTTTAAAGGTATAGTCACTTTCACCTTCAACAAATAAGCCTTTTCTAAGCTAGTTTCATTCCTTTTTTGTACACCTTGTCTTATCACCTTTTTTGTATTTCCCTGTGCTTTAACTTTGCTCCTGACACTTATTGCTAGCATGGCCATTTTGTTAATAATTTCCACCACTCTGTCTCGATGACATCATGCTATTTGTACGTTGAGACACAAGTGTACTTTAGAGGAGTGCAATGCAAACTCCAAAACCTTTAAACTTTTCCACCTAATGTTCACGCCATGCATCTTTAACATATGCTAGGTGTTGTGGCAGCCTGTGGAAAGAAAAAAAAATCTTTCTAACCTGTGTGCAGTGCACTCTAAGTCAAACCACATGATAGCGGGCCTACACATGGATCATATGGATGTTCTTAAATTGCATAACCACATGTTTGTGTTTGCATTTGTCTCTAAATTGCATCCACTGATAATCCTGGTGCCTGATTTTGATTGTTTTTAAAATGCCCTAATGATTTATGCATAACAAGACCCAAGGTGGATGGTAACTGGATACCTTTAACCAAGTATAATTTTAAGCACAAGTATATATATTATATATATATATATAGTATATATGTACATTTTGAAAGTCTATGAATATGTTAGTATTTTACACATGCTTCATAATTAAAATGGCTACTCAACCCCAGATTTGAGTATGGAGTAGTGGTTGTAAACGCAGCAGCAGTGGATGTAGTAGTATTAGTAGTAGTAGTAGTAGTAGTACTAGTAGGAGCAGCAGTTTGAGTAGGTGTAGTAGTAGTGCAAGTAGAAGTAGCAGCAGTTGTACTTAAGAAAACCTTTTACATTCAATACTTTTTCTCAATTAACAGTTTTGTTCTATACTTTTACTTCCACTTGAGTAATATTATTTTGTACTTTTACTTGATAACAGATTTTTGTAAACTTAAGGTGTACTTCACACCTTTGCTATTTGTCAACCACTTTTTTTGAGAAAAGTGAAGCATAACACCCCACATATGTAAACCATATGTAATGTGGTTTGGTCATAAACATTAGAGCGCAGTACTAAACTCCTTATAAAACCCAAGTAAACAACAGCGTGGAGTAGAGATTAAGTATAAAACTTACCACAAAATGAAACTCTGAAGTTCTTAGTCACAAGTCATGGTGATAGGACTTGAAAAAATTGCACATCTATTTGGCTTTGGTGAATATTAGGGCCTGCGATCTTCGGTCCTCAGGCTAAAACATTTCATTTGGCCAGCCTGGGACAAGAGCAAACACACATACGTCAAGCTACATTAGATCTGGACTCACTGAGGCGTCTGCAATGCAAACACTGACAAACCGGCTGCAGGAGACATGGCTGAGCAGAGAGAGAAAAGGCAGTCTTTTAGCTTTCACTATCTGGGCTACCCACTGTCCACACATGGCAAAACACGCAGACAGCCAAAACTGGCTTAATACAAAAAGGAACATAAGTAACTGGAAGTAGCCACTGTTTCGTAGAAATATCTTCACAGTTTGACCAAAATAGTTTTCACACTTTCAATAACAGATTTCTCCCACACTATGCTAGTCTGCTAAGGTTAACTCCACATTATGTTGTAGTACACAATCCAAAAACAAAAGTGACTGTAGTATAAATAAAGCTGTTGGGGATAATATTGCTTACAATGGTAGTTTGTGGAAGGTTATTCTTAATAAACTCATCACTGGAATATTATAGAAGTTTATGCATAGTATATGTTTGCCAAGAAATATAAACAGATGACTCAGACAACAAAGTATCCAAGGAATTTAGCAAACAGCGTATAACATAAACAGTATGTTAATGTAAATCACATTTCACAGTATAATTCCATTGAAAATGTTGACTGTAATTCACCAGCCCGCTAAGGTGCAGAATATATTATCACTAACACCATTTTTTCAAAGTTCATTAATCAATATATAGGTAACCTTATGACTGTCTGTGTATGTTTTGTATTAAAAAATATAAATAGGCAAGTCAACTTTGTCTAATATTTTATACAGTAAAGTTCATACACATATTTTTCCGCAGCCTGGAACACACAAATGTTTTCTTTCACTCCACTAACCCTGAGTGTGAGCCCTAATTTGCCAGTGGTTCCTGTGTACATCAGGTGGGGTCTGCTGAGAATGCTGCGCTGTGAACTTTTCTCACTTGTACCTTTGTTTAGCCGCGCGCTCTGTGCCAGCTGCAGTTGGTTTAGCAGAGCCTATGTGCTTTCCAAGCCAGATTTTGATCTTGCTGACTCTTGGCAGATCCTATGTACACTATGCAGACTGAGACAGCGCTTGAGGGCTAGTGACAGACCAGTCACCATGGCAACAACTTTTCAGCCCCCCCTTTTTCCCTGTCTGGTCCCCATGGGAGTGAGACGATGTGCCTTTTGTTTTTGTAGCTCTACAGAGATGGACACTGTCTTCCTGTGACACTTCCTTCCCTTTATTTCAATTATAATAATCCCTCTTTACTGATAGGATCTATTCTTCATTATCCACAGAATTTGGGAAATATGTGTCCCATGGGTAAGTAGAAGGACTCAGCAAAAGCAGACCTCTGATAATGCACTACAGTTCTATCCTAGATTTAGACATTGATTCGGATCCACACTAAAAACTAATCATCTGTACTTTTTCTGAAAGTTTCAGGAAACTCTGACTTTAATGAACTAATAGTTTGTTCCTTTACTGACCCTTTGTGGAGTTAGGACCTTTGGCCCAATCTTGCAATAGAAGAGAACCATAAAAAAAAAGATCCTAGATCCTTGCTGTGTTTTGTATCTACATACAATTTCCCCACTAAAGGTCTTCTTATCCAATGTTGTCTTGTAAAAAACAATAATTTCTTCCTTGGCACATTACCAACATTAGAATTATCTTGCTGACAGACTAACAAAGCAACCAACCATCTAGTGCCTGGTGGTTAGAGTTAGTATCTTTGGCCATATTTGCACTGGTCCTTTCAAAAATCCTTGAATTGTGAAAGTAACCATTTTGTTGTTGGTCCATGACTGGCCTTTCTTTAAAAATGAGAGTTATCTTACTTACATCAACAAATAAATAACCTCAGGGGCAGCAGTAATACATTTGATGACACAAATGTCTAAAGTCAAGGTCAAACCTTACAAGTGGATCTCTTCACACTGTGGAATGCAGTGAACCTGAGCTCCAACTTGAAACCTGTTTAAAGCCTGTCTAATTATCCTGCCCTGTTGTTTTGTTGTGTTTTGGTTGTACTCCAAGAAGGAAATTATTAACAGACCCTCTCCCCTGACTCAACTTTCAGACTGAGTGACCCAATTTTATATTACCATATACAACATCTTTGAGAAGAAAGTGTCATTTTGTACTATCATGAATTAGCTAAACCCAAGTTTTATTACATAAAATAGGTCTGGCCATGAACTGTTCACTTTAAAAGGCAGAACAACCTTAGTTGTAATGATACAGCTGACAAAATGTGTAGACGACTTTGGCTGGGATCATTGTAGCTACACACAACAAGTACAAACAAACAGGCTTTTTATGCTGTGTTGACTTGGGGGAGCCGTGCAGCAACTGCTCTGTGAGAACTGAGACATGCTCAAAAAATGACTATCCCATATGGTGTTTTTGTGAAGCAGTTGTAACCAAACAACTTCTGTACAGCTTAGTATGACCCTATCACGAGGCAATGTCTAAAGATAAATAAATAATTTAAATTGGATAGCAGCTATATATTTCAAACAGTTGGGACAGGGTCAACAAAAGTAAGAGATACTATTAAAAACAGCTGAGAAGCAGTTTGTAACTTATTAGGTTAATTGGCAACAGGTCAATAACATGACATTGTATAAAGGGAGCATTTTAGACAAGCAGAATCTCCCAGAAGTAAAGATGAGCAAATATTCACAAACTACAAAAACCTGTGGAACAATTTTGAGAAAATGTTCCTCAACTGTGAGTATCCCACTAGCTACAGTACATAATCATAATCAGAGATGTGTGGGGTCACACATGACAATGGTCAGTATAGGATGCTTGTGATTTTGTTAATAATTTTACACTATAAAAGTGTAGGATCACAGAATTTTGATTTATTTGACATGACCTTGTGGAATTATTGTTTAGTGCACAGACTTCATAAATGTTAAGGACAAGTTCTGTTTTTTGTCCCACATTCCTTATCATTGACCTTTCCCATGACTTTAGATTCTTGGGTTAAAAATTGGGACATTTCCATTTTGCATTCCTTGCATTCCTGTAAATGTTATATTCACCAGTTCACACATACGTGTATGTTTTTGGACAGTGAGAGGAAGCTGTAGAACCTATAGAGAGAACCAAAAATAACATTGGGAGGACATGCAGACTTCACACCAAAATAATGTGTGTCACCAGCCCAGGAATTGAACACACAGCCTTCCTGCTCGGAGGCAGGACCACTAACCTCAGGCCTGGTATTATTTGACTGCCTGACTTTGACAGTTTGGAGTGGAAATAGGATGTCACTTAGACCTAGAAGTGGAAAATTTAAATGTTCTTCCAGGATGTCCATATTAAGAGGGCATGACATGATGCGGAATGGTTTGATAAGCATGGGAATCATATGCTTCCAGTTTCCAGCTCTCAACAAAATTTGTCCGGTAAGATTTGGCTTGACACTTGGGATGACGTTCTTCTCATTGACCTGGGAAAGGGTCAGGGTCAAGGTGCTATTTCTGACATTGTTTACTTGAGCATACTTCCACGTCGGGACATTTTGATGTTGTTTTCCGATTACCAGAATCCACAATGTCTCCTTCCTTCCCACAAGGTTTGTCCCTTTCCGTAAAGACGTCCGGGTCCAATCCTTCCTCCAGCATCATGGCTATTGTTTAAGATCAGTTTTCTAGGACAGAATGACTGAGCTGTCTACTGTCTGCATGTCAGCTGAATAAGTTATCAGCTGGCTCCTTGAACAAGCAGGCACATGGCCAGAAGATTTATTTCAAAATAAGACACACTCTTCTCGAGATACAGCCGATGTTTTGTAAACCATGTGATCATGGTTAAGTCAGATTCAGTATGCTGGTAGTCAAGCCTCAAGTAATTTATATAAAGAAAATATAAAGGTGTGATTTCACCTTAAACTAGCCTAGTAGTTATGTGAAGTCTAATCATGTGTGATTTCCATCTCCAAGCCCACTGAGTGACAGTTTTGTCTAAATAATCAGAACACAAGTAAGGCTTAAAATAAGCTGCCATGGTTCAGATTCCAATTTTTGACCATTTACAAATTTCAAGAGTTGTTCCCTTCTGCAAAGCTACAACGCCATTATTGTTGAAGGGACAGAATTTTACTAACATTTAGAATGATTATCCTCTAGGCTTTATTTGTCTCAGAATCACAAAAGGCTTCTGTTAATTTGGCCATCATTTAGTGTTCATTATCGAGCTACTGGCTTTAATGATCCACACCTTCAAACAGTCTCATTCAAGCCAATTATTTACTTTTTCACATTCCAACTGGGTTTTTACTCTTAAGAAAATACACTGAATCAGAAGTTGGCCTCCACTCAGTCATGTCCAAATTCCCTGAGCGAATGATCAAAACTTAACAGCTACCTACGAACTGCCAAAAAAATCTGAAACTGTATCACAAAAATATCTGCTGGATTTTTCAGCAAGCCATTCATCACACACCTGTATCCAAGCCAGCATGC
This sequence comes from Bostrychus sinensis, assembly GCA_020698575.1. Lineage (NCBI taxonomy): Eukaryota > Metazoa > Chordata > Actinopteri > Gobiiformes > Eleotridae > Bostrychus > Bostrychus sinensis. The sequence continues at coordinate 27,815,799 of CM036247.1, read as the reverse complement.
AGATCTCCAAAATATACTCCTTACAAAAGAGGTGGGGGAATTGCTTTCCGCTCGGTAAACAGAACAATCGTCAAACTGAGATCTGCTGCCAGTGTCTGTGAAAACACTCATAAAGGTCCGGGGGGAAGGGTTGTGAAGGCAGTCTTCTCAAAAGAGCCACTGTAAGTTTTTACACAGAAAATGGTTATAGAGGACCTTTATGTTGAGATTGTAATTCTTTCTTGACATAAGATCTAGCGTTACATTGACAGACTGTGGTTGACTGTAACATTGGCCAGACAAAGGTTTTGAAGAGAGAAGTGATGGCCATATTTGGAAAAAGGTCATAGTTTACGGAAAGTGAAACTTCACAGACAAAAATGTACTCCCTAAAAATCGATTTGTAACTCATCATTTTAGATGTCTTTTTCCAATGCTAGTCTGGTTGTCACTCTTCACGTTACATATTTCATTACTCAGATTGGTTGTTGTGTCAGAAGTGCCATTCTGTATTATCTGTATTATTTGTTTGTTTGTTTGTTTGTGTGTTTGTTTGTTTTATGGTACTGCTATTCAATAACAATCAGAGGCATTTTATCTATACATTAGTAGCACCAGAAATGTATTCATCCTTGACAACCATTCACTTTCACATTCAGGGATCATGGGTGGCTGAACCATACACATTCAGTCACTAGGGGGAATTTTAGACATGGTGGGAGGAAGGTGGAGAGAACCTATTTATTTCAGTGTCCATATTTCTACTGTAGGCTTATGCATGGGGAGTATTCAGGTAAAACTAAACCCATATGAACCATATATGACCTTGGTCTAACTACAATGTGCCAGCTGCAAGTACTCAACTCAGCCCAAGTCACTGAAGTGGTCCAGGCTTTACACTTCTTCCCCACTGCGAGTAACTTCTAAAAGCTCCATTGTCTGCTGTTCAAACCTGAACTTGTATTTTCTAATCCAAGACTATTTAATGTTTTTAGTGTTTGATATAAAACTAAAAGAAGACTTTGTTTTTATGCGTTAGCTTGGGGCAAGTACTTTTTTTGACTCAAAGAACAACAGCCTTGCTTTCAAGGACAAAAATCATTGCCAGGGGTGAACACAGAATCAACATGTTATTTGACTTAGAATATTACACTCAAAGAATGGTTCATTTATTTAGCTACAAAAGTGGTGCTGAGTTCTTGCCCGAATCATTTTTTCTGAATCTTTGTGTCGTAAGAAGTGAACCACGGGGCAACATATATCCTGTGAAGAGCCAGTTTTGTGGGCTGCAGCAGGTAATAAGAGGGTAATGGAGATACGGGACTGAGCTTGGGGTTAGGGCAAGTGGGTAATGGCAGCCAGATGTGCTCCTGATGTGAGTCACAGTGCTTATATGTAAATCAAAGTGGACGTATCTCATTTTTATACTGACATTATCATAGTAGCAGTCAATAAGATTTAACTATGTTCAAGGAAGTAGCTGGACAGCTCTGTGCACTGCTGACAGAGCTAATTCATGTGCATATGGTAAATCACTGTGCATGTCTTTTGTATATGTTCCTGTGCGTTGATGCTGATTCATGTGAGCATCCTTCATCATTCTCTAAAGAGCAGAGGGTTGTATTTCATCCCAAACTACGGGTGCCGCAAACAGAACTGGGATCCCTCATGTTCATTGATCTGGGCCCCGAGTCCATAACTGTACACGCGCCACATACTGTACCAATTACACCAGCCCATTGGATTATGCTGCTTCATAAGAACATAAGCATGCCCTCTCCATGACTGGCTCTATGGAATGCATCATTGAGCTTATGAGGGAAAAAAATAGAAGCACTTCGAGACCACTGTCAAGGCACAGTTCCATCCTGAATCTTGCGTCCACACCAAAAAGTAATATGCTGGAGTTAGGATCTTTGTGCCAGCTGGTCTAACATTTACTGTAGACTGTTGCTAACACACAAAGTTGGCCTTATCTCACAATGGTAAAGAATCTTTTACAACGTTTTTGCATCCAGAAATGTGGCCTGGTGTTCTGGAGCCACACCACAAACTAATTTCCACCATGGCTGATTACTTAATCACCCCGAGAATTTCATTAAAATCCAACAATTGCTTTTTGAGTTATCTTGCCAACATCTCTATTGGCTGGTTGGTCAATATTCCTTGTTTGAACGTTGAATCAATATTGGAGGAAAATCCTATTGGAAAAGTGTCTGTTCCAGGCTGTGCATAAATGTTGGTATTCATGCACTGATTAAGGAGACAGTTTCAAGTAAGCTCTAGATTTAAATTAGATGCATTTAGTGTTCTGTAGTTGCAAAGGGATTTAGTTTTACCATTTTAATTATATAACTGGTAGATGTTTTTGGGTCATTCGGCCTTAAAGCAATCTGCAATCTACACCCTCACCACTAGATGCCACTAAATCTTACACAATATCATTTCAAAACTCCGACAGCCAACATTGAGGATACTGCATTACAAGTTCAGTGCCACAACAAGACCAATGTGCTAACCACAATGACATCCCACTTACCAACCAACATATAAAGATTTCTCACCATGTTAATAGTAATTAATGAAGGTTTACCCAATTGTTTTGTTAAGGCTGAAATTACAGCAAACATTTTGAGAACTGGGGAATTTACAATGGGCTTGTCAAGTTACAGGTCAGCAGAATTTTTGAATACGTTTATACACTTCTAGAAATATAAGAGTGATGTCCTTAGAGCACTTCTGCTCTAAAAATCCCAGCTGGATTTATTATAGGCATGAGACTGATAATGTTTCATGTATACTTTGTCAATGACTAGTCATCACCTGCAGTTTGAAACCTTAGAGCACAATATCGTAGCCAGGAATGTTCTTCAGGGACAGCACAAATCCTTATTAATGCATATGGATAGGCCGTTGCGTGATGCTTATTTTCATGCTTTGTGTTGGTCTTATTATTGGCAGGCTATGCTATAAAAATACTGCACCCCCTCTCTCAATTCAATTGCTCATTTGGGACCTACATGCTGAAATTATATTTTTTGTTGTATTGGATAACATGAAGAATTTAAGTCCATAAGTTCATATACATGTTTTTCTATTTTAGTATAGCATGTGTGTATATCAGTGTTAGGAGTGTAAGGTTAGGCAAACCACTGGCTTTAGCCTGTCAAATGTTCGTGTGAGCTTAAACAGGTTGCAGTAAACTCAAGTCATGTAAGGCAGCCATACTTGATGGTCAGTTAGCTAAAGACAGATTTTGAGACGGTTCATTTATCAAACCTGTTCAGCTCAACGGCATGTAATGTAAAGTATGATGCAATAAATTAGGCAGGGCACAATACATAGATGGATTAGCATTAGCTCGCAAATATTGCAAATTATGAATAAACAAGATGGTTTTAGCAACTGACAAGTCAAGCAGCAACATCTGTGTGTGTAAGTGCAACAACCATTAATTTTTGTCATCTGTCTTTCTTCTGATGCTCCTTACTAAAAATTTATAGAAGATAAATGTGTCATAAATGTGTCAATAAAATGCAATATGCTATAGTTAAAACTAAACAACTACAGTATACTTTGCCCATTGCCTCATAAAAGTCTTTATAGATAAGGGTCTGGGCCAAGTCTTGTTTGAATAGGCTGCTGTGTTGTCTAGAATGGCTGGGGGTGAAGCTGATGTTCAAAGGGATCAGCTGATTCTCTGCTGATCTCTGGCCCCCAAAGCTCTGTGTCATTGACAGAATATGTGCAACAAGCTCCATTATCACACTATTTCAAAGTCTTGCACCTCAATTTTCCACAGTGTTCCTGTTAAGAATCAATAGTTCTGCTTTGTGATACAGATACAGCTGGTCAGTTAAGTGGACACTTCGAAAATTTAGACATAAGGCATAAAAAGTCAAAAGGTTTAACATTGATTTGCCCAAAACCTCACATGACATTTTCTGTTTGATAAGCTTTAAGTAAACATACCAAAACTGATAAAATTCCCAGAATTCCCTGCAGGACACATGGTAGACTAGTGCAATGTTTCTAGTATGGTGTGCCAGGGTTGTGGGGAGTTTAAATATAGTTTTAATGTTCAGGTATCTTGAAGCCTAAATAATGTCTTTAATTAGATGGTGAAACAGTAAAAAATAAAATACATGCAGACTAGATTAGACTAGAACCACTGGACTAGTGCATAAAGGACACATAATATCTAGTTTATTAAAAACTTAATGACTTAATTTAAACTATACATTAGCCTGGCTTAATGGACTTGCCAAAAGCTGTCAATGTTATGCAGTATAGAGGTAATTGAAAAATCATAGGGAAGCCAATTATATCACTTTTCACTACTAGAGAGACTAGAGCTACTACAGTCCTTAGGTCGCTTGGCTCACCCTCAATCCAGCACAAATGGGTGGTTCATTTGCAGCAATATCTATGATGCAAAAAGGTGGTCTGGCAAAAAGGTGGTCTGGCTTAAGTATTTGTGCACTGCCTCATTGTTTTGGAAATAGGAAATTCAATGTATAAAAAGTTTAAATGTCACATAAACTTAAACAGTGTATGTTGTAATAAGTCTTGTAGGCACGGTTATAATGACAGCCATCTATTTAAGGAGAACAGGACAGAAAACACAATTAGAAGAGTCAGATAAGGATAATGCGACTGAGAAAATATTATTTTGGAGTATTTACTTCTTAAGAAAACACATCCATAATTTGGTTTGATACTGTATGTTGATAGAGCTAATGAAAATACAGGTATTGTCATCAAACGTTTAGTTGGTGGATTGGGGAGGCTGCTATGGTTGTACTATTTGATCATGTTTGTAATCCTATAGGTCAGAGCATTTGTCTTGTGGGCTCATCCCATGCTCTGCACAGATGTCAAACTCCTCTGTCTCCTCCTTACAAACATATTGGTACCATGGGAGTTGAGAAAAGCAGCTAAAATGAGCGTTTGACCTTTGACCTCTGAGTAAACAGAGAAGGTTAACAACCATCCTCGGGACAGATAAGACATGTCGTCTGATAAGTGAGGCAGTGGGCTTTTGGGAGAGCAGAAGAGAGGAGAGTGTGCTGGTATGAATAGCTGGGAGAGGTCATTCAGAAGTCATCTCTCTGCAGCCATAGAGCTTTCGAGGGGTTACTTAACTAAGTATTCACACCTATTCTGCGCAAAGTTATCTGATTGACTTAAGGAGGCACAGCTCAAGTGTTGCCGGCCCACTAAGATAGTGCAAATTGAAAAAGGCCCCAGAGAGTTAACTCGCTTCAGTGCAGCCTCCACCTCAGTCTCGCCCTGATAAGGATGGAGGGTTGCTGGCTGCACACAAAAAGTGAATATAGACTTTTTAAGTGTGCAATGAACATTCAGTGTGGAGACACTGCTTACTCACATTGTCCTAAGTTTAGAAGTTTGCAAAAACATTAAATTTGTTGCTTGCAGTAGCTAATAGTTTCCTAGCCAGCCATCCCAAATGTTTTATCTATTCTATACAAGAAATGAGTCTGGTTCATGTCTATTTAGATGTTGACAAAAACTACTGTATACTACTGCATATCTGAATGCAACAGCCAGTCAGAAAACAGAGGGTATTACCAAGATACTGAATAAAATGCATGGTGAAAGCAATTTGAAAAATATAGGAACCAATCAGAAAAAGTGTAGAAAAAAATTCTGTTTGAAAAGAAGAGGTTCCAGTCTGTTAAAACAGTGAATGTGTCTGGGCAACCATAAGCTTACAGTGCTTTCAGTGTTGGAGCAGTCAATGACAAATACATAGATAAGGGTTTCTCAACTGATTTGATTGTGGGACCCAATGCTATCTCTGATCATTTAACAGTGACCCACTGTTTATGGAACCAAAGCAGTTTTCAGAACTATTTTACTACATTCTTTACAGCACATGTATTCTAATTTCTTTTTTATATAGTTAGACTAAGGTGATAATTGAAGCTACATTCAAATGCCCTTTTGTGCCCTAACCCCCCCAGTTCAGAATCACTGACATCTGAAATTTAAGGTAACCTCCAAGATACTACTTTTATGATTAAGTTTAATAACCTTGATGTTTTACGGATTTGCAGGAACCTTGGAGAAAGTGACAGGAGCTGAAGCATATGGTCAGCTGCTGTTCTCTATGGGCAAAATCAAACCATATGCACCATATGTACACTGCGAAATGTTGTGACGTCTTTGGTCTCTCTTGTATTTAATTACATGTTACGTCAGCATGTTATTGTTCTGATAAAAATAGAAAAAAGGGACAGGATGTTTGATTTGATGGTAGCGAGGTGACAACTAATTAATTGAGGTTTGCCAAAAGGGTACAGCTGCACCGGAAAGCCAGCCTCTCTCATCCTGTCTGGACAATACTGTAAGTGCAGCATCAGCTACACTTTGGCACCAGCAACGAAAAACATGTATTTAGCATGACTACTGCTGTAAGAATTCAGTCATGGGTTGTTAGAGGAAAAATGTTATCATTGTTATTATATTGAGATTCTAGCAACAGACAAACCAGAGCATCATGTTATAAATACAATTAGTCTGATAAACAAGTAGTTTAAAAGAGTTTTGCCATCAATACATAAATTAAATACTTAGAGAACTCAAAGAAGATGCAAAAGTAACGGTGGTACGTGAAAGTGTAGAAGTTGAAACACATGCAAACTCTCTACAACTGGACTCCAGTGAAACTGGTACCATTTAAACTAGATAGTTTAAAACTCACCAGTCTATGATGACAAAAAAGCTCTTGTATCCATGCAGACAGCCCTAGGCAAATGTCAAATCCCTGCCCATTTTTCCCTCCAAATTCAAAAAGAAACACGGCATTATAAGCAGCCCTTTGACTGTTGACTCTGTGTTGCTGCTGTGGTCAAGTCCTCAGGAGCGTGTGTGTACACTGAGAGTTTGGAAGAGGTGGTAACTTCCTTTCAAAGTTGGAGTGGAGTTTTTTTTTTTTTTCCTTGCTTCTACGAGCTCCAATCCAATCCACAAGAAGCAGGAAAAGCTGTCATACTATCCCCCCTTTCACATGGAAAAAAAAGAGGAACAGCCTAAAAAGGGCAGGCTCCGGGAAGAGGGGAGGGAGGGGTGTGTGTGTGTGGTGAGAGGAACTTTCCCTCTGTTGTTACGGCAACGAGCTGAAAGCAACTCTGGGCTAAGGATCCAAGTTTTCCATGTACCGTCCAGTATGATGTGAAAACATGGAAACATCATTGTAACATAATAGTTTGTCAATGTAAGCTAAGCTAGCAAATTAGCAACCAAACAGCTATGTAATGTCAGTGCCTGGGAAAACAACACAATTATTTGCTAAGTAGGGTGACCACCTCAAAATGTACAAAAAGTGGGACAAGTTGTGCGATTTGGTGGGGCAAGGTGGGATAACTCCAGAAATACAATCTAAGCTCTCAGTCTGCAGATTTTCAAAACAATCAAGGCCAACACCAGCTCACAGCTCCATGGAGAGGCATTTTCTGAAACACAGGACAGCAACACACTATATATTCCAACCTATCAAGTTCGGGTTGCTTAGAAATATTTATTCTACATTTTGCACAAGGAATACTGACCTTACCTTGTTCTTCTTAAAATGAATCTCACTTTTTTAAGATCCACTGAACACCAATAAAAAGAGGGACATTATCGTAATAAGTGGGATGGAGGGACAGATGCCTAAATGGCTGTGCAGTACAACCAAAAGTGGGACAGGAGGTCACCCTATTGCAAAGTAGAATCACTTACTTACACAGACTTTCGTTGGTGGAGTGCATTTGCTTTCTATAAAATTATAAAAAAAAAAAATCATGTAAAAAATTCCAGGATTAATACACTGATCTGAATCACCATCAAAACCATGCCCAACCACAAAAGTCTGTCAAGATAAACTCACAATATTTGAAAATCAATCTCTTAAACATATCAACAATTGATCTACAAAGGTCTTATTTTTGGTTTGCTCCTTCAAGAAGAATGGGACAGACCACAACTTCAGTAAACAAAATGTATGCCTGTTGCTTTCTTTAGATCACTTGCAGGAAAATTCAAAAGATTCAGTGTTTGTGCTCATACAGTATAATTACTTATGCAACTAGCAGTGTTGTACATTTTTAGTTGCACATTGTTTTTCATTTGGAGACATGCATATTATTTTGGTAGGCCTGGGTGTGGTGCAGAGATAAACCTAGAGTGATGTACTCAAGCAATAAACCACTATTATACAGTCTCTGGACGCATTCATCAACTTAGTGCTGAAAGAGCATTCTGAGTCATAAAAGCATCCCCAGCCAGAACATATGAAATATCCAATTTATTATGTGCCATTAGTGGGCTCGGCTGCTGTGACACTTCCAAAATGAAAAATCCCCTTTGCAGCGGGTTTTTCTTGTTTTAAATGTTATGAAATGGCAGTTGTTACTCAAGTCATGTTCCTGGATGTACAGGGTGCAGCTGTAATCAGAGTTATATGGCTCTGGTGAAAGCAACCCTACACAAAACATGGTAAACATATAATCACAATAATATGTCAACTCCCCCACAGCAGGAGCTGACAAACTAATTACAACCAGCTGTGAGCCTAGAAAAAAGTTCCCCGTGATACATTCAAATCAGTCGCACATATGAAGCAACACTGAAATATTTTCTTGTGTCACCATCTCGCAAACAATATGATCTGCATTCAAAAAGGTATATTACTTAGTACTCCTAACTGAGACTAAATAGTTGTTCTTTAATTTTCTTCCAATCAGGGTATACTTTTTATATTAACAGGATTAGTATGAGTTAACATGACGGTATAAAGGCCTTGATGGATCTTGCATAACAGCAGGTCATAGGAATTTTCACTCATAACATAAAGAAAACAGAAAAAGGAAGGAATTAATTAGTTGTGTCTTCCCCCGAACATTTAAATATGGCCAGTCAGCCCAGGAAATTAAACTGACAACAGATGAGGTTGTATGGCTATGTACAATGATGCTGACGTATACATGTATGTCAAGAATTTCTATATTTATACAGATAATATTCCTTGCCGTCAGATAAGCATCTTGTTTCCTACCATGATCCCACAGTAACACAACACATTTTTACTTCAAGTTTGGATTGAAGAACTAATAATGCTCATAGCTCTACATCAGAATTAGATTATTTCATGGACAAAGTTGTCATTGGAGATTAGCATAACCCAAAAATTGCAAAAACAGCGAAGAAAAACAATGTGAAGAAGGAAGACAATCTTGCAACATCCTATACAGAATAATAGACTTTTATGAACATCATCCTAAAGTTAAATCCCTGTGTAAACTCATCTAAAGTCAGTTGCTGCATGGGTAGCAGTTTCCTTCTTTTTCAGCAAGTTTAAAACTCAAAGATGGTGGAATTGGTACTGTTTGCAGAGAGGGTTAGAGTAATATATGACCTAATATAAACAATAGTATAGAATAAATGATAAAAAATGTAAAAAGAAGCAGGAATTCACATGTCAACTGAGAATAAGATAAGATAACAAACCCTTTTTTTGTTCCTCAGTGGGAAATTTGCATTGTTGCAACAGCAGGAGTGCAGTCAAAGCAGCTTTAAACAGTATCAAGTAACAACAAACAAGTGATATCAAACAAGAGTATAAAACCAGCAAATATCAATCCTGTCCAGAACAAATATTATATAAATATAAAAACAATAAAAATAATAAAATAAAAAAAAGAAAAAAAAAATGCTGTTAGAGTTAGTCCAACACACTTTTGTAGACATCTTCAACCAGCTTTCAAATCCCTGTTACCATAGTATTCCTCTGATACACATATTCATAATATTCCATGGCATAAAATCTAGAATGAACCCTCCACCCTATCAGTAATGTGCAAAATCCACAGCAAATATTTATCTGCCCCACCTACAGATTTACCCATACTGCTACTGCATTAGCTCTCGGCATCAATGAAGCCTATTGTAAAACTATATATGTAACCATCCAACTCAAGCCTGACCAAATTTAATTAAAGCCATACACTTGGGAGGTTCAACTAACTTTTTTTTCAGCTTTTGTTGCTCCTGCCTCAATTTGGATGAAAGGGGAAGAAAATCTGTAAGCTGTAGAAGTTTAATATCATTCTAATTTAGTGCGGGGTCAGTCCACGGAGCAGGACGTTATTGTGATACACCATACTGGGGCCCAAATGTCCAGAATGTCCTTGTCTCAAATCCACACATTTCACTCATTAACCTGCACGCTACAAGACTTCATCCTCCCATTTGTTCTTTTCCAACATCTGCTTTCCCCATATCCCTCAAAAGAATCTTGGATGCATGTGAATTCAAAAAGGATCATCTGTACCCCTCCCTGCTCAATCAATTGATGAATTATGTAACAGGGTTAGGATTAGACATTTTAAAGTTATGTCACCTTGTTGATTGCCAGGGCTTAATCAGTCACATTCCTCTTTGGATCTCATTATGGCTGGAAGATGTCCACTCGTCCCTTGGGCTGTCTATGAGTTGGTCCAAGGGTGGAAAAGTTTGATAAAATACAGAAACTCATAAACAATACAATACAAGTACACAAGAGGCTTTATATCATTTTAGGATTTACAAATAAGTTTGTCAATCAAAAACTGCTTGCACAATAAACAGATAATGTGCCAAACAAGTATAAGGTTTAGCAATTAATGAACAAAAAGGAGCTTGTTCTTCCATTTACCATTGCCAATGCTGTTTAGGTTCCGTTGCAGTAACCCCAAATTGATGTTGTATTTGTTCTGTTCATCACATAAGTGCTGTTAGCAATAGGGCTGCACAAAATATAGCAAATTATTGTTATTGCAATATCAGCAACTGCAAGAATCTAAATATTTCACAAATCACAGATTTACACTGTCAGAATCATTTTCCTTAAAAGAAAACATGTTGTGACTAAATAAAAATGTTTAAAAAGTCCAGTCCAGGTAATTTCCTTAATTTAGCCCAAATTTAGCTTTGTTTTATTCCTGGTTCCTGGTAGACTGTGGTATGTTTTTATTTTTATGCTGTTTTGACTTGTGCATACAGGAACTTACATTTTTGATTTAAGTGAATTTAACTTACTGTGTCAGAAATGTAGGCCTTATTTTAAAATATTGCAATAATATTGTTATTACAATTTTCAACGTAGCTATCGAATATCACGTTTTTTTCTGTATTGTGCAGCCCTAGTTAGCAACACTACCATTAGCTCCACTGCTGTTAGCAAAACTGTACTAGCTAAAACTGCTCTTAACTTTAACATTATACTAGAGATGTAACAATATCCAAATAACAAAATCCAGAATCTTATTCTGTAAAAATGCCTGATGAACCATTAGTGCATTTATTATTGTGATATTTCAAAAGATTAAGACTAAACAAGTGTGTAAAAACAATAATTGTGTCATATTGGCTGCACTGAAACAGAACAAAGAATCATGGTATATGTAGTTCTCCCTGCATTTGTACCTCTCTGCTGCAAAAAACAATGCATATTAGCCCTGGGATCTTATCGTTTGATATTGTAAAATTCCACAACGATATTGTGAAACTTTTGATATATTACTATATTGCTGATATTGTTTCATCCTTATCCACAACATTGTTTTGCTCTTCTAGAAAAAAATGTCTAAAATGGGTAGGAAAACAACAACAGCTATAATAAAATAAATACAGACCATCAAGATTTTTTTTTTTTTTTTTAGATTTTAGATTAGTTGTTTTTATAAATTCCATTTAAGAAAATAAATTAGTGTTCAATGGATACATCTGCATCTTGCATATGCACATGCTGGCACCGTTATTTTTCTCCTACCCTTCGGTTACATTGTAGTCAACTTGTCCTAAGTAATTTTTTGTTGTTTAGCTATTTGCCTGGTTAGCAGGTCACCATAGCAAATATAACTTTTAAGGTCTTAGAAATGTTTTTTCCCAGAAGTTTAAAATGAGCAGCAAATTCTACAGGGAACCAAGGCTTTGTTCTATTTTTTATTATTAGCTTGTTACTGTTGTTAGCTACAATACTGTTAGCCTTCCTGTTGTCAGTCAAGATGATGTGGACCATATTAATCTTCATTTGTTTTTATTTTTTTCATATCCATGGTTATTTAAGAACACATTAGCCACTATGCTATAAGCTAACCTGTGCATTTAAGTGACCTAGCGATGTTGATTAGCTAGCAATGTTACTTTGCAGTTGCTAACACCATGTCAAGCATACGTTCCAACATTTCACATATTATCAACAAAGCAAGTTTTAAACATCTTGTCCAGGCTATTTAGACATTTCCGAATTCTTGAAAGAAAACTTATTTACAGGCCATTTTATGTAGTCTAGAATCCTAATGCATTGTAGGAGTGTGGCGGTGAATCTAAACACAATAAATCATGATAAGTTGCGAGGAGGAGGAAGGGATCTACATGATGAATAGGCAGGTCCCGGGGCAGGTGGGAAAAGATGAAACAGGCAGTGAAGGTGCGTGCACACAGACAGACGAGGGGGAAGGGGAGATTTAAACAAGATTGTGCTTGTTCTCAACGCACTAAGGTGAGGTAGACAATATCCTCTAAAGAGCTCTCAGATGAACCTACTTGAGCCCTGATTAATATTTGTGGTGCGCTTCATGGGAAAGTTGCCGCGCCCACTTATTTTCCAAAGGTTGCCACACACGGCTTTTGTTGGTGCCCGCTGGGAGCAGCTCCACTAGGTCACCTCACAAAAAAGGATACCAGAGGTGGAAGAAGTACTCCAGTATCCATGTAAAAGTACTGCTACTTCAAATTATTATTATTATTATTGTTATTATTAGAAATAAAAGTAAATTACTTGACTGTACTGTTTGTATTTACTTAAAAAAGTACTTACTACTACTGCTACTACTACTATAACCACTACTGCTACGACTATTACTATTTCTAGGGTTAGTATTACTATTCCTTCAACATCTTCCACTAATACCAACATCACTACTACTGCCAAGCCCATCAACAGGTTTGCCAGGCCCCAGGGCAAAAAGACTTCCTATGGGCCCATTATAATAGAAAATATAAGAGGGACCATTTCTGGGTCCCTCTGACCCTGAGGCCCAGGACAACAGACCTCTTTGCCTTTTATTAAAAAAATGTACTCAAGATGAAATTAGAAAAATGTACATATGTACATAGTCTTCGAGTGTGGCCGTAACTGAAAAAAAATCAAGCATCAAATTTCTTCACTTATGTCGACATTGGCATGGTCCAGTGAGGCCGAATACAAAAAGATGCCATTCTGTTCTCTCAAGATGGCAGTAATCTGATAAAGGAGGATAATTAAAGCTTCATCTTCCTTTTGCAAAAGGAAAAAAAAAAGAACACCTCCCACCTCTGAGTTGACTCATCTTAGTTCACTGAAATGGATATCCAAGGAGCGCACCCCTGGAGGATCATCTCGCTTTCTTAAATGAAAACCATACAGATATAAAACTGCAAACATATGTTGTGGAGATCTTGCGTCAAGCGACAATGTGAGCGACCTAGGAGATAGGGAATGCACAAAAACAAGTGAAAAACAGTATCTTTTTATTGCTGTAATCCGTGAAAACCCCAAAGCCCCAAAGTCAGGATAAAGTCATGAGAAATTTTGTGAATTCAGATTCCCATTAGTCTACAAGATGGCTGTTTGCCTACACTGAATCTCTGACAGAAGTAAAAGGTTGTTTAAGAGATGTAGTGTTTTGAGCATTATTGATAATTTTTTATGCATTATGGACTATATGTAGAATAGTGACCATATTTTCAATTGTCCACATCGGGACACCATAGAAACACAATCATATCAGATTTCTACATCTTTAGTGGCTTCTCTGTTGAATGCAACTGAAATACAGATTATGCAAAACACTGCCTAAGTTGGAAATGCAAGAACCTCTGAGTCCTATAAATTAATAAATTAAAAATATAATTGCAAAAACATTGTTGATGTTTGATCACTTGGTTAAAATTGCCATAATAACAAAACAAACAAATAAAAGCTTTTGGAAACTTACAAACTATAGGCACATTCGAGTGGGTGACTTAGATACTATACAGTAGAATTCTTTTAAGGCCTTGATTTTGACCACATCAAATGTAATACCTTTTTAATACTTTTAAGACTTTGGGGCTACCCTGTCTTCTATACTGTTATATCAAGCAATTTCTGAGGCTCACTGAAGGCACGAACTCTGTGTTGGGTTTAAAACAGAGAGTATGACAGTGGAATAATCAATCAGACTAATGAGTACATCCCCAGGGGTATTCCCCACCTCCAGACATTTTATTAGTAGATAGTAAAAAGATGAACGTTATCAAAAAGGCCGCTATAAACAAGACCTCAGTTGATATAAATAGGCAGCAACCAATCTTCTAGGAGCTTGACAAGACAAACCAATCTCTATCCTCATTAGTTAAGAGGCATTCCAACTGCAGTTACCACCAAAGAACTTAAATGTGTGTAAATTTGAAACTAAATGCAATTTTAGAAGATTCATCAACTTGAATTAATGTCATGTCATGTTAATATTGCCTGGATAAACCACCTTCACGTTGGTTCATTTGGTCCATTTAGAATCTGCAAACTCTTTTGGATGTTTATTGGTAGCAATCGTGTGTCTTGTTCCTTGGGGTCCAAACTCATCATTACACCTCTTTGTGAACCTGAGAATGGCTCTAGCCTGGGTCTTGTAGCTTCGGGTTGTCTCTTCTCTCAGTGCATGAAAACACATGTCTGTGCACTTGGCCTCGATGCCCTCCATAAAACAGCACGCTGAAGGCATCTGCCAACAGTAGCTTCTTTATGGGACAGATGGGACCCTGAGCCCCTGTGCACGCCGCCTTGTTTTGTGATTAGGAGTCTGATCGCTTTACTGCTGAGCTTTCCTTTCCATCTGCATGCATACAGAATAAATCATGTGTGTATATGCTGCCCTATAGAAACATAAAGCAAGGTTATATAGAGAGGTATAGATATAACAAAAAACATACCATGACCTAGTTGCTGACTTATGATGCTTAGATTTTGTAATACTTTAATGTTCAAATCTGTGCATTTTTATTTTTTCATTATATTCCAGTTAAGTTAGTATACTTCCAGTTAGACAATACTAAACTCCTGAATTTTAAAGGTGGTGATTTTCATTCTTTAATTTTCTTACCTTTTAGGGTCACAGATGGCTGGAGCTTATCCCAGCAACTATAGGCCTAAGGTTGGTTACACCCTTGACAATGGCTATACACTAATAAACATCACTCCTATATTATTCATTTGAGATTCACCCATTCGCCTACAATGTTATACATGCATGTTTTTATGCGACGGAAAGCTGAAGTACCCACAGAGTACCCCAGTAACATAGAAAGGTAGGACATGCAGGGAAACTTACTTCCAGCACCATTGGGGGTCGGGCACTGTTGAGCGCCATAACATCAAGCCCATTGGTCAGAACTAATTTCTGCACAAACTGTCAGAAACCATCTCAGGGAAGGGCTCTCAGGGCTCATCTGCATGCTCATCATCCTCATCAGGGTCTCGACCTGACTGTAGTTTGTCATCATAACCGACTTGAGTGGGCAAATACTCACATTGATTGGTCTGGTGTTCTCTTCGCGGATGAATCCTGTTTTCACTATACAGGGCAGATGGCAGACAGCGTGTATGGCGTTGTGTGGGTGAGGAGTTTGCTAATGTCAACATTGTGGATTGAGTGGCCCATGGTGGCGGTGGGGTTTTGGGTTTGGTGCATTTTATTGATGGCATTTTGAATGCACAGAGATACCGTGATGAGATCCTGAGGCCCATCGTTGTGCCATTTATCCATGACCATCACCTCATGTTGCACCGTGATGATGCACGGCCCCATATTGCAAGGATCTGTACACAATTCCTGAAAGCTGAAAACATCCCAGTTCTTGCATTGCCAGCATACTCACTGGACATGGCACCCATTAAACATGTTTGGGATGCTCTGGATCAGCGTATATGTTCTAGTTCCTGCCAATAGCCAGCAACTTTGCACAGCTATTGCAAGATGAGTGGACCAACATTCCACAGGCCACAATCAACAACCTGATCAACTCTGTGTGAAGGAGATGTGTTGCAGTGCATGAGGCAAATGGTGGTCACACAAAATACTGACTGGTTTTCTGACCCCTCCGGATCCTCCCAAAAAAGTAAAACTGCACATTTTAGAGTGGCCTTTTATTGTGGCCAGCCTAAAGCACACCTGTGCAATATTCATGCTGTCAGATAGCATCTTGTTATACCAAACTTGTCAGGTGGATGGATTAACTCAACAAAGGAGAAGTGCTCATTAACACATATTTTGAGAGAGTTGTGAACAATATTTGAGAGAAATGGGCCCTTTGTGTATATATAAAAAGTCTTAGATCATTGAGTTCAGCTGATAAAAAATGGGGGCAACAAACAAAACATTTTTATTTTTTGGCTATTATATGGCACTTGCAACCACTACTGAAAATATCGTACCATGATTTCCAGTTGAAAATGTGTAAGTGTGAAAAAGGTCTATTAGCATGCTGCTAACTATAGCCATGGCAACTATTTGATTGACAACTATAGATAACTAGCCTGCAAACAAGTGACAAATTGTCTGGGGCATTAAGGTATTCTCCGCGTTCTCCAGCTTCCATACACTGTCCAAAGGACTGCATGTGTAGGTAGTGAATTGGTGAATAGAAATTTCCCCTATTGGATGAATGGAAGATTGAATGGTTGTCTGTCAGTGTGTCTCTAAGTTCTGCGACTAAATTATCAATGACCATTTTGTACCCTGCTTAAGGCCCATAGTTGCTGAACAACTTGGGACACTTTCCAACAGTTTAAAAAAAAAATAAAAAATCTGCTGTGAGTAGAAACTGGCTGTACTTAGTATGAAAAGTTCAGATGGAAAAGGCTTTAGGTGAAGCTAGTCAGTACTTGGTTAGGAGAATCCTCCCTTGGCTCTCTGATCATGTTACAGTTGGAGGACTACAAATGTCAAATATAAGTAGCTGTACAGAAGCCTAAATTCCTAACCTTCCTTCTGTAAGTAATGATACTCAAGAGGATAGTATTATGCAAATTAAATTGGATTCATCTGTGTATTGGCAAATGCAGAATATTTAAAACCGAAGTCCTGCAAAATACATCAACTTCAATGATGATAAAGTAAATATCAGCCTAGTATAATCTCATGTGCAACAAAAGTGGTTTCTTCAAATGGAATCATTCAACAAGCATCTGTAAAGCTTTTATGTCCTTTCTGGAGAAACAGATGATTCAGTACATGCCAGAGGGAAAGATATCACAAGTTATACGAATGTTTAATGCAATAGACAGCAAGACATTTTTAATTCACAGTGCAAGTGTGACTGGAAACAGCTGTTGTGAGTTTTGTTTTTGAAAAAGGTAAATTTATCATTTAAGCTTCTTGAATCCTCACATGCTTCCATTATGAAAACATTTAGATGTATTATACACTTCTTTCCACCTAATCATTTTTCAAAAGCAGGGTGTGATAGCTGACTTCCGGCACACCCTTCTACACACAGAACAAAACTTGCTCAGAAGGAACTGAGAAAAGGTCTGATGGGGCTCAGCAGAAAGGCTCCAACAGGAAGTTCACAGTCACACAGGACCATTGTGGCCCAGCTAGATCATGTGGAAGAAGATAATGGTCCAGTGTTCAAACTATCTCTGGACAAGAGCAGACAGACATGATAGAGTGGAGGATAGTAGAAGTGGAGGGAGAGAGGTGAGATTATATAAACATTGGGTTCCCTGGCAGTTTGACGTGGCTCTTCCTGCCTCCTCGCTCACATACTTTGGCGGGCGAGGAGTCTTTCAGTGCAAATCTTGTCAGCCAGCTGCCAGAAGCCATGAGGATCTGAGCAAATTTGCAAAACTTTTTTCAACTTCTTCATTACCCTCTCACAAGGAAAAAAAAATCTCAAGGCAGGAGCATACTTTATGGGGAATATAGAGTTCTGATGGTACTACAATGAAGAATTTGACTTCCTGCATTGTATGAGAAAGACCATACACAAAGTTATTAATGTTCTAGTTTAAAAAAAAACAAACTTGTGGGGCATGTTTTCATTAGAGAGGTATAGACTAGCTCTACATGCTTTTAGAAGGGACTTCATACTGTACAAAGCATCCCAAGTAAGTATAGCTGTACCTCCAGCCCTTCACATTGCAAAAGCTTGCTTACACTTTAATTCTAGCTAATGCAGTTTATCAGCAAAGTGTAGTACTCGCATGACTTCACTTTTATATACTTTTATTTTTTATACTTGATGCCACTCTTTTTGTGCACGGTGCTGTCTAAACACAATCTTTTTAAGAAGTTACCAGTTTCAAGCCAGGCCGTATTGATTAGATCCATACCACTGGTTGTAAACATGGCTTTTACTTATTGTTTGTTGTTGTTTTTTGCCCCTCCCCCTACGCTAAACCTGCTTTGTGAAATAACTGACTTTATTGTGATGGTTGAAATCCTCATTTTCATTACAGGAATACCTTGCCTTCTCTTATTGAGCCTGTATTTTCTTAGAGACCAACTGGTATACTTATCTACCCCTAAATGTAACATCAAGCTGGACCGAAGCTTTTAGCTATTTCAAGAAACAGATTGTGACTATTGCTTTGGAATTATAAACACTGCAAAGCTTTCAACAAGCTACTCACTCAGCAAAGTACATAGATAGTAAAAAGCAGAAATGCAGACCTATAAACAACCTAATCTTTATGTCTGTAACTCTTAATTCATGCAGATGCTGACTTTATGGCCTGCTACAGTTGGATTCATAGACAAAACCTGTGTTTGTTTAAGATGCACCCAAGTCCAGTAGTACTTGATGATGCATGTAACTGAAAAGAAAAAAAAAAAAAAAACAGGTTCTGTCTATTGTCTAGGCATCTGAACTATATTAGCGACTGTGCACAAGCCCACAAGTGAAGTGCTCGTTTGCATATCCAACAATAGCTCTTTGTGTTACTAGCCTTTACATGAACGCGTGTTACAGTGCTTTTATGGAAACTATGTGGCTGGCCAACTTCCTCTGGCTGCCCTGAGTGCTGGCTGTCGAGGATGTTAGATGCAAAACCCTACAGTGCATTTCCCTTTAGACTCGGATTAATGCCAACACAACATGTCTATTATAGCATCTAGTCACATTAACTCCTTGTTAGTGTGCCCAGAGCAGAAAGATGACCAGGGCAGAGAACACCAGTCATTCATAGTCCAAGATAATGAAGAATCATTACCTCTTAATGGAAAATCAATAGTTATCAAAAGTTAATATTACTTATTTAAAAGCAAAAGTATTCAAGGTAACTCAAATTCAAAGTGCACTTAAGTAGAAAATGTTTTAATGATGGTTGTCTGCGTACAAATTACTTTTGATTTTTGTTATTAAACAGCAAAATGTCTATTACTACTATTGCTATGTTAGTACTAGGAGTATTGACGATGATTTTACCTAGTAAGTACAAATTAGTTTCAAACTGTTTTTTATAATTACACAGCAAAACTAGTATACTGCTACTTGTGCAAAAATTTACTAATAAGACTATTACTACTACTACCACATAACAGTAATACTATTATAACTGCTAATACTGCTACTATGTCTACTATGGCTCCTAATAGTAGTACTACTACTGCTGCTGCTACTACCACTGTTACTACCGCAAGTACTGGTACAACTACTAGTACTAATGCTACTCAGACAGTGCGTCTTCTAGCACCACTCCTAGAAACACCAAAAGTCCCCATACGGCTTAATGATGGGCTTCCTTTACAAGAAACTGTAAAAGATACTAAGTATATGCCCAAAAATAAGAACGGACAATGTTACACTGTGTTTATGGTTTCCTTCATAAAATTGCTTAAAGCCAATTGGTGAGGCATAGTTGCTGAAACACTAGTTTGTATTTTAAGACTGGCGAGAACATTACTGCTTGTCAAATTCCATCAGTTATACTTTTGGTTGCACTTACAGACCAAAGGAAATATGTAATGGACAGCTACTATATTAAACAGTCATCTTTGTGTTGTCTTGTGATGGACTCAGCTGATGCATATTATCCCTGGTTCATGATAAAAATTGACAGTTGGTGGTGCAATCGGTTTACGTGCATAGACCTCAACTACTTAATTGGACTATATAGGCTTAGTTCTGGCATACATGCACTAAAGGAACAGAACTACTTACACTATATTTCCAGAAGTATTAGCTATATATAGTATTAGCTTTAGCTTTGCTGTGGTCTTAAAACTGATGGTGGAGGTTCTACTGATGTCCTCTAGTTCAGTTTTGTCCATGTCCTAACAAGCTGCAGAGAACAGTAAACCTTGAACAAAGTGTTGAGCCCAGTTCAAGTCAGACTAACCTCAGACTCTTACCAAGGGAACAATACAATGTCCAGCAGCCTTTCATCTGAAAAGATTTTACTTTGGGCCTCCCACCAACATTTTTTCTAGACCAGGTTTAACATAGCCTATTAAACACTCATTTACCTTTAAAAACATCTTAGATGGACGTTTTACAGCAGGGCAACATTAAATAACATTCATACTTTGCTATAAGACCAAATAAATAGCTGAGGATATACAATTTAATACACTCACTGTTTGGCTGTGAGTCTATGGACTATTTATTTTTCTTAGAGTGAATCGCTCCTTAACCAGACAGCTATGAGAAAATGCGTCATGAGGAGGACTGAGGAGTAAACAGAGACTAGCGGTGAGTCACGTCAGTTGTATTGTCTTTGCCTAGGTTTTGTTGGTCTGACCTAATAGAAATGTCATGGTAGCTACTGGCATTATTTTTAAATTAAAATCCCGAGAGACACATGTATAGTAGGCTACTCTCACTATGCTTATCATTTAGCACAAGTTTTAACTATCAAGAGCTCATCTTCTTCTGTTGACACTGAAAGAGCAGGGTGACTGGGGGGAGAAGACGGGCCTGAAGCTGATTCTGTATTGACTGCGACTGGGACAGACATGACAGCGGAGCAGCAGAAAAAAACTTGATAGAAAGTACACTATTTAACAAAAGGCTATGTGAAGCGGTAAAATAGGCTAACTAAAAAACTAACTTATTCTGCTAGTCTGTTTAAGCTACTACTGGCACAGCGTTAATACTTTCATTGTTTCATATAATTTTTAAAGGCAAACAGTGAACCAAAGTGGGCTAGCCTATAATTAGCCCAGAAACTCCTCCCTTTTCACCGTTATTTCAAACAACTTTTAATACAGACCTTTCTTTTGGAAAAACTGGGTGACATACTGCCGCCCTTGCCTTTCCCTTTCTTCTCTTTCCCTTTTTGCCTTTCATTTTTTACAGCCTGATTTATGTTGAAGTGGGACATGCTGACAATACCGAGCATCAGCTGCGTCACATACAGAAGCAGCAACTACTCTTGTCATTCCCGGGCTTTGTTGGTATATTTTGAATCGACTATTAAATAATAATAAACATATTCAGGGCCCCGTCATTGTAAATAATACAGCAAAACATAAAATCTAAAAAAATGTAAACAACAGAACAGGCCTATATGCAGGAATTTTTCCTGGGCCCCCCTGCCAGCCACAGGCCCTTGAAATCATCCTAACCCCCCCACGCACAGTGGGGGGGTTAGGTTAGTACACACTTTAACACACAAATTAATCAAGAACAGTTAAGGATGTGGAGTGTATCAGATCTTTGTTTACATACATATAGTTCAAAGCATGACAAAAAATAGTTTAGTAGTCTCCCAAAATGTGCAGTCCACTATATAGACGCCTACTTTCCCATATTTTGTAATGTGAAACTTTCCATCCAGTAGCACCACAGCTTGTTTCAGAAAAGTGGAACTGGAGCTGCCAACTCTGCACAACTCCTGACCAGCATGTTCCAAAGATTACAGCTGTTTTTACAGAGAGCAGAGAGCATTGTGGGCTATGACCACAGCCACTAACACTTATACAGTATCAAATTTGAGGCTGACACTAAAAACAGCCAGACTAGTCATTATGGTATGATAAAGGCATCAGTTCCTCAGCACGCTGGAGCCAGTTTTCTGTTTGCTTGTCTCTCTCGTGTTCACAGACACAGACAGTGAAGCAGTGCAGAGATGCAGAGGAAGCAGCTGGGGACTGTCACACAATATGACAGTGTCTTTGTCTGCCTGCTGCATTCACAGTCTTTAGCCCCAGTCAGAGAGATCCAATCCAGCTGCCATCCCTGCCCTGACCTGGCTTCCAAGCTGCAATACTAGAAAACATGTTTCCTCACGCTCACAACCCCCATCCCACAAGAACATAGGAAACCGCCAGTTTTCATTTTAAGGTTGAACACTAGATAATACTCAGTGTTTACCTACCTGAATCATCTAGCTCTTAGTTCAGCATAGACCACTGTAATCTTACAATTATGGCCACCTTGAGAAACCTGAGTGCCAGATGCTCCTGGTTTACAGAGGGCCTTCAGGGAGCACTTCCATAGAAAGCCACTGCAGACGATGAAATAAACTGATGAAAAAACTGTAACACATTTTAGCCAATAAGGACAACACCATGTTGTTTACACTGGTAATGATAAAATGTTCATTTCATTGTCAAAACCTAAAATACCAATATGCTGTATGTCAGTACTGCCATACCACTGGTCAAACCAGCTGTGGTTCAGATGCAAACACATTGTTCTGAGTGGGACAAGATATGGGCTTTCTGTTATTTATTTTATTTACAAATCGAATGTCAATCCACCTACAGCTCAAAGTAAATACAAATGTAATGCGAAGATATACCTTTGTTTTCTTATTATCTATCTCAGTTTTGTTGAACTGTTTCTGTGTAAGTAGACATAGTAAGTGCATTTCAATTAAATTGTATTTATATAGCCCAATAATACAACAGCATTTGCCTCAAAAAGCTTTACATACAATTAGTCACACAAACATACAAACAATACACTAAACTAAACAGTCCAAGGACATCCCTTGTCCTTAGACCCTCCTTCTCAGTAAGGAAAAACTCCTTTCTTTTATATTAAATTCATAACAAAACCTATGACATAGCTTTTACATATGCTGGTTGGTGATTAAACAGTTTTCCTCAAATGCAAAGAAGAAAACTGGGTAGTGTCCTTTTAGGAATTCTTGTTAAACAGAAGAAGTAAATATGCTCCTGTATAGGCCAACAAAAACTTGAATGCCTTTGCTTTTATAACTTGCAAACAGTAGCAACCATAAATCACTGTGTATTTGACAGCTTTCCACACACTATTGCATCTTCACCCTTTCCATGCCCTCGCCCTCCCAGGATGCACCGGGGCACTCCTGTTTGACACACATAGTGATTACCGCATCAAGCCTTTTTTGAAGCTACCAATTTGGCGTGCACACAAACGATTGGGGCCAACAGACAAGATTGATGATGTTTGGAATAGTTAACCATTTCTGCTCCCGGAGGAAAAACAGAGATTGGAAGGAGTTAAGGAACTATTTGCCTAATGGTTAAATTCATTGCATAAGACTGCATAATTATGTGAAATAAATGCTCTAAACTTCTAATAAAAATGTGAACATCTGCAATGCATTTGTAGGGCAGCTGATCCAATATATACAAACATTGCTAGAAGTTGTGTTTTATTATTAAAATATATGTGTAAATCTTGTCATTTTGTTTGGATCTGTGATGTCTTTTTAGTGACCCCGTCCATCAATTTGAGTCTGGAGATTCTTGGTAAGAAATAATGTTTACTTTGATAAACTGATGAGTGAAAGGCTAAATTTCGAAGGCCTCTATTTTTTATCCTTACTTCTGTCCTTTTTTGGATCTAGGGGTTGATGTTACATGACAGCATCACTTTGTAACAGACAGCAACTGAGCCATGTCTGGTGCATATTTGGAATTTATTGAAGATTAGGTCAAAATGTGGTTTGCGTTGGCTTTTAAATCAAACATTCTGTGTATCTGTATGACAAACTAACCATATTTTGGGAAATGTTTATTGGGTAGAATAACTATAACAGACTAAAAACATGGAAATTTTTCTGTGTATTGTAGTATGCTCTGAACAGTTAAAGAAAAATGTTTTTGCTTTAGTCCCCCAAACAGCTGTAAGATGACAAAAGACAGAAAATAAATGTTGCTAATTTTAATATAAGATGCACGCATTAAGTAGCCATAGCATGTTTTTGCATTTTTTTAGATTAATAATTTTGCCTGTAGTGAGGAAGGAATTTCTATCTTCCAATAAATAGACTCCAGTATTAGCTCAGCATTTCAATTGCTGGCTTTAACCCTAGCTACCTTTCTTGACAATGGAAAAGCAATAGAGAGGTTTACAACAGTGTACTGCACACAACCAATAGAGTACTGCTACAGTAATAACCTGGAGAAGGCTGCTAAAAATTATAAAAATACGTGTATTATTTGTGATACCCAACTACAAGATGAAGCCTGAATTAATGGAGTGGGCTGTGTCGGGAAGGGTATCCGACAAAAACCTATGTCAAATTAAAGGTGTTATGAGCAGTACATATTTTTTTATATTTCATAAAAATTACCCACATGTGTGCCAAGATAAGATGTCAATGAAATTTTTGTTTTACTGATAACAATGGTACAGTTAGAGTTATTAACAGTTACAAATATATTTTACATAATGACCAAACTTTTTGTTTTGGTTCTAAAACTGCATTGCCAATCGTCCAATCAGAAAAGCGGAAAGACTGGCAACCCACAGACCATTGTTTTGATTTAGACTGCAGTATCATTTTCAAACCAGTATGAGCACATGCTGCTTACAGTACCTTGAAACATCACAGTTACTTATTTAGGGGTTTGAGCTAACAAAACAATATATAGCTGTTTCTCATATTTGCTACATTTTGTGCTATTTAGTTCTATCAGAGCCTTTACAATGGTGACTATGTTCTGTTCTTAGGCGCTATTATCAAGGATCTTTACAGGCCTTTTGAAAGAGCCATGCCTTTCAGTAACATGTCCTGTATAAAAAAAACAAAACATGTTTGTCTTGTCAATTAAAGAGGCTGTTGTGAATGTGCAGTGACCCTCCATATGTCTCTCCCCTTGAACATATCATCAATTCATTACAGACAAACCTTCTGGCTGTGAAGGCCTCATGCTAACACAATGACTGATTTTGTTTTTCTTGCACTGAGAAAAGTGACGCGTCATTCTCCAGGGGTCAATCAGTTCATTTTGCAGCACAAGAGAAAGTGATGTTAGCCATTTGAAAATGTCTGTCACACTCTGGCCTTCATTCTTCCTGACAGTCTCTCTGTTCTGCCTACTATAGTCTCTCCACTGGGATCCAACCTGCCAATCATATGCCCAATAAATCCACACCAGTCACCAGGATTTTCCCAAAGGATTTCCCAGCTTTACCCTCCGCAGTCACTCCTATTATTGTGTGCGCTGTTCCGCCAACACCAAATGATAAATAGACTTTAAAAAAAAAACGTCTAGACTCAAACTATCCCACAGACACAACTAAAAATACCAGTCGGACTATTTATGAACAAGAACATGTAGAAGTGAACCGTCGAGCTGAGATGTGGCGTACGGGCCGGGTTTAGCCGTAAACCGCAAGCAATTGTGCAGCCTTGAGAGCTGAGCGCTTTCTGAAGGCTGCACATAATG
This sequence comes from Bostrychus sinensis, assembly GCA_020698575.1. NCBI lineage: Eukaryota > Metazoa > Chordata > Actinopteri > Gobiiformes > Eleotridae > Bostrychus > Bostrychus sinensis. The sequence goes on along the minus strand of CM036247.1, from coordinate 27,790,141 downwards.
ACATAGAAAATGGCATCAATAATATGTCAACAAGCAATCTGTTTCCATTCACGGTGTTCCCACAGCTTGAGGGCCTATTGACGCGGTTGCTATGAATATGAGATGCCACACACAAACACACACCGCACTGCAATATACATGCTTCAGATAAAAAAGAAGAATGGCTAAGTTAAATGAGAGCCTTTGAATTTACGAGATGAAAGATGCTTGGCAAATGTCCAAACTCCGGGGCAGTTTAAAGGGGAGTTCCCCTTTAAAATTTATTTTGCTACAAATTAGAGAATAGCTGTCCTTAAATGCCATTTGTATCATGTTACATACTCACAGGAAGCCTATGAGGTAAGGATGAGGATGAGGATTATTGTGTTCTGTCATTGTTGTCTGTAGCATTCAATACAGCTAAAGTAGAACAAAACCGCCCTGTGGAAAAAAAAACAACACTATAATAAAAGAACAGACCCTTAATTTAAACCATCCAAAAGGGCAGCAATGTTTGGAAAAGCAGAGAAGAGCAACAGCATTGCCTTGTGTTACATGTGGAGATATATTCTTCTAATGGCAAATTATTGTGTGGAAGTTATTCAGTGTATTGATTCCCAAATTGGTTGTATCTTTTTCAAATTAATGCATTGAAAAGTAGCTTATTCTGTGTTCTTTAAATCCACCTCCCAGATTATATTGCAGCAGCATAGACAATTAACTAATCTTCATCCAGTAGAGCTCAATTTACACAACAGCGAGCTATAACTCTAACACAGGGGTTATCAAAGCAAGCTGTTGCAAACTAGTAAAGCTAATAGGTTAAAAAGTACTGCTGAACTTTAGCAGCATTAAAGGGGCACAGTCAAGTAAAGTCATGTATTTTCTACCTAACATTGTTCATACATAACACCCACCCAGAAGTCTCTCTTCCGTTAGCAGGCTATAACTTAATCATCAGCTTTCAATATGATTATTCCATTCAAAAAGATGTTTCAAGGTCTGAGATGACATTTGTGGCTTACAGTCAAACATTACTGGATGAGCCATAGCCAAAAGGCAAAAAGCCACTGGGGTCATCAACTCACCATAAAAAATAAAAATAAAAAAAAGGTTTGTGATTCATTCAAAACATTGTTTTTTTGTGCATGTACTGTTTTGAATGATGCTTATGAATACATACATTCACCCAGAATTGTAGAAGTGAAAAGTACTGTATATGCACACTTATTCGTCAGTGTCCAACAAAGTAGATAACAGCCCTTTAGAGTCCCTCTCATTAAGGTGGAGTGGAGGAGAGTGTAATCCAGATAATAACACGCTGCACACAGCTGCTGACAGAGAGGAACTCAAAGGCACTGAACATTTTCCTGAGAGATTTCTGACAGGACAGGACCTGACAGGCCGGGACCCACAGCAGCTGTTCACCCTTTAAAAACATTAAAAGACCATTAAAAATATTAGATCTGTAACACATTCTGGTACAGTTGGAGACAGACTCCAATAGAATAGAATAGTGCAAAATGGACAGTGTTATGGTCAATATAACATTACAGAAGTCACAGGGACCAAAACCTCTTTTAACTTCATTTAGGGGAATGATTAAGAAATCATAAATAACCTCTCAGCAAACCAGAAGCAGCTGAGAGAAGAGGGGAATGTTTGCTATGCCCTATTGGAGAAAGATGTGTGCATGAACATAACTATTCTTCAACATAAAAAATACATAAGTTGTAAAATAATTTAATATGGCCATTTGTTTTAGTAATGCTTATAAAATGGAAACAAATGTGTCAGAATTGGAGAGTGAGAACAGTATTTATTTTGAAAACTGCTGTAAATTTGCTTTGTCTTTGTGTATAATTCTTTTCGATTCAAGACCTGTGAACCCTCATCTAAGGTTTAGCTGAATGAAACTTCTAGTGGCTTTTTACACATATTCATTGTGAATTGTTTTTGAATTTTTTTTATTTTTATTTTTTGTCACTGTTGGACAGTACCACACACTCACAGCAAAGATAGAACCACACATGAAGAGCTAACAATCACTCTTTCTCCACCCACATGAGCTGGAATACTCCAGTCACTTTTCACTTTGACTGAGTCAGCCATCCGTTTCCTGTGTGCCCCCAGCCCAGAAGCTTAAGCCCCATGTAATGGTTGAACACAGAGCACTTCCTGCCTGTGTGGTTGCATCCTGGCATTCCCCTCTGCAGGAACTGTTGACTATCTGCACTAAATCAACATCATCTGCTCTCTGTGGTTGCCCTGTGGCCCCCTGGACATTTACCTCTACCCAGGATGACCCCTGCAGCTCCAGTCAACAGCAATGACACTTGTGATAACAAGCTTCCCATTGGAAAACAAGCACTTTGACACCACTGCACTGACAGTGGAGAGGAGTGGAGTCAAAGAGTGAACGAACAGCTTGTAATGGTGACAGGTTGTGTTATGAAGACCTGAGGGTGGAGGAAGCAGATGTCCTAAAGCTGCAGATGTGTGCTTCATTTTTAAAAATGAAACTGAGAAGGCATTTTCCAGTCACTGACCACTGACTTATTTTAACACCATCTTCAGTCGACAGCTGGTCTGCCTGCTCTCATTCGGTGAATGCATTAAGTACTTAATGATTTTTCATCACCGGATCAGGCGCAAGCGCTAACATGACCAGGACTAATCTATAAAGACATCTTTTATCTGTGCATCTCAGACAGCCTACTACTCTAAGCTCAATGCAGTGATTTGTCAGATCCGCTATGACATAGGAATTCAAAAGCATGACTCCCTTCGTGTGGAAACCCTCAGCCGCACTTGTAATCAGCCTTTGCGCTGTCAGGCTATTTACACTGAGAAGACAAGGCACCACTATCTGTACTTTAGGCCTGACTGCTGGTGCAGCCTCTACTGACACCACTGACTAGATTATTCACCTGCACAATGTGAGAAAACAGGAGGGCTAAATGCTAAAAATTTTCACAATGTTTTAGTAACATCAATAGATGTGAATTTGCACCTGCACACTAGAAGCTCTTGGAGAGCACAGACCTCCACCAAGGCATTGCCTCAACTCGCAACGGTAAAGATATAGTGCCCTGCTAAGACTGACACTTAAATCAGGATTCTAGTTGAGGAATTTATTCTATATCCATCGACCCACAATTCCCTTATATCTGTAATGGTAAACAAAAGGATCCAGGCAATAATACCTTTGGCCCATTACCAGTCTTTCCTGAAATTTTCACCAAAACAGCAACAGAATAACAAACAAACAATAAAAAAGCAAACAAACCAACAAACAAATACTTTTGCAGAGGTAAAGAAATTACATAAATGCAAAATGTGACACTCAAAGTGTGAGTAAGAAATATTCTAATGGCATGTACAATGTTGCATACTAGTCATGTGGATATTGTGACATTTAAACATTATTTTGAGCAAGAAAACTTTAATTTTTATGAACTGATACCGACAGAAAAAGGGAAAGATTGCCCACATATACACAACATACAGACACAATTTACAATGTATGTAAGACAAGAAGAGCCTGTGTTCTGGGAGCGAGCTCTCATTTCTAGGTAATCTCATCTTGTAATCCAAAATGACCCTGTTTCTAATTTTATTGTTACATATAAACATTGAATCTGAAGTATTTGATCAGACTGACCACCATGAACGGTCCACAGGAATGCCAGGGTGCTCCTTTTTTCACTCTCCGGTTATGTCATTTCTTGCTCCATTGGGTGAGACGTAATAAACATCTCTCTTGGCTGCAGCTGTGGCGGTAGGTTACAAAGCAAGCTGGGCCTAATTTCTTTCTTAGCTGCTTCACCTATGTGTAAAGGCATGAAATCCATGCTTAGAGAGCTTCTCCTCCAGATTCTTTCATGGCCTGAATATGCAGATCTGCAGTGTTACATGTAACTCGAGGATGGGGCCAGTACATTAAGGGGGAATTAAATGGATGGATGGAAATGTGCTTGGAAAGTCCAAGAAAAATCACTATAGATTCCTCTATATGGACTCCAAACCAAACAGTCTGTCTGATTAGGTTACTCCACTGGATGCTAATCAGATATAAAGACATGTAATTTAATACACAAGTTGTAAAAATAATCATCTTTCATTTGCTTTTTCAGCTTTTAACTGTTCTCTATATGGATTCAGCTGAGTGTATTTATGTATTTTGGGGCCTGTAGAAATAGTGATGGCTCTGTGTAGTTGGACACGGACAGGGCAGCACTGAGGGGGGGTCATGTTTAGCCTAGAGGCCAGACATGTTGTACGCACAGGCAGACATTCACCCCAGAACACCCCCAACACTGCAAATAAACCATTACAGGCTCACAAAGTATTCACTCGCAGCAGCCTGGACAGTCTGTATGTGAGGAAGAGAGAGTGAAAGAGCTGAGGCATGGAGATGGGCAATAAACACCACTAAAACATATGAAGTCAACTTCTTAGGCTGGAAAATGGACACAGGTGTACAATACTGTTTTATAATAAACTTAACAAGTACTCGGAAAACAAAGAACCATGGCTGAAGCATTAAAGCTCCAGCCTGTAAGTCCAGACAGTGATAGTGAAAATAGCAGCTGACAGACAATATTCATGTGCAAAAGGGTGCAAGTTTTTTTTATTTTTATTTTTTATGACCACCAGGTATGAGTGAAGGAGTACTCATGATATGACAAAAAGCCCAGCGGGTACACAAGACTGAAAAGGTTGGTAACCACCGAGCTGAGGACTGAATTAAGTGAGGACTTATGTAGAACACTTAATAAGACAATGGTGTTTACTGAGTTTTATAATGACAGCGCTTGTCAGGAAAATGCAACAGCCAAGCTATCTTCTATTAGCATCTATATTGATACGCATCATGGTGTAAAAAATCTGCGATAAGCCTGGGAAACCACTGTTCACACTGTTGGCAACGTCACATGATGCAGAAGAAACCATATGTGGACTTCCAAAAACATCCTATGGTCTTCCTGGACATTGCTGATGAAACTCTAAAGCAACAGTAAGGATTTATTCATGTATTACTAACAGGAAAAATCAAAATGACTCTGTGAAGCACAAATTCACAGCTACGCCAACGGGATACAATGGATGGAGAATACTGCTATAATCTACAATTAATACTACAGCCAGAAAGAAGCAGATTTTCATAAAGAAGAAATGAACTGTGCACTATATTTTTACCTCTGCTTCTATTTATTTTGGTTCTGTTTGGGCTGCCCTTCTGTGTACACTCTGATGGACTGCAAGTGACCCAGTTCTTGAACATAAACACAGCTGACATTTTGCCATATTAAATAGGACCTTTCTCCTCTGCTGGTTGTATTATACACTCATTCATATAAATAATAGGTCCAATAAAAAAACAGTCTGTCTTTCATGTGACATTTTAATGGCTCCTCACACTTACCCTTTGGTTACTGTAACCAAACTTTCAACCTGTTCCATGGACAATAATGTCTCCACGTTGCTCTGGTTCTCAGGTTTTCCTCAGTCCAGGTGTGTGAAATAAAGAAGTGTGAAACTGCTGCTGAAGAGGTGGTCAGTGTGAAGACCAGTGTGGGCCTCATAAATAACAGTCTAGTGCTTTTAGAGACAGATTTACAGTTGAGAAATTTAACGCTAGGCTCAGGGCTTAGTCTGAATTTTACAATTATTCTTCTGCACCTGCGTGTTCTCACTTTACCGTTTGACTTCTCCAAAGTGCAATTTTACAGGAATTTACAATAAAAATAAAGTAAGCACTGAGAGAGCACTGACCTCTGCCAAAGCATTGGTGAAGACATACAGCAGTGCTGACCTGCACAAACCAAGGACTCTTGGAAAGAATGCTCTGTCCATCTAGATCCACACCAAAAACTGTGATTTTTTTTTCTTTGGCTCATTACTCACTTTTGCTGAAGATTAAATTAAAATCCAATCATACTTTTTGAGTCATCTTACCAACAGACTAACAAACCAAACAACAAACCAGTGCCAGCTGAATGGAGGTAATAAAATATCTTCAACTATTTGAGTTTCATAAAAATGGTGGACGTGAAAACCTCTCTCAATTGCTATAAAAAGGGAAGACAACATTTGACATACTTTGACAGTAATGGTTATTAATGGTCAGTTATTTGTGATGAGTCAAAATCTTGCTCACTGGACTCCATCTTAAGCTGAAATACAGAATAAGGAAACTTTTCAGAAGTGTACGTATTTGTCCAAACACTTCAACTACAACATACTGCAAGTTTATTTGGTACTTCATGCCAAAACCACTGCTCTGAATAATGCTGTTCCCAGGGGTAAATGGCTCTTTGGCATTTGATTTTTATTAACACAGGAAGAGATGGTATCTGCGTAATGTGCTTTCTGAAAGTGTTCCTTTATCAGTGTTTTTACAGGGCACTTTGCACAGAACGCTGTGTTACTTCCAAAAAACATAAAATGATAGCTTTTCCACCACGTTTTTCAAATACATTCATTATCTCAACGGAAATGACAGACTGTCAGGATCTTGAGCCACTAGTGCCTTTAAAAAGCTTTTCAGAAGGCAGAGCCCCTTTAGAAAAGCAATGAAAAGGCAGGTCTTCATTTTAAACAGGGCAAAAGCACACACCCTGTGTGTTTGTACTAATCTATACTGTTGTCAGGCCAACCTTCAGACTAGATGGATTTTACTTCAAGAGTACATGCTAAAAGCATCTGTTGTTTGTTGTGATAGTACTTACAGTTGTGAGTACCAATTTTATGATTTTTAAACATATAAATTCACTTGGGTCATGCCATCCCAAGCAGGATCAAAGAACATAATGGAACCATGGGACAACAAATGGAACAACAGTTTAAAATGTTATTTTTGTATTTGTGTGTATGTTTGCATACAGTATATACTATATCTTACTTGTAAGCCACAAATGTTTAAATAAGAAAAACAAGACGTTTGCCCAGTATTAAAAATGCAATGTGTTGGATTTGTTTTGTTACAATAAACTCAACCCCCAACTGAGTGGAAATGTTTGTGTTGCAAATGTTCATCTGTAACAAAATTGTTTTAATCACAGAGTTTCATACGTATCCAGTCACATTTGGTAGTGGTGTTCTGGTTATGGTGTAGTGTCGACTCACTGTGAAATTACTTATTTTTCAAGACATTTAATTTAACATTTACATAATGTATAGATTTTGATAGTGACATTTGTGTAAATGGCACTCTAATTATTTAATGCAGTCTAAAGCTTGGCCTACTGTGTGTTCATCCTTAAACCCTTTCTCATTATACAACTGCCCAGAGCCATATAAAACCTAAAAACTCCAAAATTGCTCAGTCAGCTGTCATATTATATTCCCTACTGATCCTGGTGAAACTATAGCCACAGAGTGATGGACAGCCATGACCCAAGCCCTTATAGCCCACTGAGCCAGTAGCACGAGGCATGCAGGTAGTAGCCCCAGTGCACCTCCAAACATGGGCATAATGAGCACTGACTGACTGGAGCACTCTGGAGAGTTCAGGTCTGTTTCTTATATGCACTTCTACAGCTCTTAAAACACTACAGTCAGCACATTAACATGAAAATGAAGAAATTTGGATTATTGAGTTTGATTATAACTGCATTTAAAAGTCTTGATCCTATTGGGAAGGCAATCATTCAAACTTTTAATTAGAGTAATAAATCGGGCAATTGTGGTTTATTGTGGGACATGATGGATTAAAGATCCGAGAAAGCACTCAGCATACGCAACTGCCAGACAGTAGTACAGAGGAACATATTCCCTGAACATACCCAGGTTCAGTTCTCAGATGATGTGGGGCCTTTTTGTCTGGAGTTTGGATGTTCTTCCTTTGAACTGAGTGGGTTTCTGCCAGGTACACTGGTTTACCCTATCATCCTAAAACATACACATCATACTCCTGACCAGGATCCTGGCTCAAGTCCTGGAGAAGGGCCCGCGGGCGCTGCACTGCAGTTGCTCTCTGCTCCTGACAGGTTGTTTATTGTTTGGAAATACCAGACTTTGAACATTTTTTGCACATATTTTATGTTGTGTCTAATTACATCAATGCAAATACTTAAATGAGAAAACCCAAACAGTTACTCAGTAGTCAAGTAGTTTTTTACTTTTACTTATGTAATTATTTAGATTACAACTTTTACTTCTACCTGAGTAATTTTATTTTGAAGTAATTATACTCTTACTTACTTTTGCTGCACTACCCAACTCTGGAAGGGAATGACCCGGACTGGGAACTGAAGCTGAGCGGCTTTGGTACGTGTTATGCACTCTACCAGCTGAACTATGGTGCACCTCCTAAATTATTGGCTTTTGGTGTTAATCCAGGATTTTAAGTATTCTTATTTAATATTGTGAGGCAAAATAATTGGATTCTCTTGTGCCTGGAAAATCAAACAAAGTAATGTAATCAAGCAATGATCATATCCTAAGCTCTGCATGTACACCTACTGACTGAAATATGGCAGTGTAAAACAACCCAGCAACAACTGGCAAAAATTGTAAAAATCTTAGCTCTTTGGAATTCACATGCGGGCCAAACTGTGGACACGCTTTGGTTCAGACAGACCTTCTTCTTCGTTATGGGTGTTTAGTAGGACTTGGGAAATCCTACTTTTGGTTTTTTAAGTACCACTCCACCCATGCCTCACTGGGATTGAGGACAGTGCCACAAGAATGACAGCCTATATGAGTGTTTGTCACCAGCCTCATCCTGACAGGGCAGAAATAGGCCGGAGCAGTCAGTGGAGCGTACATTTGGGAAGCCAGTAATGACTAACTCCGGCTCTGTTGGCTTTCTGTGGGAAGGATGACAGATCATATACAGACAGAAACAGTAGGTATGAAGAATATATGACAGTAGGAGGTGAGGCTTTGCATCCTGGTCTTACATTTTGCCCTAAAGTTAAGTGGCCTGTGGTTGCTAATGCTGAGAAAGTTGGTACAAAACTAAACATAAAACCACAGGGTACATTCTAAGACCAAAATATAAGCTAAAATAAATCCTGCCTTTTCAGACCACATCCTATAGTTTAGCTTATATTTTGGGTTTATATAGACACAGCAAATCAAAATGACCCACCCCTTGTATGGACAATATATGCATTGGTATTCTTTGAAAACCACAAAGATTTTTTTTAAGTGGGCACATGCCAATGAAAACATGACCAGCGTCCTAGACAGTTATATCAACACTTACCAGTTGACTTGAGGTATGTGTAGCTTAAATTAAAAGGCCTGCTTCTGCTTTTATATTTAGTAGTTGTATTGCTCACTTGTCGTGTTGAGTCTAGAGAAAGACTTTAATTTATATGGCAACACAGAACTTTTCTCAGCGTCCTAGTTTCTGGCATATGTTAACCAGGGCAGGACAGCAACCTTAACACCAAGTGTGTGTGTATTTCAGCTTTGTCCAGGGGGATAGTATGTGCCAATACAAATGCACTACAGGTAACTGTGGGGTTTCCTCGGAGGCTGGTCCGACCCCGCACATCACACACACCCCTATATTGTATTTCTTACATTTAAATATTGCTATTTGATAAAATTGCAATTACTTGTGATTAATTAAATATAAATAATAATAAATTTGATTATTTTTTAATGGCCTCCCACCACAACATTGATTTGCACTAATTATAGGCATAATGGCAATAAAGAAACTAAAATCTGCCCTATACATTGCTCATTATCATTTAACCACTGCTTTTTGGGAACATAAAAAGGATGCCTTTCTGCAGGAAGGTGCCAAACCTGGTTCCCAGCACACAGGCCCGGACATGGCACTGTCTAGTCCTTAGTTGTTGGGGAATGTCTGTTTTTATATGGTGTTTATTACTGGCCTGAGGTAAATCTGTTCAGATTGAAGAATACAACGCAAATAGCCTAATGGTGCGTGCACACCAAAACATTTCAGCATTAGTTCACACATACTGACTTTATCCTTGTCCTGACTTCATCAGGACAGCTGGCATGTGTGAATTTTTTTCATTTAGATATAATCAATTGAGGATCCTGTGTCTGGAGCGCTGTAATATTAACAATGGCAGGGGATCCATCCTTCATAGGTTTTGGCTCATTCAAATGCTAACTTAATGTTGTTGTGCTACATAAAGTATCTGGACTATCACCTGACATGTCTGAACATAAATCTAACATTCATGCTCTGCCAAAAGCAAAAACTTTTGAAAAAAAGCAAAGCCATCCTGGAGGTTCAGCATTAAAATTCTGGATGCAACTGAGAGTCATGCTTAAGCCTGTGGGAGGTATCATTTTATTTGAGAAAAAGACTACTTTGATATAAAGTGAAAATGTTTTTGTTTAAAATGGGCCTGAACTGAAACCAAAGTAAAGCAAGCTGGTTATGTTGTCGATAGCAGGATACTGTATCCTGGTGTCAAATGCCATTAAAATTGTATAACTAACTGCGAGATAATAAAAGGCTATAACAATAAGCCACTGTTTGGCGTAGCAGTTGTTTTATAGTAGCAGTCTTTGTCTCTTATAAAGGCTGAGAATTGATGACCTGCGTACACAGAGAAACAGCCTGGATTAAACATAATTAAATCATAAAGCCTTTCTCAGTACAAACATTCGCAGCAGTCTCACTCCAGGCTTGGTGTGTCTTAGAGATGAGCCTCCACTCTTTAAACCAAGCTCTGAAGTCTAACTCTTTGATTGAACAAGATATTTACACACAATAACCAGAGATGTGGCTTTCTTTTGAAGGAGAGGAAATCCAGGAGTGGTTTTCTATCAAAAGACGAGAGATGAAAGAGTGGGCGGCGCACTGAAGGAAGAGGCGGATGTGACAGTGAACTCACAGTTTTAGTAAATTTGGTGTCTTTACTGGCAGGAACAGCTTGTGGTTTCTTGTACTGGAGGGCATATTCATAGATTTTTGGAAAATGATTCATTCCCACTCATGAACCAAACTACTACAAGTAAGCAGCTCAACTTACAGTAAAAATAGAGGCCCTGAGGTATTATAAATTAGAATCAGCTTTCTTGACCAAGTGGGTGATGAGATATGGGGATTTCTACTAGATGTTAGATACCATTGCATAGAACAATAAATGCTATCAACTTTACCATTTGCATCTACATGATTCTTCATGATCTGATGTTATAGATTTGGTAAAGAACTTCAAGTGTAATACCAAGGTAGTAACTATAATACTGACTCCAATGTGACCTGCATTTATAGTGAGGCAATCCAAAACACTGGTCCTCAGCCCTGATAAACCGAGAGGGCTGCCATAGAGCCATAAACATTTTATTTAGCATATTAGGTTACTGTCACTCCCGAATAGTCAGTGTCTGTAGCACATGGATAGCTTAAAAACATGAATAAACAAACAAATATTTTTATAGAGCCAGTCATTTGGGTGGTTGCTTTATCATAACCTAAAGAATGCCCATGTTACATTATTGTTTACATGCTTTTCCCATAAAAAGCCAAGAATAAAAGCTCCTCTGCTCAACAGCTGCTCATAAAGATTACAAATACGGCTTTAAATATGACTGCTTATAGACAGACCCCTGGGAGGCATCATGTCTCAAGAGGTGCACATTTCACAATCAAAATAATCGCACACATTGAAAATAGCAACAGCCGCACCACAGATGGAAACATCTTTGCTGCATTTAGAGAAAGTATAGTTTGATTTAATAAAGTGTCCGGACTGTTTGTGCGCCAGTGTCAGGCAGGAATGTGGAGAGAGCATCGGGGAAATGGAGGTGCAGACAGACGGCTGGATGTACATGATATTTTAGCTGTAGTTTTTAGAGTGTGCCGAGTGGGGACAGCTGGGAGAGGCATTTGCACTACTGATGTACAAGGTTTTTATGGAGTGAGAATCACTACAACCACTACTGGTCAGTGTGGGAATGAGGAAAGTGCAGATTAGGGAGCTTGGGGATTTTTATTGGAATAAAATGTGTGAAGTAAAGTAGTGTGGCAAAATGTAGGCATCTTCTCTGGCCGGCTACTAAGTCTGCATTTCTTCTGCCAAGGATACAACTAAAGTACCAGTGAGTTTTAAAGAAATTAGTTTAAAGGGGAACGTTTATGCTAACTCACCTTTTCTGAGTGGGTTATAATGTTGTTTCCTCTTCAAAAACATACTTGGAGTTGTACCTTAATAATAATAATAATAATAATAATAATAATAATAATAATAATAATAATACCAGAGAGAATGCAACGACTCACAAAAGGTAAATAAATAAATAAAAGCAAAATATGGGACCTTTAAAGTATGGTGGTAGCAAATTTGTCAAAATCACAGCATAAGTATCGTGATCACTGATATGTGATATTTTCTTGTATTGAACTGAGGTGATTTTGTGGGCTGAAAACATCAAATGCATGTTGTATTTTTTTCTTTACATGGATTATGAAACATGATGTGCTTTCACAAATGGCTACAAACTAAATTTTGGAGGAATTTGAAGTAACAAAAGTTTGGCCTAAAAATAGCCTGGCTGGTCTTGCTGGACTGATTCTCTCTTTCAGTTTTATACAAAGAATTTTTCTGGTCTCCATCAACATCAATTTGGATTTCCAGGGGGCCAACATGTGGACAAAGATTACCTCAAAATGCAACTAATATGCAACCACTCAGGACTAACAGAATTTGATAAAGATGTAGTCTGGAATCTGGACATGGCATAGGACAAGCGGCACAAAAGAGGCTGTAAATGGTTGCTTTCATGTTTATATTTCCCTTATGAAATAATAAACATTGAGCATTGAGTTTTCTGTGCCAAAACCCTTGAAGCATAGAAGATTCAAAAAGGCTGAGAGAAAATTACTTTTAGCATTTTCCATTTGGTTTGCCTTTATCTTCATAATGAGACAGCTCAAAAGTGTCCAAAGGAAGTAAAGTGTGATCGGATATGTGTAAAACTATCTTAAGCCATCATTCCAAACTTTTTTCACATTTCACAAACAGGTGGCAGTAATAATATGTCCAGAACCAATCAGAAAACTGAGTGCAGCTGCAGCCATAAACATCCACAGATCAGGGCTAAAAAACAAGAGATCGGGTTTGAGTCCACACACGTACACAAGACGCATGGCTAATTCAACAAGGGTGTTATTTACCCCACAACTTTTTAAAACGCAGTACGCATTCCAAAACAAAACACATTTAATGCAATTTCCTTAGCATTTTTATCAACCAGAAAATATTGGGTTTCTTTATCACTTCCTGTTTAAATCTGGCAGCCTTGAGTAATTATTTTGTTTGTGTGTGTGTAGAGAGAGGACAGAATGAATTATCTGGAAGATTTCCCAAGTCGTCAAATAAAAAACTATTTTAAGTGCATGGCAAATTATCAAGTATATGAATAATATTAGAAGCAAAGGCCAGCCAAAGTTTAAGATAATTTGTGCAGTTATATATTGTGGTCAAAGTCAGTTCACTGTAAAAAGGAGATAACAAGAATAAATTGACTTAAGGTAAGGATATGATATGATTTATATAATGCTTGTTAACTGATTGTTATTAAAATGTATGGGGGGAAAGGTGCAGTGTAAAGGGATGCACACACAACCTGCTCAAGTTGAAACTGCTGATTTCCAAAGAATTGGTATTGAGAATTGGCAAACTGCTAATCTCTTGGGATTTTCATGCAGAAACATCTCTAAGCTTTACAGAGAATATTCCAAAAAACAAGAAAATATCCAGTGAGCTGCAGTTCTGTGGGCAAAAACACCATGTTGATGCCAGAGTTCAGAGGAGAATGTCCAAACTGAAATAACCACATGTTGCAGCCAAGGTATCCAGAAGACATCTCTAAATGTGTAAACCATAAAATTGAAGCAAAACGTTTGAATGTTGGTATGTAATCATGTGTTACGATGTTAGGTAATAATCAGGAAAAACACAGAATTACATTAAATGATTTTTCTATTCCCTTTATGGGGCATGTATTTTTAAAATCTGTTAATTTATTTAATAAAAGTCATGTAATTAAAACTAGATGCAGGGCTTAAAATAAGTTGAATTTTAAAACTATGTTCAGTACTGTACAACGGTTTTAACTAAGAGTGCTTTAATAAATACAGAATTTTATATTTTTTATTTTTGCTGCAAAAATTTCTGGAAAGGTCAGTATTGGGCTAAAGGGAAAATACACTATATTTACAAAAGTATTCACTCACCCACCAAATAACTGAATTTGGATTATGGCATGAGGTTATTTTTAGGAGCTAGGCTTGGCTCCTTAGTTCCAGTGGTAAGAACTCTGAATGCTTCAGCACCAAAAGATTTTGGACAATTCCATTCTCCCAACTTTGTGGGAACAGTTTGGGGATGGCCACTTCCTGTTCCAACATGACTGCACCAGTGAACAAAGCACGGTCCATAAAGACATGGATGAGAGAGTTTTGTTTGGAAGAAGTTGACTGGTCTGCACAGAGTCCTGACCTCAACCTGACAGAACACCTGGGGGATGAATTAGCGCGAAGACTGTGAGCCAGGTCTTCTCGTCCAACATCAGTGTCTGACGTCACACGACCCTTTGCATCTCTCTACGTGTCTGACATAGATAGCTGCATGGGTCGTTCAATGTCATATTAAACTATGAATTAAGAATGGGATGTCACTTCAGTTCATATGCGTGTAAAGGCAGGTGAGCTAATACTTTTAGAAATGTAATGTATTCATTTTGGTGTGGATCCAAATCACTGTTTTTATCCAAAAGTATTTTAAGGGATTCATACCATTTTGAAAAATACTAACTAGAATGCTCTTTTGGTGCTTCTAGTTTCTGTGTATTTTTGTACAAGAATAGTTTTCTTTGTCCATATAGCCTTTCTTAAAACCTAAGACTGTGCACGGTGCTGTATATTCAACCTTCCTGTGACCCGCCAATTGGGAATTGCTGCCCTAAAATAGTCACTAAAATGAATGAACTGCTTATTTCAGAAGCAGGATTTGAGAATACAAAAATACAGTAGTGCCTTCTATAAATACACCATTCCTTGACCCGTACCTCTGCCTGTTGAACATCAGCCGCATATGAACAGTGCTGCCTCATGCACACACGTGGCCAGTTGTTCACCCTGGGACACTCTGCTCTCGTACTGTTGACAGGGCAGACAAGGCTCCCATTGACCGGTCACCCTTCTCCTCAGCACACCAGATGTTGAGAATTAGCGGGCAGTTTGAAAATGACACACTCATTCTTGCGCCATCCTGGATTTCCCTCTGAGCTCTTGACGAATGAGTTCAGCAGGTCATTGGATGTAGAAAGGAAAATATATTCAATTCCAAATAATATTTTAAGAAGACATTGTACATTGTAAAGCTGTGTCAAGTCATATCTTGAATAATAATAAATCCGTTAGTTAAAGTACTGTCATGTTAAATTCAAATTACCATACCAATGTTAGGAAATGTCCAGCAAATGTCTAGCGCTAAGTGGTTAACACTCTTGTCTCACAACAAGAAGGTCCCAGGTTTGATTCCTGGACCATGTGGGGCCTTTCTGTGTGGAGTTTGCGTGTTCTCCCCATGTTTGGGTGGGTTTCCTCCATCAACCTCAAAACATGCACAATAGGCTAATCCTCCAGCTCCTGACCAGGATTCTGGCTCTAGATCAATAAAGTATACCTTACCATTATTTTTTTAGACAAGCACATGATATATTTTACATAGAAAGCAACTAAATGAATGTAGTTTCAATGTAGCATGCACCAAAGTAGCCTGTTTTGTTTTATTTTGGACCAAAATAAAAACAATTTCTCAATTTCTTTAGCTTCAGTTTAGTTTTTAGAACAAAACCATGACACAACAGACTCAGCTTTTAAGAGACTGTCAAAGGTGCTGTCAAATCAGTAAGATTGGCGACATGATGTTGAAGGAACCCAAGAGCTGGAATATTAGTTGTTCTTGTAAATTTCACTCAACACTAACAAGATATTTTACCCCCTAGTGCTCTTTCATTGTCACATCTTTCCATGTTTTTGTTGAATTATTATAAGCCTGTATACGTGTGTTCACATTTGATTTGAACTGAACCAGACTCCAGTTGGAAGTGGACTGAGACCAATCTTTTTAAGTGGGTCTTCAAATCATCATGTGCACAATGTTGAGTGCTTCTCAAATTCAAGTCTGTGTGCCATCATCAGAACATTCTCAATAATAAAGCCTAAATTACATCGTCAGGACTTTTTCCCCCAAATATAAAGATATTGCTCCTGACATGTTGCCCCAGCAGCATTGGTTGGATGGGTCAACTAATTTCCATACAAGCACAATAAATTCTACCTTAACCTCAAGTCTTGTACACTTGTAAAAAAAAAAAAAAAAGAAATAGCATTGTTTCTGTTTAAGCTGGACTTACGCAACTTAAAATAATAATAATATAAAAAAAAAACATATGCCCTGGCCTTTCTCATCATCTGTATTAAAGATTTATTAGCCCATGTTATTTCTCAAAGCACAACCATCACACCATGTGTAGGCAAAATATTTAACTATGGGAGAGAACTGCAAATACACTGAAGTATGACTGTCCCAGGAACATGTCATGTGTATATGGAGACATGAAGCAGAGACTCAGAGTTTTTCTTTGCCGCATAGGACAAGGTCACAGTCAGAGACACAGATGTAAACAATCTACTGCCACAAAAGCCATGGCTCTCATATGATGAAGAGGGGTTAAGTCTGGGGGCTACCGCAATAATAAGACCTTCTGCTCACAATCAGTATAAATCAGTCCATAAGTAAAATACCACATGTACGTTCTTTCAATGTGATAATTTCTCTTTATGGATTAGTATTAGTATTAGTATTAGCATTAGTAGAGGGAGTATTGGGGTCTGAGGTCAACGAGAACATTATATTATCATCATATTTTATTATTTTATTCCTTACAAAAGGAAATCTATAAAGAGAAAGAGACATTCATCCTCTGACCAGAGGCAGCTATGATAGCCAAAATACCCAGACTTTCTTCTCTTCCAAAAACTTCCTCCTGCTTCTCCTGGGTGACATCGCTGATGGTTACAGTGTCAGTGTCAGCTGGGCTAAAAGGGTAATGTATTTCTTTTGTAGCTATGGCACAGCATGTGGTTGGCCATAATGACAGTAATTTCATTTGGGGTGGTTGGTACTCTATGCAACCCTATGCATTGTTCAAGTGTTCTTTCTCTGCAGCAGTTAGTCAATTAAAGTCAATTAGTCAGTTAAAACTCTCCCAAACAGTGGGTCATCAAAAAAGAAGTTGCTGGGATGCTGAATAGTTACAGTCCTCCACTTTTTGAAAGTTACCTCTTGTTTTATTAACATAAGTTGGTTGTAAAAATATAATTAGAAAAAAAAAACTTGAAAAAAGAACTACAATAAATTTATAATGGATAATACTGGGTACCCAAATAATGCACACCTCAAAATGCACAAGTCACATATGACAGTCCTAAAGGCAAGAACTTAAACAGAACTTGAAGGTGGGGTGGCAATAGGTGCAGAGTGCAAAGACACACTTCACGTTTCCTTTGTATCAATAAGGTTTACTTTAACAAGGTGAAACGTAACTTGCTTGGTGGAGTATGTGCTGCATGGCAGGAGGATCCCATGTTTAACTACCAGTTCCAGTTTTGTTCAGTTTGTCCAATCCGGGCATCTATTAGAAAAAGGAAGCAATATTTTCTTAGACTGGGTTGGGACTTCAAATGTTTATTTTAATGTTTTTATTTATTTATTTATTTATTTATTTATTTTTTGATGGATAATACACTTTTGAAATGTTTTGTCTGATGTCTTCAATGTTTGTATGTATTGTAACGTATTCAAATTAAAGTAAAAAGTAGGTCAACCAACTCCATTCTTAATTTTTTTATCTGTTGTCTGAGTTTGATGGCACTGCTTTGGGCATGCTGAGTATGGTACCACAACAAAGTGCCTCTCCTGCTGGCACCACTTTACTGCCTCATCTGAAGACACTGTCTATTTCTGGATTAGATGGCGTGGGAAGGACAGACGCTTTTGTTTTGTCTTTTTGTAGGTCTCTTGTTTAAATGGTAAGCAGTTATTTAGCTCAGTATTGGCTTGAGGAGGCCCGGAAGAAAAAAACAAAAAAAGACTTGAAATTAGTGCATGGCAAATGAAATTAGAGTTTAGAGTGAATTGTTATCTGTGTGAAAATTGTAAGCTCATTTTGGAGACATTGTGTTCTGGGGATCACTTACACAGGCGAAGAGGAAGTTTACATATTTACCCACTCGCTGTTGGGTTGTCGTGTCATTGGAGAGGTTGTTCGGTCACACTGTCCCAAACATACACAGGACATTTAATTTTATTGCCCATGGCCCTCACAGGATGTGCTGTAATGTGAGCAGGCCTCAGACTGTGGGACACTTGAATGGTGGAGATGATTTTCTGTATAGTGCAAAAGAGGTCACATTGACAAAAGCACAAAAAAGAATATAAATCCCATTTTAGTAGTTAAAGGGACTGTTTACCATTTGGTTTGGTAATTTATATCATTGGTTCAAACTTTTTTTATGGGACCCGTATTTCAAAAGACCAAAAAGATTGTGACTCAGCTTCCTGGTTTGGTTTAGCACAGCTTAGTCATTTATGTTTGGTCTTTCTTAAAGAGTTTATAGTCCTTTGGTAACTTATAAACTTCTTCTTCCTGAATCCCAAATCCTATGATTCAAGATCCAGTGCTTATTGTCAGATGCACATATGCACAATGAGATTATTTTCATTCGTATCCAGTGTAAAAACATGCCAAATCACAGTGCGACTGATTCACAGTGGCAACCTTGAATAAAAGGAAAAAGCTGAAAGAAAAAAAGAAAAAAAGTATATACAGTAATAAAAATAAAACAAGTAAATCTAAATGTGATCTGATAAAAATTGTAGTAAACCCCCAAAAAACCTATGGCAGCTAACTTTTGGGGCCTGACCCAGCGTTTGGGAACCACTGCTTGATTACACATTATATCTAATGTTGGTTACAGTAACATGGACATCAATATTTATTTTTTTGTAAATCAACTTTGTACTGTATTTGTTGTTATTGTCAAAACTATTATATTGTAGAATACATGGGATAACTGTCAGGCCAAGTTTGAGAAGCAGGCCAATAGCAATGACATAGTAACATGGCTAACCAGATGGTTTGTTACACACTCAGCTGACCACTAAAGCCTTTGAAAAGGTCAGACACATTAGCTGATTACCGATGATGGTGAATGGCTTCACTACCTGCCAGTAACCCCTATTACATTGTCAATTATTGTCAATTGTCAATTATATCTGCTATTTCTCATGGCAAATATGTATTTTTTTTTGTCTGCCACTAAAAAATACAACTCAAATGTTTCTATTAGTAGTGCTTTAGTCTTCTTCAAAAAGATAAGATCAGGCTCCATTTTACTAAGCCCAGCTGGGGCGACAATGCTATAAACATCATGGCAGCTGCTAACGTACACATTCAATAATCTTTTAAACTACTCCAACAAACTGCTACCTTTTACCACCAAACTATAAAGCTCTGACAACAGTTCTACATACACACATCTGGAAAGAAGAATGCTGTTTATCCTTTGTCAACTGTGTCAAGCTGGTCCTCTACTGAGACTCAAGAATCTCTGGGGTAATTAGGCAAGAGCATCGCCAAACACTGACGTAGACTTTTAAGAGCAATCATTTGGATGAGTCGCAGGGAATCTGAGTTTCTCTTTAGCAGATGGTTCAGTTTATGGGGACGAAGCATCTGTGGAACTTTGACCTCTGAGATTTTGGGCTTCTCCCAGCGTGACTTGATGGGAAACGGGGTGTAAGAGGAGAATAGGCCCTGAGCACTCTCATCAGAGTGGGAATGTGTTTTGTTACCGAATTATGATCCAGCATAACAGCCAGTTATATGGAGTGTGCAAAATAGCCATCAGTGGTCACATATAGAGGTATGCAAAATAGATCTGCAACATGCTATATAAAATTAAAAACATAAAAATGAATAAATGAAAATAATGACCTGCAACTTCAGTGCATACCGGAGGCTTTGACCAATGGGCTTACACAGCTAGTTGTGTCAGATTGGACCCTCCTATTGGTTGTTGCTCTACACCAGCTTGTCAACATTGAAATAAGTTTTTGGTGCCCCATGGATGGCCCTGCACCAGATTGTGAGAACCAACAGGTCATGTAAGACTTGGACGACAAACCAAAAAGAAGCTTATAACCCCAAAGGACAACACTAGGGTGACCAGATTTCTAGACCCAAAATCTGGGACACATCATTTTTTCACTTATGGTGCATTTGAACTTAATGACAAAAAAGCTTATGAAAGTACATGACACTCTGGGCTTGAGGGCTTAGGTTTTCAATTTTACTGGCAACTTATTAATAAAAATAATGACACTAAATAATTTTATTGAAAAAAGTCTTAAGTTTTAAGTTTTCTATGCTTTTCTGTTGTTTAAAATGGGGACAACTGGGAAACGGTTTCTTGAAAACTGGAACATATGAGTGTTTTTACAGACATGTCCTGGGACCATGGCCATACGCACCATAGAGGTCACAGAGGTCTTGACCTCAGTATTTTTCTATAGTAGACTATACCACATCTAAACCAGGACTAAACCAGGACTAAACCAGGACTAAACCAGGACAAAACCAAGTCTAAACAAGGACTAAACTGGCCTTCAACACAATGGACCTCAGTATTTCTAAAATCCTGTGTACAGCCCTACTTGGTACATAGGACAAGGAGCCTAAAACTGGGACTGTCCCGGCTAAATAGGGAGACTGGGTTAAATGTGGTCACTCTAGAAAACACGCAACAGTAACTATATACCAATATGCAAATAACAAAACCAAATTGAAGCACACAGAATTCAACATTATTTTCTTTAAAAGATCACTGTGGCCAAAACTTGGGTTGAATTCTTAGAGATCTTTAGCAATTTCACTTTAAGACTGCATGCTGTTATCAGAGGAATAATCCAACTTCTCTATCAGTACACAGTGAGCTTTCCATGTGTGGCTATGTGTATGTTTTGGCACATATTTGGCACAGTGAGTCATGAAATTAATCCTACACTCAGGAAAAGAAAAAGAGTGGCCCAAAGAGGTCTGCATACCTGTCAGAGTCAGCAGGGAGCGTCCTGTGGTAGCAAGTTGTGATCCAGGAATATGGAGGACAAAAAAAAGAAAGAAAATGCATAAAAATCATTAAGTCAAACAAGCTAAATTGACAAGGCTGAGTCCAGTTTAGCATCTGAAGTTAGCAATGTTAGCTGTTACCTTTTTTTTATTTTTATTTTATGACACCATGTTTATTGTACAATAGCAGTGGTATCTTTATAGAATACAATACACTTCTAATCCCTCTCATTCGACTGAACAAACTTCTTCCTTATGGCATTAGCATCTGGAGTTAGCCATATTTGTTGTTACGCAGCCAAATGTCCACTAGGCCAGTGTTTCCCAACCAGGGGTACGGGGACCCCTGGAGTTACTTGATCATTTATAGTGCTTTTATATATTTGGCTTTCAAAGACTTAAATAAACTTAAATCAGGACTAACCCAGGACTACACAGTGGGATGGGACACCAAAGAAGGACAAAACAGGGACTAAACAAGGACTAAACCAGAACTCAACCAGGAAAAAAAATCTGGCCTAAAACCAGGAATAAACCAGGAATTAATCAAAACTAAACTAGGTCTAAACCCAGTCAAAACCATGGCTAAAACCAGAACTAAACAACGATTAAACCAGGACTGAACCAGGTCTAAAACCAGAACTCAATTAGGAACAAACCAGAACTAAACTCAGTCTAAACCAAGTCTAAACCAAGTCAAACCAGGACTAAACTTAGACTAAACCAGGACAAAGCAGAGTCCAAACCAGGACTAAATCAGGTCCTGCGGGTACACAAAACCAAAAAGGTCGGGAACCACTGAACTAGGCCTACCAGTTGTGAGTGGCATTTTGAGACAATTTATTAATATGCATATTCATTTATCATCATAATACAATCTATTTATATGATTCAACTCCCTCAGAACCACAAATAAATCCATATATAATGATATAATTCTACCAATGAAGTCTAGCCACCATTTCTTATTCATCAGGTTGCGTCGTTTTGTTCAGCTGAATGTATGTACTTTTATTTTTTCTGTTACTTCATTGGTTTCTGAGTGTAAATACTGTACATTTTTCTAAATTATTTTGCACATAAATTTACCACAATTATTGAGATGAATGTACTGAAAATGTTGAGGAAATTTACAACAATGCTGTCGTTTCAGATTTCAGACTGGCTTCATTTACTACTGCAAAAGTCCGCCACCTGCTGGCAATGAGGTCACATGACAAGACAATATGTTTCCATATCAAAGTTTATTGCTGACATGCATGTAGAGATCTGATGAAGTAGAAAAATATGTTTTTTATACAAACGTGTATTCATCTGTACAATTATGCAGTTTTATGTATCTAGATGCCCGTGTCTTACCAAGCAGCTTACAACACATCCCACTGACGACACATTTCATATCCTACACCTGGATTCCAGTTAAAAGAAACAGTAATATATAAGTTACCTATGGAGATTTTTGAGCGAAAAATCATAAAAACAGTTTTAAAAAAGAAAATTAAAAAATCTGTTCAAATCATCCAATTGTAAGGGAATATATTTTTCATTTTGAGGGCAATGTCTTCAAGTCCTTATTAGTTGCTCTGGCACACCGTGCAAGTTTATAATCATGCAACATTTGACACAGTTTAACCTCACAAATTCCATGCTTTTCAGTCCACATTGCAGCCTACCGTCACAGCTCTGTATAACGTTACAATGTGGTACAATCCACTAGCTAGAAATGTGAAACATCTTTGTATAGAGGGGAACATTTACTCAAATTTACATCAATGGTCTATGCTGAAGAGAGTAAGGTGTAAGATACTACCACTTCCACAAATGATCGTTCACTGTGAGCATTCAGCGATTGTGGTGAATAAAAATAAAACACCCTTTTCTGGTGAACCTAGACTACTACAATACTGCTGTATGACCATAGATTCACATTGTGGTGGGAGAGAGCACACTGCTCTCTTAATTTATTAATTTATGGGCTAAAGGTCTGTGTTAAATGATGTTTATTTACATACTGACCAGAGAGCACTGCCTCCAGTAGGAAACTGTTGAGAAAGGAAAATGACTAACTACAAAATCCCTCCCAACATAAAGTGAGTATCATTTGGTAAAAAATAGATCTATGCACAAGTCAGTCTCAATATTAGTGTAGCTTAATTTGACCACAGACATTGTGGCAAAAATGGCAAGAATATTTTGATAAGAAAAAGACAGGTGCTACTTTAAATAAGTCATGATAGAAACCCAATTTTTAAAGCTAAGCATTCATAGAGGGGTTTGTTTTGCTGTGATGAGATACAAGCCCCATTGGTGTAGAGGAAAAAAGTCACAATGAATTGAATAAATAAATCAACATGAAATTACAAGAAGAAGACATTTGAAAGAGTTCATGCAACAGTTTCAATATAAATAGGAAGTCTAGATAGCCTAAAGCTAGTACCAGTACGCAAAGGCCAGTTGCAGTACAAGGATGCCTAACAGTCACTGCTTAGTAGCTTTGCCATGGTTCAAAAAGACACTGCTGCAATGAAACTGAAACCTTATCAATGTATATGAAAAATTACAGTATGGGTTACAAGAGAGGGCTTAACAATGGCAATAAGATATGAGATTGTTTCTAAGCATTCGTGAGTAAGGATGATAGCTAACACATTCAGTCAAGCCCTATGTTGGTAAAGCCTGCTCTGATTCTCACAGTGACAGCCACCGAGGCAGGCCAGATAACACAGGAGGATAGCTTAGAGGGTCCACGGGCCCAAACTTCACCTGGCCTGACACACCCATTTACACGCATGGATACTGCAGACCTATCAAAACATACAGATAGTTCACATTCAAACACTTGTCCCACCGGATGAGTTTACAGAGAGAGAAACAGGGAAGTCGGGATACCTGGAAGCCATTTGATGCTGAATTAGGCTGTGGGTACCAGTTCCTTGGCTAAGAGGATTTTTAAGACATGTTTTTTGGCAATAGAAACTGACAGTGTCCAATGTTCACTACAGAGACACTGAGGAAGCGTTACCATAAATATGCCTTGGCTAGAGGTCCAACAGTTTTGTCCCATTCAGTTCTTGGCATTGTGTTTCCAGGTACCACACACTAGCTGCCTAGATGCTATTTTTACAGAGGGATAAGCTAAATGAGGAGACAATGCTTTGTGTGAATATCAAAGGATGTTTGTATACAACCTTTTGTATTCTCATTTTCAATGCCAAAGACAGGGAGAAAATGCTACTTATGATAAAAAGCTTATTCAGATTTTTTGAAACCAATAAAAAGGTTTCAAACAATTAATCACTTGGACAGAAAACATTAATGCTTTATGTCACCGGTGGCATCAAGACTGGTTTGTTACAATCCCTTGTCTCAAACAGTGAACATGGTTTACTAACAGAGAAAAGAGACAGAGGTAGTTTGATCTGGAGTTCCAGACAGGACCGGACTGTTACAGAGGAGCAGAGTGGAGGAGGAGGAGGGAGTGACATCTGATATCCAATACCATGATACACCAGAAGAAAAGGGCTGCTACATGTTCCTGGCCCTGTGTCAGGATCCAGAGAGGGAAGTGTTTAGTGGAGGATGCACCACAGGCAGAGCTGAGTGTGCCCTCAGGTTAGCCGCACAGTGAGACTGTGGCTGTGCTAGGGCCTTGAACCTTTGGTTCAAACTTTCTTCAAGCGTTCATGTTTCACTGCAGGGCTGCACACATGAGGAGCCATGTTTTGTGTTGGTAGTTCATTCTGTGCACCACATATCTGCACCCCTGCAGGACTCACTGTGTGGCCCCACAGAGCCCCGTTTGTTCAATTAAGTTCAGGGCACATGGTGCTCAGTCTTCTCTGGGCTCCACAGCAGTCCCTGCCTGGGGACCAGAGGCTGAAGAGGGCCACTGTGGGCTATTTGCGAAGGAAGCGTTGTGCCAGGATGGCTGCGTCCAGGGGGCTGACTGGCTGGGCATCATGTCCCAGGCGTCTCACAGGGGGGATGCTGCCAAACGGACGCTTGGTGAGGAAACTCTTGTTCTCATGAATAGTGTTCTTCTCTTCAGCTAGGAGCAGCTGCTGCCGCATGTAGTTTTCAAACTCATACTGTGAAGACTCTTCTATTGCCTTGGCCTATGGAGGGAAGATATATTCAGTTTAGTATAGCAAAGGATATGCACTAATGTAGTCATTGAAAAGCTGCATGTACACAAGTATAGCTCTTTAAAATTGACATGAGCATGAGAAGGTCACTCACATCCTGTAGATGTTCTGGGTGATGGACCTGGTCATCAATATCTGGTACTACCTGCAGGGGGCCACTCATTGATGAAACAGATTGCCTGTAATTAACAAACACATGGCCTTGTAATATGATGTAGTGTGACAGCTTTATTTATTTTATGATAAATTCATCAAACATAAGATGTAATAGTTAATAGGTCCAGCAGGGGGAGCTCTTACCAAGAGGCAATGATGGCACTAAGGGACTCTAGGACTTCTCCTGCAGTAAGCCTTTGCTGAGGGTCCAGGACAAGGAGCTTACGGATCAGACACACAGTGTTCTCGGACACACGGCCATCCCTGTGGAGAGACATAATCAGTAAACTCTTACAGCTACACAAGCACACATTCTGCTCCAGATGATTGAAAACACTGCATCAAAAAATGCAGAATTCTTTGACCACATTTACTGAAAGAGCTTGTGATGGGTTTGAGTACTCACTCTGGGATGGAGTACTCAGCAGCCTTGATCTTGCGGAAGAGTTCTTGAGGTATGCTGTCATAGAAGGGGAACTGGCCGTACAACATGGTGAACAGGACCACACCGAGCGCCCACATGTCACTGGGTTTACCGCGATATGGCCGGCCTGCACACAATAACATTGAACAATGCTCACTGATACATCTCATCCAATTCAAACATTTGCCAGTTGTGACCCAGGATTGCTCACAGAAAGAACAGAAATACTTCCTTTTTATTGCATTCAGTCTAACATTATAATCTGCCATAAGATTGTAAATCAGTGATGACAGATGAGGGTGGATCTGTAAAGGGCTATAAGACCAGATAGGCAGTGTTGTTACAGTCGGGCAGGCGGCAGCAATAGCAGCGGGCAATTATTGTTCAAGCTTGTGACACACACATGCATCCACACAGCGGCGGGGGATGGGATGGGGTAGATGGGAGTAGTTTCCCTCCAGTGAGTCATCAGAGCATGAGTCACTGTAGCTCTGGTTAATTGTGTGCCTGTCACGTTATGCTGATATACACGCCCGACTTCCAGCTACAGTGTTTTTAATGGTAAGAAGCTGGTGGATCCTTTTTGTCCATGTTGTAAGTTAAATCAAAAAAAGGTCTCAAGTTGCTTCCTCTTAGACACAATGAAAATGCATCATCACGACGGTTACGCAAAATAAGACCAAAAAATTGCTAGCATTTGTTGGTCTAACATTGCAACATGTCTTGCCTAATAAAGAGGAAATCAAACCAAAGTTGGACTGAAATATTATGCAACCTTTAAAATGCCCCGTTAAGGCCATATTTGGCATTACTGGAAGCCCATACTGATTGAGATGCATTTTTCACTCACCACTTAATACATCAGGGCTAATATAGGCCGGACTTCCTCTCTGATCTTTCAGCAGGTCATCCTCGCTCACCAGGTGTTTTCCCAAACAGAAATTAGTGATGGTGATTCTATGAGTCCTGCAAGCACAAAAAAATTAACTGATCATTTCAAATAATAATGTTTTATCAGGATTGTTAATGCAATCAGACAGTATTTCAATGTTAACAGACACTACTGGCACAATCTGAAACATCTTTAGGCCACTTCGCAAAGCAACATGACTACACAATGAGGTCATTAAGGACATTTTCAAATGAAAGATATGCTTGCAGTGCAGCTTCAGAATTAATTTAAAATCAAGTAACGGTGAAGCCGTTTTTGCAAAAACAAGATTCTTGTGCAACACTGTTCCATTTGCATTTTTAGTTCATAAAGCAGCAGCTTCCCACGCAGCTTATTTCTGTGGGCAGAGTTATTCATTTCTTCAAGTGTTTTTTTGTCTTCAGGCCCTTCTAAAGAGCCTCTGGCAGTCTGGTTTAGAGCATGAACTTTTCTATTTATTTGCAACAATCTTTACAACAAGTTTCCTGTTGATTGTGTGTTTATTATTCATGCACAATCATTTGAACGTCACTGTAGTACAAAAACACTCCACTTCAGACACACTGGTACTTCATAACCTGAGGAGACCCAAAGTTTCTCCAGCCAGGTTTGATAATGCAGTTTCTATACATGTTTGGTATGATTCATTAAACTATATTTAGTTTTGTTGTTGCAGAGTGAAACCAATGTTTTAAAGCAAAGTGAATATGGACTGTGCTGCACAGTGTTCTTCAGAAAAGAAGGTAAATATCTAAGCCACAGTTACACAAACATATGACTCAACCTGTGGCTTGGGATAATTGTCTAGATGACTAATGCTTCTTGATCATGGTCTGGCAGAGGAATATATAAAGCTCAAGAAGCTTTAAATGTGTAGACAAATGCGAAACTTCAAATGTGCCCACACAAATGACTTCCATGCTTAACTCATGAAAATCTACTAAGAAGCACGAGTGCACAGCGGCAGACATGGTCTGGAGGCTGAGTCCTCTCTGGATCACGCTCCCCAGCCACATCCGCTTTCTAAAAAGCCTGAGGTCAACAGCTTCCTCTATCCTCTCTCACTTTCACACTCCTCACACACTCACTGCTCCCATTACTGTGTCTGGAGCCAATTCCTGTCAAGCACTCGATTTTCTACCAAATGTTAGGATCTTAATGTTCCTTAGCACACTGGGCCCACAGCGCTTGCAGCTAGTTATGTGATGATGAGCTTTTGTAAATGAGGTTTCTATAAACATACAGTAGCCTCATGCACAAGGGCTGAGCAGAGGTACAGTGTGCAGCACTTCAAGGACCCTTCACATAAAAGCTTCCTTTATGAAGGAGCCTACCCTTTTTGTCTGAGCACATCACGACTGAAACTTCTATTCTTGCACCGGAGATTGGCTAAATGAAATTGCATGTTTGCCTCATGAGGCAAGGGTCCCTGAGGACAGAGGAGAGACCACACCATCGCCACTTCCTGGTCATATGACCTGGGGAGGCAGGAAACCAGAAACCCAAATGATCCTCGTGACTCCCACCATGCAATATTCTGCTGAAAATACACCAGCTGAGGAGGCTAGGCAGGAAGGAGGTTAAACACAGGCCACTTCTACATAAGTAGCAGATTGCATTTCTCAAAACGGTACGGAAGTCAAGATTTAAAGGGGTCTTCTCAGATCAAATCAGTTAACACTGAACTTGTGTCAGTGCTAAAAATAAATATTAGAGAATCCAAAAGTTTGGCAATGGATAACAGATCTAATGTAAAAAAACAACATATGAACAAAAATCATCAACATCTTTTTAGATTGATTTATGACATCCTGTGTGTCTCCAGCTGCTTTTGCAGAAGGAAATCACATCACTGTTGCATAAACTCTGAGCTTGTTAATGGCATTGTGTCTTTCCAAGAATGATGACTTCGATCGACATCTGCCTTTCTTATACAGGTTTACTGGGTGGAGTGACACGGGAAACACAAAAACAAGGAAATTGTGCTAAACAAAGTTTTCGGGAAAGGTGACAAAGGGAAGAGGATGGGCCGCAGTGTTCAAAGTGAAAGTTAAGTACTAGAGCGTGTATGGATGTGTGTGCAATGTAATGTGGTGTGAGTCAGCTCTGAGCTATGGGGGCCTTTGGCAGACCTCTCCTTTGTCTCCAGCTGGGACGGAGTGTTCCGCTTGTCTACCCCTCTCTCCGCCACCCTCCTCTGCTCTCCTGGCCAAAACACTCTCCTGTTTCATCATCACCACTGCTGCCTCTACTGCTGCGGCTGCTGTCTGAGGCTGAGAACGTGTGTGTGGTAAAGTGATAAGCCAGGAACGTGACAGAGAGGCATGAGTTCACACATGCAGGTCACAAATCAGAGAGCTCTATCAGGGTTATGATGTGCAACGATAACATTCTCCCATTTATAGGACTTTATGTGCTTAGAAACTTTTTTCTATTATATTTTCACATTCTTCCAACACAAAAAATTTAATTCATCCTAAAATGGTTCTGGTGTCCCTTCCCTTGACAGCTTTTTCCACAACAGTAAATAGAAGAAATCCTGGTGATTGTAATCATTGTAACTGTATCTAAAATGTGGTGGACTTGATGTCAGAGACTTTCAACAGGTAGGTCAGGAACAAATCATTTAAATTTAGTTTCAATGGTCAGGTTGTTTGAAGCCATAGTTTTAATTACATTACATGATGAATTGGTTTTACGAAAAATAACATGTAATATCTAGCTCAAAAAACTTGGATTGCTGATTTACCTCCTGAGTACAGACGATATGTACTTTAGCTGTGCTGGTTCATTTCAGTACTGTGTGAAATACAGTGCTTGTGACCTCAGGTGAACCAGTCTGTGGAGAGTGATATGCGCCATTACTCTGGACAGGGAACAAAGCTGTGAAGAAAACAGCGGATCGGGCGAATCTAGTGCTTCCAAAAAGCCATTCACTGGGAATGAATCATTGGCCTTTAATCAACACAAAGCCAGAGATAGGCACAAGAGGGGCTCCAAGTTCCTATGACTGATTTCACTTTTAGTCTGAGAATGTGACCCCTTGGCTGGGTTTAAAGCCATCTGGATGCTGCGAAAGCTAAGGCTCCTTACACATGTGCCCAGACCAGACGACTTACTGGCAATGACTAGCTGCAAGTGCGTGAGGTTACTGGCTGTATAAATGATGGACAAGCCAAGGAGAGAATAAACTGGGCAAGAGGCTTTTGAGAGTTTCAGCTTACCGTTTGTTTAGCACCATGTTTCCAAGCTTGAGGTCTCTGTGCACAATATTTTTCTGTCGGCAAAAAGAAGAAGAGAAATAAAGTTACTTCACATTGTGGCGAGTGATTCATTCATATCAAAACAACCCGTTTGTTTCTAGGAGTGGCATGTGAGCATAGGAAATGAGTAATGAAATAACAAAGGACATTTTCTACGCTGATCATAACACAGCACTGCATTGTGATTACGTTTTCAGGAAAGGTCAGTAATGGGCATTGTGAGGTCTGGAAACTTATGGACCCCAAAAAGAATACCTGGTTCTTTGGCACAGCTAATGGGAATCCAGGGAATCCAGGGAATCCAGGGAATCCAGGGAATCGTTTTAGTGGATCCTTTACCCTTGTGTGATGCAAGGACTTTGTGGCTCAATAGATCGAACATTAGCGTTTTTCCATTAATTACAAGCTCCACAGATTGGGTCAAGCTCTTTGCCATTCCAAGAGAGCAAACGCCTTGGTGGAAGGACTTTTAGTCAAATATTTATTGACAATGCACACTGGCGGATGTTTCACTGCTCCCCTACTTTTCAGTTATATTTAAAGTGCATATTAGTTGAATGGAAATAAAAACAAAATCGTGTTCTCACCTTATGAAGCGCCTCCACCACGCGGACCACATCGTAGAAGATGACCACAGCTTCGCGCTCGCTAAGCCGCTTCTCTTTTATAACGTAATGCTGGAGGTTTATGAGGTCTGCTGTCTTGTCGCTGAAGTCGTGAGCGCACAGGCAGTCCAGCACCAGGCAGATCCGCTTCTTCATCTTGCGTACTTTGTTGGCATCCATGTCTTCCACGATCTCATAGGCTCGATCCTAGGAACAAGAAGCAAGACACACTTCTTTATTGAATTATTTTAGCACTGCAAAAGAGAAAAAAAATATATATAAAAAAAAAAATCACACAGTCTAACCAACTTTAAATAAAGGTGTATGATTGGACAATGGCTTGAACGCGTCCCAGGTCTAATGCACAACTTGAATGAGTTTCTAGCTAGATAAGAGTGATGAAGCAAAAATATATATAAAATGTTTATTTTGGCCCTGTCCCAATACTCGCACTTGCACATTTACGCAGGTGTGTAGTGTGTCCCATTCTCTGTAACACTTTCAACTGCACTTCAGCTCTGATCCAAGCTTGCTGGAAGTAGGCAGTGACGCAAGAGGTGAACTTTGCTAAAGTATATTACCCACGATGCATTTTGTTGTGACGTTTTTGAACAACTCTGAATTTACTAGCACCTTAGCAGCAAAAAATAACTGGCAAAACTTGAAATCTGAATTAATGTGTCTATTGTCCAGGTAACAACACTGTATAAAATTTTAAAAACATGTCTTTTATGTCATCCACTTGTGATCAACTATTAACCTGTTGCCTTTCTGATCAATCACACTCACTACAGCATGCACATAACAACAAGTAGGCCATTGTTATAAGATGCTGTAATATGGAAGCATGGCCTATTTGTATAATGAACAAATGCATCAAATCAATTCAGGTTTATCCACTATATTTCTGTATTATGTGTCCAATGAGACAAGTCAACAAGACATGTCAACCTTTCAAACTAGGCAGCGTTTTTCCACGGAAACCCTATTAATTTGTGTTTATCAGGTTGTTGATTTCTGTTTCAGATGCCGTCAGAACCCGTCGAAAGCTCCCATTTTTAACTCATTTTATGAAGATACACTATAATTATCTAATCAATATCTCGGGCCAAGATGAGTCAAAGCTTAATGCTGCTATTCTGAGCGCAGTGACAGAAGCGGGGCAGACAGGATGTGAGAGAGAGGAGAGACTGAAAGAGTGAAAGAAGACAGATGGAACAATAACAAAGTTAGAAGAGGCAGACGGGAAGACAGGTGAGGGAGGGGGAAGCATTGTGAATGGATGTGGCTGTGAATAGAGAATGACGCCATAGAACTGTGGCTTTTAATGCTACTCCCACTTCTCTATTGAAACAGCTCTGATAAGGAAAAACAGGCAGCTGGCTCGACTAATGACAGAGGTACCCCTGCTGTTATAAGGCAGACAGGATTCATAATATTACATAAAACTGCTGATTTTTTAAATTAAATTCATGATGCATATTCTTTCTTTTGAATATTAGCATCACATGGGATTTTCTGACAATGTATGTTATTAAATTGGTTTGACATGCTTAACTTATTGCCTACAGTAGAAATTTTGAGCACCACTCTAGATTGGAGACGCAGACAAGGGGCAACAGGAAATGGGACTATTAAAAACACCTTTGACAAATCGCAGCATGACTAAAACTTAAAAACATTACAAAAAAATAAGTGCAGTATACATGCACTCTGTATATTACCGCTCCAGAACAAACAATTTACTTCACTGTGACAGTCTAAAGGTAGGCTGTACATAATTGTCTGGTTTTCTGCTACATGTTGTGGATATCTTGTCAGTTTTAAATGTTGAAAATCCAAATAGCACCTAATAGTACCTGTGGTGTTGTTACTGTCTGCTTCTTCAAACCAGGTGTGAGCTTACAAGTACAAGTCATAATCGAACCAAATACTGAACAACCTGACAAATTAAATCGCTAAGGCTTAAGCTGTCACAATTACAGAAAGATTGCTGTGATTTGGGGACATATATTATTTTATTTATTATAAAGTTATAGTTACAATAATGGCTGCTCTGGAGTGCTAAAATGCAATACCCTCAGGATGAAGGCACTAAACCTCATCTAACAGAGGTAATAGACAAACCTACTTCACAAAAACCCAAGCTCGGATCACATGAAATGCACGACAACAGGAAGTCTGGTGTTGACATGGGCTGCTTTTACCTGAAAAAGGCCATGGTGGTGGACCACACCATCCTGGTTGTGCAGCAAAGACAGAAGAGAGTATTCTGTGTGCAGCAGCATCTTTCCCTGTCTCTCCTCTTGAGTCTCCCCGGCAGAATCCACTCGCTCTTCCAGTGTCAAGATCTGCACACACCGCACAAGACACAGAGCAAACATTAGGAGGTCACAAGACGGCAGCTTATTTAATACAAAACACTCTTTGGTCTGACGCTACTTTCGACTCACTAAGGTTATTCTTTACTTAGTGCTGTTAATGCTGCTAAATCTTTCAAATGTTTAAAGGTTGCGGCCAGCAAAAATAAATAAATAAAAGAGGAGTGTCGGAGCAATACTTAGAGATAGGCATCTTTCCCTTTCAGAATGCAAATGTCAGTACACCCACAGTCTGAAGAGGCAGACAATGACAAAGACTTATAATTTAAACAAGACCTGACTTAGTACTTAACATAATTAAGACACCTCAACTCTGGTCCATATTTCGGCAACATATTTTGTTGATGATTTATTAATGCTATATATTTAAAAAAATGCTAAATTCACTTTTTATAGTAGGATTGACCCTTGTTTGTGCACAATTTGCAAAAGCTAATTAAAAATTGTTTAACTTAATGGTACTGGAAGCAGCATGCACTCTTACTGGTTTAAAAACTGTACTGCAGTCTAAAAAAAAAAAAATCTCTTTTCTGATTGGACAGTTGGCGATGCAAGGGTTTAAAACCAAAACAAAAATGTAACCATAAACAGCTTGGGCATTATGTAAAATATATTTTTAATTGTGAATAACTCAGCTGTACCATTGTTATCAGTAAAACTAATACTTGATTTGAATATGTTTACATCATATCTGGGGACACGTGGGTAATTTTATGAAGAATTAAAAAAATATACTCCTCATAGTACCTTGAAGGGCACCACAATGCATACATGCACAGCCTATATTGTTTACAAACACTCCTATGGCCCAAATTTCCAATGCCCACTTTACAGCAGTATATGGTTTGGCCTC
This sequence comes from Bostrychus sinensis, assembly GCA_020698575.1. Classification (NCBI taxonomy): domain Eukaryota; kingdom Metazoa; phylum Chordata; class Actinopteri; order Gobiiformes; family Eleotridae; genus Bostrychus; species Bostrychus sinensis. Next base: position 27,756,254 of record CM036247.1, on the reverse strand, counting down.
TGTGGTGTTGCTCCTAACTGCTTCTCCAAATTGCTGACGTGTCCTGAAAACAATCAAAATAAGTCTAATATAACCATATTTCAGAAAATACTTAACAATCTTAATACTTTATCTGCAAAGAGTGCAACAATGAGGGTTTCCATGAGTAGTTCAAATCCCAATCTGAGGTAAATAAGCAGCATAGCAGACAGTGAGGCGCTGTAGTCATGTGTGTGAGGGGGGGGGGGGGGGGGGGGGGGGTATGACTCACTACGTGGTCGTAAGGCTTAAAAGTCGACATTCCAGGTGGGGCGCTACCTTCCTCTGTCACTCTCTACACTTCTACAGCCCTCCCTTGTGTAACAGGCATTGGATAGCCCCTATAAACAGATTGGCCACTGTTTTGTCGCTTGTGCCAGACTGCAACAGGGGGCCGTAAAATGAACGCCAACAAAGGGGAGGTCAAAGGTTCACGTGTCAATTGGCAAATATTGAATTATATGGTCCATCGTGGACCACTGCAGCAGGGGGGATGAGAACTGCCCAAAAAAAAAAACATGCAATTACTGAGACTTACTTTGAGCTGATAGAAGTCGTCGGTGCCGTCCTTCCTGGCCAGACATTGCACTATGCTGGGCACGGGTGAATTGCCCAGGCGAGGCCCTGCGAGCATAAGAAAGAACAGCTGCATGACCAAAAGGCAGACTGTGTACGCAATCGGAGTGTGTTCTCTCACTGCAGCTCATTACAGGCAGCGTGTGCATGTCCCTATTAACACCCCACGTGTAATGTTTTCTTTGGCACTTCCATTTGCAAATAGTAGTAGTAGTAGTAGTAGAAAAGGCATAGTAAGAGAAGCAGGAATAATGAAATAACTTTGATCCACTTTCTGGCCGATGTCATGGGGATCAGCAAAATTCCTCACATTCTTGTCTCAGGAGTGCGTACAAACATAGACACCCCACAACTTTCACTTGTGCACACAAAACCCTTTATGGAGTTTTGCACAAAAGAACCAATAGAATCTTATAGTATTACATTAAAGTGGAGTTGCTTGGTATACTGGACTGCTGATTATTCTTTGTCAGTGGACAGGTCTGATGTGGAAGTGAGTCATTCAAACATATCAGATAATGGCACAACGCTGCCTAACAGGTTACTTTTATATCACTATACACCATGGTTACAAATGTGTTATACTTGATACAATGCAGGTTTGGTATAAAAATTGTTTTGAGCCTATTTTAATGACAAAATTATTTAAAATCGCTTATGTCACAAGGCTTTCGCAAATGGCAAGCTTTAATCCACATTTCTTTTTGGTTGCAAATCAGACTGAGCATCTTACTAACTGTCATACAGGATTTAGGAGAGTAATTTGCTCATAATTAAAAATCTAAAAATCAAGATGTTAAATGATTAATTGCAGCTAATTATTGGGTTGTTGGGGGAATCCAGCTCATGCACTATTTTAATTATGCAAAAGGAAATTCCCATTCTACGTGTGTGACTCAGTGCAAACATCCATACACACTTCTCAAAGGCTACAAATCCAACACATAAGGCTTACCCAGAATGAAAGGCCCAGCTCTCTTGGCGTTGTTGCCGGATATCCCAGGACATTGCAGCTTACTGGCCCTGCCTGATGTCTCTCCAGCCCCCCTCTCTGCCGAGCGCCGCTTGGACATACTGGAGCTCTGCAGCGAAATAAATCTGATTAGTTCGCGGGATAAAGATAGCTGCTTCCAGGGTTCACTCCATTCACGCTGCTAGACACATGCTGCAACCAGTGCCAGAAATAGCAGCGGTAATCTTTCGCCAAACAATGGAAATACTTAAAAATAGAGTAGACCAGAGGTGTAGTCCCACACTAGTCAACAGAACACTACTGATTTGTGGTGTGAGAGGGAAAGCACAAGTGAATGGAGGTAAACTTCAGGGCAGCTCCTCCCACTCAATTTGAAATCTCCCTCCCACACATTTAGCAACACCTAAGTGTGTGAGGCCATTACAGCCCCATTCACAGTGATGGCTGCTGGTGTGAGGGCTAACACCTCTGATTCAATTGCTGCAACAGGGACAGTCACGAATAATCGGCAATCTGCAATTTAAATGCTAAAACTCTTCACACGTAAATGCACGCACTTGCACCAAAAACAAAGACTTCTAAATGAGGTCCCAAGCCAGCAGAAATCTGTGGTTGTCATAAACTTGTTTCAACACTTTAAATATTTACTACAGTAATACATTTTTAAGATAATCTTTACATATTGATATTTTGGGGTTCAGAGATTTTTTCTAAATTATACCAGATTTTCTTAGAAACTAGAATTTTAGTGACCCACAAACCCTACCTTAGGGTACCATCCATTTAACAATATCTCAGTCCGCAAAAACGTTTGTCTACATGACACCACTAAATGACATCACTCAAAACAAGTTCTATGGACACAATATAGCAGCCAAGAGTCAGCATGGGCATTAAAAGCCATGTTTTCCCCATCTGCTTGTTTAGTTGTATCTGAAGTTTTCAGAAATCTTTACTTTATGTGACGTAAATGTATGACTAAAGGCCCACATGCGTAGAAATGTCAGTTTATAAAAATGTAAATATAGGAGGCCCTTTAATGTACAAGGTTATAAAAAGCTGTTAAAATTTTTTTTTTTATTAAAATTTCTATGATTTTAGTCAAGCAGCATATCCAATTATCCATTGTTTGTATTGCCATTGTTGACTGTACATATTGCAAGAAAAAAAAACCTTTATGTACTGCAATGCTGACACGAGTTCAGAAAATCCTTCAGCTCTTAATCTGCATGTTTTATCTGAAAAAAAAAAAAAAAAATCACCACAGCTGGCTTATCTGAGCAGGCCTTCCTCTGAAAGGACATGCATGTTCTGACATGGCTGCAGGACTGACGCGCTGTGATAAGGAACCAGATTCGCATGCTAGAAAAGCTTTGACATCGTGTGACACATCATTACACAAACTACTCTTAGCACCTCCCAGAACTCAGAGAGTCAGAGGTATGCTTTGTTTACTGATACTACGTTCCTATGTGATGAAACTGCTCCGTTTCTCGTAACAGGGAAGTAGTGCCTTGAACCGAGAGAGTGATTCATCCTGCTGTCGTCCTCAGTTTCTATTGGACAAGAAGCTTTCAATGTCCAGGTGATGACACTAATGACGACGTAAAATATATTTGCACGATTATCTTGCATCACAAGTAAAAAAACAACAACTTTGGTTATAAAATGTCAATGCTTACTAGCAGATTAAAAAAAGTCAACTGCATATTTCTGCTTGCTCTACAAGACACTGATTCAGACTGATAAAATGTAAGGCATTCGTAACTGCTAGGGTTGCTCAAAATCTCAAAAATGTATCATTATAAACTGAGTATCTATCTCAAAGAATTACTCACAGTGCAAAAATGTTTTGGTTTTATATGTTAAAACAAAGGCCAGAGGAGAGCCTTAAACCAAACTGTTGTGAACCTAAATGAAATAGGTCTGGTGATTTGATTTAGGTAATTTTGTCCTAGTTTTGACATGATCTTGTACTGGTTAGGACTCTAATACTGCTTTAGCCATAGCTTTATTGAGTGAAAATTCAACTTTATCATATATAAACATCAGAGGCCACATGAGTCACCTGAATTCCTTTTTGTTGCACTAACACACCATTGAGCTATTGCTGCATTGCTTTCTTTGATTATGCTGGGAGAGGTGTTCAGCAGCACACAGTAAACAAGCAAAACAACAAAACAAGTCCAGAGTTTAGAGAAAACCTTGCACATGGGATGACATAATTGTTGACTATCTGCCCCTGCCTATCTTGTTTGTTTTTTGTTTCAACAGTCACTAGTGTAAACATTTAAGAAAAAGCTTTACTGCCATTGATTATGATACATTACAGAATAGGGCACACATTTCAAGTCAGGTGTGGCCATTGCGCAGATAAAAGTGGAGTTTGAGTATTACAATATTCAAAATGCTTATCGGATAAAACATGTTTTCCAAAGTTTGTCCAGTTCTACTAACTACTTGCTGAGCTCAAGCAGCCCAAAAACACGATGTACACTACTACTTCACATGCAAACTCTGTGCTAATGAATTCGTCTATCTACTTGTTTCAAAACTACGCCAGTTGGTGGTTTCTGGTCCGAGTGAAGGCAGGACAGTTGGCAGTCTGGGCTGATATGAATTCTCACTTCCATGAGGCTTTTTTGTGATCCTAGACAGCAGACAGTGTCATCGCGGTGTCTCTCGCCCATCTGTCTCCATCTCCACTAGTCATCACCCGCTGAGTCGATGAGCTGAGTTTTTTTTCTTCTGACACCGTTTGTGGCACGAGCTCCAGTGACACCAGGTCACGATGGCCATGGCAGTGTATAATAATAAAAACAATGCAAAATGCATCTGAGAAATTTAACATTTTCATTGGGGATTTAAAAGGGAATGCATATGTACTGTTTGTTTTGACTTGTTAAATTTCTAAAATGTATAACTGATGCATTCTACTGAAATGAAATGAATTACTCACTGGGTATCTGAACAAGCCTAATGATTAAAAATTACTAAAAAAACTGCTTATATTGCAATACCATTATGGACACACACAGGTTAGGATGACCATCCAAATGATAGCCTTAAATTAAACTATGGTATGATCAAATACAATTAGTGATAGCATTGGGACCAATAAGAAGTAAAAGTTAAGTCCAGCACCTTTCTCTGTTTCTTTATAAACTCGAATAGTGCATGTTATAACATAGCATAACCAGAGAATAATTTGTTTATGCAATTGCAGCTTATTGAAAAGTTTGCTTTTTTTTTTTGGTGGCGCAAGAATGCTGGTCACATGTAAACGAGAGGCCAATCCGCAACAGAACCATTGCGTTTTGGGCAAAACACACTGTTGTGTAAACAGTCTCTTAATGACAAGAAATCCTTTTAAGTGGACTGCATTGTATTATGGCAGGCTATTTAAAAAAATTGCTAAATAGTTATTGCATATATATGTTGTTTAACAGCGCACAAAGCTACTACTGAACACTGCATGTCCTGTCATCACAATACAGCATGCTGCTTGTACCAATCTCTTTGTATATTCCAAGTGCAGAGAAAATAACACCGACCTACCTTGCATCTGACTCATGAAAACCATTTGCAAAACATCAGAGCTAATGTTCCCAGAGTACATGAATCTACCTATCAGCGGGAGCGATGCAGGCCCAACCCCTGACACATGTAAAAAGCAAAGGTCAGCTTAACCAACCATTGCATGATGACCTAAATGACATCAGTGCGATGACAGCACACAGATATCTTATTCTGATGCTGCACAGACTGTGAGACTGGCCGTGTGACTGTACCGGAGGGAGGACGAGAACAGAAACAGCCTCTGAATCATATCACACAAAAGGAGAGGAGACACGCTGCCAGTGCCCACCAGAAATGTGGGCTCCTTAAATAGTAGCAGAGCAAAATAAGAGCATAGGTGTCTCTGCATCCACCTACCTTATTCGCAAACACTTTGTACAGCTTGCAGACCTAAAAGACAGTGGTGTCAAATGTCCAGTGGTCCAAAGTGTATGTGCTTTTGAACCAGGGACTAAACCTGAGAGGAGATTAATAATAAATGTTGGTACAAAGTGAGTAAAGGACTCAAAGGTCATATAGGCTGTGATTCAGTCGTCTTGCCATGCGTCCGTTTTGTAAACAGTTGTTTACTACCTTACTGCATTTACTGCGTCCTTGACCACAAATATGCTCGGTGCCGGTGGACACAAGGTTACACACACTTAATCACTTGACGATAATCATTTCACGTTACGCACAGTCTGTCACACGTTTGTGGTGCCATTTCGTGACTGTGGTGTCCGAGCAATATTCAGCTGTAGCACAAAAACTGCATGGAAATCCAGGAAAGTAAAACTGAATTCAGATATTATGCTAGAGTTCCCTAGTTTCCTCTACAGTCCTATTAATAAAAATGCTAAATAAATCTCGCCATGGTTTATGACACTAGCAGGCGACGCTTTGTCTTCACGTCATTTTGATGCTGTCCATGTAAACTCCTTACTACTTGGTTTCATACAATGCTAATTTTACGAGACAGAACTTCATAGATTTAAATTAATTTGAGTTTAAGTGTGCCCCAGTCTGTGTCCCGACTCAGTTTGGGAACCGTTGCAACTTGTGCACAGCCACACTCTCCGTTACGCAGGTAAAACTTGGGATTGGAGTCTGACTAGCCGTCGTATCGGTATAGTTTTAGCTATGTGTTTCAATAATTAGAAACATTTTAGTGTGGACTAGGAGTGTAGCGATTCAGCTGGTAGTGTATACTAGCCAAAGCTTAGGGAAATTCTCGGCTTAAGTACGCTGGCACAGAGCAGGCACACACCGGCCACACAAAGGCACAACAACAAGGAGTTGTGCTTTCGATGCAAACTACAAATGGTAGCGGCTAGCACGGTTAACAATGCCATGGGACCACTTTTATGTGCCACGCGTGGTTTTAAGTTAAATGCCTTTACGCACGGAGCCTGCATGTGCTAACCACGACCGAAAGCTAAAGCGAGCAGCCGGGAGGCCATTTAAACAAAGTGTGTAACATTACAGCTGGGGCTAGCCGTGCCAGACAACCCAGATAGCAGTCGCCAGTCTCGCTTACCTCGAGCCAAAACCGCCGGGCAAAGTCTGCGTTGTCTGCTCACACCATGGGCATTTCTTTGGGGTTGAACGCTGCGAGGTGTGCGCGGGGCTTTTCGCATCAAACGCCAGCGGACCACAGTGGGTTGGTTTCGGGTTTGTTTAGCCTCGGTAGCCGAAATGAGCAATTAAGGAAAAGCCTCCGCTCTTCGCTGATCGCATCTTTCCACAGCGACAGCACCACCTGACAACGGAAATGACGCACACAAAGGCTTGATTGACAGCTGCGTTCAGCCAATGGCAAGCCCCGCCGCTGCCTCCTTGTTTGTAAAAGGGTTGCACGTTGATGATGAAATTCTTTGCATAATAAAAGTTGCTAAACGCTACTGCATGACATCATGGTTTTCGGCAGAGGATGCATTTTCCCAGTAGTAGTGAACATGAAACTACTGTCCGGGCTGATAAATGTCTGTGTTGACAGTGACATATAACATTACACTAAGTCAGATTAACCATATGACTCAATTGGACATCACTGACCTAATATAACCCATGCCTAGACTGCTGATGTACAGTTGTCACATAGTCAGCTAGTTGTAGGCTGTAGAGGTATTACTACATGCCCTGAATGATCTTTTTAAATATGAATGATCCTAATATAGATATCATTCACCTCTAGATTCACCCACGTGTCCCAGTTTCAAACAGGTGGGCAGATGTGGAAAATGTAGGGGCTTCTAAATGGCAAAGATTCTTTCAATATGCATAAGGCTTCCTTTTTTTCAATTTGCAGGGCATGTCTGCAAATATCATGTGCATCCAACTTCACACACCAATGTTTTAATAAGAAAAAGCCCAATTACAACACTACACGACAACTTGGCAGATCCATCGGTTTTGATGAGCTAGTGCACATCCACAACTGTCTATGACTGGCATGAGCTCTGGTTTCTGTTTGGTTTGCAGGTAGGCTGTATCCTCAGGGCACATGCTGTTTTTGTCTCCTCTTTGCCAACATTATTAGGGAGACCTCACCAAAATCCTCCTCCCCCTATCAATTTGGAGAAATGTCTCAGCATGTTTTGCTTGCATGGTATGTACCATGGTGATACGTTGTAGTGTGTCTGGTTTTAAGGGGTATCATAACAAACCTTTGCACAATACGCCAAATAAGATGCAAATGACTAAAGATGCAGAAAATGTCAGTATTATTACCGGCGCAGGGCAGTAGAAGGACAATAACAGTTCCTTTAAATGTGTTCCATTAGTTGTTAAATTTAAACAGCTGTATTTCGTTTATTTTCAAACATATAACTCATTTGTGATCAACACTCCCCTCCCGCTGTATGTGAAATCTATACATCAGGTTACATTGCATTGTTAAAAGAATACATCCAGTGGCTTCACAAAGTAGTCTACATTTTTGTGTGACAGCACCACCTATTGACATAATATGTTAACTACAGTCAACATTACAGCGCACATGCCATGATTGACACTCTGTTGCATCACCAGCCAATCTGGGGCCAGATTTAATTTCTCTTCTCTTACCTCAGTTCTTAATAAAAATACAATACACATTTAACAGTGTAGCAATTACAGCAGTATGGTCTTTCAATTCACTGGAAATAACACATTTATTAAATTATTATTATCAAATAATTGCACTGCTTTCTAACTTGTAAAAGATGGAACCTAAAACAACAAAACAAGTAGCAATGTCATGAAGACATTTCCTGTTCCCTTACAAAATGTACCTCTTACAATATTGTACCACCATGTGTTAAGATGAACAAATCAACTCCCTTCAAAAACGGCACATAGGATTCTGTCTATTTCCTTAACTTGAAATATTCTCATTTGTTTATCAACAAACGAAATTAATTAAGTCCTAGAAAATAATGTATACAGAGTGAAAAGCACATGTGCACTACATTTAAATGACATGAGAAAAACAACTCATTTGAACACCACTGAAACTGATGTTTTGCAATCATCCTGATGCTTATGGTCTTCACTGAATCTCTCAACAGTTCACAGAACACCTATACAATGCATTGCTGTATAAGGCCTGGATCAGCACACACATGTTTTAACAGCTGATCCTTTCACCCCATTACTGATTAGATCTGCACCACTAACAAGTTGTAATTGTATAAATGTGCTGCAGTGTTTTGCAGGTGCAGACAGTAGACTGGCCTACTTAAACAGCACACACAGTGCGATTGATGCTATCCTTATGGGATTTTCTGTCAAGGTAACAGCATCACAAGCCGTCCATCATAGCCAATAGGTCATCTCCTTTGCTGCTCACACAGGGAGCTTGATCTCCAGATTCTGAAAACTCCCCCATTATCTTGGCCAGCTCAGCGTTGGCCTGCTGATCCTGAAAAAAAAAATGTTTACAATAAATAACAGAAGGATTGGTTTTAACAGATACTGATGTCATACAACCCTGATTTATAACTAGATTGAGCTATATACTATACTGAGTCTATTCTTTGGATTGTAACAAAAAGTGAAAAATCGCCTCACATCACAAGTTATGTTGTTAGAAGAGCAACACGACATCTTACTTTATTTTATGTCAAATCAATTCTAGTGAATAGAAAGACAGTTTTACCTTTGTTGCCTGTATATTTATGAATCCGTAACAAAGTTCATCTGGCCTTGACATTAATGCTTCTCTGTAAATAAGACACAATTTAGTTTTAGGACAGGGACCAACTATTATTAATAACAACATACAGTATGCAATAGGAACAAAAACTCACTCTTCTTCCTCATCTGTATTGAACAGGTTAACCCGAAAGCCACTGTCTGCATTTCCAGGTTTCTGAACTTCTAACCCTCCCATTAATCTTGCCAGCAGGTTCAGCTCCTCTTTGGCCAGGGGGTTAGGAGCAGTGCTGACCTTTTGGCACACAATGGTTCATGTAATTGGCAGCTACAAGGAAAGAGCCATGAAGTGAATTTGTTTTAATTCATACCTTGGGATGCTGGGCTGACTTTTTAGATGTTCCAGACATGTGGGTTTCCACAGGACGACAAATACTGTACCTGAAGAAAAAAATATTTAAGTTAGAGCTTTAGTGTAAGTTTACTCATTACACAGTGGTATTATCCCTGCTCATATTGGATCTTGATAATTTTTTAAAAATTATTATTACTTTACCACCTTGTATGGTGCATGTTTTTTTAAATCTCACAATTACTTCCTCTGTGCCAGGAATCACTGATTGCACATTAGTTCCATTGAAAAAAAAAAAAAAAAAAACAAAAAACTAGTATATCTGTTTTCAGCCAGAGTCTGCATTTTACAAAACTTGCTCTGTAAATAAAAACATCACATAGGGTGGCTATTTTGAATTTCATGCCAGCATTTGTACATTGAACACAACACTGAGTCCCTGGCTCTGAATTTGTGCCATTTTACATATATAAAGTTTCACTGTATCAGATTAGGAAGTACTTTACATCACTTACATGTTTGTGCCTAATTTAGTGACCCGGTCTCCAAAAAATTCAAAAGAACCTTCTCGGAGAGGTGATGTATAGTTTCCACCATTGGTGAACTGCAACCTGCTTATCTCCTCACCAGTACAACTGAATATCCTGAAAAAAAGTACAATTTAATATTTGAACATGCAGAAGCATTCTTTCCAAGTTTCCATGTTGCCTCTGTGCTGTATCCATGAAGCTTGTAGCAATTTCAGGCAAGCACACAAACCTAAAATTTTAATACAAATTACTTGTTCTTTACTGCCTCTGTAATGCTATTAGCTGCGGAGAGGCCTATTTAACTTGTCAAGGGTGATTAGTAAAGACCCTACATCAGATAGAAAATGGCTACCACCACAGAATGGTACGAACTTCAAAGGAGATATACAGTATATTATCTAGACAACTCTAATTTGATTTAAAATGTCAGTGATGTGTGACATTGTCTTTGTATATATGTATTGTACTGTATTGGTATATGTACTACAAAGTGCATTTATTTTGTATAAATGATTATATTTTTATGTGACCAAAATAAATTCCCTTAACTAACAATGGAATGGTTTGTATGAATTTTGTACCTTATTAAACCAGGGATCTGTGTTCCATAGGGCACTGGGCCACTAGTGGGAAGTACAAAGCGACCGTTAGAGTTCTGCACTTTATCTTTAAGAAATATCGACACCTGGAAACACAAGTACAAGATATAAAGACAAAATAAATCAGAACAAAACTAAAAAAAATATACTAAAAATTACTTACTCTTATGTGCATGTCTTGAAAGAATATTAGAAGAGTTTGTCTGATAAGTTGAAATTCTCCACTAGATAAAGGTGTATACATCTGAAAAAAAGATGCAAACAAAAGAAATAAGGAATATGTCTGTTTACATTTATATCTCTTCTTTTTTTAGCCTTGTTATTTCTGCAAGTTAGCAAATGACAGAGGAGAAATGTTCTAAATACAATTGGTTACTATATTTTGGAAACATAATTTACAGACAGACCAGGATGCTGATGTTGTGAATACTGTAACATTTGAATGTAGTGATGTATACTATATGGCAATGTGTCGACACAAATGGTTCCTAACAATGGTGACTTTTAGCCTATACATTATATGAACGACAGCCCCTTTTCCTCCGCAGGAACATTTACCAGGAATTTTTAAAAACTTTCAAGTGTATCCACTGAAATTATTCTGGTAATAAACTTTCCATGAATAAAGTACCTAGTAGGGAGGTAGGACTTTCCAGATTCCCAGGAACTCTTAAGGAGTGAGGCTTACATGATTGTTTATCTCAAGATGTTAAGTGGCTTGTCACCCAATAATGTGGAGAACATCAAAAGCCATAAACACAGTTTATCAGGAATTTCTTTACCCTGGTAAAAAAAAAAAAAAAAAAAAAAAAAAAAAAAGCATCCGGGAATGTTTGTGGAAAAGGGGCTATACTTCTTCTACAGTATGGGCAATAAAAAAAATAAAAAATAAAAAAAAATCACACTGATAGTCCTTGGGCAAGAACCTCTGACTTTTTCTTATTATTGCAATCACACTGATAGGAGCAGATAGAAGCTTGACTCCACTGATGTTTTTTTTTTTTTATTTCTGACTGTTACAACTAAAAACCTGGAAATATCTGGAGGGACGACTGCATGCAAAATGTGAGTTTTGTGAAAAATACTACCTCAATAAGCTGTCGGAATGTCTCATCCACCTGGCTGAGTATACTGGGGCTATCTTTTACAAAGTCCTTGATTGCATCCATGTGGTTAAAGGAAACGAGAAGAATGTCTTTTGGCCGTGTGCAGAGCAGCACCTGGTACTTAAAGGCCATGGTCATTAGGTCATACAGCTGTGAAAAAAAGAAAAAATGGTTGGTTGTATATTTTGCACCACTTAATAGAAAAAAACAAAAACAAAACCAAAAAACAAAATCTATTGCACACTCTACCTTGTCCATACTGGCTTGATTGAGTCTCATGATTGATGCATGGGCCAGCCTATCAAACACGGTACGCAGGGCCTTCTTGGAGTACAGCTCCTGTGGTTTGAAGAGCTCCTCCAGGAACTTTTTGTTGAACATGGTGCTGATGATATCATTCATAACTGTCGAGGGACATAGCATGAAAAAAATGTCAGATGCAAAGACTTGCTCATTTTTTTATTGACTCATTTCAACCAAAGCATAATCCAAAATCTCTAAAAAGCAGCAGCGAGCTAAGCCATAAGCATGAACCCAACTCATCAACAGCTTTAGTAAAAAAGCTCAAGGTATATTTAAAACTACAGAGACTAGTAAGAGAAACTTCCAATCCAATAACTCCTTTACGCCCATCATCCTACTGTAACCAAGCATGTAACTAAACTCAAATAAGCATGTTATTTCAGCAAAATCATAGCAGAAAGCTTCTATGTATACCTGCTGTAAGCTTTAATAAATGAATACCTCTCTTTCTGTCCTTCTCTATCCAGCCAGCTACAGCAGAGTCTTTACATATTAATGAAAGATTAAAAAACTGTAATTAAATATGGCAAATGTCATAGCAACAGTTGTGCTAACACTTTATGCCTACATTTTATTATAGCCTAGAATGTGTGCTAATAAAAGAGATGTAGCTTAGGTTTATCTTTTTGCATTTTTTTAACAGTTAAGTTAAAGGATAAATGTCCTTCATACGTGTCGCTGCTACATTTTAAAGCATGTGATAGAATTTACAGGTAGCTCGCGCCGCTGGAATTGTGCAAAGTGTAAAAGGTGATTTGACAGTGATGCTATATGGCTGTTAGCTACCTTTCTTAGCTTTGTCGGCGGGAATATTCTGAGCCCGGAGCCGCTGGTCCAGAATATACAGCATCTCCCCACCGAGATTAATAAAAAGCAGAGGAAGCGTTCGCGTCGACATTTTGCAATCTTGATATCCGACGCTCTGTATTTGTTTTTAGCTAACTTACCATGCACAGCTACGTAGGTTAGCTCGAATACGTTAAGGTTAGTCTGTTTGTTAAAGCCTCTTTTCGTTGCCAGGCCACGGAAAGGCACAGCCAATCAGAAGCCAGAAAGGAAAACAAACACGGAAAAGGAGGAGCAAAAATCTCGATGAGCTTTTTTATTTTTATTTTATTTTTTATGTAATACCAAATAAATAAATAAATAAATAAATAAATAAATAAATAACAGTACAGGTAAACACATTCACATAAATAAATAAAAAATAAATAAACCCATGAAAAATAACAATACAATTATTGGTGGGTTTCAGTTTCAGATGATGTCACAACATTCTATAGGCCTGTGGTGTTTAATTGAGATGAGAGGCAAGCAATTTTTTTGTTAATATGATGATTTGTGTGTGTGTGTGATAGGTTAAACATAACAAGATCATCGACCTTGTCACAAATACAAATGATCAGGTTCAACATTTGTGAATTTTCTTGTGAAAATGCCCCCCATCTGAGAGTGTGACATCATCACATTCTAAAATCTGAAAACAACCAATACAACAACAAAAATAACAGAAATAATCAAATTAAAAACATAGTAAGGCAAGGGACATTGCAATTTTAATGAATATTTTAGGTTCATTGCTACATATACACTGCCTGACCAAAAAAAGTCACCACCTGGATTTAAGTAAATAGGTAAAAGCCTCCCTGCAGTTGGTCAGGTCTAGGTTCAGCAACGTTATGTGCCCAAAGAATGAGGTCAGCTGACTACCTGAATATACTGAATGACCAGGTTACTCCATCAATGGATTTTTTCTTCCCTGATGGCACGAGCTTATTCCAAGATGACAATGCCAGGATTCATTGGGCTCACATTGTGAAAGAATGGTCCAGGGAGAATGAGACATCATTTTCAGACATGGAGTCCAGTATCGTTCTTGATGTATGACAATATTGTCTTTTTCTATTTGTATTTTTTGTTGTGTAAATTTCTCTCTATGCCAACCCAGAAACATTTTCATAACCATGGTTGATACCTGATACTGATGTGGAAAAGCCGAGAGGGTGTTTTTTTGTATTTATTAATGGCAAATACTGTAAATCTGGGACAGCAGTAGCTCAGTTGGTAAAACCGCTTGCCCTCTAACCCTCTGCAGTTCTAGCCCCGCAACCAGCAAAGCATACTGCCATTGTGTCCTTGAGTAAGACACTTCACCCACTTTGTATGTCTGTCTGAATGTGTCAGTGTGACTGTGTTTGGTGGTGGTCGGAGTGGCCATAGGTACAAAATGGCAGCCATGCTTCTGTCAGTCTCACAGTCACCACAATCAAGTGTGACTGAGGAGTGAATGAATAATGCATCAAATTGTAAAGCAACTCTGAGTGTCTAGAAAAGCGCTATATAAGATTAATACATTATTATTATTAAAAATACACTCCAGGGGCAGATATTGATAAAAAATGACTCTCCAAATCTGCACTTTTATTTACAAATTTCACAGGGTATTTATTTACATCAACACAATCAGCTACATAGTCTTCACAATTTCATTTGATTAAAATGTCCTTTTTTTGTCTCTGCATAGGCAATCACGTAAATACAAAAGAAGTGCTTTAATAAGGCTACAGTCTATCTGGTTGACTCTATTTCTCCATTTCTGATGCGAATTTCCCTTGCCATCCTGCACACTTCACAAACTCCACAGCAAAAGGTCATCAAGGCATCATTGCATATTGTTCCCTGTGAAAAAGAAAATAACCACAATAATTTCATCAACTGAAAGAAGCTTACCCATTATGAGAACATGCAACAGTTTACAAAGAGATGAACACCCATGATTTGTTCCTCTTGCTCATATCTTACACAAGACCCAAGTTACTGGAAATGAGTACTGATTTTGTAAGAGTTGCAAGCTATGAGCTGCACTGACTTACAGACTTACCTGAATACCGTAAGTGAGCCTCATGTGAGTCCGCAGTGCTGTCATGCCACCTGGTAAAAAGCCTAGACAGCAGTTCTCCCCGTACTTATTTGCAGTGTAACAGCTCAACACGGGGCCACAAAAGAAACCCAGTAAACCTGAAACAGAAACACACTTTCTTAAAATAGTGCAATCAACCACAAGGGCAAGACATATTCAGAATATGTACTAAAATATGTAAATTATATTAAAAGTAAAAAAGTACTCAACAAAATTACAAGGTATATTTGAAAAGTATCAAAGTCTTTTGGTAATTGCACAACAAAACTATTACTACCACTATATTACTGCTTTGACTACTACCACAACTACTAAGGCTGCAAGATTCACACAAAATACTTTTACTCATTCAGAGACTAAACAAAAATTTAGTTGAGTAAAATATTTTTTTCTCAAAATTTGGAAAAAAGGTCTATATGTAAGAAAATATATTGGTTAAATGTATAATTACTTTCCACCAATGCAATTATCAACAATGTGTGACAATCAAATAACTAAACTATGCTTTTATGTGTCTTTTTTTGTCCAAAACATACTGTATAACTCTGGTGTACTTACAGATTGGAATGTCACTGCAGCATGAACACACGTGGGTGCTCCACTGTCCTGTTTGGACATTTGTACCATAGCCTCCTGCTCCTGGCTGCTGACTTATCACTGGGTTTGACATTTAGACGGTGTGTCAATGATCCTCTTATTTAGATGCCTAGAAGATAAAAGTTACATTTTAAGTTTTCAATTCACAAGTGGGAAAAGTTACCTATTCAACCGTTTTAAGTATGTCCACATCGTTGCATTCTCCTAATTTGATAAAAATGCTACAATACTGGTTCTACACTTGGTAATACAAAAGCATTTGTAAACATGTTATATCTAGAATAAAAAAGTTACAAATAAATACAATTGCACTGAAATAATGGGTTGGTGTGAAGTGGAAAAGCTGTAGAACCTACCCCCGCGGTCTGCACTCCTCCTGATCAAACTGACAAACTGCATACCACACAGGAAACTCTGCAACTTAAACTGCGAAATGCTCGTATGGCTCCGCATTTCACATTCTTCTTACTGACAAAAATGATTCACTGACAAACTGAACTTTTACAAGAAATGTTGGTTGACCACAAATACACATGTGCTGATAAACCAAGGACTTGATGTGCACATTGGTGGCTTTATAATCTCATATTTGATCAGTTTATTGCATAGATCTTGATAGGATGTTACATCTAGCACAATGCAATGGCATGTTACAAAACACATCACATCCTCATTTTTTATCAGGCTTAAGTTTCAATTTAGTCACTCTCACAGAACTAATTATATAAAGAATAAAAATACATTTTGCTAGCAGAATGTACCCCCCACCCCCACCCCCACCAATGCACTGGGTCAGGACACTTAGACATGTTTATTTCAACTCTGTTATTAGACAATAAAGACAATTTTTATGGTGGTAAGATAACAAAGAAATCATTCATTCAACATGAACATCATCTGTACAGAGTGAAGATGAAAATGTTTAGTATTTCTTCATACATTCAAATAGAATGCTCAATATTGCAAAAAAATGTTCATTGGGTATTTCCTAAGGTTGGCTCTGGTGTGGCTTGATTTTGCTTCATCCTCAGTCTCTCTTCTGCTTTTTGCTTCTGCACTTCTTTATAGACCTGGGAAAATTAGATAAATGCAGATCAAATAACAGCTTATTAGACAATTTAAAATTTTATTCGCAATGCTTTCACTGAACAATTATTATTCTCAATACATTACTATTTATAAACATTTTACATACTTTTACATAAAATGTTATTTGTCTTGTACCTTTAAACAGAAGGCCTTTTTGGCAAGCCAACGCCGAGAAACCCTTCTGTAGTATTCTGGTGGAAAGGTGTAGGTGATGCCCAACTCTTCACACACTTTTTCAAAAGCATCATAGCGAACAAGCCTGAGCCGTTTTAAAATCTTTTTCCTTTTGTCAATGGCCATGAGCATCCGCCTCTTATTAGCTTTGTCCTATAATTAAAGATAAGAAAGTTCTAAGACAAAAAGACAATAATAATAGTAGATACTGTTATGGTATGTTCTTTGTACATGCACCGGGTCCAGTTTACATATATGATGTAAGATGGAAATTTCCGACCATGACAGTTCTTAACATGTCTGTAGTTAAGACAGAGGTGCACACAGGATATCCTGTAGCACATGCCTCAAAACCAGAGGAAGGCAAAGAGGAAACACAAATTACATTTAGAATTCATATAAGGTTGGCCATTATTTACCATCATGTTAAATTTGCAACTAGTAATTAGTAAGAATGTATGTTTAAAGTTGTTTCCTTTGTATACTTGCCTTAGGATGTATTTGCAAATGATCCTGAAGGTTCCGGATTCTTGCTGTCAAAGTAGCCACTGACAAACAAAAAACACCCACTTTATCAATCTAGTAATAAGGCATTTATCGTTGAAATAGTACCACTACAACTCCTCTTACCTCTGACCTCTTCTGAATTACGGTCATTTTCATTCCTCTGGACCTTTGCAATCAGCTGCTCCTTTTTTACTTGTAGCTTTTCTTTCTGCACATAGGAACACACATAAGAGACATCAAACACATGACCCAGACAGCTAGCTACAGTTTTTGGGGTTGTATTGTTAAGTCTTATATTTTACTACTCTTTTAATTATTGTGTATCATAGTCATTCCTGCTCACCCAACAAGCCATTCTAAAATACTGCCAGCTTTACATATACTACATTACAGGTATTAATATTTCTACACTAGTCTATTATTTATTTAAAAAGGTACCTAATACATTTAAAACATTACATAATACATAAAAACATTTAAAAAGAATCCTTAATAGTTGCCAATGCTGCCTTTGGTTGCATCTAGTGGCTACAGAAAACAATTATACATCAGAAAAGAATTCATTTCTACTAGAGAATAAGCGTCTATGGTAGCCCTGTAGGGACATGCTGTTGTCTATAAACAAATCCACTCCAGGGAATTAAGTTCATTGCCATGAGTTTCTTCCAAAAACAGGAAGTATTTGACCTGCTGTGACCAACTATTACACAATACAATTTCAGTATGATGCAGTCTCCATCAGTGTAGTCCTCAGTGAAAGTGTGCTGGCTCTTGCTGTCGTAAATACTGGCATATTAATTATGTCAAAGATATATTTTAATTAAAGGGAATGTATTATGTTTTGTTTTTTAACCAATGCTGGTCACCCCTTGAACAGCACTGCATGTTTTACAACCTTTGAAAACATAATGTGACTAAAAGAAAGCATTGCCAATAATTACTTTACTACTGCCATAAAAAAAAAATCAGGTGAAGGGACCAGCAGAGGGCAGCAGAGTGCAGAACTGTTATGCTACTTTGAACAGAACCATAGAAAAAGAGCTTTTTATTTCCTTTAACATTTTGAATTATGACATTTTACTACAAAATGAACTATAGCTTTGTGGAATAAGTGGAAGCAGAACAGTAATGAATGAAAGCTGATGGGATGTAGACTGTATACTGTATGTTTTTGATGAGGGAACATTAAAACATGGTAAAAAAAAAAAAAAAAAGTACATTTTGCATAATATAGCCTCTGTAAAATGAAACTTACATGACTTGCCAACTCCAGTGAAAGAAGTCTTTTGACAATATCGTCAGCTCTGTTAAACAAAATACAGAGTATATTATTAACAAATAATAAAAAAAAAAAAGAGTAATAATCAATTAATGTGAATGCATACGTTTGGGCAAGTGGCACGGCTGCATAATCCTGCTTCAACATTGTTGGGGGAAGGTCACTGAGCTGACTTTGAACAGCTAAACAGAAAGAATAGAATATGTGTTAAGAGTAAGCCTTCAAATACTATTTCTTTTAATAGGGTGAGTGCTGTTGAAGGACTGTACCAGTCACCCTCTTCTTTGCCGCCCGTGCATAGTGCCTCACTGGTGGCTGAAGTGCAAAGCTTCCTGTACGAGATAAACAATCAAGTGAATTTATGCACATTTACAAGAGAAAAACAGTCAGGGTTGAAAATAATGGTATGACACATTACAAGTAAGACCCCAGTTATTTTGAACTATTATAATTGTGTCAAAAGTGCAAGTTGAATGAAAGTGCAAGTTGTCGTAAGTTATATACAAAGACAAGTCTATTTAATTATTTTGTATGATGAAATTTGAAATGTGCACATACAATATGGACTGCTTTACTTGCCATATACATTGTATACACTGTAGATTTTAGTTTAGTTTAATTTTTTAGCTTATTCTTGCAGCATAGAAAAACGTATAGCTGTCCCAAACTGCTGATTAGTTCTAACCAAGAACACTGCATCTCACACTTCAGATTAAGAGTAGAGTGGTTTTACAATCACCTCATACAACCACCAATAAAGTCATTTCCTGTCAAATACGTCAAATGTTGACACACATAAAACAGAAACATGCATGCACTGACAATGTTTGTACATCTGATATTTGATTAACATAGCTTTAACAAAATGAGAAATTGCGTCAGGACAGTTGAGCTATTCCTCAGTATATTGTGTGTGATGGAATTTCTCTATACTTGCCGGTGTACAACCCAAATTCCGAATGTTGGGAGGTTTTTTAAATTTGCATTCAACTAATTTGCAGAAACGAATGGACTTTCAAATCACATGAGCCAATATTTTATTCACAATAAAACATAGATAACATAGCAAAAGTTCACACTGAGAAATTTTACACTTTTATGCACAAAATGAGCTCATTTCAAATTTGATGCCTGCTACAGGTCTCAAAATAGTTGGGACAGGGAGGCGCATGTTTATCATGGTGTAGCATCTCCTCTTCTTTTCAAAACATTTTGAGGACATCTGGGCATCGAGATTATGAATTTGTGGTCATCTTTGACTTATTTTTTTGTTTAATGATGCACCAAACTTCTCTATAGGTGACAGATCTGGACTGCAGGCCAATTCAGCACTGGACTCTTCTACAACTAAAAGCCATGCTGTTGTAATAGCTGCAATATGTGGCTTTGCATTGCCCTTCTGAAATACACAAGGCCTTCCCTGAAATAGACGTTGGCTGAAGAGGAGCATATGTTGCTATAAAACCTTTATATACCTTTCAACATTCATAGTTCCTTCCAAAACACACAAGCTGTCCATACTGTATGCACTTATGCCCCCCATACCATCAGAAACACTGGCTTTTGAACTGAACGCTGATAACAGACTGGAAGGTCTTCCTCCTCTTTACCCCGAAGGACATGGCGTCTATGATTTCAAAAAAGAAAATCAAATTTGGATTTGTCTGACCAATGAACACTTTTCCACTTTGAACAGTCCATTTTAAAAGAACCTTGGCCCAGGATATGGCTTCCTTTTTGCATGATAGAGCTTTAGTTGGCATCTGCAGATGGCACAATGGATTGTGTTTACCCACAGTTTAGTTTCTGGAAGTATTCCTGGGACCATTTAGTAATGTCATTGACACAATCTTGCAGCTGAGTGATGCAGTGTTATCTGAGGGCCCGAAGATCCAATAAAGGTCTTTGGCCTTGTCCCTTATGAGATTTCTCCAGTTTCTCCAAATCTTTTGACGATCTTATGCTCTGTAGATGATGAGATTTGCAAAGCCTTGCCAATTTGATGATGGCCTTAATAATAGTTGAACAAGTTTTTACTAATGTACTCACAATTTAGCCCCTTCAAAATACCTTTTTTCTTTCTATGTCCTTTGTGATGGACATCGGGAAAGCCTGTTTTGTCTCATTAGTAAATATTTTATAAAAACAAATGGGTGATTGAGGCTGAAAGGAGTTTGTATGAAAATCTGGCCATTTAAGGACATTTGATAAAAAATAAATAAACAACACTTTTTTTCTTGATTCCCAGGAGAATATTGACTAATTCAGATGTAAAGATAAAGGGATGTATAAAACTGAAGTGAGAAAGTTATCAACCTGCTACACCAAAAAGGAAATTAAAACAAATGGGTACTAAAGCAAGATAAAGCACGAGACATGAGTATAGATAATCTGTGGTTTGCAACCTCTTTTTCATGTTTGACAGATGAGAACATCAGAGAACACATAGGTTAAAACCATTATCTTTGATTCCAGTGAAAACTACTTAGTCATGCAATACACTGTTGATAAGCAGATGTTAGTTTTTCAAAACTTGTGAAGCCCTGTAGCATTTGTTGGAACACTTTAGAGTTTAGCTACCAAAAGACAGGATGCAACTTGTATAGTTTGAATAAGTAGGTCATATAATATATTGTAGCTCTATTTCAAGCTTCTTAATAGCTAATACCTTGCAGTGGGAATTTGTATGCTTTCTGCTGCTTTGGAGAGGCAGGCAAAAGCAATGCCTTACTATTGTGAAATGATGTTTATCAGTTAGCATGTAAAACCGCAAACTGATTCAAATGCCAGTTAAAATGTGTGGTCTGTGGAAGGATATTCATTTTCTCACTATATATGAGGTGTGTACCGAAAGTAATAAGAATGACATTTTAAAAATTCTACTACAGAAGAACGTTGTCTCCACCTCCCAGTGATTTTTATACTTTTCACAGGATCCCTGAAAGTCTTCAAGAGTGGTAGGTTTCAGAGCCTGCGTAGTTGATTCTTGGCTGTTATCCACACTCGTCCTTTCAAATCCTGAGATCGGCTTGGCTTGGATCTGTCATCACGACAACGTCACCCAGTGCTTTGGCTGTTAGAACCGCTTTAGACTGACAAACACATCACGGTGCTTCTCCATCCACCCTACAGCCCTGACTAGGCTCCTTCTGACTTTTCATATTCGCAAAGATAAAGAATAGAACAATGGAAAAATGACTGGGAGTGTATTGTAGAGCAGGGTTTCTCAACCAGGGGTACAGGAACCCCCAGATGTACACAAGCACTTTGCAGGGGGTATTTGGACTTATTTCATAACTATAAACATTTCAAATGCAAAAGCTCATTGACTGCTAAAGAATATTATTTGATAATATTTTGTTACATACAGTATTTAAGTTTAATATTTATTTCAAAGGGGAGTTATTCAAATTTTTTATTTATGTATTGTTATTAGTTTAATGGTTCTATTTATTATTTTTATTTATTCTGAACATAAAATAGATAGTAAAATAAGACAGTTTAGTTGGAGTTTATATTGATTTATTTTTATTTTGAATATGAGTGTAGAAGAAAAAAAATGTAAGAGAATTTATATTTAAAGTAAATAGTAAATGTATAAATTAAAGTATAAATGGTCGCAGATGTTTTATATGACCACTTTTTGAAGAATAATCAGCAAAGATGAGTGAGGTTGTCCTCATAGTATGACAAATAGACCAGAGGGTACACAAGACAAAAAAGGCTGAAAACGACTGGTACAGTACTGACACTCATAAAATCCTTTTATGCTACTTTGATAATCAACTGTGTCTTTTAATAATACATGGGTCATTTTATGTCAAATCAACTACTGCCTCCTGCTTGACCATCCTGGAACTGCTTCAAACTTGGTGAGATTAATGTTTATATCACGAGTAGCATGTGTGCAAAATTTGGAGTTGGTATCTTTTTTTAGTCTGAGAAAAAATTAGGTGAAAAGTTGGCGTGCCAGGTCAAAATCTGGACTTCTGCAACATGTCAAAGTTCTACAAGCCATGCTTCCATATCTTCACAATAAACCACATCAGTTCTGTCAAACTCATGTGAGAGTACATCATCAGCATCTATTTAAAAGAAGTTATATTTTAGTTTTATTATTTATACATTTTATTAGGCATTAAACATGAAAAGATGATTTCAGGATTGTTATTCACACTAAAATTCCCAAAGTACAACGCCATCTACCATAAAAACAATTATATCACTGGACAGAGCATGAGTTCTTTAGTTAATGTAGAAAATCCTGTGTTGGTATCTTGAAGCTGAAAATGTCATTCACCTGACACAAACTGTTTAGACGCTATGGTTTGCAGAACTTGAATATTTTGCAGATCTCCTGATTTTGGCCTGACACTACACTTTTTAAAACCTTATTATCTCACAAACTAAATAAGATATCTACTCCAAACTTTGCACACATGCTTCTGGTGATATACACATTCATCTCACCAAGTTTAAACCAATTTCAAGATAGTCAAGTGGGATTTTTTTCTGAAATTTTTTGATTTGACATGGAATGACTCACATGCCATTTTTTCTATACATCACCTCAAATGCTTCAAAACCTCACTATACTTTAAAATATTGAATATCCCTTAAACATATAATAGTTTAGTTTAGTGAAACAAAAAGAGTAACAACGTGTAGTTAGTAGTTGCTCGATGACGCAAAATGATAAACACTGCCCACTATTGCTGATAGACACGTGCTAAACAGACAGAGGGTGGTGGAAAACTAGACCAGTGGTTCCCAAACTTTTTGGTTTTGTGTACCCCCAGAACTTGATTTAGTCCTGGTTTGGACCCGGCTTAGACTTGGTTTAGACCTAGTTTATTTCTGACTAATTCCTGGTTTTAGGTCTGATTCTTATTTTTTCCTGGTTGAGTTCTGGTTTAGACCCAGCTTAGTCCTGGTTTAGTCTTTGTTTAGTTCTAGTTTTAGGCATGGTTTAGTCCTGTTTTAGCCTTGCTTTGACCTGGTTTTGACCTAGAGTTTAGTTTCTGATTAATTCCTGGTTTCAGGCCTGATTTTTTTCTGGTTTAGTCCATATTTTTGTCCTCCTTTAGTGTCCCATCCCTCTGTATAACCCTGGGCTAGTCCTAATTTAGGTTTATTTTGGGTCTTTGAAACCCAAATATATAAAGGTGCTAAATAATAACTCCACAGACCCCCTGCAATGTGCTCCCGTATCCCTGGTTGAGAAACACTAGTATAACATCTTTCTTTGCCCCGCACTGACCATACGTACCACACTTGACGCTTGGTCCTGGCAGCAGAGCCGCTGTGGGACATGTCCGGGCCGCTGCAGACAGAGCAGGGCACACCGCGCTGCTTTCCCGCAAAATACAACCTGACGACCTCAAGACGCTTCTCAAGGCGAGGTTAGTGAACATGGCTACCGAGAATGTGACAATTTACTATGTACAATGTCTAAAAGAGCTATAATATTGCAAATACACATGAACGTCCCCTAGAAGAGAGACGCCATCTTGACTAGACTAAACCAATCGAACGAGGGCGCGCAGTGGCTCATCCAGGCTGGACGGTCGATTCCAGATAACATCGAATTTGAAGAAATAATTATTAAAAAATGTGCATGTGTTTTTTAAATATAATTTATTGTGTCTTATGTCTTATTTTTTTCAATGTCTATTTATGTCTATTTTTAAAATTGATATATTACTATTGTGTTAGTATTTTATGTAATGTAGTATGTGAAGATTTTTTTTTTTTTCAAATGTAAAGTACGATACAAACTTAAAAAAAAAACCAATGTATTATTATTATTATTATTATTATTATTATTATTATTATTATTATTATTATTATTATTATTCCACTCTCATTGCCCCTCTAAAATGATGTGGAAGTGAAAGTAGGTTATTTTCAATCTGCTGTCCACATTCTTTTACGTCATCATTTCCCGAGTTCAGAGAGAGATATTTTGTGTGTAATGCTCAACCAATCACAGCTCAAATAGCCTCAAAAAATGTATGAGGTGGAGAATGCTTGGTCAAAGTCAGAAATTTGATTCTGGTTTTAAAAACTGGGTCATGTAACTTGTAATTTCCATTATATAAACATCTAATGTACAATCATACTCACACAATGAAACACATTCTAGTGCACTTTTAATGTAACTTAATATTTAATTATATAAAATTCAACAGTGCATATTGGACTATTTATTTTATGAAATTTTAGGGGAACTTCAGGATCCCTTGCAGTCAATGAGCAATCACCACTGATTCACACACACAAAGAAAGTAACAACAAAAAGGCTTTTTACAAAAAAACAAAACAAAACAAAAAAATTTATTTGAAGAAAGGATGGCTGTTACAGCCTTTGTGCTGTAGTGTGTTTTTTTTTGTTTTTCCTTGTCTCCACCCACCAGTCCTGCCAGCTCATCAGCCACACCTGGGTGAGAGCTGGGTATAAAAGGCCGGAGCTGCCTTCATTCTGTGGCCAGTGGGTCCTTGGTGCTGCAGCCGCAACCATCGCCTTAGTTTCATTAGTTCTTTGTATACTTTGTTGGTATTCTTTTTTTTTTTTCTGTAAATAAACCTTAGTGTTTTTGTTAATCCTACAACATCTCCATTCTCCTGTTTTTTTCTACCACCCGTAAATCTATTTTTAGTTACTGTGCCAGCGCCCCTAGCCATCCCTGGCACGTAACATTTGGGGGCTCGTCCGGGATATGGTAGATGGATCAGGTATGTATGTGAGTGTGTGTGTGTGCTCCGGTTGATGTTGGTCACGGGTGTTTCTCTAGCTTGCACATTTGAATTGGCATTGCTTTCCCAGATTGGTTAGGGGGTGTCCCGCTTGGCTGTATACAGTCACTCCATCGGTCACCCGTTTTTTGTTTTAGTTTGTTGTTTTCGGGGTGAATCCTGGGCGGAGTGTATTCTCTGATGGGGGTAGGCGCAACAGGGCTTCGGTCGCTGTGCTTCGCCTTTCAAGTGGCCCCGAGCCCGGCAAGCCCCAGAAGATACACAGGCTAAGATATTTGTTAGGTAGGGATCTGGGATGGCATATGTTGTGTGCGTTTGATGCTAGTGTGTGTAACGCCCTGTCTACTGTTTGTTTCATTGTGAGTGGTGTGTGTGTGAGGTGCGCGCGCTGGTGCTTCCTTCGGGAGCGCGCAGTGGCTCAATTAGACACAGGTGTAGCCCCGGTCAGCTGACTGAGTTAATCAGCTGCGTGATCCGGATTTGCAGTGGCTTTCTTTGTCCGGTGAGTTATGGCTACCTTTGATTTAAAAGCGTTTGTAGCTAATCCTACTCTAGCGGTGTTTAACACTTGTAGGAAATGCGACTTGTTTGAAATTGCCAGACATTACAGTGTTACCGTCTCTACTACGTTGCGTAAGGGGGAGTTGAGGGAGGCTGTATTAGCGGGTTTGGTCGGAGCAGACGTTTTGCCCTTACCTGAGTCTGGTGATCTCGTTTGTGTGGTGGCGGGAGATGCAGTGGCGTCCCCAGTGCGTAGCCCTTCGAGCGGGGCGGCTGAGCAGCCGCTGCCGGTAACTCCTCAACAGGACCCCGCAGGTGGGGAGGAGGAAGGACCGCGTACTCTGCCCCCGTTTGAAGCATTTAGTATGGATTCTTCTCAGAGTTCTAAAAGGGATGCTCGTTTAGAGGTCCGCTTAACCCGTTTGAAAATCCAGAAGGAGGAGAGGGAGCGAGAGTTCCGCCTCAAACGCGAACTTGAGCTGAAGAAACTCGAAATAGAAACCGCCAACGCTAAAGAGGTGGAAATAAAAAGGTTGGAGGCGGAGACCGCATTTAAAATACGACAATTAGAACTGCAATCTCGGCCTATTGGCGCTGAAAACTTTGTGTCCGTTAATCCTCGCGATACGTTTGATGTGACCAAGAACATCCAGTTAGTCCCCGTTTTCCGCGAGTCCGAAGTGGAGTCTTATTTTGGGGCTTTTGAGCGCATTGCTGCTGCACTGCATTGGCCTAGTGATGTGTGGGCAATTTTGTTGCAATGCAAATTGAGCGGTAAAGCTCTAGAAGCCTGCGCCTCTTTATCGGTTTCAGACAGTCTCAATTATGATAAGCTTAAAGGAGCTATTTTACGAGCTTATGAGCTTGTACCGGAAGCCTATAGACAGCGTTTTAGAGGGCTTAAGAAGTCGTTGAATCAAAGTTACGTTGATTTTGCTCGAGAAAAAAGTCTATTGTTTGATAGATGGTGTTCTGCTAGTAAAGTTGATAACCTTGTTTCACTTCGTGAGTTGGTCTTATTGGAAGACTTCAAAAACAGTCTCCCAGAGCGCCTCATTGTCTATTTAAATGAGCAGAAAGTCTCAACGCTCCAGCAAGCTGCTGTTTCGGCCGATGAATTTGCCCTTACGCACAAGACTGCTTTTAAGCGTGAATCTACACCACAAATTGGTGAAAAAGCTTTTCAACTTGACTTGTCAAACAGCTCCAGGTTAGCGAAACCAAAACAATGCTTTTATTGCCATAAGACTGGCCATCTTATAGCCGAATGTGACGCTTTGAAACGCAAACAGCCTGTGGCCAAACCACCAAAAGGGGTGGGACTTGTTAAAACTGTCTCTGCTGGTCCTTCTGCTATTACCTGTAATCAACCAGTCATTTCTCCAGATGAGTGCTTTAAACCCTTTATTTTTGAGGCTTTCGTTTCAGTCCCGGGAGAAGCGAAGCGCTCAGTTGCAGTACTGCGGGATACAGGGGGTTCCCAGTCGTTTATCTTATCTGGTGTGTTACCCCTTAGTTTTAAAACCGACTGTCACTCAAGCACTGTTGTGAAAGGTATTGGCATGAGTTTTGTACCAGCTCCCCTCCATTCTGTCTACATTGAGTCTAAGCTGGTTAGTGGTGTGTTTCCAGTTGCTGTCCGTGACCAGTTTCCTATAGATGGGGTAGATTTTATCATGGGAAATGACATTGCTGGTGGCAAAGTCTATCCTTCCCCTGAGGTTGTTGACCATCCCATTCCTGGCTCTGAGACGGATGAGTTAGCAAAAAACCATCCTGAGATGTTCTCTGTGAGTGTCTTGACCCGAGCCCAGTCTCGTAAGTTGGCTCAGGAGGCTGACGTTGATTTGTGTGACTCAGTGCTGGCCCCTGTTTTCTCTGAGGACAGTGTGCCCTCTTCTGGTGGTGTGGGGAAAGTCACCAAGGTCAAGGTTAATAGTGCAGAGCCAGAGTTGCTATCCCCAGTGTCACCTCCATTAACCTGTGAAGCTTTCATTGAGGCCCAAAAGTCTGACTTGTCTTTAACAAAGTGTTTTGCTGCTTTAGAGAACCCTGTTAACAAACAATCATACTTAGTTGAGAACGGAGTTCTAATGCGCAAGTGGGTCCCTAGGTCAGGTAGCCAGCCTGTTTTAGATGACTGGTGTACAGTTTTTCAAATTGTGGTTCCCCAGAGTTACAGGCGACACGTGCTATCCATGGCCCATGAACACCTGTGGTCTGGTCATCTTGGTGTTACCAAAACTTACAACCGTGTCCTACAGCACTTCTTTTGGCCAGGTTTGAAAACTGACGTGGTTCACTTTTGCAAGACCTGTAAAACCTGCCAGGCTGTGGGAAAGCCAAACCAAGTGGTACCACCGGCACCACTTCGTCCTGTTCCTGCAGTGGGTGAGCCATTTGAACACGTTATTGTTGACTGTGTTGGCCCCCTGCCTAAGACAAAAACAGGAAATCAATTTTTGCTTACTGTCATGTGTGTTTCCACTCGGTTTCCTGAGGCAATTCCACTGCGCAAAATCACTGCTCCATCCATTACTAAAGCATTGACCAAGTTTTTTACCACCTTTGGCCTCCCTAAAGTTGTGCAAACTGACCAGGGTACAAATTTCCTCTCAAAGACCTTCAGGCAGACCCTACAGTCTTTCGGTGTGTCTCATTCTGTGTCCAGTGCCTATCACCCTGAGTCCCAAGGTGCGTTAGAGCGCTGGCACCAAACATTAAAATCCATGTTAAGCAAATACTGCTTTGACACTGGGAGAGACTGGGATGAAGGGGTTCCATTTGTGCTTTTTGCTGTCAGGGATGCCACACAGGAGTCTACAGGTTTCAGCCCTGCCGAACTTGTGTTTGGACACAATGTACGTGGTCCACTTAAGGTACTTAAAGAACAGCTTTTGTCCATGACAACGCCTAAAACCAGTGTGTCAGATTTTGTTACCAAGTGCAGAGAACGGTTACAGCAGGCTACAGTTTTAGCTAAGGAAGCACTTTCTTTATCACAAGCCAGGATGAAAAAACGCTTTGACAAGAAAGCTGTAGACCGTCACTTTAAGCCTGGTGATAAGGTCTTAGTCTTGCTTCCAAGTGTTGGCTCTGCTCTTTCTGCCCGTTTCTCTGGCCCATATGATGTTGAAAGAAAAGTTTCAGACACAGATTACCTTATTCTGACACCTGAGCGAAGGAGAAAAAACAGACTTTGTCATGTCAATATGCTCAAGCCATTTCTTGAAAGGGATGAAGTGACAACTAAACAGTCTGTGCTAACTGTGCCTTGTGTGTTCCCAGTCTGTTCTGAGGTGGCAGTTGAGGAGGATTTTGTAGAGCCTTGTGCTGCCCAACAGTGTGGTCGGTTGTCAAACTCTGAGTTTATGTCCAGTATAGACACCAACCTGTCATATCTCAGTGACGAGCAGCGTAAAGACATTCTAGGTCTGCTCCACTCCTATCTCTCACTGTTTAGTGACACGCCATCTCGCACTAATGTCATAGAGCATGACATTGATGTAGGCTCTGCACCTCCCATTAAACAGCATGCATACCGATGTCCCTTGGAGAAGCGTGAGGCCATGAAGAAAGAGGTTAAATATTTGCTAGAGAATGGGTTGGCTAAACCAAGCCATAGTCCTTGGAGTTCTCCTTGTCTTCTCGCTCCCAAGTCTGATGGCTCTCCACGTTTCTGTACAGATTTTAGAAAAGTTAATGCAGTCACTGTACCAGACTCTTTTCCTTTACCCCGTATGGAGGATTGTATCGACAGTATTGGTCCTTCAGTTCACATCACTAAATTGGACTTACTAAAAGGCTACTGGCAGGTTCCCTTGACCTCTAGAGCGTCCGATATCTCTGCCTTTGTCACGCCAGATCATTTTATGCAGTACACTGTTATGGCTTTTGGCATGAGAAACGCCCCTGCCACTTTCCAACGCCTTATGCACTTAGTCCTCAGTGATGTTGCTAACTGTAATGTATATCTGGACGATATTGTTGTGTACTCTGACTCTTGGTCCGATCATCTCTCTACTCTGCGTGAGGTGTTCAAACGCTTGTCTGAGGCCAAGTTGACACTGAACTTAGCCAAGTGTGAGTTTGGTAAGGCCACTGTCACTTACCTTGGTAAAGTTGTTGGTCGTGGTCAGGTACGACCTGTTAATGCTAAAGTTGAGGCTGTGTTGTCATACCCCACTCCTTCCACCCGGAGAGAACTGCGCCGTTTTTTAGGCCTTGCCGGTTACTACCGGTGTTTTTGCAAAAACTTTTCTGTGCTAGTTGCCCCTCTTACTGCCCTCTGTAGTCCCTCTGTTCCATACACATGGACTGAGGAATGTGAATGTGCTTTTCAAGCAGCCAAGACCCTCCTCTGCAGTGCCCCTGTCCTTTCTGCACCTGACTATTCTAAACCTTTTAGTCTGGAAGTGGATGCTAGTGCTACTGGAGCTGGCGCTGTACTGTTGCAGGATGATGAAGCTGGTATGCCCCATCCCGTCTCCTACTTCTCTGCTAAGTTTAAGAAGCACCAGCTAAATTATTCCACCATCGAAAAGGAGACTCTGGCCATGCTCCTGGCTCTTCAGCACTTCAATGTTTATGTCAGTTCTACCAGTGTTCCAGTCTCTGTGTTCACAGACCACAACCCTCTTGTGTTCCTCGCCCATATGTACAACCACAACCAGCGGCTGATGCGCTGGGCCTTGTTGGTGCAGGGTTATAACATTACCATCCGGCACAAGAAGGGAAAGGACAACATTGTGGCCGACGCCCTATCCAGAGACTGAAGACCACAACGACTACATATCCTTCCTTAAAATGTGTCATCCATCAATGTTACTACTCAGTAGCTGATGTGTAGCTGCTGGGTGTGGTAACTTGGGGGTTGACTGTATAGTAGGCTGTTATCAAGGGTATTTGTTAACTTTTAAGGGGGGGAGTGTTACAGCCTTTGTGCTGTAGTGTGTTTTTTTTTGTTTTTCCTTGTCTCCACCCACCAGTCCTGCCAGCTCATCAGCCACACCTGGGTGAGAGCTGGGTATAAAAGGCCGGAGCTGCCTTCATTCTGTGGCCAGTGGGTCCTTGGTGCTGCAGCCGCAACCATCGCCTTAGTTTCATTAGTTCTTTGTATACTTTGTTGGTATTCTTTTTTTTTTTTCTGTAAATAAACCTTAGTGTTTTTGTTAATCCTACAACATCTCCATTCTCCTGTTTTTTTCTACCACCCGTAAATCTATTTTTAGTTACTGTGCCAGCGCCCCTAGCCATCCCTGGCACGTAACAATGGCTATGTACACAAAAATACAAAAAAAAAAAAAAAAAAAAAAATCTAATATCAAAAGTGTTTTTAGTTTTTGGGTAAACTTAATCATAACAATTTAAATGATTCCATTAAGATGTCACTAGTCAATGTTTTTTTTTTTTTTTTTCTGATATCCACTATTAATTGTAATTAACATGTTTTTTTTTTTTTGTTTTGTTTTTGTTTGTTTTTTACATGAGTGGTATGTCTGACTGTGTAGCTGTCAGCCAGTGAGAGGTCATAGCACATTTGAAAACGCAGGCAAACAATATAACAGCTCATGTCTCTCTAGGGTTATTCAAAAACTAGAATAAGCAATGTTTTCTAAAAGAGAGAAAGAGGCCTGATTTGTTTAAAAAACATTACCTAAAAATCATATATTGTAGACAGCGTTTGTTGCCTCAGACATTACACATACTCATATTCACAGTTTCTCATAGATGGAGTACACACATAAAAAAAAAAAAAAAATCAGTTTTAGTCATGCTCTTTGTCATTCATTGCTAATGCTCGAAGAAAAGGAAATTCATCCCACACAATATCTGGTTCAGGCACTTCTTCTATCTCATCATTGTCACTTGGACCAAAAAAACGCTGCTCTGTATTTGTCTTATCAGCGGCGATGTTATGGTAGCACTTTGGAGTGAAGGCCTCCTCTGCCTCCAGGAGTGGCTGTGTGGACTCGGAGCGCAGGTAGATGTGGTTGTCAATGGATGCTGGGCTAGTGCACGGAGAAGAGAAGATGACAGTAGCATATGGGACAGAGTCGCTGTTTGTCCCGCAGTAGCCGGGGCTGCATGGAGAACCACATATGGATTCTCCAAGGTCACTGGTGTCCTCTGGATTGTTCAACCAGGAGTCATCTTCTTCTTTTTGTATCTTTGTAGGGAGGTCCAGGAAGCTGAGGTGGGACAGGTAAACCAGACTGGGCTCCACACTATTGAAGGCAGGCAGGATATTCTATAATGGGAGATTATACAAAATAAATTATATTTCCATTAAATTGTATTAGTGTTAACAGTATTGAGAGCATGTACATTTTTGATCAAAGTCTTTGGTGATTTTTTGTTACTAATTTTATAATGTTGTATGTTTGTATGTGATGTGATGTTTCCAAACATCCTGGTGACATTTTACTTTAAAAACAAAGCAATATGCAGGACCAAAACTGCCAAATCAATCAATCAATAAATAAATGCTTGCACTGACAAATACTTAAAATAAATAAATAAAGGCCTGTAACTATTCCCTTTCTATATTTATTTCTACATTTTCTTTAATATATTTTTGCTTTATTTTATGTTTTATTATTTATTTTATTATTTATTATTTTCCCCCACTCTTTTATTTATTTCCAAATTTATTTATTGATTCATTGTCACCGAAATGCAAATGAATGAATAAATAAATGGACTAAATAAATTAATAAAATAAAGCAAAAAATAAATAAATAAAAAAAATAAAAAAAATAAAGCAAATATAGAAATAAATACAGAAAGGGAACAATTAACAATTATAGGCCTTTATTTATTTATTTTTATTTCAGCATTTTTTGTCCTGTTTAAATAATTATTTGTCAATTAGAGCATTTATTTATTGATGAATTTATTGATTGATTTGGCAGTTTTTATCCTCCAAAAGCATTGGTCCAATCTTGTAAAGATAAAGTGCCCAGACCTGGATCTTCAAAATCAGGGATAAATTCTCTGTCCACTGAGCCACAAAGCTCTTATATCTTCTAGTCAATAATTTATCTACTTCCTTTTATTCCCGTTAAGGATCACAGGTACTGGAGCTTATCCCAGTAACTATGGGCCTTGTACAACCTGGACAGTTGCCAGTTAGTCACAGGGCTGATACAGAAGAATACAGAGACAAACAACCATTCACTCTCATATTCATTCACTAGGGGTATTTAAGAGTCACTAATTCACCTAACACATACATGTTTTTGGATCGTGGGAGGAAGTTGGAGAACCTGGACATGGGACCGAGACTTTTAAGGATTGAAACAAAGTCTAAGGCAAACCAAGACCATGTTGAGACCAAACCCTGTGAACACTAAAATTAAGGAGAGTTTTTGAAGTTTTTAAAAAGTGGTTCAAATACATTATTGATATTTTTAACAATCGAATGCAACAGACTCCACAAACAAACAGAGAATAGAACATTTTCCTGGTTCTTTTAATGCTGAAAACTGATACTTTAAAATTATGAAGTATAGTTTTTTTTCTTATGTTTGAAAAAAAAAATCTTAGAGACCACAACATCCGATATTGAGACAAGACGAGTAAAACAGCACCCGAGACCAAGACGAGACCAAAACCATAAAAAAAAAAAAAAAAAAAAAAAAAAAAAAAAGACTGGTCTTGGGCGCATGTTTCTTTACTGCCCCCTTGTGGCCAGAGCAAGTATCTTCTTGGATATCCCTATTCATTTTGGCACCAGTTACTTTTTGCAGGGGCACTGCCAGGTTTTCTGGGCCCCCTGAAAAGATATAACATTGGGCAAACTAAGCTAACATTACAGTATTACTGTAAGATTTTCCTTGGCCCCTGTCAGTCATGGGCCCTCAAAATCATCCTAACCTTTCCTCCTTTATGGTGCCACTGACTTTTTGAGTTATCTTGCTAGCATTGCTGTACACACAATAGCGGTCACAGAGGTCCAGACCTCGATATTTTTCTATTAGTAGACTAAACCAGATCTAAACCAGGCAAAAAACAGGACTAAACCAAGTCTAAACTAGGACTAAACCAGATCTAAACTAGGACTAAACCAGGACTAAACCAGGTCTAAACTAGGACTAAACCAGGACTAAACCAGGTCTAAACTAGGACTAAACCAGGACTAAACCAGGAGTAAACTAGGTCTAAACCAGGACAACACCAGGTCTAAATCAGGACTAAACCAGGACTTAAACAGGACTAAACTAGGTCTAAACCAGGACAACACCAGGTCTAAATCAGGACTAAACCAGGACTTAAACAGGACTAAACTAGGTCTAAACCAGGACAGCACCAGGTCTAAATCAGGACTAAATCAGGACTAAACCAGGACTACACTAGGTCTAAACCAGGACTAAACTAGGTCTAAACCAGGACTAAACTGGGTCTAAACCAGGACTAAACTGGGTCTAAACCAGGACTAAACTAGGTCTAAACCAGGACTACACCAGGTCTAAACCAGGACAACACCAGGTCTAAATCAGGACTAAACCAGGACTAAACTAGGTCTAAACCAGGACAGCACCAGGTCTAAATCAGGACTAAATCAGGACTAAACCAGGACTAAACTAGGTCTAAACCAGGACTAAACTAGGTCTAAACCAGGACTAAACTGGGTCTAAACCAGGACTAAGCCAGGTCTAAACCAGGCCTAATCAAGAACTAAACTGGCCTTCAACATGATGGACCTCAGTATTTCTAAAATCCTGTACGCTCCTTCTTGCTAACAGACTAACAAACCAACCTGACTTCCTTTGTTAGGTATAAATATATACATTTGTAGTTCCTTTAAGCTGGGTATACACTGCACATTGTTTTAGTCTTATAAGATTTACAGAAATCACACTGCACTTTCCGTGTATATAATGCAGTGTGTTGCTTGAGTGTACCTCTAATGATTCTGTTGTCCAGTCATTGATGCTGCTATTAGCTGGATCAGGAATCATTGGACAAAAATGGCTCTTAAATCTGCAAATACAAAACAAAAAGGTAAAAAAAAAAAAAAGAACACTCAAAACTTTGGAGTGTTTTAAAAGTACAGTATCAGGATCTCACCTCTTGTGTTTAGCGGAACAAACAGCAGCTATTATAAAACAAGTCAAAACCAGTACAGTGAGGCACCCGGTTACAGTGATCACAACAGTAACCATATCTGAAAACAAATGAAAATGTAGAAGGCATGTCACGATAATATACAAATCTGAACACCTATATATAAAAAAAAATTATGATGCCAACCAAAAGATTCCGTTTTAAAATGAATTTTTGTCCCATTCTGACTCCCACCGAATGTACTGGCCATTAAGAAGGCTTCATACACAGACATAGGGTTGAGGTCTTTCAAGAGTACCCTCCTCTCAAGTGCGTTGGCAACCACAACTACAAGAAAAGTCATATATCAAACAGCACCAAAACTGTATGAAGACAGTGAATGCAACATTTCACCTACCATCATAAGTCCCGTTTTCAGCCCTGTAAAACACTTGGTAGCTTTGGATTTTTCCATTCCTTTCGTCCAGGGGTATCTCGTCCCAGGTCAGCTCAATGCCAAACTGCCACGTCTTTTCAATTCTCAACTGTGGAACCTTTGAGGGAGCTTCAAAAATAAATGCAATGATTATTCAGAAGTGGAATTGGTTCTTTAGTAGTAATCGTAGTAACCTTTGTGATGGTTATACTGTTGGATATACTGTTGAATTTCCTGAGTTCAAATGTGATTTGTTTAGGCTAGCTGTATTTATCCGTGTCTCCACCAGAGGGCATTATACCCTCATATATTACATTCTCTTAACTCCTTTCTAAAGCCTTTAATTTGAAAGAGTCTGACCTCTGTCTGCCCCACAGGTCTGCCCACTCTTTGTGCGATCTTGTCCATGCCTTGTGTGACTTACCCTTTTGTCTAGAGAAAGCATTAGCAGTCCGAGGCAGCCCGATCCCATCCTTAAACCTAGGATACACGGAGATCCCATAGGGCTTGTATGGCTCAATGCTGCCTATTGATGAGAGTGAAGAGGTTAGACTGGATCAGTGCCCCATAAGCTCCTAACTGTGTATGGGCAGGCTGCTCACGCATAAGAGTAGCTGTTTGAATTCATTTGGCATGGGGATGAAGAGATTAGCCGAACAGCCGCCTAAAATATTAAGAATGTGCACTTAAAAAGCCATAAACGTACCTGCGATGATGAGGCTGGACTGATTTTTGGATGTGGACTGAAACTGGATGTAGGCCGGATCTGTCTCTAATAAAGGTCTCCATTCTACCATATGTCCAAGGAGAGAGGGGGTATCTTGACTCGCCCACTGGACCATCAGTGATGTGTTGTTATATGAAGTTACTGTCAAATCTGGGATAGCTGTATTAGCTGCAGAACGAAATCATTTATGTAATATCATTCACACTGAGTTGGGGACCACAAATTGTGCAGGATGGTGTCTGAATAGCAAATGTAAACTAAAGGAGATATCTTGACCCAAAAAGTGGAATACATATTTTTCTCCACATCACAGCGCATTTAAACCAAAAAAGCCTTCAAAATCCCTACTGTTTTCAGCCTCAGAATGTAAAGTACATGACTCAAGGGCTTAAAGACACTATATATTTTTAATATTTCATAAAAATTACCCATCCCCAGATATGAGGTAAACATATTTAAATCAAATATTACTTTTACTGATAACAATGCTACAGCTGATTTACTAACAGTTAAAAATATATTTTACATAATGGCAAAGTTGTTTTTGTTTACATTTTTTCTTTTGGCACTAAAACTGCATTGCCAATTGTCCAATCCCACAGATCATTGTTTTGATTTAGACTGCAGTGCTGATTTCAAACCAGTACGAGCACATGCTGCTTACAGTACCTTTAACTTTTGAATAATGATCATTTATAAATAAAAATAATGACCTGGTAAATATATTTACTGACAAAAGTATTTAGAAAAATGATTTTAGGTTTTCTCTGCTTTCCTCTTGGTTATAATGGGGACAACTGGAACATGGTTTGTTGAAAACTGAGACATATGAGTGTTTTTACAGATATGTGTTGGGACAAGGAGCCTAAAACTTGGACTGTCCCCATTAAGTAGTGACATCTGGTCACCCCAAGTTAGTGCTACACGCAGTAAGCTAAGAACTACAAGCAAAAAGTCACAGAATTCTTATTATGCTGTACATTTATAGAATGGCATGGCAGACCACAGTAGTTTGTCAAACAAACTTTTGGAATTTACTCATCAAAGGTCACCAAACAAACTAAAACAAGATAACTTTTAGTATTTGAAACCAGCAGCCAGTCTTATGTGCTATTACTGAGTGGATAGAAAAGATAAGTATGTAGCCTAAAATACCTTGTAGCCCAGCCCAACTAATGCATGTAATGACAAAAATGCAAACAAATATGTGTATCCTGAAAGGGTTGAAATGTTTTTACCTTTGGTGTGGTAAATGCGTATGTCAGTAGGCTGGGATCTCCCTGCTGCATTCACAGCACTCAGATACAGCTTCCTCGCTTTTTCTGGAGCCTGGAAAATGCAGTATCTCCTTGGTGTAGCACACAGCTGGCCCCTCTCACCTGGCTGCTTCAGCAGTGAGACTACATATGACACATTCTGCCCGTTGGCACGGAACTGTTTTGAAGGCTGAAAAAACACCACAAGCTATTTTACAAGGAGACCTCTCGCTCACCCAGCAGTGTAACACAGAACACATAGGTCTATGACAGGTGTCAGGCAAACTGTGTGATTCGTGTACCTTCCAAAACAAATGTACGTTGACTTGTTTGTGTGTGTGATCCCTTGACACCTTCATCCAGGAGTCTAGGCGTCCGGCGGGAGCTGAAAGAACGAGACGCCTGTCAGTTTCACAGCTTGTCAAAAGCCAACGCTTCTATTCTCAGTCTTTAGAAAGTCAAACTTTTCTATACAAGACACTTCTATGGATCCAGTGCCAGAGTGTGCGGCAAAACTCAATACATCAATTCAGGCTGCGCTATAGAGCAAAGCAATGGGAGATGTAAAACATGACATTAGCATATATTGAAAAGAGAAGGAAATGGAAGAAAAGGCAACAGATTGTAGAATGTGAGAGTGACTGATTGTGGCACACAGCATTGATCTGAGCCTACCGCTCTCCAAGGTTACTCCACTCCGGCTGTGGCTCCATTCACTCCAGGGGCTTTGTTTGTATCTCACTCGCATCTGGGTCACATATCGAGTCCCGTTCTGGAGACGACAGTAGTCTATAGTTTTTGAACGCCTCTCAAAGGTCTAACAAATAGGTTTAAAAACAGAAAACCACAAGTTACCTCCAATGGCTTTTAGGGACAAATTCCTATTATACACTCCATAATCATAATGAATGCTTTTGACAATAGCTTGAATACTCACATGTTGGTCAGTCCATTGCTTACTGTGGGCAGCCATAAGTCGCACTTCCACAT
Source organism: Bostrychus sinensis (assembly GCA_020698575.1). Taxonomy (NCBI): domain Eukaryota; kingdom Metazoa; phylum Chordata; class Actinopteri; order Gobiiformes; family Eleotridae; genus Bostrychus; species Bostrychus sinensis. The sequence continues at coordinate 27,717,825 of CM036247.1, read as the reverse complement.
TCATAATACACTTCATCCAGGACAGATGTGGTGAGAACTCCCAGCATATCTTTAGGCAGCCATACTTTTTAGGCACCGCATAAATATTTAGGATCTCTGGAGGGTCAAACTTGGCTACACTCACAGGCTCCAAAATGACTGGTACTGTTTTTGTCTCGCCAAGCTCATTCACTGCCTTCACATAGATCTCCATTTCAGAGAAGAGGGTAAAGTCAGATCGGGGGAGGATATAGTGGTGAACTCCTGCTGGCAGCTCGTAGATCTTTTTTAAATTCCTGGAAAGAGGACAGTAAATTGTGCTAAAAGCAAACTTAAACATTCTTTTAATAACACTTTCAACATTATTAACCCTCCTTACCTTTTAGTCACACCTTTTGCATTAAGGCACAAATAATGCACCAATATAGACTGCCAAAGAAAAATAATCTCATTCTAATTCTATTTTTTTTTTCATGGTTACAATGATTAACTCCAGTCCTCATCATACAGAGCAAAAAATCATTCTGTCATTCTGGTTATTAAATTTAACCCCTTAAATTCCAATTTTTGTGATTAAAAGTTGATTTCAAATTATGGCAAAAAAAAAAAAAAAAAGAAAAAAAAAAAGATTTTTCTTTTTCTAGATGCAAGTTAGATTTTTTATGCTTTTATGGTGAATTATCAGAGCTTGGGAGTGTCAAAAATTGTCATTATGATTGTTTTGATTAGATTTAAAATGCACTGCCATAAAAAATGATCTAAAATTCAATTTTTCAACTTCAGTCCTAACCACTCATAGCAAAAATGAATTCTGTTCATAAATTGTAACCCTTTAAATTCCTGTTTGATAATAATTTATACAAACAGAAATGACCCCCCCCCCCAAAACAAACAAACAAACAAACAAACAAACAAACAAACAAAAAAATAAAAACTAACATTCCAATCCCTTACTCTCATGAATTTATGAAATACTTGTTAAAAATGTGAAATTATATTGCATCAACAGTGTGTTCTAAAAATCTCATTTGAATGGGAGTCACTGCCACAAAAAATGTCTTAGGAGTAAAGGTGTGACTTCTTTTTAGACCCCTTTTTAAGAGGATTTTTTAAAAAGAAAAAAAAAATCCTGAAATCTGAAAATTCATCAAAAAATACACACCTGAGGCAAAATCTATACCATTTGAATCAACACAGCAAAAGTTATCCACAAAAAACAGTTGCAAAACATAAAAAAAAATGTCTTAGGAGTGTAGGAGGGTTCACATGGCTTATTGTAACTTTTGATTGATTTTGATTTGATTGCATTTTACCTTACGTCCGTGTGTAGGCTGTACTTCGTGGGCAGACGGCTGTCCCTTCCTGGCTCCCAGCTACATAACATAGTGTTTGGGTTGGTCAGGTTAGTCTGACAATGCAGGTTTTGTGGTACTGATGGTAGATCTAGAATGGATACACGTTTTGAATTAAATGAAATCAACTGACAGCTGATTTGCTTTGTGCATCAAACATCCACACATCTCTCTTCTCTATCTACTCCTGACAATGCCATGACTTTTTTGTATATATTTTTTTAGCTAGTAAGTTATAGAAGAGGCACAGGCTTGCACAAAACAAATAAAAAATTGAAATCCTTCTCACATCCAGCTTTGATCTGCACTCCTCCCACTATCTGCGGCGGAGAGGTCTGGACACAGCATGTGAGGAAAGCCATGGTGCTGTTGAAACTTGGTATAACAACTTGAGAAATCCTGCCACTCTGATTGACCACAGAGTCGTTGGGGAGAGCGCCACTGTCCAGCTGCCACTCTATACGGACAGTTGGGCCAATGGTTACAGGGCAGTCCTCTCTGATGGCACAGGTGGCAGAGACGGGTGACCCCAGAGCCACCACTGGGCTGGACGTCTGGACCTGGGCACAGGGCTGCGCGGCATCCTCTGAAGATGAGAAAATTAATTTAAATCGACCGTGTGCTGGAGCCAAAGCAACGTGATGTTAATGATGTTTTACAGAGCTGTGAATGACATGGGACTCGTGTGTTCTGTCCGCCATGTTGGCAGAGTGAAAATGTAATGAGCGAGTGCAGATCTCAAGTTGTTGATCATTATTTAGCCATTTAATTTCAAATATAGGTAATGTGCACTTTATTGTCGCCATGGGGAAATGTATTCTCTGCATTTAACCCATCCTTAAATGCTGCTGGGGCAACCTGTCAGGCGCAGTGGGCAACCGCAGTCCAGCGCCTGGTCAGTCTTTTTCTCTGTAGAAATTTAGAAGTGGTGCAATAGATTAGAGCTATACTAGTGCTAAAAAATCATTTGTGCTGTGGACTTTTTAAATGCAGCTCGAATCTGACACAAGAGCTGCAGAAATTGACAATGTTTAACAATAAACTGTATTTTTATAATGGATTCTAGATAAATCTATTCTAATCTATTCTGTTCTATTCTATGTTCTTTATATCACATTAATAAAACACATTAGCTCCATTAGATGCTATGTTATTCAATATATTATTTTATGCTAACCAGCCATTTTTCTTTTTAAAAATAGTACATGACATGAGTTGTGAACATAGACTGTATAAAGCAATTAAAAGAATCTTTATTAAAAATATAGCGAATACAACATGCTAGTCACTCGCCCACTTTTTCTGCCAGGCTTCATCTTAGTCAATGGGGCCCAAGCAAACAGGCCATTGCCAACACGTCAAAAAAACAACACAGCATTTTGCATATTGTGATGCCCTGTCCCAGAGTCCTACACAGAATGACATCTGCTATTATGACAAAACATTCCTAAGCTTTATATTCAGTCTGACAGAAAAATCTTAGTCAAAGTGAGAGAAGGTGTAACAACAATTGCCTTCGTAACTGCTGGTTAGGCATTTCCATTTAGATGTGCTTTTTTTCACTCACCATTCCTGTCGCCATTCACAAATGCCAGCAGCATGACAATCAGAGACAGCCGTGTGGATATCATAATGATAAAACCTGTTAGGCAGACCAAATAAAAAAACATTATTCTTACATCACAAACGCTCATGTGCAATCAAAATAGCATTTAAAGTGGCCTTCTATGTGAACCGACGTGTGTGCGGGATGCATTGACAGTAATCTAGCCTGGGACATGTGCTCTTCAGGTGTGCAGAATGGCAGGCTGCCTGATAGGAATAAGGATGTGATCTCCATAATGCATTATATTTCAATGTAAGGAGACAGGCTCTCATAAATGTTGAAAAATCTTTTTGCACAGCGCATACCAGTAAAAGAAAAATCCACTTATATGACAGCTTGGATCCACATTTATCAAACATGATTGCACAGACAATTTGACGTTAAAGGCTCCTGACTGTTTTAAAAATGAATTTGGAATCTCAGCAGACAGAATCACTTGATATCGCCAAAGTGTCTCTGCTTCTGTACCGTTCAATTAGAAGCAGAGAAGTCCTCCAAGCAGACAGGGAAATTGTAATTGCCAGTTGTTTGTTGGTACCCAGCCTGGTTGAGTATGTGTTCTATAGCTGATTGGTCGTGTATAATGAGCAGAAGATGGGAGCTTGTAACCAGGCAGATGGGAGCAATCCTCCAGCATATTGTAGCTCTGATATTAAGTCAACAACCTGCTACTTCAACTCGCCTGGGAGTGTTGGGACTAAAACAGGTGTGCAAGGGGAAAAATACTCACCATTCCAAGTTCAATCTCTCGGACTAGCTGTCATCTTACAAAGATTCTCCAGGACATAAAAAAAGCTCTTTGTAGAACCAGTTTCTCTGGAAGAAAGGACAACAAAATGACAATGAATACTAGGTCTATCTATATTTAAAGTACAAGTGCATAATGTTCTATGCCACGCACCATCTAAAGGTCACCAGTCAAATACACAGCTGAACTGAACCAGCACAGCTCAGGTACTGCTCAGTGTTTCCCAACCAGGGGTTCAGGGACCCCTAGGGGTACGCAAGCACATTGCAGAGAGTCCACATCTCAGAAAATATTTGGCTGTTAAAGACTAAAGTGAACCTAAATCAGGACTAACCCAGGACTATGCTGATGGATACAACAGGGATTAACAGAAAAATGCAATATCAAAGAAAGACAAGACCAGAACTAAACCAGGTCTAAAACTAGAACTCAGCAAGAAAATAAACCAGGTCTAACACCAGAACTAAACCAGGAAGAAACAGGTCTAAAATCAGAACTCAACTAGAAATAAAAATCAGAACTAAATCAGGTCTAAATCAGAACTAAACCAGGAGTGAATCAGGGCTAAACCAGAAATAAACTTGGTCTAAACCAGGGCAAACCAGGACTAACCTAACACTAAACCAGGACTAAACCAGGTCTAAAACCAGAATGATCTAAGGTCTAAACCACTACTAAAAGGTCTAGAACTAAACCAGGAATAAATCAGGTCTAAACCAAAAATAAACTAGGTCTAAAAGAACTAAACCAAAAAACAAACTAAGACTGTAACAGGACTAAGCCAGTTCTAAACCAGAACTAAACCAGGACTATCCCGGGTCTAAACCAGGACTAATCCAGGTCCTGGGGGTACACAAGACCAAAAAGGTTGGGAACCATTACTGGAGCTCACAACCAGAGGTGGAAGTTACATTTACTTACATAGTAGTATATAGAGAAGTTTTATGGCAGCTCTTTACTTCTACTTGAGTAATATTATTAGTACACTTTTTGACCCACATCTACGCATGAACTCTGAATTGGTTTCAAAAGCTTCATGTTGTGAAAAAGTGAGACAATTTAGAAATTTGTGGTCTTTGTGTTATTTTACAGTTTTTGTCTGCCTGATTACATCAATATTAAAAATAATGTCATTCAAATATTACTCAGTACTTAAGTAATTTAAATAAAAATAACATCTACTTGAGTAATACCATATTTGATCACAGACCATTTCACAAACCAAAGTTACTTACTACCATTCAGCCTTGTTCAGATCTGCTTTTGGGCCCTGACTCATCATCTGGGAGCCAGTGTCTATGACCTCACTTTAAGCTTGAGGATATATATATTTTAAGGCAGAAAGTTATGCGTTTCTTAAGTAACCTGACTAAAAAGTTGTGGAACTTCCTTTAGTTTTGTTCTAACATTCCATCTCAGCCCTTATCAGTTCAAAACATTTCAACCAAAGCAAAACAGTTCAGATTGAAAACATAAAACAAAGTCCTCGGATCGTAATGAAAGTAACCCTGATGATTAGTTATAAGATTTCTATTATACCACTTCTGATTCACCATTTCTGCTCTGCGCTGTTCCACCAAGAAGCAGAGTGTTACTTCTGTAAAGTCAAATTGCACCAAACTCCAACAAAAGGCTGCAATATATTATTAATTTGTAATTCAAAGCCGGCGTCAAATCACTGCCCCCAGTCGACAATAACCTGCTATTTGGTAAAGTGTTTGTTAAAGCGCAGTCAGAAATAGACTTTCCTCCCAGTTTCTTATCAGCAGTGCACATAAAGGCCTCCATTTTGCTTCCAATTTCACATTTGTGTTGCCTGTTAATATGTATAATAATTGTCTGTGGCAGGAAGGCAATTGGCAGAGTGAGCGAGAGGAAGATGAGATATTATTTCTAGTGTATTTTGTGAAAACTGGCATAATAAAAAGGCTAAATAAAGTTGGTTGTCTGTTTTGGAAATTGATTCTCGTGAGTATGTGAGTGGTTCTGCCGTGTGGAGAGAAACAATGATGTGCTACTGACACCATATGTTTCCTCTCACGTCGAAGGGGGGTTACAACACGCTCACTTTCAAGGATTTAGCAATATCCTTAGCACAGTGTGATGACAAACCCTCCGCTGTTTCCTCTTTTTTTGTTTGCCTCATTTCTCATGATAAACAATATGCCTTCATCGAGAATTTTAGAAAGCATTAAATTAACTTTGAGAGTTTGTTTGATGACTGGTGGCACCCAAGGAATGACTTATCTAACCTTAGGCTGGTTATCTTTGAGTCAGCAGTTACAAAACTCCCAAATTCTAGAAAGGAGGAATCCAAATTGTTTCACATCCTCTTTGGCAAACACTAGAACAAAAACAAATTGTACAAGCTACCAACTGGACTGTGGGACCCATATTTATCCTTCATCATTTTCACAATTTCATAATTAAAACATTAATAAACAATAATTAGGCTTTAAATAAGTTAAAAGTGTATTGAGCCTCCCCTGTGACCTTGGCGTACCATTTAGGAAGCAGTTGCCTGAAGGTGTTTTTGACAGAATTCTTCAAAAACAGTGTTCTTCAAAATGTATACCCAAACAAACATCTATCAAGCTCTTTGAAAAGTTATTCTTCATATAAACATACTTAATTAAAAGCCTTTCTTCTCTATAAATCTTCAATTAACAGGTATTTGGCGATATAAAACAAGGACTAAAGTTCTAAAAGAAAAGTGTACACAAGCCATTAGTAGAAAAGTTGGATGGAGATGTCACCGTCAGGACGACTCTGTGTCAATCATAAACATCTTTTTGAAGTTTTCCTTTCAAAGCGGCACAAATGTGAGAATGAAAGAAGCAGCTAATGGCTTGATGTGAAAATAAAGGCTCATCAGAGAGTCGCACTCACCACACAGCTGCTGCAGCGACCCACTCTCTGCGGCTCTCAGAAGCAGACATGAGACAGGCTCAGAGCACAATGGAGCACTGCTGTGCGCTCACCAACATCCTCGTTTTGAGCTTTGTGAAACTTCACTATTTTTTTTCAGGAAGACACTGGCGAGTGATGGGGCCCACTTCTGGGAATGGAAAAAAACTGAGAAACTAGCAGGTCAGCCAAGTTTTCATGAACAGGTTTTAACTATATACACCATTGCGATAACAACTAAAGGGAATGTAATATAATATATGATCCTAAAATCAATTTGGCACAGCTAGATGGCATTGTAGGTTTTTCATACAGTTGATTTCTATTACAATTAAAAAATGTTTTCAATGCCAATGTCAATGTCAGTGTTTATTTATATAGCACATTTAAAAACAGACACTACTGCCCCAAAGTGCTGTACAGTGTTAATAAAACAGAATATCAGTAAAAACATAACAATAACTACAAATAAAACAACAGAAAATAGCTAAAACAATAAAAAAGAAATCAAATAAAAAACAATAAAACAAGGTTAAAAATATTAAACAGTAAGAAATGTCCAGCTCAGCTTGTGTTAAAAGCCAGTGCAAAAAAAAGTGTGTTTTTAGCAGTGATTTGGAACTTTCAGTGATTGTAGCAGCTCTAATTTTTAGAGGGAAAGCAGAGCCGTATACAGAATTTTAGAAATACTGAGGTCCTTGTTTAGACCTGGTTTGGTTCTTGTTTAAACCTGGTTTAGTCCTTGCTTTGATTTGCTTTAGTCCTGTCTTATTCCTTAATAAGTCCTGGTTTAGACCTGATTTGGCCTTGGTTTAGTCCTGGTTTAGTACTGTCTTTTTCCTAAATAAGTCTGGGTTTAGACTATTTATTTATTTATTTATTTATTTTTTTTTTTTGGTGTAGATCTGGATTAGTCCTAGTTTAGATCTGGTTTACCATATTTTCCAGCCTATAAGTCACACTTTTTTTCATAGTCTGGCTAGGGGTGCGATGTATACTCAAGTGCAACTTATATATTAAAATATTTCAGGTGTTGGTTAGAGGGCGCTCTAGGCTTGTGTACCAGCATCTGCTGCACCTGTACCACTGACAATTTAAAATGTAAACATTACCGCTAACAACTTAGGCTATAAAGACAACTGAGAAAGAGCAGAATAATTGGAAATGGAACTGATGCTGAGTCTGACGACAGCCACGCAGAGGAGGAAGCGGCGCTTCGTCTACCTCAGGAGTTGGCGAAGTTGTTCAGAAGCGACACCGAGGATGAAGAATTTAAAGAATTTAGTGATTAGGAGTGAGATGGTGAGTTTGGTGAACTTGTTATATTATGTTCTTTATGCTACAGTTATGTGAGTAACTGTTAATATATTACGTTAACATACGAGACACCTATTCAGTTTATTTATGCTTCATGTAGCTGAATAACCATCAATGTGTTACGTTAGCATACCACAGACTTGTTCAGCCTGTTGCTCTCTGTTCTATTATTACTATAACTTGCCTTTCAAGATGAAATATCTGTTCTTGGTGTCGGATTTTGTAAAATAAATTTCCCCCAAAAAATGCAACTTATAGTCCAGTGTGTCTTATATACGTTTTTTTCTTCTTCATTATGCATTTTTTGGCTAGTACAACTTAGTCCATATTTAGACTTGACTTAGTTCTGTCTTTTTCCTAAATAAATCTGGGTTTAGACTTTTTTTTTTTTTTTTTTTTTTTTGGTTTAGACCTGGATTTGTCCTGGTTTGGTCCTGGTTTATTCCTTGTTTAGATCTGGTTAGACCCTGGTTTAGTCCTGGGTTAGATCTGGTTCAGTTTAGTAATAGAAAAATACAGAGCTCTGGCCCTCTGTGACCTCTATGGTGCGTACATCCATGGGGGGAGAGTTCCACAATTTGGGGCCTGCTATGGCAAAAGCCCTGTCTCTCCCGGTTCTTAGACTGGACCTCAGTCTAAGAGCAGCTGGTCTGAGGCCCTCAGTGCTCTGACTGGAGTGTGCAAAGTGAACATTTCAGACAGATAAGAAGCTGCCAGATCATGAAGAGACTTAAAAACAAACAATAAAATCTTAAACTGGATTCTAAAAGCAACAGGCAGCCAGTGAAATAAAAGAACTGCAGCGCTTTCCTTTAAGTGCATGTCAGCAAGGCTCCTGCATGATTTTTTGGTATATCAAATCAGAGTAGTTTTTTTAGCCTTATTGATAGGACAGAGTATAGTAGGAAGTTGGGGAGAGACATTCTGCAAACTGTCAGGTCCAGACTCAAAACTACAATGCTGAGGCAGGCTGTAGTTGCCCTTCATATGCACCGCAGCTTTACCACTGAGCCACATGGCGGTGCACATTAACATTAGTAATGGTAAACCTGTCACTTTGTTGTCAAACCTAAAACACACCAATAGTTGCCTGGACTGGCACACCATTGGTCTGAACCACTGCAGGTTTGATGCAAATGCATTGCCCTGAGCAGGACGAGATGGTTTTAAGTTAGCTTTTGAACTCACACATGTTGGGAAAATCTAGATGGTATACACAATACATTTTTTCATAACCTTATTGATAAATGGTATAAAAGTCAAATTGATAGGTGTGTTACAATAATGAAACTAACTGACATATAGGCAACATCACAACATAAAACCTGTAGAACCCTAACTAAATACAAACCAAATCCTACTGAACATTATCAATAAAGATACATTTTATTGCTTCCATGTCATACTATTTTAAAATGCATTAATAAAAACATGTCTGCTGAACTATGAAATGTGACGTCATGTTCATTTTCACAACTTATATTCAATTTCTTTACAATTGAATTAAGAAGTAAAATATTGTTCTGTGTTCTGGTGAATGTCCAGCCTTGGCTTCAATAAGAGAATGGCTGCTTTTCAACTTTTTTACGATGTTCTTACTTTTTAATATGGCGTCTGCAGAATGCCCTCTAACATGACTTTGGCGAGCCTTGTCAGGGGGCTGCAATAAGTCTTTGGAGCCTGACCTGAACGGGACTTATGTGTGGAAGATCTGCTGCCTCACCAGGATACTTCAAACCCCAGTCGTCTCCCCTTTGTCAGCATGGTAATAGAACAAGCTCTTAAATGGGATTGTAAACTCTGTCTTGACCCCCCAAGGGCACTGGAAACTACTTGCCATATCACGTTTATTAGCTTATTAAATTGTGAAATGATTCTCTGGCTAAGGCCTCATTTCGAGCGGTGCGTGAGGCGTGCCAGTGAGTTCACCCACTCAACTTTTAATCTAGCAGCTGTATCCCTGCTCGGTCACTCCGGCCGCCCTCGCAAACATAATGAACACTAACTGTTCATCAACAGGCCGCTGAAGAAGAAATGAAATGCACACAGTGGTAGATTTGTGAATAAGAGTCAACGGGAGAGAAGAAATGCAGGCGCTAATTAAAAACACATTAACCGCTTATCATACGTTGACATATTTTGCATGATCTTTTTTTTCCCCCCCCTAATCAGTGGTAATGAAGGAAATGCTCTCCTTCCATTGGGTATTACACGCTACATTTCAGTGAGCAGTAAAATTAGCTGAAGGCCCAGAGGCTAAAATTGATGAAGCTTCGCCGGGTTTGATTACGGTTCTTGTACTGTACTTAATAGAATCCTGTCTCCTCTTTAGATTCCTTCCTGACTAACCCCACATTAGTCACCTCTGGAAATATCCGCTCCTATCTACTTAATGAAACACACAATTAGAAAAACAACGGCAGCAATCTTGGCTTATGCTAATCATGGATGCTCACAATCACATTTACAAATATAAATAAAGCATATATTATAACGTTTAATCAAGGCTCTAATTTTTGGAAAGACAGACCATTCTCTGCCTAAGGTTATTCCTACTTTTCTAGCTTAAAATATGTTTTATTACATTGCATTTTTGTCCTGGTTTGAAGTTGACTTTTAAAACATGAAGTTGGTGGCAGTATTTAATAAAAAGACAAGAGTAAATCCTGGTGTGTGAGGCTGGAGCTAAAGCTGTATTAGTCACAGTAAACAGGAGATTACTTCCGGTGCATTAAATTTACTTCTCGGCACCGCTTTACCACATTTGAACAAATCCCCATATAGCGACACAAGTTCAACTAGTGTTTAATCCAATCTAAACTATAAATGAAATGTTTTGATTCTGGAAGTGAGAGCTGAACTGAACACAGCTGTTGCTAATAGATGTAATAGATGTTAGTTTATTTTTTGAAAAAGTCAGCACAACATTTAGCTCGTCATCTCTTTGAATATGGCTGTTTATTACAGGTTTTCATTAAAATATGCAGCTCAATTTTCAGTTTCAAACAAGAAAAAAAAGGTGAGCAAATGGCACCTTGGCAGATGTTATAAGAGATGTTGGAGTTTTTTTCACCAACCAACATCCCAGGTTAATGAAAATACAATTACAAAAATATAATCAAGGAATCAAACACCAATGAAGAGAAAAAATAAATAAATTATACAATTGCAAGGGCACACTTTCTTACACCTTATGTCATCTGTTGGACCAAAAATGTGTATGCATCTCCAATGCAATTGCAATTTCTCCAACACAGATTAGATTTATTTTTGTCAAAACTAAAGGTAATAGAGGGAGCCCTGAAGAATCTCATTATAACCTTCCAATTGAATTCCTTCAGTATGTGTTTTATTAAAAATAAAGTTTTCCCTTTTATTTCTGTTCTTTGGCTAATTGTTTTTGTGAGGATTCTCTCTCGTCCCATAAACTTGCAGCAGTGCGATCCCAGAGCTAAGTTTTTTCCAAGAAGTGCCAAAAGTAACACAGTTGGTATGCTTTCTGGGACCGCTGTCATGTTGGGGCGTGAGGCACAGGGGAAAAAAAATTACCCAAAAGCAGGACTAAAGGTGGAACTTTAATAAACTAAATAAAAACTCCAGAAGAAAAACACAAGAGGTCCAAAAGTAGAAAAAAATAAATAAATTCCCAAATCTCAAAAACCAAGAAACAACAAAAATACCAAAGTGAATCAAAACTAAAAGGGCAGAGCTAACACAAAATACAAAATCAAATTTACTGAAAAATGGGTGATGCAATGTGTGACCCAAATATGTGTCCTGTATCTGTCCCGAGACCCTTCTCTGTGCAGTTCCAGGGCATTTCCAGCAGGAGCCCAGACCACAGAGACATGGAGACACAGTGAGAGTGGGCCAGGGGGACGGAGAAGTGAGGTCAAACCAGCTCAGACTCACGCCGCTGCTCCTTACATGCACCCAATCCCCTCCTATCTAGTACCTGTCACACGCCGGCTGCAAAATGGAATTGACTATTGATTTCCCCTTTACCACAGGTCACTAGTGCTGGCAGGCTACAGCGGGCTTTCACAACGCCCCGGGTTGTGGGACAAGGAGAGCAGAGCACGGGAGGGAGTCAACACAAGGACACAGCTGTAGTTTTAACCACAGGTCCAGATGTGTTTAAGCAATAATGATTGTGTTGCAATATGGGAGTGACAGTAGAGGCTGGGTTCTCTTCGGGTAATCTGGCTTCCTCTCATTGTCCAAAGATATGTATGTGTTTGGGGAATTGGTGACTTTAAATTGCACATAGTGAAGGGACGTCTGTGAGTGTTTGTCTCTGTCTCAGCTCAGGCTACTGTCCAATGTGTAACCCGCCCGAGGCCCAAAGTTCCAGTCTCCAGTCTTCCAGGCTCCAATAGGCTAGGATAAGCGGAAGACTATGAATGAATGAATGAATAAAATGGATGGGGAAAAAAGACACAAAACAAAATCATAATTAAAATGCAGACACTTGTGGTTGGAAGGTAGTTCTCTCTGATTTGTTTTGCCAGAGACAGACTGGATATTGTTTTCTTTCTACAATACTGCTTTACAATGCAAACACATAGTGGAAGTCTGACACTGCTTTGACTGTTTTATAATACTAGATTTAGACACTCCAAAAACAGTTTCAGAATATTGATTTATTTTAGGACTGCGTGGTTTTACAATGATACTGCAACTGTGGCATGTATTGTGATAAGAATACAACTTACAATATTTCAATGTTGTTGTTGAGAGCTGTACTAGACAGGCTGGAGAAGTTTATTGACAACCAGTACGGGACCTGGAGACAAGGGGCCAAATTATGCTTTTTTCAGGCTTTTTGAAATCCTTTTGGACACCTTTGCATTAGAATTTCAATAAAATATATGTATGGAAAACGTCTTCTTTTGGGGAGCAACTTTGCAATGGTGGACTAGACAGAGCATAAAATGGCCATTTAGCAAATCTATTAGCAACATGATGCTAACAGATAAATGAGATGACAGTTTTCTAAAATGATTTTCAAAGAGGGACAGTTTTAAGTATGCCAAAAAGTAATCAGTTTTTTTTCCAGTTTATATATTTTGAAATGGCAGCAAGATTTTTTTGGAATTGATAAACCTATCGAACACACTCTTGGTAAACTCAGTTTAGGTTATTTTTTATTTGCAATGATGTAGACTATTATAGTAATATATATATATATATATATATATATATATATATATATATATATATATATATATATATATATATATATATATATAATCTGTCATAATAAATTCAAACTGGACTTCAGACTAACTAATGAAAAGTTCAGATCTGGCTTGAGAGTAGTAGAGAGTAGTAGAGAGCTCAGTTGTATAGAAATGCTTGTTAATGGTGCTAGAGGGCCATAAACAATACATTTTATGATGGAAGCTGAGGGCCAAATGCCACAGCTCTACAAACTGAGCTATACTGCAGCACATAATGGTCAGATTTAGATGAAAATTTCAGGAAAGCTAAGTTATAGGCCAAGGAAGAAACGATTAGTTGTTGGTGTGGATCAAAAACACTCAATCTATTACACATGTTTACACAGAGGGGACAAACTGAGCACTGCTAGAGGAGAAGCACACTTGTTTTTGCAAGGTTTAGGATTAGGTTTCAAATTTCTCTTCAAAGAAATGAATATCAGAGCTGAGTTTATTAATTTATTATTTATTTATTAGCTTCCACTGTAGTCAGTCGCTAGTCTTCCTGGGGTCCAGATTAAAAATAAGCAATAATTTAGATACAAAATACATAACAATATGATGATACAGTTACAATTCATGCAGCGAACATAGAAAAGCAGATGAATGACTTGTTATACACTTGTCAAAACTCCTTCTAAAAAACAGTCAAAAATCAAGATCGGTAAGATCTCAGAGCTTGCTTAAAAGTATAAAAACTTGGTAAATCCCTTAACTTTTTCGGGAATTTATTCCATAACCGAGATGATCTAAAATAGACAAACTTTTGTAAAAAATTTGTTTTAGAACAGTTTACAACTAAATTAGGGTTGCAAGCCAATTGAGTGCAATGTGAATGTATCTGATAAGAATATTTGAGCTTTTCGTGAAATGATTGTGACTGACCTGTTAAAATTACTTTCTTTAAAAATATTAGCAAGTTATACTGTATTTTAATATGAAGCAAGGGCCAGGATAATACCTGGTGCATTTCAGAGACACGGGTCAAATATGGACATCTTAAAACTAAGCGAGCAGCCTTATTTTGAATGAGCTGAAGCTTTACCAGATCAGTTTTACTTGCTGCAGACCATATGACTGAACAAAATTCTAAATAAGACAAAACTAGAGACCGTACAACCTCCTTCATAACTGAAGAAGTTACAAAAGAGGAACACCTTCTGGCCACAGCAATAGCTTTGCCCATTTTGCCGATTACATGATAGAGATGGCAACCAACCAGAGATCTGACCAAGAGAGATGGTGATCCACTGTGATACCGAGCAGTTTCATTTGCTGCACTTGCTCCAATTTAGGGGTTTTTATTGTAATATTCAACTGGGGATTATTTTGCAGACGTCGTTTACTTCCAATTAGCATTAATCTCGTTTTAGAAACATTTAAAATCATGTTATTGTCCTTTACCCATTTAAGAACAGCATCCAGCTCCTCTTCCAATGCAAGTGATATTTCACTAACTTTAGAACTAGAATAAAATATTGTAGAATCGTCAGCGTACATGGCAACTGAAGATTTGTTTAATGCATAAGGCACATCATTAGTGTAGACCGAAAAAAGGAGTGGACCAAGGCAGCTACCCTGAGGTAGACCACAGTGGAGACCAGAGCTGTTTGAGAAGGAGCCGTTATAAAAGACTTGTTGACTCCTGTTTGTTAAGTAGTCTTTAATCAAGAACAGGGTCCTGGTTGATAGCCTATAACACCTCAATTTAGCGATTAGAAGGTCATGGTTTATCAAATCAAAAGCTGCGCTGAAGTCCAAAAATAGGACCTCAACCAAGCTCCCATTATCCAGTTCTTGATACTAGTTGTCTGCCATATGGACCAGAACCGTGGCAGTGGAAGAGCCCGGTTTGTAAGCATGCTGAAATTTAGTGAGTAAACTATTTTCAACAAAGTATTTCTAGATGAAGACAAAAGCCCTATTTGCACAGGATTAGTATTACCTAGGAACCTCCAGTAATTTGTAATAATCGCTGAGGTCATCTGTGATATTTATCCTGTGTGAATCTGCTGTCTGTAAAAATGTCCCCCGAAAATTACCTATGGCCAACACAGGGGTCCTCTGATAATACTATTACTGTGCGAATCCTTATATCTGTGATTCAGGCTGTTTTAGATTGTTTCCTAAACATCCTAAAAGCATACAAAATGTCTTTTAACGCTCCATTTTACTGGGTTAGGGTTTGTCTGTATCTAAACTACATTTATAATGACATGTTTCTATAGGTCATACTCCAAACAGATTACTTTTTCCTTCTGATTAAAAAGTAAAAAAAAAAAAAAAAAAGAGAGGAAACAAACTACGGTGAAAACATGACCTGGAAGCACCCCTCCGTCATTATGGCAACATTAAACTAAGTTTTTGGAGCAATGTGAGGCTCTTTTGGAAAGTTTGTATGCTTTTTGTGCTAAAGTTAGCTCAAGAGAGACATATCTCAGTGAATGGATTAAGAGAGAAGGGCACCTACTGCTTAAAAAAAGAGAAATCTCAAAAGATATTGGATGGCATGCATTGTAGCGTGAGGTAATGTTCAAGATATTTTTTTTTGTCAGTACAGTAAAGCAACATAATAGATAGTAGCTAGCAGCATAAATGAAATAGGGGATTTTTATTATAAATCTATGTGGTTGTCAATACATCATATCCGGAATGAAGTCCGTAAAACTGAGTAAATTACAGACATCTCTTATCCCATGTGAATGCCCTTCTAAAAACACTGACAACGGGGGTAATTCCTGAATTACAGACATCCAGGGGTAATGCTTATCCTGTTTGAATATGGCTAAAGACAACAACATTTCCTTTGAGGACTTCCATTTTTTTCATTTGCTCCGGAGGACAGTGATGAATAGAATTTGTTGTTTCCCACCTGATGCTGGCTCTAAATGGCTAAGCACAACTCCATCAGTAAAAACGTTTCTGTAAATGTACTATTTAGTGAAGACGTAAGGCTGCTGCACTGGCTGTCAGTGTGTGCAAAGCAAAATCCATCATATTTGAGACTTTTTTGTGTTTATGAATATACTGTCTATACCTCTGATTTATGCTGATTTATGAGCATAATGTCATGTCTCAGCAGTATCTCTATGCAGACCTGCCTTTGAGATAAGCCCTGGCAGCATTGTGTTATAGGTATTAGCACACCACACGTTTTGCAGTTACTGAAAATGCAGCAAGTAGCTTTACTGTCAGACAGATTGCAAAAATAGGAAGCCATGACAGCAAATTCTTCCAAGATATCATTACCCAATATATTGTGGTGTCAAACAAATGAATCATCAAAGAATATTATAGTAGGCATGTGCACTCAGTTGGATTAGAGTGGATTCACCAATCAATATGCACAAGGTAAACCTCAGAGTATTTAAACCCATTCAGCAGATTTTTAGAAAAAGCTCTTAAACTTTTGTAGGCCATAAATGACAACACAAGTCGTTCAGAGTGCACTAGGCACTCAGTTGAGCAGCAACACTTTCCCCATAAGCTCTATAAACCTTTATTATGTGTTGGTCTGTGGATAGTGATCCGGCTGACAAAAAAAAAAATAAATAAAAAAAATAAAATCTCCCTCTCTGAGTGTTTGGAGATGGGAACACAAACTGGCTCTGTGTATAAAAGTAAATGGGTTTGAACTTTATTTAAAGAAACAATTAAATGGCAATAGGATTGAGAGGGCTGTGACCATAGGTGAGGGATGAGGTCTGTGCTTGGCGCTGTTATTTATCACTTGGCACTGCTGATAAATCAATGTACCCAGGAAAAAAAGTCCCATATACTCAGGCAGTGGTTCTCAGTTTGGGGCATTGGGATTACAGGGGTACACCAAAGGTAAATGCTGTTTTTTTTATGTTTTTCATGAACAATTAAATAATAAATCATTGCAACTATGGCATATGAACTTTAAGCCCTTTTTGGCTGCTGTCTTTCATTCAGTTGTCACAGCAATGGTCATGGGGGACTGATTATGTTAAAGCGACTTTTCTGAACTTTTTATTTTTCATTCATGCATGTTTAATTAATCCTGATGAAAACACTTAGAGCTCTTGTAGACACATGTAACCCCTCCTTCTCCAGGAAGCGCTCCTCTACATTTCTAAAGCACATACACCAACACCAGACTCATTCTGAAATTAATTTGCAGCCACTAAGATGCAGTCAGCTCATTTATCTCCCCATTAGCTTCATGTTGCTAATAGCCCTGCTACCTACCCATTATATCATGAGTGAAAGTAGCAGCTCCCCAAAAGAAAACGTTTTCAGTTGATACAAGTTATTTTAAGTTATAGCTTAAGTCAGTGGTTCCTAACCTTTTTGGTTTTGTGTACCCCCAGGACCTGATTTAGCCCTGGTTTGGACCTGGCTTAGTTCTGATTAATTCCTGGTTTATTCCTGGTTTTAGGCCTGATTTTTCTGGTTTAGACTTGGTTAAAACTGAGTTTAGTTCTGGTTTAGACCTAGTTTAGTGCTGGTTTAGTCTTGGTTTAACCTGGTTTTCATTTGGTTTAGACCTAGTTTAGTCCTGATTAATTCCTGGTTTATTCCTGGTTTTAGACCAGATTTTTTCCCCCCTGGTTAAGTTCTGGTTTAGTCCTGGTTTAGTTCTTTTTTAATGTCCCATCCCTCTGAATAGTCCTGGGATAGTCCTGATTTAGATTTATTTTAGTCTTTGTCTAAATGCCAAATATATAAAGGTTTTATAAATGATCCAATAACTCCAAGTACCCCCTGCAATGTGCTCGTGTACCCCTAGAGCTCAAAAAAGTAGAAATTCTGCTGCATAATAGCAACAGAAGAATACCACATGTAACCAAGTGGAGCGGGCCAGGCAAGAATAGCCAATATTTCACCTATGTCTTGGGCCCGCAGATAAGCATGTGGATAAAGTGAGGTGGTCAAATAAAAGGCATAAGTCAAAATAACAATTTACAAATTTATTACAAAAGTTATAAAAATACAACATTAACTGGTAAACTATCTAAAATACTCAAGATGAGTAGCACAATAAAATTAGAGTACTCACTATGCTCCGTGCAACACAGTCACACAAACACAATAAACTGTAAGGATAACTAAAGCATGCAAAAGTGAGGGATGCGCAAAATACCACTACACGCAAGAGTGATGGGCTATCACCAAAACCCGCCACCAGATGGGCAACCATGCTCGGACCAGGCCCTACAGCAAAGAAACACAGAGTTAAATCACAGTACAACAACAAAACTAGACTAGAAAGAAGCTAAATCTAATCCAAAGAAACTTATAAATAACCAAAATGATGGTTCAAAATAATCAACGGCTACACTAAAAACATAATAAGGCACAGAAAATAAGACTAAACATTAACATAATAACATAACAATAAACCCAAACAAAGCAACAAACAAATAGACTCAAATAAAACAGCAGTGGCCAAACATCTATCAAAAACATAAAACAGTTAGGACACAGCATCATATTAATTAAATATGTCCACAGTGTGGGAAGAAAACGCCCATTTACCCATCTACTAGGCGGAACTGTAGCAGCCAATCTTCAGCTGTCACACATAGTTTTATCAGTGCTCAGGTCAGCCATCATTTTTGTTTTCTAAAATGTCAGCTATTGAAAAACAGCAAAATGCATGTGCAGCTTTGAATCATGGAAAGGTCTGTACTATGCTATGCCATCTTAAACTCTTCATGTTTTCTGAGGCGGTACTTGGTGTGAAAAGTTTGACAGGCAAAGTCTTTTGTTCATTATTTTCTATTCTCCCTTTTATACAGTACAAAAGTAGCCACTGTACCAACACTAATATGGCTGAGACAAGCAAGTTCCAACTGCTGTTGCTGATGATTAAGGGCAGAAACCTTTTATGCACATAGACACATTTACTTCCCAAAATTACGTATTGTATATTTTCATCTTTAAAAAAAAAAAAAAAAAAGAAAAAAAGTCTCACTTGGCCAGGTCTAGGAGGTGTTCATTTATCTGGGTTACACCTTTTATCACCTCACAGTCCCATCATAGAGTGTAAAAAATGCTACAGTGTTTATTCCGTAGAAAACCATTGATTGTTGTTGGAGTGTACTTAGAAATGAAGTACTTTATAGCAGTATTTCCATTTTCTCTTTTCACTTAACTATTGTTTGGCACACTATGTTTTTGAAAATTGACTTTTTTTAGTTTAAGGAACCATCAAAATATCTGATAGCAAAACAATTTTGTTGCTACACATTTCTAGGAACAACTTACATAGTGATGTGTAAGCAGATGTGGCCACTACTGGAACAGATGTTTTCTTCCTTTTTCTTTTATTGTTGCCAGACATTGTTGGCCAATCAGCAAATGGACGTGTTTATAACTTATACAGACACTGGAGACAAGGAGGGTTAAGTGCAGGGCTTAATTTGAGCCGGATCTTGCGGGAACAGGATCCGGAAACTCCCTTATTTTGACGCGGTCCGATCTGGCGACTGTTTGCTTGGATCCGGTAACTCATACACAACTAGGTCGGAGGTGTAATTACACAGAAATGCATATGTTTTAAACATAAAAGCCATGCTTCATTTCCGCGTGAGCGCTTCAACACAGACTGTCGCCGCGCCGTAATTCTTGTCTATAGAGTGTACAGGGAATCCGGTGGAAAAGGCCTTCACGTCAAACTGAAAGATCTATTCACCACTGTTAACACCAGTGGTGCCTGCAGATGTACAGCAGTACACACTGTGCATACCTTGAGATGTCCCCCGACCCCGCCCAATCCCTGCTGCATCCACAGAGCTGCACAGAGCCATAGTAGGCTGTGTTTTTACAAATGCGAGTGCAGCTACAGCTGACTGCTGCTCTTTAAGTCAAAAGTGATGTGTTTGCTAACAGCCAGAAGACAGTAAATCTGTTGACGTTTGTCCTGACTTTGGTTACGCGGAGGGGACCTACGTGATTTGGATGTGATTTGGATGTGTATTTCCCCACTGTGCCCGAGAGCGCACGGGACATGGCAGTGCCACGTCAGTTTGTTCTTTTACTCAAATGCATATGGAAGCTAGAGCTAACGCACTGATCGAGGGTCACAGGATGAGACCCAGGGCCAGTTAAACGCCAGTGTCACTGTTACATGGCCAGGGTAACATTACGCCATGCGCCCTTGATGTGCTATATCCCATGTGCACACGGGTCCACAGCAGTTTGTTCTTTTTTGTTTGTTCAAATGCATCTGTAAACTCGAGCTAACGCGCTGAGGGTCACAGAGCCTGGAGCCGTGAAACGCCATTACACAGAGAAGACTGCGCGCTCCACGGCAGTCACTAAAAAGAAGCGAAAGCAAAAGGAGAGACATGATTAGGCTACTGAGAGCTTACTGCTGCCGTGTGCTCCCTTTCCTAGTCTAGACTTTGTTTTTACAGACCACAGCTGCATGAGTCTGTGTTCTTGCTTCAGACTGGTGGCTGCACACAGTCGGTCTATGACAGAGCGAGTCTACAAAAGGGCAGTAATTACGCATAGCAGCTGATTTCTCGATCAGCTGAGCAATCACGCAAACATACACTGACACATTACACTGAAGTGAAACGATATAATGTATAATAATGTTAACAAATATGTTAAAATATAATTTAAAACTGAGTATAAATGAGCAGTTGCTTGGTATTTTGGCATGTGTGCGCGCCTAAGCATTGTGTTGTGGGTACGTTCCGGGAACAGTGTTGGCCTTGTGGACCCCGGTGTCAAAGCGCAATTTTTGTTCCGGCATCGTTTGATTTACAAATTAAGCCCTGGTTAAGTGTCTTGCCCAAGGACACAACAACAGTATACAAAAGTGGGAGTGGGGTTGAGCTCTACTATGTGAGCTATTGATAATGTGTTTAATAGATTTTTTTTTACTGGTCCTTCATCCAATCACCAACAAATATTGCACTGAAACTCAAAAAGTGTTAACATTTAAAAGGATTTTTTAAGTGTTTTGAATTATTGTGAGATAGAGCCAAAGAAACTAACTCCGGCCTCATGGGATTAGTAATGGAAGTAGATTCTTTTCCACCGTGACATATAAGAAATTTGCGGCTCAATGGATAAAGCGTTTATCCTTGAACTAGAATTTCCTAATTTCAAGTCCAGATCTGGCATTTTGAAAATTTTCAGCTGAAATATCTCCAGTTCTCAACATGGGATCATACAGTTGGGGATGCAACATATATGCTTATGCCTATAACTTTACACAGCCAGTGTTAAACAGTAGCTTTAGCTTTCACAAAGGGCACATTTAAGTGAGTGACTTTAAGATATTTGTAAAACCACTATTAATAGAATACGTTGCCAAGTTCTCATAACACACATCCATCCACATCCACCCTTGACTTAGATGTCCCAATTTGACACTTTAAGACCCAGATGAACCAAATTTAACACCTGCCCATAAGATTTTAAACTTTTCAGGCCTTGATTTTGGCAACATCAACTCGAACGCCTTTTTAATACATTGTCAGGACAGATAGGTCTTATTTTGACTCTCCCTGAAGCAACTTTCCATGATACTTTGACAGTTCTAGTGAGCACCCATCTTCTACAACTTAGCATCACAAAGATTCAAATATATGACTTGCTTAATGACAGAATAGTAAGCCATGTGTCACAGGTTCATCAATGTTAAAGATAGTCATGGCTTATTTCAGGTTACCGCCAATAATCTGATTCCCACATCCTTTTTACTTTGGGGGTCATTAAGCCACAGATCAGGGGTAAGGAGGCGGACAAGTGAGCCGGATGTGTAGGTAGAAGGTAGGTGACAGCCAGTGGGGGGGTGGGGGAGTTTGGTTTGACATATTTCAAGACAAGATAATTCCAGTCAGCTCACTCCATTTTGAGTCGGGGCTTGCTGCTTGACTGTCTGCTTCTTGCCTAGCTTTTTTTTTCTTTCTTGGCCACAGATTCTGACATGGCACAGTGATGTATGGTGCCGTTGCTCCGCTTTGCCCATAAACAGTTGATTGCTTTACTTTGTTCTGCCACTCACTTCCTTATTCAAGTTCTGCTCGAGCGCTCATAACCGGCTCCCTCCTGGCTCCCTCCTGGCTGGCTCCTGATTGATTGATTTATGTGTTGATCAGTGAATAACCTTCCACACGCCGCCTGGTTCGCTCGCTCAGACGGCGACGGAGAGGAATCAAAGCCAGCAGTTTGACATGTGAGGCTTTATGGCCATTATAATTCCCCAGCTGTGTTTCCTCTCTCTAATCTATGGTGGCCGTGAAGGTCAAATTTGCACAAAAAGTCAGATTACAATGTCAGAACAAGATATTATTAAGTATGGGGATAGCTATGACAAATATGACAACTAAATATCAGCAGCAAATCCAAACTATTTGGTCTTCTGCAAGAGTCTTCTAATGGTTCTTAGTCTTGATGGGCAGTGGTTCCCAACCTTTTTGGTTTTGTGTACCTTCGGGATCTGATTTAGTCCTGGTTTGGACCCGGCTTAGTCCTAGTTTAGACCTGGTTTGACCTGGTTTAGATTTAGTTTAGTTCTATTTAATTCCTGATTTTAGGCCTGATTTTTTTCCCCCGGTTGAGTTCTGATTTAGACCTGGTTTAGTCCTGCTTTAGACCCAGCTTAGTCCTGGGTCTTTATTTATTTCTGGTTTTAGCCATGGTTTAGTTCTAGTTTAGTCTTGGTTTGACCTGGTTTTGACTTGGTTAGACCTAGTTTAGTTCTGATTAATTCCTGGTTTATTCCTGGTTGAGTTCTGGTTCTGACCTGGTTTAGTCCTGGTTTAGTCCCTGTTTTGTTTTGTCTTTCTTTAGTGTCCCATCCCTCTGTGTAGTCCTGGGTTAGTCCTGATTTAGGTTTGTTTAGTCTTTGAAAGCCAAATATATAAAGGCACTATAAATGATCAAGTAACTCCACGTCCCCCCTACAATGTGCTCGCATACCCTTAGGGGTCCCCGTACCTCAGGTTTGGAAACACTGCTGTTGAAGGTTGGGGAGGCTTGCGCCAATCTTTGGGTTTGAGGCGGGGTATGCCTTGAACTATGGCCAGCTAGTTGCAGGGCTAACACTTTGAGACAGATGTCCTTGGGCAAATAAGACATGAAGTTAATGTGTTAACTTAGGTTCGGGAGCAGGGCCACGCCTCAACTTATCTCACTCACTACCTTCACCTCAACTCCACCTCAGCCACACCTCTACTCCACCTTAACCACACCTCTAATTTTCCCAGAAGCCCTTCTTATACGCACCTAGAGTCAGTCAACACTGTTTGTCTCTGCTCTCTTGAAACTTAAACTTAATATCTGTATCAAAATAATCTAAATATATCACAATAACGATATGGTATTTACAGATTTACGCTCTCAGAATGATTTTCCTAACACAGCCTTAAATGAAAATGTTTAAAAGTCCAGTTTTAGCAGGTAATTTTCTGTATTTATTCACAATTTAACCTTGTTTTCTTCCTGGTTTATTCTGTGTTAAGTTTTGACTTGTGAAAACAGGGACTTGCAGTACATTTTTATTTTTAAATGAATTTAACTTACTGAGCCAGAAAAGCAGGACCTATTTTAAAATATCCCAAAAATATTGTTAGCAATTATCACATTTTTTCCCATATCATGCAACCCTAATTGGATACTTTACTGATCCCGAAAAAAATTCAGGTTCCAGCAGCAGCAGCATCACAAAAGTTACAAAAGGCACTCAGTATGCATAATTATTAAGATGCAATAGAAAGAATTAAAAAACAAAACAAAAACAAAAACAACTAGAGGGAACTGACATACATATGGTTGGAGAGTAAGAGGAAGCCACTGACATGCAAACACAATAGCAGGGTTTCATTTCTCTTAAACTGCAATCCTCCCTTTTCAGCGCTCGTCTTTTTGCATTTTAGTCCCACGCACAGAGGACAGAGACTCACAGAACACACCCGGACCTCAGTGCGCACTAGATGCAGTTGTATTTACTTTTCTGTTAGTTTGGTTCTTGCTCACACATCTTGTTTACCATGAGACGTAGCTTACTGCTCTAAGGTTAATCCAGTTTGCCCTCATCAGACGAAGACTCGAAACAGCCAGGTAGCTCCCACAGAATACTAATAAAGTGATTAAAAATAATATGTTAAATCAAACTATTGTTTTGTTGACAGCTTGTCGGCAGCTTTCACACCATGCACGCACCGCTCCAGCATGTGACGAGAGCCTGAGCTGCACTGCTGTGAAACCAGAGCAATCTCGAAGTGGCAAACTTGTTTTGTGTCATGCTTTACAATAGCAACAGCTGACCCAAAGAGCTTTCTATAAGTGTAATAATAAAAGGCATCGAAAAAAAAAAAAAACCTAAAAGTTAACATTTTAAAACAAAAGTAAAAAGATGTGTTCAAAAGAGAATAATAGAAGTGCCATACAGTGTTGTTAAGTACTAAAAGCAATCTACACAGGTATGCTTTAGTTTAGCTTTGAACAAAGGCAGATCAGTGATGGTCCATAACTCAAGCAGTAGTGTTCCAAAGTCTCGTAGCGGCTACAGTAAACTCTTTTGCACCAACCTAAACAGTGCATGTGTGAAAATGACCTAAATGTAGTGAAGTCACAGTTGACTCAAATTATTAAATCACTAGAGATCATAGTGATTTGCCTTTATATATTGACACATAGGAAAAAGTATCTCTTGTGGAGCCAAAAATGATACAATACATTTACTTATAAAAGATACAGGACTTATATAGGGGTCATTCCATGCAAACTCAACCAGTTTTTGGAACTTTTTCCTAGTTCATGAAATTGATTTTTCTGAAAATGTGTGTATGCAAACTTCATATAGATTGAAGAAGACATGCAAAATTGTGGTCATACTCCAAATAGTTTTTGTGTAATAAATTTTAGAAATTTTATTGTTTTGCTTTTTTCTGTATTTTTCACCTAATTTGGTCTTGAGTTCTGAGTCCCACCAATTTGTCATTTTTATTTATATTGGCTTGAAATTTGGCGCAGACACAGAATTTGCCTTATGAAAAAGGCACAATAAGTATTGTGATGAAAGAATGAGTTTATCTTATGTTTTAGGAAGTTTAATTTTGAAAATACCATCTTTGTTAAATAATGAAGATTTCATAGATTTCAAAAATCTATAACTTACAAAGCATTTTGGTATTTCAATGCCACTTTCACAGTTTGTTGGTCTATCACAGTTGTACCAGTGGGGTAAGTTAGGATAGTGTCACATAAAAACTGAGTTCCTCAGGGGATAATTTATTTATTTATTCATATAAAGCTGCAACAATGTACACAGATAGGAGATAGCTTTTTTGGGATATATATTTTAATTGCATCTTATGTACTACTCCTATACCAAATAAATGCACACGATCTAGCACAAACATGCACTGGACAATTTCTGAATCACTGTGTACTAAGGTAGTGATGATCTTTTAGTTGCAAGTAAACATCCAGATATTTTGAGGAGATTTCAATGTGACAAGACAGCCAAGCTATAGAGAAGCTGGTAGTACAATGACAATTAACTTTTTAAAAAATGGTAAGATGGGCTTCGTGGCTTGAAATTTGACCTTCTATACATGGGCCAGGCAGCACGGCCAGGAGGCTGACTCTGCCCAGCCACAGTGGGATGGCCTACTCCAGACTTGGATACAGCTCCAGCGGGGTAAACCAAGTAGTAAATGCCATAACCAGGGATGTGGGGCAGAGAGTGTCCACTCATGAACATGCCATGTCTATTTGGAACAGAGGCATCAACAGCAAGGTCACGCCTGTTGTAGACAAATGGAAGTGGTTTGTTGTGACTTCCAGAAGCCCGTTCCGCAAGGTCAGCCTGGCTGGGGGCGTGGGCCTGAGTTAGGGGGCCAACACGCTTGACCTGCTCATAATTCGACTGCTGGTTGTTCACTGATTCACCCCTGGAAAGGCTGCTTAGAGGGTTGGCTTCAACACGACTGTGACTCCCATATCCAGCAGGTTGAGGATGTGGAAATTGTTGGGGCAGATTGTAAAACGGGTTATAGTCCATTGCAGGGGGCTGATGGTCGTTTAAGAAGTAGTAAGGCACTATCGGGGGATCCAGCTGATATTGGGGTGGTCCAGAAAGGTCAGGTGCCCCATGGTCTCCTGGGTAATCCAATCCCAAGGCAGCAGCTCGAGCTACAGCACAACAAACAAAAAAAAAAAGAATACATTTAGACATGTAAACACAATAGTCTATGTATCACATCTGCTTTTAAGGGTTTGCATGGTTAAATCAATGGATGGTTTAACACCTGATGGCTACCAAATACACTTAAAATGTCCTAGAATTAGCCCACACTACATTGCTATTGTTTATCATTTATAACATATTATGTGACTGAGTTCAGATTTTGCATTTCAATCTTTCAAACTCAACTCATGAAGGTTTTCTAAAATGGCTCCCTTCAACCCACTTCCATTCGATTTGCACTTTCATGTGAATAGTCATGCAATGTTAAGAGTCTGAAAACAAATAGTAATTGGTTTATTAGACCCACTGCAGGATGTGTGTTGGTGCAATGTGGACTTAGGCTTTCAGTAAAATTAAGTTTGGTTTTGGTAACACTGTCAAACAGTCGAGCCTAGAAAAACATCAGCTTTCAAGGTGCACTGTTGAAAAGCTGTTGTATATTATTTCATGTACAAAATACTGAACTGTCAAGAAAGTACTCCTAAAAAGTAGTTTGCTCCATAAAAATACACTACCACAATTTACTAAAGCTATACATAGTTTTTAATTGATACTTGTGGGAAAGTCCATTAAATTATAAAGCGGTTTAAAGTAGTCCTACTGGTTTATATTTGAAAACAACAACAACATTTAAATAGTTATAGACTGTCCATTATAAGAAGTAATTGTTAGCTAATGTAAAAAAAAAAAAAGACTACCTCTTGCAGTTTTGGCACAATAAGCACCTCCAGCTGATACACAGTGAAGCACAGCAGCACTGGGAAAACAAATACATAAGCTTCATGGCAAATCACCAAATACATAATTATAAAATAATTTTAATCTTAATCTCCCTTTTTGGTGTTTTAATGAAAGACAAAATGTAAATACCTGAGACTTATCAACAGCAATCCTATCATTGCTGTCATGTTGGCTCAGAAAGTTGCTCAAACACTTCCACTGGGACTGGTCCCACCTCAGCCTGTCCTCATTTTCTAATTAGTGACAGCTGCTTGTCACCAATGTGTCCTCTCACTCAGCTCAGCCCCTGGCACTGTCTGAGCAATCATGAAACATGTTCCCAAGAAGAATGTTTTAACTAGATAACATTTAACTTTATTTGCAATTTTCCAAAATGCATTTTTGACCATTTTGGTAGATACTGCTCCCAGATAACAAAAAAAAAAAAAAAAAAGAAAAAAAAAAAGAAAAAAAGAAAAATTAAGATGGGAAAAGATAACTTAAACTCCTGTGCATAAAATGTTCATGACCTTTTATTTATATGATTGACATTACTATGACTAATTGATATTAATACTTTGCCTTTAAAAAAAATCATAGTGCAGACAAAACATTCAGAACAGCTTAGCTCGAACAATAAACATTGTTATATTAATGTTTATTCTTTTTTAGTTGAAAAATATAAACATATCAAATTAACAGTATATTGGAAATATAAATTCTAATTTTGTGCCCAAAAGAAGCAGAATAAAGGGAGATCAGCTGATTTTAAAAGTTGAGAAGTTGGTGCCTCTATTGGAAATAAAATACAGAAAAAAAAGTAAAAGAATAAAATTTCAAAAATTCATTACTCAAAACCTATTTGGAGTATGACTCTACAATTTTGAATGTCTTCTTCAATCCATATGAAGTTTGCATACACACATTTTTAGAAAAATCCATTTCATGAACTGGGAAAAGTTCCAAAAACTGATTCAGTTGGCATGTAATGACCCATAGATAAAAAACAACTACTCTCCAAACCCAATAAACCATAGATTCTTGTTTTATGTAACTTGCATTTTTTGAGGTGGAAAGCAGGGTAAATTTCTGTAATAGAATTTGCTGCTAAAGATTCAAAATGCAGATGTTTTGACCTGGTCTGCAGTATACATCAGCGATACAAACACTGGCACAAAGTTCATAATTTTCTCCTGTTCAAATTAACAAAGATAAAAGAATTTAATTGTCACAACATTGTTGTTGTGATGTGATGTTATTTAGTAACACTGGCATGATTGTACACAGCAGACAGAGCGAAAAGTCATAAGATACTGTGGTTGTGAACCCAAACAAACAAAAAAAAACAAAACAGGTTCAGCATTTGTGTTTTTTCTGTTTCTCGTTTAAAAATAGTGTCTAAACTTTACAATGATACTGGCTCCTGTCCTCTATCTGAGGTTTTGACATAAGCATGAACACAACCTAATGAGTCATCAGGTTGTGCTCATGATGATGTGGTGATTAAGTGGTTAGGAACTAGGGAGTGGTTTTGGTCACAGGCAATGTTTAATTTTATCTGTAGATAATTAGACATTGTGCTAAACCCTCTGAACCAGAATAAAGGAATATCAAGTTATGCCTTGATTTGTTGACTTTTATCCAACTGCACTTGTGTATAATCATTTTCATCCCATAACCTGATTTTTCTGACTTACATTATTATTGTATTTTTGAGTCATGTCTCCAGTTTGCCTTTGGTTAGACCTGCTCCCAGCAAAGCACCCCAGCAGAGCTATCTGCAAACATTAACATCCACAATACACTTACAAACAGCAGATTGTCAACAGATTATGGAACGTGTCGAAGGCTGACCTTCTGTTAAGCAGCACCTGTGTTCAACTGTGTGAGCCAAAGAGATATGGAAGCATTAGCACCAACAGATGGCACTCTGGTAACATCCAGACTTCAATGAGGAACTCATGATGGGGAACAGAGAGGCAATGGAAATGAAGAAAAAGAACAGCATTTGCAAATAGTTTGATTTATTAAGGCCCATTCATATAAAGCTGCAACAATGTACACAGATAGGAGATAGCTTTTTTGGGATATATCTTATGTACTACTCCTATACCAAATAAATGCACACGATCTAGTGCAAACATGCACTGGACAATTTCTGAATCACTGTGTACTAAGGTAGCGATGATCTTTTAGTTGCAAGTAAACATCCAGATATTTTGAGGAGATTTCAATGTGACAAGACAGCCAAGCTATAGAGAAGCTGGTAGTACAATGACAATTAGCTTTTTTACAAATGCTAAGATGGGCTTCGTGGCTTGAAATTTGACCTTCTATACATGGGCCAGGCAGCACGGCCAGGAGGCTGACTCTGCCCAGCCACAGTGGGATGGCCTACTCCAGACTTGGATACAGCTCCAGCAGGGTAAACCAAGTAGTAAATGCCATAACCAGGGATGTGGGGCAGAGAGTGTCCACTCATGAACATGCCATGTCTATTTGGAACAGAGGCATCAACAGCAAGGTCACGCCTGTTGTAGACAAATGGAAGTGGTTTGTTGTGACTTCCAGAAGCCCGTTCCGCAAGGTCAGCCTGGCTGGGGGCGTGGGCCTGAGTTAGGGGGCCAACACGCTTGACCTGCTCATAATTCGACTGCTGGTTGTTCACTGATTCACCCCTGGAAAGGCTGCTTAGAGGGTTGGCTTCAACACGACTGTGACTCCCATATCCAGCAGGTTGAGGATGTGGAAATTGTTGGGGCAGATTGTAAAACGGGTTATAGTCCATTGCAGGGGGCTGATGGTCGTTTAAGAAGTAGTAAGGCACTATCGGGGGATGCAGCTCATATTGGGTTGGTCCAGAAAGGTCAGGTGCCCCATCGTCTCCTGGGTAATCCAATCCCAAGGCAGCAGCTCGAGCTATAGCACAACAAACAAAAAAAGAATACATTTAGACATGTAAACACAATAGTCTATGTATCACATCTGCTTTTAAGGGTTTGCATGGTTAAATCAATGGATGGTTTGACATCTGATGGCTACCAAATACACTTAAAATGTCCTAGAATTAGCCCACACTACATTGCTATTGTTTATCATTTATACAAATTATGTGACTGAGTTCAGATTTTGCATTTCAATCTTTCAAACTCAACCCATGAAAGTTTTCTAAAATGGCTCCCTTCAACCCACTTCCATTCGATTTGCACTTTCATGTGAATAGTCTGCAATGTTAAGAGTCTGAAAACAAATAGTAATTGGTTTATTAGACCCACTGCAGGATGTGTGTTAGGCTTTTTGTAAAAGACGTTTCAGTAAAATTAAGTTTGGTTTTGGTAACACTGTCAAACAGTCGAGCCTAGAAAAACATCAGCTTTCAAGGTGCTCTGTTGAAAAGCTGTTGTATATTATTTTATATACAAAATACTGAACTTGTCAAGAAAGTACTCCTAAAAAGTAGTTTGCTCCATAAAAATACACTACCACAATTTACTAAATAGTTTTTAATTAATACTTGTGGGAAAGTCCATTAAATGATTAAGTGATTTAAAGTAGCCTACTGGTTTATATTTGAAAACAACAACATTTAAATAGTTATAGACTGTCCATTATAAGAAGTAATTGTTAGCTAATGTAAAAAAAAAAAAGACTACCTCTTGCAGTTTTGGCACAATAAGCACCTCCAGCTGATACACAGTGAAGGACAGCAGCACTGGGAAAACAAATACATAAGCTTCATGGCAAATCACCAAATACATAATTATAAAATAATTTTAATCTTAATCTCCCTTTTTGGTGTTTTAATGAAAGACAAAATGTAAATACCTGAGACTTATCAACAGCAATCCTATCATTGCTGTCATGTTGGCTCAGAAAGTTGCTCAAACACTTCCACTGGGACTGGTCCCACCTCAGCCTGTCCTCATTTTCTAATTACTGACAGCTGCTTGTCACCAATGTGTCCTCTCACTCAGCTCAGCCCCTGGCACTGTCTGAGCAATCATGAAACATGTTCCCAAGAAGAATGTTTTAACTAGATAACATTTAACTTTATTTGCAATTTTCCAAAATGCATTTTTGACCATTTTGGTAGATACTGCTCCCAGATAAAAAAAAAAAAAAGAGAAAAGATGACTTAAAGAAAAGATTGAAAAGATAGAGAGAAAAGATAACTTAAACTCCTGTGCATAAAATGTTCCTGACCTTTTATTTATATGATTGACATTACTATGACTAAATGATATTAATACTTTGCCTTTAAAAAAAATCATAGTGCAGACAGATCATTCAGAACAGCTTAGCTCGAACAATAAACATTATGTTATGTTAATGTTCGTTCTTTTTTATTTGAACAATATAAACATATCAAATTAACAGTATATGGAAAATATAAATTCTATTATTGTGCCCAAAAGAAGCAGAATAAAGGGGGATCAGCTGATTTTAAAAGTTGAGAAGTTGGTGCCTCTATTGGAAATAAGGCCCAGTTTGGGAGCCTTGCAGCTGGGTGTTAGCCCTCAGTGAAGCAGCCCAGAGCAGTGGAGGCATTTAATAATTCATCCAAATTATTTCTGTCAGGACTGACAAGCCAAACGGCCGCTTGATTTAATTCTGTAATTGCACATTCACCTTTAGCCTGCACCCATACTTTGGTAATTAATAGGCCCAGGTTTTATTTGAAGTGTGCCATGGCCAGTAATGGAATTCAAATTGCAGGTGATGGGAAACCAAAGATGTAAATGTCGACTTGGCCAAGCGGCTCATGTGGTTCTGTCACCGGCCAAGAGCAGAATCAGAAAGTGGCAGCACCCCTCAATTTAGCTCCAGACCTAACGCAAATGAACTTTTACCTCTGTCACGGTCTGTTAACACATATATTCCCACACACCAGTACATAATGTAGTGTGTATTTTGGCTTGTAATAGCCTGTAACATACATACACTGCCTGGTCAGAAAGTCACCACCTGCATTTTGTAAACAATATAAGCTACATATTTCTGTAATGGAAGCACGGTTGCCAGATCTCACTGACCGTTTCCGGCCCAAACAGAACTTAAAACCCAACCACCACAATAAAACACACACACATCACAACCACTCTAAATGCTAAAACAAAGAACTAAAAATGTGATACAAACAGGTTCCCCACAAAGAGTACAAATCAGACAACAAAAGCCTTTCTGGTCACGGCATCATAGAAACCATGAAAATCATATGAAATACCAGCCAAATGCATGAATCACTTATTTTAAAACAAATGAATTGATGTGAGTGGGAGGACACCGCACTTAGGATTTGTCTTCATCAAAGGCAACAACAAAAGGGCAAAACTGTCATGGCATTATTAAAGACACATTACTCAAATAGATATGAAGTATGCCCGAATACATGGTCTAAATTCTGGAGGTAAATAGTAGTAAGACTCTAAACTAGTGGTTACCAACCTTTTTGGTTTGTGTACCCCCATGACCTGATTTAGTCCTGGTTTGAACCTGGCTTAGTCCTGGTTTAGTCTAAGTTTAGTCCTGGTTTAGTCCCTGTTTTATCCTTGACAATAAAAATCTATCTATCTATCTATCTATCTATCTATCTATCTATCTATCTATCTATCTATCTATCTATCTATCTATCTATCTATCTATCTATCTATCTATCTATCTATCTATCTATCTATCTATCTATCTATCTATCTATCTATCCATCCATCCATCCATCCTTCCATCTATCTATCTATAATCTTTGAAAATCAAATATATGAAGGTACTGTGAATGATCAAATAACTCCATGTACCCCCTGCAATGTGCTTGCGTATCCCTAGGAGTCCCCATACCCCTGGTTGGGAAACACTGGTCTAGACCTACTCCAAAAGGATGGGTGCAAAAGTAAAGAGAAGAACATACCCATCATACCTTGTGCCACTGCATGCAACATTCAAAATCAACACATAAAACAAATATATATTTAGTAAAAAATATTTAATCAGCTTGGTGACCATTGACCTTTCTCCCAGTGTAATTAGATTAATGATAAAGCCACTTACATTAGCTTTGGACTCATTTTCCTAAATCGTGTAAATATGTATCAAAATCAATTAGGCCTAATAATAACTGCTCCTCTGAGGATTCACATCAAAGCACATAAGCACACGATCCAATTAAGAGTGTTTACTGTTTGCATTGAAATGTGCACTGTTCCGCTCTTCAACCCAATCCACATATCTCTGAACAGTGTGTGTCATTGTGTCTTCAGTGGTTGTGTGTGGGAGTATGTGCATGTTTAGATATACCACATATGGGCCACTTATCTGAATATTGTGTATATTTTGTGTAGTCAGAACTCTAGTGACAGTTGAATGCCATCCAGTGGTACATAATTCATTTAATTTATTTAAAAGCCTGACACACTGATGCTTAAAAATGGCCTCATACGTAAACAATATGTGGAATGTGACATTTGTATCTAGTTGTTCAACATGTTAAAAAATAGCACTTTTGTAAAGAAAACATTTTTTTTGGTCTTTATATAAATAGTAAGTAGCAGTAGTAGTATATTGGTAACCCTGAATTTACACCGAGAATGTCACGTTTATTTTTTTATCTTGGTGACAGGCGGCTTTAGCTCCAGAGATTGTCGGGTGGCATGTGGCAGAGAAGTGCTCTCGACTCCCAGCGAGGAGATTGTGGGTTCAATCCTCAGGCCGGCCGACACACAAACTCTCTGGGTGCATGTCCTGCCTGATTAGGTGAATTAGTGACTTTAATTGCCCCGAGTGAATGGTGTGTCAAGTCTACAACTTATTGGCCACTGTTTAAGGTGTACCCTGCCTAAAGTTACTGGGATAGGCTCATGTTCCCTAACTGGAATAAGTGAAAGACGATGCATGAATGAATGGGGGAATAGTTACGGAGAGCCTTTTCTTAAAAATGTAGCTTAAATTTGTACAACACGATTATTAGGTATTATTAGGCCTAGCAGCAATAGCTAGATTTGGCATTTAAATCAGTTTAAATCATGGCTTAACTTAGATTTTTATTACCACAATATTTAACTGTAGTTTAAATTAAACTGAGAATAGTTTGCTGGGCATGTCCCACTGGGAGGAGGCCTTGGGGAAGACCTTGGACCTGATGTAGGGACTATGTCACTCAGCTGCCTTGGGAACATCTTGGGGTTCCTTCGGGGGAGCTGGAGGAAGTGTCCAGGGAGAGGAAAATCTGGGCATCTGTGCTTAGACTGTTGCCCCTTGGATAAAGCAGGAGAAGATGGATGGAGAGTTTGCCCTTTAAACTAAGTTTGGCTGTCAAAAAGACACAAACAAAAACATTCTACTGTGGCTCTGCTATAGTCCCATTGATTTGAGCATAGTTATAGCAATTTCTCTGGGACAAAAATACAGTAGTTACACAAATTGTGAATTGACAGAAGTAACAATGTCTAAAAAACATCACAAAGTCACCCAGTCCTCATTGCTACTTAAGCAAACTGGTTAAACTTTTGGGCTTGCATGACTTTACTTGTGCTCGTGTGATCATGATTATGACTGAAAAGGCAAGTTGTTTCATATTTACAGCATTTATTTAGCAGTAAAGCTTCTGTTGATTTACACAATTTTATATAATAAAATAAATATTCATTTGATTTGTCAGTTGTCAAAACAAAAGGTCTCTGCAGCTCCAGTGAATATCTGATTACATGATCCATGGAGGACTCCATGCACACACAACATGGTGGAAAACTTCATTCTCATCATTGTTTGAATGTTTGCGCTCATTGTGGTTCTAGTTTTAGCAGATTCCATGCCTCTTTTCTTTATGCTCCTGCTTTGAACCACTGCCTTCCCCGTTCTTCCCTGAAAGCTATGGACAACACTCACTGAAGTCATGGCGCTGTAGGGCTCAGGCTGTCTCCAAAGCCGGAATAGCAATCAGCGAAGGGAGCCAGGGAAAAGTGTGGGGAAAGAAAAAAAAAAAAAGGCGCACATGAAACGCAACAGCTTCAGTGAGAAAGAATGGTCAAAAATACATATGGAGTGAGATATCTGCAAAAAAAGCAAAAAAAAAACACAAAACACTGAGAAGCGATAATGCACGAAAACGGAAGCATACCATTTGTTCCAACATCACCAAATTAGCAAGCCGTCCAATTCATCTCTTCATACGACATTCATTACTTGCTTGCAACAGGCATGCTGCGCCTGCGAGTTGAGACACAATTAATTTAGTCTTTTCCTGGAGCCTGTCTTTCTCATCTTTTAACTAACCAAACAAGAGAGTGTTGCCGGCAATCTGTCCCGCTCATTATGCTATCCAAAAAACAAGAATCAACTGACAACCACAACAAGCCGCTCCGAGGCCTAACGTGGAATTCATTTGACGTTGCCAGGATGGTGCCTTAAATTCACTTACTAATTGGAAAATGGAGCAGTCAGCGCAATGTTGCTTGTGATATTCCAAATAAGTGCCCCATATGGTTTTCCTCATAGCTACAGGGAAGCGCTCGGGACACTCTCACCTGTCAGGGGAATAGTCTACATGTTTGTGGATTCTGGGTAGCGCTGTCCTAATCATCAGCATTTCCCGGCTTCACAACGGGGATTAATTAGCTGTTGTCTACCTTTACAGGAACCAGGACACCCAAGTAAGACAGTCATTTTCCGAGAAGGAAGCAGAAAAACTACTCATTAACCAACAATGGTGTTCTGCCTCTATTTGTTTTTGCCATCTAAGCTAAATGCCTCATCTCAAGACTTTTAACAGCATGGCAGGTTCAAACAAAAGAGCGATTCAGGCCTAAAGCTGGACCAGTTACTGAAGTCAGACGCTTGAGCTGATGCAGAAACTTACTGTATTATAAGACATAATATACTGTATGAACCATAAATATCAAGTTTTTTTTAATTTTTCTTACAGTATAGACAGATAGCACCTGGGACTCTAAGCAGATATAGCATTATCAGTTGCACAAAGAAGAATTTTATCCCATCAGATTATGAGTAAATCCACCCAAGCCAGAAAAAGAACCCAGGCTGATTCAGTGCATGTGGTACATGCTCTACCAGGTGAGCTACTGAGGCACCATTGGACACATATCTTTGAATCTAAGAATGTGTATATGTGTCATTTTGCCGACAAAAACAGAAAACAAGTCATGTGCTTCTAGCAATGTTACATTCTTCCTGTTTTTGAGCATTTTCTCTGTGTGTAATAGTAGATGTAGAAATAGTAATTTGGGGTGGGATTCAATGCACTATAGCTTCATAAAGATTCAGATGGTCCCGACATGAATATTGGCCAGCAGGCCCCTTAGTGTCAGAATTTGGTTAACTGCTGAGAAACTGCACTGCAACATAAACTGAGGTAAGCAGTCTGGGGGCACTACTACCTGTTACTATGACCAATCCTTTTGTCTTTCTGTTTCTCATTTTCTTTAGCATTATACAATTATAATTTACAAACTCTTAGCTAATCTTAGAGTAGAAGGCGCAGCAGTATAGATCAGTTGGTAGAGCTGCGGCACACATGCATGGCAACTACAGCCGGTATCAGCGTCATGGTTTGAGTTTGGACTCCAACACTTAGTTGAAATTCTCTCGCCCATGATGGCCAAAAGAATGAAAGAGCTCTCTTCATTATCAAGGTAGCTACTGTTTCTTCCAAAACACTTGCTTTGGCAATTTCTGTAAATGCAAAGTTTCCTTGACACGATAAACAGCCAACAGCCCCTTTAGTGTTAGAACTGGGTTGACTACTGCACTATGCAAATTGGCATAAGTGGTCTATGGGCAGTATCTGTTACTATGACCAATCCCTTTG
Source organism: Bostrychus sinensis (assembly GCA_020698575.1). NCBI lineage: Eukaryota > Metazoa > Chordata > Actinopteri > Gobiiformes > Eleotridae > Bostrychus > Bostrychus sinensis. Next base: position 27,680,977 of record CM036247.1, on the reverse strand, counting down.
TTTTTTTGTTTTTTTTTGTTTCTCTTTTTTTATCATTAAAGGTGCTATGAGCAGTATATATTTTTTCTTAGAAATTACCCATGTGTTCCAAGATAATGATTATGATTAAGTGTAAATCAAAAATTTGTTTTACTGATAACAATAGTACAGGTGAGTTATTAACAATTAAAAATATGTTTTACATAATGGCCAAGTTGTTTATATTTACATTTGTTATTTGTTTTGGTTCTAAAACTGCATTGCTGATCATCCAATCAGAAAAGAGACCATTGTCTTGATTCAGACTGCTGCCCCGTTTTCAAACCGGTACAGTACAAGCTGCTTATAGTAAAACATCTTAATTCTTTAATAATTTTCTTTAATAACTAATCTTAGAATGAAAAAAGGTCTGTCAAGGTAGTTATTGTTTCTAGGTACTAGAACCCCCCCCCCCCCCACACACACACACACATTTTTTTTTTGCCAACTTCTGTAAATGGAAAGTTTGCAAGGTGTAAATGCAACCTTAGTCGTAGCAGGCCCAAAAATTTAAAGTATCATCTGTATTACCTCTTCACAAAGATCCTAGTAAATCTATTAGTCATTATGGCCATTTTATATCTCTTGCAGCCAGCCACTCCAGAGAATACCTTTTAAACTAGCAAGGATGTTTCTCACCATTCAAAAATTTCACTTTGTGTTTTCCACACAGCACCGATGGCTGCGATTACAGGAGTAGTTTTGGTTTTTCATCACCTCTCTATCTCACTCAAAGCACTTCTTTCATCAGCAAAAAGCACATTCTTCTCTCACAGAAGTGCCTCCATAAAAGTACAATAAAAGTCGAACGGTTTCAAGCCAAGGTCAGGAATTTGCTCCATTGTGTATTCCTGTAGACAGTAGGTGTGCCTTAATGAGAAGGTGGGAGGTTTGGGAGGTAATTGGCCTTTGCCTTTTTAACGAGAGCTGGATGGCTTTTTAGAGGGCGATGCATTGACTGTATTAGGGAGAATGCATCCGTAATGACGCTAACTGCCTTTGTGGATTGCTTCATTCCTTTTGTCTCCGTGGCGAAAGGTACATTCAAGCGTTTCCAAAACACAGGTATTGCTGCGGTCTTTGACAATACGGGGTAAATGTGACGGCCTAACAAGCTACACTGATTGTCTATTATGCAGAATCTGATGTTTTCAGGGGGTTGGAAATCGCAGTATGAATCGAGACGTGATTGAGCAAAGCGGGTCTTTTGAGAATGCCTAACACGGTCGCCATTGTTACCAAAATAGATATTCAAATTCTCCGCTTGCTCTCGTGGGCTCAGCGGATGATTTTCACGCTTGTGCTGTGTGGCAGGAAAAAGAGGGGATGAGATGACGGCGGATAGAGGAAGGCAGAAGGAAAGAAGATCTTTTTTTTTTTGGTTGGGCTCCATATGTTGTGTCTTTTGGGGGGCTCGGCAGTTCTTGGCACCATCTCCATGTCGGTGGTGTGTTCGGGTGCAGTCGTCTCTGTCAGCACCCACCTGCCCTGCTGCCTCTGATTTGGCAACGCGTAGGGTTTTACAGCGAGAAACCCTCACTGTGGAATGAACAATTGGATCTTTGACGTTCCGAGAAAAATGAAAGGGGGCTGCATTCCTGTATAGCTTAGGTGTAGATACAAAATGTGGTGGAAGTTTGAATATATCTTTAAACACTGTGATTAACACCTGGTTAAAGAGCCAGTAGGTAGTCTTCCATACTATTTAATTTGACATATAAACATTTCCATAACAATTTAGGTTTTTACTATATTTCTAAATATGGTGTTATACCAAAATTTGTGTCTTAGCATTCCCAACAACAACAATATTATTATTATTATTTATTTATATAGAACTTTTCAAAACAGAGTCACAAAGTGCTTTACACAGAGGTTACACAAACATGCTCAACAAATAGAGAGAAAGGTAAAATCAACATCATACAAGATGAGATAAAACAAAGTTAAGGACCTCAGGCTTTGCACTGATTCATAGGGGGACAGTAGTTCTGCTTGGTACTCAGGATCCAGACTATAAAGGGCTTTAAAAGTAACAAGTAAAATCTTAAAATCAATTCTAAAAGCAGTGGGCAGCCATAGCCTGGCGCGCCAGCCTGTCCTACTTGCTTTTCTCAAGCGGGACAGTCTGGGTCCCTCTCGGAGCAAAGCGTTTCCGGGCAATTCGGAACTGGCCTATCACAGCCGTTTAACTGCAGCACGTCTTGCAAAAGCGGAAGAGCTATCCAAGGTGAATAATGGCATTTAGTGCTTTCCATCAACACCTGTTGGTTCTGCTGAAGACCGTGTTAATGTCCAGTCCTCTATGGGATTTTTTTCTTCATCTTGTTGCCATTTTAACAAGGTCCCGTTTATGTCTGATGTAATGCCCACGTTGACCACATTTGTTTAGAAAACTGGTCAGCGCACCACGTATGTCCCATCCTTATTTTCTTTGGTTACTCCTCCTGTCATTGTTCCACCAACTTACACCAAGGGGCACCAGACTAACTTGTATAGAAGATGAGAAGAGTTTGCTTGCAGGCCAGGCTAGGACAGCCAATGTACAGTAAGTCCATTAAAATTGGGATGATATGCTCCTTCTTTTTCATAACAAGATAGCTTGCTGTCCTGTTTTTATTTTAATGACAAATTTAATTAAAATTAGTTTAATGTAAATATGTGTCTACATAGCAGTTAAATATAGACAGTATAGAATGTCAGAACAAAAGTGGTAGGATTAAAGAGTGGCTTCCCAAACATCAGGCTCTGATTAAGGCAATAGTGAAGTGCATTGAGTGTAAGAAAGGTGTAAGAATTCTCTAAAAATAAGCACGCTTAGTCTTAAATGTCATGTGGAACTTATGTCATCTGATTGCAGCTAGTCACATTCTCCCCTATGGTACATTAAACAGATCTGTGGACCATCTGGAAGCCAACCTTAAGTTTTCCCAGAAATGGGCTGCTCCTCCACGCTGCCGGCTTCTGCACAGCAGTCAACAGTCATTTGCTTTTGCTGAATAACACAGATTTCGAGTTTTTAATTGGCCGGCAGTGAGTGTGAAAGAAGACAGTAGTGCAAATACAGCGGAAATCTCCTCCAGGGACCACCACAGCGCCATGGGGCTGTGCCCAATCTGTACTGACAGCAAACGTCAATGTGGAGCTAAAAGTTCTGATGCAATATTTGAGATGAAATTATGAGTAGAGAGGCTTATTAAGCTCTCATCTACCCTGACAAGATACAGTTACAGTATATGTAGATATGATAGACCAGAGGGACTAACTAAAAAACAGGCATTTTGCCCGGGGGGCAGGGCTTAGCATTCTATGTGACTCGGTTGGTGACAAGGCTAGGGTTGGTTTATTGTTGTGTTGTCAGCACAGAATAAGAGAAAAAATGTGATAGATAATATTTTGCTGCCAGATAGTTGTACTAATAACATAAAATAAACTAATCACAACCCTATTCCTAACCCTAACCTTAACCAGTTTGAGAAATAAACTCATATTTATGCTACATGAGTTATTATGCTGCGTTCCACTTGTCCTTGGAAGTCAGAATTTCAGAGTTCCGAGTTGTAGATTTCAATTGGAACAAACCTCCAATCTCAGAATTCCTACTTGGAAACTCGGGTAGCAATTGCCAACCCTGAGTTAGGAAATCCAACATGGCAGTACCCTGTGTTACTAAAAAGTGATCCAGTGATTATTTTACAGCCATAGGTTTTCTGGAGTCGTGCTGTTAATTTCTCCAAGAATCTATCTGTAAATAGATTCTTATAGTTTATATAAGCAAACACGTGTTTGAAATAGTAAAATCTGAACGTTGCTGTTGTTGTATTTTATAGTCTGCTAATAGCCATTTTAACTCAAATGAATAATTAATAAAATAATTATTGAATAAATAATTGATTACAGAAAGACACAAGGTTGCATATGAGACCAGTTAATTTTTACATTGATTTTATAAATAATGTTTTATATTAAATACCATTATCTTCTGCTCATAGTAATGTCAGCAAGACTCATTTGGAGTACATGAATGCTCTGAGAGGCCGTGGGTCAACAGAGCTGCCTACAGCGCTGAAAACACCTCCTACTCACCAGTTTACTTCAACTGGAAGTGGCACATCCGCTGCATGCTGAGCGCCTCCGTACACGCCAAATGTTACCAACAGGTCGTTCATTCAAGAGCTGTCTCCTTTGGCGGAAAGCTCCAACGCCCACTGGCCAGAGAGAGGGCGGCCCTCCGGATCATCCAGCAGGTCAAAGGTCAGATCAAATGTGTGAAACTTGCCCAGCTCAAATGCACCAGCTGTAATAATGAGGTCATTTGGACTGATTATAGATGATGTTCTAACGCCCTAGAGACTTAAATGCCTCGTTTATCCTTGGAGTAAATCAGACATTGGAAAAATGTGCAGATATTGTCATAGTTTGAATTTTATGAGTAGCAATTTAAATGCAGTAGTTGATTTTGATGACATTTTCAGGAAAGGTCGATTGCTACGGGTTGAGGAAAAAATACTAATTTTTAGGGTGTGTCCGGAACACTGTCTGGGTCTAGGAATTTCTTAAAGAATTGTTTACCATTGTGCGATAGAGCCAACTCCACCCACAAATGTTAAGTGAGAAAACATATAAGTAGTTTTAGTGTATTCTTTACCATTGTTAGATATAACTTTGTGGCTTAATGGGAAGAGCATTTACACCTGATGTAGAAGATCCCCAGTTCAAGTTCAGGTCTGTGCACTTTATCTTTACTATTGCGAGCTAGTGCTAATGTTTCTAGATGCTCACTTTAGTTGCTTGGTCTACACTGCTTGTCAACAATACATCATGGGTGGTAAAAGATCTAATGTTTCATCACTCTAATCTAGTAAATTCAAACTATGAAAGATTATGAAATTCTCTTGCCCCAGAACCTCCTACAGTTCAAAATACAACTATAAAATGAATGCAAATATTTTAGAAGAATACAGTAGAAAAAAATTACTACTTTGGATATCAATTTACAACAAAAATAATAGTTGTACAATGCCTCTACAATTATACATGTGTGGGATGCATAATGACATGAATTAAAAGCTAAATGTCCAAACACAGTGCAACAATACTCCCACATGGCTGTCTCATTTGTAATCAGATGTTTGTTGTGGCAAATTGTTCAAAAAAAAAAAAAAAAAAAGCTTCTGACAGAAAAAAAAAGCGACTTCTCAATATGGTAACTTCTTCGCCACAGAAAAAAAAAAAGAAAAAACAAACAAACAAAAGAAGCCAGCTCAGGTAAAAAGAAAAAGAAAAGAAAAATAAAGCCATGAGGCATACAAAGACAGAAAGCACCTTGATTGCACACCTTTATGATGTCTTAAAGTGGCTCCTAATCACAGCTGCCACTTTGCCATTGACTGTATGATAAAGCGTCTGAAATTATGCCGGCATCTGAAAAAGATGTCAAGTGCTTTTCATCAGCATTGCAAAACGCCGCGTCTCTTCATTCAGCCAAAAAGTGAAAAGTAAACCGTCTGCCTTTGAATCGGCACATTTGGGGATGCATGAATGCAGCGTGTATTTAAATCCCAAAACAGGAGTTACTTTGAGTCACAAATGCACTTTGAGCTTGGCAAAAGTTTTCTGACTTCTATGTGGCATGGCGTAATGTGTTTAGCCATCTCTTTTGACCATGTGTTGGGATACGCTCACTTGTGGCTCTAAAAATCCAGTCTACAAAATTATACTTTTAATTTTTTTTACCCTTTTATTTTTACAAGCACCATATTAGGAGTTGAGTTTTTCAGGGAGCAAAACTAATTAATGCAGAGTAAACTTTTGAATGACAACTACAATTGGCCAAATAGCTACTTAAAGGGGGCAGAGTAGCAACATATACTGTGGGATAGGGGTAAGGTTAGCAGACGACCTGTCAGAGAATTAAACATTGCACACAGACTGCCATATTTTGGATGAATAGCATTATGATGATCAGTCATTCTTTCGTTCTGATCTCCGTCTCCTGGATGACCATGATTATATTGACCTACTGTTCTAATACTGTGTTTGTTTCTTGATTTTATTGAGGTGCAAAGCAGGACACTTGCTGGAATTCATCATAGGAGCATTGTGTAAAATGTTTTGGTGCATTAGCTGAAGAAAAGGGTATACATCAGATAAAGCTTTATACTTTCGGTCAAGTTTTTATCACCACTGGCGATATGGACAAACTGAGTACTGCTGAAAGAGATTCACACTCATGTTTTTTTTTTTTTTCACACTCTTGTTGGAAGATTTGGGGCATTATGACCTAAATGATGAATTCACTATTTCCATTAGGTTTCTTCACAGAAAACAGCATGTTCTCTACTGTTCTTCTCATGCTCTAAAAAGGTTGGATGTTAGTTGCGTAAAATTTCTGTTTCTGATCCATCAACAAAAAGGCCAGAAATGTCACATAAACACACAATTAAACATGCAGGGGGCTGGAATATGCAGAACTGCTTCCGGACTAACATAATCTGAAAAACATAAAACCAATCCAAAAAATTATGCATTCCTTGAGGTTTGGTAAATTTTAGATACACAGTAATGATTCATCAGGTACGGCTATATTGAAATGGAAAGAGTTGTAGACCCACTTCATTTTGCTAACAATAAATAGGTCCAGCTTGCCAGGTGAGATCCCAATATCCCCTTCCAATATGAAAATAATTGGACTTTTTCCCGCTCCTTGCCGGGCAGATAGTTTTTGTATGGTTTGTTGTAAAAGTTTGTATTTGGTGAAATTAAATAATCACCTGTGAACAAATGGATCCAGCTTTTATTTTATATATTTTCCTCCTTATATGCTGTTGTAACATTGTACACTATGAATCATTCAAATGAAATCTAAAAAAAAAATATATATATATATATATTTTTTATAAATATATTGGTGACATCTTGCAATTCTATTTTTATTCATTTCTATAGGTGTTTGTAAAATATAGAACTTCCCAGAGCTGATATTTGCAGTCACTAAACCCATTTAAAATGCAAAGCATCTGTTCGACGCCTCGGTGCAGGACTCTTAACCCCCGTCTGTCTTTCACGGTGATAAGCTGTCATTGGAGATTTGACGGTGGATGTTGCTGTTCTGGGACTTAGGCCAAACCCTCCACTAGAGCAGTTTCTTTTCATTACCAAAAAAAATCCCCAACAACAATAGCAACAACTGCCAGCGTAGAGGTTCCATCAGCAGATGAGACATGCGCTCTGTTAAGTGTTCGCAGCTGTGGGCCTCGGAGCTGGTGACATTGGCTTCAAGTGCAGTTAATGCAGAATATGTGAGGGGGAGAAGAGAGCGGCCTCCCCAGGGAGCTCCAGCGATGTGCTCTGCTTGTGAATGGGCCGGACCTGCACTTTCACATGGAGGTAAGTAAGAGAAGTATTGATCTGAAAAGGGATCAATCTCACTTGTGAAGTCTGTTAGTGTATTATTCATGGGTTCATCTGTCAGTCTGTTTATCCGGCCACATATCCTCTTATCAAAGCACTTCCCTGTCATTAACTCAAATGGCTTTTAATATTTCATAAGTATTGCCTTTCTTGTGTGCTGACCCTTTTATCAAATGTTGCAGAGCATTTAATCAATATTTCAGTGTTTAATCAAGGTAATCCTGTGAGATCATAATGTTGAATTTATGTCATTTTCTATAACAGATGATTTATTGCTTGCTAATGTGACTTGTTATGTTTCCAATACTAGTGCCACATGTTACACTGTATAGCATCAAGACGTACATGAGTAGCAGTTCGAAAGATATTTTTATACAATTGAAACCAGAAGTTTACATACAAAAAGACACAAAACATTTTTTCCTACTTCTTATGTTCTATGTCAGTAAGATTTACCAAAATTATGTCTGTTTGCTAAATACCAGAATAATAAGAAAGATGATTTTTTTAGAGATTTCTTTTTATTATTTTCATCAAAGTCAGAAGTTATTTGGTTGCATTTCCGTTAAACTGTATGACTTGAGTCAAACGTTTTGGGAAACCTACCACAAGCTTCTCACAATAGTTTAATGTTGTTTTTGTCCCTTTTGTCCTGACAGAACTGGTTTAACTGAGGTTTGTGGGCCTTCTTGCTTGCACAAGGCTCTCCAGCTCTGCCCACAAATTTTCTATAGGCTTGGGATCAGGGCCTTGTGATGGCCACATTTCTTTTTTTGTCCTTAACCCACTTAGTAACTCATTTGGATGCTGTGCTTAGGGTCATTGTCCATTTGGAAAACCCATCTGTGCCCAAGCTTTAACTTCCTGGCTGGTGCCTTAAGATGTTGCTTCAATATTTCTTCATAATGTTCTTTCTTGATGACGCCATCTATTTTGTCAAGTGCACCAGTCCCACCTACCGCAAAACATCCTCACAACATGATGCTGCCACCCCGGTACTTCACTTTTGGGACAGTGTTCCCAGGCTTATAAGTTCCCTCCTTTTTCCTCCAAATGTAACAGTGGTCATTATGATTTTAGTTTCATCAGACACAGAACATGTCTCCAGAAATTGAGATCTTTGCTCCTGTGAAGATTTACAAAGTGTAATCTGGATTTTTAAAGTTTCGTTTGGAGTAATTGCTTCTTCCTTGCTGAGTGAACTTTCAGCCCATGTCGGGACGGTACTTGTTTCACTCTGGAAGATGACAATTTCTTACCAGCTTCAGCAGCATTTTGTTTGTTTATACTTACATATAATTGTTTGAACTGATGAACATATTCAGGCTTCTGAAAATGGTTCACAGGGATGAACCAGGCTTGTGGAGGTTCACAATTCCCTCCCTGATAGCTCGGCTGATTTCTCTTGATTTCCCCATGCTCTCTCACAAAGAAGCAGCATGTTTGAGGTGTGCATTATAATCCATCCCCAGATATGAGTCCAATTAACTCAGCAACTGTCAATTAATCTATAAGAAGCTTTCAGAGCATGACATTATCATCTGGGCTTTTTCAAACCTTCAGCTAAGATGTTCCAAAATAAAAAGGTATAACTGAAACAGAAATTAGAGAAAAATGTACATTAATCAGCAAAGGGGAGTGCAGCAGAGACAGAGAGAGCAGTGTCTGGAATCCTGCTCCACTCTTGATGCACAATGGATGAGGAAACTCTTTTCTGTTGCTAACTTGCTGAAGGACAATCCTGTTTCAACTCAAACAGCCTGGAAGTACTTCTATCATTTTGTCAGGCTATTAACAGATAAAACACTTTTAAAAATCTAGGCTGTTCAGGTTAAAGATGTATTAAGATTGATTTATACTTCTGCATCAAATCAACTGCAAAGCTCTGCAGAATTTGTGGTGCCCCGAAACCTCTCAAAACATACGCTGTAGCCCTGACGTGCACCTGGTCAAAAATGTAACTCTGTGTTGAAGTGTCGTGGACCAGAAGTGCTGTGATTGGTTGCTTGGTCTCGCGATGAACTGGCACTGCATGAAAGTGACGCAGAGGAGCAACACAGAAGTCTAAAGGGTTTACAACATCGTCGAGATAACAGCGTTTGTATGCCATCAGGAAGACATGGAAGTATAAATCAGCCTTAAAGTGACGCCGTGTGTTTATCTACTAAACTTTCTCATTTAAGTTATTTTAAAGTTTATTTACCAAACCACTTTTGTGTTAGTAGTTGACAGGGCTGCTCAAAAGCTTTTTAGCCTGTATAATGATATTTATACTTTTTTCTATGTACTAAAACTGATAGTTTACATTGTATACAAAAATCAATGTATGTCAAAGCTAAATGATTCAAAACTGACTTCGTTTTTTCCTATAAAATTGATGATTAAGTCTGTTTATTAAAAGTTGACAAGCTGTGTGATTAATCATTGATTAATTATAGTGAGATTTGTGATTAATCTTTTTATTTTTTTATTTTTTTTATTGATTCCCAGCCCTATTAATCTCAATCTGAAAATGAAAACATGCCAAGTTGAATAAAAACATTTCTATTATGGTTCAGTGAAACCCAGTCATCTTCCTTTGGTTCAAACCTGTAAAACACTGACAATATGCAAATGTGATTTGACCCAGGTATAATTAATATGTCACTCTGTATACATATTCATAAAGCACCTTTCACTAAAGTGGCACTAAGCACTATATTTATTGTCTGATAAAATAAAATGGCCCTCATATATCTGCAGCACTGGGGCTGTGCCAGAGAGAAATGTCTGGCTTTTAAATCTTATTTATTTTAGAAGAAGAGTGTCACTCCAGTCACTTACTCAGGCTTTTTGTATTTGGAAAGCTAGAATTTACCACAGGATTAGAGTTTGTTTACACAACAAAGCATTGCACTGACTACTGACAAGTTAATATTTTATTTATATTATATTATCAGCTTTTTGTGGCTCTGATACATGCAGCAAAATAAAAGGAATTTGAGCAGGGATTCACAACTGATGGGTCAAGCTCCAAAAGTAAGTCAACATACTAGATTTTAGGTAACACTTTAGTAAAATAACTGACACTGTAAAGCATTAGTACAGTATAGTTATAGTTAAGGGTTAGTAAACAGTTTATTATTTACAAAGCATTACTTCAACATTTATAAACACCATTGAGCTATAAACATTGTTATTAATGTTTAATTCTTGAGTAGTAAGCTTGGGTAAATCAGTGCCAAGCTATCATAGTTACCATCATTATATGGTTTATTTGTTAAATTACTGTTAATTACATATTTATTAATGCTTTGTTCCTGCTTAAAAGTGGTTAGGGTTATAGTTTTTAGATATTCTAAAGTGTTACCAGTTTGTAATTAGATAACTCGACAATAAAATGATTAGGGATCTTTAGTGTTTTTAGGGATCTTAAGTTGTGAAAACTCAAAAACTCAAAGAAACAGTATCTCTCAGAATTTTGAGTTTTGGGGCCAACTCAAAATTTCATATTTTCAACATTGAATATATATTTTTTGATTTTAAACATATAAAACTTAAAATTTAACTTATATAACTTATATTTAACTCATCTTAAAGCCAATGGACTAGCCATTGTTTAGAAAAGTATTATTATTGATAATCATAAAAACTAAATATACTAAATTTAACAAAAGAACAATACTTTTTTTTCTGAACAATGGATAGTCAGTTGGCTGTAAGATGAGTTAAAAATGATAGTGAGTAAAACTTAAAATTTAAAGTTTTTAGACATATGAACGTGAAATTAAATGAACAAAAAATATTAGTTGTTGAAAACGTGAGATTTTGAGTTGGCCTCAAAACTCAAAAATCTTGAGAGATCCTGTTGCCTTAAGTTTTTGAGTGTTTCACAGCATTTTGTTGTAGTGTAGTTAGTGTGTATTTTCCTTGATAACTATAAAAAATAAGTTTACTCTGTCCTATCAATAAAGCTGAAAAAAAAAAAAAACTTGAGTAAAATGGTATGAATGCATAAGGCTTCTGTAGGTCTCAAAATAAAAATTAAAAATATATAAATAAGTACTAAAATATATCAAGGTTATGTGCCGTTATTAGTTATGGCTTGATATTTTGCCAAACACATGATTCATTTTGTCCACAGAGGATACTGTCACCTCTCGCTCTGTTCTTAGAGCCATGTGTTTTTTATGTGACTGAATACAGAGTGAGGCAGTGATTAGAAGCCAAGTCAGTTAGCAAGTCACAAAGGAAATTGCTTTCCCATGAATGAATAGCATATCAGGATCAATTAATGCTGCGGCGTCTTAATTAACTCAGCACACATGAGAAATGAATAAGCACAGCGCAGGGGAAACCTAATGCACACAGAGCCAGGCGCATTATTATGGAAAGGCTGCAAAATGGATTCACAAAACACTGATAACACTTTCATTCCCAAAGCAGAAATCCTTTTTATGCTCCAGATTTAATGATTAAATTTAGATATTCATCATTCTTCATTATGATGCCACACATTGTCCACAGAACATCAGATTAGCTGTAAAACATATTTACTATGGCCAAACCTTTAGAAATCACAAGATAAAGTTATACAGTAAAAGTTAAAGTTATACTTGCTACAAATAAGCCTATTTATTTGTAAAACCTAAAAAAAAAATCCTTCTTAACTTCTATACGACAATTGCTCTGTTAGCTCAAACATTAATTTAATAAAGTTTCAAAGTCAATTATGTAGAAGCCAGCCAACAAAATACTTTGATGTCTCATCCCTGGGCTTTTTGTCATACCCTGACTACCTCCTCACTCATAACTGTGGATGATTCTTCAAAAAGTAATCATAAAAAAAAAACATGTAGTGAATGCACATTTTGCGGCATTTTTTTCAAGATAAAAATAATAATAATCGTAAACACATCATAAATTTAATACAAAGAAAAAAAGTATCTGAATAACTGTATTAAACCTTAATAATGTGCAATTTTTTAATATTTAACAAAAAAATTAACAAATGCTACTGTCACTAAGACACATAAGCTTGTCTTTTCATAAGTTTTCAATTGTTTCATATAAACACACATATATTTCCAATTACTTTTGGAGAAGATATCCCCTGCAATAACAAACAATCCCCAGATGCCAACCTCTGGAGCTACCCATGTCTTGTACTTTTACAGTGTTTTGAGAAAGTTAAACTCATTTAATGTCACCAAGCACACCCTCTCTACATTCTACAGCTCATTTATCGAGTCCACCTTAAAATTCCTATATCTCAGCTGCTTTACTCCACCTCCTTACAAACCAAAAAAATCATCTGCCGAACATTGTTAAGGTCTCATCTAAGATCACTGCACTCCCTGTGAGAGCTCTCTTCAGTTTTTTGAGCAGCAGATTGTGAGAAAATCCTCTGAGATTCTGCAGGACCCCTCTCACCCTCTGCTTTTTTTCCAGCTGCACTGTCCTGGTTGCATGAGGACACAGACGAGGAAGGCCACTTTTGTTCTGAGGGCTATCACGCTCCTCAACACACAACCATCCCCGAGCCGGGGTCAGCTGGGCCCTTTGTACCCCATCTGTAAACTCCAAGTAAACTACTGCACCTACTGTCTACACATAAAAAAAAACAACAACAACTGCACTGCACTTTATATTCTATCAGGGCTGACTCCTGGCATCTATGTAGTTGTTAAGGGCCACAATTATCAGGGGGTCCGATCCAGAGCACCCTCCTTTATATTGTCCCAAATAAAAACTTTATCGGCTATACACACATCAGTGGCACAAATCGAAAAGCAACACAAATAATCTCGTTTAGATCTCATTTAAATAGGGTTAGTTCATTTTTATCCTTGTCTATTATATATATGTTTGTTTCAGCAGTGTGTGTTATTTGGTGTTTGTGCTTGGAGTAATTGGGGGCCACAAGAAAAATCTTGTTTAGGGCCACTAAAAACCTAGAGCTGGCCCTGTATTCTATTCAGTTCTTTGTCTCTTGTACTACTCTGTGTGCTCTGAATTGCTCTTTAGGGATAAATAAGTTTTTTTTTTTTTTTTTTTATAAATGGAATAGGTGACACTACAATCCCAACCTTAATTTTACAAAGGAAACTATTATTAACCTCTATTATGTCTTATTATGTAAAACTGGATTCTAACAAGAAACCTGTAAGAATAAGCCACTCTCAGCCGTGTGAGAACCAGCAGTGATCTGAATTGTACAGCAGCCATTTGTCAGGTGTGCTCAGCCATATGGTGTACTTTGTAAATGAGACTGAGACAATGTTTTACCTTGATACTGAATGTAAGTAACTAAGCAGATACAAGCAGATACAACAGCACAATATGGAGGCTCACCTTTAAAGTGAAACACGAGGCGCCTGTGCTGATGTGATGGCAGCTCAGTCAGGGTCCTCCTGTACCCGGAGCTCATGTGGAGGTGCTGGGGTTTCCAGAGCTCCCACTAGCCACCTGCTCACAGCGCTGTCTCCAGAGGAAGGCCTTCCATCCACACCTCCATGATTTATGAGCCATCTGTCGCCTCTGATGTTCCTGTGGTCTCAGACAGGATGTTCCCAGCTGGGTTTGTGCGCGGCTCTGTGTGGGCACCGCCTGGGCGTGCCAAGGTCCACTGTAATTAAATTACACATAGTGAGAACAGAGTGGTCTCTGTAATGCAAAACCTTCAACCTTCAGTGTAAAAGTCCACTTTGATACAGAGACAGTGGTGTTTGGACAAGCATTAGGTTTTGGACGATGGCACAGTACTTTATATGAAATATTGGTGCAGTGATTATCATAGCATAATTAAAAGCATCACACATTTTGTAACCCTAACCCTTATTGCATATATGTACTATATGTTATGTTATATACAGAATATGTTGGGTGCAAAAAAAGTTCTGAGCAACATAGAGTTTCATACCAAATGCATTTTTTTCCCCTTGTGTAATATAATTTTTAATACCGGTAGAAAAAATGTCAGCACAGAACTAAAAGCTATGCCAGTGCTTTCCCTAGAGATGTTTTTTTGTTTGTTTGTTTGTTTTTTTGTTTTGGTCCAGTATAAACTTTGAGAATTACATCTTTGAATATTTTATTTTGACTAATATATTTTTCAATGTATTTTTTTCCATTTACTTTTTATTAAACATTTTTCATATTTATACAAAAAAACAACAGCACAGCATAGAAACAAACAAAGGCTGATGTTTTAGCATTTAAACATACATGCAGCACTTAGGACAGAAACATAAGTATTGTGGTTTGACATGAGTTGAGCCACCCAGCAACCATTTGTTCATAGTGACAACCTTGTAAATCTCAGACAACCTAACATCTTCTCCCATTTAAAAAAACAAACAAAACAAAACAAAACATGCATTTTACCACTGAGACAATGTCTTAATCTCTCTTAAGCTGGAGCCTCGGAAATTAAAGTTTTCCACAATTGAACAAAGGGGGCATCTTTACCAACCCATTTGAACATTATGGGCTTTCTAACCAGCATCAGGAGGAATGGTATAGTCTGTCTGTGAGCTTTCAGAGCATCAGGTATAAGCCCCAGGAGGCACATCAATGGACGGGGGAGGAGTGTTTGTCCTATGACCAAACTAATCTCCCTCCACACTGCTTGCCAGACCAGAACCTCCATAATGTTACACTCCCATAGGCAGTGAAGTGTAGTCTCTGTGACGGTTTTACATTTGGGACAGTTTGGGACATTGTATTTTGATTGTTTGTTTGCCAGGACAACATAAACCCATAAGCATTCAAATCTGAATAAATTTGTTACTGAACTCACTGAAGATGATATATGATGATGTATGATGTCATTTGTTTGTTAATCTAATGAGGTATGAATTCTCATGAGATCCCTGTATTGCACTCCTTAATAGTGCAATGTATACTAAAGTTACATTTGTAGGTCACATAGAAAAAAACTAACTACAGAACTGTATATGCTGAGTTATTGCAGTAGAAAATCTTTTTACTGGTCCATAACAGCTAAATAATTAAGTGTTTATTAAGGGTGCATAGTGGTTAGCACTCTACTATGTGTGTCTTACCCAAGTCTGCATGTCCTGCCTGTTTTACCATAGCCTGGCCAGCCCGGCTCTACTGGTTCCTCTGCCAAAGAGCTAGAGTGACCACCTGTCCCACTTTTGGTCGTACTGCACAGCCATTTATGCATCTGTCCCCCTGTCCCATAAGAATGTCCCACTTTTTTAGCTGATCTTTGTTCATAAAAGTGAGAATCAAGTTCATAACAGTTATCTCGTTGGCTTGAATATATGGTTGGTGTGTATTGCTGCCCCTGTGGTTCAGGAAATGTCTCTCACCATGGGGCTTTTTATTTCAATGAGTAAAGTTTCAGTAAAGGCATAACTTGCAAATGTGGAAAATGTGTTTTTAGCAGCTGTATCTTTTATGTAACCCTCATTAAGTTGGTAAGTTAGATAATATCAAACAGCAAAGCTTTTATTTCTTGAGTTCATCCCACCTTGTCCCACTTTTAATACTTTTTGAGGTGGTCACTCTACATTGAAAGGAGTTTCCTATCGACTCTCTTGGAGCTGGCCTATCACAGCTGTTTATCTGCAGCACATCTTACAAAAGTGAAAGTCTCTTATCAAAAATAACCAAGATGGCGCTGACTTATACAGAGTAAAATGTATAACTTCTTTCAACTTTTTAAGGGTGCTTTCCTTTTGTCACCTGTTGACTCTGCTGAAGTCTGCGTTGTTGTTCTGGTCTCTGTGCTTTTTCTTTTCTTCGTTTCTTGTTGTTGCCATTTTAACAACAGTAAAGTCCTGTTGACATCCGACATAACAGCCACCTGCCTTTTGCTCCTATCCCTGTTCAGACTTAAGCAAAAAGTTGCTGATAATACAGTGTAAACTAGTGTTTTATGGCAAAATCCGGCAAGAATTCTTTATAAGTGTCATGTTTGTGTTGTTTCAAGATCCAGCTTAAGTGGTAGAAGATGAATAACATACAAGAGCATATACTTCACTTGATCTATCTTAACTGTAAGATCAGTTGTATGAAATGTCCACATAAAACCTTTAACACCTTTGCTTTTGTGGAAAAATAAAGATTCATTTTATTTGAAGTGCCTCACTCAAAACTCCTTGATAATGTGCACCCTCTGGTTTATTTCAAAGTTAAGACTCGAGACAAAAGTTGAAGGTGTTGTGGTGGAACCCAGGTGTGTCGTCCTGCAGGAGGCAGAGGACGGGCATCAGTATTCACCTCAAGGCCATTCAGAAACACTGAAGAAGAGAGTGAAGAGCACAAACCCTGTACAAAAACAACACTTCTTCTCACTGCACTCAGATAGGACTCTGCTTCTTTGTCTGTGTGTAGTGTTTTTTTCCCTGACAATAATAGAAGACAATTTCTCCCAAAAACAAAATAGCTTGCCACCTTTTACACTGCCCTTGTTATGTGGAATATTTTTTCTATAGTACAGAGTGTAGGCAATGGTTTTGTTTAACCATTTTTCATGTAGGGGTTGTAATAAGAAGCATAATTGTCCCTTTCTTACACCTCTTGGAATGAAAAAAAGTAAAATATAAATGAACAAAATGTGAAGTGAAAGTTTCATCACTTCCTGTTTCTGTTTAACTGCCTAGAGTGGGAGACACATTCCATTTTCTTGCATTTATACAAAATTAGCTCCTTTTCCTCCAAACTTTCCAGGAAGTATTATTACCAGGAATTTTTACACCAGGGTAATTTCCACTGCACCCAAAAGTTCCTTCATGGCTTTTTATGGTCTTCAGACATGATTGTTAGGTGACAAGACATCTGTCAGCCCCACCCTTCAATGGTAAATGAAAAAGTTCCTATAGTGGAAAAAGGGCTATTTGTGAACTTTTTGAGTTGATTGTGTGTCTGAATTTGTCATGCTTAGTATTTGAATTAATCTGTCCATGACTGTTTTTGCTATAGATAACAGAATGTCCCTCAATGGCCACTGTAGGTAGTGTCATCTGTGCAGTCTGGTTTTCCACCATATGCTGCTCATTTAAGTTACTATTAAATGTTAAGTATCTCACAGTGAAGAAGAGATTTTCTACATGCTATGGTAAGATTGCTGTTTGTGAGGTAATCTTTTTATTACATTTGAAAAGTAGAAAAAAAAAAGAAGTTGCTGTGATTCTTTAACTTAAATAGTGCAGTTTCTTGGTGGCTCTGTTCATTCATAATAACTTTGAGGTTGTACTTCATATTCATATTCAGATTACATTATGGGCTACAACTATGGGCCTTAGGTGGGGTACACTTAGGCCAGTGGTAATGGTAGAAGTTCAACACAATGCAATACTTTTATTAAGAAAGTGATGGCTGTACGACTCTACACTGGAAACAGCTATTGCTAAAATACACTATATTTGTGTTTTGAAAATTTTGGTCTCTTTGAATATGGCTATTTATAACAAAAACACAATGCCTTTGATTACAATATTAATTTTTCTATTTTATTTGTGGTCTCTTGCTTCTCATTTTCGCTGGTATAAGGAGTATCTATGGTCCAATCCAGGGGTTCTCAAACTTTTTGGTGCCCCTTACGCCAGATTCACACTGAAACTGAATGTGTTGCGTGTGCAGTACGTCTCTGGTGCAGTTTTCTGACGGACTCCAATTCACACCAAATGCGTTGCGTGTGTGGCACGTCTCCAACCAGAGCCAGCTGGGACACCACGAGTTCACGAGAGAGGTGCAAGTTTAAGCTGGAAGTTATAAGTTCATGTGATAATAACCTTGTATGTAGAGAGCTGCATGTTAAAAGCTCCGTTTGCCTCTGACCACTGATCTCCCATTCATTTGGAGATGTATCCATGGTTAAAGCACAAAAGCCACAGAAATATATACTTCAACCCTGGGTAAGGACGTATATAAATAAATTCTTTTTACTCATGTTTAATCCTGTCCGCTCTCGTCTGTGACGCGTGTCCCCAGTTAAGACGTAATGTTTACAGTGATGTGCGCGAAAGGCTGCACAAGCGTTTTTATTTTGAAATTTACAGGATTGTCTTGACTGGTCCCAGGTCTGACTTCCTGTCTGCTTCGATCTGCTCTGTTCACCTTTATGCATGGCGGCTCCATCCAGCAAAAATACATATATACATATTTCTGTGGGAGCACTGGACCCGGAGACGTACTTGATAGCTGCTGCTGTGAACTCATGCACTGACTTACCCTGTGTCTATTTCTTGCGGAGGTCATACGTGACACTGCAATGGACACGCAATGGATTGTGTGTGTGAATTGCGCGTTAAAGGAGAGAAAAAATCCCAAAGACCCCCCTTATAGCATCCTCAGCTAAAATGAAATGTCCTAAAACCAAATATAAGTCAGGATAATTTGCTCAGAACATTTATTTAATTGCTTTAGTGGTTAACATTTAGGAACATTTAAATGATATACCATAACAAATTACTCATTATAAATATTATCAATTCATTTAAAAAAAAAATCGCAAACCCCCCTAGGGGTCCCCGGACCCCAGTTTGAGAAAGGTGGGTCCAACACCCAGCAATCTGTGGCTCCACCTTTTTCAAAACCACCCAAAGTGAACCCAGAGCTGGCATCTATCGCTAAGGGGTCCTAAAAGTGGGACTGTATAATATGCTTTTGGGTAGGTATGGGTACTGAACAATGATACCTTTGTGGTACCTAAAAGCTCTGGTACTTAGTGGTATCAAAAAAAAAAAAATCTTTTGGTACCAAGTTTCGATACCTGGCAGGTCCAGAGACAGTGCTACAGAAAGCTACACGGCACCCGCGTCACTTTTAACTTATTTATCTATCAACTATGAACTAATTTATGAACTTATTCAGGAGATTAATCTTATGAATTTATTTATGTCTTTACCTTAAGACAGCACAGTAGCCTAAAGCAGAAATCGATACAGTAATTAATCCACTATCATAAATCATATATTTAATGTCCCTGCTATGAAACAAACAACAAACAACACTTAACTTATAACATTATATTCCTCCTTACCTAGTGGATAGTGTGTTGTTAAAATAAAAAAAGGCCTAGATATCAAAAAAATATTATTCAGGCACCGGTATTGAAAAGCAGGAAATGGTTTAAGTACTGGAATTGAAAAAATGTAATGGTACTTCAGCCTGCTTTGGGTAGAGGAAACATACACGCTCCATATTAACTAAATGACTAGAAATATAACCTCTGTATTCTAATGCCTTGTGAAAATCCTGTCCATCTTGAGCAGTACTCTCCTCGGTCGCCTCCTGTTTGTTAAAGGAGACAGCTTGTGTAGTCAGCGATCAGTGACCACAGCTGCATCAAAGTGTGCAGCGGCCGGCAGTGTCCCAGTCCTGTCGTGTCCCATCCCCGCTCTTCCTGTCCACCTCGCTCTGTGGTCTGCTGTCTTATCTGTCTTGTACTGTCTCGAGCTCCGTCGGGTCTCGTCACGTCTTCTGTCTTTCAAACCCCCCCCCCCCCTTCCCCTGAGTGACTTCACCTGCCCTGATCTCTTACAGAACCTGCACGTCTGGGGTTGTCAAAGTTTAAGACGCTAACTTCTGCTCGCCTTGTTTTGAATGTGTGAGTATTGAAAGTGCAGAGTCGTGGATCGCTCTTGGACACAGCGTAACATCTGGCGGTGGAGAAAATAGCCTCGAGGATTGATGGGTCCACCTGTGCGTAGTCAAAAGTATTCTCTGAGGATGGAGTTAGTTAGAGTCCAACAGCTTTTCCCAGGAAAGTAGGTGCCACAATACCAGCTGTCTTTTAACCAAAACATTGAACATTTGCTGTTTAGATATTAGGGTATTTTTGGTATCAGGAAAAATTGTTAACTAATTGTTACTTTTTCTTCATGACTCTTACAAATGACCTTGTTGTGATTAAGTCCACTTCTTGCATTTTTGATTAAAAGTGAATTTATTCCTGCTCCTGTAATTAGTGGTTCATCAGTATATATTTACATTACTGTAACATTCATGCCTTGAGGAAATGTCTTTGTATTTGGCTGAATAAATGAGTTTAACATAATGCAAAAATCCTTTTAAACGTGTGGGTCAAAGGTCACTGTAACTTACAATACTCATTATAAACGTAGGACTTGAAGTTCTAAATCTCTAAATCTAATTCTAGATGGTCAACATGCAGACCATTGTGTCCATTTATTATTCACAACCATACTACCATCTTAGTACTGTGATAAAACTGCCTTGTGTCTCAGAAAGACAAACAACATAAGCTTTATTCACTGTACTTATTTCTGAATGAGGACAGCAGCAGAATCCAGTTGTACAGTACATAGACTTGTGGAAAAAGTCGGTCGGACGTCACACAGAGAACGGAACAACTACGCAGACTTCAGCAGAATTAACTTAGTGTTGTCAATCAGGTGAGAAAAGGTACACATTTCACTCTATGATATGTAACCCAAGTGAGAAACTCCTGAGTCCTGCTATTTCGGCTCCAGTGCGATCTTGGTTTTTATCTTCCACATTTATAATAGGAGCAGCAGATATAAATGGCTGTGATAGGCCTGGTCCAAATCAACTGAGTAGAGACAGCTCCCTGTGGCCGAGGAACCAGACTTTCCTGCTTTTCAAAAGAAAGGAGGGATTGGCTGGCCAGTGATTTATGTCAGTTTTTTGTGAAAGACTTTACAAGCTACACACCAATGGATGCTCAGTTCTTTGTTATACTAGACTATCAAAATAAAAGCTTGCTGAAACACATGGCTGTGATGCAACAATAGTATGTGCTTCAGGTTGCAGGGCAAATGCTTAAAGTGCATATGACAGGTTGCAACTACCCATTTCACCACAGAATAGGTGCAATCTTAGTATTTATGATTTTGGTGATGTTTTTGTGAGAAATTTTACTTTCGCGTTGAGAGCGGCTGTGACGTCACAAGAGGTAAACAATGTACTACTGTACAGTTATACCGTAGGGAACATGGGCGAGATAAACTGGAAAATCTCTTTCCACAAATAAAATATGAACCACAACCTGGTCATTCTGAGTCTGTCTGACCTGAGAGAGACCAAGAACAGCCATATAATGAGAAAAGATGGGCACAGGAGAGAAATGGAGCTTTGAGTCAGAATGAATGAGGACAGCGCAGGGGTCCCAGTGAGTTTTGCTAAAGCTAATTTGTTAGGTCATAGTAATTAATGTTACTCCATAAATTAAAACAAATAAGGAAATTGCCCATTTCAATGAAAATCCAATCAATGTGTGGTTCATTTTTATAGTTTTATCATTATTAGCTGAAGTTGCTTGTGGCAGCCACAACAGGCAGCTGTGGCTGTGAGCCCCAGGAATAAAGAGACCTCGCTCATTTTTTCCCTGTCACAGCTGTATTCAGTGCACAGGCCCCAGCCTGGGACAGGCTCATCTCGAAGCCAGGGGCGAGGATCATAACTGATTTCGTTGTGGACCGTTCAAAAAATCAACCTCCTGACAATTTTGTTAGGAGATTGATATTAAGTGGAGTTGATGAAGTGCACTAAATGTGGCGTGCTGTACACAAGGGAAGAGTGGGGAGAACAGCACAGAAGACCGTGTTCATGTTACTTCATTCCTGTGGCACATGTGTGGAGATGCGGGAGCCCTAACTGTGCTGTTTGTGGGTATCACAACTGGCTCATGGTGTTATGGTAAATTCAAAATATTAAATAAGCAAAACAAAAGTTGTTGTCACTTTTATTTAGTGATTTTTGTGTTGGCAAAGCCCACGGGAATGGAGCCTGTCCTGAGCTTGTGGAGCTAGCGTTAGCATGACGTTGGTCCCTTTCGGTCTCTCTCTAAAACCAAACCGGTTTAGATCCAGGGCCAGCCGGGCAGCAAGGCTTGTTGTGTGCATTTATTGAGCCCACACCAGGTCCTGGGAAAGCAAAGACCACTGTCACTGTCCTGATCCAAGTCCCATGTCCAGTTCTAAACTCGGGCTAAAGTTCTACTTCTCCCTCTGTCTACGTCATATCCGGTAAGGCGCAGATTTCAGAGAAAACTCAATTTTTTTTACTTTTTCTGTATAATACTGACAAATGGTGCTGTAAAATGTACATTATCCCTTTACACGGGTATTAACAAAGAAAAAAAAAAGTCATATGCACTTTAATCCTCTATGTCAATGTCGCCCCATACCGAATTAACACTGATGTTTATAATTTTGCACTGATTCACATGAGCTTATTACTAAAGAATTAAAAATTAATAACAATGCTTATAACTCAATCGTTTTGTAAATGTTGAAGTAATGCTTTGTAAATATTCAATTAACTGGTTGCTAATCCTAACCTCATACTTAACTAATGCCTCTCATGACTTAGTCTTAAGTGTTACCATTTATTCTTGAGTCTTGAGGTGGAGAATAATAAGATAATTTACAACCAAAACACTAATTTCACAAGAAGAATGCAAAGAAAGAGAAGATGCAATGCCCTGAGCTTTGTGGTTAGACAGTTGTGTAAGTCATTACATAGGTATAAAAAACTTTGGTCCTACTCTGTGTAGCAGCAGTCATGCACCCCAGTACTTGTCAACCAGTTATGTTTTACCAAATTCAAATTCATACAAGAGTTTATGGTTTAAATTATTGTTAAAGTAAAATTAGTAGCAATGTAGCTATTTCTTTTACCATAAATTGATCTGCTAGGCCTAATTTCCAGCAATAGTGTTGGATGTATACAGGCACAGTCTTCTTTCAGCATTAATAATAACCTTGTACATCTGCAGAATTCTTTGCAGAGGCGGGTTAGAGTTGAGGAAGTGATTGAGGCTAAGGGCTGCAGCACCTGGCTCCACATCCAGCCTCTCTGCCCTGCTTATTCCCAGAATGACACCCCATTCATCCAAGATCACTCAGTCTTCAGGTGGAGTTGCTTCATTCTCCGAGCCCAAAACACCAGACAGGCTCGCTATTGATGCTATATTTATAAGGAGCGGGTTGCAGAGAGGAGCGCGTTGATGTGCCGCAGGTTTTGTGCTGTGTCAACCCACACTTTCTACCCGAGCTCTGCACCGAACTGCTGCCTTGATACAGCATGACAATCATCATGTTTTATTGAATACAAGCAGCATTCACTATTTAGCTGTATAAATGTATGTATGTATGTTATAAATGTATGGATCAGATACAGATCATCTTTCAGACAAGGGCTTGTAGGTACCAACCCAAAAATACTGAGATAGATTGCGTTACAACTTGTTTTGTCTTCTAGTTGACAAAGCACGGTTGATAACTTTATTTTACAATAGCAACAATGTTAATGTGTTTTTGAAGACATTTTAATTTGAATTTTCAAGCTCGGTTTCCATCAAGCAGCGTTGTAAAGGTTAGTTTATGATAATGCTCTTTATTTTGCTTTTCCATAGGAGAAAAGGCCAGAGGTTAACCATGCATGTCCATCAGAACTGGTCTTTTTGAGTAACATTAAATGGCATTTGCTTTTTTTCTATATTTTTAAACCAATCTTGGTCACCTCTAGAAGATCATTGCACATTTTACAACTTTTAAAAATATTATCTGACAAAAAAATAATAATTTTAATAAGTACTCTACTGGCGCTATAAAGAAACCAGCAGAAGGATATAACAGGGGTTAACGGAAAAATGCAGTGCTAAAGAAGGACAGAACAGGGACTAAACTTGAACTAAACCAGGCCTACAACCAGCACTAACCAGGACTAAACATGTATGAAACCAGAACTAAACCAAACCTAAAACCAGAACTAAACCAAACCTAAAACCATAACTAAACCAAACCTAAAACCTGAACTAAACTAGATCTAAAACCAGAACTAAACCAAGACTAAACGTGTCTAAATCCAGAACTAAACCAAGGTTAAAACCAGAGCTGAACCAGGCCTGAAACCAAAACTAAATCAGGACTAAACAGGTCTAAAACCAGAACTAAACCCGATCTAAAACCAGAACTAAACCAGGACTAAACATGTCTAAATCCAGAACTAAACCAAGCCTAAAACCAGAGCTGAACCAGGCCTGAAACCAAAACTAAATCAGGACTAAACGTATCTAAAACCAGAACTAAACCGGAACTAAACCCGATCTACAACCACAACTAAACCTGATCTAAAACCAGAACTAAATCAGGGCTAAAACCAGAACTAAACCAGGACTAAATTTGTCTAAAACCAGAACTAAACCAGGCCTTAAACCAGAAATAAACCAGGAATAAATTAGGTCTAAACCAGGACTAAGCCCGGTCCTGGGGGTACACAAGACCAAAAAGGTTGGGAACCACTGGCTTTTGGTATGCCCACTTTCCTTGCATAGGTAAACTATATAGCCATGTTGTCCTTGAATAAGTAGCTTAAATCTGGTTGCTACAATACATATGACACCAGACAGAATAATAAACAAGTTATGCTAAACGAGAGGAGACATTATGATTGGATGAACTTCTTATGCGAGTGTCTTTGTTGTGTGGCCCCAGGCAACATGAGAGGCTCCTGAGGAAACATCTGGCATATCAAGAAGACACATCCTCTGTCTGACTTTTCCATCAACCCTCCAAAAAGCTAATCTATGAACGCTGTGTACTTCTCTGCACCACACATCCTTCCAAAAATAACCAAAGTCAACTGAATGTGATCACTTTCTAATGCCTCAGCACTCCTCACTTTGGATGCTGCCTAGAAGGTCAAATAATACATGGCTTTTGGACACAGTTCAAATTTGGATTTCTGTTACATAAACTAGACCACAGGAGTTAAATGTAATGTTTTTGATTAAATTTCCTGTAGTTTTCTTAGGAGGGGAGTATATTATCTAGATGATGACAGAGAAGAGTGCCTTTTTTTGGTCAGATGTATGTAGCGTAATGTAAATAAAAAAGTGATTCTAAATATACAGACCAATAATGTGGGACAATCTGGATTTTTGGCCAAAGGTATTTACAGTTTCACTACAAAGCAAAGAGCTCACTTATTTATCTGTTAGCATCATGTTGCATTTCCAAAATTATTTCCAAAAGCCCAACAAGGCCCCTTGAAAAGTGTTTGTTGCTGTAGCCAACCTTAAAAGCTAAAGGTAAAGTTTGTCCAGTCTGGCTGTGTTGGTGGGATAAACAATGTGGACCATTCTCTACACAGTGACCCTGTTTAAAGAAGAAGGTTTAGTCCAAACTCAGAGTTTGTTAACCATGAAAAGAAGGAAACTCACAGAAAGAGTTAACCTAAACTCTAAGTCAGTTACCATGGTAACTCACTCTGTGAACCTAACCTGGTCTGGAGCAGGTTTTGTTCCTCTAACCCTGAGTTTATCCCAGAGTGTACTCCTCCTGCTGCTGAAGGAGCGATCTGATTGGATAACTCACTTCCTCATTCACAACAACACTGGGAACTCATAACAAAGGATTGAGAAGAGTTTAAAAGATAATGATTGAACTTTTATAAATGTATGGTTTACATTTATAATTTTACTTTATACAGTCATTTATCAATCAACTAAAATGTTGATGTTATGCAAATAGATACATTTATTATATGTAGCCTTACTTATTTAATTTTAACAATGTCAGGTTTAAAACATTTTACAATAAAATACACACTGCACTTAAAATCTCTAAAATATTGTTTATTGAAATTAGCCAAGAATGGCAGTGTGCCATAGAAGAATAGTAATTGCTTCTATATACTCTGAGTACAATATAAATATATGTGTTCTTTGTTTATAACCTACTAATTATTCATTAATCTATAACCTCCACATCACTTTAATGTTAAACCTGAACATAACCTCTCCACAGTCACGTGACTTCCATTTCTTCTGAAATGGCTGCCTCCTCTGGTTTACCGTTGCCATGGTGATTGCTCTTTTTCTTGGCTCCATTGTTAATGGCTTCTCCTCTCAGATAAACTCAAGGTGAATAAACTCAGAGTTGTCTGACCTAACTCCAAACCTGTTTGTGCCCGATCTGAGTAAGAAAACTCAGTTTCTTCAACCTTGTGAAACACTGTCTACTAAACAAAATACTGTATATCCTAGTCAAGCTGCTGAGACGGTGAGAATTGATATTATATTGTTAACATAATGAAACAGTTCTCTGAATATTGTCCTGACGCTATACAAAATAAACCAGACTATGCCTTTTGACAGCATGGACCGCCCCAGGTCACTTATATAATTATCCTACAGTGACATAGTTATTTATGATCATTTCAGCTGAGATTTGTTCTTTAAGAAAAAAAAGTGGATCAATACCATTTTACCAGTATGCTATAATTAAACAGAGACAGACTCTAAACATCTTTTACATGCATAACTAATTATTACAGAACAGATGTAGTGGTCCAAAAAAAAGTTTTCCTAATTTGGAATTTCCATACTGTGACATTGGTAAAAGTCACCAAAGGCCCATAAGGAATATTTTCGTCGTTAGAATGAGGACAGAGGCTCCGGAGCTCCGCTGACCTCTGTAATCATCGACTGGTGAAATTGAGGTTACATTTGCTTTAGCTGTTGGCAATTAATTCAGACCACGGCCCCACTGCTGACTTTTGTCCCCGTTTGAGGCTATTGGAAAATATGGCTTCCTCACCTCATCACACACATACGTTCCTCATTAATAACACACTAAACGCACAACGAAGCAATTAAGAAATTAAGATAAATAGGTAAACGTCTCTCCCAGTCTGTATTTGGGAACGTTGAGTGGTTTTATTTTAGCAAACTAAGGGGTCTGAGGGGAGAGAAAGCATCCTGGGCTGAAATAATTAGCTCTGTTTTTCTTTGTGAGTGCAGCCTGTGTGAGACTAAACTCATTTCATAGCAAAGGAAACAAATGGTTCCCTGAAATGCCAGCGTCACAGCGGGAGAGGAACCTTTAGCATTTCACAGCTCCAGTGCCTAATTGCAAATAAATATCACTTTTATGTGGTATGTGTCAGATTTAGTTTGGGGGTATGAATAACCTCTTATCATGTTATTTTCACAATCAGCATTTTAAACAGATGTGAGTGGAACTGATGCATTTACAGTGAGCCAGTGTCAACACAAGGTTTGTAATGTGATTTTTTTTTTTTTTTTTTTTTTTTTTTTTTGCATACACAGTGCTCCTGCCTTTCATCTGGGATATCATTTCCAGACAGGGAGCCAAAAATTTAAATGGTCCCAAGCCTAGGCTAAAGAAGCGAGTTAGGAAGACTATCTGGCGTTAAAAACCTCCATAAAGGGACAGATTTTCTCAAAAGGCCTGATTGAGGGACACAGTTTTACCCATGAACATTTATTGTGACCAACTTTTTACATTTTTGGGAGAAGTAGGACTTATACCTCTGAGAAAGGGGCGATAATCCATTGTGTATTTGATTTGCCTGTTATGTTTTTCTTCATCTTTGTCAGATCTACAAAAGTTAAAAGTAACATTTCAACTTTGGCACCTTTTGTAAAATCCAACACCTGCTTTTTCTGTTTGTTTTTTACTTGTCTTCTGTTGTAAAATATGAAAATGTTTGAAGAAAAATAAAGCATATATAAACATATACATATAAACAGTTATTTTTCAGATGAGTTGTACAGTCTGACAGTGGTGGGAGTGACGACCTGCAGTAGTGTCTCTGCTGCTGCTGAAGGAACTGCTCAGCCTCCTCCTCCACAGAGTCCAGGGGATATTCCAATTTTAATCAAATTAAAACTAACCTTAAAATATTTAGGTTTTAAATGATTTATTAAGGCTTGAAATATTTAAGCTTGAAATACACTTACTACTGACATGCCTGTGAAGACTCTCACTCATCCAGGCTAACTGAATCACAACAAGAGGTTCAAAAGGAGTCATCTGCAGTGCCAGTTCTGTACATTTGGGGGGCCTAAGCAGGATAGGTTTGAGGACCAAGCCTCTCAGTAATTTTTGAGACCAATAAAATGTTACTATATTTTAGCGTAATTTTTAAAAATCGCTGACTGACTATTTTTCTAAGGGAATGAATGCTTTGAGACGTTTTTGTCTTGCAAACTCTGCAAGGGGGGCCCAGGGAAACAGGAAGTAAATTACATTAATATACACACGTTAGACAAAATGACAAGAAGGCAGAATATTATAACAAGAATATTAATCAAAAAGAACTGGCAAAATAAATCAAATAATGGATGAGCCTTGGGGCCCTCTAGTGTCTATGGGGCCCTATGCAGTTGCTTGGCTTGCCTATAGGAAGGACCGGCCCTGGTCATCTGGCCTTGATTTTTTCAAAACAGAAGACATTTTACCTCTGTTTTATCCTCCTCCTTTTTAGGTTTTTGTTGTGACTTAATATTGACACAAAACTCAACCCACCAGCTTCCTGTGAGAACAGGGGAAGTACATTTACATAAAGTGTAAACAAGAACAAACAAAACACAATAAGGATTTTGATTTCTTAACATAATTCAATACATTATATTACAGTTTGTTATGTAAAAGACCTGCTGGACTAGACTATTGTTGTACATTTTTTACTTATGCATTTATTGTCATTGTTAGCTTAAAATCTGTCACCACCAAAAAGTGTCCATCTGTCAAAGCAAGAAGCAGTATAGGGTAGTATATAAACCTACAAACCTTCTAGTATATAACTTTGTATTCAAAATATACCCCGGCCATAGCAGTGCACACAACTCTCCAAGTGTTTTTTGCGAAGTGAGAGAGCACCCAGCTTTGACTCCTGCGACAATGCTATGGTGAACAGAGTGCGCTCAGCGGGCAGGAAAATTGATGATGGCATAAACGTGGCGCTTGTATACCCGCAGTGCTAAAGATGTCACTGCTAGTGGGGACAGTGGCTGATTAAAACGCAAAAGGACAACGGCTTCCTGTTTTCAAAACCCCAGCATTTGTGACAGATGTGCAACCTTGACATCTCACCCATCTCCCCCCTCAAGCTCTTTGTTTTTTTTTTTTTTTGTTTTTTTTGTGCCTTCTGTCTTTGCTCTATGCCCCTGCTAAGACACTGTATATACTCTGCACCACTTTGGATTGCATCAGACTTTCCAAACAGGATCAGTGAAGGATTTGTTTTTTTGTTTTTTTTTTTGGGGGGGGGGCTGCTGTCTTCTCACCGCTGTCTTCTCCATCTGATACAAGCTACGCACACCTGCACAAATGTGGGTGACACCTGTGTAAGATTTAAGTGAAGGCTGGGTTCTGTCAATTCAAGTTTCTCTGCAGCGCCACCGGGCTCCTCTAGGTGGCACTGTGCAGCTGCTGGTAGACTGTCAGCCACTCTTTGTGTCTTTGTGCACAGCTTTTGCCGAAAGCATCTGTCCATTACTATGTTCCAACGAGTGCTTGAATGCCCCATTTGACTCCTATCCTATCCTATCCTTTGTATTTTTTATTTTATATTTTTTACACTCAGTGGTTGTAAAACAAATCCACTTTGGTCAGTCAATAGGTCAAATACGGCATGACTTAAAGGGAAATTGTAAAAGCAACAGGGCATAACTAACCAGAGATATTGAGGAATAACCTTGACTGCAAACTCTGCAAAGTTTCATATGTATATTCAGTTATAATTTCGACAACAAAAATGGAAAGTATTGGATATTCTGGTCTATACAGTGAAGTCAGATCCTGGTGTTTTTACCACTAATACACAAGAACAAGGATTTTAAAATCAAACCTGTCCTACTGAAAATTAGAATCCAATCCCACAGCTATTTACCATCAGCCTTTTGCATTCTATATGTTTGAATCGTATGTTATCTTTCTTACACCCAGTTGCCTCTACAGAAGTTAAGTCAGTAGGACAGATACAGCGCAATTCTAAATGAATTTTCAAATGCATTTTTCAATAGGTTATGTAATTCAAACCATGCAATCTGTATCTTTCATATTTGAGGGCTACAAACCAAAAACCTTGATTGACAGTCTGAGTAAAATAAAAATGTTCATATCATTTGAAAAGCCTTGATTTGATTTATTTCACACCTATTGATCAGGCACAAAACATCTATCTCTCAACATTGGATTTAGTCAGTGCTAAAATAACATTTTTGCATATGATAAGACATAAACAAATTAACCAAAAAGGTGTAAAGGATTTTATAGTTTTAGATTTTAAAGTGGAACTCTGGTTGTTTTTGCCTCATTTTCCTGTACAGAACTCCTCCTATATTTCGGAGTAAAGCAGTGTTGTAAATACTCACAAGTCCAGCTGACTGCTACATGATTCCTCAATTGGCTTTACTTTTGTTTTCCCCTCCTCATATCTGAACAAAGTTTTTTTTCTTTTTTTTTTTTTTTGCCATTTCACCGCTCTCCCATGGCAAAAACTGGTAAAGACATCGCCACCACAACAACTCATTTAACCATTGCTCGAACTCTGAAACTCTTATTTATGGTTAATAAAGATAATGGGTTCTGCTTTAAGGGCCTGCCTATGTTATAACAGAAATAATCAGAGTTATGTAGAGTTTGGCTTTCTTTTACAGCATGCAAATCACCTGGAAGTTTTGGAAATAATGATGATTTATTTATTCACATGGACAGATAAAATAGTGAAAACACCATGCACATTAGTTCTAAAATAGCAAAAGCAGCTGCCATGGTTGGTGTCACTGTGACCATGGATACAGGCACCAACTGCCAATGGTCTGTGCAGATTTTGTGTCATCCTGTCCTATTTTTTTATGTGTGCACAAAAGGCCCTAATGCATAGAAAATTGGCATCTAAAAAAATACCTGTACCACGCCATTGAAGATTAAAATCAACTATGTCCATGTTTGGTCCTCCTGTAAGGTTGTCCTGCTCTTGAATTGCTAATCTAGTTTTTGGGGGCAGTAACATCTAAAGCTTGGCTCAACAGTTGCAACACTCAGCTTTATAATAACCAACCAGAGATTGTGAGAAGCTTAAGAGGAATAACCTTGCTGCAACCTCGGGCAAAATCCCCAAAGCTCCCCCCCAAGTAAGTCAAGGTCAACGTGGAAAGGGGGGGTGGGCTGCTTTTCCAGATCTGTTCCCCATCTTTCCAAATGTGATCCCATTTCACTTATTATAGAACCTCTCAGAGTGACCCACCTGGATACATTAGTAACCTCAGAGCCTTCTGTCCTGCCTGTCACAGAGGACACCAAACTGAAGCGTGCCAGTTGGGACGGGGGTGGGGGAGAGGACGCCGCAGCATTATCTCCGGTGTTCATATTAATGATTCAGAATGTGTGCGGCTTGTTAAAATTTTAGGGTATGTGTGAGAATGTCTATTAAAGTTGAAGCATGACTACTTTACAGCCCACTGCAATAAAAGAAGTGGAGCACAGTTTGAAAGGCCACAAAGGCTTATTAAATCTGTATCTTCACTCTGTTTGCTGAGGTTTAAATATAGGGATGCTCCAAACATGCTACTGTAAAGAACAAAAGAAAACAAAGGATTTCAATATATTGTTTGTTTGTGAAAATTAATACCTAAACATGAACTGAAACTTTCTTTTGTTATACTGTAAGTCTTACACTTTAATTTGGTGAAACTCATTATGAGAACTTTTTTGCTGCATGCTACCAATGCCTCTTTTGTTAAAGGTGTGTTGTAGGTTCTATTTAAATCTCCAGTATGCATATAAATATAAAACCAGTGCTGTTACAGAGAAGTGAAGCTGAATATCACAGAATTTTGACATCCATAATACCTTCATTTATTTATTTTTGACTACTTTTTACTAGTATGGGTTGTGGAGAGGCTGAAGTGAGAAGTGTGACTCTCCTATAGTTGGAACACACCCTCCGGTCACCCTTCTTGAAAAGAGAGACCACCACCCCGGTCTGCCAGTCCAGAGGCACTGTCCCCAACTTCCACGCTGATGTTGCAGAGACGTGTCAGCCAAGACAGCATCACAACATCCAGAGACTTGAGGTACTCAACTTTTGTTTTAAGTAAAAATGCAAGTTGTTATCACTGCCTTTTAATATTCATATTTTTTGTCACTGAAGCATTACTTAATGAGAGTACACTGTGGTGGTACTCTGGTGACTATGTGTACCATTCAATTTAATTCAGTTTTATTTATTAAAACACACAGTTGCCTCAAAGGGCTTTACAGAAATAGACATGAACAATAAACAAACAGAAAAATATACTGTCCCATGACATCCCTTGTCCTTAGACCCTCCCTCTTGGTAAGGGGTAAAAAAACAGCTATGGGTAAAAAAGAAAAAACACACTGAGAACCACATGAAGTAGAGATCCACTCCCAGGATGGACAGGCTGCAGATGTGCCCAGGACTGATGGATAAAGTCCATTTGCTAATAGAGTCACTGGATGCAGCAGAGGAAGAATGCTTCATTCAGACAGGTGAGGTTAAGGAGAGGTCTGGAAGGTCATTAGGAGATGAACTTAAGGAGTCTGGGGGGTCCACAGGTCAGGACAGGGAAAGTATGTACTATACAGTATGTATATCCTATGGAAGCTGTAAGTGGTCAAAGATTCATAACTTTTTTTCTCCCGTTATCTCTTTATATTGACTTAATCCTTAAATTTTCATGAGATGACGGCATCATTTTCTTGTTATAACAAGAAAACAAGGTTCGTTTTCCCAAGATAATGGCTTATTTTTCTTGTTATAACAAGAAAACCTTTTGTTTTCCTGAGATAATGACTAAAGTAAGTCATTAACTCAGGAAAATGACAGAATTAAGTCATTATAACGAGATAACAGGAGGATAAAAAAAGTTATCCAGAGTGATTCAATTGTTTTATTCTCAGATAGTTTGTATTCTACTTCTGTCATATAATGGCTGCAAATAAAAACATTAAAGGGAACTTGAAATGCTAGTTAGTTACCTAATTATCAATGTGTGTGAATAAACAACATAATAACCACCTGATTAAATAGTGAAAATACAGATACTGTTAGTGACAAGATGGTTTACATAAATGGATTTTTGAATATTTGATAATGAGGCATTATGTGTGTATCCTTGAACCTGTCATTCAAAATTTAATGGATTTTAGTCTAAAAGAAACAAAGGCAAGGATTAAATTAGTTAGATGACATTAACATGAAATATTGTGTTATGCTGACAAAACTCAAAGACAGCCACTTAGTGTTGTACTACAATGTTATGTCTGCCCGTATCCTGGTAATGAAGATGGATGTGTTGCTTACACTAATGTGAATGTTGGAAATAATGTTGTCACATGAAGTCCAGTCCCCTGTGGCTCAGCCTCACCAACATAAACATCATCTGTCTCTCACACCATACTGGAGATGCTCTGCTGCTGCCAGACACAAGAGTTGGACTAATAACAACTTTCACATACTGTATGCTAAAACTTCAAAAAATCGTAGACCGAAACAAACCCTAACATGTATTTGACACACTATCTGAGCTATTCACTGTCTTCCAAATCAACCCTCCTTTCTATCCTTCCAGACCAACCAAAAACAAGTACTGCTTTCTGAATTCTGATTGGTTGTATTTAATAATATTTAAGTTGATGATTAGTTTAATCTGCATCCAAATCCATGTCAGATCACCAGGGATCATACTATTCTGGTGTACAGTAGAAAAGCAGTATTAGAATGGCTGGGCAACCACAACTTAACACTATAACAAAGACACACCCATTCATATGTACTTTTATTCATTACTTTAGGAAGAATTTTAGAATCACTAATTCACTTCTACATGCATTTCAATGGGCAGTGGGAGGAAGCTAGAGTGCCCCAAGACATAGCAGCATAAGGGAAAAAAAATAAATCCAAAACCTTACTCCTATTATGGACCTGCCACCATGCATTTCCACCTGTCACAAAATGTGATAATGGACAGTAAAGCCGAAGCTGGCTCCATGAAACCTGGCCCCCAACAAAATTTCAGTAGCATTTGTAGCCCACTATGCTAAACCATATTTTAATTAAATGATAATAATATCTCCCATCTGGTCTTTGCAATTTTGTTGAACAGCTTGTATAATGACAAATAAAGCTGTTTTTTTTTTTTCATTCATGCATGTTTAAGCAATCATGTATTCTCTGGCATGACCTTTCTGAGGCCTTAGAACACTTAGTTTCACAAACCCTTCCCACCTCAGGAAGCACTTCAGTCAACAAGCCTTCTATATCCAGTCTGCTCTCATCAATCTATTCATGTGTACAGCTCTGTTTCCACTGATTCCTCACAGCTATTTTTCATTTTGTGGTAAAATGACATCATACAAAACAGTTAATGAAGTAAAAAGCTTTTTTTTTTCTATGATTCTGTTGAAAAGAGCTCAAAACAGCTGCTCTCTCCTGCCATCTGCTGGTCTCTTCATCTGTTTCTTTATGGCACAAGTAAAGTATTTATTGGTTCTCAGATAAGTCAGATGATGTTTTAAAGGTGATAAAATGTGCAATGCTGCTTTACAGGTGAACAAAATTGGTTTAAAAAGAAATAAAAGTATAATATAGCCTCTTTATGAGAAGATTATGTGACCAGGGGTTTCTGTTGCCACACCTTTGAGAATTATTACTTAATGACATCAGCACCACAAGCTACTTATGGCTAAACTTGTTCATTACAGCTTGTAGTCCAGTGTTAGTTTACATTATGTGAAGATGGGTCCACTAATCTACTGTCCAAATTACATTGTATTACTTCTAACATGGTCGTGTAAGTAACCTATAAAGTTGGCTTTAAAGTATTCCTCGAATTCCCTGTAACTAAATGAGCAAAGATATGGGATGATACTGGAACTCACCAATGCCTTTTTTACTTTTAGATCCTGTAAATCCATCTGTGAAAACGCAAGAGTAAAAGAAAACACATTTTGGTTGTTATTGTCGATTCCCAGTGGAGCTGCAGCTGTATAAGACTGCAGCGGATAGTGATAAGACGGCAAAAGGAGTCTCTACACCTTATCTCGCTGGAACAGTCCTTGTTCACTCAAATTCCTCTCATTTCAGCATTTGAGAAACCCAAACAAAACAAAACATTTTTTTTTCCCCATTTTAATTAATATAACAATTCCCATTGTTACACTCCAGACAATGCTGTTAATAAAGAACGCTTTGGATGACAATGTTGATTATGACTAAAATAGAGGGAAGATTGAGGCTTACATTTTTAATATTTTTAATAAATGTCTGTCATAGCTTTTTGCTGCATATGCTTTGAAGACAAACACTTATTGCAAAATCAATTACTGGAGATCATAACTGAGTGTTTCTGGGGAAGATGATAAGAGCATTCTCATCAGGCTGTGGCATGTGGTATAGAAACATCTTTAAAAATCTCAGTACACACAGTGCTTAGTGTGCACAAGAGAGAACTGAACTTATATGTCCCCTATACTTCACATAGAGTAATGCTGCATTTAACAGTAATAAACCTTTGTTAAGGAGCAAAAAAAGCTAACATTAAACTTGACTTGTTTGTAACTGTAAATGGTAATAGCGAAACTAATTTACTCATACACTGAAAATATCAGTGTGTATTTATAGGTACATATCTATGGTACTACAACTTTGAAAGCACATAAATACTAAAACAGCAAAACAGCACCTTCCAGAAGCACACAAACACCTCATAAACTAAGACTAATACTCACCTTTTAAGATATTTTTTTAGGTCTTTTCGGCTTTATTGGATAGTTGAGAAGTGACAAAAAATTATGAGGGAGAAAGCAGAATCAGAATCAGAAAAACTTTATTTATCCCCAAGGGGCAATTCAATTTTAGCTTCCCAGTCATACATTCATCCATCCATAATGACAAACATTAAATAAATAAATATACATAAAGGATACAAAGAAGAAGCCCTAGAAGAGATAGAAAATTATATACCATAAAAATAGAGGTTCTCACAAAAAAAAAAAACATTGTTTAAAATGGGTCAGGTCTGTGTTTAGCAGCTTAATTGCAGAGGGAATAAAAGACATTGAGAAGCAGTTTGTTTTGGTTCGGGGCACATTACAGGGGAGACATTCAGCAAAGTGGCGGAGCACAGACTCGCACCCATGACACCGAGGCTGGCTGCAGTGGCTGTGCATATGCACTGCAGGCAGCAGTGCATAACTCTTAAATGTTTACATGATCAAACAAAACAAGTTGGCTAACAGCAAAGTGATAGAAAAACTCAATCTTTGCCGGTCAAGAAATTAGCGAGATTAGCTCTAAATTAGATTCTAAATCAAGCTTTTGCAGTAATTGATTTGTTAGCAAGTTAACACAAAAAGTAATGGTCAGATTTTCATGTTATTCTATTTTATTAGATTTTCTTGGCCATTTTTAGGCTTCACTGACAGGACAGAGTAGTAAGAAATCAAGGAGAGACAAGGGAGAGACCATCCTGAAATCTGTACCATTGTCAGATAGGGATTATGACACAAACTCACAAAGGGTCAGTAAAAAAACAAAAGATTTTTAGTGGATTCTTAACCATCGTGAGATGTAAGGGCCTAATGTCTCAGTAGAGAGACTATATTGGGCACTATATATTAACAGTTGAGAGACAGAGCCAGTGGTTTTATTTTAGACTTGTTTACATGTGTTACTCTTAGCTATGTTGGCTTTAAAGGATGCCTGAGTTCTTTGTCTAACCCGAGTTGTAGTAAGCTGTACAGATGCAGCAATAGCCAGACAATAGCTCTGGCGAATAATGTCTCTACCTGACCAAGAATCCTAATAATGGTGTCCTTTTTATGGTGTATGCCGAGGGGTCATTAACCACCAGCAGAGGAGATGGACTGCTTCGCATGGTGACAGTGACAGAGCTGGTGGCGTTAACAGAAGTAAAGGTCTCTTTGTGCTGTGTGACGTTTGGTGCTCGGTCTGAGACATGGGCTCTAATAGAGGTTATACATGTCC
Organism: Bostrychus sinensis; assembly: GCA_020698575.1. Taxonomy (NCBI): domain Eukaryota; kingdom Metazoa; phylum Chordata; class Actinopteri; order Gobiiformes; family Eleotridae; genus Bostrychus; species Bostrychus sinensis. The sequence goes on along the minus strand of CM036247.1, from coordinate 27,643,780 downwards.
CGGGCAGATATGACGAGTCACCTTGCTGCGGACCTGAATTTGTCCAGCTCAGTGATCTGGCAGTACTGTCTGACACAGTAAGACATGTCGACAAGGGCGAGACATACTGCGTAGGATTTTCTGTATAGCTAAAGGCACTTAAACAAGGTGACATAATCTTATCTGCTCCAGGACTCCTGTATAAAACACTCTGGTTCTGCCAAGTCTTCAACATACTACAGTAGCTCTTACAGTAGTAATAATAAAAAAAAGAAAAACAAAACAAAAACATCTGTGTACAGTTTATAATGCAAAATCAAAATCAGTCTAGTGGAGATAATGAAATGTTGTTATACTGTTCATTTTGACATTTTTACCAATTAAATAAGGAAGTTTTAAAGGTGAGTTATCATGACCTATGCTGTTTGCCAGCCTTACACTCTAACAGCAACTGCAGTTTCTAGCTTCAATATTTTTGTTTTGCTATAACTCGCAGCTCTGTTAGGTTTAAGCCAGGGGTGTCCGAACTTTTCTCAAAGAGGGCCAGCTTTGAAGAAGTGCAAAAGTCCAAGGGCCAGTGGTCCCTTGTGATTTTCTTCTAGGAACTAAACACATATACAGTATCAATTGAAAGCTGAATAATTGAATTTATTTTCTATGATGACAAAAAAACAAAAAAACAAAAAAACAAAAAAACATCTTTGAACATAAGAAACATCATCTAGGGAATCTTTAATTTAAAACCTATAGCAAATTATCAGTGGAGGAAAAAAAAGCTCTTAATGCAGCCTTAATTGAAAACCCATACAAGTGATGAATTAAGAGATACAAGCAAAAACATTGGTTTTCTATACATTTATTTCCTCTCTGATAATGAAATTAATTTAATAAATTTTCAGTGGCCATTGCAAATATAATGGTAATATTGAATTGTAATAAATGATTATTGTATCATACACTAAACAGAACTTTCAACATCTAAACTGTGACTAGTGAAAATCCCAAATGGCCTGTAACTTTTAAAGAACATTAGGTGGCCAGTGAGTGAAGAAGTTATTGTCAAAAAGCCTGAAAAAGCATAATTTTTTTTTTTTTTTTTGCTTTTTTTCTTCTTCTAATGATCATGACATTATTATGCTTTATTTAACCTATATTATTTCTTAGTGGCCTTTTTTGTCTTTTGTTATTGTGTTGACTGGCCTCTATAGTAATCTCTTAAACATATTATATACTGTGTGTCCTCAATTTCTTCTTCAGGCATGTACTTTGACAATAAATCACAGCCACTAAAGGATTTGGCAAAATTCCATAGATCATGTTTTGCTTGTAGACGACTAAGTACCCTGTCACACAGACAAAAGGTTCATAATCAATTCCTAGCAGCCTGTGCATATACCACTTCCCTCCCACTCACTGCACTGAAGATAAGAGGCAACAAGTGGGTCAAACTGAGAAGAGATGACGTTTTTTGGGAGGCGGCCATGTTTGTGTCAGGATCAAAGTAAAGTGGCCCCTGGGCTTTCCATCACCGACTCTTTAAGTTTCAAAGGGATCGTTTGAAATGTATGTATTATGTATTGTTAAAGGCGACATACATTGCATAATTAAAAATCTCCATGTTTCATACACAGATGATCTCAGCGGGATATTTCATTTTTATGGGCTTGATATTATGTAAGAATACAGTTAACATTTATGCTGTCAGTGCAATTAGGTATGACAGAAAATCAGTGTTGTATATAGACAATGTGATGGACCACTGCTTATAGCCACAGGTGAAAGTACTATTACTTTAAAATATTCAAGTAGAAGTTAAAGTACTCAACATAATTCCAATTATTTAAATGTACAGTTGATTAATATATATCTATAATATTGATTATATTAAATATATTTATAACTACATTAATTATATTAATATATTACTATTAATATAATATACAAAATACAGTGAATTGATTTTTGCAATTGTACAGCATAATTTACTGTTAACACTGTTACACTGTTGTTACTACTACTAACAGTAGTACTACTGCTAATGCTACTAACACTACTACAATGCAAAAAAAAAAAATAAAAATTCTACATGATTTAAAATGACTTGATTTCAGATTATTTATTTTAATTTCAGCAAAATTCACTATATTAGATTAATTTAGTAAGTTATTAGGTAACTTATTAGTAGATATCTGACTTGTTTCAAGTTATTTCTTTTCTGTTTCAAGCATTTTTTTTTTTACTTATTTTAAGCAAAAATCTAATAATTTAAATAAATAAGTCCAATCTAGTGAAAATAGCTTGAATCAAGATTAATCTGAATTCAAATCATTTTAACTAATGCAGATTTAGATTTTATGCAGTGCACTAGTCATTGTTACTACAACTATGGGGCAGCAGTGTCTCAGTTGGTAGAGATGCTTGCCCACTAACCCGAAGGATGAAGCCCTGCTGCAGGCATTGCATACTGTCATTGTGTCCTTGGGCAAGACACTTCACCCACCTTGCCTGTATAAACGTGTTAGTGTAATTGTGTGTTCATGGTGTTCGAAGGGGCCATAGGCAGCCACGCTTCCACCACCGAATGCGACTGAGGAGTGAGTGAATAATGCACCAAATTGTAAAGCAACTTTAAGTGTTTAGAAAAGTGTGATAAGACACAAATACATTATTATTATTACTACTGCTACTACTACGAGTAATAACAATATTATTGACAGACCAATGTTTTTGACTGCTCATTTTCTGCAGTCTTCTTCAGAAAAATCATGTAATGTTGCTGTGATGTGTCAGTTAATTTGGCACAGTCCTCTTACTGGCAGCATTGGGAGGACAGCACAATCTGCAGTCTGACCTCTTCCGAAACAGTATCCCAGATGTGAGAAAGCTGGTACGCCCCCTTATCTCCATTTACAGGTAGGAAGACAGTACCAAAACCCATTAAAATCAGATGAGTCACATGTTGCTGTGAGGCGTCTGACGCCAGTCTGAAGACTGCAGTGAAAGTGAGCAGTCGAAACATGTCAAGGTATGCACAACAACATTGGTCTGTTGTTTAAAATATTCTTTATTAATAATGGAAGACAAATTGAACCTTTTTGGGTTACTACTACTATTACTGCAACCACATGCACTCAGCCTTAAAGTAAAAAGTACTTGTAGGTAAATAGTGCTTAACTTGAGCCGGATCCTGCCTAAACAAGATCCAGAAACTCTCTTATTTTGACAGAGTGAGATCAGGTAACTGTTTGCTTGGATCTGGTAACTTGGGCACAACTCAGAACAACAGCTGACTACATTTGACTCTTTTGATCTCCTAAAGCTATGTTGAAGTTCAGATGTGTAAACAGTTGCACAAAAAAAATATTTTTCATATTTTTATAAATTTCATATTTTTATAAATAGAAGCCATGCTGCTTACATCTCTGTCACACTAAGGTAAGAGCTTAATTTCCGCTTGAACCCTTCACAATAAAAGCTCCTCACCCTCCACAGCCGTGAAACTAATGGGCAATAAATTAATAAAAATTTAAATATATGAAAAATACAATAACTAAATTGGTTGCACAATTATTGAAGCCAGATCTTTAATGCAATTTGGAATATCATTATTTATAGACATTCTGGTAAAGAGAGAAATGCTTGATGAGTAATTTACGTAAGTCACATAGACAGACAAAAGGTGCAGACTTGCCAAAAAAAAAAAAAAAAAAAAAAAAAAATACAGTCACATTTCTCAGGTGAAGCTGATTTCCAGCCTAAACTAAACCTCTCTGCACACTTCCACCATCTTGAGTTATTCTTTGTCAATATTGTCAGACCCCCCCATGTCCAAATTCAATCCAGTCCCTAATGAGAGGTCCTGGGTGGCCAAAGGACACAGGACTGCCCACAGGCAGTCACACGGAGAAAAGTGTGATGCGGGATTTCCTGGTTATAATGTATAACAATGCTAACAAATATATTGTTTAATGTACAAATTAAGCACTGTAGCTAAATGTATTTTTTTTAAATGTACAAAAAAGTACTTAAATTTCTTTCCACCACTGATTGTAACAAATCCACTTTCTCTCAAGAGCCTAAGTTGCCATTTACTCATGAGCTCATTGTGCTCTAGGCTTCACAGACACATTTTTTTGTAAATTCACGGCTAAATCCGCAGGCTCTACTCACACTCTTATCTCCTCATTAATAGATCAATAGATAAAGCGGAAGCTGATTGGCTGCTGCTTCCTGGAGGGCTGTGTCTAAGTCTGCCACGTTCATTAGTGTCCTTTATTTTTATCATGATAAAGTACAAAGTATATTTAAAAAAAAAAAAAAAAAACAGTCTCCAGGTGCCTGCTTGTTAAACTCCACAAATAATTGGAAGGCAAATAGCAAGCTGCTCCTGCCTTAAGAGATGAAGACAGTGTTCAAGAGCTGTACATGTCATTGTGCTCCTCTCCACAGTGTGACTTCTTAACAATTATGCTGAGACAACGGCTATTACTGCCTGTTATCCTTCATGATTGGTTGTGCCGTACAGTGTGACTGGTTAATAACTGTGCCGAGGACATCAAAAGGACACGTGCCCCGTCCAATCAGCGTCACTGTCAGCGGCCATCACGACTCGACGCACAAACACTGTAAAAGTATCATGGATTGGACTGTGCAGGTGCTGGAGGAGGGGGGATGAGGGCAGCGGGGAGGGAGCTATAACCGTAACACATACTCTGGTATACAACGTTGTGTGAAGTTAACAAGGAGGTACATGCAGACTATAAACAAAGAGACCGTTGGTGTGGCCGAGGATGGAAGCCCTGATCTCCCTGCTTTGCAAAAGAAAGACAAAAGTGTAAAGTTCATAACTTTTTGGGACTAAAGACAAGCAAATTTACTGTGGAAAACAGGGAGCTGAGGTTGCTAAAATTTTACTATAAAAATACAGTGACAATATAGAACAAATCACAGAAATCTGCAGCTGCACATCTTTTAACTGGCACACGGAAATTTGGGCAAATCACCCCAATTTTATTCTCCCTGCACTGGCTGCCTGTGCACTTTAGGATTCATTTTAAAAATTTTTTATTTGTTTTTAAATGTCTGAATGGTGTTGCCCCACTGTACCTCTCTGAGCTCCTGCACCCACACAATCCTTCACGATCGCTGAAGCCTCCTGAGTGTACCAAAAACACACACACAGACACACATGTTGACATTATCATTTATTTATTCTTATTCTGTTTTATACTCTACTGTTTTATCATTTTACTGTGTTCTTTAATGTATTGTTTTATTCTTGTTTATTTTATTTTGTACTGCACTTTGGTCGGTGTTAGTTGTTTAAAGTGCTTTATAAATAAAGTTGCAGTTGCTGTTAAATTGCCTTCATTTTAATATATACCATAATAATATAAAGGTAATATGCTAGATGTTTTATTTGTTACTGTATTTGTCCTGGATTCTATTTTTATTTTACATTGTACACATCTTAAACTTTTGCCCTGTGTTTTTCAACAAAATAAATTCATAAGACAAAACTGTTCATATCTGAACATTAATTGTTATGATATACCTTTTTTGATGTGCCATATCTCAATTTTGCTTGATTTTATATTTTCTATATGCAACTGATGCTTTATGTAACACTGTTTTGTTGGTGCTCTCCAAGCAACAGACTATGCTACCTTGGCTAAAATCTGTACCTTTAAAAAATATTGAACATAAATTTATAAAAAATAAAATAAAATGAATAAATCTCTGACTACTGTTACTGTACTAAATAATGAAAATATGTAACGGATACTTCTTTGTAAGATTCTCCTGTTATTGAAATCCAACAACAAACCATGCCTTTGCTCTTCCTAGGAAGGCCGGCATTTAAAAAGCTTTCTATTAAAATTCTCAAGACCAACTCATGTTATTGTATTAGTTATGAAATCAATACAAAACCATCTTACACTGCTTTTCACTTTTATAGAAAACAGAAGAACATATGTCAACCGTAAAAGTTTACAATAACATGAAATTCTCTGTATTCTCAAATAATTATTTTTCAGTGAACATGTCTATAAATATTGCATTACATGTCTGCCAAGGGATTGCTGTGTTCAGTTGTCAAAGCTGAGGAAGGTATGTGAGCTTACCAGCAGTTCTATTGTTTCTAGACAACAATGTGAAACTGCTGAAGAAATGATTTTATGCCCATGGTTTGCTTGGTTTAGCTGGCTCTAACTGATCCAAGAAGAGTTTTGACTGCAAAAAGTCGACTAAAATAACTTTGGCTATGATAACTTATTTATGTTGCTTTGAAAAACGGAACATGTAAAATTAGCTTTCATTGTTCTTAGAAGGGGAACCAAGCCATAAAATGCATTCATAAGATACAGCAATTAGGCATTACATTATGACCACAAGAGCTGCAGTTTTGGAGATGCTCTGACTCAGATGTCTAACTGTCACAGTTTGGCCCCTGTCCTGTTTGCTGTATTAAAGACTCCACATTTGCACACCTTAGGAAACTGCTGCTGAGTGCCTTGGAGCCGAGATTGTGGAACTGCTGATGAAACCTTCAAACTTGTATTAGTTGTCTTGTGCAGAAGGACATCTGAAGATAATTTTACCTACTGCCTTGATAGCATGGAAATCCTTCAGTTCCTTTCTTTCAAAAATATAAAACTGGACCAACTTCAGCCGATGAGTTTAGCATTAGACCGATGTGAATTTGTGGTTTTCTCTGAAATATTTTGTGAAGGCATTGCCAATATTTTTTTGTTGTTGTTTTTCTTTGCTTATTAATTCAACAGTCTGTGGGAGTGTGTCAGCATGTTAAAACCATTAATAAAAAAAAGCCAAAGTAATGTTTTAAGTGGGATGCACTGTAGTTGAGACAGGTTTGCACCCCTGTCTCTCAGCAAGGAGGTTGTGGGTTTGATCCTCCAGCTTCTCTGCAGTCTTTATGTCCTCTCAGTGTTGCCATGTTCTTCAGATACTGTACAAAGACATGCATCTGGTGTCTAAACTTTTTAATTGAGGGCCACATATACAAAAATATAGGAGGATACCGGCCACTCCCTAAAGATAATGCATTGAATCATTCACATCATGGGTGGTTTGGCATAGATTTTACTCTGGATGCTTTATGTCAAGGTCATGATTAACATATCTGATAGCGATACTTTCTGTTTGTATTTTTCTGTTAATTAGCATCTAGCATATGAAGGAACTGCTGCTGCGTAATGGCCCCGCTGCTTAACTATAGGCTGAAACCCCTGCATGTGGACTCAGATAGGTGTGGGCTCTTGAGAGTGGAGCCTCCACCAGAAAGTCTCTCTCGATTCCTCTCGTACTGCTTTTGAGCCACAAGCTTGACAGTTTATTGATCTCCCTCTCGTCTAATCAGTAGCCTTGTCACATTATAACAAAGGGAGGCCTAGCCAAAATGAAAGCAATTTACTTGAGGCTGCCGAAGATTGCAGGGCAGGGCCTAGTAGTTTTCTCCCCCCCCCCCCTTCATGGACAATCTGATACAGGCAAGTGGTGCAGCTCGGGTTGAAATCAAAACAATGTCTCAGCGTATTCTGCCCAGCGAGGTGAGGCTTGGGGCAAACAAACACTCCAAACTGATTGTCCCGTTCTAAAGTCATTCTGAATTTTGCCATTCGGTTAATGCATTTTCTGAAGACCGATAGCAAATCTATAACTATTGAGTGGCCCAGTCTTGTACAGTGCTGCTGAACAATTAGCTTCAGTTCATTCATTCATTCAACTAGCAGCAACTCTGGGCCTTAGGCGGGTTACACAGTGGGTTTAATCACAGGGATGACACAGAGGCATACAGACAGACAAAAAACCATTCTTACATTTATTCATTAAGAGCAATTTATAGAGATTAGTTCACTTAAGACAGGAATATGTTTGACTGGTGGAGGCCATTCCACCACTTAAGACAGGAATATGTTTGACTGGTGGAGGCCATTCCACCAGTTCAACTGCTCTGGGGACCAGGAGGTTTAGGGGCCCTTGAAAGTGTCTATCTAGGGTCAAGTTTTTACCATCATTCCATTTTTATTCATGTTAAATTCGCCAACTCATTGCAAAATGAAAGACCAAGATTGACCTGTTTCATCTGCATTAGTTTGACTGTGTCTTAATAAATCAATGTTTTTTCTTATAATTAATGAATTAACACAAATTGTGAATAAAAATTAATAAACTAATAATAAATAAACTTGACCTTGATAATTAGTAAGTCATTTGAATGAAACTCTGCAGACTGTAAGCACTGGTGTTTGTAGCCAATAAAAACATCTGATTGCTAAAATGTATAAATAAGAAACTTAATGCATGAATCAGAAGTACTGAAGGTGCTTTATAACTTCAGGGCCCACTCTAAAAGCCTGCATTTGGGCCCCTCATTACCAAGTTATGCCACTGGCTACACATGATGAGTATGTCTGGGAATTATAAAGGTAAAGTGCCTAGATCTGGGCTAGAAATGGGGAATGTTTTTGGCAAATGCTCTATCAGTTGAATGACAAAGCCCTTATATATTTCACAATAGTTAAAAAAAAAAAAAAGTTCCTTTATTAACTCGGTGTGGCTGGAGTTAGTAAATTTTGTCTCGCAATGGTACAAAATCCTTGGATCTGTTCCAATTCCACATCCAAAGCTTTACTATTGCTAATTTTTAGTGAGTGAAACATGCATGTAAATTGTATGGGTTGCCAGTTTGGTGCATTCTAAAAAAAAAAAGTAAAAAAAAAAAAACAAAAAACAAAAAACTAAAAAAACAAAAACAAAAAACAAACAAACAAAAAAAACAACAGAAAAATACAAAATCACATGCCCACAATGTTACGACCAATGGCAGATTAGATTGGACTGTCCCAGTTCTGTGTTGGAGACAAACAGTAACAGTCTTTGTATACTGGCACCACCCTCTGCATTCATTCCTCTGCAGTCAGTTTACCTTGCGCTAATTTGTGGCATCCCTTAGTTATTCATTTTGAATCTACAAAAACAGGGAGAGGAAAAAATATTACAATGGCCTCAAGCACAACCACATTACAATTTGGTTTAGAAATCATAGACTGTTGTTTGCCTCTTAGTTCAAATTAAATATTGTTATTCATAATGAATTTGTCCCCATAAGGTTTCATTGCAAATAACTACTATTAGAACCTGCCACAACAATAAATGCGTTTGCGATTACCATTTAGATTCTGACAGCTGGCCCGCAGGCTTGATACGTGCACGAAAAAGTGATGGAATTTTCGCTCTCCTCTGTACTGGATAGCCAGACTTGTCTTAAAAACTGCTACAGTTCCCAATTGTTACTATATTCCGAGGCTATCACTTTGCTCTTGGGTAGTAACAGTAATAGGGTCAGTGCATAGATTAAAAAGGCACTCATATCTCATTTTATATAATTTATTTGCCACTTCTGAATGTAGTGGGCTTGCTGAATAAATGGACTGGTGAAGGGGGCACTGTTAAAGCAGCTATACACTGTAAAACTCAATGGTGTAATGGTGGTTAATATATTAAATGTGTTTTTTTTTTTTTTGTTTAGTTGATTCATTTCCACTTTTGCTAGTGCTATTGTGTAAAACATGATCTAATTAGCAGAAAATAATATCAATTGTGTGCCTCGTGGCTCACCTGGTAGAGTGTGTGCCTAATACTGTAGCTGTCTAATAAAGGTAAAAAGCCAAATTATCAATATCAGTTTTCCTTTTATAGAAGAGAGCTGTAACAATAATGAACAGGAATGGATACAGGGGTCTACAAACCCTATATGTATACAGTTAAACATACCTAAATTTAATTATACTATTCTGAAAACTTTGCATAAGGCACACCAGAAATTTTTACCAACAAATCTTGAAAACAGATTCACAAAGAGAGAAAGCACCTATTACTGAAAAGGAACTGAGTTTTTTCTAAAAATCCAGTGTGAATTTATGGAACAGTCTTGACAGTAAAAAAAAAAATAAAAAAAATAAATCTAAATCTAGGAATGTATTAAGTGTTAAGTGTGGAGTGTCAAATATTGTACGATGAAAATTTTATGAGACTGCAGAGTCTAGCAGCTTCTGTTACGTTATATTATGTGTTATGTTATGAAATAGAAAAGTGGCTGCGTTACAGAATTCTGAGTTGAACAGAAATGTTTATTTGTGAGAGATGGATATTTAAGTTTATACTTCGTTCAGCTCCTTTTCATTCATGATATTTAATTTAAATGTTAATTGCTTTTAAAATAATGAAATTAAACTAATCTTAAACTAAATAAAATAATGAAATAAATTAACGATGTCTCTCATGTTAAAAACAATTATGCTATTTACAAAATCACCAAAGCAACAAGAAGTCATAAACAATAAATAAATAATAATAAAATGATCAAGTAAGCATTTTATAAATTGAATTAGAAGATAAGCATAACTTCAAAATGTACTGTTCCATAGACTTATATAATTTAAGTTAAAAAATTTAAATCATTTCGGTGTTCACTTTCCTTATTTTATTTGTGTGAAACTAACTTCAGGTCAGGTTTTACAGTGTAATAGGCTGTTGTAGTATATGTACAATGGTATGTGCTATTCTGATGACAACAAAAGCTTTCCCAGTCATGTGTGATTGAAGTGAACCAGACACACCGCTGAGATCAAGTGCAGAGCCCTCTGTGCTCCAGCCGCCTCAGTGATTTAGACATCATAATGTTTCAATTTACAGTCCCTCCGGCTGAAGAAATCATTTACTTTTTATCCCTGCGGTCGTCAATGGACAAGCTTGTTTACAGCAATGTACAAGGTTGAGTTTCCAAAAGCGGCGGGATGACATTGAAAAGCGGTCGCTATGCAACAGAGGGGCCGCGTGCCTTCCACTGACCCACCGGGTGACCCAGTCCTTCCCACTCTGTAAGCAAAACTCACGGAGAAGTCAGCTGACACCGCGCCTACACAAGCACAAATGAAAAACAGGAAAAAATCTCCCTTCACAACACCTCCAGCATTTGTGTTGTGCCGCGCTGTGTCATGCCATTAATAGTGTTCCCCTGTGTAAATGTTTACAGTGCGCACCATTCATCACAGCCTCCTCACAGTCTAATAAAAATGCCCTTTAAGGCCTTGTTCGCAGGCACTGGATTTAAAAGTGCTTTTGATTTGGCTGCTGTGCCCTCAGGTTTCCCTCTGCAGTCCTCCGGGAGTCAGATCTCTTTGGACTCTAGGTTCACAGAGCAAATGCTTAGGGAGCGCAGCAACATAATAACGTTAGTGAGGTGAAATCTGTGAGCGGAATAGAAAACTGCAGGGTCTGGTGGTCACAGGGCTGCATGAGTGTGTGTGTGAGATGGTCTTAATGCAAACAGACAGGAGCAGAAACACTTCTCAGATGTGGAGGTCTTACAAACAACCAATAAAGCCATAGTCTGTACTGTCTAGGGATGTTTATATTCAACATAGAATAAACAACTCCTGCACATATTTTACTATACTATCCTGACAAAGAAGTGGCAGCTGTATTGTGACAACGGCATCTTTAGCCACGTCCAAACGCCCCCTTCCACGCACATTCATACACTAGCACGACAGACACCGGAGGCAAGGTGGGTTAAGTGTCTTGCTCAAGGACACAACAGCACTATAACATGAGGGAGCAGGGATAGAACCCCCAACCTTTTAGTTAGTGGGCGAACCAGCTACCTCCTGAGCTACTGCTGCCCTACTCTACTCTGCTTTACTCTACTCTACTATTTTTTTCTGTACTATACTATTCTATGCTCTACTCTACTATTCTATACTCTACTATACTATTCTATACTCTACTATACTATTCTATACTCTACTATACTAATCTATACTCTACTATACTAATCTATATTATACTCTATTATACTTTTTATACTCTACTATACTATTCTATACTCTACTATACTATTCTATACTCTACTATACTAATCTATATTATACTCTATTATACTTTTTATACTCTACTATACTATTCTATACTCTGCTCTACTATAATCTGCTCTAATATATAGAATAGTATAGAGTAGAGTATAGTATACTCTACTCTGCTTAACTATTCTCTACTATACTATTCTATTCTTTACTCTTCTCTACTATACTAATCTATAAACTACTCTACTATACTCCACTACAGCCATTCCCTAAGTTAAGACTGTTGTGGCCCCCTTAAATTTCCAAAAATCCCCTGCGGACCCACAACTATAGAACTTCCCTCTAGACTATCATGTTTTTTTCCATGCATTTTTATAAAACATTACAAAAACAGTACTGTTGGCTGAAAATAGTTTTAAAGTAATATTTTAAAACAAGTATATAACTGTAATTAATTTCAATTAGATTTTTTCTATGCACTATGTCTCTATTGTCTATGTGCAGTAATGTCTATGTAATGTTTTTAGGTACTTAATATTTTCTTATTGTCTTTTTTTGTATGTTTTATTTGTTGTTATGAACCAAAACCATGTGTCTTGAGTCAAAATATGAACTGAAATTGCATTGAAATATAGACAGGGTCTGAGGGGGCCCTCCTGCAGTGCCTTTGCGGACCCCCAGGGGGCCCCGGACCCCACTTTGGGAACCATTGCTTTACTATTTTATACTATACTATTCTATACTATATTCTACTCTACTATACTCCGCTATAATCTGCTCTAATATATAGTATAGTATAGCATAGTATAGTAGAGTATAGAAGAGTATAGTATACTTTACTCTGCTCAACTATACTCTACTATACTATTCTATTCTCTACTTTACTCTGCTCTACTATTCTATACTCTACTATACTATATTCTACTCTGCTCTACTCTACTCTACTCTACTCTACTCTATACTATAATATAATATACTAGACTCTGCTGCATTGTCATCATTATTATATCCACCAAGGATGTTTTTGCTTGTTAGTTTGTTGTTTGGTTTGTCAGTTTGCAACATTACTGAAAATGTGGCTCAAGGGATTTCATTCCAGCCACAATGGCCCAGTAAAAGAACAAATGATGTGTTTTAGTGGATGGCTGTCAAGAGATATAAGGAATCCCTGACCGAGTCCAGGTCTGATTACCACATTGCAAGACACTGTAGAGCCCATGCCTTGGTGCAGTTCTACGCTCTCAATTATTATTTAGCTTGGAGATTCTAAAACACCATGTTAGGTCTAAATTGGTTGTGCATTGGTTCTTCAAACTCAGAGGCCACAGGCAACACAACTTCCCTTGAAGAGGAGAAGTCTTCAGTCCGAGGTTTGGACAGAGAGAGAGGGCTGGGAGAGGACTGTGCGGTGCAGAGGATGTGATGGGATGAGAGTCGCTGAAATGACTCCTGAATGACAGAAAGGAGACAGCTTTACAGTTTGACAGCTCTGCAGTGATTGGATGAGACTGTGAGTGGCAGCTTGTGATTGGATGAAAACTAAAGTCCCGTGGATGAGACAGTGAAATGTAAAGCCTAAGATTAGACTTAAGAGAGAGATGAGGGGCTTTTCCAACTAAACTTTTGCAAAGCCATATCTATAGGGTCATGTTCCTTCGTGGTTTAAGTCGGTGGTTCAGGTTAAATTTCCTGAGAAGAAAATTGAAGCCTCAAGGTCACCTTTATGTAGGTACAAAGCCCAGATAAATGAGTGTTGGGTCAGGAAGGGCATCTGGGGTAAAAAAACAAACAAACAACTTTTTCTTTCTTTCTTTTTTCTAACTGTTGGTATCGACAAGATTCAATACTATGCTATTTTAATCCATACCCTCTAGTGTAGTATATGCAGCTGCAATATTAAAATAAATGCTTGTAAGAGATACTGCTTATCTATCTAGTCATTTAAATACAACATTCGTGCACGCCCTCCTTGTGGCATGTACAAGCCTTTATTTCCATATCCATGAGTGTTATAATCCTGGCTGCATACAGAGAGGGGAATGAAGCATCTGCTCATCTGCCTCGGGGTCACATATAAGTACATGACTACCATGCCATAAACATGAGCTGCCTGCACCCCTTCTTATCACAAAACAGAGGTTCCTTCAGGGCCAGGGCTGTTGCACATCTGCTGTGCAAAGACGTGGACTGACTCCAAGTGGCATGCATTACCTAAAGTACACTAACTTTCTCAAGAATGTTGTTGTAGTGGTGTTTGCAAGGGTCTAAAATGCCTTTGAAGTAGCAGAATTGTGTTGTATTAAACTGAAAAATTCAAAGTTTCAAATAGATTGTGGTGGTGTGTAAAATATAAAGGAAAAGAGAATGATTTGCAAATCATATAATAATGCATTAGTAAAGTGGCTTTACAATTTGGTCCATTATTCATTCACTCCTCAGTCCTCTTGGTGGTGTTAAGCTACTTCTGTAGCCACAGCTGCCCTGGGGTGAACTGAAGGAAACATGGCTGCCATTTTGTGCCTATGACTTCTCAAACCACCAACTAAAACAGTCATTTTGATGAATTCACACAGACAAGGGCAAACTAAAGTGTCTTGCCCAAGGACACAATGACACTCTGCACTGCCGGTAGTGGGAATCAAACTGCCAACCCTCAGGTTAGTAGGCAAGTGTCTCTACAGACTGAGCTATTCACATTAGAACCTATCATGTGTTGGAACAGACATTTTAAATTTTCATGAAAAATAAAAGCTCAATCTGAACACACAACACATATCAAGAAAATTAGGACATAGGCAACAAAAGGCTAGAAAACTGAGGGGTAGTAATAAAACCAGCTGAAGGAACATTTTGTGATTAAGGTTTCTCAGTAAACACGGGCAAAGATTCACCAATCTGCAATAAAATAAAACATAAAAAACAACAACAAAAAAACAAAACAAAACAAAAACTGTGTCAAAATATGAGAAACAATTTCAGATAAAGAAAAATTATTACATACATACAACATACATAAAATTGCAAATACTTTGAATATTCCAGGATAATTTTTGGGACCTTGTATTGTCTTCTTGTTTTTGCACACAGATGTGAAATACTGTATAATTATAGGCTTGACACTGGCTGTGGGATCTCAAAGAGATGGATTAGAACAAATAGTGGCTCCATGTCGATAATCCCATGAGAGAATAGGAGGCGCTGGACCATGAACAGCTTTCCAAATCAAATGTAATGGAACAAGGGCCACGGGTTCAGAGCAGAGGTGAGCAATCTGTGAGCGCAGTAGGATTTTCTGCTCTTCCTGTGTCACATTTCAAAGTCTGTGAGGTCAAAGCCTTAATTAGACCTCACACATGTGTTTACAACACAAAGATTCTGTAAGGATGACAGGATCTGCAGGGTCAAGAAATTCCCCTTAAGACTCCTGAGAAGGAAACATGAGCAAGATGGGGCTCCTGCTGAAGATGCTCTCCAGTGATTTTCCCATGAATTTCCTGGACTGACAACAATGCATAGTTCTATTAGTTATTATTCTCCAGCTGCTTCTTTACAGAACTGAACATTTCAGGCGGTGCATATGTTCCATCACTGTATTACATAAACTGGTGGCCACTTTTTTAGGTGAAGTATAGGGCATTTATTCAGAGTAATCTTGCTACTTTATTAAGTGCAGTTTTTCAGCCACTTATTTAGCTATACCTGCCTGTTCTACAGCCTATCACCTGTCTGTTACTGTCAGCCAATCACAGCCTGCCACCTTTACCTCTCATCCAATCACTTCTCAAGCCATTCATATATACAGTATATACAGTATGTTAGACAAAGTGGGAAATGCAGTCATTCTACAGAATGCCTGGCACTTTTAGGCAATGTAGGATATATATTATTTATTACTTACTTTGCCTAGACAATGTATACAGTAGAATGACTAGGGCCTAGGCATTGTATAGAATGCCTAATGCTATTTCAGCTAAGTGTCCCGTGTTTATATCTTTGGTTATTTTAGTTTAAGTATATATTTATATTATTTAAGTATATATTATTTAGTTTAGTTTAGTTTTTTTTTCTCCTTTTTTTAATATCTAAGGGTTGTGATTAGCGTTATGGTTAAGATTAGGGTTGAAGGGTTTAGAACAAAGCTAGAGTTAATTTCAGAATGCCAGCTATAATCAAATGTGTGGCTAAAGCCAGAGGAGTTAAAGTAAACATCAATATTAACTGTAAAGTTATTTTAAACCATTAGAGACGTCATGTTTACTAATTAAGTTTTTACTTTTACGCTGCTTGTTTTTACTTGATTTTCACTTACTACAGATACTGATTGAATTTCTGGCAGAAACAAGATACACCACAAGACATACATCATCTATGCCTAAATATCATAAAACCATGCATGAATTTACAAGTTTATATTTTTAGGCTTATAACCTCAAAAACGCATAGAATTGAGTGCTTCTAAAACAGGCCTTTTTTAATTATAAGTGTAAGACTGCAGTGTTCAGTAATGTTATTTTGTCAGAAAAGCAGTGATTACAGCCTAACCTGCAGCCATAGTTCAGTTCATATTTTTTTGAGTATAGAGAAAGTTTGTGCTTGAAAGCATGGGCATACTCTGAGAAGTTCTTTAGCTCATTCAAACATCCGAAATGTTCAGAGGGAGTCCATTAATCTGGGACTGATAATGCTTCATGTTACTCTTGATGGCCTCATCAGCTTGATCTCATTAGAGCTGGTGTAATTGACTGCCTGCATTAAACAATGACCCGGGCCTTCCATTCTGTCCCGAGGTTCACAAATTAACCAAGATTAAGTGCATTCCCTGTAACAAGACCATGAATAAAGACGACAGCGAGACTTACCTTAAAGAAAATGTAAACATGCAAAAATGTTAATTTAGAAAATGATAGAGAAAATATTGCCACAGCGTCTGTTGTGAGAAGAAGGTTTGGAGTCTGGGGCATGAGCTGCATGTTAATGTATGCAGCGTGCAGTAAGAAAAAAATATAAAATCATGTCTTTCACTTCCAACATAAATTGCCTTGGCCTGAAGGGACAGAAATAATCACGGTAATGCGCTGTTACAAGCATTCAAATAACTACTCTGCACTGTCCTATTATCCATCACATTGTGCAAACTGACCTTTTATTTTTTAATTAGACCTTTTATTGTTAATTTATATTAAAAAAAAGCCAAAAGTGATGTTCCGCGCCGCTCTTCATAACCATATTTCTAATCAGCGTTCGCACTCACAAGCCCTGATAGTGTGTTACTTTGAACGCCGCACTGATGAGAGCAGAGGCATAAAATTCGAATTCTGCAACAATTTCACATCATTTGACATTTCATATCATTTGGTTTGATATTATAGAGCCCGTGGCATTATCTTCAGTTCAATGCCTTTTCCAATTTGAGATCTAGTGCCTTCCTGATTTTACCCTCATTTGTAAATGTCACTTAAGTAGAAGAGATGGGAGTAATTCGGAGTGGTGTAAAAGGAATGTTACAGGGGGGTAAGAGCGGAGACGGACTACTTCTGAAAGTGCCTAGTTAAAGGAATTTAATATTTTATCTGGAGATTTTCCTCTATGGCTGGAGTTCCCTGCAAATGTAGAGTTAAGTCATTCCTATATGTAGATTTATAGTGGGAGAATAGTTTCTTATCCCTAGGTGCTTGGCAACAATCTTTGCTTATCTCTTCGATAATGCATGGGGCATCAGAGCAAGTGTTAAGCCCAAAGCATGATGGGAAGGATGCCAGTTTCAGTTGTAAGCACCTTTGCATTGTTTAGAGAAGAAAGGCCTCCTCTTAGTGAGTTATAACTTATAATAATAATAATAATAATAATAATAATAATAATAATAACTTATTAATATATAATAACTTATAGAGAAACTGACAATAAAGAATATAGAAGCTTGACTCTCCTGAATCTTACGTATTTCTCTAGCCAAGTAGTTCCAAAAGTGGGATCCTGGGTCTTCTGGAGGGCCACAAAGGTAGTGCAAGGGGGCCCCCAGAGGTTGTCTCTATTAAGTAGATAAAAAGAAATTGAGTTTAAAAAAATTGTGGTTATATACTTCTAAAAATATTACTTTAAAACAAATTTTAGCCAAGGGTCAATATAATTCCACATCAACTTTCTACAGTCTGTGAGCATCTATGGTAGCCCTGCAGGGTGTTGCATTTGAAATAGGTTAAATAAATTATCTTCTAATGAAATCACCTAAGCTTAATGTTCTAAGCCTTCATGCAAGATTACGTTCCAAAAACACCTTCTGCAGTGCCTATGTTGTCCACATGGGGCAGTGGTAAGATACAGTATGAAATATGACATCTTTCACTGGTCTGGCATTTCATTCATTTAGCTGTATAACTTTACAAAGTGGACCTTGAACTTAACTAAAGGCTGGAAAAACTGTTGTTTGTCCGTCTCAACCTGCTTTTTGCCCAGCTTATAAACCTCCTCATAAAATAAACATTTTGTAATCCACCAGGTTCTTAGATTTAGATATCCTACACATCTGTTTGTGCCTGAAAGATTTCATATACCCAGGATTTCTGTAAGCCTCCAATAACACAACTCACAATGGACACAGTGTCCTAGCTATGGCAAGGTTTACATTGTCTACACAGTGGGAAATAAATCAAGTCTGATTCTTCTTCTGCCTGTATAGTCCTGGGGGAAATTTCCAAGCATATGGTATTAGGGACTCAAAACAAAACGCAACAACAACTTCAATAAGTCAAGGACACCAAACAATAAACACCATGATCATGTTTCAGATCTATGGGCTTTTACATTTTAATATAATCTTACAAACGCCTAAACAACCTGCCAACATGTCTCCTGGAGTATGCTGAAATATATGAATGAAAACTGTACAACAGTGATTTATCACTGTAAAGCAACTACAGCATGCCTTGGTGTTGTGGGATTCTTTAATGAATGTCTCTCCTCTGGCACAGCCTGAGACAGAGTCCAGTTTGGGGACCACAGGATTTCATCTCTGCTTTTTGCAGATGATGTCCTGCTGGCGTCATCATGTCAGGACCTTCAGCATGTACAGGGGCAGTTTGCAGCCGAGTGTAAAGTGGCCACACCTCTCCAGGTCGGAGGAGAGTTCCTGCCTCAAGTGGAGGAGTTTAAGGATCTCGGGGTCTTGTTCACAAGTAAGGGAAGGATGGAGCGTGAGACTGACAGGCGGATTGGTGCTGCGTCTGTTGTAATGTGGTTGTTGTATCGGCCTGTTGTGATGAAGATCACAACAGATGATGTTCCTACTCTCACCTATGGTCATGAGCTTTGTGCCATAACAGAAACGAAAAGATCCTGGATACAAGCAGCCGAAATTAGTTTCCTCTGCAGGGTGGCTGGGCGCTCCCTTAGAGATAGGGTGAGGAGCTCAGTTACCTGGGAGGAGCTCAGAGTAGAGCTGCTGATCCTTCACATCAAGAGGGCATCTTTTCCGGATTCTTCCTGGACGCCTCCCTGGGTAGGTGTTCTTGCCTTACCCCACTGGAAGGAGGCCCCTGGGGAAGACCTAGGGCACACAGTGGTGCACAAGTGAGTCGCCCACTTACTTGAGCGTTGGTGGTTTGATTCACGCTTTGACCCAGTTTGTACTGACCTTGTGTTCTTGGGCAAGACACTTCACCGACATACTACTCTAGTACTACTCCATTGTACAAAATTCTGTCAAATCAAAGTACAATTTTTTTTTCTTGTGGTGAACCCATAAGCGAGAAGGAGAAAAAAAAAAAAGCTGTACTTTTGCAATTTGTAATTTTTCTAAATAAAATCCTTGATTAGTTACTGGATAACTTAAGGGGGGCACTTCAAGCATGGCAACAGATATTTAGACCTAAATGCTATATAATTAAGCATACAGTATGTATAAAAAGTGGCACATTTCTCATGTTAAGGCCTGGTGTTGTTGCACATCCTGATTCATAAATCCTGAATGAGCTGCCTCTTCTCAGTGTTGTCACTTCCAAGCCGTGACCTTCCATTATTAGCCTATTGTCACCGCCTTTTCTTACTCAATATGTCACACGTACTCTTCACGATGATTTTCCACAGTCATGCCATGTCCCGCCGGGGCTTACTTTGCCCTTAAACAGGGTTAGGGTTAGAACTGGCTATTATGCGCCACATAATTGCACTTCGTCATGCTGCAGATTGTCCCAGTAGGGAGAGCTGCCTCCTATTTGAAGGGGATATACCAGACGAATAATACCCAGTCAGAGCAAATCCATCTTTTAGTCCCCAGAGCAATATTATACATTCCGGGCAAGAACGGGCTGCTCTGCTATTTATTGTATGTACATGCTAGTGAGTGCAAATAAGGAAAAGCGGATAATCTCCTGGGGCTCGTAATTGGTTGGAGGACTCATTAGAAGAGAGTCAGAATGATGGAAGCTGTGGAGAATTGTAGCATTTCAGATGTAAGCGTAAAATGGACAGAAACATATGACCTTAGTTTTGCTACACCGGGGAGTTTATGGCAACAACAACAGATTTTTTACAAGCATGAATGGATGAAGAAGAGGTGAATGGCAGGTGTAATTTCCTATGCAATAAATATTTCTACTGAGTGTTATCTGTGACGTCTGAGATACTCTATCAGGACAATAGTATATGAATGTCTGCTGTGACACAATAATTGTCCATTTTGTGATGATATTTAGGAATAGACATCTGGCAAAAGCACACATTTGTCTTTTTTTAAGGTGAACTGTCTACAACAGTTGTAGTATTAAGAAATATTATTTATTATTATTGCTCAGAAACACATTTGCGTTTACTTGCTGTTGTTGTTTGTGTATTAAGGAAACAAACTGAGCTTTTAACAGCTCTTTCATGTGAACGATGGGAGCTGGCTCTAAACCAAGATCCATTTTTTGCTGTTTGTTTTGTTTTAATTCCTTATGTACCCCCATATGAAGCACAATAATCGCACTACAGATACTCGTGATGAAGTGGCTTTTGTGAAACCAATCACATAAAAATCATAGCACAGCAGCAGAGGACGTGGATGTGCACGGTCAGTCAGAAAGACTGCTCCCTGAACACAAGGAGGAAGGGCAGAGAGAATCAACATATGTCATTTTTTTCATTCCTAAATTTAATTATAGTTGTTATTATGTGCCAGCAGTCATAGTTTGTTCCTAATAAAGAAACCTCAGAATTTACTCTACCAAGTAAAGTGACCAGTGTTATACCTAATAAAGTGGCTATTACCTTACATAAAATTAACAGAGAATCTAGTAAACCAACTGTCCCTAATAAATATTGTACCTAATAAAGTGGCCAGTAAACCAACTCTATAGGTATGACCGGAGAACCTGCCATAAAAGTGTCCAGATCCGTACTTAATAAAGTGGCCAATAGTGTATCTCAGTGGTTCCCAACTTGTTTTGTGTACTCCTAGGACCCAGCTTTGTCCTGGTTTAGTCTTAGTTTAGTCCTGGTTTATTCCTGGATTAGTTATGTTTTAGACCTGGTTTAATTCTGGTTTAGACCTAGCTTAGTCCTGGCTTAGTTTTAGTTTAGTTCTGGTTTTAGGCATGGTTTAGTCTTGGTTTAGTCCAGGTCTGACGTGTTTTTTTTTTTATTTGGTTCAGACCTACTTAAGTTCTGCTTTAGATCTGGTTTGTTCCTGGTTTATTTCTGTTTTTAGACCTGTTTTTTCAATGCTGAGTTTTGGTTTTAGTCCTGGTTTAGTCCCTGTTTTGGCCTTCTTTAATGTCCCATCCCTCATAATAGAGATAAGGAACCTACTTCATAAAACAAAGTGAGTGATGAATCTGCCATATTGATGGTCACAGACAGAGAAATGCCATAGCGTTGCACCGATGTGACATCACAATCCTATTCGCTATTCTCTATAGTCTTGACAGTAATATTTTGTTGTGTAGCCTCCTATTCATTCATCAACACTCTGGTTTAGTTCATGGTGCCAGTGCACAGTCTGGCCTGGAACAACAATTGCAGTTGGACCCATGCTTTTGGCAGAGCATGTTTAGTTACACAGAAGAGACAGTTGATTGATGGATTGCTAATTGTATCCTTGGTAAGCAGCAGATGCTCTGTCACAGATGTTACCGACAAATTAGACTTGCTCATGAAGGAGTGCACTGAGTAGCATGCCATTTATCAGCACAACAAAATCTATTAATATCTTGAAACACACTAAAATGAGCATTGATAAAAATAAAAAGGATCTTTAAATAATATTTCAAAGATACAGTAGGGAAAAGGAAAAGCACAAAATATTAGTCTACAGAAGGCCTTTGTGAATTAAAATGAACATAAGTACATCATTTTCTACAACTACCAATGTTTGTTAGGCTTGGGGACAGCAACAAGCACTTTTAGCGATACTTCTTAACAACATGGCAACACCCAAAAAACCTGACACATGCTTACACAAATGACAATAATCCGCCAAAAACATTTTTTTGTATCATCTTACTGTATTTGAGGATGAAAACTTTGCACATCAAAACCTTGGGACGGGTGCAAAGGAGCAGAGGGAGAGCCCAAAAAGGCTCAACAAGCAACCTTCTTGACATGTAGTCCTCTTTAACTGTAGAAAACTTGGTAGTAACATGTGACAGCTCAAAAACCTGAGGGTCAATCAGCTTAACCTCTCTATCTGACTCTGTTCTGTAAACACAAACATATGAATATTCTGCAATACACCATTAAAGGAACTCATAAAAAGAGAAGAGTTGGTGTGACCTTATAGTGAACTTCAATTTCTCAGTAGTCTTCTAGTTATTTTTTTTTCATGCAATTTTTGAGCCAAAGGTCTATCCAAGTCTAATTATACCTCAAAATATAATACACAATTCCTACTTTTGTACAATAATAATAGACACTTCAAACTGCTAAATGGTGGAAGTCAGTGAAGAAAAATCAAAAGAAAAACTCTTGCCCTCCAAACGGTCCTCAGGACATAAAGGCCAGGAAATGAGATGTAAATAGTGAATGCATGCAATCAGCTCACACCACTGGCACCGGCCTCTGAAAACCTCTGATGACTCAAAAGCAGCTCGGAGCCCATTGAGCAGCTGCCTTTTTCAGCTCAAATGTGCTGATTTTCTCCTCTGTGTGTAGAGCTTTTGGACGTCCTCTTCTTCCAGACAGCTGCTCTGGCCTCTGCCCTCTGACAGCACCACAGCTAGGCTTCAAGTCACTCATGTCACTCACTTTTCTGGGGAAGATTTCCAACGACACATTGTGGTTTTCATTTCTCATGACTGTGTGTGTCTGTGTGTGTGTGTTGGATCATAGTCGGTCTAGCAAAACAATTTAACCCTCAGGCCCTCCTTTAAAAAATCACATTCTTCCTCCTAAAACCACTGGGTCACATTTAAAAATATAAAACATTAAGAACATTTTTTTTTTTTTTTTTTGGTCAATAACCCCTGTCCTCATCATACATAACAAATGTGAATTCATTTTTATATTTTTAACCCTTTAAAAGCCAGTTTGTTCACATAATTCCAACAAATTTGTAAATAAACATGCATTATTTACTATTTAAAGATGCAAAGTGCTTTTTTCTTTGTGCAGGAATTACCAGCCCCGGATAGGTCACTGATTAGTCCTAAAACTGATTTTGATACATTTTTACTTTTTATGCCATTACAAAAAGAAAAAGGGCTAAAACTCACTTTCTTCCTCTTAAAGCCCTAAAAAGACACTACAGTCAATGTTATCCAATTGTAAGTGAATTATTTCCCCCAATGCAATGAGAAAATGGAGGATCTGGTGGCGATGGTAGCGCAGTGGGTTAAGCATTCGCCTAACTGGAGGGTAGCCGGTTCAAATCCCATCTGAAGCGCATACTGTCGTTGTGTCCTTGGGCAAGAGACTTCACCCACCTTGCTTGTGTGAATGTGTCAGTGTAGCTGTATTTGGTGGTGGTCGGAGGGGCCGTTGGCGCAGAATGGCAGCCACGCTTCCGTCAGTGTGCCCCAGGGCAGCTGTGGCTACAGAAGTAGCTCACCACCACCGCGTGCGACTGAGGAGTGAATGAATAATGGACCAAATTGTAAGGCGCTTTGAGAAACTTCTCAAGCTTGTAAAGCGCAATATAAATCCAATCCATTATTATTATTTTTTGTTTGTTTGTGTTTTTTTAGCCTCTGACTGACAGGGTTATAGAGGAATTAACATGATTAAACATTTCTGTATTGTAATGGTAGTAGAGTGAAAATAAGTGCTTTTAATGTGAGTCAAGGGGACCAAAAGTGCTTTAAGAAGAAGAATGAGTTTTTTGCCCAGACAGCAAAAAAAAATCTTGTTCTTTTCTTCAGTTGTGACGCTGAAATTCTAAACTTAATTTATTAAAGAACATCTTTGTCAAATTTCATCACCCTAGCATAAGAAATACCCAAATGAGAGCAAAAAATACATTTGAAAAACCCTAAAAGAGTGCCAGGGAAGCCTGAGGGTTAAAATCTGTCTTAAGAAATGAATCACATACACTTATGTGCATGTTGCTTTTTTTAAGCACAATAATGAGGAAACAAACATGTTATATTCAAAAGCAAAGTGGGCGAGGTATTTACACATTAAAGCATATATTACTATATCTTAGTTTGGTGTCGTCAACACCAGTTTCCAGTTTTTCAATTCTAAACATAAAATAGAACAAGTCTGGTCCATGTTGATTTGAGTTGGAGTTATAAATGACTGAACAAATGCAAGCAAATTTATCTGAATAAAACTGGATGGACAAACAACCAATGAGAATACAGAAGGCAGAACCATTTTATGTGGAGCCACTTCAGGATTCATGTGACTGCACCACAAAGTGAACAGCTCAGACTGGCCAGACAGCATGTAAAAAGCTATGGTAGCCCTGTAGTTTGTAAGAACAGTGACTTTGATATAGCCACAATCATGTCTTGAATCTTGATGCAACATGTGCTCAAGGAGTAACATTTTTACTCACAATTTTTATGCAATGTAGCATCAGAAATCTTAATTCCTTTCAGCTTTTCATCAGCAAATTGTCTACGTCCTAGCATGCAGCAATACTGATTTAAGAACAGTTTTAAGCCAAATATCTTTCCTGATGCAAACCTCTTTATTTATTCAGGGTTAGGACTGGCACAAAAATTGTTGGATTAATGTAACCAGTAACTTAAAAAAGAAGAAAGATTTTCTAAAATGTGTAGCTAATTTGATTTTTTTTAATCTTATATTGGCTGCTTCCTTTCTTAATCATGATTGCCACAGTGATTTGGTAAGTTTCTACACCAGATGCCCTTCCTGGTGCAACCAACTATATACTGTGACTGGGACACAATGATGGTATGCCCTTTATGTAAGACTTGAACCACTAACCCTCCTGTTAATGGGCAAATGCTTAACCCACTGTCACCCCTAACTTCAAACAGAATGTTAGAAAATAGAAAAGTCTGAGTTTCCATAGGTTCTACAGTTTTTCAGTGACTTGGATTTTTGTATGAGTGCTGTTTCCAGAGATATAGTATACATGGTGTAGGAACTGTGATTGACTTTGCATGATTTATTTTCTCGTTTCCACAAAAACCCAATCTAATGTGAGAATTATAAGATATTCATGAAGACACATCCACTGACAAGAGTTTCCTGCAAATGTCAATACTTTCTCAGGGATAAAGACACTGCTTAAAGTTTATGCTAGCATAATACTCATTATCTGTGTGAAGGCCTGCCAAGACATAAAAATATTCTCCCCAGTGCGCGCGCGCGCGTGTGTAGCCAGTATATGTGAGTGTGCTAGTGAGTGCTAATGTGCCGGGCCTGTGCTGTCTCACCAGTGAACAGTGTGGCAGTGAGCCAGGTGCCCTTGGAGCTGCTTTACCTCCTCCTCGTCCTGAACACTCCACAGACCACAGCCCTCAGACCTCCTGATTCTGAGCCGGAGGTGCCCAAATAAATAGGAGCTGCCAATCAACTCACGTTCTGTGCACTCGGTACCATCCGCTGCCTACAGATTTGGACAGCCACCACAAACTGACAAGCTCCAATTTAAAATAGCTAGGATTTTTTTTTTTTTTTACAAGACTGACACCATTTTAAATCATATATGGTGCAACATATTATATTGTACTTGTGACCTCAAAGCCTACCTTTAGTTGGATTGATGTTGTCCTTTCAAAGTTAAACACAGTATGGAGCTGCTATACTAAATGTTTTAATGTAGCTATTTCACAATTGTTCTAATTTACAATCAGTGTTTGTCTTCCTTGTAACAGTTGGACATTGATTTGAGTGATTTCAGGGCTGTACGGATGATGCATTATCTGACATCTGAGCCATTCATTTCACTTTCTGTCTAAAGCCCACATATAAGAAGACCGAAGCCTGCTACAGCTTATATTTTAGTAAAAAGATGAAACATATTCTCATCTTAAATATTAATAATTCTAATATTTAGATGGGCTGAGGGACTTCAAGAAGAAGTCTGTGGTGTTCTCTAATGGGCACAAGAAGGACTTTTTGGGGTTCTTAAAGCAAAAGATAACCTTAATGGAATAAGGTCAAATAGGTTGTTATATCTGATGCTAAGACTGGTCTATCCTGCTCTTATTCAATAAGCAACACAATTAGCATCCTAGTCCAGATATAATTTAAAGCTACAGACACTTTTCATACAAGATGCTACTGGCTGGAAAAGTGAGCTTTGCCAAGGATTAGTTTACCCCACACTAGTCATTGTCAGTATGTATCTGCTTTTCTATTGGCTTCCATTTTTTATATTTTTTATTTTTTTCAGTTTTTCATACTGGAATAACAATTTTTCCAGTAGAATTTTTGACTAGCCCATAATTAAGGTTTTCAAGCCAGAAAGCCATGGCTGCACCAAAACATGCCATAACCTGCACATCCATTAAACTCAGGTTTTATTTGTTGATAGATAATTTTTTTTCAATAGAAGAAAACTATGAGTTTTGTTCTTCAAAAGGTCCCCTATAATACTAAATCAACTTTTCTGAGCTTTAACCATGTTTTAATGCCCACATACCATCACCATCTGATAGCATCATGTTGCTATTAGCCATGCTAAAAATCAATTTTATGCTCTTTCCAGTACCCATTGTTGGACACAGGAACCTTATCCAATAGTTATCAGCAAAGTAACAGCAAAAGAAGACATTTTCCATTATTTTAAGTTACAAAATGTAAAATACCAATGCAAAGGTGCAAAATTATTTTGAAAAGCCTGAAAAAAAAAAAAAAAAAAGCATAATAAATCTCCTTTAAAGTAAAGCTGTAAATAATACTTTGGCAAGAGACCAACTTAAAATTAATAAAAAGCTTTTGGAACATCTCTTTATTAATTATCTTTAAAAACAGTATTTTTATATATATCTTTAAAAACAGTATATATATATATATATATATATATATATATATATATATATATATATATATATATATATATATATATATATATATATATATAACTTGATTATTCAGTATTTCAGTTGCATGATCTCCTGTGCACCACTGGAGAGGTCAGGTTACTTAGAACATGCCTAGGTATCACTCGCTAACACGTGATTAGTGACAGATAGAGAAGAGAAGAGAAAGGGTAAGACAGAGGCAGACAGACACACAGTGCCCTGAGCCAAGGTAATTATGGAGGACTTATTATATCATCTCTGTCTTCATGAACACATTACAGAGAAGTATCTGCTAAAGGTCAAGGTGTCCACAACCCTCCTAACAGGCTCTGAGTGTCGACTGTGTTAAAACTCCTGTCTCTATAGTGAGTTTACAGGAGGCAGCTGGCACTATACTGTTCCCAGTCTGCATATTCATATTCCATATTCAGCCAAATATGAAATAATTCTTCTGCCAGTACCCAAAGCCAAGTTAGATTGACAGAGGAACACCAGAGACATCTTCTCTTTGTAGTAAAAGGAATAGGGCTGTAGGATAATCACACAAATTAATATAAAAGTCAGTAGTGCCATTTGATAATAAGAAAAATGCAAAACATGATCAAAGTTACTGAGATGAATTCGTATGCTTAAAGTCAGCAATACAAGAGAAAAGTAATGTTTTATCAAAGCAGCATGATTTTAAACTAGTGGTTAAAAGAAAGGTACACAATATTAACATTTACTGTACTTGATGTCTTGGTAATATTAGAAAAATATATAGTTTCAATTGCAATGTTGAATAACCAAAAGTTGAGTGGCATTAAAAATCAACATACAATTTGAATTTTATTGACAGCACACGTTTTAGATAATTTATAAAACATAACTTAATTACTTCTTACTATAAACAACAAAGCTCTCATAAAAATATTTAAAAAACCTCCCTCCAAGTCCATGATGATATTCTGTAGTAGAGGCTCAAACCACTTCTTTTTTTTGCATCATCTTTTTGTACATCTAACATAAGCACAACATGTTGACATTAAACAGTTGAGGGCATCAGTGGAGCGGTTAGGGAACAGGGCACAGTATGAGGCAGGTTGAGTCAGGAAGAGCATCCTCTGTAAAAAGCTGCCAAAGAACAAATGCAAATGCTCCTTGGCCAACCAAGGAGCAGCTGAAACAGACTTTTTATATTGAGATTAAACAGTTGGCAGTGTAGTTGAGACCTAATCCTAATGAGTGCAAATCATCAAAACAATCATAGTGTTTTGAGGTAAAATGTTATAAAAGACATGTATGTTTACATTTATAACGTGTTGCCTCCTGATCCCAAAGCAGAGATGTTCTTACTTTTAATATTAATGGTCCCCTATTATGCAAAATTGACCGTTTTGAGCTTTTATCCATCTCAATGCTTTCTGCACCTCATGAACATACTTGGAGTAGTATTTTGTTTCATTCACACATGTTTGAGTAATTCTTGTTTGCTGAGCCACTGCTCTCCTCAAGAGCTTAAAACGCTTGGACTCATGGCTCTATCTAAACACATGAAGCCAGAAAGTACTCTTGCATGTTTCTAAAGCCCATCACTGATCATTTTAGCACTTAAATCGTCATCACTATGAAGCAGTCAGCTCATTTATCATTCATCATTTGTTAGCGTCATGATATTATTGCTGTGCTCAAAAGCCATTTTATTCCTTTTCCAGCAGGGGGCGTCAGGCACCTAATCCAAGCTTTCCAATTCCAAGTTTTCCATACACATACATTATTTTAAGCTATAAAACGTGAAATACTAGTGCAAAAGTGTCCAAAAATTATTTCAAAAAGCCTGACAAAAGCATAATATGGGACATTTAAGTAAAATATATTTACTGTATTTTCTGTTACTATTATTTGTTTCATTTCCTATAGTTCACTCTGGTCTGTAGCTTTTGCAGATTCAAGTTTAACTTCCAGAACAGAGTGGGCAAACTACAAACTAAAAAACACCATTTCAAAGTGAGTAGGAGTGCGTCCCCCTGAGCGCTCATCTATACGTGCCTCATATGGGCCTCAGCAGTGGTGCGATAAAAGGTAGAGGGAAGTACACAAAGTACATACAGTGCCACACAACAGTACATGTAATATGTAACAGAGCACCTGGCAGGGAAAAAAAAAGTATTGTGTGTGTGTGTAAGCCCAAGATTTGGCCAGGGCTGATTCTTCTCATCCACTCCTATCTTGTTACTGTGACACTCCAGCCCATTAAATAGAATAGATTATCGATTTTGCTCTCCTCGCTGCAGCTCTGAGATTTTCCCATCAGACTCTGGGAGAAGTGCAAGTCATTATACCACAATGATGCATCACTTATACAAATATAGACTATAGGGACATGAAAAAGCTTGTCATCACGGTATTTCACTTCTCAGGAGGGAGGCTCAGGGTTGTCATGGCACTAATGTAAAAATTAAGTCTTGGATCCCTCATGGGGCATAATGATGTGGATGGGAGCGGGGGTTATTTCAGAAAAGGCCTCATGCTGTTTTTGGTATCGATTTTGTGTCGGAGAAAAGACAAGGTGAGTGTGTTGGATAATTGACAGAGGACGAGGCTGGAGAGAGAAAAAACCCGGTGTTCATCAGCAGACGTATACGGATCGAGTGGTGACGTCTGCATCCCCCCAGGTACGAATCATAGGACTGCTCACACCGACGGCTTCTTTTGAGGAGCAAACATTGATCTGCTGCTGTTTCTGACACAGACGGTTTGGATACAAGAAGAAATGCATCACTTTTGCTTCTTTGTGTCTAAGTTATTGAGTTTGGTGGTGCATTGTGTTGTAGGAAACAACGTCATGCATTCAACTTGGCATTTATTTAAGTTATGATCTTTTTCATGGATTTGGGGAAATAATGAAAATAACAGAATACTGTAATAGAAACTGTGGGGCGAGAGTGATACCTTGTTTCCCAACCAGGGCTACAGGGACCCTTAGTGGTATGTGAGAACACTGCAGGTTGTATGTGGCGTTATATGGTAATTTATAGTACCTTTATAGTATATCTGGCTTTCAAAGACTAAAATAAATCTAAACCAGGACTAACCCAGGACTATTGCGAGGGATGGGCACTACAAGGAAAAAAACTGAGATTAAACCAGAACTAAACCAGATTTAAAACCAGAACTAAAGGTCAAACCAGGACTAAACTAAGACTATACCAGGACTAAGTCGAGTCTAAACCAGGATTATGTTGGGTCTAAACCAGGAATAATCCAGGTCTTGGGGGGACTGAAGACCAAAAAGGTTGGGAACCACTGCATTAAATGAAGGGTCAGTGGTTCGACTCTAGCTCAAAGCGTTGTGTCCCTTGGCAAGACACTTCACCCACATTGCCTACTCCAGTCACAGTATGTGGATGGTTACATCAGGAATGGCATCCAACGTAAAAACACAGACCAGCAATCTTCACTTGATCCAACTGTGGGACTCATCTTCAGTTTACTGTCCTGTACGCTAGTTTCCAAATCTTGATGGCCGCCAATAATTAGAGGAATTGATAATAATAATAGAATTGTGCTTTCCACGCTTTTTCAAGTTTCTCAAAGCACTTTCATTAGTCCACTATTCATTCACTCTAAGTGATGGTAAGCTGCTTCTGTACCTACACCACCATCAAACACACACCTCAGACTCACACCAAAAGTGACAAAACCTCTTTTCTAAGCTCAGTTTGCTCTTCTCATGTTGTTAACCCCCTCGGGTTGTTGATGAGGGGCGGGAGGTCTGAAACGCTTCTTTTGTGCCTGGCCCAATTCCTCTCGAGTGTCTGTCAATTCTTGTGATGGGCAGTTGCTTCGTCACTCCATGTTTGCATAAAGTTCAGTTCAACTCAAAACTATGCTCAAATCGCTTGATTCATGTCGCTTTTCGCGTTCGAGATGCTTGTAGCCTCTGCGCGCCAGCTTGCATAGCAAATGAATGGTTGCTGGTGGCTTCAGTCGCTTGAGTCAGGGTTGGTGTGATTCTACCATTACATCTATACAGGGATTGTCATTGTCTGCAGCAGTTTCTGTGTTTCTCCCTGTGTTCCATCTCTCTCCTCCTCCCATGTGTGTTTGTGTGTCTCCACCTACCTGGGTATGGCAACTCCTCCTCAGTGCAGAGCAGCACACCTGGCTTCAACCTGCAATCTACTGCACCTCAAGAGGCCCAGCTTTCCAGCTACTCCTCGCCAGTTTGTTTGTTCCCATTAGCACTGTTAGTAGCATTTGGCTCCAGATCTTAAGTTTTTTGTGGATTTTGTATTTACTTACCTTTTTGTCCAGGACTACCTGCCTGCCTGCGAACTTACCTGCTGCCTACTTGTCCTCACACCTGGTCCCCGTCCTCTGGTTTCCTGGTCCTTGTCCTCAGGTCTCCGGGTCAGTCTCCATCTTTTGAGATAATCTCAAATAAAGACACTATTTTGTACTTTCCTGCATTGTCTGTTCTTCGGTCCAGTATTAAATTGTGACAGGGATTTATACAATTGTATCTCTACTGGTCTCATTCTGGGACCCAATTTGATTCCCTCACAAATCTCAAATGGAACTAACTTGATATGTATTTTTGAGTTTATGTAAAAAATTACAAACACTTTTCATTTGCTTCTGCCAACATGGTGAACAGAATGCCATGTGATGTCCTGATATCCATACATTTTTACCTTGCATTTCTCAAGTCAAAAATAATACAACTTATTATAATGCATTATCACATTCTAGCACTCACAGCAATATGAAAGTCGGTTGCAAAGGTCTTTATCTCCACAAATATAGCTCTTATTATATCCAACAGAACAAGCCTCGCAGCACATTTTGGCTGCATCAGGTGTGAGTGAAGGAGAAGGTGTATTTGATCAATGCCGTTCATTAACCTGGCCGGTTTTAATCTGCACTGAGCTGGCCCCCGCTGCGCAGGTCGGAGCGGACAGCTGTGGTTAGCGGGCGGTTCCTCTGCCTCTCATTGACACACGGACGATTGCTGTGTTGATTACCCATAATTAGAAAAAAACAGGATTGAAATTAATGGCACTCGCCGGCGACAGGCTGATTTCTGCACTCCCAAATTGAAATGCATTTTATTGACGTTTCGGGACGAGCGGCTGGTTCTGTATGATTCGCAGCGGACGGGAAAGCATGTTGAATACTGCATGAGGAGTGAGACACAAGTTAAATATAAATCTGGATGTGGAAATGTGGAATATCAATGTTGTAGGGGAAGAAATATGTACCGTGTTTGCATTCAGAATTGGTACATACTGCAATGGTTTGGTGTTTCCTGAATTGCATTATTGTTTTTGGAATTGTTGGTTGTTGCTGGGGACATCGAGGAATAGCTACTATAGCCTGGACATTTTTTTCACTCTTACTCTCTTCTTGGGCCACAGCACATTGTTTATTATATTTTTATATTCAGAATTTTCAATGAAATCTGCTGAGTGATTCTTGAACTTGACTTTCTTTTAGCCATTATTTTCATATTGGCTACTTTGGCATATCTGTCCTGTATCATGGACCAATTTATTAATTTTAATGGTGTATATTATGGTGTGACTAAAAGGTCCCCTATTATTATTAAGCTTTAACCATGTTGTAATATTGAAGGGAATATATCCTTCTGGCTTAGCTACTTGCTTGGATTATCTTTAAAGTTGTTATTTTTTGTGACATTCTGATATACTATCTCAGTTTCAAACTAGACAATGTGTTTGTTCAATACAGTTGATCAAGTGAACTCGCTATTTTTTGGGGTCACGGCTCGTCATTATAGAGTGATGGTTGGTCCCAAAGCCAAAGCAGTCGAGAACCACTGCTCTAAAGTAACTGTCTTTCCTCTCTGCAATCTCCCATCTGCCTCCGCTTGAACACAGTTGTTGTAAACACTGTCTGTGCCTGCGCGACCCGACTCCTGTTCATTAGCCTCCACTTTTCCTCCTTCAGCATTGTGCCTCCACGCTCCTCTCCCCTCACTGACTTGTCTGATAGGATTTAGCCGCTCTGTGCTGATGCAATCTGGACTTCTCAGCAGCTGCAGCCCCGCTCTGTCTCCCGGTGATATAGCGTGGCCGCGACCCTTAGCGCTCGGTACACCAACCATGTCAGCATTCTTTGGCCGATACTGCCACCGTCATTACAGAGACGTGCGGAATTAGAGCAAGGACTGAGCGGCTCCGCCAAAATGTCAACAACAACCATCTTATCTGCTTTACACCACGAATCAGCTGGCGAGAATTTAAAAAAGATAATACTGATAAAAAATTCATTGGCTTGGAAAATAAATACGTTTTGTGTGAGCTCGGAGAAAAGCAAGCGAAGAGTGAACAAAGAAGGAGGAAAATTATTATATGCAAACTGCAATTTCCTGACCACAAGCAATTTTGGCACAACTGTACACATGCATAGCAACGCGTAAGATGATAGATTTTCCATGGCTTTGGTCCTCTCTGTTCTCCTGCCACTTCCAGGCGTAGCAAACCCAGGCTGACTTGTTTTTTTTTTTTTTTTTTTTTCGGTGTGAAATCCCCTAAGGAAAGCCCGTAGCCTGCCTCGGGCTTATAGTGAAATGCCACCAGTAGTGAGTGCTCTAGCTTCACGTTCAAGCTCCCAGGCATTACAGCCACAAAGCCCCAGCAAAGCAGCCCACGAGCTCCGGATTGGGGAAATAATGTTAGCAGCTCACACACGCTACAGTGTAGAAGCAGTCAAACAGGCAGGTCAGGACTGACACTGCGTAGGGTTTAACGTAGGGTTTAACACCATTTTAAATAAATATTCAGTGCCTAAGATTTTTCAGCAGTTCATCATTCAGCTTGTGTATATGTTGTGGTACAATGGTGCAAATTATATGAAGCCCTTTTAGTAACATTATATTATTTTTATATAATTATAGATTACAAGGTCTGGTTTTTCACAGATGTGTTATAATATATTTTCTCTCAATAGTGTGGTCTAGGGGCCAGTCATAGTACTAGCCTGGATTTCATACAGCCCTTGGCTTCTTTGTAACACTACCATTAGAATACATTATTATAGGTTGGCGGGAGCATTGTGGCAGAGTGGTTAGTGTTCTTGCCTCTTAACAAGGAGACTGTTGGTTCAATCCTTGGCCAGGCAACACATGAACACTCTGGGGGGAGTCTATATGTCCTCCCTGTGTTACTGGGTACCACATTTTCCAAATTATAAGTCACACTTTTTTTTCATAGTTTGGCTGGTCCTGCATCTTATATATCAATATATATATATATATAATTTAACATGTTTTTACATTTTAATTCATACTGCATCTTATAGTCCAGTGCGACTTGTATATGTTTTTTTCCTCTTCATGAGGCATTTTTTGACTGGTGTGACTTCTACAACGGAGCAACTTATAGTCTGGAAAATACACTACTCCAGCTTCCTCCCACCGTACAAAGACATGCATATATTTGTTGAATTGGTGACTCTAAATTGCCCCTAGTGAATGTATGTGAGAGTGAGCGGTTGTCTGTCAGTGTGCCTCCATGCGTCAAGCAGGCCCCTGTCCAGGGTGCCCGAGGTTACTGGGATAGGCTTCAATCCCTTAAGGGAATAAGCAGAAGAAAATAAATGAATGAATAAATGAATAATAGATTGGTTGTTAGGTTAATGCAAAATTACTATAATGCAGTGCATTTACTTTTGCGTTACTTTTTCCTCTTTCCTTTCAGCTTTTCGCTTCTGGGACTGTCACAGCAAATCATTATTATGGCATGTGCGTTACATACTTTAGAAAATATATGAAACGTCAATCCTTGGACATTTTTTAAATTTTTATCAGGCCCTATTGGCTGAAAAATGTTCAAATGCCTGTGTTAGGTAAACAGATTTCCTCATATTCATTCATTCATTCATCTTCTGCTTATTCTTGTTAGATGTTGAGGGTCCGAGGATTGGACACATGCCATTCTTGCCACCATGCCCCCTGCTTTCCTCAAATACTCTGACTTTACTTTAACCTTAATATGTGGCAACACATTTCCATATTTTGTAATATGGCTTTATACATTTTTGTTCCCCTCTGAAACGTCAGAAAACGGTGGTGCACTATGGGAAATGGGAAAAGTGTTTATCCAATTTCCAACAGAGTCTGTCCCTTGTTGATTAAATGTCACTGCATTAATGTGACATTATGTTCATTCAGATTGGGCTAAAATGGAGGAGAATGTAATAAGGCGCTCTGCATTCAGCCCGCTGTAATTATGTGGGAATATTATTCAGTAGTGCTACATTTAGTGCAATCAATTTAACACCGCTCGGGGCTTCTTTGACTATCCATACAATGCAATCACTTTTAATGATGAATAGCTCATTTCTATGTTAGCGAACTTTCTGTTATATGTTTTAATAGAGTCTTCATGTTTTGTGTGTGACTGCAGGTTGACTCATGCAGACTCCACATTATGCACATTGGGAGAGCGCTGGCTGTGTCCCTGACAGGTTGACAAATGTGGAGGAAACACGCTGATTTAATGATGGGGTTTCTATCTAATTATTGCTGAGTGTTGAGATTTAGTTAAAGGCTTTCCCTATCATTTGTCAGACACGGAAAGGCCCACATAACAAGAAATGTCTTAACACATGTCATACACACTGTGAGAAATTACAGTTTAAACACTCTCAATTGAGGAAATAAAGTAATTTAAAGTATACAGCCAAGAAACACAGCATCACAGAAAGCCCACTTCATTATAGACAAAGGGTCAGGTAGATTGTTTTCAGTGGGATATGGTATAAACCTTGGGGCAGCAGTTTCTCAGTCGGGACAGACGTTCACACAGACATTAACACGAAGGCTGGCGGTTAGATCCCCACTGCTGGCATTGTCGTTGTGTCCTTGGGCATGACACTTCACCCACGTTGCCTGTCTAAATGTGTCAGAGTAAGGGTCTGGGGGCTTGGGTTGCAGATTGGCAGCCAGGCTGCCCCGGGGCAACTGTAGCTGCAGAGAGTGACTTAATGAATAATGC
Organism: Bostrychus sinensis; assembly: GCA_020698575.1. NCBI lineage: Eukaryota > Metazoa > Chordata > Actinopteri > Gobiiformes > Eleotridae > Bostrychus > Bostrychus sinensis. The sequence continues at coordinate 27,607,498 of CM036247.1, read as the reverse complement.
ACCAAACTGTGAAGAGACTTTGACCCCAAATTCACACCAAAAACATCACGGGGGCATTACAGCAGCAGATTGTTTTACGCGCGTCTTTTCAAAAGCAGCAATTCACACAGAAAGCGTCATTTGGACTTGCGCATCTGTGGATCTGCTCCCTGTTTTACCAACATCATTCGTATAATTGGTGGATATTCTGGTTTCTTCAGATGGTTAAGCTGAAATATTACGAACCGATTTATTTTTTTATTTAACTATTTTTGTTTGAATAAAATGTACTTTTATCTATAGTACGTGACCTATTACTGATCTCGCTTGGCGATCAGACAACAGTACTACTATCGTGCTAGAAGTAGAATTACAATCTTTTTGTGTGTATGTTTATGTATTTGTAAGTATGTTAAAGTTCTCCACCTCAAGAATTAACTTCTCATCATCCATGGTGCAACATTCACTGAAGTCCTTGGTGCGATGCGCAATGTTTACATCAGTCATACATTTAGAAAACCTTTATTTTGAAAGTGTAGCAGAAGTTTATTTTGACACTTGGTGCCTGTTTCCTGTGTTTCTCCGGCTGTAGCGCTGCCGGTCGACGCCGAGATGCTGGAAAAATAGAACTCCAACCTAATTTGAGTGTCGCAGCGAGTCAGTCGTAAGACGCGCGTATGACGTCCTCAGTGTGAACGGTCAGACTGAATAAAACAGAAAGCAATTCACTCGCGTCTGACGTGACGCTGCTGCTGCTTTGGTGTGAATTGGGGGTGAGTGTCTTGAAAAGCACTATAGGGGACAAATGCATTATTATTATTATTATTATTATTATTATTATTATTTATTATTATTATTTTTTATTATTATTATAGTTTCCAGCTGTAAAATCTCCGATTTTAATCTAATCCAGTCACAAAGGGTCACAAGCCAGTGAACATTTTGTGCACACGGCAAACAATCAATGTCAGCATTAGTTAAAATAACTTGAATTCAGATCATTAATCTTGATTTGAGTAATTTTTTTTACTAGATTAGATTTATTTACTAATATGGCTAAATATTTGACTTGTTTCAAGTTATTTCTGTCTTGTTTCAAGCCATTTTACTTATTTCAAGCAAAATTATCTGATAGTGCGTTAAGTGGAATTTTCTTACCCCATTATCAGATAATTCCAAAATTCCAAGTTAAATTCCAAGATAAATGGGGAGGATGTTGTGTCTGGAAGGGCATGCGGTATAAAAACCCATGCCAAATTAAAATGCAAATTCAATATGACTTCCAAAACTTTATCAGTGGTGTCAGATGACGGGGGTTACTTGCTGTGGCAACCCCTGAAGGGAGCAGCTGAAAGGAAAGACATCTTTTTCATAGATATCTCTCTCGTAACCAGTCCCTTTATCTAAACTGTTGATGTCTGAGCAAATCCACTTTGTCGGTAGGTTGGGCTGTAACTTTGACCTCGAAATCACCAGAACACATAAACTCTTGTTCATGTATATTATCTTGTAAGGCTATAGGTTTTTGGTGTTTTTAAGCATACATGTTCCTTTTGCATGGCCCTCAAGCACTATGTCTATGTTACATTATGTAGATAAAGTGTACATGCTACTCCCATCAGGCAGATCACACTTTAACTGTCTTTGATGAGGAAGCAAATATTGTAGGAGGTGTTGGTTGTATTCTGTCCATGTCAATACACAACATAGTCAAAAGCATACCTTCAATTTAAGCTCATAGTGCCGAGTTGGTGAAGCCAGAATTTTTAAATAATGAATATATCACAGGTGTATGTTAAGGCACTTGCTAATGTCCCCTACCCATTCACTAACAGCACACATGTTGTAAGTCAAAAAAATAAAAATAAAAAAGAACTGTTCAGGATTTATGTCTTATATGGTTTCCTTCTTACCTTGCACAGCAAGCTGGATTGTCATGGAAATTGTGACTTCACAAATTCACAAAATCCATCTTGTCCTGCTCCTGCTGATCTTTTTGGGTCCAAGCCGGTGGTGGCCTGGGCCAATGACGTGGCAGTATTGCCCTGAGTGGGCGGGTTTTACAAGCACTTGTTAACAACATGGCGACGCAGAAAGGGATGCTGCTCTACATTTACAAAACAGCAAAAATCCTCTAACAGCATCTTTATTGTGTTGTTTCACCATCGTGGTGGTTTGTTGTTTAGCTACGAAGTTATTATCCATTCACCTTCAAGTATTCTACTGAATGTCCCGCCCCTTCACAAATGTTTTCAACAGGAGCCATTCCAGATTAATATATTGTTAGCAACTCTTTGCCAACATTACATCAAGTTTAGTTTCCTTCACTATTGTTGCCAAATTATGCACACAGGTTAATTGTAGGGTAATTGGCAGAAACTTTATCTTAGCACTTTGGTTTGACTGTGTTTGTTACTAATTCAAGTTCTAATAGTTCAATGTGAAACAATAAAGTGTACTGAAGTGCCCATACAAAGAAATGTCCTTTAAAAATGTCCACTTACTCAAAATAGGGTTGTTACACCAGACTGCCTTTTGTGCTGTACACACAGACCATGAAAAGCTTTTTTATTCAAATGATTACACAACACACTTCACTTTAGTCCCAAGTGCTCTGTACTCTTGTTCTAAAGAAAGAGTGTCTGTACTTGGTAAAATAAAACACATGATTAGCAGCCTTTAGAGGTAAATATCAGCTTTAGAAGTACTGAATTACTGGTTTCTGGCTGGCCTGTGTTTTAAAATGCTAACAAGCCCAAACTGCACCAAGGTGATCATTAGATAATCATTGCTTCTCTGTATTTTATAACATGAACCAGTGGGAAAGCTGCAGCAGAATGTTGAGGGTAATATATGCAAATACAAGGCTGAAAACCCAGAGCCTTTATCCCTGGGGAAGGCCTCTCCTTATGTCCTTGGTGAGGTCATCATTGCATATGCACTTCCAACTTCCAATCACTTCCCAGCACACGTAATAACATGCAGTTGGCAGAAAATGACTAGCACTCAAGGAAGGAAAAACTACTACAATAGATACTATTTACAATAGATACTATTTACTACAAGCCCTGGCGATTCATGACTATGTATAACTAGAAATCTCGCAATGTTTAAGATATGTCTCCAAGAACTGGACTTAAGCCAGGAATCTTCAAGTTTAATGCTGTATATTGAGCCACAAAGCTTTTATTCCAGTGACAATTACCTTTTTTTTTTTTCTTCAGTTATCTGCAAAAAAAAAAAAAAAAAAAAAAAAAATGTCCTTAGCAATAGTAATAAAAACACTTGACACAAGTGATGGTTACCTTATGCCTTATATGTTGTGCTTCTTTTTTTTGTTTTTTGTTTTTTTGCCATGTATATTAGGTTCATTAGGCTAACTAGTCTGGTAAATGTTTATGATTGGTTGGAAGGCAGTCTATGAAGAAGACAACTTGAGTGGGAAAGGTTTCAGACCCACTTCATTGGGAACGGGTGTCGATCTGGCTTCTTTTCAGAAAACTAAATCTGACTATTAGATAAAGCCAGGTTTAAAATTCTTGATTCATGTTGTCGACATGACTTTTACAGAGGGGATTATGGATATCTTATTTTGCCTTTTAGTAAACTTGAAAATACTGACAATAGCCTTAAAAATCTTATTTCTGCTTCACTACGGGTGGGAAAAAAAACAAAACAAAACAAAAAAAAAAAAACAGTATAAATATTGTGTATAAATGTGGTTAATTATAAGTGTGTGTAAAATGATAACTGAAAATGAGACACAATAGTAAGTTAAAATAAAAAATAAAAAATCTTATTTCACCTTGTTTTTAGGAATAAAGTGCCGAATAAATCAGGCTAAGAATTACATATCAACACATCCCTCTGTAAAACACTTAAAATAATTGTCAGAGTGTGAGAAAAACTAATTTTGAGAAAACAACCCTTGAAATTAATCTTTTCACTAGAAATATGTGGACACAAGTGACTAAATGCACTAACTAAACACCTTAATGTGTAATTTTGACATTTTCTTTATTCCAGTGTGAAAGTGTGCATGTTAAGGGAGCCAACTGGCCCAAAACCTCAAAATTGAAAAAAAAAAAAAAAAAAAAAAAAAAATGTGTTTTGTGTCTCCCTTTAAACCAACATTGACAATCATGGGTTAACATTGGTTCATATTTTCTAATATGTGGTGGATCACTGACCTTGTCTCAGGGCTAGTAGACACACATTTTCTAGACCCTAGAATGAGTACATATTGGTTAATTAAAAGCTTGTGCATAAGGACCATTATGCAAAATACAGCGTTTTTAAAGAATTAATAAAAGTAAAGTTCTCTCAGCATTTACTGTATACTGTATGCAAATTTCTGGCATCTAATTGTGAGTTTAAACACAAAAACACCCCATGAGCAAAATAAATAAACATAATTCAGATTTTTTGTAGTTTCTTTACATCAGGCTTGTATCTCCAAAAAGCTGCTGCATTTTTGAATTAGAAATATATTATTATGTTGTAAATTGTTTTTACAAATGTCCTAAAAGTTCTCCTGGTCTATTTATCTCTGCTCTGGCTGATTACACATAAAAAGTATTCAATAGCAAACAGAAGTAAAATTAATTATAATTTATGATATGATACCAATATATCAAAACAAGTGTGTGTATGTACAAGAAAGATTCTTCAGTCTTTCTGGTAATGATAGTTCTAATAAAGCCCAACGAGAACATCTCTGTTTCTCCATCATATGTGGCATGTATTGCAGATGCTGTGGGCTCTCTCGTCACACCTCCCTCCCTCTTGTCTGCATACTCATTGACAGTCAAGACACATTCAGAACATCCTCCGGCAATAATTGCCATAAACAAAAAAAAAAAAGCTGTTTATCTGGTCGGAACAGCAGTCCCGATGAATGCACACTACCGTGGGGAGTGAGGGGAGAATGGCAAAGAATTAAACCTTGATATTCATACAAAAGAATGGAATCAATTTGAAGCAAGTACACGTTTCTCCCTCTCGCTCTCTCTCTCCCTCTCTCTCTGTTTAAGTTTCTTGAGGCTTCTGGTAAAACGGTGGGTGCACTTTGGAGTGTGGAGGCAGCCCAGGCTGACTGCACAATAATTACAGATTAGCTAGCACTGGCGTTATCAGAGAACAGGTAAGGTGCGTGCTAATTATAGTGGAGTAGATACTGGAGAAAGCTACAGCTCTACTGTCACAAGCTCTGGATTGTCACTGCAGTGGGAAGTGTGGCCTCTAATGTTGGGAGTTCAGTAAAGTTAAGGTTATTGCCAAACTCCGACTTAGCCTATTTACTAGAACTACATGAGCAGAGTCCAGCAATGTTCAGAGATCACAGCTAAAGAATTACATATCTTACTTGTGGTCAGATACATAAAGACACTGTTTTGATATGTTTTCATCAGCATTGGCTAATTGGTCGGTTTGCTGGTCTGTTAGCATAATAACTCTATGTTTATAGTAATGGTCATATTTTGATGACAGGATCAGGAAGGGCCAGTAATTGGACAAAGAAAAGGGATTAGATTTTGGTGTGGATCTGTAGCACTGTATGGATTTGAGGATTTTTAAAGGGTTTTTATACAAGTGCAAGACAAATATACTAACTCCAGCCACCAGGGGTCAGTAAATGATTTTTGTTTTTGGAGATATAACAGATTAATGGCTAAACTGACCAAGACATTTACACCTGAATTACAAGGTATTGTTATGATAGCAAGGAATGACCAATTGAGACCACAATTCCACCAAAGCAATACATATTAATATAAACATATTAATATGTTAGTTTCCCTATCCATTACAGTGAAGCTAAAACCTGAACGTTTGTTATTTCTGTGTACACTGACAGTGGGCAGTGAGCTGCTCCCTCACCAAGCAGCACACACATTTTATATATTAATAGTTCAATGACAAAATAAAGATCCTGTTTATTTTTGCTTGTCCATAAGTGCTTTGACATAAAAGTATTAAACTAAAACACATAGAGCTTAGCTTGCAGCCAAGAATAACACTTGACAATGAAAAGAATAGAAAACAGCAGCGCTTTGAAAATTGCTCTATAAACTATATATATTTTGTCTCCTGTCTTTTCAAAAAGGATATTAGGTTGATTACCCAGTCAGCTAATTCAGATAAAGTAGCAATGCACAAGTATCTTTTTATGTAAAACCTTTATGAAATTGCAGCACTACAAATAACACGCCAGGAGCAATGGGGAGTGAGAGCCAGGAGAGCCCTTTACATGAGAGGAGAAATTACATTTTTGTGACATTTATTTCCCTCTGCAGAGCTGCACCAGGCTCATTTGATGGTGCCGTGGGGCTTGTTGGTTTCCACTATAGTAACACTGGCTCCATTAGAAAAGTCTATCACTTAACTTGTTGAGAAAAAAGCTGCCAAGTCAAAGCTGCTCTGGTGAATTGCCGTGGATTTCAGGGATTGGCCTCTGTGGGTGGCTTCAAAGTGCACTATATCACCCAAGGGAGTCAGCCAAAATCACTTAGTGAAAATATCATTTTTTCCTTTTAGTGGGCCACTGGTGGACGTAGGTGCCAGTGCAAACATGGCATTCCCCACACTGAACACACCAGCAAGGTCACAGGGACAGTGTTGTACACATTTGTAAAATGTTTCAACAAGAGCCCGCAGCTCTGGGGACAGATGATATAATCGAGGTGAAGAGACATCCGAGAGCACTGCTGCATAATGGGCCTTTCAGAGGCATTAAAATGCTTGGATTTTGCATATTAGAATTAGGCCAGACATTTACTGTCCGTGAAATGCATTCACTCCACTAGTGAGAAGAGAATGACACAGCTGTATGGCAAAGTGGTGCCATATTGGTCATATTTGCCGACTGCTCCCCGGCGGGGGCACCTCATTTGGTGCCATCATTAGACCAGGCCGTTGCGCCCCCACAGAGGAGCAAGAAGGACCAGTCTGCTGGAGCGGTCCCAGGGTCAGAGCACTGCTGTGGGAGCATCTGACTGAAGACACTGATGAATGTCAGGAGACCCAGGCCCAGCAGCCATCTGGCTTTCTCCGACACTTCATCCATCTGTGTCAGTCTACGGAGCGGTTGGTCCGGCTCAAGACAGGGATGGATTTATCATGACAGTCCATGCATAGCAGGGCTGGATTATTAATTTTCACATAATAATCTCACATTTCACCCCTTTTACAGAAAATTCTCTTACAATTTATTTGATACTAGCAGCAAATGTTTGTATTAAATTGGCATTGTGGCAAAAGTGGAAAAGTATTAAACATACAGTAAATGAACCAGTCATGATACTTTTCAGTTGCAAACTGGACTTCTTGTGGGAATCTGGAATTTTTTGAGTCCATTAAGGAATGATGACAAACTGGTAGTGGTATTGTTATTGTCAATGTTGGGTCATGGTGAAAAACATGACGCTGCCCAAAACATATGAAGATGACAGCAAACATCTCTATAACCTATGTCTATATATCTACAGTACAACGTTTGCTATAATTACTAGCACTGAAGTATCTTCTGTACGTCTTTTGATAACTGAGATCACATCAGAGCCACATTCAGACAACATCTGTTTATTAGTCTATCTCTGTTATACCCTTAATTAGAAATATATGCATTTTGTCCTTCTTTTGTCTTTTTATTCACCTTGATTGAAATGCACCATGCAAATTCAAAAGGGAATTTGGAACCAGCAATATTCACTCTCTATGGTGCTTGAGGATCCATAGGTGTTTGCCCCACTTGTCCACATGTGTTTTGTGCATCTGGAGGAGCCAGTGCATGCTGCAGGTAACACATGTCTCACTGGCTGGCTTAGGCGCACCTTGGTATTTTCCTTGAGGTGGAGGACGTGTCCAGGGTGAGGGAAGTCTGGGCCTTTCCTGTTTAGACTGCTGCCTTTGCAGCCTGGCTCTTGATAAAGCAGAAGAACATGGATGAATGGACTGATGAATGGATTGTGGACACCCTACATCCCTATGGCTTGATTAACACAAACATTTCCAATTGATTCCACAGAATAAATTTTTTCCAACCAAACATGGCACTCTATTACACCATTAAACTAGTGCAACAGATATTTGCATCAGTCAAAATACCCAAATGGCTTAACATTGTCTAAAAATAATAGTCCAAACGCTTAGTATCAAAATATGCTAATGGTCACAGTATTAAATATCAGTGCTGGCAGTAATGGGAGTGAAGTGCGAATTACACAGGCATTTTAGGGAATTAGTGTAATGGCTGTTTTTATGAGAAAAGATGAGTCTTTTGTTTGTGCGTTTGGATCACTGTCATTGTGCTGCTGGATCATGGCAGGCCGCACAAGGAGAGGAGACTTGGACGAGCAGACAGGAAGACATTAGCCTCACAGCATGGGTGAGTGGACTGAGGAGGATTTGGGAGGGAAGCATGAATATTTTAAGCATGTTTCTCTTTCTCTGGTAAAACAATAGTAAAACATGTCAGAGTAAAATAAACTGAATTCTAAGAGATGCATCAGAGCCCCTCCAGTTTGAATAACATTTCTCGCATATGAAAGTTTAAGAATTGACCTTATTTTTTTTGCCAATCACAAACGGTAAAAACTCAAGGCTACACAGTAATGCAGTCTTAATATGTGGAATCAAATTAACCAAGAGGGTTATGTTTTTACCAATGTGTTTTTCTGGTTTGTTAGTCTGAAAGATTAAGATGAAACTTTTAGTAATGGACCAGAGAAGAGATGATTCAATTTTGGTTTTGACCTTGAACTTCCCCTGGATTCAGAAATTCTTGAAAAGAAAACATGTTTTTTATAACATTTTTGGATAGCGCAGTTACCCATGAACTACAGTACAAGAGCTCCAGCTCGAGTCCAGATCTGGGTACTGTGTCATTGTGAGATAGGGCCAATGTCTTACTGGATGTCTGTGCTCTTTGATTCCTTCTGAACTTACACTGTCAACAAAAAGTCTGAAATCTTAATAGTCACAAAGGCCTATGGGTAACAGTAAATACCTGTAAATCCTAATGTCATGAGTTACATAAAATACTCTAAAATGTATGATTACCTTGTTGTCTTTATAATGCCCCCATGTTTTTAACCGCAAAAATCTGGCACTGACATTTGGCACTGACATTTGGCAGTAATTACTGGAATTTTAGATAATATGATAAAAAAATGTCCATTATAGCATATAAGCACACTTATTTTACTGACTTGTTGCCCTTGTTGTTCAGAATAGTCTCTTCACAAATGTTTTCTTCAAACTAAATATTTTAATATGTAGTTAATGATTTTCCCAATATGTTCAAACAAAACACTTCCATAGGGTTCCTTATCAATAATGCTACAATTTCACAAATGGCATCTTCTTGTCTAATACATGCTGGAAATGTTTCCATAACACATTTGAAGGCAATAAGAGACTTGGATTTCAAACCGTCAAAACAAACTTGAAGCAATAATAATACTGGATAAATGTGTGTAGCTAATGCATTTGTGTTTCTTAACTCCATGAGTAAACATGGTAACATTTTGCTCACATCCAGCTCAGATGTAGGTTTCACAGGGAAGCAATGATGTAAGGCTATTCAATCAGTGAAATAGGACCGCCCCTCATGCCATCTACCCATAAATAATAAATAAATAAATGCACATAAATAATAAACAATCAAAACATGGTGAAGTCAAAGGAGAAGAGTCATAAGGTTGTTAGTAAAAACAGAAAATTAAAAACAACTGGACCGATAAATATGCACAGAAAAAATGTGAAGGGCAATCCAATGTGGCTGATGTGTTATGACTATCTGCTTGGTGAATAAAGAAGAACAGGTGGAGCTGGTGGCAGTTCAGGATGACCCACACCAATTTTAGTGAGTATCCACCAGGTTCAGATACTTGTCAGATAACAAGTTGCAGTGGCTGATTTTATTAAACAAGAAGCTGCTTATTTTTCAATGTTTTTCTTTGTTGCACATCCAACATGAGATTAAATATAAATAAATAAATGCCCGGTCCACAGGGCATAGCCCTCCGACAGTTTATCCCAGAGGATAATATAGTTGAATAACCCTGATGTAGGTTGAAGATTACAATGTCTGATGAATTCTCATTTCTTTATATGAGGAATGTTAGGAGCGGTCAGTGCAATCGAAATATCAATAGCACTGAGCCCAATGTTAGTACTGTATTGGATTGATACTACTTATAGATTATTTTGTTCCAGTTTCTCTTATATCTCCGTACTTCAAATTCTCTCCTTACTTTTACTTTCAAATGCACTGCTTCAAGGCGCCACTCATCGTCTCTCCGACCGTTCTCACAGCTGTCTGATGCACTGACGCACACAGGAGACAGCAGGCCGTTGGGTTCAGATGCTAAGGACAGAGCGGACAGGTCCAAGAGAAGGTCACAGGTGGAGCACAGGGGAGGAGACAGAGAGGAGAAAGGTGCGCCATGTGCACGGGAGGCAGAGGTTGATGTACAAATGCTGAATACTGCCTTGTTTGACTGCGGTGTTAGTTTGAAAACAATTTACCATATTCCAGAACATACAAATAAGCTCCTATATTTTATTTCTGACATATAACTATAGCTATATTAAAAATGTGAATAATCACGATTAATTAACGATGAAGCTATAATTAATTAGGTACATTTTTTTTAAGCAAGTCCCAATATATATATATATTTTTTTACTTGCCTAACTTTGTTAAAAAAAACTGTTCTGGGTTTTAACATGCATGTCATTGTAGAAATCAAAAATCAGAAACTTACCTAAGTGGTCAGAAAATGTATTTAGCGTTAACATGCCATAGCTTGTCCCTACATGAAAGCTGCTTGAATATACAAAGTATTGGTGTCTGTATTGGTATCTGGCCTGGTATTTACTTGTTTTTGGATAGATACCCCCCCCCCCCCCCCCCCCAATATGGCACACCCCTAGAGAATATATCCACTTTGTCTGATCATACAGTCAGGAATCTCTACAAACATGGCCCTCCTATAGGAGTCATTACATACGAGCATTAGAGGACAAATTCCAGGAAAAGCATTAGCAATTAGAGGGCCAGCAGCTGTCAAGGTATGTAATTATAGGCAATGTGTGTGATTAGGGTAAGAGGTTCGATAAATTACATTAACATACTTTTAAACTCACGAGAGAGAGTGTACAAGGACCCTAAAAGAGGCGGAGTGCACATATCGATTTCACTTCCCCCCCAATGGAAATTTATTTGGTGGCTGCTGAGCAATGAAGGCCATAGTGGTGCTTCAGACCCTGACATGAACGGCTGAAATGCTACAGAGGGAGAAGGAACAGAAAACATCGGGTCATTATTTTTCTCAATAAATAGCCATAAAGCATGTTGTCATCTATTATAACAGCATTTTTACAGTCAAGACATATTTTCAAACTGCTCATCTCAAAAAGTAAAACTGAATTCCCAAAATTACAATGAATAGGTTGAAACTGAAAAGATGAGATTTCCTCCTAGCTGTGTTCAGAATTTTAATCCTTCATTTATCTGTGCCCTACTGAGAATTGTGCAAAAGCATTGGGATTATTATTTTTTCACTTTTCTTCTCTCTTTACTTTATTACTGCAGCCAAGGAGGTTATGTTTTTGCTAGCATTGTCTTTGAAGTCTGTTGGCAAGTCAATTCAAAATGTCATGGTCAAATTGGATGAAATTTTCAGGAAAGGTCAATAATTAGAACTAATGATGATTAAGTTTGGTGTGGATTTGGAAATGTTTGGATCCAGGATTTTTGAAAGGTCCCATATTATGCTTTTTTTTAGGCTTTTTGAAATAGTTTTGGACACTTTTGTATTAGTATTTCACGTTTTATAACTTAAAATAATGTATATGTATGGAAAACGTCTTTTGAAGAGCTGTTACTTGGCCTTTGCAGAGAGTTTTGCTAACAAAATAAAAACATGGTAAAAGCTCATTTAGCATAATAGGGGACCTTTAAGGATTTGTTACAGGCAGATTTTTGTGAAACTTCCAGGAAAGGTTAACAATAAGAAAAGGAACAAAGACTAATAAATCTACAAACAGCATAAATCTACATGTCCATGTTATTGTATTGCAGAAGCAAGTATGTGCCAAAACTCACCGTCATGCCCTGAAGGTTCTCACCTATTAAAAATCCTGGATAGTTACTAGATCTTTCTTCTCATTCTAGATATAAAGGCTGGACAATTATACAGGATTTAGCTCTCCGTCATTTCTGACTTGGTAAAGCATTCAAGCAATCTGAAGCACTAGCAATACAGAAATGCTTGGCCATTTGTTTTTTTCTGGAACAGCCTAATCTCTTTACAGTAAGTGCTCCCATCCAGTGCCAGTCGACGAAGTTTGTTAATCACTCGTGGACGAACGACTCTTATTCATGTCGCACAGTTAAAAAGTTGAAAGGCTGATTAACTAATGTTGCCTTCTGTTTGGGTTCACTTCTTATGTGCCCTTCCAAGTGCTTCTTAATGTCAGGGTTTGTGTGTGTATATGTGTGTGTGCAGAGTGCGGTGTTGCCTGGCAGAACCTGAATCACAGCTGTTGGCTTTAATCGACTTTTCGGATGGGGGAGATTTTCCAGTCAGCGGACGCGCACCTTCAAATCGGCTCAGAAGCTCGCTGGCAGCACTGGGAGCCGCATCTCCACGGTCAGATGGCAGCCTTATATACCTGCGCGTTGACTGTCTGGCTGGAGGGAAAAGGCTAGAGTCCAAAGGAAGGTCTGGAAGCACCTGTGTGGAAGCCTTTACGCTGGAACAACCTAATTGGACCAGGCATCTCTAAAGCCCTTGGAACTGGCAGCTGTCCAGTCTCTCCTCTCCTCTTTGAGCTGGCTTAGAGGAATGCACAACTTGTTTGAAAATCATGCTGCATGCACAAGACCAAAGGTTTTTTTTTTTTTTTTTTTTTTTTGAAAACTTCATCTGAGGAGTGTTTTCCAACTTCAGTCTTCCATGTAAACTTCTTGGCATTGGCAAACAATCAAAGGAATGTTTAAACCAGACTAAAAGGTGCATTATGGTGATAAACAAACTGCCATGCCGAAGATAATTATTAAAATGTGAGCTTAACAGTTAATTTGAAATATTTTATCCACAAGCACTCCAAACAACAGTAAAGAACCCAAATTAATATGAAGCAGCCATTATTTTGAAAATTCCACAATACAATCTTCTTATCGACTGTTCGTTCTGAAAACTAAAAGCACTTAGCGCAGACTGCAAGATGTGGCTATTGCACTGGCAAAGACATAGTGCAAACATTTAAGCCACACTTCTTCTAGTTTGAGGGTAAATGCCCTAAACATTGAGCTATAGGGAAACAAACTAAGCATTTGTCTCTTTGCTGACCCTTTGAGGCTGGAGTCAGTATCTTTGGCCCAATTATCTTATAATAGTATTTTTTTTTTTTAATATCTAGATTTAGATGGTGTTCTGGAGTCACACAGCACCTTGACCCTTAATGACCTTTCCTCAAAATTATGTTAAAATCTGGCCATGACTATTTCAGTTATCTTGCAAACTAGCCAGGGGTTCTCAAACTTTTCAGACCCACAAAATAAGGTGTGTGAACAACCGGCGACCCCCCACTGTAAAATATGATTGCTGTTAAATGCAGGGTTAATATTATTTATTTGCACTGATTATTTTTAAATTACTCACAGTGATTGACTAACACATGGTAGTTTCTATAAAAAAGAAGAAGAAGAAAAAGAAGACAAAGAAGAAGAAGGAAAGTTTATTTATTTATTTATTTTTTTGGTAATTTGTGTGATTAGTGTTGCATGACTCAGCCCTGCTACATTTCGTTGCGTGACCCACCCCAAACTCCACCTTGGGAACCCATAAGGCTACATTCACACTGCAGGCAAAAGTGACCCAAATCTGACTTTCTTTGCTCATTTGTAACACATATCTGATTTTGGCGGGACAGTGTGAACAGCACAAATTTGATTTATTCAAATGTAGCCACTTTCATATGTGCTCCTAAATCAGATACATAGCTTATGTTTTAGGATGTGGCTGCAGTCTGAATGGACAAGTTACATTTCATCTGACTTTTATGTCATTGAAATATAACAGACAGCACAGTTCTGCTCTGGAAGAGGCACTAACTGGCCCGATCTAATGACAATAAGCCTGGCAGACAACGTTGATGGAGCTGAGTCAGTGAAATGAGGTTTTAAACCTAATTTGTATTAAAGGTGACAATCCTAACTTGAGGGGTCATGTCATAATTGTATTGAGGAGAAATTCTAGAGAAATAAGATGAGAAATATTAAGAAATTAGGATTGAGGAGTGTTGCTGATAGATGTATTCAAACACAAACCACAATATTCTGAAGTGATAAACTGTCAGTGAAGCCTCTCAGGTCACAGTCCCACCACTCCAGGCTCCATCTGGTCTTTTCTTGTGCATGCAGTTCACTTCAGGGCCAGAAACAGTTCACACACAAGACTGATGGAGGTCACGTTAAAAATGATCAGCCAGACAAAAAATTCAGATTCGAGCAAAAAATCTGATTTGAGCAATAAGACCTGCAGTGTGAACATAGCCTAATATGTTTACATACATTCAAAACTGCAGTTATGATTGTAGGGCAATTTATATTCCTCTACTTGCACTGTTACATATCCCCCCAAAACAAAATGTGTCCCATACCCCCACTATTTTATTGGGACCTTTTGCTAATAGTATTCATAACTAACCCCATAAACCCAGACAAACAGCTCACTTTATGTTGACATTTCCACATGCATACCTCCATCATGACATTTGCACTGGCTTATGATGTGCTATCTGTGCTAATACTGCCACTGGAGCTTACCTTCTGCAGAAAAATGAATTCCTGTCATAAGCCTTTGGCATTGTCGATTGTGTGTGAAAACAGAGTATTTCCACTCTTCACCCGCCTCACCCCCTGTTGTCCATCTTCCAGCTGTCTGCTCGGGAAGCCGCCCCGCTCCCGTTAACTGCCCCGGATAGCAGTTTAAGTGGAGCTTCAGAGCCCACAGCAAAATGGTGGCCATTCTTCAGGAGCAAAGCATGCGGCACATGGCATCATTAAGCGGATGAGACCCTCAAGGTGATGTAGGCAGTCTCCATGATACTCTTTAGCACCATCAATTCTGCTTATGGAACCACTTACCCCCCCAATGGCTCCATAATCTATTTTTAATATTTGCAGTATAAGTGCACTCAGACATTCTTCAAGGGAAAGATGTGATTTTTAGCATTACTCACTGAGTAAAAAGACATAATGCACATTTTCAGTTGAAGGCAGAGCACCAGGCATGGACACAAACTAGATTAATAAGTAGGGGTGTAACAATATCCAGATGTCACGGTATATTATCACAATATTAACTTCATGATACAATATTTACTGCAACATTGTGGGAAGCCTCACAATAACATTTATTATATAAAAATGCCCTTGGTGAAATAATTATTGTCATATTTCCTGTTTTATCTGCTCTAAATTGTGACAGAGGTTTTTTATCTGGATTGCATTAGTTTTGTCTGACAACAAAAGCTTTAAACAGCAGTTGAAATAGCTGCCATGAGCAATGACTGTATAAGGAACGTCAGTGGCCATGAGCCTCTTGTAAACAAACATCACAGCTCAGGGGTCAGTACAGAGGCAAGTGTTCACTGTTTGATTTTATTCCCAAACTCCTGCTCACACCCTTCCTCTGCTGAACACTAGAGTTAATTTATATGGTTTTCAGTGCAAGTCCAGCCTGCGGACCGTCCCTCTGAGCACTACAGAGATGGGGAGAAAGAGAAAATGAAAGAGCGAAGCGAGGCAGTGTCGCAGGTAACTTTTAGTAATTTTTAGTGTATTATTTACTCACCCTTTGAATTCTCCGCTATATAAAACAGCCGTGAGTCATGACATTTGCTGTTTTATCTTGCTAACACTACTGAAAACACCAGCTCCCTCCTTCATGTTGGCTCGTATTGTCTGGGCTCAGGTTCAAACGGTGCAAAGAATCATGGTCTATGTATTTTTTTATGCAAAACTATGCATTTTTATATCCTAACGAGATCATGCCAATATTGAGAGACTTTTGCTATCATGATATCTCCAGTACCGTTATGTTCCTATTAGTAGACCTTTATGGGTGTTGGAATGATATCAACAGGAGGCCTATACTCAGAGTAGAATGGCCTTCTCAGTACTACAAACAAGTTTTTTTGTTGGTAAAAAGAAAGATTATGCTTGTGGTATGGCATTTAATCATCTTCAGCTTATTTTTGTTAAAGATCATGGGTGACAATTATGGGCCTTAGTCACTGACACATGAAGACTCACATACAACCATTCACTTTCAAGGGGAAGACACAAAAGACTCCACCCAGAGAGATTGTAGTTGTCAGGCCTGAGGATTGAACCCACAACCTCTATGCTGAAAGGCAGGAGACCTAACCACTCTGTGTATGAGATAATAATATGGAAATGCTACATTACATTTACATATATTTTGCTTACGTTCACAGGCATCTGATAATGTGCAATGCATCAAATAAACATCAGTGCATCTTTATGATCTATTTCATCACTGGGGTAATATCTGACTACTTATGTAAATCTGCCAGACTGCAAGGAATACTGTATGTAATAGAATTCCCAGAGATGGAAAACTAACCAGAGATTAGGTAAATCTATGCTGTCCCATATTTTTCTGTCTCTTAATATAAAGGGAGAGAAATACCATAATACTGAGATCAGGATTCTTTAGGCCATCACGTTAAACATAGATTCTTGCTATTAGTTTGGAAAGCTGGCCAGTCGAAACATTTGCTACAGGAAAATTCTTTGGATAAACAATTAGCTTAGCTCATTGATAAGCTAATTGCAAGTTTTATCCAACCAGATCAATGCCATGTTTTTCGCATTAGTGACGGTAAAATGGTTGCTTCAAACCTAAAACAAGTTCATAACTGTAAGCCTCACCGTTGGTCCAAACAGCAGTAGTTCAGATGCACATACATTTCCCTGAGCAGGAAGATCGGTTTTACTTTTTACTTTATGGACAATTTTTGAATTAAGCTGTGGCACAGTGAAATATTTTTTTGCTGTCCAGTTTGGTAGTTAATCAAAATGTTTGGAATAGTGGCAGGAGGATGGAAGAAGCTGTATCCTATAGCTTTAAATACTATTTCTTTCAGATCATTTTTTACCTGAGACCATTTGTACCACCCTGAAACTTCTTGGCTAGTCCTGTACCCCTCTGCAATCACCAAATGAAGCAGATAACAGTTTGCAGCACCGTGTCACTCTCGATCAGTTGCCTTCTGTGAGCCTGGTCTAATCAGGGCCCTTGACTGAGTGCAGATGCCTTCATTATTAATGCGATGAGACGAGACTGCGATGATTGATGAGAGCCACATCCTAATCAATGGTGAACGCGTGCTAAGTGTTTACTGTGCAGATTAGAGCAGCAGAGGCCCAGGTGAAGTGGCTGCAGCCTCATTATACCACCAACCTGGCACCTCTAAATAACTCACAACACTTCACTCCAATCTTTAATCAGAGATTAGCTGCCACTTGACATTATTTTCAGGAATACATTATTCCAATGGATTTGCCAGCGCACCTCGGAAGGAAGTTCTTGTTTTGGTTTTTTCTTTCCCTGACAGGCTTTGATGGAGCAGTTTTCATACTTTAGAAACATTCTGGAACCAATGCAAGTGAGTGTTTTTTCCAAGTTTGTGTACCATGGAAGCAATTCTACCATCCGGCGTCCAAAGATTTAATTGAAACTTTGTACAACTTAGTTTTGGACCGATAACACAACCTTCTGTTACTTTTGCTTGTCATGGGTGATGTCCAAAGTCTGTCTAAATAGTATTCATAAGATTGACTGTTGACTGAATTTTCACACAGGCTTTCCAAGACATTCCTAGTCAAGAAACCTGCAAGCCAGCAACCTCCGAATACAAATACATTCCATGAATTCAAGCTTGTCCTTTTGAGGATGAACGGTGGGTTTTTGTGTGAGCTTGTCTTGGTAAATCTTGCGTCAATCACCCTCCCGGGACAATGGTTGGCTGCAGAGACAGTGCCCTGATGGTTGAAGCTCTTTCCCTGGCACACAACTTGCTCTTTGTTTCCATAGCAGAAACAATGCCAGCCGGACAAACTCTTGTCATATGCAACACACCGACTGCCAAACTGTGAATCTGGCTCCTGGCTAAAGACGGGATCTCCACATTTCAGCCAATGGATTATGCAAGGGTTTACCGCAGGCTATGAGGTTAAACCTGTCTTAATGGTGGAACAAATAGCGCAATGTCAAAGTCATCAGTGAATGCAATTGTTTTAGACTGAAATAATAGTCAGAGAATGGGTCTTTTCAACTTTATCAATTACTTATAGTGGAATCCCCAGACTCGCAAGCCATTATATTTTAAAGTTCTTTCTTTTCAGAAGGTAATTGGAATATGTATTGTTTTTGAAAGCAGAGACCAGTAGGATGATCTTCACCTGCCTTTGTCTCTGTGCAATCCGATTAGAGAATTCTAAAATGGCAGTGTTTGACCATAAAAGAAAACAATCTGCCAACTGTCAACGGTCAATTTCCACTTGTTTAAGTCTCACAATACACACTGGGATAAGATTGAGCAGCTCAGTTGGTAGAGACGTTCGCCCACTAATCCGAAGGTTAGCCCTGCTGCCGGCATTGCATACTGTTGTTGCGTCCTTGGACAAGACACTTCACCCACCTTGCCTGTGGGAATGAGTGTGTGAGAGTGTGTTTGGTGGTGGTCAGCGAGGCCGCTGGCGCAAAATAGCAGCCACGTTTCCATCAGTCTGCCCCAGGGCAGCTGCGGCTACAGAAGTAGCTGACCACCACCGAGTGTGGAGAGTGAATGAATAATGCAATTGTAAAGCATCTTTGAGTGTCCAATAAAGCGCTTTATAAGACCAATGCTTTATTATTAAGATTAGTGGCAG
Organism: Bostrychus sinensis; assembly: GCA_020698575.1. Lineage (NCBI taxonomy): Eukaryota > Metazoa > Chordata > Actinopteri > Gobiiformes > Eleotridae > Bostrychus > Bostrychus sinensis. Next base: position 27,588,543 of record CM036247.1, on the reverse strand, counting down.
ATGAAACTATGCTATACACTATATAGACTGTGAATAGATTAGGCATAAAAAAAACAACCCATTCTAAATTGATTCCATCTACAGCTTTGACTCCAAAGAAGAAGGTATTTTTTGTCATGCTTAGATTCCTGCTTAGATCTTAAATCAGTGTACACCACTGAGGCCCCTGTTGGCATTACATGTATAGGCATATTGCTGAATCTAACTTGCCCATAGTGAATTAATGTGAGAGTGAATGGTTGTCTGTAACTGTATGCTTTGTCATTAAATGTTGGCCCTACAACAACCTGGCCATTGTTCCGGGTGTACTCCATCTCAAGCCTATAGTTGCTAAAGTACTGTGTGTTCCAGTCACCTGTCATCCCTTATAGAAGCAGGAGAAAATGAATGAGTGTTCATTATGGGACACACTGTCAGATGCAAGCTTAGCCAATGTTTCATTCTCTTCACCTGTAAGTGCGTATTGTGTTAATGTTGACTGGTGACATTAAGCAACCCCACAACCTGATAAAACAAGTTGCATACGAAGCATGAGAGCACAAGTCTCATAATGTCAAGTATATCACTCAGCAGCAAAGGTATGTATTACAGCCTACTAACTTGACTGGGGCTCATTACAAGTAAAGTAAGGTAAGGTAAGGTATACTTTATTGTCCCCATATGGAAATTTGACCCATCCTTCAATGCCTCTGGGGCAACCTGTCAGGAGCATTGGGTGACCGCAGTGCAGCGCTTGGGGACCCCTCTCCAGATCATGAGCCAGCATGCTTGTCAGGAACACATAGCTGAAGGATGTTTTAGGTGGGAGGGGGAAACCAGAGTCCCCGGAGGAAACCCACCCATGGACATGCAAACTCCACACACAAAGGCCCCACATGGTTCGGGATTCAAACCTAGGACTTGCTGTGAACCACTTTGGCACTGTGCCACAAAGTCAACCACAAATGCACATGCTATTTTTCAGTCAATATGTGTTAACACAATGTACATAGTTTGGTTTCATGCTATTATTGTAATCATACTTTCTTTTCTCCTGGCAGCAGAAGGCTTGTAAGCTAATGTTCTAGCTTTTCAGCACAATTTAAATAATTTAAGACAAACAAAAAGTTGATATTTTAAAGTAGTTTTTGAAGTTTACAAAAATAAATGTTTATGGTTAAGTTCTTTAATGTCATGCTGAAATGACTGCATTAACAAATCTAGTGTCATTCAGGGACAGTGCAGATTTGTCTTATAAGTCTTTTGAGAACAGGGATCTGAAGAGGCATATTTTTACTATAAGCAGAACCGTGCTTCTCTGTGAGTCAGCAGAGCTGAAGGTGCAGCAGGTAGAATTCCCAGGCCTGTGATTGTGTCAGTTTAAGTTGAAATTGGCTTTGTGTTGGTAGAGTTTATCCTGAGGGGAGGGTACAGGGACACTACGACACTGCTGGGACGCATGTGTTAGAGACTTTCGGTACATTTCTGAAAGCTCCCCTGCCTGCAGTGTTAATATGCTGACAGAATTATGTCTCACCTACACTGTTCGCTGGAAAGATCAACTGATGCATTTTTGCATTTTTGACTGTGTTTGCATGTACACTGTCTCATTTACATAATTAAAGGCACACTACTTAATATATTCTTCTGTTTGCAGATGCCAACACCACCCCTTAACAAGAGTATAGCTATCCTTGCTTTTAGTTAAAAAATAAATAAATAAATAAATAAATAAATAAATAAATCTGGACCAATTCCTCTCTGCAAAATAACCCAACTCTAGTGTGTTTCCCGAAACTTCTGCCTCAGCAACAGAACAATGTAATCTCTAATTTAACTTCTCATTAAACATCACTCAAATACATAGCCAATGTTTACACACACTTCATATCCTTATTTTCTCCGTAATATCCACCGCCAAAACTTTGAAGGTTGACAAGCCATGTAGACCAGCCAACCAGAACAAGCTTTGTTTTATTGAAGCATTTATTAATATGTTTAACTCCTCAATAATAAACCCTAGATGATGTTTTTTAACATATGATTTCTTTTACAATATGCTGTTAGATAATTTAACTGTTTCATCAAATACAATAAAAACTAGTATGTGCATTGTAACATATCACAGTAAGCCAGTGATTGCTATAGGCATATACACATGTATAATCTGATTTACAGGTTCATTAAAGGCAGAGCCATGTGCTGCAGAGCGCATGCATATCTTTACTGCCTCAGCTGGTGATATACTTCAGTGTCTCAGGTTATAATGAATTAATAAAAGTGATTAATTACTTTCCACTATGCTATACCCACTACAGCATCAGGTTTTTTTTCTTAATTTCTCAGCTTAGTTAAGAATTGGGATTTTAGTGTCTTATTTATAATGATGCACAATAAAACTTACTGAGCTAACAAAGATTCAGATGGTAATTGAAGAGTCAGATAGCTCACCTACTGCTATATTTGCCACTGTTTTCAGATTTTGAAAAGACTAGGAGCACACACTGACAGATTGGTTTCAGCAGATTTTGTTCTGAAGACTGAGCGATTTGGGGTCACACATTTAACGACTGCAGTGACTGTCCGAATGTTCTCCCCCTTCATTGTCAGGCTGCGAGAGTTTCAGAGGAGAACAGCGAGACCTTTCAGGTTTTTAAACTGTACACAACATGTGCACATCTGCAGTAATATTGCTAATGTTAGCTGACCCCACGTAACGTTAAGGCAAAAAGTAAAAGTAATAATCCAATCTGTTTTATTAATTGTTGCCATGAATAGAACACATATTTTTATTTTTATTTATATCTATAACCTATATATTCTCCTAAATACCACCCAGATCTGATACAATTTTATTGCAAAAGTTCACAATCAGCTGAGTTAAGCAATTGATTTTTTTTTTTTTTTTTTCTCACATATGCCAGAGTCAGCTTTAAAATTCAAACATGTTTGATTGACTCTGACTGAGGTCTGGTTGAATGTCTGTGATGCCAATTTGAGTCTTTAAGCCCCCCACACTAACCAATTTCTGGGTTGACAACTCCATGCATCTAGTGACTTGACAGTTACAGACATGGCACAACTGTGAACCGTTTTAAAATTTAGCAAAATATTGTGTAGTGTGTCCACAGCTTACCATGGTGGCAGAGACTGACGGACTGCAGCTGGAGCAAGGTTAGATGAGAAGATCTGGGAGAGTATGGAGAAAAACAAGGTAAGTAAAATTCCATAGATTCCAGTGATTTCAGTGAGTTCAACAAGAGCCAGATTGTCATGGCTAGATGACTGGATCAGAGCATCTCCAAAACTGCAGCTCTTGTGGGGCATTGCTGGACTGCATTGGTCAGTATCTAACAAAAGTGGTCCAAGGAAGGAGCAGCTGCAATCTGGTGACAGGTGATGCACAAAGCCTGGCCCGTGTGGTCCAACAGACAAGCTGCATAGGGCTGCATATTAGGCAGATAGTCCGTTGGGGCAAACATATTGTTTAGGCATACCATTAGTGATCTGCCTACGGTGATCATAATGAGGTGCCCCTTGTTGGTATATTTGCTCCACCCTTCTTTGTGTTGTTAAAAGACAAATTCATTACTTCAATAATTTGCTATTTTGATGCAAACTTTAATACTAATACAGTTATCCTTAGGCTGTTTTACACTGTAGATGAAAATTAATGCAAAGAATTTAAAATCTCATTATCTTCCAATTCTCTATAGCCAAACTTCCTGGAAGGATGTTGGCCCTTACTTATCCTCCAGCAGACTGAAGACAAACATAATGGTCGAAGTCCCATTCAGATGAAGGCGTCCCATAAATCATGCAGAATTACCCCCGGCTCACTCCACTCATTCTCTTACGCAGGACTTTGCACAAGACCCAATTAAAATAACCCACACTGCTCCAATTGAGTGTTTGATGTGTGAATTATTCAACAAGGTGCATAAATATGACTCGCTGCTATTTAACAAGGTGTAAGAACATGAATTATGAGCATAATCTCTTTTTCTCACGCCGCGGGAGCTTTCCAGGGTGAAGCCCAAGGAAATAGCAACTTAGCATTGTGCGAGTAAATATGACAGATGAATTACGTCAATAACATGGAGAGGAATCTGAATGTGAATCAACAATGACTTCATCAGGGAACCGCAGACGTATGGCAAAGGTCTATAAAGTATAATTTTAATCATTGCTCATGCATGTTTTATGGTCTGCATGTATAATTAAGCTTTTGTGTACTGGCATATGTGTACGAGAACACCTGTGCAGTAATGATGTGAATGGTGAGACTCCTTATATAGCATTAGAAGCTTTCAAAAAAGTTGTGATGGTAATGAATCATTGTCCTGCAAAAGTGTAATCTGATTCTATACATTTTTTACAGCAGGAGCCATCTTACACTATGAGCGCATTGAGTAGGAAGGGCAATAGTGCAGAGCAATGTGTGCAGCTATTTTACACTAAGAGCTTGAATAAAACATTGAAAAGAGTGTGTATTTTGCTTATAAGATAGTGTTAAATCTGAACATTAGACTAGAGGCCTTCAGCAAGGCATTGGCCCGACCTTACAAGGGTAAAGATATGGTGACCAGACCAGGACTCAGATCAGGACGTCACTAGTTCTTTTTACTTTGCATGAGTAAGTCCTTTTATTTTACAATGGAGAAAAAATTATTTGGTTCCTTACTGATAGCAGGGACTATTATTTTAGCACTATCTGACAATGGTACAGAATCAAGACTGTGTTCTGAAATCCACACCAAAAAATGAAACATATATCTTCCTCGACCCATTACTGACCTCAAAATGTAACTTACATTTTGAGCAAAGGCCAAAATTAAGTAACATTACAAAGACTGACAGTTGTATAATGACTTTATGAGGATATTACTGAAGGTCCCAAGGCACTGCAGTGCAAGTCAAATATTTGTAAACTGTGGCGTACAGTCTTATGCAGCTGTTATACGGCATGTTATTCATTCATTCATGTGCAGAGTCATGAAATTACGTAACTCTATCATACAAGCTCTGGTCTGTCCCAAAATAAGCTCTGTTAGGTTCTGGCGATCCTGCCTTTATGTATAATGCATATATAAAAGTTATTATTATTATTATTATTATTATTATTATTATTATTATTTTTATGTATTTTATTTTTACTTCCTCTATAGATCAGATGCCCTGTGTCCTTGATCAAGTTTGAAGTAGGTCCCTAATGGGGCCAGGGCTCCCCAGCCACAGATATCTTAGTTAATCTCAGAGGAACTTTCCTGGTTATATAAAGATCAAATAAAGGACAAATAAAAAAATAATAGTAATAATAAATATTGGGCACCTATTTAGTATTCACTCGTACATATATATCACCTTCATATTTATAGAATTTCACTTATGTTATCTACACTTTCAGTAACAGCACACATGTAGTCGCTCTCTTGACAACATCTTTATACTGAAATTATGGATTTGGGCCAAAATGTGCAGCTCAGGTTATGTACACACAGCAAAAGGGTCTGCTGGATCAGGATATGACTGTGTAATTTGCAAGGTCCAAATATTGTTTTCTAAAATACTGACTGCATGCCTGGATTCTGACCTACAATAAAAATACTAAATTCTACAGATATAAACCTCCAGTGTATTGTTTTGGTCCAACAGCTACATAACACCTCACACAGTTCACAATGACCTCTAACACAATGGCCCTGTTCTGAATGTGATCCAGCAGAGCGCAGGTCGGGCAGAATATGAGGAGTTTAGCCAGCGATCCTTATCATTATCAGTGAGAGGAACAGTTCTGAACGCCTGCAAGGTCACAGCACGACAGCGCAAGGTCAGGCGCACCACAGCGGTCTGCCTGCTGCTCCCAGACTGACCTTGTCAAAGTCAAGTGTTGTGCTGCTAATGCCCTTTAGCCCAGCGTGCGTGGTGCTCATCGTCGTGCTGTGGTGGCACTCGGCCGCTAGCATTAGTGATGAAGGCAGCGTCTCTAATTGTCTCTGCGTGAGTCCCAGGCTTGACCCAAGACTTGGCCGCCACTTCATCTCTCTCTTCGTCTGTCTCTCACTCAGTATGTTTACATGCAGAGCCTGGTTGGACTATTCTCATTTGCCTGATTAAGGTGTCTAGCCATTTTATAGTCGCTCTTTGTTCGAGTTGCATGACAGAGAATATAAAGTCTTACATCAACATTTTGTGCATTAAATCCTATTAAACTAAGCTATATTAATTATGATATCATTCATGGATTTAAACAGTTCCACTCAAGCCCAACAACATCAGGAACATGTGTTCTTTACTTGTCAACTGTGGCTTCCTATAGCACTGGGTCCCAATCTGGGGTCTGGGACCTCCTAGGGGCCCACAAACACGGGGAACTTGAAGGAAACAAGTTTGAGTACCACTGTCCTAAAGCAATGATCACATTAAAGCTATTAGTCTAACATTCTTTGTTAAACATTTTTATGTCTCAAGAAACAAACAATCAACAAACTAGAAGCACTCAGAGAACATAGACCTCCATCAAGGTCTTGGCCCTGTCTTACAATGGTAAAGATGTAGTGCCAAGACCTGCATTTGAACCAGGCATCTTCTAGTTCTGGGGTAAATGTCTAATCTATGTCCCCCATTATGCTATACTGACTTTTTTTTTTTTTTAGCTTTTTACCATGTTTAATGTTGTTTCCATCTCAAAAACACACCTGGAGTATTTTCTTTCATTCTTGTTTGAGTAACTCTGAATACCTATCCCCTTTTCAAGATCTGAAAACGCTTAGTCTTACAGCTCTGTGTAGACACGTGAAACCAGGAAGTTCTCCTGCGCATTTCTGAAGCTCATACACTGTCACCACTTCTGATCATTTCAGTGCTTAAATTGCTGTCAAGAAGCAGTCAGGCATATATCTATCTGCTAGCATCCTGTCAATAATTGCCAGAAAGCCTGAAAGAACAGCTCTGTTTTCCATTCATATATTATTTTAAGTTATAAAATGATAAATACTATGCAAAGGTGGATAAAACTATTTCAAAAAGCCTGCACTATAGCGTAATTTAAGATCTATGAAAGCCACAATAGTAAAAAAACAGTAAAAAACAAACAAAAAACAAACAAACAAAACATTTACCAACCCCTAGTGGCTGGAGTTGGTATCTTCTCCAATATTGAAGTGGTATTGTACTCAGAGGGTTGCATATAAGAAAGTATTTCTTCTTAGCCCATTACTGACATTGACTACAAAACAAACATGACATTTTCTGTTATCTTGCTGACTATAATTTCTGAATTGACCAAATGTTTTGGATGAAAGACAAAAAGTCTTTGACTTGACAGTATTTTGTTTGTTTTGTTTTGATTGTGACAGCCTGGATAACAGACAATCTTCTCAGACACAATTACACACACTTAAAAAAATGAATTCATAGTCAGACTCAGGCAACAATTTGAATTTGTTTAATTGCACTTAACTTTCAGAGACTGTCTTTTACCAGCTCTACACATAGCGGGACAGCTGGCCCACAACCAGCAGCATCAAAACATCGTCAGGACCACTCTCAGCGCATACTCTTGAGCCTCCTCTCCAAATTAACCTTTAAATCAAAGATGGAGTCCTCTCCTTTCCTCCCTCTGCGTCTCCCACATCTTGTCCTCCGGGCGAATTAATAAAACCTTAATTTCCTCATTAGCCTTGTCAATTCATGCAGGGAGTAATAGGCACTACCGAAGTGAAGGAAGTGCTCTCATACATACAAAAAATATCCTGTTGACAATTAGCTTGCTCTGACTGTGTAGTGTACAGTGATGGGTGTTTTTTAGCAGGACTACGGCTGTTGTGCTGGAAGGTTTGGTAACAGTCTGTTTTGACCTCTGAGCAGGACACAGGGCGCCGCTCACCTTCCCTAACCCCAAATCCCTCACTCTCACAGGGGCCTCATGAGAACAGGCAGGGCTGTCACTGGAACACTGGGGTCATGTCCTGGCCATTATTTTACAGGCTTTAACAAACCAGGGGGCTCACCACTTTGTTCACCCAGTTACAAACCTGCACAGTTAGACTATTAGCATCCTACTCATCAGCATCAGACTCTGCCATTTTGGAGACTAGTACTCTAAAGAGGCATAAAATACCCACAAACTTTAAAGATAAACCCATATAATCCATATTACTGTTGATTAAAACAAATGGTGAGGAAATAATGTATGCAGCAACATTTCTTGTCATGCATGCTGCAAGACATGTGTATTTAAAAGCAACCCCCCCAAAATATAGCAGTTCCTTACAGTGTTTCGATAAAAAACAATGGTACAGCATATTTTTTTATCTGGACAGGGACCATCTAAAGGTCTCAAGTGCAGCTGCGTTGATATGCCTTTGCCATTCTTTACAAACAGCGTAGTTTTGTTTACAACATAGAAACAGCAACAGCAAGCATCAAAAAATAATTTTATTGTAAAGAGGGCATCTGTTGCATGCTATGGCTAGCTGCTTGTACTAACACAGACAAATGATCACAACTTACATAATGCAGTTTCCTAGCAGTCAACCTGGTGCTCAAAGGGGGCTATTGGACCTAAATTATAATAATAATAATAATAATAATAATAATAATAATAATAATAATAATAATAATGCATTAGTCTTATGTAGTGCTTTTCTTGACATTCAAAGTCACTTTACAATTTTTTTTGCATTATTCCTTCACTCCTCAGTCACACTTGGTGCCATAGCTGCTGAGTGTGGCTGCTAATCTGTGACTACAGTCCTTCTGACTACTACCAAACACTCACACTGACACATTCATACATAGGTAAGGTGGGTGAAGTGTCTTGCCCAAGGAGACAACAACAGTATGCAATGCCGGCAGCGAAGATCGAACTCCCAACCTTAGGGTTATTGGGCATACGTCTACTGCCGCCCCTTCGAAACGTCCAAATGTCTTTGAGGCTGTATATTTTAAGGTAAGGAGTTATGTAATTTTGCTTAAAGGTGTTTACATGTTTTTAGAAAATACATTCTATAAATGTAACCTTGGACTGGGTTCTTTGGGAAGTGTTTTGTGCCCCATGTGTCTCTCCTGTGTAAACTCTTGTGGACACACACAGACTGTGATTGGCCCGAGGATAGAGCGACTGACAGTGTGCTCTCCTCTCTCTCTAAACCTCTCTGACAGGTCAGACCGTGACTCACAGCGAGTGTGAGTCACACAAGAAAAACAATCTATAGGCCAAAGACTGGAGCTCAGTGTCAGAGGTCAGTAGTGCTGGCTGCAGGGTGAAAGGTCGCTGCTTTGTTTTCCTCTCAGGGATACTGTCAGCTGTGCTACTTTGAAAACTCTGGCACTATGTTATGCAACACAAACACTATAATTCCAGTATTTGTTATGGCCTGCAGTGACACAGGTACTGGTTTCCAGCAGAGCAGTCGTTTGTTGAGGTTTAGTGCTTTCAGGGATGGTGTACTTGAAAGAAAGGTGTATTTCCAATCTGTACATAAATCCTGCCACTATTTCAGGTGGACTTAAAACTAGGAATCATGTTTCTGTCTTTAGAATAAAATTGTATTTGGAAAGTGGTTATCCTTCTTTTAGTTGGATGTATTTTTTTCTATAATACAAGAGGCCAGTCAGTCTCTTTCTCTCTGCATTTCATGTATATTCTATTGTGGCACATTCAGGATGTCATTAGAAGTTAAGATGTCATTAGATGTCAATAAAAATACAAGGTGACACAAAGTTGCTCTATATTCTGTTTGTCTGATAAGTGCTTAGGCATTTTAGCAGACTGCGCTTTCAACAAATTCCAAATGTTCACTGTAACTATACATTTTTGTGTAAATAGCATTGGCATATCATTTTTTTCCACCAAGTAATTGTGTCCAACACTTACTCATGAGGGCCTATATACATAATACATAATTGTACATAATTGTCTGACTTTGACAGTGTTAGTAAATTAAGTCAATTTTGAATGTGACTAAGTCATTATATTGAGATATCAAATTAATATTTTATGTTTATATGACCGCTTAAATGTTTACTTACTCTTTTCAAAACAATCTTTTAGAAGAGAGTATAAAAAGTATGAATTTGTTTGTTAGTCAATGGTTGTAGAAATAGTTGCAATGTCAAACTTTCAAGCTTTTAAGCAAGTTTCTTAGCCATATTTTGTCTTGCAACTTTTATCACAATGGCAGAAATAAGCTTAATTACTTTTCAACTGAATCAAATCTGCAACATAGCAGTTTTAATATCTTCCTTAAGTGTCACATTGCGATTCAACATACAGCTTTCAGAATATATAAAAAGCTCTTATCTACATTACACATTGTTGATTGCTCCAAGCATCCCATTTTGTAAAAAACGATTTGACTCTAAAACCAAAATAAATTGAAAATGTAACGGTTTAACGAGGACCATTTTACATTTTTTACACTTTTGCTAAAGAACAGCCAAGGCAATTAGATATTTAATCATCAGACAATTTGACATCAAAAGTCAGCATTTGATGTCTTTTAACATGTTGACAAGAAAAGCACGCTTGATTAGAAATACCCAGAAGAACTCAGTCACGCTCATTTTCCCCCACGTCGTATGCAATGTGACATTTGTGGATTCGTGTGACTTAGGGAAGTCTCTTACATGGTTCAAACGTGGCACACGGGGGAGAACAGAATGGATTGGGGTGTGGGGTAGCGCTGGCTGGAGGAGCTGGTGCTGATGCTCAGGGAAGATGGTTTTCTTTGTTGTGGGGGTATTTCTGGGTCTCATCGCAGCGGCGTGCTGCAGACTCACGCTGTCAACACGAGCTTTAATGTTCCAACTTCTCCCTAAGAAATGTCTAACGGCTCTACCCACCATGTGGAGATTAATTTTATTATTATGTTTATCTTAAGAAAAAAAAAAGTTATTAACAGTGGCAGGCTTGAAAACAGTTAGTTTTATAGATAAATGGGCACATTTGGAAACTTTATAAAAACCTCAGACATTAGGGGGATTAGGGGATTGAAGGAAGTAGCAAGTCTGAGTTGCAGCTGAGCGGGGAACTGTCCATGGTGCTGATTTTCTTCTTTTACAGCTGTGTATTTTGCCTAAAGAAATAGTACCATTGAAATAGAGTTTTGTCCCTCCCTGTGCTACTGGGGGGTAAAACTTATAGTAAATCTAACTTCTCCCCACTGTCCTAAAGATGTATGCATAGATGGTATTCTAACTATATTTAAGAAAGAAGAAACTTTTTGAATGCATTATCAAAATAATCAGTCGTTCTTGTTAGGCGTTGTGGGTGGCTGGAGATCTCAGCAGCTATGGGTCTTAACAATGCATGTGTTTGGGTGGTGGGAGGAAGCCAGAGAACCTGGTTATCACAGCAGTCATCACCTCAAAAGGCTTTACCAGAATAGGCATAAACAAACACAATCAAATATAAACATAAACAACAACTAAACAGTCCCAGGACGGAGAGCCAATAGATGTGTCTGTTAAGTCAGGTCCATTTGCTGGGTGCCCAAAGCTGGGTTCTTCCTTACCGGCAAATATGGTCTAAGGACAGGGGATGTCCTGGGACTGTTTAGTTGTTGTTTATGTTTATATTTGATTGTGCAGGTGGGGAGGGCTTCATCCATGAGTGAGGGTGAGGTAGGTGTTCAGTTATTCCATAAAAGGTGAGGTTGAGGGTCTACGGTAACATGGGGAGGACATCTAGACCCCACTCAGTGTGACAATTGGCCCGAGGATCAAAATCACGACATTCTTTGTTGAGTGGCAGCAGCGCTAACCACTCTGCTTCTGTTTAATACCTTGTGCTAGCCATTTTTATCTGAAATAGTGTGACAAAAACATCCTTGCCCAGGAATTTGTCCAAACCAAGAAATAAAGACATAGAGAATCACTACAGTAAAAAGCAGCTTCTGTGTTCTATCTGGTACATAGTGACTGCAGACTTGTACATCTCCACCTCACATGTCTCTTACACAAAGTTTCAAACTCGTACTTTTCTCAAATCTCAACTTTGTCAGTTTGAAAGCACTTGTTACCCCTATCTCACTTAATCCTTGCTTTTCCACGAAGCTGAAAAATACCAAATGATATTTTCAAGGCGGCACACTTTGAAAATGTTTAGCACAGAAACACCTTTTGAGGAACCCGGAGTGGAGTGCACATTGGCAGCCTCCTCGCTCCTCTTCCTCCTCTTAGTGTTTCAAAGCCGTGATAAGATGTGACAGTCTATCAAACCTCACTCAGGTTCTTATACCATCCACGCTGCTGTTATCTTGGTGGCATTTTGCAGCCGATATAACAGAGAATCAATTATGAGTACACAGATATGCGAAAGGTTTGGTCGGCAAAAAGATGCTTCTTGACAGTTTGATGATATGATGGCGGTAAATAAGCGCTATATGTTGCTTTTATTGCTCTAAAAAATACTATCTCCCCAAGGAAAATGTTGCATGCTAAGATAAAGACCTTGCACTGATCATAATGTGTCTTTAAAAAGCAATGGTTGAGAGGGAGCTAATGCGAGCTTACAATAGCACTGCCATACTAGGCTAGTTGGTTCAGTTTGTCTTCATGTAATAGTATATTGCTATTATGTTCATTTTTATCTAAAATAACATCTCATACAACATTTGTCTGAGATAAATAACATAATAGCCATGAAGCTGTACCGTTTGTCATCCATAGGGCGGACGCTTTTGTAAGTTACTAAATAGTTTCTCTATTCATGTCTCCAGCCTCCCTCCAAGTCACTAACGAGGGGCGGGATATTTCAAATGCTACTTTTGTGCTGGATTCATTCCTCTTAAGTGTCTGTCAAATCTTGTTTTGTGATTGGTATTCACAGGAAATTAATGATCTCCTCAGTCGCTCATGATGCTTTTGGTGTGAGTCCGCCCTTACTCTAGATTTATTTTACAAAAATGTAGTCCCAGATTGTGCTTTTAGTATGGAAACTTTTTCTTCTGCACCCCTTAAAGGGGCTATATTATTAGGCCCAAGCCCCAAGGATGGCGTAGAGCCTTTTGTAACTGAAGAGCAGTGCGCAAAGTGCACCAAAACAGTAGCGCGAAGCGCTAATCAATAAGCAAACACTAATGGGGTCATGCTGAATCCGGTGATATAGGTGTGTGCCACGAACGTGGCATATTTGTAATTGTTGGGACAAAATTTTGGTAATGGGCACATATCTTTTATGTGTGCCCATTGTGTGTGATGAGCGTTGAGCTCGTCATTGACTATGGACCCCACGAGCACATTGCTCGTGTCACGCCCTTTCTAAATATATAGGTGCGTTGCCTGTGGCGACGCTATATTCTAATTGTATGAGTTCTCCATTTTTCTTCTTCTTCTTCTTTTTCTGATGACTTTAGAATCACATTTTTAGGTCACTTGCCATGGATGAAAAGTCAGAGAAATTGGCACGCAGCGCTAGATCTGCGCAAAATTTGATAATTTATGTAAATTACAAAAAATGACAAAAAAGGGGTGTGACAGCACCTCCTGGAGTAACACCCCTATGGAAAGACCCAGAAGTCAAGTTCGTTGTAGACGAATAAAATTCAGGTCAACGATTGGTCATGTCGGACCAAACAAAAAATTATATTGAGCTGTTGCTAAGCAACCAACACGAAGTCGGTAATATTGGATTGATCATGTCACCTGGTGCCGGAGTACAAAAAAAAATGTACAAAATTTGGCAGTGAAATCCATCAGCTCACAACAATAAAAAAAAGTCAACAGGAATCATGCTTTACCTTGCACGGTTTTGCCATGGCAATGTCAGAAACTCCTCATTATGGTACGTTCACACCGGACGCGAATCAGGCGTCAAAGTTCACGTCATTCGCGTCTAGGACATGTGATCATTTTGAATTCAATTCGCGTCATTTGCGCGTGAAATTCGCGCATTCACTCACGCGAATGAGGCGAATTGGACGCTTCATTCGCGTCAAATGAGGGGCATTGCCGCTAGGGCTACTCCCAAATGAGCCTGTCTCGGTTTGGTCTCCTGTGTCCCATGTGGCTGCAGGACCTCTCCCCAGGACACTACTGCTGTACAGCAGCATTAACCCCAGAGACAGAGCTGAGACACCTGGGGTTATTTCTTGTACATTAGCTCTCTCTAGTGGTTTTGGGGTCTGGCCTAGTCACAGGCTCTGTATTTTCTGTTGTTCTGGAGAGTGCAATAACTGCTAATATAACAAACACATCTCAATAGGCTATTTTGGTAAAGTTAACCCCCCTTTATATTTACTCGTATTTATTTGTGTGTTCTTGATGTCACGATGATCAGAGTAAGCCTCTGTCACAGGCTTGTATCACAGATAACAGCTCTAACCACACTCACACTAAAGCCTAAACAGCCATATTTATTTTATTTATAGTGTTTTCTATCAGGGCTGTTTTTGTTTCCTGTCTTCATAAAAGTAGAAGAGCTGCTGTAGGCTGTAGCTTTTATCTCCGGGTTCACTCTGAAGCCTCGATGATTGTTTTGCTGGATCTCCGAGGCAGGGATCTCCTCCTGTTACGTTGTACATAACCACGCCATTGCTACAGCAGATCCCTGATTGGTTAACGCACTGCGAATGTTCGCAGAAGTTCAAATTTTTCAACTTCCGCGACCAGAGCGTTGGATGCGAATCTGCGTTGTTCACGTCTTCCGCCGATTCGCGTCTCCGCCATTCGTGTCATTCGCGCCGCAGGACGCTTGTTCGCGCCTGAATGCGGCTTTCCATAGAATTAACATGGTAATCACTCGCGCCTGATGCCTGATTCGCGTCCGGTGTGAATGTACCATTATATTCCAATGGGAATCCTATACAATGTAATCCTATGGAGCCACCGAATTATGTCACATTTGGTAAATTTTTAAAGCGCCACATCTAAAAATTTGGCAAGTTTTGGCAAATCTGCCCCACCTCCGGGCACGGCAGGTGAGGGCCTACCATCGCCGCTTGAGGCTATATTGATTTTATTTATCTTTGTCTTGGTCATCTCAAGAACAGCACTGCACATTTTACAACCTTTAAAAACATTATTTGGGTAAAACAAAATGTTTTCAATAAATTCTGTGCTTTACTGGTGCCTTTTTGAGAATGTGAGCAGAGGGCTGTTGATTGGTCAGTGCTTCCTGGAGGCTGCGGGGGTTCATGGAACCAGAAACTCAGTGCCAGAGAATACAGGATTATTCAAAAGGTGTGAATGAAACAAAACTCCAATTATGTTATTGATGAGGGAACAACATTATAACGTGGCAGAAATCCCCCAAAAAGTCTCTTTTGAAAAATATAGCTCCAGTTTTTCAGTATACTGTATGTTCATTGATAAAACAAGACTTGATTAGGTGATCTAGATTTTATTAACAAGCTAGAAAAGAGAAGCACAATGAGATGGTTCACTTGCTTGCCCAATAGTGTAACTTAGTGTTGAGGCGGGCTTTAAGGTTTAAGTCAGAAACAAGCACTCCTAGTGTTACTTCTAAACAAGAAAACGATTCTGAAAGATATTAAAGTAGGGTAACCACCTGTTCCACTAGTTGTCTGTCCCGCTATCCCACTTATTAAGATAATGAGAAAAAGAGAGATTTAAGTTAAGAACATCAACGTAAGGTATTTATGTTGGACACCCACAATATTTGTGGGCGTCCTGTCTTGCTGGTTTGGAGGTGGTTGGTGTGTTGGTGCCCCTGTGTTTCAGGGCAGGCCTCTCCATGGAGCTGTGAGCTGCTGTAGAAACTTGTATCTCAGTAAGTTGGTAAAGCTAAATTTATTTAGAGATTTATTTCTCAAGTCTGTCCCACCTTGTCCCACCAAATCGCACAACTTGTCCCACTTTTAAAACTTTTTGAGGTGGTCACTCTATAATAAAGTAAACTACATTTACAAAAACAGCAAAAATCATCCAGTGACATTTTTCTTACACTGTTTTACTATTACAGCAGTTTGTTGTTTGGCTTTGTCGTGCCATGTCTGTTGCCATGATTGGCTAAAGTTAATAGGTAGGCAGTGCTTCATCCAATCACCTCCAAATCTTCCTCCATATTCCTACACACTTTAATGGCACCCCCTCCCAGGCGTGAACTGGTAATCAAGTTAGGTACTTACTGCTTATTCTATTCAGGCACCTAGTCTTTATATCTCTAAATGGTAAAGAATCCAGATATTTCTTTTCTGACCCCTTGTGACTGGAGTTAGTATCTCTAGCCTTATGCTGCAATGGTACAAAATCCTTTCAAAGATTAATATTACAATATACATACAGATACAATATTCTTGGAGAGACAAGGAAAAAAAAAAAAAAAAAGAAAAAAAAAAGATATTGATCTAATGCTAAACTCAAAGCAACAAGTTTAACATAAGAAACTCAATTTTTAGATCATATTTTAGTTTTCCCTGGAAAGTTAGCTTTGCTCTTGTTGGATGGTAGGGGTGGGGTTGACATCAGACTGGATGAAAAAATTGGGGTTGTGTGCCTTCGAGCAGAAAGTTAAGGTTTAGTGAAAATATTCCGACATGCTTTTATGGATTGTAAAAGGAAAAGGCCTCCCAGGCTTCACAGCTGCAGTTGATATAGTTCCACCGAGCGGCTAACACTTCAAACAACTCAGGAAAAAGCATGTAGGAACTCCCAAAAGGCTTCATAATCAAATGTCACAAGACCTTCATGGAAACAGTAGCGCTACAGCCTGTGGCAATGGCAGAGAAGTGGCAGAAGCCAGCACATGAAGAGGACTTTGTTTGTTGAAAGGCTTCTTCACCTCTGTGACTTTGTCCAGATCTGGCACTTGTGACCCTGACAGTGGTTCAGTTTTTGCACATAACTGAACAATGACAGAATACTGACAACAGATAAAAGTAAATGTGGCGAAAGTACTGAAAGTGAACAAGAAAACAATTTCTAAAGCCCAGGTTAACCTGTGAGAAAAACTATAAGTTTGTGGTTGTAGGTTATGCAGATTACTGTAAAAAAGATCCTTGATAATGTAAATGAATGGTATAGAGTCAGTACTTTAGGATAATTTTAATAAATCATGCTACAACCATGGCATATAATATAGTGGTTGCCTATATATGTAAACAAATGTATGCTTAAGAATGATCACATGCTGTTTTGCCACACTAAAGCCAATGGAATGCTTTTTTGTTAAAGGTCCCCTTAAATTGACTTTTTACAGTTGTTTTCACCTCAAAAATATACCTGGAGTTGTATTTTGCTTCATTCACCCTTGTTTGAATAATCTTGTATGCTGAGGCACTGCTCTTTTCAAGAGCTGAAAATACTCGGCTTTGCTTTTCAGCTCACATGAAACCCTACCTGCTCCAGAAGGCACTCCTTTTTTTTGCATTGGGCTTCTTGAATTGGACAAAGTCATGGGCATCAAAATTCATCTTCTGACATGTACTGTACAATCAACATAGAAAATACTATCTACAGCAATTTACAAGTTGAAAACATATAGCCAATCAGAGAAAGAAAGCTTTTCCCATTTTTTAGAAAAAAAAAAAAAAAAATAAAAAAAAAAATAAAAAAAAAATCTGATTTGTTGGCGATAAATTTGACTGGGTGGGGTTCCATCCAGATCTATTTTACTTCCCAAAAAAAGGTGAATGGCTGCTCATTCTATAACTTGCCACTAAAATGAACTGAGAAACATTTGCTTTCATATCACATTTCAGTGGAGTATGTAGCTGAAGAGTAAATTTAACCTCCCCCTCTATGTCAGCTGACTCCCTCTCTCAGCCAATCTAATCCTACTTCATCAGTCTGGTGAAGTAGGCAAAAGCCCCCAACACCCCCATCACCACCTCAGCTGCAGAACCATCTTGGGGCAGCAGTAGCTCAGTTGGTAGACATGTTCACCCACTGTCGTTGTCCCCATGGGTAAGACACTTCACCCACCTCACCTATGTATGAATTTGTCAGTTGTTAGTGGTCGCAGAATAGCAGCCATGCTTCCGTCAGTCTGCCCCAGGGCAGCTGTGGCTACAGAAGTAGCTCGCCACCACTGAGTGTGCTTTAAGAAGCTTTTAAAGTGCAATATAAATCCAATCCATTATTATATTCTCACTCTCCTCCATCACCACCTCAGCAGCAGAATTATTTCTCTCTCTGGCTTCTTCCCCTCAGCCACCACCAGTGTCTAGAGTCTGGGGTTAGCTCTGCTCTAAAATCTCTACTTCTTTTCTGACATCACATCATTCGTCAGCACCAAAATCTCTAACGCATTATTTGTCTATTCTTTTTTTATTGCTATTTTTTTTGGCCCTTTTTATCCTTTATTGATAGGACAGAGAATAGTAGGAAATCAGGGACTAAATCATACAGCAGCACTGACAGGTGAGTCATTCCTGGTTGAAATGTTTCAGATAATACTTGCTGTTGTCATAACCTTTTCTATTACTATTGGCATTTAGTATGCTACTGTACTTAGTGGTTGTCTGCTTTATGGTTTCTCAAAAGACTGTCCAAAGATGACTTATCTAGACAATATATACAGGTGACATTTTGCTCGTCTGTGATTCTCTTACTTATTTATAACCTTTCTTTTTGCAGGGAGACTGTTTCAAGTTATAAGCAAAAACAATGGTTACCAATCCAAATATGCCTCTAGCAGATAAAATGGTAAGAAGGTGGTGTTTATTCAGTAATCACTTCAAACTGTGAGGCAACATTTCTAATTACCTGTGCTTGTTACAAAGTTAATATCAAAGTTTATCCAAAATGTCAAATGTAATTAATCCCGTGATACATTTGTTTTAGCCTCTGACAATGGCCATAAATTGTATAAGCACATACTTTTGGCTTGAACATGTTGCATTGCCAGTGTATGGTCAGCTGCTCCATTAGGACTACTGTACACAGAGGGACATTGCTTTATGTGACCAGAGCAGCTTGTTTGTCCGCAAACACCGGGCCATCCCTAAAGAATTATTGACTGTGGGGTCGTGTTCTCTGCTCCCCGCCAGAAACAGAGCATCTTAACTGCGCGGAGACAGCCGCTTTGTTTTCCTTTTTCTGTTTGCCAGAGACACACAGATTCCTCAGCCCAGAGTACACTCACAATATTAGAACAAATCACATGGCAGCAACTCAATAGATTTAGGGATGCAGACATGTTCAATACAAACCTGTGGAAGCTTGGGCATGCAGCATTCGCAGCATCAGAATCAGAAAGAAAAAAGGGGAAAGAAGTCTTGGTTGTTGATGCTAGTCAGAAACTGCTGATCTATGGGAGTTTCATAAACAAGTGTCTCAAAGTTGTACAAAGAGTTGTCAGAAAAGATAAAATATCCAGTAAATCTCAGTTTTCTGTACAGAAAAAGTCTTCTTGAAGCTAGGAATTGTAGGAGACTGGTCAGACTAGTTTAGAACGATAGTAAAGCACCTGGGAGAACATCTCTGAATGCAAAATGCCATTGTTGAAAAATTGTCTATTGGCCAGTATGTGTCCATGTTTTTTTGTTGTTTACACCTAATACTAAACCTACAATCACAATGTTGCAGCAGACCAGGCAACGTTTTTCCTCATCTTCCATTGTCCAATTTTGATGTGCAAATTGTAGCCTAATTTTCCTGTTAATAACTGACAAAAGTGGAACCTAGTGTGGCTTAGCACTCCTGCCTCACAGCAATAAGGTCAAGAAGACAAGAAGGTTTGATTCCTGGACAGTGTGCAGTGTGCGGCCTTTCTGTAATGGAGTTTGCATGTTCTCCTCGTGTCTGTGTAGGTTTCCTCCGGATGTGCTGGTTTCCACTACCACCAAAAACATGCACAATAGGTCCCCTATGAGCCTAGGACTTTCCTGAAAAGATATTCTTACTCTCAGTGGGACTTTCCTGCTTAAATAAAGGTCTAATCATTAAGCCAATTTTGCTGCTGCTGCTCTCTGGATATTTTCTTTTTTTCAGACATTTTTTTGTATACCCTTGAGAGAAACAAGAAAAAATTTCTTGTAGATCAACAGTTCTTGAAATACTCAGACTAACCTCTCTGGCTCCAAGCAACCATGCTAACTTACAGTCATTTTTGACCATATATCTGCCACTCACTGGATATTTTCTCTTTTTTTTCTGTACACTCCAGATATTGGAGAGTGGCTGTGTGCTATAATCCTATTAGAGTGGCAGTTTCTGTAATACTTAGACCAGTCCATCTGGCACCATCAAACATGGCACATTCAAAGTGTATTAAATCACCCCCCATCCTGATCCATCGTTTGAACTTCAGCAAGTCTGTTTTTGTTGCACAAAAAGCTGCTACCGTGTGACTTTGTTAATTCGATTTTTACATTTAGATGTTTTCAAACTAGCGTCTCTAATACAATTGCCAGCGAGTGTACTCTGTCCTTTTTTGGGGAAGATAAATCGCGCTGTGTGCTGTCGCCAGGTGTAGAGGACAGCGGCAGACCTTCTCTTGTGTATACTCAGTTGATGACAAATGGGAAAGGACATACATTAGCCCTCTACCCATACCTCACGCAGCTTCCTCGCCGGTAATGGATTCACCTCCGTGCCATCATCACCTTCTATTAGGGCCTGGGACACAATCGATACTTTTCTAAATGTAGCAGCATCATTCGTCACAGAAGGCGTATAGTGATGACCATGTATGACCAGGCCATCCCATAACCTGACTGAACAAGACTTGATCAAGCGCCTGTCAAGTGATAATCTTTAGTGACAGAGGCTAATCTCCTTGTAGAACACGGGGGACACTTTGAAACTGATGAAAACACATTACCTTTCAGTCTAAGAGAAAGTTGTTCAGGCAGCAGCAGAAAAGATAAAAGAAGCATTGTTAGTGATTAAGAAATCCTATTAAAAAGTTTTCTACTTAATTATTAAAGAATATGAAGAACAAAGGTTTTGGAAAATCAAATATAGATACCTTTCATCTTAACAAAAACATTCAACAAAGTGAGCCTCATTGGGGAACTGTGAATTAATTCCATGGTGACACAACTATATTTATCTCATACTTAAGAAAATATATTCTGTGTGCATTTTTAATTACTTGAATATATGATATGAAGAAGTATGTTACAAAAAGCTAGTGTTGCATCACAGCTATTGTCTGGCCAGGAGTTGCATTTCCAGGGGGGCACTACCAACATTCAAAAACAAGAAACCATGCAGAGAAAAAGAGACAGGAGCGGTAATAAAGGTGCACAATTTCTGGGCTTTCTGTCATATTATAATGTTGTTTCCTCATCAAAAAATACCTGGAATATTTTCATTAACACATGTTTAAGTCATCCTTTATTTTCTGGCATGGCCCTCTGCATCCAGTCGGCCCTCATTTATTTATCAAAAAAAAAAAAAAAAAAAAAAAAAAAAAAAAAAAAACTGATTCCACTGATTCCTCACAGCTATTTTTCATTGTGTAGTAAAATGGCTTCACACAAAAAGTTTAAGGAAATAAAACGCCCCCCGTTAAAAAACGGCAACAGTCTGCACTCTGCTGCCATCTGCTGGTCTCTTCACCCGTTTCTTTATGTCACCTGTAGAGTGCTTATTGAAATGTTTTCTTTGCTGTTGTAGACGCGACCAAGATTAGTTTAAAAATATGAATGAAAACGCATCATTTTATAGAATAGAAAAAAACACGTTACCACATTTTAAACAGCTATCAGTCTGAATGGAAGGGCCGGTCTATTTCCTGGAACCGCTCCCCCGGAATGCTGTGCAGTGAGCAGTGGACAGCAGCAGACCAGCCTGGCCTTTATTCCACCAGCGTTCTTCTGGGAGGCTGGCCTACTGGCTGCGAAGACATGATTAATTGCCGCAATAAAGCTCATTATGGAGATTAAGTAGGAGTTACAGGAGCATTATTGATCACTGTCCTTTAAATAACCTTAAAGTTGCTTGTTTGTGCATGTTTGTATGATGCTGGTCAATGCAGAGGGCAGGGTGGGAGGAAAGGACTGGGAGGACTGTGGTTATAAAGCATTAGTGGATGACATCACATCAGCCTGCTGCGGTAATAGGAAAACGTGTACACAAGATTATGGTGACAACACACCTCAACACTCCACATGTCCCAGTGACCCTTGGCTCAGAGTCTCACTACAGCGGGCCCGCAAGGTCAACTTTAATTATAAACAAATGTAAAAGCACCACGGGCCCATAAGGTTAATGATACTGGCTGTCTCTAGTGAGCAGATGGGCTCTTTTTAGAGGTGCTGCTGTGTGGGGGACAATGTGAAGAGATCAAACTACTTTTTGGGGAAAACATATTGTCTTGTAAAATTAATGTAACAAGCTAATCTTGCAGCATACAAGACAAGATCACAACCACAACATTTTCAATTCAACTATCTATGTCCATGCACTTGTAGCTGCATAGAGTAAAAAAAAATGGCCATGTTTTCAATTGGAGAATAAACACCAGAAAGGAAGAAATCTTGAACATCTTTTGTTCAGAAGTGCACCCTTACAGCTGCATATATTCTTATATTGTCCTTAAAGCAGAACTCATTAACTTTTTTTTTTACCTTAAACTGTTTCAGAGTCTGTGTGATGGTTAAACTAGTTGTTATGGGTGGAATCATGTGCCCTGTATCTCTCCCTGCCACCTCTTGGCCAAAAACAACACTTGCAAGAATGTGACAATAGTGGCGTTTGTACACATTTAACAAGCAGTAGATCCTTTTCTGTACCACACAGTGATTGTGAATGACATTATACAGTACAACACACCAATAAAAAGTTATTAGGCTCTGAAAAGTAACTCCAGCCTGTTTCAGCCACCTCAGGTGGTTGTGGGCCTTTTTTTTTAATTGATGCTTGCTGTGTTGAAGTCATTTGAGATGTGTCCATCCAAGCACAGAGATGATTCTATATTTGTAATGCTATATCTATAATAAGAAAGTTTACTAAACAATAGCATATATACTTGTCTGTGATGTGTGTACCTTGTATCAGTCTGGGCATTATTGAATTTTTTGATGCAGTTCATTTTAATTATATATAAGCAATACGATAAGAAATGAAAACATATGCAGACTGAGTATATTCACCCAGTGCTGACTCAGAAAGCTGCTAAATAATTTACTACTTACTTACATTACTCTGTGCAAATGTTTAAAAACAGCTTTGAGTCATATTCCCGGATGTACCACAGAGATTTTATGTAAAATAATTGTAATACATTGCAGCTATTCTTCGTTCCATCTTTTGTTACCTAAATCCCTTTTAAATCCTCTTATCCCTGCTACTTTCTAGAAAGCTCTTGCATAGATGATAAATCCCAGTCTATCTGAGCGCTTTTATATTTCAGGATGTTGGTCCAACATTGGTTCAATTGTCTGCTCATGCTGATACAGTATGTGAACCTTATTATCATTTAAACAATTTAAACCTGGTAAATCCCAGTCAAATGAATGAATGTAGGGATTTAACAGCTCCACAATGTGAAAACACTGATAGTAAGGCTGTGGGCCCATGGCAGGGTCAATCACACCTTGAGTCATGCAGTGCTAATAAATATAACTGCTGAAAGGTTGCTGAATAGAACAGCTTGCCATTCTATTATAATAACTAAGTCGCCATTTATTTGTCAAGTGCCTGGCCAAGGACAAGTGTAGGTAGAGTTTGAGATCACTTTCACTTCGAATGAGCAGCTCTCAACACAAGAAAAGCCCTTTTTACATCCCTTCTAGTTATTCCTCAAGGTAAATGTTTGATAAAAGTCATGGCCAGTTTCAGCGATGTCTGCCCATGGGCAAAGATACGTACGTCTACAACTGCCACAGTCAATGCAAGCACTTGACAGAGGATATAAAGGTGTGTAGCATGGCATTGATAGGCGGGGAAGCATTTGAAATCACACACTTACTAAAGAATGAACTAGAAAAGAGGACACTACAAAGAAGGATCTCTCATCTGTGGCTGGCCACTCTAATCGCAAAATATTGGTTTTCACTCATCTATTTATCAATTTTCTACATATAAATAAATAAGATTTAAAACTGTCACTAAATAAGAAGTAACTCACCTCTAAAAGCACTTTTTAACAGCACAGATTAGGCTTTTGCAGTATCTAAAACATATGAGTGCTTCCCTTAGGCTTATAGGGTTGAACAGTGGCTACTTCCATTTAAAAGTCTGTAATAAACCATCATAACATAGAATTGTCTTCATGTCACCACATCTTTGTCTCTTGCCACCGCCTTGTGCTCTTGTCCCAGTCCTCTTTAGTCCTCTTTCTTTCACTCTCTCTCTGCCCACTTTTCAAACATTTTTCAAGTTCTGGCAAAGGGCGGAGTAAGGCCTGAGCTAAATGAAAAATTACTTTCATGGTTTAGCCAATGGAAAAGTGCATGGTTTATTAAGGTATTTTTAGTTGATTCCCTTTGCAGTATGATTTAGATACACTAATTTTATATGAAACAACCTTTTAAGGAGCGGATCCTCTCGCATTTAAGATACAATATATTATGCATTTATCACCTTCTTTGGCTAAATGCTTTGCAAATCTTTCTTCCACCATATTTCTTTCAGCACTTTATATATGCAGTGATTTCATATATTGGTGAATTTGGCACTTATCTCCCAGTTCCATGACCTATCACTTCTAGTCAGGCTCTGACACCTCCCATCATTGCTCTAAGTTGTCAAATGAGACAGGCCAGGAGATCAGCACCTGCTCCGACCATGCGGTGTTCAGCTGTCACTCACTCTCCACTCCCCACTGGCTCCATATTTGCACTCAGTCCAACCTCAGCGCACAGCCTCCTCCCCCGAGGAACCTGAAAACTCATTTAGAGCGATGACGACATGCACGGTCTTGGTTTTGCACTATTACTATGTTGGTCACGTCCTTGAATAAAAGAGCCTATTCCTATCACACTAATAATGGCGGGCCGCACATGTCAGGCTGAGCGCGGGCACAGGGGCGTTGTGAGCATGTCAGCCAGATAAGAGAATAGCAGGGTGCATGCTCACGTGCCTTATCGGACTGTGCCAGGAGAGGATTTGCCTGCTTTTTTACAATGGTACAACCTCAGAGACACAACTGTAGCATATGCATGGGGATGCAGGTGGGCACGGGAGAGGGGAAGAAGTGGGTGGGATGCATTAAAATGGGTCATTTAGAAATTAGCGTGCAGTTGTGTGTTTGGTAATATTTAGTCACACACTGCAGAAGACTCTCATATGATGCCTGTTTGTTGCACATACCTGACTTAAAGCTCTAAGTTCAATGCCAAAGCCAACTCAAAATTATCTTCCTTTTGTTAAACACTGGATAGACATATTGCCAATATTTATCAGAGTTTTGCTTTGCTTCTTTTTCTTATATGTTTTTCTTTTCATTAATTAAACATAGACAGCCCTATAATACAGACCTTCCCTGTATTATCAGTGGCCATTTATGTTGACCAGTGCTGTAGACAAGCAAAGAAAACATATTTGTGCATGTGATGGCCAGAGCTATCTGGAATTGCTGGGCATTGATTTTTCATTAATTTAATTCTTTGACAACGTCTTTGATGACATACCCAGGTCTTTTTTAAAGATGCTTTTATCAGTATATCCTGTTGTATGATTATACATGTATGTCTCAAGTATGTAAAAAAAATAAAAAAATAAATAAAAAAATAAAATGCATAATTCTTTTGTGAAACCCAATTTGTAAAATGGCGTTTGTTATGTCCTTTACTGCACTAAATAAGCAGTGCTTACACACGCTCCAGCCCCTTCCCAAAACCAAACTAAGACCTTGTCCACATGGAGACCGGCTTAGGCGTATCCACAAAGGTGTTTTATCATTTTATCCACACATGTCCGGCATTTGGAAGCCTAAATACAATAATTATTGGAACCTGGTCCCTAACCCTAACCCCCAAATGTTATTCCATAAGCTCTTTAATATTACCTCCTGTCTCTTAGCAGCTAAACATCTGCACCCATTTCTAAAGAGAAGTTCCCTCATGGCTGCACTGATAAGTCAAGGGCACACAGTGAACTTAGCTCTCCAACAAGCTCTCTCCAGTTCACTATCGGTAATCTACAAGTGAGTAAGCACGGTTAGTGGACTGCACTTTGGCAGACGGAGATAAGCAGATTCATTGACATGGGACACTTTGGCATCATTTCATTCCCAGGCCTATTACACCTTATTGATCTCTGCTCCAGTTGCTTTTCTAAATCCCACAACACAAATAAGGCTGCAGCTTTGCCTCAGATACGCTCTAAAGCCCGCCTCTCCTCACTGCCAGACTTTAGCCCGGAGCAACAGCAAACATTTTCAACTATTTTGGGCTCGTAATTAAACTCCCCCCTTGTGCCATATTCCTATTAACTCCACTTTTGATCACGCAGTGGCTTGATGTATGGAGTGGGTGGTTTCAGTAAGCGTGCAAATGTGAATTTTGTCTTCCGTCCATGGATGAAACATTCAGAGACATCAAGGATTCATTTAGCCTGAGCGCCTTGGCTTGATTTAGACTAATGGAAAAAAATGAAAACATCACTTGCCTTTCACATTACAAAAATGTCGGGACGCTGTGTACATAAAAACAGAATGTGATTGATTCATCTTCTACCGCTTAATCCTGTCAGGGGTTGCAGGTGGCTGTTGCCTTTCCCAGCTACTTTGGGCTTGAGGCTGGGTACATCCTGAATAATGGCCAGTTGCAGTGCTGACAGGTCACCTATACATGCATGTTTTTGGACTTAAGGGAGGGTCAGAGGGATGGGCCCACGTGAAGCCTTCTTGCCCCGGGCTCCAGCAAACCTGTCAGTGGGCCTAGATACGACACAGCCTATGTTGGGGTCTGTTTTGGTTTGCATTGGTCTCTTTGCTCATATTGGTACTGAATTTTCAATGGATATTAATATTCGCTGGATACTGGCCAATCACAGATGTTTATCTGCAGCACGTCTTACAAAAGCAGAAGATAATCTCCTATCAAAAAGAGCCAAGTTGGCAGCAGCTAATATTGAGCAAATTTTATAACTCCTCGTGCCTCTGATTAGCAGCTTTCTGCTTTCCTTCGACACCTGTGGATTCTGCTGAATTTGTTCTTCGTCCTATTGCCATTTAAAAACAGTAAAGTCTCGTGGATATCTGACATAACAACCACATTCAAACAAACCCCTTTTTTTTCTTTTAAGTCTTTGTACAACTGGCTTTTGTTACTGTTCCAATTCAAAAATAAGCACAGAGTTGCACATAATACAGTGTATATTGGTGTTTTATGGCAAAACCAATAACAGTTCTTCATAAGATCATGTTTATTTTAATTTGGATACAGGGGCAGGATACAGGGCAGGGCGTTTATGTCCTGGCCTGTGTTTTTTTGATTGTTTCACCCATGGAGATGAAACTCAAGCAAAGAGATACCACCTTAACGTCTTTGTTTGAATATAATAAGCTTTACATTAGCACTTCACCCAATCTCATTTGAAGTAAAAAATAACAAGTACTAAAAACAGGGTTGGACTTATGGGTTAAAGGGCAACAGGTCAGTAACATGAACACATGCAGTTCAAAAATGCTGCCATCTTTATTGGTTCAATAAAAAAAAAACTGTAATGCTCAGATGACAACACTTGGTGCATTTGACTTGAGCTCCACAAGCAAGATCTGATCATTTTTTTATAAACTATAAAAATGTCAATTTCATCACCTGATACTGTAGGTTGTTTATGTTCTATTGTGGAAAATGGTTTTATGAGGCTTACAAATCATTGCTTTTGGTTTTTAATTATTTTTTTCCTCAGTGTCCCAACTTCTGCAGTAAAGTGTCTGTACTTTGCATAAACCCCATATTTATCATCCTCTCTAAAATAAACTGAGCAGCTCTCGTTTTTGAATATACTTCTGATTTAAGCAAAACACCAAACTATGTCTTGCATGAAATTAAAACAATGGGGCTTGCACAGCTGAACAACTGGTAAATGGAGGGAGAGAAAAGGTAATAGCTGTCTCTGAGCTACTTTGTCATTACAAGAAAATGAGAGCAAAAAGAGCAGAATTATCCAACGTGACAAAGTGTGTCATACAAAAACAGAGATGTGCAGATTTACGGAGGAATAATCCGCAGAGAACTCAGAGCAAAACGACAAGAAAATTCATGAGGACCAGCCGGGTAATAGCTTTTCTTATTCCAACTACTATTATTTTTCAGGCGTGCTCAACAAGTGTACAATAGACAATATGGATTTTTAAACATAAAGTAAGCTGAAATGCTGCCATTATACTGTATGTCATGATTGGCTGACCATTATTTCAAATGCAGTAGAGTTATAATGTTGTAGTTGTAGTTCTTCTTGTTCTTAAATTCACCAGTCTAGTTTTATTTTTGAGAATGTTTTATCTTTAATGCATGTGTTAAGGGAGAACTCAGTAGCTTTTCTTGTTTCTTTGCTGTTGCATCTTCCTCTATGGAGCTCCCACTATATTTTGGAGTAAAGCACTACTGTAAATGCTCATAAGTCCTGCAATGCGTCACTTTCTCGCGAGACTCAAGACTTCCGTGACACCAAGTCAGTGATGCTTATATAAAGTGTTGTTTTTGGGTTAGAGATGGCAGATTAAGATGCAGGGCCCTTTTTCACCCCACAACAGCTCATTTAACCATCATACAGACTCCAAAATAATTTATTTAAGGTAGAAAAGTTACTGCGTTCAGCTTTAATTTATGCTACTTATTCTGTCGCTGACAAGCTATAATCAAAATGAAAGTCAAGTTCATGGCACATAAGCTGAAAGCAGGAAACTGTGAAGAAAGAAAGGTTAAAAATGTGTGCAAAATTTGGAATTGTATCTTTTTAGTATATGGCATATTCATGTTTTAAAAGTGGCCAAATGCAGGACTTCTGCAAAAGTTCTACAAGACATAACTTCTGAACATTTTTTTTTTCCAAATAAGTGAGATTTCCAGGTAAGTTCTACTCTGTGTGAAGTCTTTAATCTGTAAAACATGGCCCTCGGCTGAATATTTTCAAGTTATGACCTGCCAAAGACTGTGTTGAAATGAAGTCAAAAGTTTGTTTTGGTGTAATGGTGTGTTTAATATTTTGCTGCTGTCGACCCAAAACAAGGTCCCTCAGAGGATTATGTTATCTGCTGCAAACTCCAGCCCACATCGTTCCAGCTTTTGATATAATGTCACTTCTAATGTTTAGCTTCAAACCTGAGCAGTAAACTGGGAGCTAAGTCTCTAGCGGTATTGAGCGTTTTCACAAAATCAACACCAGACTTTTGTTCTGTTTTTGTTGAAGTTGATTTGAAAGGAAATCCAGCTGGAGAGGTGGCTTTATTGAAAAGCACTGTAAGACGTTTAAATAAATGAAGCAGTGTAAGGTAAAGTGGACAGGCTGCCATTACTGTGACGCTTTGATTACAAGTTTTGTTTAATTCTACACTGACGGATTTCCGTAGAAGAGTTCTCGGCTTTTTTTAGTTGCTTTTTTTTTAGCTGCAACAAAAATACATTCCACCTTTTATTTATCTAAATTTTGGTGCACACAGGTTTTCTTTTCTACCATATTAATGATTCATTTGTCTGAAGCCACATAGCACAGTATTTCCATTATGTGATTGTAAGCACGACTTGCTATACAGAGGTGGACAGTAACTAAGTAAATATGAGTAGTGTACTTAAGTAGAGTTTTTGTCAATCTGTACTTTCCTTTAGATATTATATTATATATTAGGTATTTTTTGGGGAAACCTTTTACTTTTAGACTGCTCTATTTGGAAGATAAAGATATTACTTTTTACTCCACTACATTTCTATAAATGCAGAAGTAAATTTGTCAGATAAATTGTCATAAAACTGAGCTGAATACGTATCTATGTAATTTCTGGTTTGCGTGTGGTCTGTCACTTACACTCAAAAGATAATCAGATACTAATTTTCATTGTTACTTTTAAGACTTGGCCTAAACCTGGGTCAGTCAAGGTTTACCATTGCTCCCTTCAGTTTTTGTTTAGTCCTGATTTAACATGGATTCATCTCAGTTTAGACTTGGGTTAGACCTCCTTCAGTCCTAATATAACTGTTCTAGACTTTAGTCCCTGTTTGTTTCATCAATGAATTTATACTAACTAAAGTTTCCTCTGTTCCTCATTTACTGATTCTGTACAAACATATTCTTATTTTAAGGTGGAGCCTCTATAGGATTAGATTAAAATAAAATTAGTTTGACATCTCAACTTTAGAGGGTATAATTAAGAATGAAAATGTATTTTATTCATGTCCTCTCATGAAATCCATTTTGAAAAAACATATATTTTTAGGTACTTTGAATACTTTGAATAATTTGACCAGGAACATCTACATTTTTACCTAACTAATGAAGTACTTTGTCCACTGCTGCTGTTTCATTTGGATTATTACATAACCACTGTAAAGCCGCTATAAAGGAGCCTTGTATTCCTGACCTTTGACCTTGCCCTTATGAACCACAGCTCCGCACAAAAAGAACAGCTTCACAATGGACCAGTGTCTCTATTTAATTTGACCTGCACCATCAAACCTAATGAAGACTGTTCTTTTGTTTTGTGTCATCCCTCTGATGAACTGCCCACCACAGGAATCAATGTTCAGAGAAACGCTCGGCGCCGCTGACAACACTGGGCATAATCACATTTAGCCCTCTCCACGTTATCTGTCTTCTTTCCAATTGTTCTCCTACTCGCACTCCTCTCGCTCACGCTCTTATCAGTCATGGTCTGACAGCGGCTCTCTGTTCCCGGGCCTTGTACGCATCTCCGTCTACTGGCATCTTCACGTCTCCGGACAAGCCGCTATCGGACAAGGAGGGGGGGGGGGGGTCTCGGGCGGCCATTACTTCCACCTGTGTGACAACAAGCGTTCTTATCGGCAGCTGTGATGTGAGGCAGGCGCTGGGGCTGATTAATAGACAGGAGGTCACGTCACCTTCTCTTTCCTTGACTCACTTCCAAGCGCAGTCCCATTCGCCACCTGTCAAACACAAGCTGAATGAAACTGGCACACAAAACCACTAAGGTCATGTAGAGGTGATAAACATTAAGTGTGAATAAATGTTTTGCAAACTTGTCTCTCCTGGGAAAACTGTCTGAATGCGCTTGAAAAATACACAGAAGTCAGTGTTTGTAAACAGAAAGGCCTGCAGAGACCGTAATGGTTTTTCTATGGAGGCAAATGAAGACCAGTCTACTACATGTACATAATGGTCAGAGCCTGGTTTGAAAGCATTAGCACGGATCAACATTTAGCCAATTTACTTAACCTTGTGCTACCCTCAAATTTTGCACCCTTTGTGACCCTAAGTACACGCTCAAAACCTGCTATCATCATACATCAATATTTTTTTCCTTTTTTTTTTGCATGAATCTCTTAAACTACTTGAAATCTGCTCAAAAGTAAGTTTTTTTTTAAAATTTGAACTATTTAAATGCCAGTTTCATTATAAAAAAAAATGAACAATGTACAAATAAATAAATAAATAAATAAATAAATAAATAAATAAATAAATAAATAAATAAATAAATAAAATAATTATTGTCCAAATGATAAATACCAGAGGGATGTGGCTTTTGTGGTGAATAGAGCCTTGGATGTGTCAGAGATGAGCAGCAAAATTCATTTGACTGCATTAGTATCTTTTTATGTGGTGGCAGATACTTTCTTTCAAAATCGTATAGCAAAAACTATATTCCCATTGAATGTAATGGGACCATGTGATTATGTGGAGACTTGACTTCCATTAAAATCACATTTTTTAATCTCACTACATGAAAGGCAAGGGTCACCCAATCTGTGATGTCAGCATTTCATTTTGAAGGAAAATTGTGAAATTTGAAATTTTTACAGTTTTTTTTCATCAGATTCAACCTTTTGAATCTGACGAATTACAGTGGAAACACATTGCTTCGCTCACTCTGATAGATGTTTATACAATATTCAACTTATCTAATCACACATTTTAACTGTAAAATATCCCAAGTGTCATATACAAGCTGAATAAAACTGACACACAAACCTTTTAAGGTCACTGGAGTTGATAAACATTAAGTGTGAATAAATGTTTTGCAAACTCGTCTCTCCTGGGAACACTGTCTGAACACACTTAAAAACACACACACACAGGCTTTTCTGCTGGTTTTAATTAAAAGCTTGAGTGACAACGTGGCCTATTTCTGCCGAGGCGGTTTCAAATTGAGAAAGAGATAAGGCGTATATTTAGAGGGCCTTATCAAACTCATCTATTTACTGCTGGGTAATTTCTCTTTTCTTGTCTTACAAGAAAGTGCAGATAGAAAAAAAAAATCCTCAAGGTTTTGAATCTCCAAAACAAAACCATTCAGTATCTCCTTATCATAGACAGTGAAGAAATGTGGACCATGGGATATGTTACCTCAAAGAACCCCTGTTTCCAATGGCTGTACATAACAATGATGTGCTACCTGAAGAATCATTTGATGGTAAAACAAAATACTGTAGACTACATATTATACAAATGATTACTTTAATAATAATTCATGATAGAATAAACCATGCATTAGCTCCACACATTCATTTGGTATTAACGTTTATTATACTCTTGATTTTTAAAACGACAATCCACCAGCATCAGTGCAAAGTGCTAAATAGCAATACTTTACCAGATTTGTTGATGGTGTCCATATGTGGCTGTTACATGCTGCAGTTATCTGTTATGTGTGTGTCTTGCCTTAAGGGGCTAGTGGGCGGGACCTGCACCACTGATTGCCATGCTCTTAGCCAATCCCAGCCAGGAGAGAACGTTTTAAAAGGAGACAATAGGTGGCTGCTAGAAGCTAAACCACCTTGTATTTTCTTGTGTGTTGTTTGGGAGGTTTATAAGGTAAGAGGGTACCCTTGACACTTTACAACACATCATTTCATGTTTGATAAGACACTCTAGGTCTATCAGTTGTTGCCACTCTTGTATTTGTTGTATAAATGCCACTGTCAACATCAGTCAGACTAAGCTTTTGCCTCCTTTTATTTCCCAGTGTAATCTATTGAGTTAGGCCCTGTTTTGTTTTATTAATTGCTTTCTTTTAGCACAACTAGGCAGCCCTTCTTCCTCTACCTGGTGTACCTGTGAAAACTTGATGTGTTGGCACAAATAAAAAGCCAAACTCACTCACTTTGACTGTGTCTCTTATCAAAGGGATATTGCCACTCTACTACCTTTTACCTACCAAGGCACAAAGAGATCTAGTCAGTAGGATCTGCAGTTAGGAATATCATTGTGTTTCAAGTAAGTTTGAGTCTGTAAACATTGCTAGCACAGTGCTCATGATGCATAATGACTGTGCAACTTTAAAGTCTCCCCAACTCCAACAGATATGTTTGTCCTTGTTCTATTTTTGCGTCTCGGCGAGGAGTCACTTGATCCTACCTCCTTCCTGGCTCTTCATCCACTGGATAGTATTTTGTATCTGCCTGTAAGATTAGCATAAAGACAAAAGCGAGTGCATTTCTTTTTTTTACCGAGGAACAGATGTGACAAGCTGTGAAGCATCTCTGCTTCAGGCTTTGATTTGTTTGGCCCTTTTCGACTCAACATAAAACTTAATGAAAAAAGATGTAGTGCATATATTGTTTTTGAATATATCACACTATGCTTTTTATCATGAACAAATAAGTGGAAGTGTTTGTTTTGACCTTGTGAAGGGGAACTTGGTGATAATAAAGCAGTTGTCAGAAAGCCAGCCAGCCTCTGTGTGAGTGGCTCTGTCCCGTCGATGTGACATGTGTCGTCACCACTTGCATTCTGTCTTCATTAACCATGCATGGCTGTGCTGGAACAGGCCACGTTGTTGATATGCATGAATGTGTTGGCTGGGTTTTCGCCGCCTTTGCATTTTACATGTTGCTTCATTAAACACAAAGAGCTCCTAACATTTCGGTTTGATCATGAAAGTTTTTGACTGCTGCTGAGAGCTGATGTTTTTTTGCTATGTCTTGAGAAATGCGTGTTTCAATTTAGGTGCTCGCATGTCTCACTTACTGGTAGGGTTAGCTTTTTTGTTACATGGGGTTTTGCTGTTTTTATGGTGAATCATGAACAGAAGATGCTATTTACTGTACAATGTGAAAAGCACTGTTAGTGTTAGTATATTGAAATTGAAAGGACTCTCTGCTGGGCTGGGAAGTTGTCAGTATTCTTCTAGACTGGAGGAGGCTGTAAGTTTCTTAGAAGAAGCACAAAAAGGGAAATTTTCTTATCTTGTGTGACCAAGATTCTGTTTTGAAATTTGCAACCTGTAATACACACTTCATTCATTTTATTCCATTGCCAAAGCTCCCGTAAACCAAGGTAACGGTGGAGATTCTTCTTTCTCACACCTCACGCCACACCTCTGGCTTTTGGAAGGCTTTCTGTCCCTCTCCTAGGGCCCCCAGTCAGCCTGTTTTCAGGATACCACCCCCAATCCAATAGACACAATGGCGGAATTAGGAACTAGAAAAATGTTTGTAGTGCAGGTTTCTGAATTTTAACTTCAAAGAGCTTAGAACAGAGCAGTAACACATTTCTTCAACCAATTTTGAAGGAGAATCATATTACTGGACCACAGAGCTGTACTCTTCAGCTATTTAGCATCATATACTGTAGATACATCTCTCTAGCCTCATGCTTTGAACGTTTCAAATTCAATCTATTCTTCATTAAGTAATAGAATTTGTCTGGCACTTGTACGGTATAGCAGTCTCTTCTTACAGGGCAGCTTCAAGGGTTAGCTGTCCCAACCCACTACTGTGGGGCTTTCAATGGAAATGCAAGATAGAATAAGTTTTATTTGTCATATCTATTCGGAAAAAAATGAAATAATACAATAGGAGATCACACAGCACACAAGAATATAAAATGATTACATACATTATTGTAGCAGTAACGCTACGGTCTATGAGTAGTGCAAATTAAATCCAAAAACATGTGCTCTTGCCTTTGATGACAATTATGACAGG
The DNA here is from genome assembly GCA_020698575.1 of Bostrychus sinensis. Lineage (NCBI taxonomy): Eukaryota > Metazoa > Chordata > Actinopteri > Gobiiformes > Eleotridae > Bostrychus > Bostrychus sinensis. The sequence continues at coordinate 27,553,636 of CM036247.1, read as the reverse complement.
CAAGGATACAATAGTAATACATTAAACTTATATCACTTTTGAAGATACCCAGTTGGTTTACAGAAATAAACAACAAGCATAAAGACACAAGAGACAATGATAGGTTGAAGATCTTGAAAAGGTGGATTTTCTGGGCTTATCTGAAGATGGTGAGTGTGGAGGAGTCTCAGGTGTGTTTGGGCAGAGAGTTCCAAATGCTGGTAATGATTTTGTCAGTGCAACAAAATAGTTTAAATTGCCTCAGAGTTTTAAGAAACAGTGCTTCAAAGTTCTGCAGCTTTGACGAACTGTACTTGTCGAAGCTGTTTACTCATCACTAATTCATATCAAAGTCTATAAGATTCATCCACCTGTCTTTGCTTGTCAAGTGAAGTCTTTCGAGAGTCGTGAAGTATACATCATGAACTGTATTTGGCCTTTCAAAGTTTTCTGTGCTGCATTCTCACTTTACATTCCCCATCAGATAAACTTTCTCTCAATGTTTTCTTTTTCTGTCCTTTTGCGGGTTGCAGATCTCAGCTCAGTTATACAGCTTAGTGTAGCTTTGTGTCCTTGAGCTTCTATCTGTTTCTCCTCCCTCACTCCTTTTCCTTGCACTGTCACCCGCCCGCCTTCATTTTCCGCCTCCCCCCTTCTCACAGTGGGGAGATTTTCCAATATCCATTACTTCCACCAGGGTCAGTGCAATCCCACTGGGTCGGCCACAGACTTGGCAGGTGCCGATAAGGGCCTTGCTCCAGACACTGTAATAACTTAACAAATCCCTCCATGACCCAGAATCCCCTTCACCAGTGTGCCATCCCCACTATTTTCCATAAAGCCATTAAATATCTACCTGTTATCACATTGGGAGAGAGGAGCATGGTGTTGCAGTGCACTCTATGCTACGCACATCTCCGAGCCCTTGTGTTAATACAAAAAAGTCCAAAGTAAACTAAAAATAGCAGGAAGAAGGCTACATCACGTTTCAGCACCTGCTGTCGGGAAGCTCTGCACAGAACTGGTTTATGGGCTGTGGAGCGCATTTGACAAGATCAGTGTGCAACTGTGCTTTTGCTTTTAGACACAATCCTATCCAATTTTCAAAGTATTACAGTATACACTGAAGTTTGGCTCATTCCATCTTTTTCTGATGTTGATAGGGACCTGAGGTGTTTTGATAGACAGGGTTTATTATTGACCCAGTGTTAGATCAGCTGTAAAATTATGGGGACTGAAAGATGTCTGATACAAAAGGTTAATTGCTAGTGGCAGTGAATGAAGCATTATTCAAACATGTTTAGAACTGCCTTTGGTTACGTTTAATAGTTAGGCTTGGGACAAGCAGTTAAGAATTTATGTAAATTCTCTAAAAGTTCTCTTTCCACTGATTCCTCACAGATGTTTTTCATTTTGTAGTAAAATGGCATCATACAAAAGCTTTAGGAAAGTAAAAAACTTTTTTCTTATGTTTCTCATCAAAAAAGTGTAACAGAGCTGCACTCAGCTGGTCTCTTCACCTGTTTCTTTATGGTCATAGTAAAGTAATTTTTGGAAACGTTTTCTTTTAGCCACATAATGTTTTAAAGTTTGTAAAACATGCAATGCTGTTCTTGAGGTTTCCAAGATTCATTTAAAAATATAGATAAAAGCATATTATAGCCTCTTTAAGTAAATAAGTAAATTCATAGTAATGTTAAATATACTTACAATAAAGAATAACTTGGTTGATAAGCTGTATGTAAAATGTTTTGGTTGAAAAGAAGACAATAAAAGTGTGAAACTAGACACAAAGGACAATCAGTGTGTGCAGGTAACCTGGCAAAGGCCAGATTGATATAACATTAGAAAAAAGAGTTGCTAACATTATATCAATCTGGAATGACTCCCATTGAAAACGTTTATGAAGGGGCGGGACTTTCAGTAGAATCCTTAGAGGTTATTGGACAAAGCACCATCTCTATAACTAAACAACAAACCACTACGACAGTAAAACAATACAAGACGTAAAAAGATTTTTACTGTTTTTGTAAATGTAGAGTGACATACCTTAAGTTTTTCCATGTCGCCATGTTGTTAACAAGTATTGCTAAAAGTGCTTGTTGTTGTTGGCAAACCTAAAACCCGCCCACTCGCGGCAACACTGCCACACCATTGGCCCGGCCGCCACAGGTCCAGACCCAAATGGATCAGCGGGAGCCTGACTGTGAAATTGTGAACTCACAAATTTTTCAACAATCCAGCTTGCTGTGCAAGGTAAGTGTGCAGGTCTCAAGCCTGGCTAAATGGATAGGGTTGCAACAGAATGTGAAAAGCTTGTGGAAGTGAAAAAAGTGATAAAGGTAAAGAGATTTCATTTTTTTTTATCTTCATCCACTTATTCTCGTTAGGGATCGTGGGTACTGGAGCCTATGCCAGTGGGCCACCATGAACAGTAGCCAGTTAGTCACAGGGCTGACACTTAGACACACAGACAGGTTGCAAGCTTTACACTTTTTTTTTATTTTATTTTTTTTATCTGTGGTTGTATATTTTTCCAATTATGTTGGGCCCTCTGGTGTTTGTTCAGCTTATGTTAGACTACCCCACTATTTTCTGTACAATGTATAAACTTTCCCCTGGAAATTCAACTCAAATTGACAGAGACCAAACCAAACCTTTGTATAAAATAGAAAAAGAAATAGGAATGGCTGCCCAGGCAAACAGAAAGTAACTGAATATTCAGATGGTTAAATGAAATAGTGATTTTGCCCAGCCTTACCATTAGCTATTAAAACAAACTATAATTTGCACAAATGTTGCAAATCTGGCACACAGGACACTACTCCCTGCAGCAAGGATACAAGCCCACTGACCAAAACACTGAATAACCTTGATAGCGTGAACAGTCTGGCTGTTTTGCATTTTACCTCAAACTTTTGTGCAATATTCTTTGATCCTTTTGTGCCTTCCTCTCTCATAGACGGGGTCATTTTGGATGGGCCTCTTGGAGCTCTTATCCGATAATCATAGCATTTCACCGGATACCCGACCACCACCCCACCCTGTTCCCTTTCCTCCCTTCTAACCACCGAGCTTTCTACCTGTCAATCATGCTTTAGCCTCATTCAAGTGGCAATAGTGTTAATGATTCATTTCCCTTGTAATCCTCGCTCAGGCTGATAAGCTGGTGACGGCAGCCGTTATTTGTGGCTGTTTCTCCATTGTTTGCAGTGTTAAATTAAGCCTCAACGATCCGTCCGTTTGAGCCACCGTGAGCTGAAGAAAACCCATAGGCATGGGCTGCTCTAATAGATTAACTAGCCGTAGAGCTCCTCAAAGAAGGTGGACACATCAGTGTCAGATATCTTTGCTGATGTCTGGCTCTCTGATTAGACAGAGAATTTCAATTCCCATTAAGCAGTGTCTGTCTTAAAGCTAAATCCAAAACTTCCTTTAATTTAAAGTCAAAGTATGCAATTATTCTGTTCATCTTTTTCCACTTAAATCCTGTTAAGGGTCATGACTGGAGCCTGTGAATTATTAAGCGGGGTACATTCTAAAATGTTATTAATTTTATTCTAAATAAAATGGTGAAATAACTATCATTTAAGAACAAGCAGTGGACTGTTTTTTATATAAATAAAAGCACAAGCTGTGTATGGTCATGGCTTTGTTTGAGGGAAATTTATGAGTGCACTCATAGATAAACACTGGGTATAGTTGGTTCTTATGGTTATTCAGCATGTGGGCTGCTAACATAAGGTGAGCCTACCATCATTCTGTGTTCTCTAAAGAACTTTGGCGAAATGTTTTGCCTGATTACTCTGTTGTTGCACTGGAAAGCTGTGTCCACAAACAGTGTCGGCATCTACTTTGGCAAAGTTAAGCAGCATTTTTTTCTTCTCTTTGTTTGAGTGCGCAGCCGTGCCGAACTGCTGTGTGAGGGAGCTGAGGGAGTCACGGTAGTCTTTTATCCAAGGAGCCAAAATGTACCACGCATGTATTTGACCACATGGCATTTACCGCGACTACTCAGTACCGATAAAAGCCATTTTGCAATACCAGGTTTCAGTATCCAGCCTAATTGGTACCATGTCAGATAAAAAAACAAGTGGTGTGCCTTTTAACAAGTAATTAGGTTGTTTCACTGTTTGCAGAAGTAACCTTCACTATCCCTTTTGTAATAGTACTTGCAATTTTCCCACCAATATCCAATCTCATTGAGCTATAGTCCCATTTATGCACCACTACACAGCCAGAGGGTAAGCCATTGTCCAATTCTAAGCTGTATCATGGCCTAACTAACTACATCCATGCTAATGCCTATACTCTATCCATGCCAAAATAGTTGTAGACACAAATGCTTATGTACAACAACAAACACTAATAAGGTGACAATAATGCAAATTGCTGTACAACATGCATGTCACCCAGCTAGCATATCATCTATATCCCATTAATTTGACATAGTGCTAACGCTATGGTGCTGACACTTCACTCTAATGGTGTTAGTGCTGTTGCCATTTGGCAGTAATTACTTCATTAGCTCTTTTCATTCCAACATATGTGCTAATTGTGCTAGCGTGTGTGAATGCACTTGTTAAACATTTCAATTAACCCGAATACACATAGAGGAATTCCACTTTTCAGGCCACACATTAGACAACAAAGCTCTAAATACAGGATATTGTGACTGAAATGTGTAGCAAAGGAGTTTCAACAACAGAGTGGCTTTACAGAAGCTGACTCCTATCCAGAACCTTATTTGTATGTTTACCTTTGTGCCTTTGACCACATGAAAAATATCCTAAAATTGTGGGCACTTTTCAATGAGCTACAACAAAGAATGTGTAATGTGGCATACTTGTAATATGCAATTCCATTACTTCTTTCTTTTTCTTACCACTGCCCAGAACAGACAAACTAAAAAACAAAAGAGAAGTACATTCTTTTGTTGAAAAACTTGCATAATCATTTAGGACATAATGATTAAGGTTTATACTGTGAACTCAGGGTTTGTTCAAATGCAGTAGCAAGGCAATTTCCAAACCAAATGACACCACTAACTATACGCTTTTAGGTTTTCTGCTTTAAATCTAAGAAAAGTAACCTATATTCTTCTTATGACACACAGTTTGAAGACTTGTTTTGTGAAGGTGAAATGTTACTTTTTAACATGGTCTTTCTTGGATTGGAAGAAATGACTTGGTAATACTAGTGCAGGTATTTATCTGCAAGCGCTGCCACTAACTGCAAAGGTTTTGTGTAGAAGCCCTTCAAAATGGTTCTGTGGAACAACCATCTGGCATGTCAAGTTAAGTGCAGTGGTGTAAAGTAACTAGATACTTTTACTCAAGTAATTCAACTAAATACAGGTACATGAGTAAATTTTTAACAATTTTTACTTGAGCAGTCACCTGACAATCAGAAGGTTTTAAGTAGGACAGTAGTAGGTAGTACTGTTGTAGTAGTAGTATTTTACTGTGCACAAAGCTTTCAAGTATTTGTTATAGCAATATGACTATTTAACACCTTTTTACGTTTAGTCTACTTGTTACAATTTTGTTGGTTACTTTTGCTTGTTTTACTTCTATTTGACTAACATCTTAAAGTAGCAGTACTTTGACTTGAGGACAGACTTTGAGCAGTTCTTCCACCTCGTAAGTAAAATGAACTGACTTTAAAAACTTATGTGAATGTTTTATACAGCTGTGCTTGCCAAAAGTATAGAGGCACGCTGAGTCTCTTGTATTCTAATCAGCTCACTGTCTGTCAGGGCAAGGTGAACCACAGTCTGCTCATAAAGACATCAAGCTAAACATCAGTGGAGCGCGCCCAGGGTAATAACAAGTTTCATGAAGCTATAAATCTGTCTCATCTAATGATTTGGCTCACCTGCCGCACCGTTTTGATGTGTCATGCCGCCTACTTGTCATTTCAAGGGGATGTGTCTGCATGATACCAATGGTTTCTCTCAAATAGGCAGATTTATATTTGTGTATAGTGGCTCTGCAGGCTCATTTCATTGTCGGGTAATAGTTTAACAGCACTGTGTTTGCTTGTTTAGAGGTCTGATGGTTCCACAAGACAAATGATCATACTATCTACCTGGGTTATTTGCAGTAAGGAGATCTCCTACATCAAGCAACTGTTTATGCTGTAAGAATGAATTCAATATGAAATTGTGTTAGTATTCTCATGGACAAACATAATGTATCCAGCAGCAATCTTAGAAACATTTTAAGTTTAACTGAGGAAGATTTTTAGTCATGTGTTTATGGCTAGGATATAGTGACCATATTCCTCACAAACCTTTCCACATTTTTCTGCTCAAGTGTTAACAATCCTTAAAGGTACATTATGCTTTTTTGTGGGTCTTTTAAATTAGTTTAGGACACATCTAGATCTGCATCTTATGTTTTATTGGTCAGAAAATGCAATAACTATTGAAAAAACCTTATTTGAAGAAACTCATCATTTGACTTTGTGAGAAACGCTCAGATTAGGCCCCTGTCACTTTAAGAACCCTCCCTCCCTGCTGTCACACCCCTTCAGCGTGTCCCAATAACATGTGCCAGTGCAGAAGTGAGTGTTGTCTTCCTGAATGGGACAGGGCTGTGAGAGGGGAGGGGCGTGCTTAGGTGGAAAAGGCAGACACCGGTGATACGAGACAATCTGGCCTTTCAGAAACTCAATGTAAAAGAATAGAGGATTACTCAAACATGCATGAATGAAATAAAACACAACTTCATGTATGTTTTTGATGGGGGAACAACATTTTAACATGGTAGAAAGCTCAGAAAAGTTTATTTTGCATAATATAGCCCCTTTTAAGGTGTAAATAGTAAATGTTCCATAATTTGCTCCAATTGTACATAAGCACTAAATGCAAAATACAAAAATTTATGAAAACAATTAAGCTACATGCTACTAATGTCTTTGGGTCTCTACATGTTGTTACAAGTAACAGAAGAGTGTTTTTAGCTGTCGGCAAACCTAAAACCTGCTCACAAGTTTGTTGCCACACCATTTGGTGAGTGGACAAATCATCAGTGGTGCAACTTCAAAAGAAAGGCTTGTTCGAGACTCAAGCTTTCTGTGTAAGGTAAATTAACAAAGAGCAATATAATGCTACATTCATGTGGTGCTCAGGTGCTCGTCTTTCTGAGATGAGAAACAGTTTTTCCAACTTGGTTATGCTCATGTGCTTTTGTCTCAGAAAGTCAGGACATCGACACCATATGTAGACCAGAAGTTATTGGTCAGTAATGTTATTATTAATGTTTAATACAACAAACTAGTCAGATTTAATGTTAGCCTTTTCACTACTAAAAAGCTCAACGTTAATGAAAATAGAAAATATTCTATAGCTTGGCTGTGGAGTATAACGTTAGCAATTTATCAGCACTGATTGGTAATTCGTGTGCAATCCCATTACTTCTGTGAGTTACAGCAGTTGACAAACTTATATTATTAGCAATGTTTAGTCAAAGAATGTATAAACGCAAATGAATAAATGTTTTAAATGTCTACTTTTCTGCTATGTCCATGAAGCAGATGAGATCAAGTGGGAAAGTCAAGCAACAGGCTTTAACCCAAGTTCCTGAGTTCTTTTTCCGACTTAAGCAGATGATCATGTGCATCTTTTAATTCAGAAAAATGTTTTCCGGAGTCTCTGCTGACATGAATGCACCATATGACCCATACATTATAATAATATTAAAATCAGGCTGAAATTGATTCTGTTGTACATTATTGTTGTGGTGTAGATTTACAAAAAGTTATTTCTTTGTAGTGTGTTCTGACCTTGCTTAGTAGTAGTAGAGTTAAAAGTCCCTGACTTTGGCAAACATTTTACTTGCATTTTTTTGTAACCTTAGCTGTCATTACTTTGAAATGAATGACCGCAGCTTGTCCTCAACAGTGTAACCCAGTGGCAGTTTGAACAAACAGTTCCCACCCATTGTCTGGGACACACCTCTCATTGGTTCCTCTGCTTGCCCCTAAGTGTCTCCTTTAACTCCATCATAAAAGCTCACAATTATGAACGGGTGCCAAAAGTTGTCAAAGTCACCTTAGTTTCTAGTTGTTTGTGAGATGTGACGGCCGTGAAAAATATCAAAGCTTTAGCATAGCTTTAATTCAAACAAACAAGCGTGTTGACAAAGACGAGTGTCAGTTTTGGGGTCTACAATAATAATCTCCATTAATTAGCTCTAAGCATAACACCAAAGAGAGAATAACTGCTATCTGGCATTTCAAAGCAGCGCCCAGAGTAATAAAAAAGCTTTTAAACTCACATCAAAACATAAACACACCAATATTTGGACACTCTTTTTTAGTGTTTCCTTAATAATATTTTAAGTGATTCATATTCAGTGAAGCCACAAAACAAGGTTATACTGTTTATGCCTGGCTTTCAATTTATCACATATTTACATAACATAAACTAGACTTGTTTAACTTTCCATCGGGGGCGGAAGAAGTACTCAAAATCTGCACAGAGGTAAAAGTACTGTAACTTCAAAATAGTATTACTCAAGTAGAAGTAATTAAGTATTAGTGAGCAAATACTTTGGAAAGTTAATGTTTTTCTAGTGCTGCTTCTGCCAGTGCTACTACTACTACTACTACTACTACTACTACTACTACTACTACTACTATTACTACTACTACTAGGCAAGGCAAGGCAAGGCAAGTTTATTTGTATAGCAAAATTCATACAAAGAGCAATTCAAAGTGCTTTACAGAAAAAAAGGCACATTTAAAAGTACAAAACACAATTAAAACAATAAAATCAAATTTAAAGAGTATAATTAAGAATCAATTTAAAATTAAATTAAAAAAGAAGAGTGCAGATAAAACACTTTCAGTTGGCATATGCACAGCTAAAAAGAACAGTTTTAAGTCTGGACTTACATTGTCAGAGTAGAGGCCTGTCTAACATCGTCAGGAAAACTGTTCCAGAGTTTAGCTGCATAAAACTGAAACGCTGCTTCACCGAGTTTAGTCCTGACTCTGGGCACCAGCAAAAGACCTGTCCCTGAGGTCCTCAGAGTCCCAGATGGTTCATATGGGACCAACAGGTCAGAGATGTACTTTGGTGCTAAGCCATGGAGAGACTTGTACACAAGCAGAGATGTTTTAAAGTCTATTCTCTGAGCAACAGGAAGCCAGTGCAGAGACCTGAGGACAGGACTAATATGGTCGTACTTCCTGGTTTTGGTCAGGACCCGAGCAGCAGCATTCTGGACGTCCTGCAGCTGTCTTACAGCTCATTTAGTGAGTCCAGTGAGCAGACCGTTACAGTAGTCTAAACTGCTGGAGATAAACGCATGAATAAGTCTCTCTAGGTCTGGTTTAGACAGTATACCTTTGATTCTGGTAGTGTTTTTGAGATGGTAAAATGCTGATGATGCTATAGATTTAATGTGACTGCTGAAGTTCAAGTCAGAGTCCATGATTACCCCGAGATTTCTAACCTGACTTGTAGGTTTTAGTGCAAGAGACTCGAGGTGAATACAGACACCTTGTTTTTGTTTCTGTGGGCCAAAGATGATTATTTCAGTCTTGTCTGTATTTAGCTGGAGAAAGTTGTTTCTCATCCACTCATTGATCTGTTGGATGCAGTGACAGAGTGAATCCACAGGTCTATATTCACCTGCTGTCAGTAAGATGTAAATCTGAGTGTCATCTGCATAATTGTGGTAGGATATGTTATTGCTGCTTATTAACTGGCCTAAAGAGAGCACATAAAGATTGAACAAAAGAGGTCCCAGGATGGACCCTTGGGGCACCCCACAGGTCAGGGCCATTTGATCTGAGACACAGTTACCGATTTCAACAAAGTACTTCCTGTCTTCAAGATAGGACTTTCACCATTGAAGGGCAGTACCAGAAATGCCTACCCAGTCCTCTAATCTTTGTAATAGGATCACATGGTCAACTGTATCAAAAGCAACCTCAGATCCAGCAGAACTAAGACAGATACTTTGCCTGTGTCGGTGTTTAGGCGGATGTCATTAGTCACCTTGATAAGAGCAGTCTCAGTGCTGTGATGGGGCCTAAAACCTGACTGAAAATCATCAAAGCAGTTGTTCCGCAGAAGAAAGTCAGTAAATTGTTGGTATACAACTTTCTGAAGGACTTTACCTAAAAACGGCAGGTTTGATATGGGCCGATAGTTGTTCAGTACTGTGGCATCAAGACTGCTCTTCTTTAGGAGAGGTTTGATGACAGCAGTTTTCAAGGCCTTTGGAAATGTTCCAGACTGCAGCGAGATGTTAACTAAATGAGAAAGTTGAGGTAACAAACTGTTCAGTACAGATTTTAGAAATCTAGTGGGTAACACATCAAGGCAGCATGTGGATGAACTCAGAGTGGAGATGATCTCTTGGACTGTTTTGTCAGTGACAGAGGTGAAGTGTGTCAGCTCTAAGTGTCTGGATGGCTGCAGGGTTGTTATCTGTGTTGTGGAGTTTATAGCATGTTTAATAGTCTGAACCTCTGAACCTAATACTCTCAAACTCATTGCACTTAGATGTGAAAATGAGTTCTGAAGGCAATGGAGCTGGGAGGTTGTTAACCTGTTTACTGTAGCAAACAGGACACGTGAGTTGTTACTGCAGTTTGTAATGATTTCAGAAAAATACCTTTCCCTTGTTCTACGCAGAATTTGATTGAAAACATTTAACATTTTTCTGTATATGTCATGAACCTGGAGCTTTGACTTGCGCCATTTTCGTTCGGCCCTCCGGCACTCCCTTTTCTGTGCCCTGTACTACTACGATTGCTACCACTACTATTGCAGCTACTACTACTACTGCCATTACTACTACTACCATTGCTTTCAATACTGCTGCTGCTACTACTACCATTTCTACCACTACTACTGCTACTGTCATTGCTACCACTACTGTTGCTACTACTACTTACATTACTATTACCATTGGTACCATTATTGCTGCTGCTACTACTGCTGCTACTGGTACATACCCAAACCTGGCATGAACCCGAGAGCTTCAGGTTGTGATTGCACAACCTACTTTGTCACCAAAAATGACTGTACTTATTTACTGACTTCCAAAACATTACCTGCATGAAAATAAACAAAAAACCTTTTTAAATGTAATCAAAGTAAAGTAGAAGTAATTATATAAGTAGTAATATATATAAGAAGTAATATATATATATATATATATATATATATATATATATATATATATATATATATATATATATATATATATATATATATTCCAATAATATAAGAATTACTTGAGTAAAAGTCTCATCTCTGTTTTCTAGAAATAAACCTTTTGAAATGTAATCAAAGTAAAGTAGAAGTAATTATATAAGTAGTAATATATATAAGAAGTAATATATATATATATATATATATATATATATATATATATATATATATATATATATATATATATTCCAATAATATAAGAATTACTTGAGTAAAAGTCTCATCTCTGTTTTCTAGAAATAAACCTTTTGAAATACATGGGTTATGGACATTTGTCATTTTAATTTTCCCATTCCTCCTAATAAAAATACAGAACAATATTACAAAGAAATGGCCTTCAGATGAAATAGGGAGCGTATTCAGCCCAGTGACCTTCATATTCCTGCCATTTTCTCTGTTCTCTGGTGCACAACAGACCGATGGCTTGACCTCATCCTGATGATGAAGCCCTTGTATTTTTAGGTCTAACTTGAAGGAACGCGTATTTCTGCTCTGGCAGCGCGTTAAGGTAATCTGACCCTGGAGAGAGACGGCTAAATTAGCATGCACCGACAGCGACCCACATTACCTCTGATTCAGTCCAAAGGCCGCGGGGCATTTTGCCGTTTTAAGTCTCGCCGAGTTAAATCTGTCACTTTACCCTTGTTACTACTGTATACCCATGTTGCTCTGTATCTTATCAGTGATATTAAGAACCGGAATGCAAAATGCAGCACTTACCTTATTTTGTTCAGGAAGGCCAAGACCCTTTTAGTGTTTGTAAACAATTTGGCTGTTTGGTTACATAAGCAAAGCACACCACAATACATTTTGGAGGAATTTGCACTTGCTGGACAACCAACCCACTACAACTACTACACTTTTACTCAAATATTTTACTTTAGTACAATTGTGGCTAAAGATATACTTTCCAAAGACAAATCAAATATCTGAAGAAAAAAACTTAAAAAAGTAATTGCAAAGTGGATAAAGCAATTAATGTAACCTGACTTTCCAGCAGCAACAATGTTTTTTTTATTTGATGTACAATAATAATAATAATAATAGAAATAAAATTTAAAAGGTATTAAGAGTACAGTGTTCTACAAAGTTTCATTTAGGAAAACATTGGTGCTATGCTTTATTTCCAATTATTTTACAAAGCGTCTTTGACAACAAAAGCAGCCAGGTTGTGTTACATCAGCTAGCCTCAACATGACAGCTATCCTTGCATTATTCTATTGTTTAAAAGAGACAAGTTTCTTCTAAATGCTAGTCTTGCTCTTGACACAAGCTCTAGAATAATATGCATTTGAATGAGTGGGCCTCAGTCACAATGCATATCATGTCTGCCCTTATCTCAGCGCATATGACAAGCTGAAGTAGATGTCAGCGATAAAATGACAGCATTGTCATGTTGAACAGAAGATTTCAGAGCTGGGACGTATATCTAATAACTACCTTGTACACTCAATCAATGCCTTTGTCTCTCCCTATTGTGTGTTGTTTTTTTATTCTGTTCTCAACACCTTGTCTCATTCTTTGCCGGTATTTCTTCTTTGTTTGGCTCCTGTGCCAGCCTCCTCTTCCCCGAAGCCCTGCAGGATTCAGACGTCGGTGCAGGTGGAGGACCTGGAGGACACAGATAAGGCCGCTCCTTTAAACCTGCAGCTCTGAGCCCTGAGTGTGCACAGAAAGGAATTGTACAGATTACACTGTGCCACTGCAACCGCACCGCCACATCACACGTGAAGAGGGCCAGCCAGGAGTTTGGCCTTTCGCTATGTGTTCTAGCCACGGGAACAGCCTTGGGGTAAGCGATAAGAATATTGGTGAAATTAAAAGCAGAAAGTTATTGCATGGATTTTCTGAATGTTGTTTTGACATTTATGTCATAGGAGCATGTTTAAAATGAACTTAAAGGTGCAGTGTGAACTTTGTGACCTTTTGTTCGACATCTGATGGCAGAAGTGCTGAGTGCAATTCCCTACCCCACCCTGTTTTAGCTATGGTAGCCCTGCAGGTACATGTAGTTTATGAACACACAGATTTGAAAGAGGTTTGATGTGCACTGTGAGCTTTTGACCTTTTGGCGATGTCTGATGGCAGAAGTAAAGACACATTTCCTCATCTCATATGCAGTTGCCACAGGTTTGAGGGTAATTTTACTTACAAAATTTGAAACAAAGTCAATTTAGTTCATAAACAACTGACACTGTGTTATACAAAGCTTTTCATAAGAATTATTACTTTTTACCTTTATGGTTACTTCACTACCATTCACCTATGTGTATCATGACTGCTCTTACTGCTGTTAGTGTGGCAGTTGGTTCAGCCTTACTGCTGTTATACTGTGATTAGTTGATATGGCACTGCTAACAATTGTAGAACAGCAACAATGACACTGCTGCTGTACAGAAGTGACTGCTGTGTCCTGATCTACATAGTATTGAATTTATCCTCTCTTTAGTGTTAAAATTTCAGTGTACAATTAACACAGCACCGTGACACTTGGGAACAAATTCACACATGAGCTGATGTCTTTTTTAAGTTATGAAGGACTAATGTCCATCTTTGAATGGGCACTGGTTGAAAACTTTTATGAACTTTTTTGAATGTCATTTTAGTGAACATTGCATTGCTGCTGTAATACTAAAAGCAGATTAATCAGTAATAAGTAAATTATTTGTTTATTTATTAATAATAATAATTTCAAAAAGTTTAAACAGAGTGTTCCTGGAAGAAAAAAATGAATATATAAAACATTCTGCTCTCACACTCAATATATAACATGGAACAACCATGACTCAGAGGAACAGTGGCACACATAACTCTAGCATCAACTGGATATCATTTTTCTTTTTATAAATCTAAATATATATTTTTTTCTGTCAAAGTAAGTAACGGTAATATAACAGTAAGTTATGTTTCTATAATAACAGTTTCTTCAGTCTCAGACTTGAATGTAATTTTGCTACAACTGTCTCTGGTCAAGCATTTTCTATCCACCCATTATTCCTACATTTTAACAGGACTTTTAACCCACTAATGGCACTTAATAAATCAAAAATAGTAAAGTGGTAAGCTAAATTTAAACCCAATGAGTACTGTCATTCGTCTCAGAAAAAAATGTTTAAAAAAAAAAAAACAAGAAAAAAATAATCCTTCTAAATTTCGCTCCAGTCTAACTCAGATAATGCCTCAGATAGTGCAAGAAAAACTGAAATGAGTCAGTGTTCTTAAGTCTTGAGCTGTCACACAGGTAATTTATTTTATCATGGCCATCTTGCGCAGGTACTTCTGTAAGCTCTGAGCCATTTGCCACAACAGCTGTCATGGCTGTAATCTCATGGCTTGGAGATGGACAGATATCTCCAGTCTCCAAACTAGCTTTTCACTCTGTTCTGTGGTTTACAGGCTGCCAGGAACATTCTGTCTGCTTCAGGAATACATGTACAAAGAAGTCTCCCACAAGATCATCATGTGTTTTCTTTTTTTAGTAATATGCTATTTTCAGAGTAATTTTCTGAGAAATTTTAATGAAATCTATCTAAAGGAGTAAAAGTTCTTTTTGACCTGAGTGGCCAAAAGGTGGTAGGAATAATGTAGGAGTAGGAGTATGAGTGTATTAGTAGCAATAGTGCTAGATGTGATAGTAGTAGTAGTAGTAGTAATAGCTGTTGCACCATATTAGCAGTAGATGTTGTAGTAGGAATAGTAGTAGTATAGTAGTAGTAGTATCAGTGTAGTAGTAGTGCTGTCAATGGTAGTAGTAATAGAAGTACAGTAGTACCATGGTAGTAATGTAGTAGCAATAGTGCTAGTACTGGTAGTAGTATTAGTGGCTGTTGTAATAATAATAATAGCAGTGGAGTAGTCATGGAAAAAGTAGTAGAAGTTCTGGAAGTAGTAGTAATAGTAACAGGCCAGGTGACAGACTTGCTGGGGCCCAGAGCAAGAAGACTTCACAGGGGCCCAGGGGTGAGATGGAAAGGGAAATGGACCCTCTACCTCTACTAATGGCAGTAGAGATTTTGTATACTTTTTGTGTACTTTCAAAACCATTAACGTCTGAAAGTCTAATGAGTAGTATTACAGCTATATTCAATATCCTCTTCTCCAGATTTTTCACAGCACAGCTCCCTTCTTGCATACACTCTTCTATAACTCCCTAACATTACGGTAGAAGACATCCACGCTCGCCTTTGCCTCCCAGTGGTATAATTATTGTTATTACTAAACTTGTGCGGCAGATTACTATAAGAATGCCAGGCTTTTATTTGCCATTTCTTCCTTTATAGCTGTGCATAATGATATTCTGTCAGATAGAGTGAAAAATTAAGAGTTTATGATAGCAGCAAGCTTGGGTGCGGAGAGCAAACAGCCGCTAATGCCCACGGTAATGGAGAGAGGGGAAAGCCGAGTGATCCAGCAGTGAGAGGGATAAACATACATTTGTGTGTATCGTGACTTGCTGAGAGGCATCTTGCGGTAAAATAAAATGGAAGGAAAAAAAAACAGTATCGGTCTTTAATGTAGCACTAAGGAGATTGACCTTTTAAAGCTTCTGCAACAACTGTGGCCAGCGGCTTTGTGGTTTTGTCCATTTGTCTATATATGTTCATCCCATTTGTGTTTCAGTATCTTATAGAGCTGCTTAATAGAATCTGCTTATGTATACAGTATACAGTGGCAATCCTGAACACAGATATTGAGGCAAGGATTGTGTGCTTTTTTGTGCACTCAGAAAGTTTGCAGTGGCACAATTTTAGTGCCCAGACCTAGAATTAAACTAGGCATCTTCTATTGCAGGGGTAAATGCTTTTTCCATTTGCCTACACAGCCCTAATATCTCACACAATAGTAAAAAATCTACTAAAAGTCAGTTGTTCTCTTTTTTTACCCTTTGTGGCTGGAGTTAGTATTGTTGGCTCTACCTCGCAGAATCCTTTAAGAGATTCCTAAAAAACAAACGATTTCGTGATTACTGACTATCTTTGAAAAGGCCATCATAATCTCAGTTATATTTTATTTTGCTAACCAAACCAATATTAAGGAAATCATTACATTAAGTGGGTGTAATAATGGTCAGACAGGTGGATACAGTACATGGTAAGAATACATTCAGTTGAGGAATTCAGCTTAAAATGATATGTGCAAAAGTGGATCAACATGGAACACACGTAAAAACAATCACTCAGCCACAACCTTTGCATTTGTCTTGTAGCATAATAGAACAGTTCATTCATTTCTTAGACATTGCACTGAAGATCATTATTCTTTTTTAAATAGACATGTTTTAGACATGATAGAGGTAATTTTTGGTTAATGTGTTACATTACTTCCCTGTAGGTATTATACACAGTACACATAAATACCTATAGTAGACCCTAGGTGGCAGTAATGTTGTCACTAGAAGCCATAAAACATGACCTACAACACTTATAATTTTGCTAACATCAAGCCACTTTTATTCTGAAAATTCACTTTTACTATTTTCATGGCTTAAGTGTTTGAAGTATTATGTGCTTTTTACATCCAGCAGCATTGGCACTCTTACAATGTAGACACAAAAAAATGTAGTTTATTTTAAATGCAAATGAGACAGATTTTGTAATCAAACATTTGAGATGCTGTTACAACTTTCCAGAGAGTTGAACATGTGTGGACACACGAATTCCATTTGATTTGGAGACGGCTGCTGGAGAAACTACTCAAAGACTTGCTGATGCAGATAAAAGGCCTGCCAGATTCCTCTCAGTGCTTTGATGGTTCAGGATCTTAAAGAAGAAAATCTTCAAACATGGATCGGTCCAAGACCTATTAAGGCCTTTTTCAATTCAAATACATATCAGAGATCTCTCACGGCTCTTCAGTACAGAGCCATCTCAAACCAGCCGCAGCTCTCTCCAGCAGCGATGAATCACAAAAAGAGAAGGCTAACAATCTCCAAAAGTATGTATCAGTGGGGATCCAAAGGATGTTTGAAAGTTTTCCTAATGTTATTTAAACCTTTCAATAAAATCACGGTTTTTAGGCTATTTCTGCCAATAGCCTGATGGTTAATAATCAAACAGAATAAATAAGTCTGCTGAAATACTTGTGTTTTACTGAACAATCACTGGTTTTTTTACTGTATGTAAATGTATGTATGGGGAAAACCTTAATTATTATTTTTTCTAATGGTAAGGAACATCATTCCTTACACACCATAGATAGACAAACTTCACTGCAGACTCATGGTCCATTATACATAAAAAGACAAAGAGACAATAGGGGATAAAACACAAAGAAAACAGACCTCTATTCTTCAGAAGAGAGTCAGTGTTTCCAAAGTGGAGATCTGTAACGTGTGGCACTATATAGGCAATGTTAGTCAACAGTAAAATAACTATTTTCAGATCCAATCAGCCGACAAATAAGCTTATACATTAAGTTTCTTAAAACTACCTGCAATGTGCTGACTCTAGCAGACATGAACAGTTCACTGGCACTGCTCCATCTGGGCCTTCTTAACAAAATTCTTAAAGCATCATTGTGAGCCACTTTCAGTCTCTGGAGAATTTTTGTAATTTGACCATAGATGTGAAGTGCACAGTCAGGTACAGTTTGCCCTAAAAGACAGTTTCACTTCATTTTAAAGAACCATATTTCTGTGAGAATACTTTAACTTGTGCATATAACATACAGCACTGATGACACATGTCCTCAGTACAGTACAGTACATAGGATCAGCAGATATACTTGCAGCATCCACAGTTTGACTTGTCCTCATGGCGATAGGAAAGTTGGAATTCTCCACAAGCATGGACTCCAGAAACAATATAACGTTCTTAAAAAGTAGCAGACAAGAAATATGCTGTGTTTTGCATATTTACAAGACAATGCATTGTACTATATTAAAGCAAGACCCAAGTGATATTAAAAAACTAACAGAACACCATTATTTTAGATACTCTGATGTGCATTTTTATGTTAATTGCTAAGTTTTAATATGTTTCTGCAGCAATCCTTTTATCCATATAAAATGCAGATCAAAGTCAAAAAGTGCAATGAAAGACAGCAGTGACTTTGACCTTCTGAAGCTACAGTCAAGACCACACACAGCATATTCCCACATCCCACCATATTTCTGCAATTTCTCACAATCCACTTATTTACTTCTTTGCTCCTTTCCCCCCAAGCCAAGAGGTCAAAGGTTACAGCAGGTGGAGACCCGGGAGGCTCTTAATCCATTTGCTTGTGTTTTCTGTCACATCAGCAGTAAAAGTGATGATAAAGCCCATCTTTCCATGTAGCAGGATTTTTTTTTTCACTGCACAATAACACATCTGCAGCTGCCTTTTGCATGTTAATGAAAACTCTACATTATTATTATTATTTCAGAAGGCGTTACTATAGATTGTAAATAATCATTTCCCATGCCGAAGATTAACATTTGCATAAAGCTCCTAGCGTCCGTGAGCCAAACTAAGCCGCTGTGCTGCAGCTATTGATTTTCCATGTTTTGATAGCATTAATACTTCTCACACTGACACAGAAGGGGAACCAGCAACTCGGACCCTGAACAGCATTGTACTTTATATGACAATGTAGGTCGCTGTGATTAAGTTTCCAACTAACAACTGTCAAAAGGGTAAATCAATAGGTAATTTTGGGGCGAGACAAGAGTGGTGGGAGTCAATATCCTGAATCAAGCTACCCAGCGAGAAGCCCGGAGGGAGCCTGGTAAAAGGATTAGCCTCTGCTACCCTTAAGTTCTCACTCCATAATTGTCTTTGAGCGGTGATGAACATCTCGGGGCGCCGTGTCTCCAGCCCACACTTTCACACAACTGAAGATGGAAAATCAATACACACACATATATATATATATAGAACATACATTCCATTGTTGCAGAGATATATTCAGAATAACTAACTTCCTGGAAATGGTTGGTAAATGCACCAAGGTTACTGCGGGGATTCATTTACGGAAGGCTATAATTCCTGGGATGTGAGTGGAGCATAATCATGGGGCTAATCAGGGCCTTTTTCCTATAGGCTCTTTGTTTGGTGATCTATGTGCGTTTGCTCCTGTAGAAAGGATTCCAGGCAGATGGTTGTAATGCACTGATGTTCACTTTATTTCAGAGGGCTATGAATAGGGACACTGAATAAATCAGGCCTAATGCTCGCTTTATCCTTCAGACATTTGTGCTTATTGGCCTAATGCTTGCCAGAGGAGCTGGAGCGGAGGATGACAACTTTAATGTCCATTCTTATTGTCTGTCCCCTCTAACTAATGTCCATGAGCAAAATAATGTGAGAGATTCCCTGTGTGCCTTCTATAACCAATTTACAGCTTAATACAATGTTTCAAAATTTATTTTAGATATAGATCAACTCTTAACAGGGCAAACTGCCACTCTACTAACCCCTGAGTGCTCACTGGAAGGTAGCTTTTTAACAAATAATGCCTTGTCCAAATGTCCAGCCTTGTTTGTTGTATAAGGCCAGAGTATGTACGAATATTCTCAGAGCATTTCTGTGTGGAGTTTGCATGTTCTCCCTGTGTCTGGGCAGGTTTCTCCCAACAATAATCAGCCTAAAACATGCACAACAGGTTAATCTCAAGAACAAGAGAAGGGCCCCAGGGTGCAGCTCAGCGGTAACCCTCTGCTCCTGACAAGTCACCCTGGCATCACTGAAGGGACAAATGCAGAGAACAAATTTCCCTATAGACACAATAAAGCCTTAACTTTACAGGGGCTAAATTATGCTTTTTTGTATCTTTTTAAAACAATCTTGGTCCCTTCTAAAACAGCAGTGCATGTTTTACAACCTTTTAAAACATTATCTGATGAAAAGAAAACAGTTCATATTTTACTGGTGTCATAAAGAAACAGATGAAGAGACTAACAGAGGGCACCAGAGTGCAGTTCTGTCCTGCTCTTTAGAACAAAAACAAATAACAAAAAAGCTGTTTACTTCCTTATACTTATGTATGATGCCATTTTACATTAAAATGAAAAATAGCTGTGAGAGCAGACTGGATGTAGAGGACTTGTTGTTTGGGCATTGCTTCCTGGAGTAGGAGGGCGTAGGGAGGGGGGCGGGAATAAGGAGGAACAAGCTGTTTGGAGCTCACAGAAAGGCAGTGCCAGAGACCCCTTTAAACAGCAAATTATTCGATTATACATGTTATAGCATAAGCAAACAATTTTCAAAAGCATATGAAAATGCTTAATGCTAACACAAATGGCAACTAAATCATCATTGTTCTTTTTGTCATGACCAGAAGTTGACAAACTATGACATACACAACCTTTTTCTGATGATGTGATTGTCAGAATTACTCCTCTAGAGTCTTAAACATGAAGAGAGAAAGCAAAAGTTTGCCTTGTGTTGTAATCAGCTGAAAATTAGCTGAGGCCTTGTTTGAGTTACCTGCTCGGTGATCCATCCACTCCACTGCCACAGGAGCTCTATCTCCAAACAATTTAGCTTCAACAATGCCACGTCATTATTGTAAATAATCTCCTTTGACACAATAAAGCGTTATCGGGGTGAAGGATTTCTCCCCTTTGTGTTTTTATCTTACCTGATGCCCAGGTCTGCGAGTGGTTGAAAAGAAAAAGCGCTGGCCAAGTTTGTGCTATAGATTGAAGGAGAGCCACTCAAAATGGGGTTGAGTGACCCAGGATGGCTGCACACAAGCAAGTCTCAAATGAAAGAAATGAAAAGAAAAGAGAAAAGCTTATTGGATGTATTGAATCATTTTACTTTGCGGGGAGCAGAGGGATTGGAGGTGGAGCGTGATCCGACTCGGTCCCAGGTCTAAATGTGTTATCAGGAGCATACCTGACTGTGGACATATTCGCAGACACTGCTCCAGTCACAGACATTTTTAAAGAAGATATTTATTTTATATTATAGTGTTCTTCAAATACTTATTGAATTTTGCATTTTTTCAAAATCATTACGGATTAAATAAAAAATAATTATAGCCTAATTTTTTTTTTTTTTTACCTAATTTTACACACAACTTACAGTGTATTCTATGATGCTTGTATGAGTATTTTAGTGCTAGTGTAGTCCAAAACATTGGTGAATCTGGCTACTCACTGACTGTAGCATAGATTTTGCTATAATGTTAACAAAATCTCCTGTTCCCTTCAGGGCTTTCCAGAGTGAATAATCTGCCTCTTCTTCTCTCACACCAACTGACTTGATGTCTCCTTTCACTACATCCAAATACATGGTGTCCGAGCTTGCAAATGGTGCACACCTGATCTTGGTGCAGACAGACCCCCACCAATGTGGGGGCGTGGTGCTCTACAGGTGAGTTGTGTTATGAGGCTGCCTGAGCAGCCTGGAGCATGAAAAACCTCCTCAATGAGCAGTGGCTTATTATTATTATTATTATTATTATTATTAGTATTATTGTTATTATTGTTGTTATTATTATATCTTTTTATTACAAAAACAACAACAACAAGAATATGAAAGAATGCGGTGTAGGCATATTAAGACCATAAGCTGGAAGTGTTTTTTTTTTGGGTTTTTTTTGCCTTTCTTCTGCATAAAATAATCCAATATCCAATATGCCATTTCTTATTGCCAGTATTTTTAATTTGAAAAAATATATTATTTTGCTATATTTTTTCTCATATGTAATGCCTTTTTTTCCAACGCCATTTTTCAAAGTTCTGCGTAATAGTGACCCACAGTAAACAGCAGCCTCCACTGCACTTTAGGCCTTCTCCAAACAAAAGCTAATGCAGAGATATTTTACGCAAACTGGACACATTTATCTGTCTTTTATTATGATTATGATTATAATAATAATAATAATAATTATTATTATTAAAAAAACACTGTCATTGAGGGTTTTTTCATGCACCACACAACGCCCCAGATTTAGAGCAGGCTGCCTCACAACGCACCTCACCTGTAGAGCACCATGCCCCCGTCTGTCTGCGCCATGATCAGGTGTGTGCCGTTTGCAAGATCGGGCCCATTATCTCTTTCTGTGGTCTTCCTCTAGGCCTCCTGGAGGCAGCTAACCTCAGAATCCTTCTACACAAATATTTACTTCCCCTCTGTACATGTCCAACCATCGCACTCTGATGTACTCATTCCTAATCCACAAATTTATACCAAAGCAGCAGCAGAACGCTATGTCAACCACAAATGAACTGCTTTTTGTTTTATTCAGTCTGACAATTCTCACTAATGACTCAAGCGCATCCCAGGAATGATTCGCTCAAGATAATTCATTCATCATCATTTTGAGGGAAACACAGGAAATGGGCACCAAGTGTAAAAGTAAAGTTCCAGTACATTTTCAAAACAAAGGCTCACTAAAACATTGAACTAATGTAAACACTGTGCATCAAGAAGTTCATTTTTGTGGGGTAGAAATATAATCTAATTTATGACACTAAACAGCCATGTTACAAGGACGGTGAGTAGTCTTTAGAACAGAGGGGGTGATCAACATGAGCAGTGCAAATGGCCGGCTGCACCGGTTTTACTCCCAGAACTATAATAACTTATACTGTATACACAGGTCTTGCAGCTTCCTCTCTTTCTATAGAAGTCTGTGAAAAAAGGCAAAAAATTAGGTTACAGCAAAAACAAGAATGGAATTGATTTAAGCCCTCTTGCTGCGAGGTACAGACATGTCTCCAAGAGCAATATGTTTGGATTTATGGAGTCAGTGTGCCGTAACAACAATACTAATACAGTATTAATTAATCAGTTAGACTCTGAGCTTTGTAATAAACAAGGAGAATTGAATTTGCTCAGAGGCTACCTCCATTTCATAAAGTCTACAAAGTGAATGTTGTTTTAAGGAGGTTTTAGTGGAAAGGCCCTAAAGATGTTTCTAGGTTTTTACAATGACAACTTTCTTTTTTACAAGAGCGCTAAGCAATAAAGGGCGGTTTCATAGCAATCCACTTTCATTGTTAGCATTGAAAGACTTTATAGCCCGGTCTACACTAAATCGAAGGTGAACTGCCACAGTCGTCCCCTGTCCACATATCATTTTATGGCAATTGCAGGACTTGCAGGAGAACATAGACTATCATTAAAATTATTGTTGTTAAAAAGTTTTTTAGTCAATTCAATAACCTGTGCTGTTTTAATAGTTGTGTTTTGACAAGTGTGGTACTTTGGATGGGATCAGTTTAAAGGTCCCCTATTATGCAAAAATCGACTTTTTGGAGCTTTCAACCATGTTATAATGTTGTTTGCAATTCAAAAACATACCCGGAGTAGTATTTTGTTTCTTTTTCCTTTTTATTTTTGCAACACCAAGTGATAAGGCAAGTATTTACCATAATTACATAATATTTAGAAGAAAGGGGTGAAGAGAAGAGGGGAGTGTTGAAAGAAATAATACATTGTGTGGTGTGTGTGTGTGTGTTATGCAAGCATGTGGTGATGTGGGTTTTTTGCAGCATAATCAGATAAATTATACATTTTTAAACAACAACAATTTTAGTTAGTATTCTGGTCTATCTAATATTACTGCCATTGCCCATTGGTATTTTATTATTGGTATTTTTAACAGTAACGTTTGAGGTGATGTTTACTCAGTGTGTGTCAGAGTGTGTCCTATGTTGTGTTTGAGTAAACCTGTATGCTGAGCCCTCATTAAACCAGGAAGTGCTCCTGCGTGTTTCTAAAGCTCACTGGATGAGCCATCACTATGAAGCAGTCAGCTCATTTATCTGTTATTGTCATGGTGGTAATGCAAAGGTGTCCAAAATTATAAGTACTAATAATACAAGTATACAATTAACCCTCTCAGTTCAGTGGTATAAATATGCACACCTGCAGTACTGTACTAATGCTGCTCACTTTGAATTTCTAAAAATAATAGCCCGCTCCAGAGTCGGCGGATGTGCACAGATGGTGGTATAGAGTGAGGGCCGCGCGGGACAATTAGTATGTGAATTGATGATGATGCGAGCTCAGCACTAATTGGAGTCTGCTAAATGAATGTGATTCCTCCCTCTGTCTCAGTGGGCAGTAACATCAGGTAGCACTGTTATAAGTCTATTTCCATAACCAGCCCTGGCATCACTTCATATGCAGCGTGCAACCACTGTGCACCCCAGCCACCAACACTAATCACATCCACCTCAAATCTACAAGGCTTGCAACTTCAGTGCACTTCTCTTTTGAACCCAATTGCTGACGAACAACATTTTGTATATTATTAGCATGTTTAAATAATCAATATTGACTTTATTATAATTGCATATTTTTGCTGGTACAAATATTTTGTCTGCCTAGCCATGTATATTTAGCGTGGCAATATTACCAACCAGTTATAACAGGTATTCTGAAATGGGGCAGTTTGCAGCTCAGTTTATTTTGACTGGTCTGATGTAGGTATGTAGGTGCTAATAAAAGCATTTGGTATCACCTTGAATCAATTTAAAAAGTGGATTCTTGCCATGGTATAGCTCAGTTGGTAGAGCTGCAGCGCATATATACACCTGCCTCAGTGTCTCTGTTGTGGGTCCAAGTCTGAACTCCAAAACTTTGCCGAAAGTCTCTACCCCTTGATATCTTGTCATTTCTTAACTGTACGTTCTAATAAAGCCAAAAAAAAAAAAAAAAGACTTAAAAATAAAAATTATTATTTTAAAAATACAGATGATTCATAAATCTGCCAGAAATTGTGTATAGTGTGCATTTCTTCATCTAAAATTTCATCTGCATATTATCTGATTGACTTGTCTTTTGTGGAGTGCATGGAGCAGCAAGTGCTCTTTCCTCAAACTCTCTGAGTGGAGGCTGCATGTTCTCCTTGTGTTACTGTAGGTTCTGTAGGCTTTGGGTACTCCAGCTTCCTCCCACCATCCAAAGACATGCATGCGTTAGGTGAATTGGTGACTCTAAATTGTCTCCTGTGAATGAATGTAGGAGTGAATGGTTGTCTGTTAGTGTTATGTCCTGTAAGTGTCTGTCCTGCCACTAACTGGCCACCGTTCAGGTTGTACCCCGCCTAATGCCCTAATTCCGGGAACGGGAATAAGTGGAAAAAGTCAAATGAATGAATGCTTTATCTTTTGCACAGTATTCCCACTTCTCTGAAACTGGGTTAGCAGAACTGTATTTTTTTTTTTTTTTTTTTAAAGGGGTGAAACCCTCCCTACCAAACCCATTCAATCCTATCTGACCAGACAGCTTTATCAATTTATTTTTTACATTTTTTTTGACTGATAACTCAAAATGTGAATATTTGATTTTCATAGCATTTCAGGAAAGGTGAGTAATGTGATGTAATGATGAAATAGATATTCTAACATTTCATGAATTCTATTTTGAACCATCCTGGACTCTGAGAACCTCAGGGACCGGTCTCCTGCTGGTGCCCAGAGTTAGGACTAAGCAGCATTTCAATTTATTCAGCTAAAATCTGGAACAGTCTTCCTGACGATGTGAGACAGGCCTCTACTCTGACAATGTTCAAGTTCAGACTTAAAACTGTTCTTTTTAGCTGTGCAGATGTCAACTGAAAGTGTTTCATCTTCACTCTTCTCTTTTCATTTAATTTTAAATGGATTTTCAATTATCATTTTTTTATTTGATTTTATTTTTTTAATTGTAATTTTTATCTATGTACTTTTACCTTGTCTTTTTTTATGTTAAGCACTTTGGATTACTCTGTGTATGAATTGTGCTATACAAATAAATTTGCCTTGCCTTGCCTATTTTATTGGTAATGGGTGTATTTATACTGAGAAACACTTTCAGAAGTTGATCTATTGTGAATAAAATATAGCCTAGTTTTACAAGATTAACTTTTTACACACTGTCCCACTTTTTTTGGAATTGATTTTGTAGTAATGTTATTCAAAAGAGCCAGGTCCTATGTATTTCCCTGTCCTAACACATGTCTAATTACCTCCACGGCTGGTGCAGTGGCTGATCACCCCGTCCTCCCTGATGGTGCACCATACTGGCAGAGCTGGGCCTCCTGGGAGGTCTGGCCCGGGGAACCTTTCTTTTGATGGAGCATGCACAGGCAGTTTTTTTTTTCCTTTTTTTTTTAGGCTTGCAGTCCCCTCCAGGAAACCAGCAGCACCAAGCAGTAAATCAATAGCTACGCAGTGTGGGCAAATGACAACCCGTTTAGTTTGGCGGCCTACTTCGTTTCACAACATGCGGCCTGGCCTTCTAAACTGAAGGCAGGGTCTTGGGGAGAAAATAGTTCCTGGCACTAAATCAGATTTGGCAGCAGGTGGTCCATGGAGTTGAGAGTGAGCTGCTTCTACACCTGCCAAGGACCGACGTGGCACATGAAAACACTCTATTTTTCTCCACCCAGGTGACTCCGCCGCACCTCCCACCGGCTCAATATATCAGCGGTATCAGGCCGCCTGTGATGTGTCATCCATCACCATTGCGGCATCTTCACAATAATCATTGCTTCCACGAGTGTGAAAAATCGAAAAGCTACATATCAAGCTCCCATTCACAGAGCTTTTAGTATTCCTGCACTTACTCTCATTTGTTTTGCTGTGGCTGCAATGGTGCTTTAAAGGTGCACTGTGTCAAATATAATAGTCTACAGTGAAGTCAGGTGAACACAGACCCCCCCCCCCCCCCCCCCCCCAAAAAAATAAAATAAAAAAAAAATAACACAAAATAACACCTTGCAACTGGACTGGACTACAAAAATGGGCAGATAAATGTGGGGTGGGTAGTTTGAGCATTTTTGCCAAAAAGAACAGACTGCAATTCCACACTATACTTTTTAGAGCATGGGAGCAGGTATAGATTTTTGTGGGTCCTGATGGGGTTTCCTCTTAAAAGAATATGAAACAGTGAAGTCTACTTCACTTCTTCAGTTCCTCCTACTCTCTAAAAACATGCATGTGTTAGTTTAGTTAGTTACTCCAATTTGCCCCCAGTAAATAAATGAGAGAGTGAAGGATTGTCTATCAGTGTATGTCACCAACTGGCCATTGTGTACCACACCTATGGCCAATAGTTGTGTGCATGCATGTGCACATATATGACTAGTATGTTGAAAGGTTTGGAATAATGATTGCAGCATGTGTGTATTTATAGTAAATAGAATGATAATATATGACACAGTATTGTTTTCAAAGATCATTTTGTTAATAGTATGTAAAATGCATTATAAGATTTCTATGTTCTATGTGTTTCCTGTGACAAGCTGGTCCCTGTCCAGGGTGTACCCTGCCTAAGGCCCAAAGTTACTGGGATAGGCTCAAGTCACCCGCAACCCCTAACTGGAATGAGCGGAAGAAGATGAACGATGAACAGTATGTATGCACATAAGTAAATGACACCAGAATTGCTTTATATCTTTCTGCTCATTGCATAATGGTAAATATGTAAATAGTTGTCAAAAGTTAATTGTAATTTTGTAAAGTGGGTAGGAGTTTACAAGTTTGCACTTCATCCTACTCTTTTTGAGCATTGTCAAAGGGCTGAGTTATTGTGTCGCAACAGGTTTTTATACAATCTGCTCAAATAAAGAAATTAAATGAAAATGAAATGAAAATAGTTGCTAAGATTGGCTCCAGCCAATTGACATACGCACATGTTCAATATAATAAGATAGGTATTGTCTGTTTTAACATATTTGTATGTCATTTTTGTGATGTGAAAGCATACATAATTGTAAAACAACAACAACAACAAAACAACAGTAATAATTCACAGTAGATAATACACACGTTATGCGTGTGCCTCCTTTGAAATTAGTGCAAGTAATTAGTAATAGCAAGTGGTGGGATCTTTGAGGAAGATTTAAAGGTTTCATTGATGCATGTGTGAGTAATACTATATACTGTATTGGAAACGATGGGTCTCACAGCTCTATTTACATACTGTATGTGAAATCTGGAAGTGCTCCTGTGCATTTTAAAAGGGCATACTTTCACCAGACTCATTTTGATCTTTTCATTGCTTAAATTCCTGTCAGTTGCATAGTTTTGAGGATGGCTACACTAAAACTATTTGCACTTTAATATTTGAACTCAAATCCTGCAGATAATGACATAAGCGTGAAATATATGTTGTGATTGCTATCTTCATTCTTCATACAAGTCAACAAAAACCATACACTGCACCTTTAACCCCATTACAACTGTCTCAATAATTTTCAGTCCTACATTTATAAGCCTGATCTTTGCACAGAGTAATCCATTTTTCCACGTGTGTCTTGTTGCAATCTCGGTTCAAAGGCAGGATAAAAGAATGATGTGTGTGCTCCACTCTTTCATCAAACTGCCATAATACTCCCATAGGCTCAAACCTGTAGCACATTTGACTGCAGAAATTAATTCCCATCATGCTCTTAAATCCACAACAATTTGTCGCGGGCAGGTGAGTCACAGGAAAAAACATATGGAGCTAAATGTACGATGAATTATGCATGTGAGGGGCCCGACTCCATTATAGCTCTTATTTATCTGATTGACTGGTGCGACGGCGCTCAAGTTCAATTTGGGCTCCTTCACTCAACACTTCAGAGCCTCCTCTTCCTTATCTTTACATTTCAGTAAACAGTTCCGATTTTCCTGGCAGCTCCTATACTTTGCTAGCCACAAAAAAAGATAATTATGGATATAAAAATAACTTTGGTGACACTGTTAAGACTTCTATACATGATCATTTTTAATAGTCAAAAGTCATCAGTTTGCAAAACATTAACCAACAACATCCCACATTTGTTTTGCTGTATAAAGGCCTAGAGCAAACATCAATATATCTTTATAATACATGTGGAGGAGATTGTAAATTATACTAATAATGCATCGTATCTTAATAATGAATACAGAAGATAAAATAGAAATAGTTTTTTTTATTGAGCGGGTGTAACAAACAATGAAAGGTGCTGGATCTTTAACATATTCTCGCAAATTTATATTGTACATACTGCACACTACAAATGAATATCAATGTTTTAATGACTTAAAAAATCTATCACAGCTAACTACAATTCATTGCACGTGCTTATACTAGGCATGTTTTACCTCTGAATGCAAAGAAAAAAAACAGCGCTATTGTGCTTTGCTGGAATGGTAATGCAATGGTTGTGGTTTTCCTGGTTGGTTGTTTTTCAAACTGCTTCCCAATATAAGTCAGTGGGAAGTTTGTTTATTTAAGTTAGTTTATTCTCTGTATGTTGGCTCCTGATTTTATATTTGTATTTGGTAACATACACATACAAATAAAGTTCACTGAAACTGTTATTTTCAGTTGAAATGTTTATTAGTGTTTATTGTGACCTAACAGACTTTTTGGTTGGTGTGCTGTAGAGTGTGTTTGTTAATACAACTTCTTTAAAAATGGCCTGTTAACAAAGTTGACTAAGTGTGCTAAAAACACCCAAAAAAGGTCTGTAGTAGCAAATACTATGTGCAGCACAATATAAATTAGGTCAAGGACTTACCCATTTCCATTGGGGAGCAACCCAGAATGTTTTGCAATTTTAATTTTATTTCAATTTGTTAAAAATGTTACTTCTTGTGTGTACTCGCCGCCTGACATTGACTTGACATTGCACCACACAGTTTTCAGTACTTTTACAATCTTGTATTGGAGGCTGTCAGGTAGGCACCTCCTCTTATTTTGGCTCCCTCCTCTGACATAAGGGACCTTGGCGCACATATTAGATGTGGAAGCATTGTCAAATTGCATTTAAGAACCTATGGATGCCTGAACTATTGCTCCCCAGCCTTCCCCAGATTATTCCATCTCACAGGCCTATTGCTGGCTCCAGATAAGATGGAGAATCCATGCAGCCAAGGCTTATCTGAACTCAGCACACATTCTCCGGAGTATGGGATTTCACTACAAATTCCTTCAGCCCTCTTCAGGTATGACCCAATTAATGTGTGAATTTGCCTCCTCTCCTTTTGAAAACCTGCCACGTCAATATATGATAAGCATATGGAATAAAAGCAAAGAAACTTTCACACAGGTCTGAGAATGCATTTTACTTCAAAACTGTGTACACACCTACTAGCACAATCATCAGTGAGAAAATACATACATTTCCTAATAAAAATAGTGCACATACCAAAATTAATATGCATAATAAATACTCAGTCCAATAGGAAACAACAACAACAACAACAACAACAACAAAACATGTAAATTTATATATATGGATATATAAATGACCAAAAATATATAAATACATAAATAAACAGAGAGGCAGAAGCGCTTTAGTAAATTTACAGCTTTAAATCCATTGCATACATTTATCTACATTTTTAAATAATATTTATATATGTAAGGTTTTTACATAGCTTTAATATGTATATACCTTTAAATGAATACAGGGAAAGATACCCCCCAAAATATTATTTAGGCCTTGTTTTTAAGCATTTTAATAAGCTTGCACACTGAAAAAAGGGATGATCCCATTGGCTGTTGGTCAACAATGAATTAATGGCTGCCAATAATATAGATAAAGTCATTATTACAGCACCGTGTCTGCTTACACAGCATAATAGCAAGAAAAAAAAAACAAAACAAAAAAAAAAAACACACAAAATAAGAGGAAATCAAGAGAAACAGGTTAGGCACTACAGTACATTCACGAGATATTTACCACCACTGGATATGTTGGCTGCAGTGCATCTGTGGTCGTGTATGAAGACCACAATTCACTGAATGCTTTGAATTCCGCACAGCGCCTTAACCCGCACATAGTGAAATGAAAGAATTACATAAATTAATTTGGTCTAGACATCAGACTATCAAGGCACTAAAGAGCGGCTGAGCATGACTGCAGGCAGGCTGTTCCTCTTTTTTGTGGTTCATGTGGGGCCTTGTTTATTGTGCCTCTGTTCCTCCTTTTGTCCTCTTTTCTCCTCTTAAAGCGATTCGCAGGCACCTGTTCCTGAGGATGGACTGAAGGAAGGAGGGGCGGGACTGGCACATTTGAACTGGTCTTCATGTGGTCAGTACACGTTGCCCTTCTGTCTGTTGTTAAAAAAAAAAAGAAACAGAAAACTGGTGACCGGCTTAGGCTTCACTTACATTTTGTTTTATTATGCCTTTGATTGATTTAGTTTGCACCCCTGATTTAGTTTTAGTTTAGATGGTCCCCTATACTGTCATATTGGGATGTGCGACTAAAATGACCAATCGTTTGTTCATACTGAGGTGCATGGCTGGACGTTTCCCAGGATCCACTAGGGCCCAGTGGCTTTCCCAGTATAAAAGCTCCTGCTTCTGCCGCACCCTCTCTATCCACTATGCGCACCTGTCTGACTCCACCTCAGCAGCTCGCCCCTGACCACCTTTGTTCTTTTATTTATTTTAGCACCTTCAAGATTGCACAGCACCACACCTGCACCTCCACAACCACATCACATCAGACACATGCATTTATTGTGTGTACATTTGTTCGTTTGTCCTTTGTTATTGCCTGCACTGGACTTCTACTTCACCACAGACTTTAGAAAAAGCACCCTCTTTGAAAATGCTTCATATACACTTAGCACTGGACTTACTGTATAATGGCTGGCTTGGAGGATCACGGTCAATTGTTCTCTACTAATATGGATTTTTGCCATCCTCCGAGACATGTTTAAACAAAGTGCTTCTAAATACTTGGCTGCAGCTTCTCGGATGTTTTTCTGCACTGTGCGATCATTATTGACATTAGTGCTAATCGGGGGGCAAATGCCAAGGCGGCGGTCCAGAGAAAAAGTGTAGAGGATTACTGGCTCTAAACAGGGCCCCAATGCTTGGACAAAATCATGGTCACAGCCTGAACTGAACCCAACACTTCCTAATTAGCTGAAATACATATGCTTTTGGGGCCAACACTGAAACAATGACAGGAACACCATTTGTGGTGTAGTATATGCCAAAATAAAAGACTGGAACTGGCTGAATTAAAGTGGTCCATTGTCCTTCTCGTCCATGGCTTGCCTTTAATTACAGTTACTGTTAATGAGACAAAGTCCATTTATTGTCAAGGCCACACTGGTTGTCTGGCTATACTCCCAACTTTTGTAGTAACTTAAAAAACAACATTTAAGAGACTATATAAAGGTGACTTTAAAATGAACCTAAGCCAATCACCAACCAAGTGTAAAAGTACAGATTGGAAAGTATTATACAAAAAAATCCCATATCTGATTGCAAAAGATGTCACATTTTTTGCTTCAAATAAATGTAAACGGATTATTTTTATTCATTATGGGAATGTGGACATCAGTCCAACCATGATTTAGAGAAACAGCATGACTCCAGCATCAACTTCATTTTTAAACAACAACAACCTAATTTACACAGAATATGTTGGATCTGTAGTATGCCTCCAACACAGTATTCAGGCGGACTCCAATTTACTCAGAGTTCGTTGCATGTCCGGCTCATATTTGACTGGAGCCAACCTGGGAGACCCTGAGTTGACAGTAGAGTAGAGAGTTCATGATGTTCATGTACTTGATTGTACTGTATGTTTACATCAACCTGACTAGGAACAACAGATGGAAATTAGCCTTTGGCTAGAATTTGATATGTTTACATGTTGTGATTGTGACCCTGTGTCACCAGTTAAGACGTAATGTTTACACAGCAATGTGAGCAAGAGTCTGCACATGCATTAATCTTTTCACTGGGTTTGTGTCTGACTTCCTGTTTGGCTTCATCTGGTTTGTTCAACTTTATGCATAGGGGCTGTAGCAGCTTTCTGCCAAAGCGCCGGACACAGGGGCTTACTGCAGTGCAGCCAGTGTATACTCTGGGTTCCCAGGTCTGATTAGTATTGCACTCATTACTAAGAACAACATTAGTCCAGTGTTTAGAGACTTGTGCATCAAAACTACTTTTTAGAACTGGCTTTGTACAACTGCCTTTTACTGCTGTCCCCATTCAAAAATAAGTACAAAGTTGCTAATAACAGCATATTCTGATGTTTTATAGCAAAACTGGCAACAATTTTCCATAACTGCCATGTTTGTATTGGTTACGGATCAACGACATGCTGCTTATGTCCCACCCTTTGTTTCTCTGATTGGTTACTCCACCTGTAATTGTTCCACTCATAGAAATTGAATTCAGACCATGAGGTACCAGAGTAACTTCTTTGTATACAATGGGACATGAATTAGTTTGGCTAGCCAGGCTATTGTTTTGATCCATTGTATTTAAAAGTAAAAGCTTGCCTGCCATAGCTTTGAACGCCTCACAGAGCGGTGGTCTCAGTAATGTCTCTCTGATGTGCATGCAGATTGAGACAAGAGTGGATTGACCAGTTCCCAGGAGAAATCAGACTAAAGAGCATAGTAATGAGTATAGTTGGAGTATGTTCTGCATGCACATCCCTATTTTTTGGCATAACAATGTCACTCATGGTTTGAGTGTTAAAAATGGAACACTGCAAATCTGTGCTGCACTTATCCAGCCTGGCTATAATGTAACATTATGACAATTTAATTCCACACAATAATATGTGCAGCCTTACACAGTAGCACAACTGGAAGCTAAAATCCATTTAAATTTTCTGTCTGATGGGCATAACAACATATGAAAAACCAAAAACTTCTTTTTCCAAGTCAGTTGTGTTTTCACGTTCACCTTTGGATGGAACTTAGCCCGCACCTTGTATCAGGAGGAACAATCAAGGGCAGGCAAAGGAGAGGTGCACAAAAGAATTAGACAGCCAAAGGAAATGAACCGAATTCAATTTGAGGCAGGGCCGCTCCAGCTGTCTGCTACATAAAGCCCAGCCTTATTATGAGTCGGCCACCAATGTCATTATTATTCAGACCTGATGAGGCGCTCTGCTTAATGGAACCTTTCAATTTAGTTCACCTAACAACAATTCTGCCACATAGAAAGGCAGTATTTTGATAGCCCTTTGACAAGTGTGACAGCCGAATGAGGCTAGTATTCACTGATCTTATGGCCTGTGTGCAGATGCTTATTG
Source organism: Bostrychus sinensis (assembly GCA_020698575.1). NCBI lineage: Eukaryota > Metazoa > Chordata > Actinopteri > Gobiiformes > Eleotridae > Bostrychus > Bostrychus sinensis. Next base: position 27,519,504 of record CM036247.1, on the reverse strand, counting down.
ATTTATTTAGATAAGGAATATTGCACTCTTCTTCGAAAGCCTGCTATGTGTTGCTTGTATGCTAAGGAGAGCGAATAAGTGAATGATGAGTCACTTGGCTGCCATAGAGTCTGGAAATTGGTTTGTCGTACCGCAACAAAAGGCTCGTCTGTGGCACGTAATTGCTTCAGAGCGGCAACTTTTACACACACACACAAAATGTGAACACTTCCACGAAAGGATACAAGAAGAGTGTGTCTCAAACTCTAGGTCTAAGCAAGGATAGTGTGAGACTTGAAAGGTGGTGGTGTTCTTGAGAGCTTTTCCAATAAAACTGATGAGAGTATGAGAAATGTTTTTGTTAGAGGAAGGCTTTGTAACAAAAGGCTGCCTGCATTTAAAAAGACTAGTCACACAGACTTCTAAGGGATATTGTGTGTCATGCAAAGTAAAATAAATGGCCTGCTATTACTTTTTACCTATTAATTATTAACAAGACTGAAAAAGACACATGTATGAGGATGTAAGAGGCTGAGCTGATGGCGTGTATGCAATTTACGATTCACTAAGTTATATATGTATGTCTGCAGATCATCCACATCATGAGATGCTTTTAAAAGGTGGAAGAGTGGTTAGCACTTCTGCCACACAGCAACAAGATACCCAAGCCCACCACTGGGTCAGTGGCTTCCTCCCAACATCTAAACACATACATATTTAGATGAACTGGTGAATCTAAAAACTGCACGTGAGAATGACAGTGAATGGTTGTCTCAGCATACTGTATAGTCATATTTCCACTGGGATGGTTCGGTGCAGATCAGGCTGATTTGAGGGATGTTTCCACTTCCCAAAGCGACCCCAGAAAGTGGACCAAACCATGCTAGTTTTGGTATCCCTCGGCAAGCCAGGGGGGATGGTTTGGAAAAGGTGGAGCTAAGCACTGCTGCGAGTTGTGATAAACAGCCATATTACAAGAGAGGATGAGGATGTTAAAAAAATAAAGTAAGTGTATGTTAGCAACAGCTGTTCCCAGTATGGCTCTTACTTTGAGAATCAGAACATTTTATTTACAGGTTAACCTCATACTGTTTTAATGGGATTTGTTAAAATGTGTTAAAGTGGTGTAAATTAATGCACAGAAAGCTGGCAATGAACTGGTAGTTGTCCAGTGTGGGCTGGGATGATAAATGATTATATCACTAATTGCAATAAAAACAGTAAAGATTAATTGATTGTGGAAATTTTTTATCATCGTGAAAATCATTCATCCAGATAACCGCCATTATCCTCACATGAGAGAGCGCGTGCCCTCTGCTAGTCACTACATTTACATGCAAAGTATACTCCAAGAAGAGTCAAAGCTTGTCTTCAGTCCAATTTCTCTACAACAGGTTAAAATACTTAAACTACAGCAAAGCAGAGAGATGGATTGAGGCATTCAGGCCATCTAAGGATTTAACAGTAGTGCTAAATGTTTGTAGCGCTAAATGCTAATAAAACACAGCTAATTTACAAGATAATCATAAGTTTACCATTAAATATAAACAGCGACACCTTGACTTTACAAAAGGAAACACAACAAATGAAGAGAAAATGCATTCCTATCTTGGCGTCTCACACAGCCCCATAAATGTGTCTAAGCTACAGCTAACATGCTTTTACAATGTGATGATCTAAAATGCGTATTTCTGTGATCTGTATGCGTAGTTCTGACAGCAGTACTACTGAGTGCTGTTTGAAAGCTATTCTTACTTTCGTTGAAGTGCGCTGTACACACTGCAGCAGTCCAACAAGTCACCGCGTAACCCAAGTCATTACAGCTGTTGTTCATGTGCATTCTAAATTTTGGCAACAAGAGGGAGCCGTATTTTTAAAATCATAAACTTGAGTCTGCTGTGTCACTGTAAAGTAATTGCAGTATGTTTTAGCGACATTTTCAAACTACAAGAATAATTTCATAATTATCAGAATATTATCATTACTCGCAATTACTGTGGCCAAGATAATCGTGACATAAAATTGCTGAAGTTAATACAGCTTTACCTCCAACCTCACACAGACACACACTACCATTTACTCTTCTCTTTTTATTAAATATTGGCAACCCATTGGCAACCTTTGTTATGCTTGTGTAGTCTCCTGGACACCGGTCTCCTGGACCCAGAGCAATGGAAACACAAGCAATTTTTGGGCCTGCCCATACCAAACCATCCCATACTGACACTGCCTGTTCCATACCGGCCAGTATTACAAATGTGCAATATGTCTATATGTTGACCCTGAACCTAACCTGCCCTGAGGTTAATACTTGCTGGGCTCCAGCTACCAGCAACCAATAATGAGGAAAAAAAAAAAAAAAAAAAAAGGAAAATGGAATCAATTTTCGTAAGTAAAGTAAAGTAACCAGTTTTCCTATTCTGTGTGCTGGGTTTAAAGGGAACAAACTGTCCATGGTGTTAGTGCTCAATTCTTATAAGCTATATTCATGGTGAATACTAACAGCACAAGCACATTGGTCCAAGGTGGCTCTTTAAGGTTAAATTTTACAAGGTTTGCACAGGAACACAGTAGAATGTGTCTGTTAAAAGTGTGACAAGTATGGGTGTTGTGACCAGGCACGTGCAGAGGGGGGGACGGAGGGGGCTTGAGCACCTGCCCCTTTTGCCCATTGCCTCCAAGTGCCCTTTTGGTCCTTGGTCTTTTTTTTTTTTTTTTTTTTTTTGTGGCTTTAAGCCCTCATGTGGCTCTTCATAAGGACATTTATTCATTCAAAATTATTAATAATTTGAAATAAATGACATAACACGACCGCCAGCACCTCGTGACCTTTAACCTTTTGCCTCCGTGAGTTGCGCAGCTGTCACGTGCCCCTCGCGCAGCTGAAAACAGTGGAGAAAGAGCAGACTGCGGAGCCAATAAAGAGGGCTGTTATCATTTTTTTGATCCTGATTCCAGAACTTAAAACCCAGTACAGTCACTGGGAATGAAAGAACCGGTGAGTGAGCTGTTTGTGTCGCGTGATTTGTAAGACAAAGCCATGAAAGTATTATACACGCACGTTAGATCATTTCTGTTTAAATACTGAGCTTTTGACCGCTACTTGCTAACCACCTAGATATTTACAAAATGCTTCCATAAAATGCTTTGTGATTGTTGTTAGCATAAAATCTTTTTATTTTTAGACCGGGTTGCTTATAAATAATGGATTGCAGTTAGCATTTACGCATTTTAATGCAATTAAATTGCGAGAATTTGCTATAATTGTGCAAAAATACAAACTAGTTAGTGATGGGAGCTGGTAAAATGTGATCTGAAAAGAAAAAATGTGATGTCCCAAAATCTTGTTCCCACAAAACTTATTTAATTTATTACTAAACTGTCTAAGGACTTTCTCATAGTGATGGGAATAATTTTCATCTTGTCAGAGCATGGATAAAATTACATTATTTAGTTTAGTGTCATGCAGTGTGTGTTTTCTTTACATTTTATATGTTCATTAGTTTTTTACTATTTTCCCCAAATTGTATTAAAAATGTATAGCTTCATCCTTACCGTATTGCAATATTTCATAGTATACACAGAAATGTAATAGTTGTGTGAGAGTCTTGCTTGCCACAGCCCTAACGCAACAGTGTTTTAAAATCTGGTTATACGTATGTGCCCCTTTTTCGCTTTGAGCACCTGCCCCTGTAGAAGTCTCTGCACGTGCCTGGTTGTGACTGCAGAGTCTTGGTTTGGTGTAGCCCGGAAAAAAATAAAGAGAAATGTGTTGTTGCTGTGCTTCAAATCAGATGGCACAGACAGCATCCCAGGACCCAAAATACCCCTAATTTATTAACACCACCCATTTAACAACAGGTACAACATACACATCTACTACAACTCTCTAAAATATACTTCTGTTTGTGAAACCACTTGAAGATATAAAGTTATAATGTTCTGAAACTAGTGTGAACATTTCTGAAAAATGTCCATCGATTACCAGTGATGGGCTCAGAAAGTTGGAGTGAAAACTGCAAGCTGTCAAGGTAAATGAGTCTAAGAGAATTTTCAGTGAGAGACCACCAGCAACTCAAAATGGTTTGATGGAAAAAAAAAAAAAAAAACTACTACTGAAAGTGGACGATCACTATTTCATATGCTATGAAAAATTAAAGACTAAATATTACATTTGGGCTGCTATGATATTGCTTCTTTTCAAATGTGTGCAGTAGAGATATGGTGGCTAGAATCTCAAAAACCACTGGTTGTGACAGCTGCCAATCACATACCTATATTTATAATTTTCTTTCATTAGAGATTTTGTTTATTATTTACGATGAACACAAATCAGATACTGCCATTCTTGTATTTTGTTAAATTAATTGGCTTTATCTAATGCAGTAGTTATGATTCATTGCAGTAAACCTTGGTCTGTTTGTCTTTGAGCCTGCAGACTCCATTCACTTGCATCATTCTTTATTTCAGCTCTGCTTCAGAACATTTCAATACAGTCTATAAAAGATCTCTGCTCCAGACCTTGTTGTGTGAACAGCAATATTCCTCCAGGTAATAATGCAGTATTTTTATTTTCTATTGGTCCATAAGCATTATCCAAGACACAAAACAGCAGATACAAACATTCTGAATAATATGTTGCATTTACTTTTTTTGTTATCAAGTTGTCAAAGCTGCTATGTTTGAACACAGTTTCTGCAGGGTCTGAAAAAGTATTAAAAGTTCAGAAATCATTATCAGAAATCTTAAAAAGGTATTAAAATTAACTTCATGATTCCTGCATATACCCTGTTGAAAGAGGATGCAGCTGATCATTTTGTTAAATAAGATGGCAGATTGGTGTCCTCCTGTGTGCAGCCTTTATGACATCCCCCATGGGTTCTCTCTGGGGGCCCTTGCTTTTTTCCACTTCATAAAGACACTGCATATATGCAACAGGGATAACTGGTGCCTATGGATTGTAATGCATACATTACATGAATGCTGAATGTCAGTTTATCACTACAATCAGTAATGAAAGAAGACAATTGAATGAGATAGTTAATAATAGATTCAGTGATGGCTGGTGGTGACTCTGGGCGGAAGGGCTAATGCATTGATAATATGGTACACTACTCAGTATTAACATTAGGCAATAGACAGCAACTGAAGAAAATATTATTTAATATGTTCTCACACAAATGCTTGCACATAACTTCAAGGTACTACTCAACAATTATAAACCAAACCAGACAATGCACAACAGCACCTTACCCCACTGTGTTATCCAAATACGTATCATCTAACAAGGAGCAGAGAGCAGTCCGTTAGCCTAAAGTTACATGCCATGAGGGAGGTGGAGAAATGAGCAGGTTACTTATTTAAAATTACACCTCTGTCCTTCCTTTCAGTGAGGCAAACATGTTAATGACTCTGCCACTGTAGTCCAGTGGTTTCTGTATATTGTCCGATTGAAAACACAGCCAATGCGTTCAGGAGAGTTTGTCCCAAAAACTTTGGAGAAATGATTTAATCCTCTTCAGTGTTCGAAAACACCACTCTTCTCTGGGTCTAATGGTGATTTAAGTTAATTTTAGTGTCTTCGAAAAATCCTCCAAACTTCGGGCTGCTGTAGATTATCACTTGGGTCACTATAGCTTGTTATTAGCGGCACTATCACTCAAAAGTAAAAACACAAGTCTGCGTGCTCTGTGATTGGCCAAACTGAAATCTGTAATGCTGTAGGTAGGAGTGGGGGCGGGACTCTCACCTGTCAATCATCACATTAATATAATGTGCCATGCAGTACTTGGGCTAATTAAAAATAGCCCCTTTTCCATTCTATACAGCAATATTGGTTTATTTTAAAACAAAAAACAATAAATAAATTGTGCAGTAGTGGTCAACAACTCGGCTATAAGAACTCCAGCTCCTTATGTTTTCCTTATGTTTTGTTTTGTTTCCATCTGAAGTCAGGAAATCTACAGCAATCCAATCCATTATTCTTTCATGTATTTTATTTTCCTACTGGATTGCAAGTTAGAGTTAGTCTTCTCCTAGACTAATAAGTGTGAACAGAATGAATGGCTGTAAACAGTAATTTAACACAAAAACAAAAACAAAAGGCGTGCCTCAGGATGAGCAAACAAAGACCAAATATAGTACTCAACTCAATGTCAGACCAGAACAAGTCTAGGTTTAAACAAGTTTAAACAAGGACCAATCCCAGTCCAAACCAGAATTAATGGTAGTATTATTCCAGTTCTGTATCATTACATCTAACTAATCTTTGTTCAGACTATATTACTATTAAATTAGTATTAATCCAGTTTGAATAAATCTCAACTGGTGGGTAAGGACCTATTATAGATTAGAATGAGGTTCAATATATTCTCAGGCTTATTTTAGACCTAAATATTGTTTTGATTATGTGGAATGGTAAAATACAATGATACAATGATATTATTGGCCTACACGCATCAAAGTTCACCAGCAGAGCACTGTTGGTATAAGAAGTGAATGGAAGTGTGAGGTCTTAATTAAGTGTCTATGCCCCTGGCCATTCAATGTCAATGTGTCACAGCCCCTTATTCACTGGGTTCTCTGTGGATCCTTAATGCATTGCGTCGTGCCAGGAGCCCCCCAGAGGACGCCCTGCCATGGGAGCCTCTCTGGGGGACGTCCCACTTTAGCAATCTCCATGGCTCTGGTGGAACTGTCCTGACAAGACCTGTCCCCCCCACACTGCCACAGAAGATGAGCAAATGGGATGTCACAGCTCAGTTCAACATGTGACAGGCTCCAGAGGTCCGGATGGAGCTCAAGGCACTGCTTTACAAAGAGTGAAAGGCAGTGTGGAGTGAGGAGGGGGGGTGGCCTCTATTACTGCTGCCCTTTATTTAACCTTATCTAAATGCTGCATACTTAAAGGCCATCAGAGCACTTTCTTTCCCACTGTGTAGTAGAGCAGTGGTTCCAAACCTTTTTGGTCTTGGGTACCCCCAGGACCTGGACTGTCCTGGTTTGGACCCAGAGTTGTCCTGGTTTGGACCTGGCTTAATCATGGTTTAGTTTTAGATTAGTTCTGGTTTAGGCCCGGCTTAGTCATGGTATAGTCTTAGTTTAGTTCTGGTTTTAGACATGGTTTAGTTTTGGTTTAGTCCTAGTTTAGTCTCAGTTTAGTCCTGGTTTGACCTGGTTTAGACCTAGTTTATCTCTGGTTTGGACCTGGTTTAGTTCTAGTTTGAGACCTGGTTTATTTCTTGTTAAGCTCTTGTTTTAGACCTGGTTTAGGACTGGTTTAGTTCGGGTATTGTTTTATCCCTCTTGTCCTGGGTTAGTCTTTGATGGCCAGATATTTACTCCATGTACCCCATGCAAAGTGCTTATGTACCTCTGGGGGTCCCTGTACCCCTGGTTGGAAACCACTGTAGTAGAGCAACATATGTTTTCTGACTGTTCTCCTCTTATATGGATGCAGCAGGAGGTCTACAATGGTGGACCCACTGTTGTTGCCACTTTTTTTTCTTTTTAGCTTCTTAGACTATCACATATTTGTGTATTTTGCAGTATTACACATGGTTTCAAGATAAATAAAAGACATTTTTTATTCTTTTTCCTAGCTTTCTTTCTTACATTGGTGGTGATTTTCAAATTCCATGTTTTGTGTAGGTTTGTACTGCTCCTTTATTCTCCTGATTGACTAAATGACAAGCTTTTAGCATTTAATGGCCATCTAGTTGTTCCCTTGTAAATCAAAGTCAAAATTTAGGCATCAGAGAAAACAAAAAATAGGACTGTTGGACAGGCTATAATAATTGTTTACATACTGCATTGTGGAAAGAATGACATCCTTTGCATTTGTATCTAACAAATACTATTGAAAACACCACAGAACGTAGAAGAAGAAAAATTATAAGTAACTGTATTGCTCTGTGATTGAACAAATCGAGCAGTAAGGGAGACAAAGCACATATTTGTTTCTTTATTTGACCACAGTATTACCCATTCATCATTAAAAGCATTAATGAACTAAATGTCTTTTGCTCAATATCTAACCCACATCTGTCAGATTTATCCCTTCAGTATTAGCTGTTTAGAGGCATTATAGGGTGTATATTATGCTTTTACCTATTTCTTTATCCTATTTTGGCCACCTCTTGAACAGCACTACATGTTTTACAACCTTTATCTGACTGAAATAAAATGTTTCTAATAAGTACTCTACTGGTGCCATAAACAGACCATCGAAGGGACCAGCAGAGGGCAGCAGAGCAGCAGATCTTTTGAACAGAAACAGCAAAATAAGCTTTTTACTTCTTTAAACCTTTTGTATGATGCCATTTCACTACAAACATTTTTAGATAAAGGTATGGGAGGTCTTGTTGATTAGTGAGTACTTCCTGGAGTGGGCGGAGGTTCGTGGTAAAGGCGTACGTTTGTGGAATGGAGCATTTTGAGATTTTAGAATGGCCGTGCCAGAGAATAAATTACTCAAACATGCATGAGTGAGAGGCAAAACACAACCCCAGGTATATATATATATATATATATATATATATATATATATATATATATATATATATATATATATATATATATATATAAGGAATGACATTATAACATAGAAAGGTCAAAAAATCTATTTTGCATAATACAGCTTGTTTAAATAGAAAAAAGTTAGACTGTTGTAGTCTCCATGAAATGCTGCCAAAAACTTCACACTGTCCGTTTAATGTCTCAAATGTATATCTGTAATATGTTTAAATCATGCCTGCTATAACGGCATCTCAGTAGAGTGCATGACCTTTTGCAATAATTTGTCCCTATATTTATTTATAAATAGAAACACTGTCTCAATTAAAACATTGTACATTGCTCAAATGGTTGTCTGCAAACAAATGATTTATTGAGGAAAAGTAAACAGAACGATAACAGAACAATTGACTACATGCAGTTGTGTCCTGTTGTGGGATGGCGAACCTCTGGGAAACACAAACAGGAAATGGCTGTGATTGCTTTTTTTTGTTTTTCCCAATTTTTGTCTCATAATGCAACATATTTGTCTTCATTATATATTTTCTCTATCTTAGAACAACAGACAGAACAGCTGCTTTAGACTGAGCTGCAGCTTGTAATCCACATTAATATTTATTGCATGTCTCCAGACCCTCATAGCATCAATATTAAAAGATGATTTAACAGGAAATACAACTACCCATGCTATTTTCTGCAAAATGTTCTGGCCTTGCAGAAAAGCTTAATTATTCCGTATTTTGGTCTCACACAAAATTGTGTCTGTTGAAGGCTGAAAATTCATAACTGATATTTTTGTCTATTCAAGATGTGAGTTTTCTATTCATTTGTAGAGTAGAATTTACATAACACATAGTTACTGGTGTTTATTCCACCACAAAGGTTATGTTTATGCAGACAGTTTGTTGGTAGCCTGGCCAGCCAGACCCACCTACTTAATTTTCGAAAACCTTGTGGCAGGAGAACCGTTTCCAATTGACTCCCTTGGAACTGGCCTATCACAGCTGTTAATCTGCAGCGTGTCTTACAAAAGTGGAAGATAATCTCCTGTCAAAAATAACAAAGATGGTGCCGGCAGAGTGAAATTTGTAACTTTACTCAACTGATTAACAACATTTAAAGCTTTCCTTGGTCACCTGTTTGTTCAGCCTTCAGAATTTTTTTATTTATTTTTTTGTCCAGTTGCCATTTTAACAACAGTAAAGTCTCAATAAAGTCTGACGTCTGACGTAACAACTACATTCAAACAAATTGACTTTTTCCACAAGTCTTTGTAAAACCAGCTTTTGTTGCTGTCCCCATTCATAAATAATAATAATAATAATAATAATAATAATAATAATAATAATAATAATAATAAGAAGAAGAAGAAGAAGAAGAAGAAGAAGAAGAAGAAGAAGAAGAATACACAGCATATATTAGCAACTTATTTGTGTTTCATAGCAAAACTGGTAACGAATCTTGTTTTGGTTACAGGTCAGTGGCACACTGCTCAATTGGCCTTCATTTCTCTGATTGGTTCCTCCTCCTGGGATTGCTCCGCCCATAGAAATGAAACTCAAGAGCTACCAGACTAAATACTTTAGTCTTTGCTCAATAGCTCAAAAGATAAAGGTCCAATTTTTATGAAATTTTCAGTGTTGGGAAATTGCTGGGATGGATCCAAAAAGCCATTACTTCCTGGAAACATTTTATTTTGCGTGCACATTAAACATGTTAAATAAGTTAAAAATGTTATTTCGTATAACGTTGTCATAATCAAAATCACATCAAATAGAGTCTATGCTGCATTTTTCCGATTTCAATAAAATTTTTAATTCCACTTTTTCTAAATATTATTTTAACGTTTGGTCACAAATACAAGTTTTTAACTCCTCTGGATCATTACAAGAATTACATTTGTCATTACTTGAATAAGACATTATACATAGACACTATATTTCCAAAAGTATTCACTCACCCACCCAAATAACAGAATTGGGATTATGGCATGGGGTTGATTTTAGGAGCTGGGCTTGGCCGCTTAGTTCCAGTGAAAGGAACTCTGAATGCTTCAGCACCAAGAGATTTTGGACAAATCCATGTCCCAACTTTGTGGAAAGAGTTTGGGGATAGCTATTTCCTGTTCCAACATGACTGCACACCAGTTCACAAAGCACAGTCCATAAAGACATGGAGCGTGAGTTTGTTGTGGAAAAAATTTGGCTGGGCTGCACAGAGTCCTGATGTCAACCCGATAGAATGCCCCTGGGAAAAATTAGAGCAAAGACTACCAGGCCTTCTCGTCCAACATTAGTCATATTAAGCCCTATGGATTACGAATGGGATGTCACTTACGTTCATATGAGTGTAAAGCCAGGTGAGCTTATACTTTTCGAAATATAGTGTAACAAAGTGCATTACTATGGTCCAGTCTGTAGTTGTGATAAAGGGGAAAAGGCCTTTAGTCTAACAGTCTCTGGTACAAGCTGCACCTCAGTTTCTTTAGGGTTGCCCTTTGCCTGAGGTCACGCGCCCTGAACAGTTGATGTGTTGGTGGGATGGTTGTTAATTTGCTCTTGCTTCAGGTGATTTCCACTTTATGCAGCAGAGAGACATTCCCAGTCCATGCGATGATGGAGAGGAGAAATCCACAAATGGCAATAACGATTTGAGAGATAACTGCAATTCAATTTTAAAAATACAGCATCCAAAAACATAGTTCTTATAACGCTTAATCAGCTGACTCTATGGAAATGACACACACACACACACACACACACACACATATATATATATATATATATATATATATATATATATATATATATATATATATATATATATATATATATATATATATATACATGCATTATTCTGTGTTTTCTAAATACATAAAGCAGAGCACATGAGTGGATGTACAAAATAGCCATTGTGCAGCAGCCTGGTTTTTCATTAAGATTAAGTGTGGAGCGGGGGCGGCCTATCTCTCTGTGCCTCCAGCTGACACTTGTCCCCTCCTACAGCACTCTGTGTTTGTGTGTGCGTGTGTCTACGCTATCAAACAATGGGAGTGTTATCAGGAATTGCCAAAGGCCCATGAGCGAATCAGGAGGGGGGGGGATGCAGACCCCAAATCAGCATCTTTCTAAGGGAACAAAGAGTTTTCACTGCCAGACAAAATATAACGAAGGAATCTTGTCCTGTTTTAACAATGAAATGCCACTGTTGCTGATACAGTCAATCTCTGTGTAATCAACTGTCTTGTAAAAGTAATAGCCACTTAACCGTTTTAAGAGATGCTAATTCAACATTATTTTGAGGTGGGCTTTTTCCTTTTTCACACAAATGGCTCCAAAGAGTTTCTCAATGGTCAATAAAATATTAGTGTATGCATTACTTTCAGGTGCACTCCTTTCTTTCAGGTGATTTCACAGTGCATGGATACTGAGGCAGGATTTTACACTAACTCGGCTATTATTTCAACATGGAACCCATGGACATACCCATATTTGTAGCCAAAATGTCACCCATATGAGGCCCACATTGAAATATTGGATGGGAAATGCCCGTTTTGACACAATCCTCTGCATGTATACAGGCTGGAGACTGGCACATATTGCAGCTGGAGTAGTTGGCTCCATGTTAAGAAGTCGAACCCTTGAACACTGGATACTTACAAAAAATGTAGTCCATCTATGTGGAAAGCTCCAGTTTGAGATGTGATACTTATGCAAAGTCTCAAGTGTAAAATTAGCTTGTGTTAGCTTTAGTAATAATTCATGACCCACTCCACAGAATAAATAATCTTGAGCAACCTCAGTTCACTGTTGATCAGCAGTGGTATTATTAACAGACAGTTTCATTCCCATCTGCAAAAAGAACATAGTGCCATAATATTTGCTTTCTCATTTCTATAGCAACAGCAGTACATATTTATGATGCTGTAACTAAACACAGAAAAACAAATAGTAAAGCGTGTGTCAAACATTACGTAATATAAAATTAGCATGTTGTAGGTGAAATTATTTCTATGTACAGTAGTCATGTAGGATTAAAATGTGCTGTTTGCATTTTGGGTTGTTCAGACTGACATAAAAGATATTTCTAAAATAAGCAACCTAAGCTATACAGTGCTTTAACAGCTTTGTAAATATAGCAAAATCCTTCTAACCTGGACCTTCATACAGCATAATTTTCTTTTAAAAAGTGAGACATTTGAATTTCTCCACAACAGACCAGATTAATTGAATTCAATATGCTGTTTTTTCTCCAACGTAATTCTGGCCCTACAGGTTAGACTCAGCATAAAGAACTATACTAAGAGCAAAACAAAAATTTAAGCTGATTAGTGAAGAAAAACTCGCAACCATTCAGGATTCTTTGAGCCTACAAATGTCAAGATTGGTGAAGTAAAATATACACGTGTAACATATAACACTTGAAGCAATTTTGCCCTCTATTACACACAGGTAATTATAATTTAGCATGTTTGCCCTTGTACTTTGTCACATTTCCTCTCAGGGACTGTGAAAGTAGTTGAGTTTGTTAAAGTTTCTGCTTTGTGTAAAGAATGACTTCATTGTGACCTTTTCTCCAAAGTCATTAAAAGACTGATACTCACTGGTGGGTAGAGCAAAAAGAAAAACTCATGTGGGCACACATATCATTTATTTATTAATAAGTGTTGAGAGTTTTATTTTTTCTTAAGTTAAACTTGTATTCTTCATAAAACATATCCTTCTGTCACAGACTGTCTCAAATTTCAGACACACATGGAGTAGGATTAAAACAAGTGTCTGGGTCTCCATTTCAGTTTTACAATGTTTAGCTTTTGTTAAATTAATAAATGGTTATGGAATCACCTTCATCTTCTTATTGCCATTAGGAGCCATGGGTGGCTGGAGCCTATGCCAGGAGCAACTATGAGTTTTGGGCAGGGTTCATATTGAACAATGGCCAGTTAGATACAAAACTGACATAGTGGCATACTGCACACTGAGAGACAACCATGCACTCTCACATTCATTAGGTGCTATTGAGGTTCACCAATTTTCTGGACACATGCATGTGTTTGCGTGGTGGGATAAACTCTGAGAAAGCCCACAGAAACACAAGGAAAATTTGCAGGCTCAGCCCAAAGATCAAATGCACGACCTTCTTGCTCATAGGGAGAAGTGTTAACCACTCTGCCATTGTGCAAGGTTATGCATCTTCCTCAAATAAACAAACAATAAATATTGCATACTTTACCTTTATTTAAACTGACTAAAAGAGAACGTTTTTAATAAGTACTCTACTTGTGCCATAAAGAAACAGGTGAAGAGACCAGTGCATAGTGTTGCAGTCTTTTGCACATAATCAAAGAAAAAAAAGCACTTCACTTTCTTAAATTTTTTGTATGATGCCATTTTATTACAAAATAAAAAATTGCTGTGAGGAATCAGTGGAAACAGCTGTACACCGTTTTTAGATAAATGAACAAGAGCAGACTGGGTGTAGAGGGTTTGTTGATTGGTCAGTGATTCCTGGAGTGGGTGGGGGTTTGTGAGAGAGGTAGAAGTTAGTGGTACTGATTACTCTGGGGCCTCAAGGCAATGCCAGAGAATAGAGGATCACTTAAACATGCATGCATGAAACAAAAACACAACTCAAGGTATGTTTTTGATGAGGGATCAACATTATAACATGGTGAATCTCAGAAGAGTGCAAGATTTTGCATAATACACCCCTTTTAATAAAAATATATTTTTAAGTGTCCTTAAATTATGCAATTTTTCTATGTCAAGCCATAAAACAAACCATTCCTCTTTGAAGTGACTGAAGGAAGTATCCCACAGATGGCAGTATGAGCAGTTGTTTACACAAGTTTGCACCTTTTTGGTGTTGATTAGCACACTTCCTCACTTCCTGTTTGTGGCCATATGCTGAAGATGAAAACCTAACAGATCTTTTTGGCAGCCTCACACACTCTTACATCGTTGTGTTTGGAGGAAGGCCATGTTTTTACATAGTCAAGACTATTTGTCCTGTGGTCCATCTCTCTCTTGTACCGCCACATTATAGACAATCATGGCGCTACATCTTCATTTATATCACCGGTAAAAGCACTCCGACTTAATAAATACCAATTGCTGAGACAAATGTTTACTTGCAGATGCTTTCATGCACTCACAGTAGCTCCTGCCATCTGCCAGTGCATAAATGTACACTGCAAAAAGATGTGCGACAAAAAGATAACTGCAAGGAGCATTAACATAGGCAATGTTTTGAAGTTGTGACAAATCATGTAAAAATCTCTGTTAAAACAGAAAATATATTGATGCTGTTTCTAGCCATTTAAAGACGTGCTTCCATGTTTTTTTAAAGATCTACCATTCCCCTTCAATTATTGCACTGGGACTGGAAGAGCCAGCATAAGATTTAGTGATTCAGAGTGAGATGACACGGGAGCTTTGGTTTAGTTTCATCTTTAACAAGCTACTTTGCCACTTCCTGGAGGATGATATAAAGGAACGGGGCCATTTGCAACATAACAGGGATTGTGCATGCTCAAAAGAGGCCTGAAAACACCAAGGCATTCTTTTGGAAACAGAAGTTTGCAGACAGAGATGGTAAATGAAGAGTGGGCCATGTAATTAGTTGCTGTCACGGAATGACATTAAGTGAAGTTTGGCTGCAGGAAGTCAGGCTCTCATTAACATTAGTTCAGAGTCATTGTACAAAGTTTTATTTTTTCTGTATGTGTAGTATTGTCTTTTTGTAGTTTCACTTATACTTTTATGCATACCCATGATTCCCAGATTATTGCTTACCTGCACATAATCTGGGACATAACATCCTCATTCCTCGTCCTCATGGAAATTTTCCATGTCAGCTCCAGTCCTATGTCACAAACTGGCTCAAGGTTCAGACAAACAAGCAGGACTATGCAGAGCTTGACATTAACTCTAGCCAACCAGCCAAATATGAGTGGAATTTCATTTTGGCTACTAACACAAATACTCCCAGTAGCCACTTTGGGCGTTAAAGTCTCTTAACTTTAAAGGTTAGGCCTGAATTTATGTTGTTCTGCTTGAGTATACATCTTCCAGTAGAGAGTAATTCATATCATTTGAGAAAAAAATACTAGACAAAATAACATGTTTTAAAAGATGTGACACCACATGTACAGAGATGCCATTTATTCTGCCAAAGGTAAACCTTTTTTCCAATTTTTAATGAATACCTGTCCATACATAAATCCACATTTTACATTTCTTAACGCTTGTAATATACTTTTAAAATAAACACAAACTTTTAAACTAATTGAAATGTGGCTACGAAAAGCACTTCTTGGCTAGTAACTTTTGAAAAAGACTAGCCACAGCGGCCAGTGAAGAAAAAAGTAAATGTCAATCCCTGGAAGCACAAATAGAAAATGATTAAAACAAAGAATACTTATTGGCAAAGCTGTTATCGTTGACTTTGCAGAGAATGCATGGATTAGTTGTCTGACGTCCTCTGTCTGGCTATTTAGCACAGCTCACAGCAACAAGATGCTAACAGGTAGATAAATGAACTGACTGCTTCATAGTGACAGTAATTTCAGTGCTGAAATGATCAGAAGTGCATAGGATTGGTGCACTGGTGTCACATATCTATGTAGAGTGCTGAGACCAAGCGTTTAAGCTCTTAAAGGAAAAAGAGGGCCTCAGCCAACAGGATTACTCAAACATGCATGAATGAAACAAAATACTACTTGAAGAATGTTTTTGAGGTGGAAACAACATATAACATGGTTAAAAGCAGGAGACCTTTACCAATGTAATGTCAATGTAGACTCCTAAAATAAGTCAGTGATCATTAAGGGTAGCAGTAGCTCACTCCAAAGAGACATTCACCCACTAAACAAAAGGCTGGTGGTTCGATTTCTGCTACTGGCTGTGCATACTGTCACGTCCCTGGGCAAGACACTTCCCCCACCTTGCCTGTATTAAGTTAGGTAAGTGCGTTGTGTGTTTGGTGATGGTCTGAGGGACTGTAGGTGCAGATTGGCAACCACAATTCCATTGGTCTGCCCCAGGGCAGCTGTGGCTACAGAAGTAGCTCACCACCACTGAGTGTGACTGAGGACTGAATGAATAATGCACCAACCTGTAAAGCATTTTGAGTAAAAAAGTGCTGTCAAAGCTATTCTAACACTATACTATACGATCATTTTTTTTTCCAAATATGTAAGTTATATATCAGTTATAATTAACAATGTTTTGTATGTGGATACAGCTAATAAAGGTTGGCAGCAAAATTAGGAGCTTGTGAATAAATGGAACCAAAAATGCTATATAAGCTACAAAGACAGATAAATCAATAAACAGTTAAGGGTGGATTTAGTAGCAGTGTCATTATTAAAAGCTGTCTCCACTGACAGTATATCAACTTGTTAAATGGTCATAACCTAAAGTCTGATGTCATATATCTGTTGATGGGGACAGTAAATTTAGTCTAAACTTAATGTAGTGTAAAATAGAACCAGCTCTTGCTACGTCCCGCTCTGCTGTGGTTTAAATAAGGGCGACTTGATGAAAGGTTAATGTCTGCTCCTTCTCCTCCGTGTTTGTTCATTATTCAAATACCAAACAAACTTTAATCAACAGTCTTTGCCACACGGATGGGTGACCTGCCACTTCCCCGAATATGTTCATTCCATTTCTCATGTATTATTTACGTAATCAGACACAATGTCCTCACGTCGGTGTCATGAGTAGCAGCTTTCCTCCACAAACAAGCACTACAAGTCAACTTTATTATTCTGACTTGCCTCTTCACCCAAATGTTCAATCATGCGCCAGTGTTTTAGCTTGAAATATTCAGTAAAGTTTGTGTGGCGTTGTGGCACATTTCTTTTTGGTCATAGTTGCGCACAAGTTTACTTTGGCCTAAGCTGTGGTTTCTGAAGTATGACTGAAGTATGATTTGAAAGTAAGGATATAGCCTATGATGATATAGCCCTTAATTATTAATATTGCATATTTGGCATTTGTTGTAATAGACTGACAACTTCAAGCTTCAAGAACACTAGGTTCCACTTTACTGTGGTGTTTGCCTGTCAAGTGAGATCAATAAAAAAAGTGTTCTAGTAGGCCATGTCGGTCCCTCCAGGTTTTGTGATTGTTGCAGGCTAAAATATCTGATTTTGCAAGGATTTTTTTTCCACTAAAAGCTGTGATTTATTTCAGATAAATTAGGGGTAAAAAGCACCACTGTTGCTGGTGCGACCACTGAGCTGCTCTGTTTGTGAGCATGCTGGACCTCCGCACCGCTCTGTCAGGATAAAGTTGCAGGGTTTGCAGGGTTTGCTTGATTTTGCGTTATTATTTGTGTGGCAGGTAGAGGGAGCAGTGCAATAGGTTTTACTCCATGCCAGATTGGAACAGCCTTGACCCAATTAACAGCAATGCCACCCTAGATATAACCCAGGGAAAGAAGCATACATTTATCCCATGCTATGGCACAGGTAAGTTTAACTGAGATGACAGAAACATTAATTACCTTACATTTCATTTATTAATACATATCAAATTAAATTAAAAACAAGTGTAGTTGAGTTTAACACATTTGACATTTGCATACAGCTCATTAGCAGGAGTTTACAGTGTGTCTTCATAAAACATAAAAACAGCGGCTCCATGGACCAGCCACGGGCAGCAAGCACTGCAAGTCAAACAGAGAGCACATAAATGGGTCATCAAAAAGGGGAGGTTCGCCACCAACAGGACCTGGGAGTAGTGTTCGTCAGGGCACACCACTTTGAATGCGGCCACCAAAGCACCAAACGCACACGAGGGGGAAGTCCAACGCTGAGCCACCAGTAAGCTATGATGCCCCCAACACTATGCTCTAGCCACCGGGCTTTACGCCTCATTCACAGTGTCTGTAATGTGCCTAATTGCAGTCTGGCTCGAGTCAGTCTTGCGTCTCGCAGCCATGGCCCGGCTCCTGAACAGCGTCTGACATCAGGTGTGAAAGGTCAGGTCGAGGGGGTGAACATGGGAAAGTAGCGCCCTTTATATGTGGTAGTTAGTGAACCTGACACAAATGCCATACTACTACAGTTGTGGTCGCAACATCACAAAATCCTGGAGGGACTGCCATGTGACAGATAAACCTCTTTTGTCTGAGGTTTGTTCTGCCTGTAACTCATGACTCCATCTAGTGGTACAGTGTTAGTGATGCTAGTAGTAATGTGTCTTTTAAACTAAGTGCCTCAATCTAGCACGCATACAGAACTTTACCTTTAAATTCACTGTACTGTTTACAGTTTCCAACAATGTAATTATTGGCACTGTGACAAAAAATACTTCTGTTGTAGACATGTTGCAATTAAGGGGTAGACATATAAGGCAACTGCATAGGGCCCCAAGTAGTGGTGGACCAATTGTTCACATGTATTTGTGAAACATTTAGATATTGGGATTGATGTGACCTTTAAACAATAAAACATCATTCATATAGTGCTAAATTTGCATAAGTGTTTTGAGAATCGAGCAAAAAACTTCTCAGGCTGCAGTAGCTCTTGGATCCAACTAGTGGTACAATAAAGTAGGAGCTACAAACTGAAACTTAGGTTCATATGCTTGGTTATACAAAATGTCTTTGGAACTCTTTCAAGACTGACTTTTCTTGAGGTCATTTTAGGATATGCAAATTATTTAAATATGTAGAATTACACCATCAATTTCCATACCTTTGACTCATATGACCTGGAATCCTGACATTTTATTACAAAGCAGATTATAAAAATGTAAACTTGAAAAGTGAGCTGTTAAACTTTTGACCTTTTGGCAATGGTCTGTGTAGAGCCTTTATATTAAATTCACTGAAACTGGACAATGTTTTGGACATTTTTGGTGTTAGTGTGTACTCTATGAAACAACTTTTTTCTAAAATGTGTACTCTGTTTACCAAATTCTTCAAATAAAGTGTTCCAAGTGATTTCAAATAGGTGTGCAGGGCATGGAAGGTGATAAGGGCATGACTAGGAAGCTTTAAGTGAAGTCTATAGAAAATGTACTTATTTCCTTTTCTGAGTGTACCAGCCAGATGTACTCCTCCAATGGACTGCAGCACCACATCAATACACTGTACAGCGCTGCAATAGGAAAAGTCAGCCTGGAGCCAGTAACGGGATGGAGGAAAGTTTGTCCCACCCAGGGAAATCTCTACAGACACCTCTTTAGATGCACCAAAATTTAATCAAGGAACTGAATGAGGTGTTATTGCATTCAGCCGCTCCCACATTCCCCCAAACAAGCTTTACACACTCGGGAGTTAATAAAGCAGCCGGCATTAGCATCAGAATGAAAGTTAAAGGCAAACTCCGGCTGCATATAAATCTTGACCAGAAATGTATCTACTGACAGAATCCATCTTTTGTAATTAAGAACGAATGTGTGGCAAATGTGCGCCGAGGACGAGAAGCTGGAAGTAAAAGACCTGCTCACAAAGATGAATGCTATTATGGAGCGAGAGTGAGACGGCTGGTCCGGAATAATAACTTCCTCTGCCACATTCTGTTAGCGCGCTCCTGATAAGATCATCGGAAAATGGCAGCTGTTGGGAATAATGCAATTCATTCGGTGTTGCTGCGGGACACTACGGGGCCCTAAATGAAGCATGTCTTCTATTAGACCCCTAAAGAAACAAACTAATAGCCCAGCAAAGACGTGCCATTTATAATATGACTATAATTCGTATGATTCATTAAGCACGAGCAGAAAGCGATAGTATACTCTGATTAGAAAAGTCCTCCGGGGAAATTCACATGTTAATTTATTCCAAAATCTCTCATTGACTAAGCAACTTGTCGTGTTATTGTGTAGATTAGCTCCCCAGGTCACATTGTGTTGTATTCTCATATTGTTCCTGCATTATGCATCATAGACAAATGTTTTTTACATAATATGTCAAGTATGTTGGCCCATATCTGCTAGGCATTTTGAAGATTAACCCTTACAAGCTTCAACAAACAACCTTATGATTAATATTTCTTTAGTAATCCTATTTTTATGCAAAAATGTTTCCAAACTATACTTTATTGTTTTTTCTTGCATTATTATAATGCTCCACAGCTATAAAACACTCACAAAGTGAAGCCTGCACCAAGCCATTGGCCCTAATTCACAATTGTTTGACCAACAAAGCCCTTATATTTCACAATGGTAACCCTCTAAAACTAATTATTAGTCATAAGAAACATGGTATTTCAGATTCACACCAAAATCCAAAAACTTCAACCATACATTTTGAGTTATTTTACTAACAGACCAACAAATGAACCAACAAATCAACACATGACTATGACAAAACATGATTTGCTTTGTGGAAGTACTGGTGCTCACACCGGGAGTTGGCAAAGTGGTTAGCGCTCTCACCTCACATGAAAAAGGTCACAGGTTCGATTCCCAGACCATGTTTCTTTGTCTTTGTGGGATATTCATGTTCTCTCTGTGATCTGGGTGGGTTTCCTCTGGATAATCTGGTTTTGACCTAAAACTTGCACAATATGCTAATCCTCCAGCTTGGTATCTGGAGAGGGGTCCCCGGGTGCTGCACTGTCCCACTGCTCCTAACGAGTTGCCCCAGCGGCTTAGAAGCATGGGTCAAATGCAGAGAACAAATTTCCCTGTTGGCCAAACCTAATTTATTATCATTCTTAACATTAAAGCCTACATTATGTCAAAAAGTTTCCCTTTGTTCCTAAATGCCTCAAATTACAGTATGCAGGTTTATGTATGTGCAGTATGCAAGTTAATTTCATCAGCCACAGATATGTATTAGTGCAATGGGCTTCATTCATCAATATCTAAGAATTCACATCAGAATATATGCATCAATATATATATATATATATATATATATATATATATATATATATATATATATATATATATATATATATACTGTATATCTACAAAAAGTAGTGTTTATGTGGCAAAAATATGTGTTCTCACCAGATAGTAGTGTGCCCATCATTCAGAATTACAAACTGCAGTATTTGGTGAGCTGGGTGCACCCTATCTATGACACATTATATGCTGGGGAATTGCCAGGGAACAACTCCGGAGCCATATATTTTGAAGAACGGAGGCTACTTATTTTCTGGTAAAAAGATGAGTAGTATTACTTGTATGGAGTATGCAGCTCCTATTCAACTATTCAAGCTTTCATTTTAATTTCACATTACATTACACAGTCATTTAGCATATAATATTTTCATAGTGGCGTTTTCAATCTGAATCAAGAACAAAAACTTTTAGGAAAAATTATTGGTAACACTTTATTTTGCACTATTTTACATTACTCTTGTGTAACTAACACACAGTAACAAACTGTAATAGCATGTACTTACATTGTACTTACATAGTGGAATTTTGTGTACTTACAGTTTCTAAGTACAAATGTAATAAAAATACTTGTTACACTACTCTATTACATTAAAGTAGTCTTTTTGCTGTTTCTGCAGAAGCAAAATGCACTTTGGTAGAGAAGTGTAACAAGTGTTTTTATTTTTTTATTTTTTATTTTTTATCACATTTATACTTAGAAACTGTAAGTACACAAAATGTCCTAATGTAAGTACAATATAGTTACATGATATTACAGTTTGTTGTAACATGTATTACATACTAGGTACATTGTAGTTACATGGTATCAAGTGTAGTGTAAAATAAAGTGTTACCAAATTATTTTAGTCACTTCATAATAAATCATTATGGTATAGCAAAACATGAGCCAGAAAGAGCTCATGAAAGCAAATGTAGAATAAGCTTTTGGTTAAAAGCCAGGAACATGCCATGGTTTACAATAAAAAAGAAAATCAACATATTTAATCTGCATCTTTATGACTAGAAGCCTATCTTATGAAGAAATATACATTTTGTCTCTTTCATCTTAGTACCACAAGGCAAAGGTCACGCTGCATAAAGCCAACTTTGAAGCTGCTGCCATTACCAACATCTTACACTGATTACTATTTGGCTTTATCTCTGGTACAAGATAATTTTCTTTGATGGTGTTTCACAATTTGTGTATCCACTGCCAGGCCGTGAGGCAAATTCCTTAAGGGTTTAAATGTATGTTGTCTCATTTTTAAGACCACACAATTAAGAGTCAGAAAAGTAGTGGTGACTGGAAGTGGAGACATGAATAGTTTCTATTTGGGACTGTTTTTAGGAAAGGTAAAACTGAGGCACATGTAAGCAGGCTTTTTGTGCTGGCGGAAAACAATATGATATCCATGACAACCAATTAAAAAAATTGTCCCGGCTGCTATTAGAACGTATCGCCACAATTTCTGAATATGGCTGGATATTTGTGTATTTTATAAAGCAAAGGAAATGATAGGAATTCAATGGACCCAGTTTTTGTTTATTTATGCTTTATTTGTCAGTTATTTTCCAAATTATTTTAGAATCTTAATGTATTAAAAAAACCTTTTCCACCATTTCACAGAATTTAATTAAATATCACTTTATTTCACACTACACTTGATAGATTTTCTACAATGTAACTACTATGCACACATGCTGAAACGAACTGTAAAAGAATGTAAATGAGATTTTTTAGGTACAAATTAAATTAAAAAATATATATTTGTTAAACTACTCTACAGTACAATGATTTTCCTTGGTGGTATGGACTTTGTTAGAGTAGGGTAACAAGTATTTTCTTTAAATTTTTTTATCTTGAAACTGTACAAAATTCCATTATTTAAGTACAATTGAAGCACATGTTTGAACAGTTTATTACTATGTGTGTTACATTGTAGTTATACTGTATCAAGTGTAGTGTAAAACAAGTAAGCCAGCCACAAGAGGTCACAAGCCAGTGTACTTCAGAGAAAAAAGAAGAAAGCCATGGCAGAGTTAGACTTCAAATAAGCTGAACCTTGAAACTATTCAACCTCTCCGTGACACCACTGCAACTTATTCATTTCATTTTCAAAATTGTTTGGAAAGAAAACCAAATGCTTTTGTGTTGCTCTTCTTTCAAATACAGTATTTCTTGAGTACTGTCTCTGTCCAAATAATTTCAAAACCAAACCATGCTTAAAAGTAATAAAAACGACAAATTTTCAGTTCTAAGAAACACAACATATTTTTTATGTCTCTCCCATTACAACTACTTTTCTTATAAAAGGAGACATATTGGGCCAAATAAACTTCTTGGTCCATGATGCGCCATTATCTCTTCTAAGGATACTCTGACCACTATGCTTACCATTGCATCCCAACAGTATGACAGTAAGTGCTCTGTTAAAGCTGACACCATGGTAAACATTGGCTCAGTGGAGGAGGCCGCAGACAGCACCATGCATCCAGACCAAAGCAGGAGAAATGATGCACCTCCCACTGCCACAGTCATTTGTCTAGAGAACTGCTCTGTTGTGCACCATGTTTCACCTCACAGCTGTGCACAATCTCCTCTGAGGGTCTGCATTTGTGAGAGCAAACCTGGGCAGTGTGTTACTCAGTACACATCAGTCAGTGGGCAGTGGATAAAGACATTTTTGCATTAGTCTAATTATAACCAGGGTTAAACACTGCATATAAATGATGTGATTTTTTTTTTTTTTTTTTTGTCTAGGTACTTCTGACTGGGATCATGGCTCAAGATCTGGAGAAAGGTCCCTGGGCACTGCGGTCACCCACTGCTCCTGACAGGTGGCCCAAGTGGGAATGAAGGGACAATAAGGATGTGTGCACAATCACACTCTGATCTGGACCAAAAAAGTGAACTCTGGTCCGCCTGAAAATGTGGCTGAGGATGTTGGAAGTTTTTAGCTGATTAGTGGAAAAATTGAGGCATTGGGATTCACCAGTATAGTAGAACAGTGGCTCTTAAAGCTTATAATGTGTTTAATTTATTTAACCAACAATAGTCTGTATAATTTTGGTCATGCCATACCTTGCTCGGCTTCTGTATAATGCAGACAGCAGGGGTATGCAGTTGTCTCTCTGCCCTGCGTCTGCCGCCTCACTCTGCGTAAAAATAACATTCATCATGGTCCGCTGCCTCGTCTGCTGCTCATGCTGAGCCCATTGTCTCTTGGTTAACAAAGTGGTTTGTGCCCCGGCCTTTTACGCAGAAGATTAAGGATTTAATTCCCTGACATAGAGCCAAAAAGTCCAACCACATTTTGTGCCTGTCGCAAGCCCAGACAAACAAAGAAAACAGTGTCAAGAAGGGCATTTAACAAATTTCCAAATAATATGAATCTGAATATTTGATGTGGCAACCCATGAAAAAAATGAAACAGCTGTAAGAGATTTTTCTCTTTTTGCCTTGCTAGAAGCTTGTGCTCTCTGAATGCTTATACTTTGGATAATTTGGATAATAAAGCTGCATCTATACAACTTGCTCAGATTAAAGTTGATAAATGCAGAGTCCAGGGTCAAAAATGGTATATGTAAACAGACAGAAAAAAAAAAAAAAACACACAAAATGTGAACTTTTTTTTTGTAAAAGAACAAGTTTTTCAGTCTTTGTTGTGCCCTCATTCATTACTGTTACATACTGGACCACATGAACGCAGCATTAACAGAGCACTGGCCACACAGTATGTAAGTATTGTCTAACTAAACTCCACCTGCTCGGCCTGTGTCACAGTTCATTTTTCTAAGCCCATTAAGCGGCTTCCTCTGAGCTCTAGCTGTGGGGCTGGTTCAAAGTAATACATTCTCATCAAGGCCATACTTCGTTAGCCAAAACATCATTTGTTAATTACTCTGCAAGTCTCCACTCCTTCACTCATACATCACCGCTGCCCTGCTGTAAACACCAGAAGGCACGCCAGTGAGTGTGAGAGATCATACCTCCCTTATGTCAGACAAGGGCAAAAATCAAGTATTTGAGGAGAAACAGATGAACTTTCTATGCTTAGTCTTTGAATAGGTTAGATTGGTGAGAGTCTTATCAGGGTTTTTTAATATTCAAACAATTTTTCTTCCAAAAAGTTTCATGGAAGTTTGTATGAGGGGAGATCAGTGTTTTCCGCACTATAGTAGTCACTTCTTCTTTTCCTTCCGGCTGTTCCCTTTGAGCGGTTGCCACAGCAAATCACCTGCCTCCATCTCACCCCTTCCTTTGCATCCTCTTCTCTCACACCAACTAACTTTATGTCTTCTTTCACTACATCCAAAAATCTCATCTTTGCTCTTCCTCTAGGCCTCCTGCCTGGCAGCTGTAAACTCACAATATATTCACTATCCTTCCTCTGTACATTTCCAACCCATCTCAATCTGACCTCTCTGACTTTGTCTTGAAAACGATGAACATAAACTGTCCCTGTGATGTACTCATTTCCAATCCTATCCATGCTCATCACTCTCAACAAAAACCTCAACGTCTTCAGCACTGCCTCCTGTCCTTTCCTCAGTGCCATAGTAGACTCACACCAGAAGCAACAAAATCTCTTTCCTAATCTCATGCTTTTGTGCCTGAACTAATTCCTCTCGAGGGTCTGTCAAATCTTGCTCCATGATTGACGGGCGCTTCGGCAATGTCAATCGTATTTGCATAAATTTGATTTCATTTCATCTCAAAACTACACTCAAATCGCTTGATTCGCATTGCTCAGCACGTTCGAGATGCTTGTCGCCTCCGTGCACCAGCATGCATAGGAAATTAATGGTCCCTGGTCATTTCAGTCACCACTGCCACCACTGCCTTTAAATCGTACAACATAGCTGGTCTCACTGTCTTGTACTTTTTTGCTTTCGTTCTTGCAGAAACTGTTTTCTGACACTTTTCCACCCATTCCAAGTCGCTTCCACACGCCTCTTAATTCCCCCCCCCCCCCCCCCACACTCTCCACTCTAAAATGTTAACCCCAAGTACCTAAAATCCTGCGCTTTCTTTACCTCTACATTGCTGTACCTCAGCTTCTCTAGATTTTCTTTCATTTGCTTCTCGTTACCATTTGGATAAAGTTTCTTTACCATTGCTCTATCTCACAGTGGTCAAGACAAACATTCAGATCCAGAGGGTGTTCAAGGTCCACACCAAAATACTTTCCATTTAGTGATTCCCTTCATCATCTATCTGCCTTCTAGAGTTCAGTGATTTGCAGTCTGGTTTGACAAAGGTACACTAGCTTGTGGCTGGTTTGGTTGCATAGGCAAAGAAACCCATGGTGGAAAAAAAGTTAGTAAAGGTAAAGCATAAGCAATGAGCTCAAAATAGAAGATATGCAAAGACAGCTAAAAACAAATGGATTTTCTTTTACAATCCCTGCTGGTCAGAAGATGTGTTTTTAAAATCTGCTTTATGATGTTAAACGTTTACTGACAAATGGTGGCAGAGCAAAGTGAGCATGACCCGGTCATCCAGCACAGCGAAAACACTACGTCTATGGATCTCTGATCGTGAAATGCCCCAGTTGTGAATTTGATAAGAGCAGCCGCCACATGGATTCCCACCGCTGTTGCGCTTGCAGCAAGGTGACCCTGTATATTCACAATCCACTGAATAAAAAACACTCTGCTTTATCATTCTTCTGTTTATGAGTTATCACAATGCTGCCCTTCATTTTCAATTCAATATTTGATTCAGAGTGCTTCCCTTTTTTATTTTTCAGCTTTGTGTTGGATTAATCTTAGATGTGCAGACTAGCAGCGCAGACTTAAACAGAACGGGGTCATTGAAGAGTCACAGGCTCATCGTCAGGCTACTTTAACCTCTGAGCTGCACTGTGTGCCTGCAGTGACATGACAATAAACACATGTCAGCTGTGGAAGTCCAATGAGAAAGTGCAATGTGCACAAATAAACAATGATGCTGATTATATTCAGTCTGACATACTCTTTCCTTTATGAGCAATATCATATTTGTGAGAACTCAAAATGTGAAGCTACCTTTAAAAGACAAAACTTAAAAAAGTGTATTGTTGGTGGAGCTGAAGATATTTTGTCTCTCATTCAAGAGACTTTGTCAGTTCTGAATTAAGCTAGTGAGAGACATTGGATAAATTGTTGGTGTCCAGATTTGAACCACAACACCAATTGAGCTATACGACGGCACAAGCATCAGTTAATCAGTTTTGAACAATCAGTATTTATCTGTGTGGGAACTGAAACCAATCTGTCAGCCATCAAGTGAGACTTTTTTGGATGCAGAAATCATGTTGGAAAAGTCCCTAATAGATGCAGACAAGAACAACAACAACTACTCATTTTATTTATTATGCACTTTACAATTACAGAGTGCTAATGCTAGAACAACTAGTAGTAAAAGTTAATACCAGAAGGAATTGACTAAATACGTGATGCTCCTAAGCCATGTATCTTTTTATTTGCTGCATTCCTGGAGAACTGCATGTTGATTACGGCTATTAAATGTCCAAAAAGTTATTATTTATTTTGTACCTCTTCCAAAAAGACTCCATGATTCTCACAAAAGCCCTTGAGAACATTCCTTGTCCACTCCAACACTATGTGGTTGTTGGTGACAGATACAAGACGCTTTTCCCAAATACACACAGAAGTAAACATCCTTCCCCCTCGCAGTAACCTCCTCTTACGGAGAATCAGATCACTTTAGAAACCTTCCTGTTCCATCTCACCTTGCGGCAGGAGATGCGCGGTGACAATGACCGTGGCTTTCACAAACAATGGATTGCAGTTTCCGGGCCACAGATAACTCTGGCTGACGCCTGACACCGAGCATGAGCCCCCACTGGGGAGACTAAGAGCTCTGCGCTTCTCAAGTCTGTCCAGCCCGTACCCACTGCCACAATGACGCAAGGCTGGACTTAATACAACTGCATGTACAGGACTGTTCAAGGTCAGTAAGTTTAGTTGAAAAGTTTAGTTATATGTTTATGGATACAATTAGGCAGAATGAAAAAAAATAAAATAAAATGAAGAAGCAAATACAGCACATATACAGCAAAGACCAATCTATAAAGTGCAGTGCCTAGGGTTTACATGCAAAGTCCACTTAGTCAAATTAGGACAATGATTCAAATTCCATGTATCCTGAGTGTGACAGGACTTGATCCAATCCAAGTTAGTCAATCTGTCCTTGACCCAGAGCTATGTTTACATTTAGCTTCCATTTCATTGGGCTACAGCGGACAGTCAGTCTGCTGATGGTGCAACTGTCAAAGTCAATGGTTTGTGCTAAGACTGCAGTAATAACAGTGTTGTAAAGGAAGCCCCCAGTAGTACACAGCAAAACTGTGAGTCTGTGATTTTAGAGCTAAATTTGACCTCAGCTGTGCTCTGGAGATCTCAGAAATGTGCATTTTTTGCTCCAGGGGGCTCCAAACTTTGCAGTATCACAGGCCACAAAGGCAGAAGTAATTTGATCAAGGGGGATTTAGTTATTAACCTGATTTTGTCATTTGTTTGACCCAGACAAGGAAAAGGTTTTTTTTGTTTGTTTTGTTTTTTTTTTTTTTTTTTATCTTTAGTAAAATGATTTGTGAACAAAACAAATGACTTGAGAGAATATTGTGTCTTTTTCATTAATTTAAAAAACCCAGGAGTCATACCTATTTACCTTGAGCAGTCATGAGGGCATTGCTTTAATTTTGGAACCTCACATATCTTGTCGCTCTAATACAAACATGGAATAAAAAGCTGTGTGTAAAAATTAAATAAACTAGTTCAAACTAGAGCAGCATAGTTCAACTTGTCACTTGAAAATCAAGACTTTTTTGACCTCTTAGTCATTTTGGACTAATTTGTTAAACAAACAGGCTTCTCCTGAAGTGACGGCAATCACAGGTTCTGATTGCCCCTCAGTGGCACAGCTGCCTGCCGATCTGAAAGCCTCTAGTACTTCCTCCGCACAAGTACCTTGATGCTAATCAGCCGTTTTGTAATTGAGACTGACAATTCAGCTTCGACAAACAGGATCTTTTGGTTACCATGGAAACCTGTCTGGATCATGAGGAGCCCATGTTTCATGATAACATCTTGTTCTTTTCTTAAAACTAAATTAAGCCTAAAAAAGACTCCAACAAGGACAGCCTGAGCAGCTCTCCTGTTTCAGGGTTGTTAGTAACAACAACTTATTTTTAGAAATTACTGCTAATCTGTTTAGAAGTGAGCAATGCTAAATCTCTATAGTGGATCAAACTGTGGTAACAGTAATAATGCTAATATTACATAACATTAAAGTTAAATTATTTTATTCGCATTTTTAAACTAATCTTGGTCACCTCTAGAACTGCATTGCACATATTACAACCTTTTTACAAACATTATCTGACTCAGTGAAAATGTTTTCAATAAGTAGTCTACTTGTGCCATAAAGAAACAGGTAAAGAAATCAGCAGAGGGCAGCCCAGTGCTATATGATGCCATTTTACTACAAAATGAAAAACAGCTGTAAGGACTCAGTGGAAACAGAAATGTACACTGTTTTTTGAATAAATGAATAAGATCAGACTGGATGTAGAGGGCTTGTCAGTGCTTCCAGGAGTGGGCAGGGGCTCATAGGAGAAGCAGAGGTTTGTGGAATAATATTTTTAATTGTCTAGCTTTCATAGGAACGGACTATATTATTTAATTTAATTGATATGAGTTGATAACCAACAATAATCAGATGATCTGTAATCTCACTGATATGTTGATTTGAAGATGCTGGTATCTGTCTAGGCAAGGGAGCTCTTACTTCTAATGCTTCCAGTGAAACCATTTTGTAAAATGAGCCATCCTTAAACAAAATTTTTTTTTTTTTTTTTTTTTTTTTTTTGTGGCCAAAGTGCACTCTAGAATTTGGCAAAGGCCAGTTTTAGACCCCAAACCATAAGTTTGCCTTGCAACATAAAACGTTTTCACCTCTTCACCCTCGACTGCTATGTGGAGTGCTGACGGCTTGCAGAAACTTCAGATAAATCTCTGAAATGTGCACCAGTCAAAGTGGAAGCTTGACTTTTGTTGCAGAGCGATGATGACAGCTGCTGACCCGGGGGCCGGTTGAAGGGCAGCGTGCTCTCCAGTGGCCACAGCCCCTCACATGAAACACTGTAAACCTCCAGCCATGCATTTCCTCTGCCACCTAACCTAATCTGACATGTACCCTACAGCCATGCAGACTTCAGACTGCGGATCCTGTTTGTCCCTGTTGCAGAAATATGGGATCCTATTTTCAGAATGCATTCACCTTATACAAAAATATACCGTACGGATGTTAAAATGGAATTCTTAGGTCTTTTGTAGGCTGTCATTGACGGCCCAGCTGGGAGAAAATCAGAGTGAAAACTGCAAGCGAGGCACTTTTTATTTACCTTTAGCGAGGTGTAACTGCTCCCTTTCTGTGTGGCAAGCAAAATGGAACTGACGGTTTTAAATGCGGAAAGCGGAATAGGATGTCAGTCTTTTGGCGGCTTTTTTGTGACTGCTGGTTTATTGGAAAGCCCCATGCTCAGTTTGTTTTAAAAGCCTGGTTTACATGTGTCACTTTGCTCCTGCTGGTGGAGCTGACAGGCTGTAAGTCACATTAGGGTTGGTGGCTCATCACACCCCTGATAAAGTCTCTATGCTTTGTTTCACCCTGAAGCATCCAATGTGCTGCTTTTCATAGTGTTACACTGGTTATCCAGGGAGAAATGCACTTTATCATGGGTGCTATATATATGCTTTCATAGAAACTAAGACATTTACTTATGAAAGTGCAGTGGCAACTTTTGGCCTGGCCTGTTTTTTTAGACCAAACTTGCAACCCAACTAAACTGCTATTTGAGATGTGTTAATAATGTGTTGCTAAAACATAAAAACAAACCTCTAACTTGTGATTAAAATTAAAGAAACATTAAGAATGCTTAATCAGTAATGATAAATAAATATATCAATTCTACCAAATAGAAGTTTTTTAACTTTAACATTTTTAACTTTGTATTACTACCATTGACTCTGTGTCAAAGGATAAGATAAAGACCTGTTGATAGTCTAGTACTGATATTTTGTAGATATCTTGGGCACAAGGGTTAGCCTTGTGTCTCTCAAATCCTTGTAGGTTATATTTGGGCCAAGCTCTCTGTCAGAACAATTGTGGGTTTAGGTTCAAATAATTAAGGTCAATGAAATGTTGATTTACATAGCACATTTAAAAAATAGCCATTAAATGGTCACATTTATATAGCGCTTTTTTTTACCTCCATTGGTACTCAAAGCACTTTACATCAAGAAACCATTTACATATTCACACATAGTCATACACCAGTGTGCGCAGACACCAGAGGAAAGGTGGGTTAAATGTCTTGCCCAAGGACACAATGACAGTATGCAATGA
Source organism: Bostrychus sinensis (assembly GCA_020698575.1). Taxonomy (NCBI): domain Eukaryota; kingdom Metazoa; phylum Chordata; class Actinopteri; order Gobiiformes; family Eleotridae; genus Bostrychus; species Bostrychus sinensis. The sequence continues at coordinate 27,487,749 of CM036247.1, read as the reverse complement.
TGGGAGCAGGGTTTGATTAGTTTGGTTAGTGGACAAGCGGCTCTACCATCTGAGCTACTGCTGCCTGTACTGCCCCAAAGTGTTGTACAGGTTTAACAAAACAGTATGATAGTAAATATTATCATAAATAAGGTATATACAAATAAGACTTAAACAGAATACAATGTTCAGCTCAGCTTATGTTAGCAGTGATTTGAAGCTTTCAATAAATGTGTCAGGTTTAATACTCAGAAGGAGAGAGTTCCAGAGTTTGGGGCCTGTTACTGCCAAAGCTCTGTCTCCTATGGTTTTCAGTGTGGACCTTGGGCTCTCAGTCAGATGACCATTGTAGTGCTCTGACCTCAGTGTGCCAAGACAGTTTTTTTTTTTTTTTTTTTTTTTTTTTTTTTTTTACTGAATTCTAAAAAAACAACAAGTAGCCAAAGAAGTGCAGCTGCATTTTGGTCCAGTTGTAAGCCAAGATATAGAGAGGCAGTGTAACTATTACTCCCCTCACAGGAAGTCTAAGCTGAAAGAAAGCAGTTTTTAGCATAAGCTGTTTGCCAAGTGTAAAAGAACTATCAATAAAAACACCAAGACTTTTTAAAGAGTGGCAGCAGCAAGTCTATAGTGGGCTGAGGGCACTGTTAAAACTTGTTAAAGGTCCTATATTACACTATATTAGACTTTGTGAACTGGTTTTGGACACCTTTACATTAGTATTTCATGTTTTATAACTTAAAATAATCTATATATGAAAAATGTCTTTTTTGCAGAGCTGTTCCTGAAGACATTTCAAATAATTTACTGCTGGAGCAACTTAGAGTGCTCCTGGTGTGTCAGTAAATAATGCTTGGACAGCCCTGCCTTGTGAATAAGGAGATGTTTGTGTGAATCATGAGGTAATCACTAACGTGATGATCACCGTACTAAAAATCTGATCCGCGGGAAGAAATACATCACACTGGCCTGTAGTCCTATCTCAGTCACTTCATTACCCCCAATGTCGATTCTTCATATTTGCTGAGACATGCGCGATTCTCCAGGGCTTGTTGTCTCAAGAAGGGCTGGCTCAGCAGTGGGATCTTCTGAAAAAAAAAAAAAAGAGAAGAAAAAAATCACTCGAAAAGAGAAAGCCACCACAAACACATTCACTTTCATTTTTGATTTATTGCACTTCGTAATTACAATAACCAAAGGCTTTGCTCCGATGTGCAGATATTCGCGTACAAGCTGATTTATTTTCTTGCCGCGCAGTCAAACTTGTTATAGCCTGATGTAGTTTGCTTATTGGACTGCGTGTTCTTTATTTGTGGGCGCCTGCGTGCAAACATTTCATTGTGCAAAAGTGAACACGCTGGGGATTTGAGTGCTGATGTCGGCAGGGTGGGCAGTGCTGCTGCAAGAGATGGACCCGAGCCAAATCTGAGCTTGATACTGCTCAAAGAAAAGAAAAAAAAAAGAAAAAAAAGGAAAAACTCCCAAGAAACTCCACTCTGCTTTTGATCTGAAACCAACAATTAGGCAAAGTGTAGGAATTAGGTGGGAGGAGAAGGCCAGACAGGCAGCTGGTCCAGGAGGATGGAGCCAATGGTCCGTGTAAACATATTGCCTTTTCGAGCAGAAGTCCGTCACGGAAGCATGGTCATTGGACAGGTCAATGGTTCATCTTCACAGACACATACATACATGTGTGCAGAGGCAGCTGGGGCTTGTCTGACATAATGGATCCTGCACCAAACTGTACCATGTTCTATTCATTGTTTACTTGGATAAAACAACTTAGGGTGCTCCTGATGCTTCAGTACAACCATGTCTTGTGAATGAGATATCTGTGTGAATCTACTCCAGTGATCACCGTACTAAAAATGTGATCTGCAGGAAGAAATACATCACACAGCAGCCAGTAATCCTATCTCTGTCACATCATTACACCCAGTGTTGATTCCTCATATTTGCTGAGACATGCGCCATATTCATTGTTTATATGAATCAAGTGATTGCATTTGCCTACAGCGAAAGGGTGAAAGAAACTGACTGAGGCTCATATAAGAAAATATCTACAACATGCAGTGTAATGGGATAAGGCTTTTTGGCTACCCTTGATATTTATAGTGGAACAGATGGTGAAAACATTTCGAAGCAAGTATAATAAGACATACAGAGGAATTATAATGTTGTTTGTCTCACATAAGTATAGAGGGAGTTCCTTTTGGCTGCTCACTTTCTCTCAGACTGCTTTGCATAAGTAGTTTTCCGAATTCTCAACTCCCTGGACTAATCCAGGCTTAGGACTGGCACAAATTTGGCTAAAGGTTTTGGCTATGTGTAAAAGCACAATAAAGCATGACACCATTAACATTTTGTTTTTGTTTTTGCAAGTTCTGTATATGCGTTACATGGTCTGGGACCAATGAACCACATAGCTTATATGAATAATCTGTGAAGGGTTTTATTTTCAAGGTTTTCAGTAGATGAACATTTTCACAGCCTGGATCAGCAAGCTTTGGCCAGTCAGAATCTTGAAGACAGTGAGGTCTCAATATAAGGGATGCTCCCAATAACTGTTTGGTTTACACCTCTCTTTAACACAGATTTAAAAGTTTAAGAAGATCTAATATGTGACTAACAAGGCAAAGATACCTGCAGGGATTGTAACACAACTCTTAAGGCTGAGACCCACCGGGCCGATAATCGGGCGTCTGGCACAGTCGGACAGTTTGGCAGGGTCAGCGACGTGAGTCTGTTCAGTGTGTTCTGCACCATCGGCTGTAGCAGGAGACAGTTGGACCTAGTTCTGGCATCGGTATCCAAGGAGCACTATGATTGGCCATGTGCTCCTTTCACAATCTGTCATACAGCTCACAATTAACATTAAAATAAAAGGAACTTTTGTTATAAAAATTATTCATTATGTTTCCCACATTTGTGATGTAAGTGTGCTACCCTTAGCTTACCTTACCCTGTAGCTTTGTGCAGACAAAAACATAACAGCCTCCCTCTGAGGCAAACAGCTGCAGTAATCCAGTCCATTAATGTAGGGTGTATGATAATTGATAAATGCTTCAATGAAACACTTTTTTAACAAAAGCCCATTACTTGCAGAGTTTAGTGACTAGCGCCACCTGCTGTTGTAAATAGTTGCTATGTCTTGCACATGCGCAGGTACTACACGCTGCTTGGTAGTGGGTCTGAGTCGCTTCATTGTGTCCGGAGGTATTTTTTGTGCTGATCAGAGGAGGTGTAAAATGACAGAGCAGTCAACATTCGTCTTCTGACGGTGGTCAGGTGTTGGGTTGGCACTTGATATTTTGTTGCCATCAGACAAAATCCTAATTCCAAATGGAATTTATTAACTAGTCTAATCTGAAATGAACTATTAAAAACCAGAAGGCATTATAGCTCTACCTGCTGCTACAATTTTTTGCACCCGCTGTGTTCAAATGCACTTTTTTTTTTTGCACAAATTTAACATCTTGAAGAGAAAACAAGATTGGATACATTGTTTCACAGCCCCAAAGGCAAAATACATCTTGCAATAGCAAGAGGTGGGAATTAGTCAAACAAATGTGAATGGATGATTGCTCATAATTTATCAAAAGTCCCACAGTGTGTCCACTTCACCAGTCGGTCAGCTTTAAAATCGATGTCCTGCTGAGGAATTTGGATGGAAAAAAGCGTAGATTTTGTGTGAAGCATTAGGCTTGTGCTTGACGAATAAAGCAGTAACGAGATAGTGATCAGAGCGGGCCTGGCTCCAAAAGGCAGCTCTGCTTTTGCCTGGCAGCGCTTGATAATCTCTTCGTTGGTTTCACTCAGCTCCCTTTAATCTGACTTCACATAATCCTTTTTTTTCAGCCTCCTGATCAAGTAAACGCTTAATTATGGCTAATGAATTCCATCCAGAGCTTGGGTAAACACGTCTATCAAACAACCATCGTGCTGATTTTAAAAGGAAGATGGAAAAAAGAAGGGAAAAACAAATATGAGAGAGCAATCGCTAAGCGTGAACAATTTTGGTGCCAAAATGGTCCTACTTAGAACTTGGAAGAGAGCGCTGCTATATCTGTAATAGCAGCCCATTTACTGCTAAATGGCTGAAACCCTTATGAATTCATTTATGGTTATCACATTTTTGTACCCGTGATTACAGAAATGATCAGTCTGCAAATTCCATTCATTGATGTATTTTGATTAAGTAGCACTACAACATCAGCAGTGCCACTTGTACAACAATGTAATATATGTTTGCAACAATAGAGTAGATTAAACAATCAGTATGTGCATTAAGGACCCTGATTTATGATATGCTTTATGAATTGATCCTTGAAAAATTAGTAATTGCATAAAAAAGCAATGGTTCTTGTTAACCAAAGTGGGGCGTCTTGCATGACTTGGCAGTTAGTGAATATGACTACAGTTAACTGCTTTTGCATACTGTTGATCATGATATTGGGGGTGCATGGTGAGTAATCAGTGCTCCTGATCGGGAGTTCGATTCCAATCGGGCCATTGTCTTTGAGTGGAGTCTACATGTCCTTGTGGCTTCTCTCCAGGTACTCCAGCTTTCTACCATCGTCTAAAAACAGGTATGTATTATTGGAGAATAAGTCAATAAATGTGAGAGTGAATGGTTGCTTGCCAACTTTTTCAGCCCTACAATTAACTGGCAATTTTCCAGGGTGTACCCTGCCTAAGGCCCATAGTTGCACGGATAGGCTCCAGCCACTTCTAACAGGAATAATCAGAAGAAGATTAACGATCATTATGTTCAAAGACAAACGATCTTTTTTTTTTTTCAAAGTAATAGCGTAATACAGCAACATTTGCAGATGACAAAACGCACCTAGGTGTACACAGTATTTTGCCTTAGGGTATAGCATTTAGCTGCATTGGGTCAAATGTATGTAATCTTTATTTAACCAGGAAAAATCCACTGAGATTGACCATCTCTTTTCCAAGGTCTATGTCTTATTGTCCTATATTATTCTAAAGGAAAGTTGGAGCACTGTATGATGCACAAGATCAGAAAAAAATGCATATTGGCCATTTGAGTATACAGTATGTTATAGTAGTGTAGCATTTGATCAAGAGTAATGTTTCTTTAGGCATTGGCTCAGACATACTGTTTACTATAGCTGCACCACTGTGGATTATATGGCACTATTATTATTACTAGAAAACCAGGTGGTAAAATGAAGAGTATCTGTTTGCAAAAGTGCTTTCACATTGAGAACAGACTGGATTGTTTCTCATGGATATTCTTGACATAATATGCAAAACGCACAAATAGAAGAGTGTTGTTTTTACAAATGGGGCAGGTGATTTTGAACATTTGTCACAGCCTGTGATTACAAGGGAGTCAGCATGTAAGTTTTAAGTCCAACAACAAAAAATGCCCATTAAACGGAAGAATTCAAGTCCATTATAGTGCATTAATTAGAGTACAATGTAGATTAATGGCCTAAGTATCATCTGTAGCGCAGAGTGACTGGCCACCTGTTTGTCAGTCACATGGCGTTATTTGCTCCACAGCTACAAAGAAGCGATTTAGCACGGCTCTATACGCAGGTTATAATTATGATACACTCCATCAGTTTAAGACGTTCATTGCTTATCTTGGCTCTGAATGTTGTTTACTGGGGGATTCGAGCGATCTGCGAGGCACGGCTGTTTACTTTGGGCGGCCATTGTCATTCTCCACCCATGCTTAACAGTTGGGTCTGGGCAATTTATGCCTGGCATCCTTGAATAGGTTTCCCCTAATGAGGCTGATAGAATGACCATTCATCCACAAGGGGCTCTTGATATACCACAGTTCAAATGTTAATCACCGAAGCTACTTTGGCAAATTGACAGAGGCCCATTCAGTGCAGCGCTGTGAACGTGTCCTGTGTAAAAGCCGTCCTGTGTGTCTGCTTGCTTGATGTGGGCCGAGGTGCAGGGACTCCCCCCTGACCTACTAACAGTGCTGGACCCTCATCCGCTCAGGGTACAGCCCTGTGTCCCACTGACGTGAGCCCATCCGGACCCCCTCCATCATCATGTCAGCGTTCACTGGGAGTTCAGTCCACAGAACAAAAGGCGCTTGTTTACTCTTACTACTGGGCTAACCTCGCTGGCCCATGATTGCTTATGTGCACTTTCACAGAATTTGGATAACCTCTAATTCAGCCTCATTCAAGATGCAGGGAAACAGAGTGATTGTTACAAATTCAGGGGCACAACATTACAATGACCACTTCATACAAGGACAAGTACTTTATTGATAGCAACATTCAAATTATCATTATTATCATGTAGCATATAGGCAACATTTAATTTGAATGTGTATGATACATATTTTGTTATGTTGAATATAGTGTACATTTTAAATTATATTATATACTAATTACAAGTGTATTTTTCCAAGTGCCTCACTTTAATTTACAGTAGGCATAATGCAAGACTGTCAGTTGTATCAGCCAGCCAACTCTGAGTGGAGTTTGCCTGTCATCTAGGGGTGTAACGATATGTTTTTGCAATGATACAATACATATTGATTACAATTGTTTCATTACAATTCAAGAACAATATTGTCTAATTTGGAACAATACGATTGGATTATAAAAGTTTACTCTCAAACGTAGCACCATGGTCGGGGTTAATTATGTCAGCATGACAGAGAGCAAAGAAAAGTTGAATGTAACATTTTATTTCATGAAAAACACAAAAATTACATTCAAAATGACACATATTTTTTAAAATTTTAACATACAAATTTATAATATCGATATTTCCGATATTACTGATTTTTTTCCCCCTGTGTATCAATATACACTACCTAGAAAACAATATGAGTCGATACAAGGTAATGCGTATCAATGTAGTTGTATCGTAGGAAAAAAAATCAATACAGTGTACTGTGTTGATACACCCCTACTGTCAGCCTTCACTACGTTTACATGCAGGTCGAGAAAACTGAATTATGCCTTGGTTTCATTATTACAGGAGTTTTAAACTGCATGGGAACGTGGGACTTCAGTTCTCATTTGAATTCCTCTTAGACTGGAGCACCTGGATAATGTAATTCATATTCAGCATACTGTGACAAAGTTAGGAGAGGCATGCAACAGCAGTACAGTGTAGAGCAATGCTTTTAGGCGAGTGATGATACATTATTGGTCCCTCCACGACAGACTAGCTTGTTTTTATTGTGTTGGTCCATTGTGTCGTGTAATACGTTTATTTGGCTTTGCAGAGGCACATTTACCAAGCAAGGAATGCATTTTTCTGACTTGGTTGCATTTCATTTTGTAAAGTCAAATTATTACAGTTGATATGTATTAGTAAAATTACTATTATCAATCAGTTTATTCACACTAATTAGCATTTTGCGCTACTCGTAAATCCCCAGACAACTGCATCACTAATACATCACAGTGCTGTGGATTCAGCAGTTTGGCTCTCTGTAAATCAAGACAAAAGTGGCTTGACCAGTTCCCTGGCAAATTAGGACTGAAGACGGACCATGACATAGTCGGAGTATGCACTGCATGTAAATATAGTGCTTGTGTTTCCAAGGGTTCTCTCTGGCCTACTCCATCTATCCAAACACATGCATTTGTTTGGTGAATTGGTGGATCTAATTTCCCCATATGAATGTGAATGGTTGTCTGTCTAGGAATGTATCTTACTGTGGAGGATGTACCCCACATTAGGCCCAAAGTGTAGTTAGAGTGATTCCTTATTGATGTTATTCACTCAACATCAAGCAAGTTATGTGTAAAGGTATTTTTTCTTGAATATAAAATGAAACAAACTTTCAAAGAAACATTGACTTTACAAGATAGCCAGAGGTCAAACAGGCATCAGTCTTCTTCTTTGTTGTACCACACTCCCCTCCCTGCCCCGATCCGCCCCTAAATCACCACCAATCCATACAGGTTACGTTTCTTTTAAAGATTGCTCCCTTTACCTTTAGCAAACAACAGCAGCCCTGGTCATAAGTTAGAGCCAGCTCAAAGTCTCCCGGGTCACAGGTATGGATCTGGCCCCACAGTGAGCAGAACAATCTATATTTATATCGCTTTTTGCCAGCACGACGTCCAGATGATCTGACGCCGGCAAAATCTGAGCTTTAGTGGACTCTGGCCACTCCATCACCGACTGCACCACCTGCTCATATAGATCCACACGATTACGCTCGGGTAGTTTATGACTACAACTCATTGCAGGGCTGTGGTTAAACCCTTAGTGGTCCAAATGGCCAGAAGCACTGCACCTCCCCTGGAACATGTGATGAATTACACCAAGTGTTCCTGTTCCAGCTGGGGATATGCTTGTAAATGGGCTCTTTTCTTGTTTGAGGCATTTCTGATGCTGAGATCCCACCATACACCATAGGGCACTTGGTATTACAGATAATGCTTGCAAGTGGAGAAATGAGAATTAATGGCTTGGGCCGATTATAATAGGGGTGCATGTAAACATTTCAGTCTGACTGGGGAAGCAGTAAATGGAATTTCTCTGCATAAACAGACCAGAATAATGTCATTTTTTGTCAGATTAATGCCATATGCATGTACAGCTTTCTTGGATTAGTATACAAAACTCAGAGCATGCACCAGAGACAAGCAGTGGCACACAGTAACACATGTAAATAAATAAGAAAAAAGTCAAGTGTTAAGACAGATACACTTTTAAACTACCAAACTAGCAAAGTTGAAAAGGCATATTTAATATGGCAAGGTTCTTTGGCTGGATGCTTTTCTTGATGCAATCCTCTCAATTTATTCAGGTCTGGGGCAGGCACAAAAGTGACTCTGTCTCTTGTCAAGGCCTTCAGAAATTTAAACCACTGTCTCCTTCTCTGTCCATCTCCAGATCTTGAGGATCCTGTCAGGAATACCAAAAAATGGGTCATGGACCTCTTGCATACAAAGTGTCAAGAGAAAACTAGATTATTATGATGAGTGCTTTCATAAGAAACTGTATCTTAGTAAAGAACATATCTTGTATTGTATGTATGGCTTTGTAGTGTTTGTGTGCTTTCATTTTCATAGTCAGGTAAATTCAAATTTAATGCTACAAACAAGTAAGGTTAAACGTCACTATTTCTCTTTAAACTCAGATTTTATCAAGCTATGAACAGAAAAAGTCAGAAAAGTAGTTTTGCGTGTAAACATACCAAGTGTTTTCTCTACAAACTTGTATCGCTGGATTAATAGCGTAAATAGAATAACAGACAATACTCTGTTTCTGTCTTTTTGGTGTGTTAGGACAAGGCTCCTTTGAAACATTTCAGTGGCATGTGAGAGATAGCAGCAACAGTGATGAAACAACCCGTTAACTGGAGATGACATGTGTGGAATCATGACTTTGTGAAGGTGTGGAGTGGCTCGGTACTATTCTTAATCATAATACTCATCTGGACTCAGATTAAACAGCCCACTGCCCCAGTGCTCATTAAAGTGCAGACAGGAGCTTCACAGGTACCAGCCTTTGACAAACGTGCTTCAACACTCTGCATATGTCCACTCTTGTACTGTAGTAGTTAGGGTCATTCAGTATTATGGCAGTGTGATAACTGATGGTTACTATAATTACTATTTGTTTGTGTCTTTCAGTTTTAGGCTTCTGTGTCATGTGTGAGCGTTTGCAGTGCACAATGCATTTTTGCATTATCTCAATTGTACATTGAAATACATTTTTAAATTACATTGAATATAATGCTTATGTTTTATGTGTTAAGTATCTAGCCCCTTATATTCATACACTGTAAAAACAAATTCTGTGGAAACTCTAAAACTCAAGGCAACAGGAACCTTCAAGATTTTTGAGTTTTGGGGCCAACTCAAAAGCTCTAGTTTTCAACAACTAATATCTTTTGTTGTTATTTGATGTTCATACATCTAAAAACTTTAACTTTTAAGTTTAACTCACTATATTTTTTTAACTCATCTTACAGCCAACTCACTATCCTATGTTCAGAAAAGCTATATAATAATAATAAAAACTGAATATACTGATTCAGCAAAAGAATATTACTTTTTCTGAACAATGGATAGTCAGTTGGCTGTAAGATGAGTAAAAAAATAATAATAGTGAGTAAAACTTAAAATTTAAAAATTAAAAGTTTAGACATAACATCAAATTCAGTGTACAAAAAATATTTGTTTTGGAAAATTTGAGATTTTAAATTGGCCCCAAAACTCAAAAAGCTTGAGGGATCCTGTTGCCTTTGAGTTTTCACAACATTTTTTTTTTATTTTTAGCAAAGTAGGTCTTTTCTTGACATTGTACCAACATTTTTTTTTCATAGCAGAATATACATAGATACTTTCTTGTGCACAGTTTTGAATGTGAGTTGCCTATGCTTGCTACATTTTGAATAGTGCAGAAAGCATTATCAGTTGTCCATATATACTGTACATTTGTAATGAAACCCTGACAATCAAGTCGAATGACAGATTCATTTTTAAACACTGTATTTTTAAATATTGTGAAGTGCTACTGCTTTGTCTATAGCATTACAATCTGTTGACTGTAATGCATCCTCTTCTTCAGCCTTGTATATAAACATGTTCGGACCAGCAGAATGAAGATTTATTGCATGACAGCTTGTGTCTTCTTAACCCACCGTCAGACATATGGGTGTCAAAAGGCAGAATAGATAACACTCTCTAATCACATTTGTTTACACTACCTCCACCTCACTGGGAATGTTCGGCTGCTGACTTACCAGAGTAGGTTATCAAACGAATTACAAGTTCATGCAGTGCTTTACGTGGGAGGAATAGCCACGGATGTTTTGGCAGCATATGTTAAAGTCAGTGCAGTGTCTAGGGGATTTTGTGAATTTGTCTTCAGAATTATGGATTCTGAAGGTGCATTTTGGATTTGTAGGATAGTGAAAAATTAGCCTGGTAAGCCAGACAATTTCTCTTTCTATTCCGCACCAACTATTTAGTCAAGTACAGCTTGGTTTGAGATTGATTTCTGGGAGTTGGAGGTAACAGAGGTGCAGTGACCAATCAGACACTAAAGATTTGCAGAACACTCATGCCAACAACAAACATGTGGTGTGGTAGAGACACATATGAATGACAGTTGCCATTTTTGCCATAAAAGAATACAATGTAGTAGTAACTCTGTACTTTTTTCTGAATGGGGACAGCAGCATAAGCATATGTGCAAGGTTTACGTTGGACATCTGTTACAGGCCTTTATTGTTTTTAAAATGTCAACAAGATGAATAAAATGACAATGAATGAACAATAACCTGGACTTATGCAGAATTAACAATTAAAAGAAAGAACTGAACACCATCCAACAGAGGCCAGAGAAGTTGAAAAATTTGCTCTTGTTAGCTGCCATCTTATACTACAGTTATTTTAGATAAGAGATATCTTCCGCTTTTGTATGACGTGCTGCAGATAAATGGCTGTGATAGGTCAGTTCCAAACCAAGTGATGAGGAGACTCCCTATGGTCTTGTTCCACTTTTTCAAGTTCAAATAGTTTGATGTAATTGAAAAATATAGCAACAATAGAGAGGCTTCAAATAAGCTGATCTTTGAAACCGTCTTCAAACTCTCTGCGATTTACTTTCGGGTCCTACTTAGCTGATGCTAACTACTGTCTTAGATAACACTGTATAGTTCGCTAAAGTGTACAAGCTGTGTATAAGTGTGTAACGTAACCCAGGCCTGCAATGGAGGATTTTATTTCCAAACAATTTCTCTCAACCCCTGAGGCCATTTAGATTTTTTAAAATTAATTTATTACATCATATTTTGGGCACTTGCTTTCTTTTCCAACACATTAATCACCATCTTAAAACCTCACAAAAAGCTACACTGTTTCCTGGGCCTGCCTGCCTGAGATCTGGAGGATATTTTCATGCATTGAGGTCTGCTGCTACTGCCAACAGGATTTTCTGTATCCTCCCACAGAAATACATTGGCACTGGTCATAAATGCAAATGCAATACAGAGAAAGCATCAGCAATCAGTAGTTAGACTGTGAGCAGAGCAAGCAGCACAAAGCTAACAGATAAATGAGCAGAGCCCTTCGCAGTGACAGCGGTTTAAGAGCTGATATTATCACTATGCTTACTTGATCTAACGCACAACCTAACTATACAGAGAAAAGTAAATACAAAGATGTATAAGGCGTACATATCATCAGCTGGCCTCTGAACAATCTCCTCACACAGTCCCCAGTTGTGATGGCAAGCTTAGTATTTGAATGTTCAATATAAACTATGTAAATGGTAATACTGCAGTAAGTATAGAAGTAATGGTTTTCCACTCTGTGCTTGTTTTATTTGGAAAGAGTCACTATACCACACATGAAGCTGGCCTGGAGAAGTCAAGGGGAAAATCAAACAGCATTTTCCTGAAGTTTCGGCCTCCCCTCGGGCTGTGAAAGTCCTGCCGGTGGGAGCAGAGTGTGGCCGTGTTCTTCATGCTACAGCTCACCTGAGACACTGACAAGACCTTGCTTTATGGGTCCGCAATTCTCTTCATGTACAACATTTGAGTTAATAGAAGTCTTCATCCCTGACCAACCTCATCAGAAGCACACTGCCAAGGAAATGATGGGGCTAAAAACGGCCGTATGGCAGCAGCAGCGGGTAACAGGGGAGAGAGGGCGGGCCGCTCAGGCAGGACAAGCCAATATCACTGCAAGGTGAGATGAGAGCGGGATATGACAATATAATGACCAGAGTTCCATGGATATTAGCACTCAGTGACTGTTTCAACGCACACATGTAATTATCAGCACAATGCCATGAGTTCTCAAATGTGATACAGTTACCAGTCAGAACTTAGTAGTTAATGCTGTACAAAACACAGCTCAAGGAAGAAAATGATTAGCTGTGTGTTTGGACCACAGTGGCTACAATGTCCTTTAAACTGTCAAATATCTTTCACAAAAATCTCATTTATTTTACATATTTCCTGCAGATAATAGTTAGTTAAATGGGCCATATTCTGCCCTTTGCAGGCTTGGATTTTGCATTAGTATTTCATGATTTAACTTCAAATAATGCATGAAAGATGTTTTCATTTGGTGAGCAACAACTCTTGGATTAGGTATCTGTCGTCTCCTGCTGGAAACTGGACAGAGCATAAAATGGCTATTTAGCAAGGCGATTAGCAATATTATGCTACCAGATAGATAGATGCTTCACAGTGACAGCAGCTTAAGCGCTGAAATTATCAGAAGGACTCCAGTAACAGTTTATGAGCTTTCGAAACACGCCAGAGTACTTTCTGGTTTCATGTGTCTACGCAGAGAGGCCGAGCGTTTCCAGCTCTGGAAAAGTGCAGCAGCTCAGCAAACAGGATTACTTAAACATGTGTGGATGAAACAAAATACTACTCCAGGTATATTTTTGAGGTGGAAACAGCATCACATGGCTCAAAAAAGTTAATTTAGCTGAATAGGAGACCTTTAAACACTGGCAAATGTTATGCTGTACTTGTTTATGATATATAAGTATTTTATGTATCCATCTACTCCTTGGTCAAGCTTGAGAGTTAGGTGTTGTAGAGCTGACATATACCTTTGCTTTTGTAAAGTGTTCTAATGCAAGTGTTGAGGAATTATGCACTGGTTTTAATTATGCCTGTAAAACTGTGTAGACGTTGTAGCTCCTGTGAAAACCAGGCTGACGAAAGCCAGACCCGAGCCTTGGTTAAGTGACGTCACGCACACTTCCACGTACGTGAGTGCAGCAGGGCTGAGGGAATGTAGAAGAGGGATAAGCTACAAGTGTCTTTTCAGATGTTAAGGGACAGCTGGGATTTTTATAAAAAAATAAATCAATAAAAAAAAAAACAGTGAAAGCTGCAAGATCCAAGCTTTCTTTTGACATCATTGTGTCCAGTGGTCATACCCCTCATGTTCTTTTTGAAACCATTAATTGTGTTCTCAATGCCCCACAATCTCAGTGCCTTAAGAACCCATCAAAAGTGTGTGAGGATTTTTTTTACACTTTTTTATTCACAAGGTTGAGAGCACTAGGCCCCTTATCAGCCCTTATCTCTGTATGACCCATGCACATCTGTAGCTTGCTCTACAATTTTTATCCAGTTTGAGCCAGCGAGTCTTTCTTTTTTGGAAGATATAATTGATCATATGAAGCCCAATGGCTCTTCCAATGATGTGATTACTCCTCATCTTTTTTAAGAGGTCTTTCTTGCATTGGCATCCTATGTTCTTGATATTATTGATGCCAGCTTGGTCAATAGAGTTGTACCTATGGGTTGTAAACACACAGTAGTGCAACCTTTGATAAAGAAACCTGGCTTAGAGCACTCCGAGGTCTCAAACTATCATCCAATTTCCAAGCGCCACCTGCTCTCTAAAATTCAAGAAAATTGTGTTCACCCAATTGACCTTATTCTTAAATGAGAATGGTATTTCAGTCTGGGTTTAAAGCCTGTACTGAGAGGACACTTTCAAAAGTTTTAATGATATTCTCTTGGCCTCAGACTCTTGTCAAACTGCCCTTCTCCTGATGGACCTGACAGCTGCATGTGGACCATAAGATCCTCTTGTCACGTCTGGAAAACTGGGAGGGAATTCTGAAAAATAGTTTGGCACTGGATTGGTTCAAATCCTACTTGAACAACAGAAGTTTTTCAGTGCAAGTTGGTGATGCTGTGTCCTCTTCAACCCCTTTGTCATATGGAGTGCCTCAGGGGTCAATCCTTAGAAAACATAAGCCTGACTGTCAAATTTATGTGCCTTTAAAGCAGTCAAAATCACTTCTAGAGTATCTTGAAGAAGTTTAAGCATGGATGGCTCTAAATTTCCTGCATTTTAATCAAAGAAAAACTGAAGTTGTGTTGTTTTCTCCAAGTGACGCAGCTGGTGAGGTTCCTGTTAACTTGGGCTGTCTAACACATTCTTTAAGTCCTGTTGCCACAAACCTTGGTGTAAAAATGGACTGTAATTTTAAAATTGATGCACAGATTAGTGCAGTGGTAAAGTGGTTTCAGCTGAGACAACTGCCAGAGTAAATTCTGTTTTATCTCAACTTCTCTTGCTCGACTGCAATTAGTCCAGAATGCTCCTGCTTGTCTTTTAACTGGAACACATACATTTGACCACATCTCTCCCATTCTCCAATCCCTCAATTCATTTGTTTTTAAATGTCTTCATGGTCTGGCCCCTCAGTACCTGTCGGATCTGCTTTTGCCCTACACCCCTCATGCTCTCTAAGGTCCGCAGAACAGTCTTTGCTGATTGTCCCAAAGACCAAAAGAAAACTAAGAGGTGATCAGGCTTTTTCAGTGGCTGCTCCGAAACTTTGGAATAAGCTCCCTTTGCACATTAGACTAATTCCCTTCCTGATTTTAAAGGCCTCCTTAAAATGCACCTTTTCTCTTTGGTTTTTAACTCAGTTTGAGGGTTGACTTTTATTGTTATGTTGTTGTTATTTTTGTTTTATTATATTTATATATTTTGTATTTCTTTTCCATGTGTTTTTTTTTTTTTTTTTTTTGGTTTTATTTGTTTGATTTTGGTGTGCAGCATTTAGGTATCCTGTGTTTTAAAGTGCTCTATAAATAAAGTTGGATTGGATTGGCTCAGATAATAGTAATGTGCAGAATTTATGGTGTTTTGTGATTTTTATGATAAAACCTACAAACACAGTTGTATTTATATCAGTGACTTGAATAGTCTCCATATATACCCTTCTAAAAATCCTGATTGATGACCATGAATAAATTGCACTTTTTATTGTTGTGACCTTTTTAAAGTCACTATTTTCAGAGAGTAGACTTGAGAAAATATTTACTTGTGTTCTTGATGCCCTTGAATGAAAGCCAGCTTTAAAGTGTCAGAGGGTCTTGAACAACACCATAATTTTTAGCATGTTGTAAAGTGCATTTCTGAAGTGTTCTCTGTAGTCTCTATCACACCACCCCCAGCAGCAAAAATAAATAAATAAAAATAAATAAATAAATAAATACAAATAAATTATATATAAACAAAAAAATAAATAAAAAAATAAAAATAGCCCAAAACAAAACATGCATCTGATGTGTAAAATATGTGTTGTGACAAGTGCAAAACTCACTTCTGGTTAAAGCCTTGGTCCCCTTAAGCCATTGCCTTTTTAGGGACTCTGCACAACAGACCTGACATTCTGCCATTTTAACAAAAACATAACAGAAAGCCAATTGAAATTGCTCCTATTCAAATTCTTTTTTCATTTTATTTTATTTTTTTATGTAATTTCTTTAGTTTTTGTGGCAGTGTGGTTCACAGCACCCCTACTGGACTGGCAGGCAAACTACACCTGATTTTGACACTAGAGTATCTGCATGAATACAGTAACTTTGAAATGGCCCATGCATTGGGGCAGCATTTGTGTTCTGATCTTCTTCCAGTGGTACCTTGATGTTAAGTGTAGCTAGGTTAAGGGCGGCAGTAGTAGAGACGTTCACCCACTAACCCGAAGGTTGGCAGTTTGAGCTCCGCTGCCGACTTTGCATACTGCCATTGTGTTCTTAGGCAAGGCACTTCAACCACCTTTCCTGTGTGATTGTGTGTTTGTGGTGGTCAGAGGGGCAATAGGCACACAACGGCAGCCACGCTTCCAGCACTGAGTGTGAGTGAGGAGTTAATAAATTGCATTTGCATTAATTAACATCCTGTCAGCAGGTTTTCCATTATGTAACTTCCAACCAAGGTGAATACATAACTCAACTTTAAAACACAACTTACTTTTTAAAATACATTTAGAAATATAACAGTCCTGGATTTTAAAACCTTCATGCTAATAATTACATAACTTGGCAACAGTCAAAAGCAGCCCCAGCTTACATAAGCATCCATGCATTCATATTTATTCATTTATCTTACAGGCTGGCATTCTCTACATAGACAATACCGGTAAATAATGGTACACAAGTTGCCCAAACTGGATAGGCTGCGGTTATCTAAACACTGAATAAAATCTCCATTCCCATTCTGTGTGTTGTTCTTATGAACAACATGGTGAAATGGGCCTTTGCATTGATGCATTATGGGAAAAGATGAAGGCTGTGCCAAAACTGTGCCATCGGTGGCACAAAGGGAAAAGCTCCAGATAAACATATGGTGTATTCAATCTCTGTGAGCCTTGGGGGGGCTCAGCGGTGAATGATACAGTGAGGAGTTCCATTAAGGGGCGCCGGCTCGTATTTGCACTTTATTATTGCAAATAGATGCTCTGTTTTTCTGTTGCATTGTTTCATCAGTGCTCTGTTTCATGTGTTTATGTTTACTCCACAGTTTTGTTGAGCAGAAAGGCAACACAGACATCAATAAGGGCTAGATGTAGTACTTATGAGGCACGTTATTAGCATATGGCGGAATGGCACTAAATAGTATTTTTATGGAAGGTGTTAGCTGTTAGCTATTGGTGCTTGTGTTGTCTATACAAACACTCCCAGGTATTACCAGAGGTAATATGAGGACTATTTATCCAGACTGTGTTGAAACCTGTTTCACTAATAAAATGTTTACTTTTCTCTGATGTCATTCATATAGCATTGTGACGTAGGTTTATAAGCATATTTTAGGCTTAAATATTAACCTACTTATCTGTTGGTCTACAGAACTTGTCAACACTAAATGAATGGCTGCTGATAATCCATTGACTGTAAATATTTCGGTGCCAGCTACATTTGCTTACACAGAGAAATGGCAGAAAAAAGAATAAGATAAACAGAGAAAAAGGGAAGCAAAGTTGAATCCAGAGAGAACCCAGAATAAAAAAGAGAAGGCTGCATTGCTCTAATCCTAAACAGAGGCGTAATTGTGCAGTTTATTTTGTTGCAGTGTTACAAACAACATTGACTATGATTTCTTCTTTTGCTGTTGTAAGCCTCCATTGTAAGTAGGAAAAGTATTTTTATTACCTCGATCATTAGAAGAAGCTTTCTTTATTTCAACAAAGTAACTGAGCTTTAGTAATATAAAATGCCAAGATAAGAACAACCTAACATCCTAAAATATATTAAAACAATACATACTACTGAATTATTTACTAAATAATTTATAAATATGAGGAAAATAAATTTGAATTACTTATTCACAAGTAATGCATTTGAACTGTAAATCCAAAATGTATATAAAAATAGTCATTGTAAAAA
Source organism: Bostrychus sinensis (assembly GCA_020698575.1). Lineage (NCBI taxonomy): Eukaryota > Metazoa > Chordata > Actinopteri > Gobiiformes > Eleotridae > Bostrychus > Bostrychus sinensis. The sequence continues at coordinate 27,469,628 of CM036247.1, read as the reverse complement.
GTGAAGGGAATTTAATCTAATTATTTAATAATAAGTTGTGCCTTCTTAAAAATTACTTTGGAATTTCTAATTTAAAAACATGACTTAAATTGTTGCATTAAAATACTTAAACAGTAACGCATGTCATAGTTCATAATTGAATGTAAGTACTAATAATAATTTAAAACAATAAAACATTTCAACATAAATTGATGCATTTTTAAAAGTAATGTGTTAAAATCTTCACATTTGGAAAATCAAATTACTATGATAGGGTTTTGACTGCTTTATATTTTATTTGTTTTCAAAGATTTTTAACCTAACCTAATGGCTAACGTCTAATTAATGCTAATTAATGAGTCTGACTGCTCAATAAATAAAGTTGAGCCAGAGTCCTCTGTATTCTTCTGGTCTTTTTCAAGTTAAGCCAACTTTAACAAATGTTCCAAAGGTCTCCAAGGATTTATTAGGACACAATGAAAGATGCAGTACTTTGCAGACATTTTGCAACCACTTCTTTTTGTGTGTGTGTGTTGTGAAGTGATTTTTTGTCGCCAAAAACATGCCCTCTCCATATCACAGCACCTCCAGCTGCAAAACAAATATAGTCCAAAACCAAACATGTGCATCCGATGTGTAAAATATGTGCTGTGACACGTGCAAAACTCTCCTCTGGGCTGAGGCAGTAGCACCTTTAAGCGATGCCATTTTAGACTCCATGGGAATGTGCACGACAGACCTGACATGCTGCTTTTTGACAAGTCACATAACAGAAACTCTCACACACCAGCCCAAAATGAAATGTTTCTCACAAATTGAGGTCGTCCCTATTCAAATTCTAGTTGTCTTGACATTCCGATGTGAACAAAAACCTATTACGGGAAGAGTGGCTCTGACAATGGAAGCATTCAACTCAATCAAAGCTTTATTAGACAGGAGGCACAAATCTATTTGGACACCTCATGCAAGATAGAGAAGAGAAATACAATATTCAAATTCAGTTATGTAAATACCCTGCACTGGATAGGTCAGTCTGAGCATTGTGTTGGATATTATTGTTGCAAATGGATGAAAAGCCTGGTGAATTTGAGGGATTTGTAACGCAGCATAATTTGGCAGAGCATCAGCCATAATGTTTTAGTTGCTTAATCAAACTGGAGAAAAAAAAAGGCTAATGCACACTGCTAATTGGATTGTGTGGTTTCATTTAATAATGAACAAGCAGGAGAAAAAACAAACAAGCGATCCTACTCATTTTTGCAATTAATTCTAAATCACGTTGTATACGTCTGTGCATGCCAAGTTAGAAATATTAAAAGCTCAAATGAATCCCACAAGACAGTGAAACACCACAATAGTTAAAAGTTATTCTGATTGAACACAGGCAGATCTTTCACTGATGTTTTATGAGAAGTATATAAAAGACTTGTCTAATCTGATTGTGCTCAATAACAGAGGGTCTTTGTTAAGGCTGCTAAGGGGTCAGAGAATTTTTTATTGACCATTTTGTTGATATTACTTAAGTATGTTTATGTAAAACATTCAAATAAACCACACAATTGGAGAAGATAATGGTCACACTATTCTGTTACACTGTCTGTGCTTGTTGCATATGAACGTGACGTGCAAATATTTAGAATGCCTTAGTTATTGGAAAATTTTTCAAAAACATGTATAATGCAACTCATTATAGTTAGCCTCTTAAACTTTGACACATCAAAGGTGAAGGTAGAGTACTAATATAACTGTGCATATTATTGTTTTTTCCCCCAAGCTTTTTGAAATAAATCTGGACAGCTTTGCAGCAACATTACATATTTTGTAGCTTAAATGTATTGAACATGCTTGGATTAAGTGTCTGTCGCTTTAAAGCCCTGTTGAACCAGCCCCCTTCAACCTGTCAGCTCCGAGCCCTTTGAAAACTTTGTCGTTTATAGCAGGCTGCTGCACTGTAGTGTCATGTGAGGTGTGAGGCACAGTAGAAAAAAGACCCAAAAGAGACATGACAGCTGTAGTGTAGTTTAATAATGGGTGAAAAATTCAGCAGTCTAAACAAAATGGCTAGTTTGCACCACTATTAGCAACATGAAGCTAACATAAATGAGCTGATTGCTTCGTATTGGCCGCGGTTTAAGCGCTGATATCATCAGTACGAGTCTGATGACGGTGTTTGTGCTTTACAAACAGTCCTGGAGCACTTCCTGGAGAAGGCAGTGTTTATGGTGTCTACATAGAGTGGCGAGAGCAAACGTTTTCAGCTCTTGAGAAGGGCAGCACCTCAGGATACAGAATTACTTAAACATGCTTAAATGAAACAACTCTGGGTATGTTTTGGAGCAGGAAGCAACATGGAAATAACAATGGTAAAATGCTCAGAAAAGTCTTTTTAGTCTAATATCTCCCCTTAAACCGTTTCAAGATCCAAACACATTAGGCTGTCTTATTACTGTTGCTTTGATTCGGTCCTCAGTACAATGCCACATACAGTATAGGTTTAGATGACTTCCACACTAAACTGATCAAATAAGATTGCTGGAAACTGTCATAATGTAAGAAACAATCATACAATGCGCAATTTTTATATTCAATCCCAGCTTTTTGGAGTAGAAGTATTTGTACTCTTAATAGTCCTGCTACTGTGTATGTACTAATAGTACAGGAGATAATACAGTGAAATTAGTACATCCACTTCATAACTGCTTTATGTGTTATGTCTGGTTTATATTATAATGAAGCAGCCTAATCAAATCCATCAGTGTGCACTCATATAGCTGTCAAACCTGTTTGCAGTAAATGACAGCACAGAGAAGAGATCCATGTGGCAGAGGCACTGTCCCAGGGGAGGCCCGGACATATGGCAGTAGTGATGCGGGGACTTGTTATTGTGCACTGAAGATGTCCCACTGGACCTGCTAAGGGCTGATGACTGTTTGGAACAAATGAATGAAACGTATATTTCTAAAGGAGTGGCATAACCATGGTTTGGGAGCATTTTACAGACACTCATCACATGTCACTCCCAAGCAAATTGTTGTATATAGTTGTATATATTTGTTCATGTAATTCAAATCCCCAGGCTGTCCGGAAATGAACATCTTCTCTGTTTCTCTGTGGATAATCCAGCTTTCTTCCACCATCCAAAAAGCTGCATGTACTAAATAAGTAAACTGGTCAATAAAAGTAAAGCAACACATAAAAATAAGAAAAATTAGGCTGCTAACCTTGTATTTTTGATGTAGTAGCCTATTTAGCAAAAAAAGAGCAATCTCATCTCATTTCCAGCTGCAAGTCATGTTTAAAATGAACCTTAGGTGAACACTGTTTATCAGCGTCATATCTGTGTATACGGATGACATTTCACTGGGACCTGTTCACACTTCAGTGGTCCTTATTTAGTCCCTCTGCCATTTAAAGAAATGCCAATTGTTGTGTTACTGAAAATGACATTGTTATGGACCAGAGCATGTTAAGTACGTCCTCAGGCTCATTCACACGTCCCAGAGTGACCTTGCTAAAAAGTTTGCACTCTTGTAAATTAGATTTCGAAACGCAGCTATTATATGCCTCGACCATGCATAATGACTTCTGCTGGTGATTTATTTACATTTAAAGATTTATTTCATGTTACAGTTTTTGTCTTTTTTGACAATGACCCAAGTAATTAGTGCAAATCCCATATACACTTATTTTATTCACAGGTGTTGAAACTGAGGTATTTTACCATTTCACGAAAAAAATGACGTGTATTTTCAATTTGATGGCGGCAACACAATTTGGGATGAAGCAACAAAAGCCAAACTTTTGGTTAAGATGTCAGGGTATAAAAGGAGTATTTTAGAAAGGCTGTATTATTAGTCAAAAAAGAAAAACAATGTGGGGAGTGCTTTGTGGGCAATCAGGTAGTGGCAAATAAAAAAAAAAAAAAAACAGGTCAGGATGATTCTTTTAATCTTGTACACATTAAGAAAGTGATTGTGTGCCAAAAACGTATGTTATAGTGAAAAAGCCTTTATGAAGTCATGGCAATCCAATTAAAAGCAAATGTTTTGGCTCAAACAAGGCCTTCCTCAGGGTCCACAACCAAACACAAGACACAAAGGTGTTCATCACGGTATAGGGAGGAGCCACTCTCACCATCGAGATCTTTCATGTTATTGTAATCAGTAAAGTGCGATGTGTGCATTAAATTCAGCCTGAGATCAAGAAAGTTGCAGTTGAAACAGCTTTACTTCTGACATCAGGTGTCAACAGCGTGCACATACAAACTGACCATAGAACAAAAGCATTGTCTCCTTCTTATACTAACTGAGAGTCCTTGTCTCCTCCTCTAACCTGAGGGTCTCTAAGATAAAAGAATTTGCTTCTAACTATCAAGTTTGCACTAATAATATGCAACACCTAGCTTCCCACCTGGACACTGGTTGATAATTGTTGGTTCCCAAGTGAGAGACACTCACAGGCCTAAGGTAGGGTCACTAATGTCATGGGCTGGAACTTTCCCTACTACTTACATTTGTAGGCATGTATTAGCAGATAACAGAAGGGACAACAAAGAAGCACAACTAACTTGACACACATAGCATAGACATATATTCAGGACATTAAACTCTTGGTGAAAGTACAAATGCCATACATTTAAAATACATGGTATCAGTTATTTACCAGGCATTGTTGATATAAAGAGAATAGAAAAGTAATAAATGTAGTAAAGAAAATACATGATACGAATGAAAAAATAAGCAGTTAAAAGATGGATGCAGACCAGCATACTATATACCACCTGCGTGTGTGCATGCATACAAAGAAACTCCTGTGCTGTGTTTAATTGTGCACTCTGAGGAAGGCTTTGTTTGAGCTGAAATGCATTGGTACTTTTTAATTGAATTGCCATAATTTAATAAAGGCTGAAACAGGGTCAAAGTGCCTTGTTTATCTGTGGTCCCACCAGAGACTTTTTATGTCTCTGTATTATCAACATTTGATGTATTGGTTTGCTCATGATCATCAGGTCCTTAAGTGACACTCCAGTAAAAAAAAAACTGTATTCTGTATTGGAAATCACTGCATGGATCAGGAACACTTCCAGAAGTCATTGTCTCTGAATACAGTTTTCACAAATCCAAGTTACAGTATATAGCTGTATCATCCAAAGAAGGAGTCTTATGTGGACAGCTGTTATGGGGTGCAGTGTCAGATGTGTTTAGCTAGATTAGTAGTACAATGTCAGTACTCTATTCCGGGCCACAGTGGTATGTTCTAATGAAGATGGCTGTCTTTAGAAAACGTAACCAGACCTGACACTTGGGCGCTGCACACAGAGGTGACTGTCTTGGCTGCACTGATTACAATCACTTAGCGTCACGCAGCTCTCGGCACATCTCAGCATTATCTCAGGTTTACTACAGGCTCTTAATCACAGCCGCCACACAAATCCATTAGTCTCTGTCGCATTCTCACCAACTCCACTGCCACATCCCAGCCTGCCATTCCAATGTTATGGACCCCTCCATTTCTGTCTCGACACATTTTTCTACTTTCCTGTGAGACTTTTCCAAATACTGTCATGCCAATAAGTTTTCTGCATTTGCTGTATATAGCACATTTCTATTTGCATTTTGACAGCAATAGCTCCTATGCTATGTCACTATTCTCACAGCTTACTCTACCCAAAACAACATCTCTGCACCAGCCAAGACATACTGTATAGCTTGCTCTGCTAGATAATAATAATGATAATAAAAAATAAATAAATAAATAAATAAAATAAAATAAAATAAAATAAAAATAATAATAAGAATTATATTGCACTTTACAAGCTTCTCAAAGCGCTTTACATTATTCATTAATTCCTCAGTCAAACTCGGTGGTAGTAAGCTACTTTCATACAGGCAAGGTGGGTTAAATGTCTTGCCCAAGCACACAATGGCAGTATGCAATTCTAGTAGCGGGGATCAAACTACCAACAGGTTCAGGTTAGTGGGTGAAAATCTTTCCAACTCTCTTTTTTTTATCTGTGTTCTTTTTTTATCTGTGTTCTTTCTCTGTGAAAGTAACAAGGAGAAAGACAAAGGTACTTTCTCTGTATTATCTGTGTGGCAAACTACCAACGATTCACTGACTGATGATTATTATTACCATATGATATTAGAAAATTATTATAAATAGTCATTTTTGTCATCCTTACTGCCTCAATGACATGATGATGATCCACCCATCTGATGTTTATTTAATTGTATTATACACTATATTCAGGGCTGTATACAGGATTTTAGAAATAATGAGGTCCATCATGTTGACGGCCAGTTTTGTAATTGTTTAGTCTTGATTTAGTCCTGTCTTTTTCCTAAATAAGTCCTGGTTTAGAGTATTTTTTTCTGGTTTAATCCTGGTTTAGACCTGGGTTTTGCCTGATTTAGATCTGGTTTAGTCTAGCAATAGAAAAATACCAAGGTCTGGACCTCTGTGAGCTCTATGGTGCGTAAAGACATGACTATATTGTACTATGACCACAATCAGTCAGGAACTATTTGCAAGATCTTATATTTTCTACACTATCTGTAGACAAAGGAAGTTAAGGAGTTAGTTTGTCTTTCTGCCTCTCTACATGGAAATTTATGTTGTTGTTGTCATAATTATACAGGACACTGCAGTAGTTGTTTTGACAGTTAAATTCAGTATTTTGTCTCTCAGATGCATAGTAAATTAACCTCTTTTCCCAATAATAATATTTAATTATTGATCTCTCCCCCCAAAACATGTACACATAACCAATATTTTTGGTTTATGGTTCCACAAAGACTATTTTTGCTTATAGAAAAATCAATAGAGCTTGAGTTATCAAATCCACCTTGTATTGGAAGAGAGCGCCAAAGGGGAAAGTGTGTGGTTGCAAAATCGATCCTGAGATATTGCCTTATTTAACAGGTGCCATAAATAGCAGCATTATGATGTTAACTATTGCTGAAGTTAGCGAGAGGACGAGGAGAGGTCAGACTGTACCACATTCACTTTTTGCCTGCTCAACTGCATCCAGTGTCTCCTCATATTATATTATCTTTGCTCTGTTAAGGTTTTGAGTGTTCCTGCAATTAAACCTCCACTACCCAATTGTATTTTTTATTTATTTATTTATTTATTTATTTATTTATTTATTTATTTATTTATTTATTTATCTATTTATTTATTTTTACAGTCAAAAACACCCCTCAACGCCCAAACTCCCCACAACAAGAGCAACCTTTTCTGGCTTTTTTACAATTTGCCACCTCAAAATATGAATAATACTTGTACTCAAACAAGTTTAGCACCTATCTTTATTTATACCTTTATTAAAGAAGAGATAGAGTGATATATCGGTTGCCCGGTATTGGGCTTTTGCGTGAGCTTTAATGCCCATTTTTGGACAGGGACATATTCTGACAACCATGTGACTGAAAGACCAGATATGCAAGGCTTTGTTTGAACGCTTTGGTATCATGCACAGTCTGCAACATTAGCTTAAGTAGGAAAAATCATTGCTATGGATATTCGTTTCTTTATTATACATTACTTATGTGGAGAGATAGTAGTGAGAGTGGATTATTTCTTCCTTGACCCATGGGTGAACTTTCCTTAAAAGTTGATCAAATTCAACCTTTTCCTGTTGTCAGAAAGAGGAAGATTTACTAGTTTTTAATCAAAAATATCTCGGTAAAATGCTTGTGAAGACACCAAACTTCTGCCTTAGCAAAACAGCTCTGCCGCACGCCCATACAAAAATGAATGCATTGGCTAAATAAAGGAGACGTTTGTGACAAGATAGTGAAAATGAATCAATGAGGACAATTACAGGGAACACAAGCGCTTTATAGAAATCAGTCCATCAATAGGGGCAATGCATCATGACCGAGAGGAGTGGCAGGGCTAAATGGATTCCATTAGGTAAATAAGTGTATAATCAAAGTGATTAATTGACAGATGTGGTACATTAATACCAGAAACCCACGATGGTAAAATGGGATAATGGAGTTCTGCAGTGCCAGTCAGAGATTTATGTTTTGAATGACTCAACTTGAGGACAAGACCAAAAGCATTCATTTTATAATTTCAGTTTCATTTATTAACTCCAAGTTCTGTGGTCAGGCAAGTGTCAGCCACTGCTTTCTTATAATTAGGCCTTCATATCTCCCAGCTCCAGCAGCATCTGCCCGGCCTGCACTGTCACCGCAGCGGTCCCTCCTTCTCTACATGTGGCCACAGTTCTGGCAGCACTACAGAGGAAAGAAGGTTTAAATATCATTTCTTATTCGCCAATATTAGGATCTGCTCAGTATCAGCTCCTGCAGATCAGGACCTTGGACAGTGCCAATAAAGATTAACAGTGAAAGTCACGAAGAAGCAGAAAAGTCTTGCTGTACAGCTCCTGTATGGAACTTTATAGTTCACACCAGGTAAAGGCCTACTGTGTAAATGTTAAATTACAAAGTTCTGCAAATGAATGTGATACTCTTGAACCTCACATGAGCCAGTAATGGACAAACACTGATGATGCACAGAGCATAGGGAAAATATAATTTATGAAGAAGCTTGCAGAGAGACTTTCAAGACTGTCAAGGTATATGCAATGGTAAAAATGGCAATAGTAAAAAAAATATACTGCCCAGACCTGGACATTAGGGAGGTATCGTCTAGTTAAGGGGTAAATATGCTATTGAAACCATCAAGTTATTAGGCATTAAAAATATGTTTCTTTAAACTGTTTGTAGATACTGAGTTAACGTTGATGTTTATAATTTTGCATTGATTTATGATATGCTAATTACGCAACAATTTAACGTCCCCTGTTCTGCTAAATTGACTTTTTGGAGCTTTTAACAATGTTATAATGTTTGTAAGTGCTGTAACTTGGCCCTTTGTGACTGGAGTTGTTACCTTTGGCCCTATTTTGGTATGGCACTGAATCCTCTTAAAAATCCCTGAATTCACATGATGTTCATTAGTGCAGCATGAACATATTATTTTTAGCACATTAACCCTAAAAATATAACACAGAAAATGGAATTACAGCATAGGAAAATAGAATAATAATAAAAAACTCCATATATATTTCCATAGTAGTTCCACCCTTTCACTAAATGATGATTGCTGTCTTGAAGCCTCTGAAGGCGCTATTTTCACTGCTCTATATTTGGTCCTTTGTAGCCAGATGTGCACGGAGCACCTGTGGCACAGTTGGAGACTCAGTGGGTGTAGTGGAATGTAGCGTTGCAAATCAAATCACTCCCCTCTTTAATTTTAAAGCAGTGCACTCTGGCATGGTGCACCGACAGCTCCATAATAGATAGCATCACAGAGACCTGCTTCTGTGCAGACCAAACTTACTCTGCATAGTTTGCAAATACATAGTCCCTCTAACTGAATATAGGGCACATAAAACTTCCCACTGATGGCACGCGGTGTACAATTTTGACTGGAATTGGATTCCTAGAAGCATATATTTAAAGTAGTAAAAACACCAGGATTACCTTCAGATTTATGCAGCCAGCCTGTCAGCTCAATTTGCCACTGTTTATCACTGTTACACTGCGGCTGTTTGACCCATAAAGACTATTTCATTTTCATAAAACGAGACAGTCACAGTTTGCATTGAACTTACAAGGAGCATGCCTTTGAAATTTTGAACACTGTCACTGCCAATATTAGACTTATAGCAATGCTGTCAAGGCTCTTCGTAAGTTGCCTTAATTGTAGAGCACTGACAGAGGACAACTGAAGTGAAATATTGACCTAAAGAAAATCTCTCACTTATAATAAATCACAGCATGTTATGAGTTTGTTTGGGATTAAAGGAACCCTACTTTTTTTTCTTCTATTTGTTAAACGTATTGTACATTTTAAACCCTAAATAACATAAAGGTTTTATTATTTTATACTGTCTATATTTCAGTTGTCTTTGTTCAGCCTGTACCAGCAAGTTGTTGGATTTTGGTCCTATATATTTGCATACGTTACAGTCCGCCTGTTTGCCTCTGCATTAGAATAAGAGACATTTTCATTGGATGTTCGTCCATTTAGTTTGTATATAGTAAGGCTTGGGCCGCGAGGTTGGTAGTCACAATAAAATAAAATTGTGGGTAGTGCAGCTTAAAGTTGTCTTAAACTGAAAAACTGCAAGGACTTATAAGCGTACTGGACCATTAATGCTGTGTTTACACTTGGTATCTGAATTCACATTGAGCTCTATCAAATGAACAGGACTGACAGGATACACAGTAACACACCTGGCATACATTTTATTTACAGTAGGTATACACTCTTTTCTCATTTTTTTTTATGGTCACATTAGATGTTCAGGAGCAGTGCTTTAGTCCACTTCTTGCCATTAATTTGTAGTTTGGTCTGTGTTGCATTCGGACTTCACCAACACAACACCTAGACCACTGATTTCGGGCAGACCAGATTTCACCTGTTGATTGTGCATTCACACCTGCTTAAACAAAGTGGACTTTCCATGATTCACACCAGAGTTCACTTCAAGCTGACCAAGGATGGGAAGTGTGAACACAGCCTTAAACTTATCCTTTCATTCATCAATATAAATCACAGCATTTTATGGCCTAAGAAGTCTTTTTGGATTTAAGGGGACATTACACAATTTTCTCCTTGCAATTGAGAAAAAATATTTAACCCCCATAACATATGTACTGTAAAGGTGGGTTCACACTTGCTGTGTTTGGTTTGCTTCATTCAAACGCTGGTGCGCTTTCTGGGAAAGTCCAGTTTGTTCGAGCAGGGGTGAACACGCAAACAGACTCAGGTGCACACCAAACAAGTGAACTCTGGCCCTTCTGAAATCAGAGGTCTTGGTGCGTTGTGCTTTGAGCCCTGGTGCGCTCCTGGTCTGGTCCTGGTGAAATGCGAATGCAACTCAAACCAAATTATTGACTAGCGCCAGGGACTACAGTACTGTTCGCCAAGAGCATAGAAACATACACCTATCTAACGTGACTATTAGGAAAAAATACAACTATAGACTACTGTAAATAAAATGTATTTGATAGGTTGCTAACATTAGGAAACAAATGTAAAAAAAAAAAAAAAAAGCTAAAACAACACAGAAATTATATTAATTACCTGAGAGAGTCCCCAGCTGTGTTCAGCCGATATTGTTGCTCTAAACTTAACTGGTTTAAATATTGCGCCGTATGATATTATTGGGATATATGGAGCTAATGAGGCGGACTTTTGACCAATAGATGAGCAGGGTTTATTCTTTTCAAGTTTCTCTCAGTAAATATTAACGTGCCCCCTACAATCGAGGTTTGTTACTGCCACCTCAGTCAGTTCAGTTTGTTTGACAGAGCTCAATGTGAACTCAAAGCAGACCAATGACATCATTAGCACACGTGTGGACCTTTGCCCCAAAGCTCACCGAGTCCTGCGGACCAGCAAGTGTGAACACACCCTATTGCTGCGTTAAAACGTCTGGTTGGATGCTTCAACATTTTGAAGTCAGACGTTCAATTCGCTCTGCTCGCGCATCAAAACAAATGTGTTCAGACGCGAATTTGCATCATGGGATGAGTCTGTTGTGCCAGGGTAATGGCCACTCTTTCTGGGGGAATTCCAACTGAGGCCACTGCCGGTTTGCTCACCTGTTGTCCCATGTCGGTACGAGGACATGTCCCCAGGACCCCACTGCTGTATTTAAGCACTCAACACCAGCAGCAGAGCGGAGATATGGAGTTTTTTCTTGTTTAATAGCGGTCTCTAGTGGTTTTAGCGGGTTATAGGCTAGGATAGCACTCAGTACACAGACTCTGTTTTCCCTGCTGTTTTGGCTCTAAGCCAAAGAGCTTAGCTCAGCACATGCTAAGGTTAAGGTCCCTTTAATATCTTGTTACTTTTTTTTTGACTGCTGTCTTTATAAAAGTAGAAGAGGTGCTGTAGCTTGTTGCTCCAGGTTCACAATGACAGCCTCGATATGTCCACCCTGATTGTTTTGATGGATCTCTGCTTCCTACGTCTTCCCACGTCACTGCAGGACCTAGATCCTGATTGGTTATTGCGCCGCAAATATTCACCAAAGTTCTGATTTTTCAACTTGGACATCTAGAGAATCACTTGATTCTGACGCGTCAAAGCCTAATTCGCGACGCGCTGGACGCTTGATTTGTGCCGCAGGACGTACAGACGCCCCCTTAAATAGACTTAACTATGTAAATCAGACATGCCAGATGCCTCAAATGCGTCCAGTGTGAACGCAGCATTAGAATCCACAGCCTGTGCAGGCATTGGCCAATGACTCGTTTGTGTACCCCAGGTCTGCTTGTCTGATTCCACATTGGAATAAGGGATGTTCCCATTGGCTGGTACTCTACTTAGCTTGTAAACAGAGAATAAATGGCTCCCAATATGTTGTATTAGTATAGTGGCTATTTCAGTCATAATCTGCTTTCACAAAGCAAAAATACTTTGTTGTGATAGCATTGCTGATTATTTTTTTAAATCTTTTTCAGTTCAGATTTCAAGCTTCTGATAGAAGTGCATGAGTTTATAGCATCAGGTAACCTGTTCCACTGCATAGCCTTAACTGAAAATGCTGACTGACCAAAAGCTGAGTGACGAAAGGGTACAGTGCAGTCATGTGGAGAAGCTATTCTAAAGTTCACAGAAGGATAATAGACAAAGTTCCATCCAACAACTTACTAACTTCCTACTAATAAGCAGTAATTATTATTAAGTTTTTTAATTGGAAAATGTTGGTTAGTTGCTAATTATCATTTAGGTAATGGGTAATAGGTGGACCCTAAACTAAAGTGTTACCAAAGTTTTTAAGGTTAAATGTTGGCAATGTGTTGTTAAAAAGTGAGGCGATTGCAGACTCAACCATTCAACCATTATCCAGACACCCATCACATGTTATTTTAAGATTCAAATCTATCATAAAAAACACATACCAACATATATATGTATAACCAACACAAAGCTCCTGCACTGTCACACATATGAATAACAGTGGCTGTATGTGGACATTCCTAGACATTCATAAACCTGAGCGGTATTCCCCAGAAAGCCTTTCTAAGTAGGCTGGCAGACATGTTGTTACTGGCAAGCTGCACCTGTTTTATGTCCCACTGTTTTTATATCCAACAACAAAGTGAGAGTTGTGTCTGCAAAGGAGGGACAAAGAGTTTCCCGTTGTCTCTGCTTGGCTTTTTTTTTTTTTTTTCCTGAGACCGAGAAGAGCCATGCAGGTTCGGAGGCGTCCTGCTGCAAATGTCACACAAATAGATGAGTTTGCGGCATCTCCCACGGTGAGATGGAGAGGAGGGTCAAGCGTGCAATGATGATGAAAGGCAATACAATGGCCTCTACAGCATGGCACAAGAGAATAAAGCTGACACTGATATGTTACAAAGCAAAGGAAAAGACAAACAACATATGGAGGTCAACATAGCAGCACCACTTTGTAAAATCCTTAGTATATAATGTAAAATTTTCTATATAGGTTTTTTAGGCTTTTTGAAATAGTTTTGGACACTTTTGCTTTGAAGAGAATTTGATGTTTTGAAACTTAAAATAATGTATATGTATGGAAAATATTTGATGAGCTGTTACTTTCAATTTGCATAGAACAATTGGATTAGGTGTCTGTCACCCCCTGCTGGCATCGGTGTGGAATGGACAGAGCATAAAATGGCTAATTAGCACCGGTATTAGCATCATGATGCTTACAGATAGATACATCAGCCAAAATTACCGTAGATAAAATAACAGACAAAAACTGTTTAGGAGTTGTGTACTTTTAATGTGGCTCATGTATGTGGTTCTTACTGACTAACATTTTCTAGCATGTAATCCATAAATGTATCAGTAAGTCACAAGTTATGAAATATGAAGTTCTTACCACAGATTTATGTCTCATGACTGGTGCAGTGCAGTACATAAGCAATTTATTTTATGCAGGCAGCCTTCCCATGTTGCTGAAGCTCGGCAGATTTGCATGCCGCAGATGACATTATATATGTTTTTTATATTTCCATTTTATTTCACCCAAGCATCTTTGGATTAGGTAGATCCCTAGAAGCACAGGAATACTCTAAGAGGCTGCAGTATTTGACAGCTGCTCTACGACTTATTGGACTGTTTCCTGTCACAGGTCCACAACCATAGTAAAATAATGCATTGAAAAGGAGATACATGAATATTAATTTTGGTGTTTAAATACACTTTTTGCACCAAGTAAACTTAATAGTTGAACATCTTTGACTGAGTCTGGTCACCCACACACATTCATTTTCTTTCGCAAGTGAAGTATGCTCTGTGACCTTTCCAATTCCAGCTGTCTTCCACCAAGGTTGATTCTACTGGCTAATCATAACCATTTATCTAAAATCACAGGCTTAATGTGATGCTTTGCTTCTGCAATACAGTTGTCTATTATGCATATGTTGGTACTGTTCATTGCTTTCTGATTGGTTGCAAGTAGTGTAATCTGCATCCATTAGTGCCTTATTCTTATTATGCCTTATTATGGGGGCGGCAGTAGCTCAGTTGGTAGAGTCCGCTTGTCCAATAACCAGAAGGTTGGCGGTTCAAACCCCACTCCCACCGTTGCATACTGTCATTGTGTCCTTGGGCAAGACACTTAACCCACCTTGCCTCCAGTGTCTGCGCACACTGGTGTATGAATGTGAGTGTGAATGGGTGAACGGTTCCTTGATGTAAAGCGCTTTGAGTACCCATGAAAGAAGAAAAGCGCTATATAAATGTGACCATTTACCGCTATATAAATGTGACCATTCTGTAAATCAACCTGGAAATAACATGCATCAGGCTATTTTTATAATAGTATTGATGTTAATTTTTTTGCTTACTGACCACTGAAGCAGGTCCTTTTGAAAAGTTACTAGCCAATTAGTGTTTTTACTAGCCATAATTTAATAAGCAATATTTTTTTTTATCGCATATAATAGGCCAAAGAGATTTAGAATTTGGTTTTATGTGTAGACAGTGATTTATCAAATAATTAGAAAATGGGTTTCCCTAGGTAGAATAAATAATATCATTTATTTAATTTTACATATATTGAAATATTTTTTTTTTCTCTGATTACAATAAATTATTATAGGCTGTACTAGAAAGGAGAGGATGAGACCAATACACTGAAACACAGGAAGGACGTCTGAAGTTATGATACATGCATAAAATCTAACCGGCTAGTGAGACTAACAGTGTTACCAGCCAAAATGGAAATCTATCTGCTTTTGGCAGGTTGGCTAATGCTAATGTAAAGCCCTGGTAGTATGGTAAGACTTGGGATAGCTGCTAATATTTTTTTTAGATCGCAAAAAAAAAATTATTTTATAGTTTGGTTGGGACCAAATCCTCAAGTGTGAAAGCTCACATGTAGCAGTGTGGTTAAAAGCTAGAGTAGCCTCATGGATTTTTCTGCATTAAGTTTTGTGCTACAGCTGCTGGCTCTTGTTCCTCACATGGTTCCCTGTTTGTATGTTTGTTGTTTTAAACAGTAATATTTTACAGCATTCACAAAGTTCGTCCCTATTGTCTGGTGATGGTGATGACAACTCCAGGGAAAGCTCAGTAGTCCAGATTTCACTGATGTGGTGTGAAACCAAATATCAGCAGACCAAATGGTTACAGTGTAATAATTTTTGAGTTCTGAGTCCTTGGTGTGGACCTTCAGCTGTGAAAAAACCTTTATTCCTGTTGGTGGGTTAGAGCTGATTCATGCAACTATGGGCTTGAGGCAGAGCACACACTGAGCAATGGCCAGTTATTTGCAGGCCTTCAATTTATTTTAAATCAAAAATGTATAATACATGGATGAAGATTTGGTGTCTACAGCTCAATACGGATAGTCATGAGGTCTAGACAATAATTTTCTGGCACATATTTTAAATGCTGAACATGATGGCGTGTCCCATGGCGCATCTTGTGAAGTGTCATTCCCGGGTGATGTCTTTATCCTGTAGCCATTCTGTTTTCCAGCTCACCTTCCTGTAGGGGCTGTGCAGTGTGTTTGCTCTCTCCTGATTTGCCCAAAGTGGCATCCTTTGAGGTGGCTGACATGTTTACCGCTGTTTTGAGGAGCTAATTTTTACCAAATGTATCACGGTGGACTATTTGACAGTACACAGGGGAGTTTGGTGCAACCTTCTCAGTCACTGCCACGGCTGTCACGTCTGAAATCTACCGCTCCGCCACCAATTAATGGCTGACGGTAAAGCGGCGCCGCACGTTCCATAGAATAGCGCTCATTATTTCCGAGCTGTTTGTCTGGTTACAGCGGAGTCACTGGTGGCTAGAGCTCCACAGATGAGGCCTCTCTTTCGGAGCAGCTGTTGCAGGTTATTGATGACCTCATTAGAATGCTGCCTGCGGCACGTCGGCTGACTTTGAAGGACTTCCCATATGCAACGGCACCAACCGCCAACGAAGACTGTGCCACTCTCTCTGTGCCAAGCAGCATTTCCTAACGGTTTTTCACTTGAAGTGAAGGAAACGGCAAGAAAATGCGATGCAGAGTGATCGTGGTGGGGGTCCTGGATGCTCTCCTGTTACTGCTGCTTTTTTATTGCAGAGTACAACTTGATTTCTTTCTTTCTTTCTTTTTTCTGCTTTTAGAGAGCTTTTTCCTTCCTTATTTATAGATACACTTAGCACTCACATTATCACATTGTTTCTATTGTTTCTATATAAATTAATTCATTGTTGATAAGTGGTGTAGACCACTGGACACTTGATAATAAAGCTAAGATGATGTATGCATGTCTTGTTTCTACAGCTGATTAAAATAATTGAACTTTTAATGTTTTCTAATATAAGAAAAAAAAAAAAAAAAAAAAAACATACTTTCAGCAGTGAACACGAAATGGTTGTTTGAACCAGTTTGGCTGATCTGAGTATTAATACCACTGTTGTCACTGGGCAAGACACTTCACCCACTTTGCTTATGTGATTGTGTGTTCAGTGGTGGTCAGAAAGGCCGTTGGAGCAGAATGGCCGCCATGTTTCTATCAGTCTGCCCCAGGGCAGCTGTGGCTACTGAAGTAGCTCATCACCACAGAATGTGTCTGAGGAGTGAATGAATAATGGACTCAGTTTTAAAGTACTTTGGGTGTCTTGAAAAGCATTATATAAATCTAAGCCATCATTATTATTTAAGAGAATGGTAGGACCAAGAAAATTTCCAGTCAGTGGCTGTTCTGCTGATGAAAGTTCCTGACTGATGCCATAGGTCAGAGTAGCATAGTCAGACTGGTTTGAGACGACTGAATGGCAACAGTAACTAGTCATTACAACCAAGTTCTGCAGACAACAATCTCTAAGATCTAGACGGCTACAGCAGTAGAAGACCACACCAGATGCCATCCCTGTCAGCTAAGAACAGGAAATCGCCAAAATTATTATTATTATGGACTTTTTAATAGTTTTAAAGCTCCCTCCACGAGACAAAACAGGATTCAAAAACAGCTGTCTATTGCCTAACTTGTGTAGTCATAAAAATGTAGTGATATAATGGCCCATTATGTTCACTTTGGCTACAGGTGCTGTTTTTATCTTTTATATTTGAGGCAGCAGCTTGCATTCACAAAGCTTCATTGAGCAATAATGCCCTGTAATTAAATCTGACTTTACACCTGACCATAATCATAAATAAAGCCAACAAAGAATGACAAAATATGACATAATGAGAAATATAAACGGCAACATTAACAATTTATTGTTTTGTGTAGAAATGGAAATCTGTCTTACACAGCCATAAATAAAACAGGAAAATGTTTTTAATGATGCTTCTGATTCTTGGGATTTTCAATGCAGTATCATTTGAAAAAACAATAATGATGCAAACATATCATTTAATAGTGTAATAATTTTAACTTAAGTAGTTTAAGAAGCTGCCTGCCTCTCCAAGCATTTTGTGCCTTAACAATTACCTGCTGTAGGAAATTACCCATTCTGCAATATCACAACAAAAGGTAAAATGAAGTCATCTGGACTCGGTTTTTCAAAATAGAAGATGTTCCACCTTTTATTCATAAGCCTTGAGAATAATACAATATACAATCAAATGTGCTCTTTTTATAATGTACATAATTTAACCATGATTCAGACATTACTTTGACTACTGTGTTGATTTTCATAGAAATTTTCTTCCATTTAACTGTCTGAGTAGCCTACATGTCCCAAAAGACCTCAATTACCTAAATTATTCCTTCATACAAAATGTCATTGACAATGTGATGTCTATGAAGCTCATCAGAGGCCACCCACCTCGGGTTCCATAAGTAAATTTTTCATTTATTTTCTCCATTGATTAAAAAATAAAAATAAAAAATAAAAATATGTATATTAAGAGTTCAAAGGCTTGACGAAGGCTAATCAGCTAAAAAACAAACAAACAAACAAAAAAATCATAATTTGCAGATTTTTTGAAAAGTCAATGGGGAAAGTTAATGGAAAATTTACTTCTTGTATTATGATTATCTATGCTTTTACTTGCTATAGCATAATTAAAAAACATTTTGTTTGATGCCATTTTACTATAAAATGAAAAATAGCTTTGAGGAATTAGTAGAAACAGAGCTGTACAGTGTTTTTTGGTTAGAGCAGACTGGATGTGGAGGGCTTGTTGATTGGTCAGTGCTTCCTGGAGGGGGCGAGAGTTCATAGGAGAGGCGGAGATTCATGCAACCAAGCAGTCAGAGAATATGCAAGATTACTCAAATAGGTGTGAATGAAACAAAACACAACTTCAGGTATGTTTTTAATGAGGAAGCGACATGAAGACATGAAAGAAATAAAAAATAAAAATAAAAAATTGCATAGTATAGCCGTATTAAATTATTATTATTAAGTATTAAAGCCGTAAATAACTTTTTTTTTCTTCAAATTAACTGAACATTAAAACTACATTTGTGAATTGCTTTGACATGATTTACAAATTGAAAAACACTGGCATAAATATTATAAAACAGTTGTGAGTTATGTAGTGTAACATAAGCTGACCCCTGGAGCCAGACGTTGCACATGTATCTGTCCTAAATCACTCTTTTACTGAAATCAACACCTTTATCTAAATGAAACACTGAGACGAGACTTATCTGTGTTACTCTGACATTGCTGAGGGGTGATCCTGCATGCAGATGTCCAAAGCAGCTGTTCTCTCCCTTAACCACCACGTCCTGAGTTAAACAAAGCACCCAGACATCCCATCCTAAACCGTTAGCGGTGCCACATGTGTCTCCCAAGTCTCCCCAACTGTCATTTCCTTATTCTATATTAAGCTATTCAGTCCATGCAAATTTATGCCACTGCCTCTAAAAATCCTGGTATAGTTTACAAGAGGAGTTTTGTTTTCTTATTGATAGTGACGGTTTTGGTTTCTAACATTCGGTGGGACAGGGATGAGGAGAACTGTGACTCAGTGGCTTGGATTCTGCAGCCTGCTCAAATTGGCCTTCACAGTCCATAAACTTTCTCCTGCCCCACCAGACACTCTTCCCCATGGACAGGCCATATAACCTCCTCTTATAACATGAGGGAAGAGAGAGTTTATCTTTCATGTCTCGAGAGCACTGATGTTAATCTATCGATGCAAAAAAAAAAAAAAATGCAGAAAAAACACATAGTGCTCAGTGTTAATTTCTTTCTACAACCCCCAATTTTCAGGACATTGCTTAAAATGTAAATAAAAAAAGAAAGCAATCATTTGGAAATGTCATGAAACCATATTTTATTTAAGTATAGGCCATAAACAACATACCAGGTGGGGAGATATTTTACAATTTCATGAGTAATACTATATTATATTTAATTTGATGGCAGCAACACATCTCAAACACGTAAGAAATGGCTTCAAAAAGTAATCTTATGCAGTCATTTTACTGAAACGTTGCCCATTAACCTAATTAGTTGCACAGTGCTGATCCGTTGTCATTTTTAGTATCATCTGCTTTTCCAGCCTTTTGTTGTCCCTGTCCCAACGTTTTTAAGATGTGTTGCTGCTGTCAAATGAAAAAAGCTACATCTGATAATTTTATCATTTCTGTTTTACTGTGAATAAAAGATGTTTTTAGATGTTTAGGAAAACATGGCTTTCTGTATGTTTTGTATACAGTGTAAAGTCAAAACAACAACATTTAAATAAAGTCAAATGTTTTATTGGTGGCAAGTTTTCTTCTTCATAATTGGTTCTTAAATATACAGTACTTAGAAAAACAAGGTGGTGTGAATAGAAGCAAACACAAATCAATTCACCCAAAATGGTCAAGGCTAAGTCAGTCATTAGCTGTAAACATTTTGTGATGTTTGCTGAAAACATTAGTTGAGAATATCAAACTATCTGATGAAGTTAGTCTCCCTCTAGACCAGAACTCAGCCTGGTCTTGGGCAACTTCAAACAGCCTCACTGTAGGCTCCAAGTAACAAGTAGCATCTCTAACGGTAAAAGGTATTTTGCAACAAACTTCAGTTCTTCACTAACTGTAAACAACATGGCCTTCGAGATTGGATAACATTTGTGAGAAGTGGGTAGTTCATCGAATTATGTACTTTCTTTGGAATTTATCTAAAGTACCTTTAGTTCAGACACATTTATGAAGTGCCTTTTTAATCCTGTTGTTGACTAAAGTTTTATGTGCAATATAGGTTCACGACAAAAATGTTGTTTGTGGTGCCGCAGTATAGCTCAGTTGGTATAGAGCTGTGGTACAGATACAAGGCAACACATTCAAGTCAAGGAGAAAAGGAGGATGAAGAGCAAAAAACATAAGTCACACTTAACTGAGTCACATTGATTTGGAAACGTATTTCACATAATCCAAGACCAAGAACAGACATTTAATCTGGAAAGGCAAGTTATTCAGCTATACAATAGCACACAGAACAACAGGCTGAATAGGTGTCCAGTATGTTAACGTAACACATTAACAGTTATGCAGCTACACAATAGCATAAAGCAGCGGTCCCTAACCTTTTTTCTCCCACGGACCAGTACTGGACATACAACTTTTTTTGCGGACTAAAGGGGGACGGGGGATGGGTGGGGTAATTTCGAATATTACATTTTTATCTAAGGGCAATATTTATATGTCATAAATAAACTATAGGAGCTTATTTGTATGTTCTGGTGTTTTTCAACCTAAGACCGCGGTCAAACAGGGCAGTATTCAGCGTCTGTGCATTAATCTCTGCCTCTGAATGATATAACGTGGGAACATGAGGCCCCTCTCTCCTCCTCTGTGCTCCTCTGTGACCTCCTCGTGGACCTGTCTCCTCTCCCATTCGTGTCTCTGAACCTAACAGACTGCTGTCTCCTGTGTGTGTCAGTCAGCTGTGATGAGCTGAGCTATGATGAGCGGCGCATTGAAGCAGCGCGTTTGAAAGTGAAAGAGAAGTGACGCCATGAGCTGGATGTGTGGGGCGGCCCTCAGGGGAAACCCCACAGTTACCTGTGGTCCACTCGTATAGGCAGCTCATATCAAACTGACCGCAGCTGGAATTTCATTTACATTACATTTGGTGTTTTGGTTGGTGTGGATGTAAAGCCCTCATTACCATGTGCCAAAAACTAGATCACAGAGAAAAGCTCCATGTTGTCATCGACAAATGTGATTAAATGCGTAAAAACATTTTTTTACACGTTAATTTCTCTGTAATTAGTTAATCGTGATAAACACGTTAAATACCCAGCCCAGTAATATAAATGTAACACAACTCACCAAAGTAGACTCAGTGGGACTCCTGGATTTGCAAGACTCCTGCAACAAAACCCTTCCCTTGCTTCACTGTCGGGACTCTCCCCTCCTTTAAAAACTCTTGAGTGATGATTGTTTTTTACTCATGTTTGCTGGAGCCAAGTTTAGTGACACATTACAAAAGTGAGGGAGTGAATCAAGTATGTGGAAGTAAGATGCTGCAGCGGAAGTAATAGTTTTTCAAAGTAAAACACACGGAAATCGCGGTAAACTAAAAAATAGCAATAAAACAAAAATTATATATATTTATATTCCCCTCTGCAGCCCAGTACCAAACGGCGCTAGGGGACCGCTGGCATAAAGAACATTCCTGGGAGGCTGAATAGGCTAAATTAACACAACAAGTCAGCAAGTCCAACAAGCAAGTTTCCGGTAAACAAGTTCACCAAGCTCCCGATCTCATTCTACATCTACTGACAGTAGTTGTCACAAGCCTAGAGTGCCCTCTCGTGGCTGTAGATGGAAATGTTTACTCCTTGGTTCACGTCGGTCTGAATTGAATTATGTATGAAGTATGAATTAACATTTAAAAACATGTTAAATTATATATATTTTGATATATAAGTCGCATCTGACTACAAGTCACGGAACAGCCAAACTATAAAAAAAAGAGCAATTTATAATCTGGAAAATACGGTATATGTTTCATGTACATCGTTTAATATTGAACACTGTGAAATGTATTTGATGTAATGTATCTGAATGTATTTGGTCTTAAATGCTCAGGAAGCAGTAATTATAGCAATCATTTGAATATAATCATAATAATATAAAGGGATGGGAGCAAATAAGTGTTACACTCCTTTTTGAGCTAAAGATATGTAAATGTAAATGACTATTTGTAAATATGTATTATTATAAACATGTTTTACTATTTTATTGATGTGTGTATATGTATTAATACAAATGAATGGGCTTATAAATTGCCATCATCATCACCATCATCAACTACAAGCTTGCAGTTGAAACTGGGGGTAAGCGTGCTCCGTTAAAACACGCAGGTCCTGTCATTCTCTGTAATCTGTGAGCACCTAAGCACTTTTGATTAGCTCTTGAAGAAGACTGGTTAGTTTGGTTGGTTAGTTTGTTTGTTTGTCTGTGAACAACATAACTCAAAAAGGGTGTCCTCAGATTTTGATAAAACTTTCCGTAAAGGTCAGTAATGGGCCAAGGAATAAACAACAATTTTTGCTGGGGATTTGGAAGAAGGTCTGGATCCATGATTCTACCATCCAGATATGGCCAATTTTGCTCTGTTAACAGTATAAATCATGTGGATTTTCAAATGTATGACAAGTGCATCTAATGTAGTGGGATAGTCTTGAATAAAGATTTACCCATGGGTTAGACGAGTGAGGGCCATAAATGTTTGTTTTATACAATAATTAGGCCCGAGCCCCAAGGGTGGCGCAGGGCCTATTGTGTCTGCACAAAAACGCGAAGCGCTTTGCCATGTACACACTCATGGCATCAAGTACTACACAAACACAAATACCTCAGGTATGGAAGCCACATACTTGTATTTGCTCAGAATGAATGGAAGTCAGTGGGCGAAGCCCACTCATAAGTGCGCGAAGCGCACAAAAACAAAGCGCGAAGCGCTTTCCCATGTGCACACTCATGGCATCCAGTCCTACACAATCATATATACCTCAGGTATGGAAGCCACATACTTGTATTGGCTGAAAATGAATGGAAGTCAATGGGCGAAGTCCACTCATAGGTCAATGACGAGCGCGTAAGCGCTCGTCATTGACATTTGACCCCACGGTCACGTGGGGGACCTCGAGAGCTTTCTGAAAATATATAATTTGTGTGTATAATGTAAACGGATATATTGTTTTTGCTAAAATTTTTATTATTTTTATTCTTTCTTTTTTTTTATTTTTCTTCTGCTCTTTGAGCGCTAATTTGACCCCCTGAACATTTATGAAAACTCACCAAATTTTGCCCAAAATTCAGGTGTGCTGAAAAATTTTGTTTTATTTAGGTGCCATACTTAACAATATAAAAGTGGCGCGACAGCGCCACCTACAACATTGAAAATACATTGCGCCAATGGGAGTCGGCCAAGCGTAAAGTTTGTCGTAGACCCACCAAATTTGGTACACACATTGCTGAGGTGGAGCCAAACAAAAAATATTATTATGGCCACGCCCCCTGACAAACCAGAAGTCAGTAATCTTGGATTGAAATCTGCGAAGTGCTGAGTCAGCAATTTTGCACGCGTCGTACTTTTTCTATCTCCTCCTTGGGCATTTAACCTAATTAGCTCAAAATGGCTCTATATCATCTACAGAAGTGGGGCATTAAAAGTTATCCAAATTCTTCGCAAAAGTTTTACGGTTTTTGTGCAGCGCAGTGCCAAAATTTACGAAAAAAATTTCAATTTCGCCATACTTGCAATTTGCTACAATTTGCACATATTAACTCCAATTTGGCTCAAATTTTAAACACTCATAAACCCTCCAAGCCTAAACCCATTAAATAAGAAAGAATGAAATTTGGCGCGATAGCGCCCCCTACAGAATGAGACAAATATTTATATGGTCAGTAAAAAATTTAGTTTTTCAAAAATTTACGAAACTTGGCAGAAAAATACTTTATGTGACGCCGATCACAAAAGCCAATGAGACCCATGTCATATTTTATACTGTGTTGTCATGGCAATGACTGAAACCTGCCATTTTATTTCAATGGGACTGAAACAAAAAATTTGTATGGACAGAAAAAATAATACTTGAATGAAAATTCGTCAAATTCGGCACAAATATTCTTGATGTCATCCTGATCAAAAATTCCAATGGTACCCAAGTCGTATTTAATTCGGTGTTGCCATGGCGATGGTGGAATTCTCCCATTTTATTCCAATGGGAATTACGTTCAATGCAGTTCTATGGAGTATTAGGACGCTTTTTGCCGTTTTTTTATCAAAAGGTAACAACAAAAAATTTGGCAAAATGGTTTCTCCTCTGCCCCAGCTCCGGTTGCGGCCGGCGAGGGCCTACCAATGCCGCTTGCGGCTTTAATTATTATTCTTTCTTTATTTATTTATTTTTCTTGTGCTCTTTGAGCGCTAATTTGACCCCCTGAACTTTTATGAAAACTCACCAAATTTTGCACAAAATTCAGGTGTGCTGAAAAATTTTGTTTTATTTAGGTGCCATACTTAACAATACAAAAGTGGCGCGACAGCGCCACCTACAAAATTGAAAATACATTGCGCCAATGGGAGGCGGCCTAACGTAAAGTTTGTCGCAGACCCACCAAATTCGGTAATCACATTGCTGACATCGAGCCAAGCAAAAAATATTATTATGGCCACGCCCCCTGACAAACCAGAAGTCAGTAATCTTGGATTGAAATCTGCGAAGTGCTGAGTCAGCAATTTTGCACGCGTCGTACTTTTTCTATCTCCTCCTTGGGCGTTTAACGAAATGACCTCAAAATCGCTCTACATCATCTACAGAAGTGGGGCATTAAAAGTTATCCAAATTCTTCGCAAAAGTTTTACGGTTTTTGTGCGGCGCAGCCGCAAACTTTACGAATTTTTTTTCGAATTCTCCGTACATGCATTTTGCTACAATTCGCACATATTAACTCCGATTTGCCTCAAATTTTAAACACTCATAAACCCTCCAAGCCTAAACCCATTAAATAAGAAAGAATGAAATTTGGCACAATAGCGCCCCCTACAGAATGAGACAAATATTTATATGGTCAGTAAAAAATTTAGTTTTTCAAAAATTTACGAAACTTGGCAGAACAATACTTTATGTCACACCGATCACAAAAGCCAATGAGACCCATGTCATATTTTATACTGTGTTGTCATGGCGATGACTGAAACCTGCCATTTTATTCCAATGGGACTGAAACAAAAATCTGTATGGACAAAAAAAATTATACTTCAACGAAAATTTGTCAAATTTGGCACAAATATTCTTTAGGTAATCCTGATCAAAAATTCCAATGGTACCCAAGTCGTATTTCATTCGGTGTTGCCATGGCGATGGTCGAATTCTCCCATTTTATTCCAATGGGAATTACATTC
Source organism: Bostrychus sinensis (assembly GCA_020698575.1). Lineage (NCBI taxonomy): Eukaryota > Metazoa > Chordata > Actinopteri > Gobiiformes > Eleotridae > Bostrychus > Bostrychus sinensis. The sequence continues at coordinate 27,443,831 of CM036247.1, read as the reverse complement.
AATGCAGTTCTGTGGAGTATTAGGACACTTTTTGCCGTTTTTTTATCAAAAGGTACCAACAAAAAATTTGGCAAAATGGTTTCTCCTCTGCCCCAGCTCCGGTTGCGGCCGGCGAGGGCCTACCAATGCCGCTTGCGGCTTTATTCTTTCTTCTTCTTCTTTCTTTATTTATTTTTCTTCTGCTCTTTGAGCGCTAATTTGACCCCCTGAACATTTATGAAAACTCACCAAATTTTGCCCAAAATTCAGGTGTGCTGAAAAATTTTGTTTTTTTTAGGCGCCATACTTAACAATACAAAAGTGGCGCGACAGCGCCACCTACAAAATTGAAAATACATTGCGCCAATGGGAGGCGGCCTAACGTAAAGTTTGTTGCAGACCCACCAAATTCGGTAATCACATTGCTGACATCGAGCCAAGCAAAAAATATTATTATGGCCACGCCCCCTGACAAACCAGAAGTCGGCAATTTTGGATTGAAATCTGCGAAGTGCTGAGTCAGCAATTTTGCACGCGTCGTACTTTTTCTATCTCCTCCTTGGATGTTTCACGAAATGACCTCAAAATCGCTCTACATCATCTACAGAAGAGGGGCATTAAAAGTTATCCAAATTCTTCGCAAAAGTTTTACGGTTTTTGTGCAGCGCAGCCGCAAATTTTACGAATTTTTTTTCGATTTCTCCGTACCTGCAATTTGCTACAATTCGCACATATTAACTCCAATTTGGCTCAAATTTTAAACACTCATAAACCCTCCAAGCCTAAACCCATTAAATAAGAAAGAATGAAATTTGCCGCAATAGCGCCCCCTACAGAATGATACAAATATTTATATGGTGAGTAAAAAATTTAGTTTTTCAAAAATTTACAAAACTTGGCAGAAAAATACTTTATGTGACACCGATCACAAAAGCCAATGAGACCCATGTCATATTTTATACCGTGTTGTCATGGCGATGACTGAAACCTGCCATTTTATTCCAATGGGACTGAAACAAAAATTTCTATGGCTAGAAAAAATAATAATTGAATAAACATGTGTCAAATTCAGCACAAATATTCTTGATGTCATCCTGATTAAAATTTCCAATGGTACCCAAGCCGTATTTCATTCAATGTTGCCATGGCGATGGTCGAATTCTGCCATTTTATTCCAATGGGAATTACATTCAATGCAGTTCTATGGAGTATTAGGACACTTTTGGCGTTTTTTTTTATCAAAAGGTACCGACAAAAAATTTGGCAAAATTGTTTCTCCTCTGCCCCAGCTCCGGTTGCGGCCGGCAAGGGCCTACCAATGCCGCTTGCGGCTTTAATTTTTCTTCTGCTCTTTGAGCGCTAATTTGACCCCCTGAACATTTATGAAAACTCACCAAATTTTGCCCAAAATTCAGGTGTGCTGAAAAATTTCGGTTTATTTAGGCGCCATACTTAGCAATACAAAAGTGGCGCGACAGCGCCACCTACAAAATTGAAAATACATTGCGCCAATGGGAGGTGGCCTAACATAAAGTTTGTCACAGACCCACCAAATTCGGTAATCACATTGCTGACATGGAGCCAAACAAAAAATATTATTATGGCCACGCCCCCTGACAAACCAGAAGTCGGTAATCTTGGATTGAAATCTGCGAAGTGCTGAGTCAGCAATTTTGCACACGTCGTACTTTTTCTAACTCCTCCTTGGGCGTTTAACCAAATTAGCTCAAAATGGCTCTATATCATCTACAGAAGTGGGGCATTAAAAGTTATCCAAATTCTTCGCAAAAGTTTTACGGTTTTTGTGCGGCGCAGCCGCAAATTTTACGAATTTTTTTTCAATTTCTCCGTACCTGCAATTTGCTACAATTCGCACATATTAACTCCGATTTGCCTCAAATTTTAAACACTCATAAACCCTCAAAGCCTAAACCCATTAAATAAGAAAGAATGAAATTTGGCACAATACCGCCCCCTACAGAATGAGACAAATATTTATATGGTGAGTAAAAAATTTAGTTTTTCAAAAATTTACGAAACTTGGCAGAAAAATACTTTATGTGACACCGATCACAAAAGCCAATGAGACCCATGTCATATTTTATACTGTGTTGTCATGGCGATGACTGAAACCTGCCATTTTATTCCAATGGGACTGAAACAAAAATTTCTATGGACAGAAAAAATAATACTTGAATGAAAATTTGTCAAATTCGGCACAAATATTCTTGATGTCATCCTGATCAAAAATTCCAATGGTACCCAAGTCGTATTTGATTCGGTGTTGCCATGGCGATGGTCGAATTCTGCCATTTTATTCCAATGGGAATTACATTCAATGCAGTTCTATGGAGTATTAGGACACTTTTTGCAGTTTTTTTGTCAATAGGTACTAAAAAAATTTGGCAAAATGGTTTCTCCTCTGCCCCAGCTCCGGTTGCGGCCGGCGAGGGCCTACCAATGCCGCTTGCGGCTTTAATTGATTTAACTTTTACTACAGACAAAAATATTAGACAAAATAAGCACATACAGCGTTATTGCAAAATTCAAATATTCAAAATAGTTAATGCATATCACACTATTCTCTGATATAGCGCAGTTCAAGTATTATGTCAATTTAATTTGATCCTCTTGACTTACCATTCCATCAAAATTGTTATAACTTCTTTCCAAACCAAACTATTTTTTCCATCACCTGATACACAATACAACAAAACCCATTATAGTTAAATTTAGCATAATTCATATCTAACTTTTATTGTATTTTGTTTATCCTTTTACAGCTAAATAAATACATTAAATTTAGTTCATTGGAAAACGCTGCAATTTTACCATTTTATGTGAGTGAGGAGTGTTTCAAATAAATTCCAAACTCCAGCTAAGCAGACTGTTGAATAGTTGCGACTGAAACGGTGACTGTTTCTAGTTGATATAGAGGAGCTGCTCAGCGTTGATGAGGATTGCTCTTCATTCAAAGCTCAAGAGTGCTATTTTATATAGACTGAACAAAAATGCCTTTCACTCGACTCTGTATTTATATTCATGAAAAGCCTCTATTGCAGCCATTTATCAGGGTCAGAAGCACAGAAAGAGCAGGCCACCAAGAGATTCCACTAAGGCCAGTGTCTTTATCGGGTGATTTCACCTAAAGTCAAAAGGATAATTCAACATGATGGTGTATAAAGATGAAGCTCTGATAGTGCTGTTTCACTGATTTGTATTAAAAAGGATAGGTCTGGAATAAACAATGGATTTTTTTGTTTTGTTTTGACACTGAGCCATATGGTGTCCCTCTGTACAAACATGATACATGTGATGCCAAGCTCATTACTGGAGCTGGAATATGCATGAGCATTCCCTCTGTGGCCCCACTCCATTAAAGCATTACTGTGTACTGTAATTACACTCTCATTAATTGTTCATTATTTTTAATGTTATTACTGTGGACGTTGCCGTGGACCCTCTATTAGCCTTGGATTGCTGCTTGGATTGGAGTACCACTGTGCATGTTTATACTGGACTGATTGTGTAATTCAAAGCCAATCCTTTTAGAATGAACCCTACTTGATGATCCCTGAGGTTGCAATAGGTGAAACTGGACGTGTGGGGCACATATCTGACCATAATCAGCTGAGGAGACCACGAGTTCACAGGAGAGTAGTGAGTTTACACCCTCCAATTCCTGATGTCTTCAACCATGCTTGAACTTACTGACCAGTCTGAACCTCTTTTCTAAAATAGGGCATACTTTATGCAGTTATTTGTTTCAGTTGTTGTTTATTCTGCCTGTGTTGATACTGGTATTTTTGTACAGTATGTCTGTCCAAAAGCATTAAGAAGTAGTTTAATCTGTGTCCACTTGTTTACCCCTCTGGGAATTTAACTCAAATGACAGAATAGAAAAGTTGCATCCAATGGTTACTACAGGAAAACTGACAAAAAAGCTTTCTCAGGTTCTCAGATAATATGTGAAATGAAGAATGGAATACCAATGTATATAAACTGTAGAAATCTCAAAATACTAACTTTTTGTTAAACTTTAACCTTCCCAACGTCCATGCAACTTAATCTTATGTTGTTCTATAGTCAAGAATATATGTTTTACAATTCTAAAATGGGAAAGGGCTTTGTTTCTCTGATTTGATACATATGTTTTTGCATTTCTTCAGTCTTAGAGCAGCTGTATGTATGTTTGTACTGCCATCTGAAATGTGGTTGGTTATATGCCTGTCTAATCACTCTCAGATATAGTTTAATCTGCAGCTATTTGTTCTGCCTTGTGAATCAAACTACGTTTGACAGGTCCTCATTCTAACTAATTCTTTGTACATAGAAAATGAACTGACCATGTATTTTTTCCTCTGCATTTAGATACTGTATTGTAGATGGATGCTCCAAACAGTATCCTTTGTGGCATGAAGTAGCCCATCAAGTGCAATACTAAAAGATTAACCTTGCAACCGCTCAGATGGCAGACGTGTGTGTTAAAAAAAAGCAGAGGGAAACCCCAGGCCATGGCGTTGGGAAGCAGCAGGCGCATAATGAGCGATGGGCAGGGGCCTCTCTCCTAATGGGAAGATTTATTATCTCTCACTATCAATTAATCCCTGCGGAAAGACCGGGGCCAGCGGGGAGTGCACCGGGACTATGTAAAAGAGAGACAGAGCCAAGCCAGAGAGATGTGCACGGACGTGAGAGGTGGAGGCAACTGGAGCAGAGGGGCCAAATGAAAAAAGATGATGGGGTGAGAATAGGAAAGGGGAGAGCCAAGGAGAATGAGGCAATGATGTGCAGATAATACCAATTTCAAAGATTAACAGATAACGATGGGAAAAGGAGCGAGCAGAATAGAGGTAGTTGGATTGGAACAAATAATGAAGGTAAAAATTGGAGATAAAATGAGGATGAGATGTCAATGGGAGTCACAGACATAAAACATAATTTGGAAGATGCATGCAGCACTACTACTATGGGCTCTTAAGATTGCTGTTAATAGTAAAATGCATGACTGGTGGTGCAATCTGTGGAGAACAATCTGTGGAAGTAGGTCAATGAGTACAGACTATTATAAGACATGAACTCTTTAGAATTACAGTAAAAAAATACAACAGGGTGGCTCAAAGGTGGTCTGTTGTAGAGTAGCAGCTATGGGGACATAGGGCTGTTTATCAGTGGCGATTCCTCATTGACAACAAGGGAAGCTGAACTTCTGCTAAAATTTCATTAAATAAACGGTCAAATATGCACTGCTGAATTTGATCAAATTAGATATTAAGTTCCATGAAAGTGTGCTAAAATGTGTTTAATTTCATGAGTATGTCATTCATTAATCAGCTGTTTAATCTGTTTCTCCAACGTGATCCTCCTCTCACTTCAGAGCAGCGGACGCTGTGTAAATCCCTATTGACACTGAGCTTCAATGGATTCCTATGAGACTGCTCAGGTTTTTTCATCACAAAAATGCAAGACACTAATTGGATAATTGCTCTAAAATCATCCCGCCTGTGGACGCTGAGCGTCTCTGGGAGTCAATGGAACAATGGGCGTGCTGTGACGCTGGATGATCGATGATGATTGGTGGAACTGGTGGAAGATTTTGACAGACAGCAGTGAGGACCAATAGCGGCGAGCTGTTCACCGACTTCACAGCAGGAGATGAAGTGGAGCAACAGAGGAGACAGATGTGAGCTGAAGGAGCTGTGCAGAGTTTAAAGCAAGTGATTTACTTAATTTTCACGGTTTGTACAGACTACACAATAAATAAATAACAGCTATAGTGCTTGAGTTTGCATCTTGTTTTAGTTTTGTTCAGTTGTTCATTCAATATCATTGTAGCGAGACTAGCTGCTAGTTAGCCCATTAAATATTTTCAGCTTCCCCTGTGTTAAAGGCCAGCAGCCGCCACTGCTGTTTATGATTGAGAGTCTGTGTTTGATTTAATGTTAATGTCCTTCAGTCTAATGTGTAGTGGACCATAAACAATTTATCCTGAGTGCTTGTACTGTGACATGTTGTTACTAGCCACAGTAATGCATGACATCAGGGTGTTTGTTTCTAGACTGATGATCACAATGTAGATGGCAATATATATTTGACTGTTTTGACAGGATGGGGGGTTTAAGGTAGCCTGCCGAACCAGACTCTACTTGCTATTCACAAGCAGGACAAACTGATTCCCCTCTTGGAGCGAAGCTTTTCGCTCTGGTTTAGATTTGTAACTGGCCTATCACAGCCGTTTATCTACCTTAACCAAGGTAGTGCTTACTACCTACTACTAACTTCTCTGACCTGGTTATTGGTGTTTAGTGCTTTTCTTCATCACCTGCTGAAGTAACTAACTTCAACTAAGATAACTGCTTAAGTCCACGAAGTCACCTGTCTAGATGAAGCCTCTGCTGCAGCCTGGATTTCCCGGACCTATCTCGCCCCACTCACCTGTCTGGATGAGGCCCACCTGCTGCATCCTATGGACTTCCTCAACCTACCTCACCCCACTCCCATCTGGATGAATCCTTACAGAGCTGATCTATGATCCTATAGATGAGCTAATGATCTAACAGTCCTAGACGCATTACTTGTCCGTCCTGGGAGAAGATCTCTCCTTCAGTTGGGCTTCATGAGGTTTCTTCTGTTTTCCCACAGCTGGGTTTTTTTTAGGAGTTTTTCCTTACCAAGAAGGAGGGTCTAAGAACAGGGGTGCCCTGGGTCTGTTTAGTGTAGTTATTGTTTGTGTTGATTGTGTGTTAAGTCTGATTGTGTGTTTATGTTTGATAAACTGTTGTGAAGCCCTTTGAGGCGAATTTTCTGATACTGGGCTATACAAATAAAACTGAATTGAATTGCCCAGTCCTCTGTGTGGTTTTTTCTTCGTCTTGTTGCTACTTTAACAACAGTTAAGTTCTGTTGACATCCCATGTAACGACCAGATTTTTCTGCTACTGTCCCCATTAAGAAATAAGTACAAAGCTGCTCACAATACGAAGTATTCTGGTGTTTTTTAAAAAAACAACAACAACAACGTAATAATCCATGTTTGTTTGGGTCAGCGGTGCGCTACTTATGTCCCGCCCTTTGTTTCTCTGATTGGTTACTCCACCTGTCATTGTTCTGTCACAGAAACGAAACATTACCGAAATGATATCAGATTTTGTATAGAATAGGAAAAGAGTTTGTCTGGCCTGCCAGGCCAGGTATAAGGTGGCAGAGTGGTTAAAGTGGTCATTTGGCTGTTTATGAGTGGACTACAATATTATTTTTATTGTGTGTGATGAATTTCCCCCTGTGGGACCAATAATGTTCTGTTTTATATATGTGGTGGTAAGTTTGCAGCTACCTCCTTTTGGGTGTGATCATTTAAATGCAAATACAGCAATGGTATGACCTGATGTGCTGTAGTTGACTCCATCTCCAATTCCATCTTGGGTAGAACTTAAAGGTCCCTTTTTCTGCTAAATCAAAATGTTATAATGTAGTTTACAGCTCAAAAACATACCTGGGGTAGTTGTTTATTTTCAACATTCACGCATGTTTGAGTAATCTGAGTTTGCTGAGCCCGTACATTTCTCTGAAATTACTGAAAACGCTTGGTCTCACGACTCGTGATAATTTCAGCGCTTAAATTGCCATTAATACAAAGCAAATCTATCTGTTAGCATCATGTTGCTAATAGCTGTGCTAATTAGCCATTTTCTCTGCAAATTGAAAACAATAGTGAATGAAATTATAAAACGTGAAATACTAATGCAAAGGGGTCCAAAACTACTTAAAAAAGCCTGAAAAACCTTAAAGTTGCAGCACCTTATTTTTTTTTTCCTCTAAGCTGCCCACAACAGCATAGTTACCTGTCTGCTCCAGCATTTATCATCTATCAACCACAGTTTGAATATAATGGCAATATGTATCAGATTTTCTCATCAGATTTCTTGCATAATTTCTACTGTCATCATTTAATGTAGACTTGGCACCGGCACAGAGAGTACACTGGCTTGTGACTGGACTCTTTTATGCAAGCATTCATAATATGTGTTATAGCGTATGTTCTCAAGTATGGCTACCCTGACTGTCATGTGCTTTTGGTACCACACTATCTGCCCTTCACAACCCCTCACTTCAAAAACCTGAACTCTCACTTTAAAGAACTACCTAAAGCTGTCCGCTGACCTCTCCATCATGAATTCTTTCTCTCGTGTGATGATGCAGCAGGCTCTTGGCGGTTTCCTCTCTCTCTCTCTGACAGCACATGTTCAGACCGACGTTCTCTTCTTCACATTGACCTTGACAGGGCCGTCAGAGGGTGATGTTCTGCTCCACACCGCTGGGCTCTGCATTGCTGACCCGCTGGGGGGCGGATGAAGACCGGACACATGCCATGCCTGCGTCTGTAGACCCACTGGGCGAAGAGACACATCTGAGCAGGGGTGCAGGTTGATGGGAGGGCTAGCGCGCACTGAACCTTATTATAGGCAGTGTCATCCCAGCAAACTAAATTCCCAGCAGAAAGCACACGAGCTATCCGACTGTAAAGGATACGGCTGAATAAAAATGTGTGGATTTGTGCAGCTACACACAAAAAAGAGAAGTTGGTACAAAGCAGAGTGTTATGCTATTGAGAAAAAATGACTTGCTAATGACATTGAACATATGAAAAGTTGCATCAGGGGCACTGAAAGCTGATGTTATTAAAAATGTTGATAGCAAAGGATGTGGCAAAAATGTCATGAACCACAGTGGTTCCCAAATACTGGGACAGGAGCCAGAAGTCGGTCACCAAGATTGTATTTATGTTACCAGCTTTTTTCAGTTTAGGAATTGTCAAAAAGTTTGTGGCAGTACTTTTAATGACATTTTTTCAGTTGAACTATGACATTATGACAGAAAAAGAAAATAATAGAAATGTGTTGTTTATTATTCAGATGGCGTTATTTCTGATGTTATTTCCCTACCCTTTCATACGATGATTGGATAAATAAGTGACTAGATAAAAGTGACAAAATCATCACTTCCCGGGAGTGCTGAGCATCAATGGAAGTCAATGGAGCAGTGGGCAGGTCATGGCGCTGGCTGATGGCTGATGATTGTAGGAACCAGCTAAAGCTTTTGACTGACAGCAAAACATACACCGGCATTGGAGTGAGAGAGAAGTTGTACACTGTTAAAGTTAAAAGTTGAACTACTGTTAAAGTGTTGTTAGTTTATGCTGTCATTCAATATCATAAATCAGCATTGTAAGGAAACTGACCTGGAGGTTACACAATTGTATAAAATTTGACCAAAAGCTTTGTGATTGAAAACTCCATTTAAAACATCCTACTTACAGGACTGAACACCTTCCCTTGCTAATTTACAGTACAGTTGGTATGATCTAGTTTTAAAATCTCTGATAAAACTTGGGCCCAAAAAATGTAGAAGAACAGAGATTCTTAAATTAGTTCAATGTTTAGATCAGACTGTCTACTGCACTTTGAAAATGTTTGCTGTCTTTCACATCAATTATTAATTTGCTAATGTAATGAACACTCAGAAATGAAGCCTCATCTGTTGGTGAGCAATACTTTGGTTGGACACATTTTTAAGGACAACTTCTTTTATGCTATATTATGCTTTTATTTATCTGTTTAAACCAATCTTGGTCACAGCAGTGCATGTTTTATAATCTTTAAAAACATTATCTGATTAAAAGAGAATGTTTACAAGAATTACTTTATTACTCCCATAAAGAAACAGGCAAAGACACCAGCAGAGGGCAGCAGAGTGCAGCTGTGTTAAGAATTTTTTTAAAACTTTTTGTATGGTGTTATTTTTCTACAAAATGAAAAATAGCTTTAATTTATTAAGTGGAAACAAATGTAGGTTTCCGGGTATGTTTTGATGAGGGAACCACATGAGAAAGAACATGATAGAATTTGCCTAATTTTTCTCTTTAAAGAATATTATATTAGTATTTCCAATGCTTTTGTATGCAGTTCTTTAGCTTAAAATGTGCATCACATAGCTGTATGGAATATAACTGGCAGGTGGAGTTTACATTAAAGAATTGTGCAATGACAAAATGAATGGCTTTGCACTAGAAACAGGTTGTTTGTATTTTTTTATTTAAAACTTCATATAACCCATACAGCAAACTGTACAATTGAATTATTCACAGTGTGTTAAAAAGAAAATATTTCAATAGGTTTTCTATAATATTTTGAATTTCCCCATGATTTACTCTGATGTGGGTTATTCTAATGTTCTCTTAACACATACATTTACTAGGAAAAGAAAGTTGTTTTTCTTTTTTTACAAAACCTTACAAAAACTATATTCATAGAAATTCTGCATGTCCACAAAGAAAACCCTGGTTGGCACCAACATATGTATCATACTGTTTGAGAGGTTTTCTGCCAAATGATAGAAGCTGAAAATCAAAAGTATACATAAAAAGGTTGTGATTGCTGAAAATTAAAAGTCAAACCACACACTGCTAATGGAACACAGGTTATGTAGCTTACATTGTTGCATTACTTTTCTCTCACGATTCATACAGTTTTGTGTAAAATGACATTATTATTCACATTAATTTGTAAAAAAGATGTATATATTCAAGAACCAAACTAACAGAACCAGCCAATCATAAACCCTGTTGCAATTCCAACATTTTGATGGTGTAGTCTTAGTATTTTCCATGTGACAGAAGTGAAGTACAAGTGTTTAGTGACTCCGCCTGCATGAGAAGCTACAGTACACACAAGGGTAGATCAGGTCCTAACTGGGCCTCACTGGGAAAAGTCCAGTTCAATGAGATAAACCCTCTTTATGGGACAGGCCCCTCAGTACAAGGAGATGCTCAGGACGTCCTGTTCACATCACCTTGTAAAATAAATGGCATCTTAAAAGCAGATTTACATACATGTTCCCACCTGACTGATACTATTCCAATATACCATATTATAATGCATCTCCATAAAACAAATAGACAAGGTCCAGGGCATCGGAGCTGGGATAAAGTGAGGAAGTGGGTTAAAGTGACCTCTCTATGAAATAAATATCTATTTAAATGTGAACAGAATTCATTTATAACGGTATAAATTTAGCAAAATACATTTTCTCCCACAGCTCTTATCTACAGTCTCTACTTTTCAGGGATTCAATAAACAATTATACACTCTACTAAACCAATGCTAAATTTTACAGACTGGTGTTTCAATGAATTACAGATAGTTCCATTTTCTCTAAGTGTAAACCTCATAGAGGTTTTCTCTTCATTATCTCGTGTGACAGCAGCTCATAGACTCCGTAATGGCACCACATTTTATTATCAGGCATTACAGGAAAACAATATCACCCACTGTCTCCTATTGTCAGTGCAGGCAAAGTGGTCTGTCTCTTTAACATTTTGAACCATATTTCAAACTGTTGAGTGTTCAGATGTGCTGGGACATGGGCACACAAAAAGACTGACATGAAGGTGTATGAATGAATGTTTCTGAATGCATTCATCAATGCACATAACATTAAAGATCACAGTCAATTCCCTCATTCCTTTTCAAGTCTGTAAGTTGTATTTGTCCACAACTGCATTACCCTGGGTATGGATATAGAATTTGTTTAGATGTCCAACATGGAGGACTCAGGACCCGGTATAAAGACCTGTCTGAACCATGGGACGTTTATTCATTATTTTTGTTGCAGTTGGATGAAAATCTCTTCTTTCTGACTTGACTGCAATTCCCAAATTCTTAGTCTTGGTCATACCTTTATTGTAGTTAGTGTAGCCTTAACTACAAGTATCTGCGGCTTTATTTATTGACCTATATTTTTTGATATATGATTATTTTGTAAATACAGTTAAACCATTTTATTAGTAACATGCTGTTTTACAGACTGGGACATGTATCCTTTACATCAGTAATTGCTAGTCTGTTCCTAATATAATGTACTTTAAATGCATTTTGCTCTTAAAGACCAGAACCCTTTATGTTCTTTCTTGAACCACTCCAATTAACTTGAAACTCCAAAATAAGCTGTCCTAACCCACAGTGTAAGCAGTGCTCTGATCTTTGGCAATCAATATTTAAACTAATTAAAAACATGTACATAATGTTTCAGGCGGAACCTGATGAAATGGTCCTTGGTGGTTGATTTTCCTTGTGCGTGAATGAATTTCTTGAGTGTACCATGATTAGCTTATCACATATCACCGACGTTATTTTTGCCTTGCTAAGGGTTTCCTCCAATAACTCTACTGCACATACTGTGTCCCTTTGAACCATGCCTCGTAACCATTGAGCGCCTATAGACAACAAGTTTGAGGTAACATTTTTAGCTGTCAAAGGCCATTCAGGAGTAATATCAACAAGAAAGAACAATGTTGGCGCATCCTTATAGCTGCTTTTTCGTTGTACATTTTGTGAGCTGTCCATTATTGCCGTTTCTTCTTCTCATTCTCAGTCCATGTTATTTTAAGTTGCACACATACACACCAGGCTTGTGATACAAAAGTCTTTTCCCTTTTTTTAGTTTTTGGAGTACAGTGGTGAATAATGTCATACCTGCGTGGCCGATGCTGCCATTTTGAGTGTCCCGTGTTTGGTCAGCGTCCCTACATCACTGTGGTTGATGGAGAATCTGGTGATGCCATCGATGCCATTGTCCCTAGCCTCGGGCACGCCCCCGGACACGTTGCTCAGCAGGCTCTTGGTCTGGGATGAGGAGCGCAGCGTCATGGAAAAACCGGAGTCATCCCAGTGCTGCAGCTCAAGTTGTCCTTTCCCGGGAGGCGACGGTGGTTGTAGGCGTGCATGTTGATCACCGCGTCCGTCTTCACCACGACCGGAGGCTGGGGCTTGTGCTTCAGCCGCCTCTCGCAGGTGAACGACAGTCTGATCTCGTCCACCATGGCGCTGCACAAAGACCTCTGGGCGAAAAGGGAAAGAGCGGGGAGGAGAGGACAGAGGAGAGGACGGGGGGAGAAAAAGGGATGGGGGGTAAATGCCTTAGCTTTAAAATGCACTGGGAGCAGATAGTGGTGATAAATTAAAGAGCACAGAAATCATAGCCTAACCAGATCTATTCAGTTTCTTGAGAAATGTGACACTATTTAAACCAACAAGATCAGTTCTATCAGATGAGGTGAGCTTCATGCTATTTTTCTCTGATTATATTTCAAGTTATGTTTGTTCATAGCCATATTATTCTACATAGTACAGCCTCTTGTTTTCTGATTGGTTGTATGTCCATTCAGGTGCATTAAGGGGTAGTTTAATCTGTATATATTAGTCCCTCTGAAACTAGTCACCAGGTTAATTCTTCATATAGAACAGAAAAACAATAGAAAAAGTACACTAATAATGTAATAAAGTTTTAATATCTTTTACGTAGAGTGGATGGAATCAGCACTTAACAAGGAAGCCTTAAGCAACATTTTACTTCATTATCTGCCCACATGGTTTGTTCATCTCAATATTTCTGATACATCTCTCATTTCCAAGGCATCATAGCTTTTTTTTCTTTTTTTTTTACTTTTTTTGCCATAGTTCATAGCATAATTGTGTGTCCATGCAGCTGGTTTATTGTTTGTATTGATTGATTGATTGATTGATACAGCCCAGTAACCCGCCGCCGGGATATTTTCCCATGTTTGTCAGTCACGTCTGTCATGCTGGGAGTTATGAGGTTAAAGAAGCATGCAGGAACAAGAGGAGTGGAGTTTAGAGGAATAATCACTGCAAAAGGTAAAGGACCATTCATTTGAATACAAAGAGGATGAATGAGGCATCACGTTTTCAACTGTGAACAATGCTTCCCTTGCGCTTTTAAACTCAACATTAGATATTGTTTTAAAACGATAGCCACTTAAGGACTTTTGAAACTCACAACATATTCTTATCTCCTTGCTCATCCCCTTGCTATTTGTTAAAATTATGGCTTATTCAATTCAGTTCAACTTTATTCCAGACACGGGGTCTAATAACGATAATAATAAAAACAAACAATACAAAAATAGAAAAAAAATGTCAAAGCGACACTTTAAAAACGCAACTGTACCAGTGTCTCCACAACTTAGACTGGTAGTGTATTGTACTAAACGTGATGTTTGATGTTTTGTTGACAAAATAATTTTATTTTCACATTTCTTTAGCCTACAGATAATATTATACCTAAGGTTCTGTAATACAGCCTGTAAAGTGTTACCTCTTGCAGTGACAAACATTTCACTTCTTCAGAAGCACTCGTAGACCATCATTGTGTGTATACAATGTGATGTATGCATGCTTTTATTATTACTTGTTATTATTCTTGTATACAAATTCAGAGCAAAAGAAAACTGATCTTTAATTCAATTATTCACTTTCCTATCACAAAACTAACTGAACCCTTTGAAATTTGCAAGCATGGTTTTCTTTTTGTGGCAGCCTTAATTTAAAAGGGGGAGACATTTTGGGCAAACAGCGCCCTTTTTTAATTTGGGGCCATGTGTTTTTATTTTTAGATGAACTGTATTTAAATAGTGAAAAGTCTTTTTTGTTTTGTTTTTAGATAGATTTTTTTTGTGACATGCTTTTTTATATTGAGAATAGCTTTTTAATTTTAGAAGGACAGGTTTCATTTCTCATTTATTTAAATTTTTCGTTTTTTTTTTTTTGTTTTGTTTTGTTTTTTTTGTTGTTTTTTTTATTTCAGGGATGGGTTTATTTCTAAGGAAAGATTTTTTTTTTTTTTTTTTTTTTTTTTTACTTATAGCTGCTTTTATTTCTCTTGTGGACAAAAACTATTTTGATGTTGCACCACAGGGCCACCGTACAAAACCATCCAAGAGTGCATCATATTAAATAAGCCATGTTTATTTGTTTTTAATTAGGAAACATAAAGCTGCAATTAAAGTTGCAATTAAATTCATCTGGTTCCATATATAGTCTACCTAATGTCAACAAGTACAATATCACATGCCTAAATACAGCTGAACATTTCTCCACCAAATTCAGCATGTCTTTCCTTCTTGCAGCATGTGTCAGAATCCAATGAGGCACATGAGCAGCCATGTAACCACTCACTTAACAAATGAGTGCACTCTGAAGCAACAGTGAAGGGTTCATAACACTCTGACATCTCCAATGACTAATAATGAAATAATTTTCTCTGCTCCAGTTTGCAATTATGCCTCTGAAAATAAATAAATGTTGTGGTGTTAAGGCCAAGCACTCGAGCAGATTAGCCAAAGGCCTCCAAATCCTCTTAGATCTCATTTGAACTAAAAGCCATGACTTGTGCACACATTTGTCTTTGGGGCTAAGTATCATCCCAAAGTTGACATGGATAACTGCTAGTTGGCTGGATAACAGTCAAATACACTAATATGGTGGGTGTAATTAAATTAGGGCCATGTTATTGCTCCATTAATCCTTATTAAGATCAGAATTCTGTGTGTAACCTTATCTCAGCTAATATACTTATGTTAATGTACTAAATGTGCTTTATTATATTTACAGCCGATGTACTTTGTGTGTACTAAAGTGTACATCTTATCGATTTTGGAAAAAAAATCATAATCATGACTATTTAGGTCATAATTGGAATTGCGATTATTTAAAATGATTTTTCATGTACAGCCAAAATAATAACCTGTAGAGGAAGAGTAGTTTTATCAATTATTTATTAATTGATTTATAGAGCCTAGTACAATAAATGTTCAGGACAAAGACAAGCAGGCGTCTAGCATTGACAGCACTGCATATGGATGTAAAGAGGATGTGCATCATACAAAGTCCTTTTTTTTTTCTTGATTATATAGATTTTATAATTGTTGTGAGCCAAAATCACAATTACAATTCGATTAATTGCACAGCCCTAATGTCTTATACACAGCCAGAGGCAACTTCCTCACTACATATTCAGAAAAGAATCCAAAATTCTGGTCAGTTTTTCCAGAAATTACATTTTGAGACTATATTACATTAAACTGTTATTTAACCTGTAACTCGTGTGGCTCTACCATGTACATTTCCCATTTTGTATCCAGCCAAAAATGATAAATGTAAAAATTATATCATACTTCCAAGTGACAAATCTTATAGCAAACCCCACTGGGCATGGTGCCAAGTTAGGACAACCTCTACCACAAAAATAATGACACAGTATAATTTGAGGTACAATGCAAAACACACTTAATCAGGCTATTAAAGACAGGGCCAGTAGTCTTAGATGACCTTCTCTTGATCAAACTCATATTTGTTACTGGCTATTTGGATCTCATCAATTTTTTACAAATCCAACATGGCCCTATTATTAGGCATATACGGGCACACATCAATGCATACAATACACAATTTTTCAAGTCTATTTATTTCCATAGTTTAATTGAAACGCCCATGTCATATAGACTGAGTACGTAATTGGTTGTGCTGTGTTAGGTGAATTGGTGACTCTAAATAGCTCATGTGTGAGTGAATGGTTGTCTGTCTGTGTATGTCTCAGTGTCAGCTCTGTGACTAACTGTCCAGGGTGTACCCCACCTAAGGCCCATAGTTACTGTGACAGGCTTCAGTACTGCAATCCCTAAAAGGAATAAGCGGAAGAAGATGGGTGATTGAATGAATTACATAATCCTAATAGTGGCAAATACTGTATTCCACTCGGCGTAGGTGTTTAACTTGAATTAAACTACTGAAAGAATTTCCCTTTTCAATGATATTCTAAATTAATGACATGCACCTTGTAGATAGCATGTATTCTATTTCACTAGTGTGCCTTTTTTGGAAATGTCACATGAACACATTTGATTTGAATGCCTGGGTGGCTTGTGTGTAATCTGTAGGGATATATACCTGCTCGCGCTCTGCTGTCTTCCTCAGCTTGTAGATGAATTCGGCGATGGCCACAAAGACAGACAGCACTAGGCCAGATGCCAGCACGATGAATATGCCACCCAGGTTCTGGATCCCCATGGGGCCTGTCTCTCGACGCTCCTCATCCAGGCAGCTGCTCCCACTCCACCACTTCTCCTTCAGCATGTGTAGGCGCCCGTCCTCTAAGATGTTCAGAATTGCTATGGAGATTTTGTCCCTGTATGGGGAGCCTGGAAGCGAGATGAGGTCTGTTTTAGTGTGGCAGAAATGCCAGCTGGAGTCTGTGATAATAAGGTTCATAAACACATTGTGGCATGCTGTCTGACTGGTGGGGAGAATTTTATGTGCAAGTGCATTGTCTTACTGCTGAACTATTTTATATTCTATTCTCAAAAACATGGAGAGCTGAATGTTTAGTACTTTTAGGCTGAAACTATGCATTTTTCTTCTTTTTGAGGGACATTGTTTTATTGCCTAATAGCATATTTTTATAGGAATTATCAACACCTTAATATGTCATCTGGGCTTTATTATGAAGCTCCCATTAAATAGTCTGCTACACGTATTAAAAATTAAATAATGGCTGTCACTAACAGAGAAAGTGGCTAATGAAGCACTGCCTTTGTATAGTTACACAGCAAAACATAAACAATAGTGTAACTGTAAAACAATGATTTTAATGAGAATGTTATACAGGTAGCTTTGGCCAATCACGTGCTGGTAAAGAAGGGTGTCTCAGGCTAGAGATATCTCCACTAGCTTTTGGTTTACGCTGCTTGTCAACAGTGGATCAGTTGTGGTCTCTGCATTAGCTATATCTGCTTAAACAGTTAAAAGTCCTATGTTATGCTTTTTTATTTTTGGGGAAATAGTTTGGGACACCTTTAGGGGCATCAGTATTTCATGTTTTATAACTTAAAATAATGTATCTGTATGGCAAATGTTTGCTTTTGCTGAGCTGTTACTTTCACTTTTTTAGAGAACACTTGTATTAGGTGTTTGTGGTCCCCTGCTGGTGACAGTGGGAAATGTTTTACTAATAATATGTACTAACAAAAGTATCAAAGATGCTATTTTGTTGTTGGTGGTTAAAGGATAGGAAGGATTTTGTTGGCTAATGCTCAGTGAAAGGTAAACACTTTCATCTCTTCAATTCCTTCTCCCTTTTATCCCTGGCTCCATTTTCTGTATTTCTAATGGTCATCCCTGGACCTTACCAAGTGGAGTGCCGATGCCGTAGCCCTTGCTGTCAAAGAGCCCTCCCACCTGCGTCAGGTTACAGTTCCTCCTGGTGATGTAATCGATCGTGGTGGACTCCATAATGAGGGCATAGTCCGACTTGAGCACCCTCTGGACACCGTCTTCAATAGACTTCACCAGCGATGTGCTCGGCCTGCTGCTCATAAAGGCCCACATCTTCTCGAAAGTGGAAACCTTAGATTTCTGCAAAGAAAGCAGAGAGGCGCCTTTTAAAAAAATCTCCCTTTGAACATCGTTTGGACAAGCTCTTTCTTGCTGCAGGTGAGGAAAAGAAGTTGAAATACATATACAATGCCTTTGCCACTGAAAGGCTTAAGCTTCACAAAATACCTTTTCAAATGTTATGGCCCAAGGTGTTAAGGCTGGGAAAACTGCTAACCACTGAAACATGCTAGTCTCTTGGGCTCTATAACTATACCACACTGGGAGAAAATATATCTTGAACAGCATTTTTGAACATTGATAACAAGAAAATACCTTAAGTGATTTGACGCAGGGGGCTATTTTAAGATTACAGCTGCTGCAAATGTTAAGAGCTTGACTATCATAATACTATGGTAAAATCAAGAACTACTCAGAAGGCATTGGCTCTATTCTGCAATGGTTAAGATATAGTGTCCACACCTGGATTTTTTTTTGTTCAGGGGTAAATGCTTTATACATTGTGCCATAAAATCCTTACATCCATTATAGCTAATAATTTGCTACTGCCCCCTTGTGCATGGAGTTAGTATCTTTGGCTCTTATGATTAAATGGTACAGCATCCTTTAAACAATATTGGATCCAAATGGTGTTCTGGATGCACACCAATAACTGATATCTCCAGATAGTTTTATCAACATCCATCCATTACTTTCATCTTGAATCCAGCCACAGGAGGGCCAAAGCTATAGTTTCATTTTTGTGCTGGCCCCGAGCCTGGATAAATATAGGTTCGGGGCCCCCACACATGTCAAAATGGCCCCCAAAGTCGAATGTTTTAAGTCTTGTCTTAAGACCCACTTTTACTCTCTGGCTTTTAGCTCTGTGTGAATTGTGTGGTCCTCTGTCTTTTATTGTTTTGTTTTATTTATTTTATTGTTTTGCTCTTATTTGATTTTACAAGTTTTTATTGTTTTAATGGAACCTAGTAAGGTTAAATTGAGCATTTATTCATTCATTTATTTATTGTTTTATAATCGTGTGCAGCATTTTGGAAACTGTCTGTGTTTGTAAAATGTGCTATAGAAATAAAGTGGATTGAATATGCTAGTTACCGTAACAAAACAAAACATAACCTCCTTGGGCAGATGTAATAAAATGGCTGCCAACCAATTACATTTAATCTGCTTCTTAATGGACAGCAGTGCATTTGCAGGTTACAAATCATGAGATATGCATGCCATGGTTATGAGACATGAAACCAGCCCTATAGGTACCAAACTAATTATGTTTATCTCCACCATACAGAGCAAAAGAACAATAATAAAAGCTTTTTTCCCCCCTCTCGATTCTTCTAATGCAGCAATAATAGAATGCATTTCCATTAGTGCTGCACCAGGCTGTGTGGTATTTCACACAATTTACACTGGGGTCACATTTGTGCCATGCCTAATCCTAGATAATTACAGTCTAAAGACTATAAGCTGTTTCAAATTGTGAGAAGGTGCTATTTGAAGAAGCCGTCCTTTGTGTACACAGACAGAGATACAATAGTGGATATTAAACTCAACATACTACAATCTGAGGTACATCATAATAGTAGTAATGAGGGAGTACTACCATATAATTTAGAAACCTTTTTATAGTAGTGTGTTGTACATATAGTGCTGCAAATGGGAATCCTATTAAATATGGCTTCATAGGTAACCAAAATGACAACTTTCAGGGCTGTATAGTGCTGAAAAATGTTGTAAAAAAAACAAAAAAAAAAAAACAACATACAAACAAAAGAAGCAAAACCAAAGCTGCTGTTTTGTTTTTGTGGTATATACCGTTGCCAGAAAAGATTACTTTTCTTCTAAACATTAAAGCCAAATCCAGTCACTTTCTTAGCAAAGTCAAGTGGGTCCAGAAACCCTTCAAACTCCTCAAAGTTTGATTCTATTGACCAATCGTAAATGGGGAGGGCTTAATGTGATTGGCTGTTTATTGTTGAAACTGCATCAGTCTAGAAGCTATTTACTCTGCTTGTCTTTTCTCAAAGCTAAGTGTTTATCCAATTGCATTCAGAAGTAGGTACATTTGTGTCTGTCCACTAGAAATAAAACTGGACTAATTCTTTAAGCATTTTTAATGTATTTGGATATTCAATACATACATTTCTGGAGGTGAGCGCCTATGTTCCCTGGTACTTAGCACTCTTGAATATTGACAAATGTAGCCCTATCACACAAGCAATTCTATCAAACTAATCTATCCAGAAATAGGGGTCAGCCCTATGTTCCCACCAGGGGTTAAGGTTTTGGGTAATAGAACATCAGGAATTTTCCTGATGTGCAGGTCCCTACATTCCTTGGTACCTACATATGGTCCCCAGTTTCTATGACAGCACATTTGGAAAAGTGCCAATGTTCCATTGTCAGTGGTGCCATAGGGGGTAGAAAAGTTAGGATGATTCTAAGAGCCCGTGACTGACAGGGGCAGTGGAAAGTCTTTGACATTTCTTGTGTTCAAATTAACAACAAAAAACAGATTAAACTGAGCATGTTTTTGATTAAAGTGTACAAATAAAACTCAAACACCTATTACCTGGTTCCTCAGTACCAATGGTTCGGTGTTTCTCTTAAACCAGATGCAGGTTGTTTCTGTTTCATCCATCTTGGCTGTTAACTCTTTTAAATCTGGGGGCCCTGAATACTTAGTGGCGCCCCTTGTACCTGTATACCCTGCTCCATATAAACCAGAGAGCACAGTTACCAAGGGAGTGCTGAGTGTTTGAATTATGCATTTTAGATTGAGAGACTTAGACACAGTTTGGCAAGTATATAAAAGTCTCATCTGATCATTAGCGCTGATGACTCGTCTCAAACCGTAATCACGCTGGATCAGATTCCAGGACTTAAGTGCCCACATTTTAGTCTGTCTGTCAGTTACGTCAGCACATCATCACCACCACCATCATCATCATCATCATCAGGTGAAGAGCCAAATCCTGCCGGTCCCAAGCATCTGCACACTCCGGAGCATTCATCAACATCATTATGGCTTTGTGTGAGCCAGAGCAGAGGGCACTCCAGCCCCCGACTCTGATGAGCTAATTACACACCTGTTTCTCTTCTCACTTATGTATCAAGCCACAATCAGGACGATCAAAGTACATGAACTGCACTCAAGAGAACTCTGGAGAGTTTAGAAAGGTCAACAAGTCGAGGTTTGATTTGATCGTCTGCTAGAGGGGGATTAATTATTTAAAACGTTCAGGGCATTGAATGACTCCTGATTTAGTTTCATCTCATTTTAAAGTCGTGTTTCTGTATCATATGCACTGAATTAGGAGAAAATTGTAGAAGTGCTTTTAGACTTGCGTACCTTCGGAGAATGAATGGACAAAATAGGAAAAATATATTTGTTCAGTATCAGTATATGTATTAGTATATGTACGCTACTTCCTTTAAGGATTTTTTTTTTACTTTTTCTCTCAGCAACCAGAGGGTCTAGTGTTCAATCCCAGGTATTATTAACAGAGATAGCAACATTAGTTGTAGAAATCTAGCCACAAGGGGTCACAAGTCAGTGTACTTTTTTTTTTGGTGCAGGTCCCAAGCCCAGGTAAATGTAAAAGGACATCCGGCGTAAAACTTCTGCCAACTCATTATATGAATTGCAGCACACTATAGGGGCCAGATGATTTGCTTTGTTGTGACCCTGCAAGGTAAAAGCCATAAGAAAAAAAGAAGCAACAGCAGCAGCAGTAGTGGTAGTAATAGTAGTAGCAGTAGAGGTTGCAGTAACATTACTTTTTTTTTTTTTTTTTGTACACCTTTTGAATACTTCTTTCTGATCTGCTTCTGTAATTTCAGTGTACACAATAGGCCTGGCTTCAACAAGTGAGACCTGAAGTAACCCTCTAGTGTAGTGTTGCATTTGTTTCTATCTATACTGATATATTTTTGTCTCATATGTAACAGAGGAATTGTTTTGTCTCAGTATCTTCCTACACAAAAGGTCTCTGCTACCAGCCTCTCTGAAACAACTAAAAAATACAGACAAACATCTTCTAAAACTGGCACCATTAAGTATTAGTAAGTTGTAACTGATTTATTGTTCATCTAATTCTTTCTTATTAAAGTCTTTAACCGATAAAATCTACACCACCCTAAAAACTTCTAGGGGCATAAAACTAGGGCAGCCCGGTGCCCTGGAAGATTTTTCTTTTTTATTACTCATTACTGAATTTCACGGACTTGTTCAATCAAAAATGTGCAGTCTTCTTATTCCGGAGCCGGAGAAGCTCTAACTCTGTTACATGTGTTACTGTGCACCAAGGCAGCTGCAGAGCATCTAAAGGCAGAGCTCAAAATAATGAAAAAAGGCAAAGACCCCGCAGGCACATGCAGAAAGTTCGGAATAAAAAAATCATTATGGAACACATCAAACAGTGTGGAGAAGTGGAGAAGCTGGAGAATCTGCCTTTGCTGGGGGAATTAAGATCTTACTGACTTTATATATTTATATAGATAAATAAAAATGTCTTTTGTGGAATGGTATTGATAGTTTTCCTTTGGAAGTAGAGCCTGACGTATATAGAAAAGTCAGCTTAAAAGTTAAAACTCAACATGTTCTATGGAGCCTAATATATTTTTTAACAACTCTGTGAATTTTATATGTTTTTTTTTTTCTTTCAGCGTTCATGTTGAGGTCAACTGGTTGCTTCCATAGTGGCATTTGATTAGATACCCTTTATCACTGTAATGTGGTCTTATACAGTACACCATGTTTACTTGGGATCACAAGCCAGTGTCCTATTTGTGCTGAAAGCAAAGAAAAATATTTTTGGACACTGGTAGAAGCAGGTCAAATAACGAGGACCTGCAGACTCAACACAATGTTGGCCAGCCACAATTTACTTATTTACTAACCCTATCTTATCTGTCTTTTGGGTATATGAGGTTTGCCCAATCCTACTCAACTTTTCTGGGTAACACTGAGAAAAATCTCTGTGTTTCTTATCCTACCATACCTTAAAGAAAGACATAGTCGCCCCGTCCTTGACTACACCATATTCTATCTTGGTCTGCTTGGCGATGTCGTCAGCTGAGTCTAAAGGCGAGTCCATCCTCTCCACTGTGAGGAAGGCAGCAAGGTTGGCCGTGTAAGACGAGATGATGATGAGAGTGAAGAACCACCAGATCCCTCCGATGATCCTGGTCGACAGGGCTTTGGGCATCAGCTCAGAGCCTGAACACAACACAAACAATAGAGACGCTGATCATTATTCATTATTATTTTTTCTAATTGCATCTGCCAACATCATAATAGAGTTGTTTGATTCCTGTACCACAGAGACAATAATGACAGAATCACTAGTGCTGGTTGAGGAGCATGGATACAGAGTAGAATATCAATCAGTTCAAAGGCAGCCATTTTTATTATGTTCAATGTTATATGCACACATTCCAAGCAACCTCAAACATGTTAGCAACAGAATGTCATGAGGCTTCCCCTATTATGCTAAATTGACTTTTTTTTTCTTGTGTTATAATTGTTTGCACCTAAAAAAAAAAAAAAACTTGGAGTAGTATTTTGTTTTATTCACGCATTTTTAGGACTCCTGTTTGCTGAGGCCTTACCCTTCTCAAGAGCTAAAAATGCTTGGGTCTCTCCGCTCTACATAGACACATGTATCTAGGAAAAACTTCTGTGTGTTTCTAAAGCTTATACACTGTCCTCGGAGTCATTCTGGTAATTTTAGCGCTTAAATAGCCGTCACCTCGAAGCAGTCTGTTAGCATCATGTTGCTATTTTATGCTCCGTCCAGTCCTCACTATTGCCAGCAGAGGGCATCAGGCAACTAATCCAAGCCTTATAAATAATGAAATACTAATGCAAAGGTGTGCAAAATTATTTCAAAAATCCAGAGAAAGCATAATTTGGCCCCTTTAGTAATATGTTGGCAACACATTCACATCTCCTAATTGTGACATTATCTCGATTGCATCATCAGTATGCCAACTTGTCAATATGAAATCATATGAACATAGTCAATAAGTCCAATAAACAACTCACTAACTTGGAAACTACACAATACATAATGTAATGTTAACATTCTAGGAAAGTATCTATGCAAGCCTTATTTTAATGTCTTGTTACATTTGTTTATTTCTTAGGCTTTGGCGCTGTTTTGCAATGCCAAAGATATGGTGCCTGGACCTGGACCAGGGATCTTCTAGTTTAGGGGTAAATGCTCTATCCATTCAAAGTATCAAAAAAGTTACAATATGTTAATTTACCCTTTTGACTCAACATTATGTGTTAGTTGTAAAGCACTATACTGATAAATAATAATAATAATAATAATAATAATAATAATAATAATAATAATAATAAAATATAGTATAGGCTTTAAATCTCTTTGCTCACTGCACATGGGCACATTTTTATTTGCAAAAGCAGGATCAACTTTTTTGAGTTTACTACCATGTTCTAATGCTGTTCCCTCATCAAAACATATCTGGAGTTGTGTTTTGTTTCATTCATGCCTGTTTGGGTAATGAATTTCCTCTCTAGTGCTGAGTTTCTGAGGTCTCAGAACGCTCAGTTCTACATACCGCCACCCACTCCCAAAGCACTGACCAGTCAACAAGCCCTCTACATCCAGTCTGATCTCATGTATTTATATGTAAAAAAGTAGTAAAATGGCATCATACAAAAAGGAAGTAAAAAGCTATTTTGCTATGATTCTGTTCAAGCTGTAACAGACATAACAGAGCTGCACTCTGTGGCTCTCTGCTGCCCTCTGCTGGCCTTTCTTTATTGCAGTAGTAAAGTAATTATTAGAAACACATTCTTTGGATATTTTTTTAGTTTAAAACATGTGTTAAAACATGTAATGCTGTTCTAGGTGACCAAAATTGGTTTAAAAAAGTTAAATATATAGCATAATATAGCCCCTTTAAATGTATCAATAACCAATACAAGCCAGTTTTGTATATACTATTCCCCTTACAATGTACACAAAATAAAAAATGTGAAAACTTGTACCTAATATCAAAAGAGTGACAGTTCATCACAGCCCAGGCCTTGACTTTGAGCTCATCTTCTGACTAATCCTATGTTTACCGTGGCTCAATGACTGCTGTTAAACTTACTTTATATCTCATCTCTGACAACCTTTAAAATACCCTTGTGCCGTGTGCTCTCGGTTCCTTTACTGGGAAGATTTATGGGAGCAATTGTGAAGAATAACAAGCCCTCAGTCGGGGGGCACTGTGGTCAGCTCTTTAACCTCTTCCACCAAATTTGATTGGGTTTGTCCTCTGTGGTTTGACACACAGTCGGCGTGGTTACAAACAAGGCGAGACAGTGCAATCCCTTAATTCACTGTGACTTCAGAGAAGGGAGATCCACATCCATTCTGTGGTCGCACTAAAGATGAAGTGAAGCTACGGCTAACTCAATTGAATGCCTCGCTATAAAGCCCTGTTGTCAGCAGGGAGTTGTATAAGGCCAGTCTCCGAGCAGTCTAATAAATACAGGAGCAGATCAGTCATAGGCTGCCAGGGAAATAAACACAGTGTCAATATGCCATACATTTCCTCCATGAAGGACTCAAATCTTGTAAAGCAAAAAGGTGTAAATGCTTTTTCAGAGAGACAGCGCTGATAGTCAATAACAAAACCATTCCATCACACTGCTAGGTTTATGACATACCGGAGCCAGAGCAGGCTTCCTCACCAACGCATTGTTTATTTTGCATTTTTACACTCACGTAATGCACACATTAAATCATTTTAATATAGCAGTTTGTATAGACAATAATATAGAGCAGTGGTTCTCAAACTGTGGGAAGGGTACAACTGGTGGAACATAAGCTTTTTCTGGTGGTACTCAGGAGTTCAAGTTCTGACTCAATTTAGAGTCAGATCTGGTTTAGTCCTTGTTTAGTCCTGGTTTTGTCCTGGTTTAGTCCTTCAGTACATTTATGTAATTATATTGTGGGTCTTTTGGCAAGTGATTAGTTTCCCCAGCTGTGGTGCGTGAGGTGAGGGGTTTGATTCCCTTAAGCCCGCTTAAAAGGAAAGGGTTGAGGAATGTAAAAACAGCTAGTACCCATGTAAATTATTTGCTGATTTGTGACACCTGGGACTCCTGAAATAAAGGGAGCATAACTGTGGCCCCTTAAAAATAATGAGGTGACTTTAAAGGCCAAGAATCAGCAAATATAGTCTGGTAGCAACAACAGAGTAGAAGCAATAAAAGTAATTAATAAATATAATAATTGAATAATTCATCTTTTTCTGCTTGTCCCGTTAGGAGTGTGGATGACTGGATCCTATTCCAGCAACTGTGGGCCATTTATTTGGGGTAATTCACCTAACGCATGCAAGCCAGAGTACCAGACAGATCCCACCGTAACACAGGAAGGACATGCACACTCTACTCTGAGAGATCGTGTGTTGCCTGGCCTGAGGATCAATCACATTCTCCTTGCTGGGAGAGCACAAACTGCTCCACCCCTGCGCCCCCTAAATATAGAATTTCAATTTAAAATACTTTAGATAGCGCTGCAAAAAAACAGGCTTATTCTTTTTAGGGATTGAATAGCTATGACATAGCAGAGTTAGTGCACAAATTTAAATGTCTGTTTTGATCAAATACTTTTACTGCATAACAAGAGTTGACATTCGGCCATTGGCATACCCTCTTTGGTGTTGAGGACCTAAAGTGAAACTGTTAAATACCTTTGAAAACAAAATGGAGTTGTGTCAAACTGAGCTTTAAGCAGTCTGAAATAACAGTCCGCTTCCATCGCAAATAGTTAAGTGCAACATATCACGCATCATATAGCACTAAGACTTACAAAAAGTCACTTTGCCAGTGTTTATCCCTTTGAATGTAAAAGCTCCCTGATTTGCATTTAATGATGCTTTTTGTATTGCCATTCTGGGCATAACACTACTCTATATGGATTCAGTAACATAATGTGGCATGCTTTTCTGTATATCCTTCCCCTTGAGCATCTCCTCCTGCAGGACAGGAATCCATGCTTTCCCTCGAGAATGATTACCTGCACTTAGCATTCTCACTGTGAAGTCCCCACACACAACTTTCAGGGCTGCAGGCGTCTCCATACTGCTAATTGCTTTTATAAAATAACATTTGTAAATGGAAATGTTTATTGCATAGAGGCACAACCTTCGTGTGAATTTCATGAAAGGGCAAGGATGGGTACAATTTTTACTGACAAGCAAAATGTCAGAGATTAGTCCTTTATACAAAATGGAACATATGGGTCTTAATAACAATACATCTGCTTTGTTTAGTGTGGGAAATGCGTACAGCGACAGTGAGCATGAAAACAAACTGGAACCAAGCCGAATTCTAAATCAAACAGTTTCAGAAATAATTTTTATGGGGAAACCAATTTACGGGGAAGCATCAGACATATGTTTGTTGTGAGCAGGAGCCTAGCGAGACCCCCAGGAAGGCATTGAAGTACTCAGCGTGTTTGCTTTTGCACCTCTTCAGATTTTGTGTTCTTTGTGTGGTAGATAGATGACACCTCCCTCCCACAAACAAGCTGCTAGATTTTTTTTTTTTTTTTTTTTCTCTCTTTTGGATCTCCTCAAACACGTCCATTTGCATTTTAAACATGTCAAGAAAATGGCTTCCATCTCTGGTGCTGTCAGAGTTTGGCAGACAGGAGCGGCGTGTCTGTTTATGTGACACAGACAAACAGCTCGCGTGGTACCAGGAGCCGCAGCACACGAGGGCGGCTCCCAAAGTCACTCATTGTAGGAAAGATTATATGTTCAGGACCACTGCCAACTGCTCTTTGACAATCCCTCATTTCAACTTATACACAAGCAATATTGGTAAGTATAATGGCGGAATTCATGAAACAGACATGTTAACTATGGCTTTATAGTGTAACAGTTTTGTGTGATGAATGTAATGCAAAGGATTGTTAAAAGTAGATAGGAATGAATGATCTTACAGCTTGCATTATGACAACCAACCCTCACATGGGGTTGATTGTCACAGTGGGTCAAGGTGTATTTGATGGTTATTAACTTTTTATTACAATAAGGTTTAAAAAAAAGAAAGAGATACCCAATTAAAGCCAAGAGCCTAAGCTTTCATTTAATATATGAATGACTCTTGTAAGATGTTTAGATGTAAGATATTTAATTTACACTACAGTAAACCATCCCCTACTTCAAATGTGAAATCTTGACACTTGAAAACATATTTTGACTCATTCTTGTGCAGCATGACAGAAGGTCTTTTCTTGTAGCGTTATAATGTAAACTCTAATGTTAAGAAAGATGGTGATGTAATTAGATTATATCCTCAGAATTTGCAGTTTGTTTGTGCAGGTGTGAATGCGCAGACAAACTCCCTTTCTGACCAGAGAAACAAACTATTGTCCTGTAGGTCCCAGATTTACTTTGCTAACAAAGTGTTTTAAGGGCCTAGACACTGGTGGTGGTGAAGAGAAGGAGAGGCTGAGGAGGATGATTGTTCTGCTGCTGCGGTGGAGTTGGCGGTGGAGGAGGGGAGCTGAACAGCAGGATGACAGAGAGGAGAGGGCGTGTATGTTTATGCCACAGCTTCATTTCACTTTTCTAGAGAGGGTCTGAGCCCAAGGGAAAAGGTTCAAAGCTATTTCTATCCAAATCAATCCTAGGGTTAGGGTTAGGGCAATAATGACCATTTTTGAAAAAAGGACGGGTCTTATGTAATTCTTTGTTTCTTTGTTTGGTTATATGTTTTTGAAATTGCATTGGCTCTGTAGCAGTTCTGTGCAGTGTACCGCAAATTCTGTATGTATATTCAAATGTGTTTATGTAGTAGAATACATTTGCTCTCTCTCTCCTGAAATGACGTGCACCATTCTACTTCTTTGTATACACCCAAAATAATTAGAAAGCCTAATTTTCTTCCAAACTGAAGTCAAAGCCTACCTCACTGTATCTCTGAGAAACTGCAGCTCAGGCATCCATGTCATGCTTCACCATACTAATATACATACTAATGGCCAATTCTCTCGTTTAGCTTAATAATGAGGGCTTACTAACTATCCCGCTTTGTTTTGCCCCTCTGTGTCTCTGCACTCTCTTGTCTCTCTTCTGCCGGTGCCGGTAAATTGGCAGAGCGGCTTCACGAGAGCTGCCGAGTTTGTGTGCTTAATGAATTGCTGAGCGTGTTTGCCAGTCTCACCGGCGGAGATCCACTGCCGCGCCGCACTAAGCCTCCTTGATTTGTCTTGTTACACTGGGGTTAAACATTTTATTACTCGGGTCTTTTCCTTCACAGCTGACTTCATTACGGGATTCCTGAGCCCATCATTTGCTTACCTTTCGCTTTAAGGGACACCTAGGTAGTGGAAATCTATTTGTATCGTGTTGGGTTTTAGTCAAAGGTTGAATTGGAGGTGCAGTGGGAATTGTGATGCTTGGGGTAGAAGGACTAGTACAAGAGCTATTAGTTTTTCTTTATGTGTTTTTCAAACGTAAAAAGACTGGCACTGTTTTTTGCTTATTAGTATCCTTTATCATAAGGCATACAGGTACAACTATGGCACCCCATAATGTTTTACTCCTGTCATTTACATAAGTATTTGTATTAGCTTGTCTGTGAACATATATTCAGTCAGTGCCAAAAGAGCAAGTACATATAAATGCAATACCATTCTATTAAGGAATGGTGGTGTGGCGCAGTGGCTTAAGCATTCCTCCACCAACTGATAGGTCAGAGGTATTGCTGCTATGTCTCTGGGCAAGACACTTCACCCGCAATGCCCACTCCAGTGACAATACATGGCTGGTTGTGATATTAAGGGCATCCGTCGCAAAAATGTGTGCTAAATCGTCATGTGATGGCTTGCTCTAACACAGATTATCTTTTTATCAAGACACCTGTTAGAGGGTGGGACATATTAGACAGCAAGTAAACATCAAAATGGATGTGTTAGAAACAGGAAAAATGGGCAAGCCTAAGGATTTTAGTTAGTGTGACAAGGACCAAATTGTTATGGCTAGACAATTGGGTAAAAGTCTCCAAAAGTGCAGCTTTTATGGAATGTTCCCGGTCTGCAGTGCTCAGTATCTATCAAAAGTGGGCCGAAGAAGGAACAGTGGTGAACCAGTGACAGGTGCTGCCCGTGTGGTCCAATCCAAGAGACTTATTGTAGCTCAAATTGCTAAAGAAGTGAATGCTGGTTATGATAGAGATGTCACAATACACAATGCATCGCAGTTTGGTTGCTCATTCATGAACTCTTAACAGGTTTCTTTATTGGAAACATGGGTCAAATGCAGAAAAGGAATTTCCTACCAATGCTGTGTTAACAAATGGCACACCTAAAACTCTCTATGCTCATCAAAAACACCCTAAATAACATCCTGCCAATTATCTCCCTACTGTTAGCATGATGATTAATTGCCTGGCTACTTATCACACTAATATAAAGCAAACATCTGGATTCTCAGCAGCAGTTCACACACACTATAGCGTGACTCGTGCATCTCCTGTACATCACAGCAGCTCACCGTACCATACCTGACAGCTGGCATTTGTCAGACATGTTCCTTCAGCTTAGCCTTTTTGTCCCCCCCTCACTCTACATTCTTGAGCAGGGCCAGCCAGTGCATTATGGTAAAAATGAATGCTGCTATGTTTTTTTTTTTTTTTTCCCACCCTTAGCTGCCAATCTCTGACAAGTACCTGGCACCTAGACTTTCCCGTTTTAAACTGCAGCGGCGAGGTGACAACAGCCTTTCTTTGTCATGTTCCACTGCTTGTTCTTGACAGCTAAATGTCTTCTGAAACAGTGGCGGGATGGAAATCATGGAGCTTGTCAGTAAAAGGAATGAGGAGGTAGGAGTCAGGAGAGGGAAAAGAAGTGGTGTGATAGTATTGTTTGTGACAGGGAAAGTGGGAGAGTGCAGCGTTGTACCTTGTTGCATTAAGGAACCCACTCCGAACCAGAAGCTGTTGAGCAGAGTGAAGTTGTTCTCCACCACGTCTGATCCCGGATTACAGGGGTGAGCGTCATACCACTCGTATGGGCTGAATCTGAGGAAAACAAGACGGGACGTATCAGAGCAGTGGACATCTATAAGGATTATGAAACTGGAAGAAATGGGCAATGTCTTTAAACCCAAAAGCTAAATAAAAATATTGACAAATCAGTGATCAGATTTCATATACTTTCACAAGAATACAGTACTGCGCAAATGCTTTAGGCAGGTGTGAAGAATGCTGTAAGAAGGCTATCAAAAATGTATGATAGTTTTATCCATTTGAAAATTTCTAAGCGAGTCAAGAGAAAAACTAGAAGCATCAGGAGTTCGCAGACCTTCGCCAAGGCCTTATCTCACAAGTAAAAATCTACTGTAGTACCTAGTTGGGTTCATTGAGCTACAACGTCCTTATTTGTCACAGTGGCAAAGGATACACTACAACTTATCATTTGTTTATTAACTAACCTTTTGTAGCTGGAGTCAGTATATCTGGACAATGGTACAGAATCTTGAAAACATTCCTAGATCTAGATGTGGCATTCAGGGCCCACACCAACATTTTTCTTTTCCTCCTAGGTCCATTACTGAACTTTCTTGTAAAATGCCAGATGTCCTGTTCTTTGTTGTTTTACAAAGGACAGGCACTTTCATATTGTTTGAACTACCTGCAAATGACCCTCTATAATTGAGGTAAAGACAGAGCAACACTATGTTGTATCTCAGTAAGAGGCCGTTGCATCGATAATTGCCAGTGACTTGGCCTGTATAGGTTTATTCCACACTTGAACAAAGTTTCTGAAGGAACTTGAAACAGAATGTCTGTGAATCACACAGACTCTATGAAGATGAGCTCAGGGCTGTGTGGATAAGATACATATGCCCTAATGACACTGGCTGTTTATTTGGGGTTATACTTTGCATTTTGAAAACTTAACTTCTTCAAAACATTGATATTGTGTCTATGTGTTTATATGAAGCCAGAGTGAGTGGCTTATGTAACTTTTTAATGTTGAGGAATGATTAAAATGACCTTATTGACCATTAATTATGAATTAAAAATAACAATATGCTCATTGACCGTGTACAGGTGGCAGAGCGGTTAGTGTTCTCGCCTTCCAGCAAGGAAATTGTGGTAACTCTAAATTGCCCCTAGTGAATGGTTGTCTGTCTGTGTTTGTCTCTGTGTCAGCCCTGCGACAATCTGGCCCCTGTCCAGGGTGTACGCCTATGGCCCAAAGTTACTGGGATAGGCTCCAGTCACCTAAGAGGAATAAGCGGAAGAAAATGAATGAATGAATGACTATGCTCATTAATGAACTTAAAGCTTAAAAAAACTGTAACTTTTTATTATTAAATTTAATTGAAAAGTAAAATAAAATTGTAAGTTCCAAATTACAACATACTTTAATTGTTTTACAATGTCGTGCTGTTTTACATTATATTACTGGAGATCCTTGTCATTCTTCAGCGACATTTTAATTGAAAAGGCATTAGTGTGAGTATAATTTTGATATTATCTTCAAATATACCATATCTGTTACATCTAATGAGATACAGCAATCAATTCTAATGATTTAATTTGTTTTCTTGGCATAATGAAGATACAATTATGGTTATATTGGTGTGGGTATAATCTACAGTATAATGATTAATAAATGTATAGAAGCACAAATCCTGCAAAATATGTCAACTGTATGATTAAATGATTGATTAAATGAACAAAATTTCAGTTTTGTGTGACCTAAACAAGTATTGTCAATATTATTTGAACCATATACCCTCGAAAGTGCTGCCCAGCCAGTAAACACTAAATCTGGGACTTCTAATTTACAGCAACATTTTACCCCACAATACGTACATATAAATCAAAAATATTTAAAATGTGATGTGATTTTGACAAAAAAAAAAAAAAAGAAAAAAAGAAAGAAAAATAACACTTTCTTCATACACGCTTGGTTCATTGGTTTATTAAATACTGCACTACGTAGTAAATGGAAATGGCATTTCAGGGTAAACTTTTGTTGCTTTTCTTGCATATTGTGTCTTTAAGTTAAACTTTCTCTACCACTCTTTCAAACTTTCCAAATACTTTATTCACATTGCTATTATTTCTTTTTTGTTGCCATGGCCGAAAAAATATGCTATATGAATGCACATATCATCTAAACAAATATGTGAAATAAAGAAAACAATTTGGCGTGCACTTTGCCCGCCGACAGTGTCAGAGTGCTGATTTAAAAGCCCTGATTCACGGCTAATGTCTAAAAAGGTTGTGCTGGCAGCGGAGCCCTCGTCTCCGCAGGCCCTGTACTAAAATGTCTGCTAAACACACTATTAACTGTCACTGCCAAGAGAGCGGCCCACACATCAGCAGATGACTTGGCACTCCAACGTAACATAAAGCAAAAGTGCCATGTTTGCATTTACAAAGATTATATTGAGTTTTCACTTATTTGAACTCCGCTTCACTCTGCGCCACTCTCTAAATTATACACGCAGCCTTGTCACGTTGGCAGTGTTATTTTTAATATATTTATCGACTATCAGCTGTACATAACCCTGAGCAGTGAAAAAACAAAGTAAAGTTCTAAATCAGAAATTATACGCTTTAGGAAACAGAGATGTGCTGAAGTACTGAGTTGGCCTCTTGCACTTTTGGATAATACAGTGTTTGAAGGTATTGTTAGATGTCTAAAATAATCTGTTTTGCTCTGTCACAAAGGAATTGAAGGTTTCTTACTCATATATTACTTCTCGTAGTATTTTGTTTTTTGTGGAGCTGTGTCCAAACAAATGTAATTCTAAAATGCAAATCTTTATACTTAAGTTAGTATATTTAACAAGGCCTAAGGTCATGTCATAGTTTTCATATATTGACATAGATGTGTTTGGATGTCTGTTTGTGATTAAAAAAAATATAATAGTCACAATGCCCATTAAGACAAATACAGCTTCAGTACAGAACAAAGCAGACTATTTGAAGACAATAGTCACAATGTCCATTAAGACAAATACAAATGTGAAAAAAATGACTTTCTAAGAAGCAATTTGAAGTTTATGAAATTGGATCCATCCACCATCACATATATGTTATGAGTCCATAAAGCAGAAAGCTGTGTAAAGCAAAGCTGAAGCAAATTTTGGCATCACAGCTGCTTCATGAAGTGAGGTATGAAGTTGCATAAGTCATAACTTGGAAAATATACAAAACAGTGCTGCATGTAAAATAAATAAATAAATAAATAAATAAAAGTCAAGACTTGAAATGTTCTGGCAAAGATAGTGTAAAAGTTTGTTGTTTTAGGTTTGTGCAAAAAGGAAAAGTGAGAGCCAAATTTTAGATACAGATGTACTTTATAGGAAGGCCAAAGTTGGCTATGCAAAGAAAGATAAAGTATTTTAATGTGAACTGTGAACTACTGCAAATGTTTTTTTTTTTTTTGTTGTTTTGTTTTTTTTACA
Organism: Bostrychus sinensis; assembly: GCA_020698575.1. Taxonomy (NCBI): domain Eukaryota; kingdom Metazoa; phylum Chordata; class Actinopteri; order Gobiiformes; family Eleotridae; genus Bostrychus; species Bostrychus sinensis. Next base: position 27,409,137 of record CM036247.1, on the reverse strand, counting down.
TGCAGCAATAGCTAGTTCAGTTTTGATGTTGGGCGACCAGTGTCAGACTCTCAAAGAGATTGTAGATTACTTAAAAAAAATAACAGTTATAATTTGTCCAACAATAGGTATTGGTTTAGAAACTCTGGTTGAAGCCAAGAAGCAATGGGACAGATGCTATACTATGTAACAACCATTCAGCTTTTTAAACAACAACTAGTAGCCAGTGGACATCGGAAATTCAACCAGGAGCAATAACAGCAATACCTTTCTATAAATAACTTTGAATGAATTTGTAGAAAGTGATATATAGATAGACTCTCTACAGTAGTCAATTACATAAGAGCCCATTCAGAAGTTTCTCACTCTTGCCACTCTCTTGACATCTGCGTCCAACATTCAGCATGACCTCCTTGTGCCGGAGCAGCTCTCATATTGTTCACCACTGACTCTGCTCCTCCCATGGTGCACTTTTGGAGACGCAGCTCTTCCGCTATACAAGCTGGCCTCCCAAAAAAACTGATGCAACAATTTAAGATGATCATGTACTTGCGCAAAAGCACTCCACGATTTGTTTGGTCGCCGTAAAACGGGTCGAGATAGAGGAGTGCAGCTGTTTGCTCTCAAGACGCCGAACTCCTTTTAACGCCTGCTTTCTACCACTTCCTCGAGCACCACTTTGCATGACAAGCAGCAGGAAACACTGACAATCACCGCAAAAGGATATTCAATCCATTCATGCCATCAAAAATTCCCCAGCGCAATACTTTTCCAACCAAAAAGAGTATCTTCATTCACAATGATCATGTGACTTTTAGTGTGGCTTTCATTTTTATGGAAATGCTGCTAATCTTCTATAAATAGCACATTCTTTTGGCAGGTCTAGTCAGGTGTGCATTTCTTTACTGCAAAATGAAATGAATATATTTTAGTTTTAAAAGTGCAAAAAGAACACTGAATTAGTACATGAGTATTGTAAAGTGCTTTTACTTTGAACTAACAATGCTCAAGTAAAAGTACTCAAAATTATTACTGCTGTCAAAATGGATTAAATGTAGTTTACTGAAGTACAAAATACTTGACACCATTGCACAGTGAAAACTACTACTACTATTGCTTCTAATACTATTACTACTGTTAGTACTGCTATGATTATGATTATTACCACTACTATTACTACTCCCACTACTACCCGATTTTTGAGTGTTTTAGACAATCGGCTGTCGGACAATTTTTCCCATTTACTGCTGATTTTTGGTCAGGCACATGTCCGGACAACCACTGAAGGACCCTAGTTTTTGTGTCCGTGCCGTCCATGCTACAGCGGCGCCATTTACTGTAGAAGGTGCTTAGGGTGAGTGAGGGAGATCACTCAAACAAGGCTGAGGCGAGGCCTATTGTTTTGAAAGAAAAAAGGTGAGACTTTATCTTTTTTTTCTCACCAAACCTGCACATGTAACGCTGATTTAACTTTTAAATGCCCATTTGAGAGAAAATATAAATGCCCAGACACTTTAGGCTATGTTCGAGCACTTTTGTATGCAACCTGCAGCATTAGCTTTAATTGCTAGCTTAGGATATATAAATAGAAATAGAAATATAAAAGTGCCCCTCGTTTAATATTTTTATTTTAAAATATGTGCTTTGTGATTAATAATAAAATGAATATATTGTCAACTATCTAACTAACTTATTTAATGTCATAAATATCATTATTTACATGATACAGAAATGCTTAGCCCTTAACTTTACAGCTTCAGTATAGAAACAGCTTCAGTACAGAACAAAGCAGTCTATTTGAAGACAGTAGCCCAGAGTGCAAAGCTGAGAGATTTTACCTTTTGCCTGCACGAGTCCACGTTTTTCTGCATTTTAAAGTGATGTTTTTATGTTTCTTTACATTTTATAAGCAACATGAAAACAACTGACTACATTAAACCATTTTTATTCATAAAATTAGGAAAATCGGCCCTCCATATTGGCCTCAAAAATCGGCATTGCTTATCGGCCATCGGCTGCTCTGGATTTTAAAAATCTGCGTCAGTCTTAAAAAAAGCCTTATCGGTCGACCTCTAACTTTTACTACTGTCATTTTCTGTACTTACTCTCAAAACCAGTACCTTCTGATTGTAAGATGAGTGCTTTATTCTCTTTTACACTAAGTTCAAAATACTGATACTTCTGGGGCTACTGGTACTACTTCTACTACCACTACTGCCATTTTCTGTACTCAAACTTGAAACCAGGACCTTCTGGTTGTAAGATAACTTTTTTCACGTTCACATAGAGGTCAAATTATAATTTTAAACCCAAAGTAAAAATAAAATTTTTCCTTCAAAAATCTACTCAAAAGTATATATTAGAACATGTATAATAGATATACAGGATATGTGGCAGTTTAAAAAAAATGCACCCTGACTTTGACTTTGGCGGCTCTTTTGTATTCCTCCTCCCACTGCTTGCAAACCCATGCCGACATAACTGCCTTGATCACTACCCAGCGGCTAACGCAGTATGTGAGAGAAGCTACTGTACTCTGCTCACAGCCGGCTATTATAATAGAGTAAATTACTGTGTCTATTGAAAGACCACATGGAGGAAAATATAAGGGCTGACAAAGACAGAAAAAGCTTTTGTCCTACCTCGCAATGACAAACAGGACACAGCTAACGCCGAAGTAGGCTAGCAGGATGTAGACCCAGATGTCGGGAGTCATGGGGTTGAGGAAGGAGAAGAAGCCGCTGTTGGTGGAGTTGGGTTTGCGGTACAGGATGCTGATGCCCATGCTTAGGAAGGGTTTGGAGAAGTCGATGACCTTCTCGCGCATATAGGTGATGGTGAGAGGAGCCACGGCCAAATCTGCCCTCTGGAATGAAAACACACAAGACAACTACGTTAATGTATACTGTACCATAGACTGTTTTATATTTCCTTCTTGTTTTTAAGGAAGACTAATCATTCGATCAATAGCACACCATGATATAAGTCATATGTGAAATAAATGAGACTTTGAGACCTCTGGGTTTATTATAAGACATTTTTGACTCCTAACTGAAAGGTATGGGGTGGCCCTGTTCATGCAGTCTGCTCACTCTATATCTATTACTCTTTTCTTGTCCACTCACAAGACAAGCTGATATATTGCAGCAACTTTCTGTAAAAATTATAGTGTCCAAATGAAAAATATATTTCTGTCAGTCTGACATTGTGGATTGGTAAAAAGTAGACACCTCATTCCCATGTCAGAAGAAATCAAATGTGCTCCTGTCCCAAAAGCCATTATCTAGTGCCTCTGGAATGACTCATGACACGTCCGGAACAATGCAATGAATGGGCACAGGTGAACATGACAGATCACTCGCGGTCTCCTGTTATATTACATCATATGCATATGAGTGCATATTCAGAAGGTTAGCAGTTATATTGGCGCCTGCACTACTCCCTGCACAATGGCTGGACAGGAGGTTAATAAACCAGCTGCTTGGTTCATGCTCGGATACCTCTCTCCTCTAAAAAAAACAACACACAAGACACAAAGAGAGGCTGTCTGTACTTCCTCCTGTCGAGAGGTGAGAGAGGAAAGGGCTGGTACATGCAGGGGACTGTGGGGCAGTGTCAAGTATCAAGTAAAATTAGACTAGAGTGTAATTCTTCCTTTTAATGCAGTTTAAGTTTAGCTGTGGGACAGTTTTATTTTTTATTTTTTTTAAGATACAGTATATTTTTGACATTTTCAGGCTTTATTAGACAGGGGAGTAGTGACAGGAAATGGGGAAGAGAACAGGGAGAGACATTCGACAAAGTGTAGGAGCCTAAACTCAAAACCACGAAGCTGAGGCAGGCTGTAGTTACAGCTCTATCAACTGAACTATACCACAGCACACATTTTAAAGCTTTTGATGATTCAGTATAGCTTATGCCTTAATAATGATGTGTAATGTACTGTATTTTTGGTGATAATATGTACATAGGTGAATTGCATCTAAATTGGAAATAAATGTGTGATAATGTGTTAATAGGCATTGTCCAAGGTGTATCCCTGCTTAATGCGGAAAAGTAGCTAGTACAGTCAAGTCCTAATTGAGAGAGGTGGAGTAACCAATCAGACAAAGGATGGGATACACCCTGACTAGTATCAACAACAAACATGGCGGTGCGGTAGAGACACTCAGGAAATTCCTTTCTGCTCTAAAAAACAAAACAAAACAACAAAACAATAAACAACAACTCGGACTTTAGCATAACTAACAGGAGACAAAAGAAAGAGAAATTCTGGATAGGATATACAGTATCTTCTGCTTTTGTATGAGGTGCTGCAGATAAACAGCTGGAAAAACTTTATATTGCAGAGGAACCAGACCCACTTCTTTTGCAAAGAAAGTGGGTGGGGCTGGCTGGCCAGGCTAACCTTTTATACCAATTACTAGGTGTTTCACTGTGCCTCTAATTCTAATGCCACTGTCATACATAAAATATCATTCCGCTGGCAGTCTAATTAGACGACCTGGTTGTGGTTTTGTATAAATGCTGTCTGTTTTTCATCTGAAGGAGTGAGCACATATTCACACATATGTTGGTAATGTTTTCTGACTAGATAAAGCTGGGTGCATAAATGCTTAAGTGTTACACTCTCTGCATAATTCTACATTACTATCCCCTGTTTGGATATGGGGTGCATGATGGCGGAGTGGTTACTCTGTCACCTACAGTATCTCTACATGGAGTCTGCACGTGCTACATTTGGTTCTCTCTGTGCTTTGGCTTCTTCCCTCCGTCCAAAGACATGCATGTGTTAGGTGTTAAGCGTTAGGTCAGTGTATGTGCTAGTCTATTGTCCGGGGTGTCCAGTCTAAAGCTGGCCACCCGCAACAGAAGTAAGTGGAAGAAGATTAATGAATGTTTGAATAAGATGCCCATTTCTTAAAATAATTCAGGTTTACCATTTTGACACCTTATAACTGGCATCACTTTGAACTTCATTGCCTATAGCCTTTTGCTGTAAATGTTGCATGTTGTCTTGTAAAAGTCTTTTGTTAACTTACGCCTCAATTCTTTTGACATTAGGGAAGCATATAAAGTTCACCTTGACTGGTTGGAGGCATGAGATAGTAGTTCTTTCCACACAGAGACACTCCCTTGTAGCTCCCGAGGCAATCCTTAGCATGCATCTGGCTTTACTGCTGTTTACACACTATTTTCTCTTTTATTCCTGTGATAACTCCCACACAAGAGTAAACACAGGTCAGACAAAACATTTCCTCCTCGCCTTGTGGATTAGACGCTCCCGTGGTCAGAACTGCGGTGGCTAAATAGACTGTGGCCTCTGAAGAGATACAAAGACAGTGGAAGGGAGCTTGTCCTGTGGTGCGTAGGCTGTCTTTCTTAAACTATTTAAATTTCGACATCCCATACTGCTCCCCTCCACTGTGTGCTGCCAAATACGGCTTTGAACCGAGCTGCCAGTCAGGCGGAAGATCAACCAGCGTGCGATTTCCACACGCCCCAAACTCTGGGCTAATATACATGCAGCACGCGCATGTTCTGCTGGCTGCTAAGGCACACAAACTGGGCAAGAGCGAGATAGACCTGATAGTGCCCCGCTGCGTGCCACATGGCTTTGTGTTATCACGCTTTGCAGATGGCAAGGCTAGTGGTGTTCTCCCCACAGACCGGCTCACCTGATGACAACTGCAAGCTTCTGTTAAGATACAATAACCTCTACATGTTTTAGATTGGCTCTGCATTTAAGGCTTATAACAGTGTGTAATAGGTTTCCATAACGGCTTTGTGTAAGCTAGATATTTACACGGTTGTTGCATTGTCTTCGAACATATAATTGCTAGTTATAATGCTATGCCTTATTTACAAAGCTTTGCCTGACAAACTCATTCATCTTCATAGCAAAAAATGTTGTTTTTACCTAACTCAAAACTGTTAAACTAATGATAATCTCTACCTTGATATAATGTTGTTACCTCCTCAAAAACATGTCCAGTATTTTGTTTCATTCATGCATGTTTGAGTAATCCCGTATGCTGGGGCACTGAGTTTCTCAGGAGCTGCAAAAACTCATTTTCACCTACATCCATAGCTTGACATTACCACTAGCCAACCAGCCAAATGCAGTTAGATTTTCATTGTGGCTAGTGACACAAATACTCTAACTAGTCACTTTGAACAGTTGAATACCTAGGCTGCAGTTTAACATCAGTTAAAGTTTGGCCTGAATTTATGTTGCTCTATTTGAGTGTACACTATTTATTATATAGCAATTCATCATGATTAAAGAAAAAGAAAAGTAAGTAGTAGTAATTTAAAATTATAACATGTGATGTGGGGGTGCACGGTGGCAGAGCAAGGAGGTCATGGTTTCGAGCCCCGGGCCGACCAACACACCATCACACAAAATCTCTGGGTGGAGTCTGTGTTACCGTGGGTTCTCTCCAAGTACTCTGGCTTCCTCCCACTGACATGCATGTGTTAGGTGAATTGGTGACTCTAAATTGCCCCTAGTGAATGAATGTGAGAGTGAATGGTTGTCTGTCTGTGTTCATCTCTGTGTCAGCCCTGCGACAAGCTGGCCCCTGTCCAGGGTGTACCCCGCCCACAGCCCAAAGTTACTGGGATAGGCTCCAGTCACCCGTGACCCCTAACGGGAGTAAGCGGTAGAAAATGAATGAATGAATGAACATGTGATGTGACAACACATCCACAATGATACACTTTATTCTGCCTGTAGGTGTTACAGGCACCAGTTTTTTATTTGATAAATCCCTGCCCAGGCATAAAACCAAATTGTACATTTCTTTAAGTTTTTTGTGGCTAGTAAAAACACTAATTGGTTAATAACTTTTGACAAAGACTAGCCTCGGTGGCCAGTAAGAAAAAAAGTATATGTCAAGCCCTGCCTACGTCAGACACCACCTTCTCCAGGAAGCGCTCCTGCATGTTTCTAAAGCACATACATCATCACTGCACATTCAAATACATGCACTGATAATTTAAGGGCTCAAGCCACAGTAACTACAAAGGAGTCAGCTCATATAGCTCATTATCCATTAGCTTCATGTCGCTAATTAGCCCTCATACCCTGTGCTGTCTACCTCCCACCGCTCAGTATAAGCACTTGGGCATTCTGCTCTCATCTCTGTCTCTGTCTCTGTCTCACTCAAATCATCCAAACTTATTTCACATCTGACCTCAAAGGAGATCAGGAGGCAGCACTGTCTGTAGAGGGCTTTAGTCAGAGGAAGGCTTACCCTCCACCACTGCCTTGAAACTTCATTATTTGCAATGCTGGCTGAGCTGCCATAGTGAAGTGGGAGCGGCCAGCAGAATCTTAAAGGGACAGGCACCTAATTCAGGAGTTTTCAGTAGAGAGTAAAAAGCTCAAACCCAGAATCATTTACGATATTTTGGGCTTTATTACTTGATTGGACAGTTCAATAGAGAAGTGGAGGAAATCATGGAGGAGAGGGCAGGAGGAGGCATTCGGTAAATCGTCTGACTGAAACCCACAATGCCAAGCAGAGCTGTCTCTGAATCGGTGCCACTTCTTCTACCACCTCAGCTATACGGCAACGCCTAGCAACAGCAAAGCAACAAATTGTGCACTTTCTCTATAGGCCTTTTATGGCTTCTTTCATATTGATTTTGTCTTTACTAATCTTTAAATTGACTTGACAAATTTTATGGTAAGATTAAGTAATAAAGATGCACATAAAAAAAACTAACTGTAATCTAATTCTACAGTAAAGTTTTCATTGGATAAGAACCAACTCAGGGCAGTGCTTGTATTAGAAGACACTGTATATAGACTGAATGTTGTTGGTACTGTTCCACTGCCCAGTAAGCAATGGTGGCGAGCCTAGACACTTTGTAGTCAGTTGATTGAACAACTGAAACTGGAAAGCGAAAACTCAAACAAAGCTAGTGTCTCAATGACAAACAGCCACATCCTAAGAAGAAAAGAGGCGGGTGCCAGAGATCCTCCATTGTTTAGTTTTACTTTTATTCTTTGCTGAATTCATTGGCAGACTACACCGTGTTGTGCTGTGATGTCACACTGCTTTCATACCTTGCCTAGGTATTGCTATGTAGTCTACAAACCAAGCCAAATTGGAGTTTAGCTTACAGTGGTATTAAGCAGAGACTGTCGTATTCTTTTTATAAACTGTAAAATATGCTTCCAATTGCAGAGACACATTGGCACAGGCAGCTCATTGCGATTTCTGTAGTGATGCTGACAGAATCCGAACACATCTGACTGGGTGGCTGCATAGAGTAGACCCCTTAGTGAGAAGCGAATGAGGGAATCCACAGCGTGACATTTCAGTACAGATAGTAGTGTTAAATATGCGCCTGTAATGTAAGTCTCATTTTACAGTCATCAAAGGCCTAATGATTAGGCATGGGGAATGTAATCAAGCTGGGGCTGCTCTGCATTCGCTCCAGCTCTTGTGTGTGTGTGTGCTGACCCAGAACTGAGGTTTACTCTGGAAGCCAGGGACAGACGTGGCTGCTGATGGGACTCTGGCCTTCCAGCTATGGGTCAGCCGTCTCAGCACCAGGTCATTCTGCTAACTTGCATCAAACTCAAACTCAGAGATGTCCAGTCGCTATGACCCATGCTGCTATAAATGGACAAAGCTAAGGCTAAATTCAGATCAAGGGCAGGCAGTGATTCTACTGAAGAAGCTGCTCAGTGTCGAAAGTGCTGTTGTTTTGCATCATTCGGGGTTGCTCCAAATGATCAAACCATTAATCTCACCCTAACCCTCCGCTGTCTGTCTGTAAGCGATGCTGCTCTTCCTCTCCTCAATCATTGTTTGTAAAAGTTATTGGGCTTGCCTTGAAGCACTTGGATAGACCTTAAGTACGCCATTACAGTTCCTCCCTGCAAAATAGTAAATTATCAAGTAAAAAAACTTGGATCTAGACCATTTTCTAGACCTACCTCTAGACTAAATCCTTGGCTCTAGACTACCTAAATTGGACCTAAACCTTTGCTAATACACAAACCAACACTGGCAACATAACATTTTTTAATGATGCACATGCCCTGATGAAGACCCTGAGAGGCTGAAATGTGTTGGCGTTTTTTTTTAACTAAATATTGCCCATGAAATAAAGGCCTTTTAATATTTTTGAAATCCCATTGAGTGCCTCAGTCTCTGTTTATATCCTAAGTGATCCCCAACCTGAAGAGCACCTGGGTTTATAACCTTTAGACTCAAGTAGCATTCCAGTAGCCAGATAATTTTGACCTGACAAGATAACCTCTAACTATACCTCAGTTTGTCTTTTGAAATGTTCATGTGTCATACTTTTATTTTAATTTTTAGATCTCCCGCCAGCTTACAATACATACTTTTTTTTTTCATAAAGAGTTTTCTATCAACTTTAGGGGCACTTGCCGAGTGCAGATGTCTGCCAAGGTAGTTGCTAATAATACAGCATATACTGGTGCTTTATGGCAACACTTCTTCATAGGCGTACATGTTTGTTTTAGATATAGGTCAGCAGTGCGCTTACATCACCCTGTTTTGTCCATAGGAACCCTAAGAAGTACCAGACTAACTACTTTGTATAGAATAGGAAAAGAGTTAGTCTGGCTAGTCTAAGCTAGGGATATTCAAGTTCCCAGGTAAATGCTCTATCTATGAAGCCACAAAGTCCTTAAATCTCACAACAGCAAAGACAGTCCACTAGAACTATCCATTTGTTTCTCTGCTGACATCTTGTCACTGGAGACCCTATCTCGCATGGTAGGATATTTACCAAAAATCCTGACTCCAGACTGGATCACGAATAGTATGAGTGCTGGTTTTGGCTATTTCCAAACAATATGGGATTTCTTTACTTGCCCTCCATTTGTATTTTAACATCAGTCGAATTATGCTACAAACAAGCAACACATTATAGCCGAGTTCTATGTGTTCATGTATGATGAGCATAAAACAATTATACTCATTAGATACATTCATCTAAAACATTAATGCCCATAACTGACATAATGACTTGTGACTGACGGGCACCTTTATCATAAGAAATCATACAAGTATATTCCAGGATCCAAACATTCAGCAGTTCATTAAATGTAATTGAGAAACAAAAGTGATTCCTCTTTGTCTGGATCATTGCTACCAGAAAGACAATTTTGATGAATTAAGTGTAGAACAAACAATAGCTCAAAGAAAAGATTTAGATTTCATCAGTTTTGTCTGTAGGGTCATTATTCCACCATTATTCAACAAGACTAATGACTGCATGTGAAAGTTCTACAGTATCTGATGCTAACACATAAAGTCCTGATTGGTGATGACATATTGTATAGGTTATCAAATAATAGGTTGTGGTTGAAATACCCAGCACTCCAGTCTTCCTTTCACCTCTCAGTCAGACCTGTATCTCTTCTGATATGTGCAGAAAAGCCAGTGTGGTCTAAACCCTTCCCGTGTGCCCGTCGAAGCAAAGATTAATTGCCATGACAGGAACAAATGATGTGCTAAGCATGCTATTAACATTTGCATCTCACCATGATTAAAGCCATCATCTATTGTGACTAAATCAAGTTTAACAAGGCCTGTTGCATCATTTAGCACCTTCCAAACAATGCCCTTTGGCTCTACACTGTGCTTTGTAGCTACAGAGGGGAAAATAAAGGCCCCGGCTTTCACATTGCTGTTATTGGCTTTGGATAAAATGCCGTTTGTCGTTCAAAGGCATTAGTAACTGCGGCAATAAACATTTTAATTTGGAGATTTTACTCAATTTCTGTCACATCTACTTGTCGCCCTGACAAAGCATGATGAACTACACAGAAGAATGTAGAGCTACAAGTGATTTTAATAAACCCCGTCGTGTTCTTTTAAAAGGCCGTCAGTCAAACAGTTTAGTGTAATTTTGTAATACAGCAGTGATTTATGAGGCTAGGAACAAACTCCTGGCCCGGCACCATTTTATCTTCTTAAACCAACCGTTCTCTCCTATTTTCTACCTCAAACCTTATCTCGCTCTGTGACCTTTTCAAGTAATAGCAGTGATCCTAAGTAAACATCTTATCTGCTGGTATTACAATGAAGGGCCACGGGTTTGCTAATACAAAGTAGTTATGAGTAGATATGGAGCAGATAAATCTATAGTGTGGGCTATATAGGTTTACTTTTGTGTGCACCATGGCTGTATACATTAACTCATGTGGACAACAACAACAACAAAAACACAATGTAAAAAAAAATTGTAAATATTCAATTGCTATTAGTTATCTGTAGCTTGAGGGCAATGCTGTGTAAGATTTATTTCATATAGTAAGTAAACATAATGCTAATATTATTTCAAAGATATACTTCAATCTTCTGTCTTGGCCACAAACTACTAATCCATGATATCAAACTGAAGTTTAGTGAACCATGCTAATCTACAAATATCTTTGCCACATCAAACACTGCATAAATGCTTTGTCATACTTACATTTTCTCACATTTCCAGGGCTGTTTCTCTACGTAAGCTGATATAGCCAATGCTAAAAAAGCCACTTTACCTTCTGTGTATTGGCAGTCATTGCTGCAGATGGCCACATGACAGCTAGGCCTTAAGCACTTAGATTTTTTCTTCTTCTTTTTGTGTAATTATTATTCCAATCTATTTGATGTTTTATCCTTATTCCTGTATTGTTTCATTTTATTATCATTATTACTATAAATGTTTTAATTATACTGTGGACTTTTACATTGTACTCCATGCAACAATTTTGTGTGCTGTCATTAAATTGGTAGCTGAAACAATACATCAGAAACAGAAAAAATAAATATAATATAATAATTTTTCAGATACGATCACATATAGTTATTAGACAATTAAATAGTTTTCTACAACTATAAGAAAAAATGCAAGACAACAACCACACACTAGACTTAACAAGACACTCAAAATGCATATATTTTCTGCTTACAAACTTATCGCTATAAAGTCTTTCAGGTCAACTCACTTGAGCTTGCCTTAAAGTTTATATTTCAGCTCGACTGAAGCCCGCTCATCTTATCCGCACAGAGCTGAGAGGAGCACTAGACCACAAAATAGAAGCCACTAAAATCCACAAAGAAGGAGTCATGCATCCTTGGTTATGTGATAAGCCGCAGTAAAAAAGTAATAACTAGCTGTATAGATTCTAATCTCCAGATCTGCCACTATTTACAAGGCAATAGTCTCCAAAAAGTGAAAATATATTTTCAGTCTGGGTAGAATATTTTCAGCATTTATGGACCCCTTTCAGTGTTTGTAAACAATAAGGCTGTGTTCAAAATGATGGTGCTTTAAGCTAAGCAGATCCCAATACATTTTCTATGCAGGAATTAGCATTAGCCACCACACATCACATATTAGGAATCAGCAAGATGTTTTTGACAACTGTGAACCATCATAGGAACCTTGTTAGAAAACATGTATAAGAAGTGTAACTTTAGCAAAATTTTTTTCAATGTAACATTCAGCATGTATAATTAGCATATGCTAAATGCTAAATTATATAGGTTTCTTATTGTTTGCCTTGTCTGGACAAATAGTTACAGAAATGTGCCTGACCACAATAGTTTGTTGATGTATGCAACATGTCAACTATCAGATCTGGGTGCTATTAATTCAAAGTTAATTTTAACATATATCAAAAACAACCAATATCAAAAACAACCACTGATGTATTGCAGTCTAAAAATAAAAAAAGAATATTGTTTTTAGTTTACTCACTGGTTAAAAATGAGCTTCTTTGACAGTCACTTATGAAATCCAGACTTCTCTTTCTGTCTAGTCTCAAGCTTTAAATCATATACAAAAAAAAAAAAAAAAAAAAAAAAAAAAAATACAGTACTTATACATTTTTCTTCAGCAAGATGATAAAATAAAATGTTTACATTCAGCTATACCTTCTGCCTTCAAACCCAAGCACGCTCGAATCCAGTGAGCACACCGTTTAATGGATAGAGCCATGCATCTCCATTTTGTGCCAGCATTCTGCACCTTTAGTAATCCATTTGTTCCCCTCAAGGTTATTGTTATCAACATAGATCCAGCAAAAAGCTCAGAGGGAGAAATAAAGTGCTGCAGCGGTAGGCCACCTTTCCCCAACCCTTTCAGCACCGAGCCATTGACTCCTGCCATACGATTCCCTGCACTAAATGCCACTTAAGCTATTACAAGTTTTCAGCTGAGTACAGTGCTGACCTGATGGCGCCGGGGACAAAGACAGAGCACTGACAGGGACACTTATGAAATGCCAGCACAGAATTGCCACCATCACGAGGAAGCGCTTTCACGGTCGCCAACGCTTGCAGTTTGACAGAGACAGCTGCGATTGCCCACAATGCATCAGGGCAGATGATTGCAGGCGTGTCCTCCCCGGTATCCTTACAAACCAGAACACTGCCGGCGTATTCTTCTGCAGGGAGTGGTCTGTCTCGCTGAGTGCTATGAATACGCTTGAAGTTTTGGACAACCTTGACAGAATCATCTCGTAAATGCAGCTGACAGCTTTGCGGGCTTTTCATGTCTGGCACTCAATCATATCTATGTCACTGTCCACTTGAAGGACACCACACACGACTCGTTTCAGCGCCTCTCTAGCTTGCCCTGATTGTAAACACTTTGTTGTTATCGCCAGACCACAGAGTGTAAAATAGTCAAGGAAACATCAGCCGGGTTTTGATTTTTTACTTCCTCTGCCTGTGCACATTTTGACCTGATTGCTATTTTTACACTTACACGACCAGCCAGATGGTCTGTTACACTGAACCATCTGTACGTGTCTACACAGGAATCATTTGCAAAGAGAACTTTAGATCAGAGATTCAAGACCCCAAAGTAGGGGAGGTTGAAGATAGTTTCCATGATCAGCTCATTTGAAGCATTTATAGTAAATTATGTAAGAAACATTGGGTATTATGTGCTTTTATTTAGCTTCTTCACCTCCAGAACAGCACTGCAGCCTTTATAAACATTATGTGACTAAAAGAAAGTGTTCCCAATAATTACTTTTCTACTGCCATTAAGAAACAGGTGAAGAGATCAGCAGAGTTCATAGCTGTTAAAATCTTTTAAACATAAACATAGAAAAATGCCTTTTTGATTTCCTTAAACTTTTTGTATGATGCCTTTTTACCACAAAATAAAAAACAATTGCTGCGAGGAATCAGTGGAAACAGAGCTGTACACTTTTTTGGGGGGGTAAATAAATGAGAGCAGACTGAATGTAGAGGGGTTGCTGATTGGTCAGTGCTTCTTGGAGTGGGCAGGGGTTTGTGGGAGAGATGGGGCTTATGGAACTGAGCATTTTGAGGCCTCAGAAACTCAGCTCCAGAGACTACCACATTACTCAAACAGGCATGAATGAAATAAAACACAACTGGTATGTTTTTGATGAGGTTTGATGAGGAACATTATAACATGGCAGAAAATGCAGAAAATACGACTTTCACATAATATATCCCCTTTAGAGGTGGACCACAAAAAATTACCAAGTATAATACTGGGTCTTACAATCAGACTATTTTTAGATGAATAGTGAACCTGCAAGTAGCAAGCCTGTGACCAGGTTTTTTTTCCAATCAAAGCAACACAATGTTGTTTATGTTGAGTGAGTGCAACAAAACATGCCGACAACATTACAGTACACAGTATTATTCTGAACCAGCCTTGGACCAGAGCAAACTACGTAGCTTTAAAAGCGAGTAGAAGAAAAAAAATATATCTATAAGCCTCACTATAAAGGCCAATGCTGTCTTTTTTTACCATTCTTGAAAACATTTCACTTGGTGCCATTGGTTTCTATGGGATTCTACATACTGTATGTTTAGGTAACTCATGAAAACATTCCTTGCTTGGCTCTTTGATGCTAACTTTTGCATTTGCATATTGCCTCATTGAACTGGTTTATTATGACAATTCTAAAACCTTCCACTAAAATCTTGGCATTTGAGATTAATTTACAGCTAACTGGCTGCTAATTGCTATTTTTAACACAGCAGGAAATAAAGAACTCACTCCATTAGCAGTACCAACATAATGTAGACTAGAGTTAAAGATGACTAGATGCATTTAGATAAAACAATGACAGCTGCAATATCAGCGCACATTGTGAACTGTACTTTCAGTTAAAATAAAATGTATAAAACTAGACCTTTGCTGTGGCTGAATAGACAATAAACACTGATGTGGTAGAGAAAAACAATATTAACTCACGTGTTCAATGAGTTCTCTGATCATCCCGTTCCACTGGCCTTTGTCGTCCGGTATGCCATACTTCCCGTCAGGCACCAGGCGGATCTCGTACGTGAAGCCCAGAATGGTGGCCAGTTCCTTGAGCAAGTCGATGCAGAATCCTTCGAAGCGGTCGTTCCCTACCAGCGCCTTGTCAGACTTCTTAAGCATGACATATGGCTCCTCCTGCACACACCCCAAAGATCAAATGGGAAGCAACGGTGAGGTCAGCTTTTTCAATTTGTCTCGGCACGTGCACCTAATTGAAGCAAAGTGATCCGCGCTGATGAGTTGCTGTTGCATTTAACAGGCAGTGACAGGCGGCTCGTCTGGTTCAGTGCCGAGATAGAGGCAGTGGTGAAAAATGAAAGAAACCTGACTTTTTCTATTGTATTATGTATAAATGAAAAGAGCTGAGCTAATACTATGTAAGTCTGTTGTATAGACAAACTGAACAAAGACAGCTCTACTGTAGTGGTGCATCAGGAATGAACTATACCATGACTGCAGTATGTTAATTTGTCGGGTTTTACAAACCCAATAAAACAATTGGCATAGTGTAAAGTGTCAATTAAAAACTGTCTGCAATGCTTTTTAAATCTATTGTACCACTTCATAAAATATAATACCTTATTTTAAATTTTACAGCAGCAATTACATAATTAAAACATAAAAAAATGCAGATGACTTTTTTTTTCGCCTTTTGTTTACCCAACCCAACATTTTTGAGTTGTGTTGCTGCCATCAAGGTCTAAAGCAGGAGCAATTATTTTTCCTGAAATAGTAGAACTTATATGTTACATGCAGGGCTTGATGAATGGTCGATGTGGTAAGTGTTCTTAAAAATTTCCTAGCCGTTGAGGATTTTCACTAGCCACAGTTATATCTTCAAATGTTTTTTTTTTTTTTTTCATGGCCAGTGATAAAAATATGTTAGAATTAGAATTTTACAACTTTTTGACAATTATGACAGGACAGGTATCTAAAAAAAATAAATTTTATTATTATCAGATAGAAAATAATTTTATTTGGAAAAGTTTAGAAAATGATTCAATTAAGCATTCATTAATAACATGAGTTGTTTCTTTTTACTATAGGTTTTAATTAGGTGGACATTTATAAGGATAGCAGCAGGCCTAAAATAGAAAAGCCAGGACTAAAATAACTAAAAATTGTGTAATTAATATAGCTGGACAAAGAGGCTAGTGAGACTATGATTGTGTTACTAGCTGAATGTAAAATGTACCTGCATTTGACAGGCTGGCTAATGTTAATGTCAAGCCGTGTTTTATGCGCTCAGCAAACCATTGCATTGTGTTTTATTCACATTCTACACTGTGTTCCTACATTTTTGGAATTTGGTTTGGATGTTTTTTAAAATAAAAGAATTGTGACCAAGAGCCTACTTTTATTCATTTTGAAGTCTAGAACAAAACAGAAAATGGCCTATTGTGATGTTTCAATCACTCTCACTCAGACATTACATGTCAGTAAGTTTGACAGGGAAATGTATTAATGCCATAAGTGGTGGTCATAAGTTTATACCAGTGTAGATTATTATTTATAATCTGCACATATGACTCTAATGTGCAATCTCATGTACTGCAGTAGTATAATTTAAAAACCTCTACATTGTTGGAGCAAGGATTATTCAATATTTAGTGTTTAAAACTCGATGGAACCCACTGCTTTTAGCAACGTACAATCATAATAACAGTCTTTGCATTCTGAGATGTAGAATCTACCGTCATTGGCCTAGCCATAAAACCTGGCTAGGCTAGTAGCACTTTACATGTCTATCATATTATAAGAGTCCCCTTATGTACTAATACCTATAGACAGACTGAGCACTGCTGGAGAAGAAGCTCTACTTGGCCAATGTTATCCACAACAGAGCAATTCATTCAGGTTCTTCTCTGCTTTGGCACCTTTCCACCATCTTGAATTATTTGTTGTTCTCATATACAATACTACTGTAAACACAGTATCACAGATTGTCAACAGTATTAACATAGTTTGTATACTCTAAGGCATTATTTAGCCTTGCAAGCACCTAATAATTTAAGACATTTTGAGATTACAAGGGCCAAGCTGTTGCACTTTAGCTCTGCGAAAAGAGGTAACTGGGCCTAACAAAATGTGGTTTATTCAGTTCTATTAAAATAAATCTTAATTAAGGACAAGGTCATAAAAGTCATAGCCATTAAAATCATTTAATTTTGTCCTTCAGAGGAAATTAATCATTGTTGGTGCAACTCAAAAACCACTGAACATATTGTACGTTGACCTATGGAGCATGCCAGGTCAGTCGGTTTTACAGCCAGGTATCTGACACTCTTTACTGGCCCTGTAATCCTCCAGCCGGCTGCTCATAATTTGGCTTGTATAAAGGCTTGATTAGGAGCAGAATGCACCAGTGAAATGGAACATGGCCTTCATCAGTTGTCACAAAACCCTCAGAGGGAGAGCCACCGAGCCTGATGGCCTGCAGTGACGATGACTAGCACAACCGCTCATAAATGGTTTTCTTTATTAAGCGCCTGTTACTGTTTCTCTGCCAGATAGACTCCCGCAAAGCCCGCTGCGCATTTCAAAACATGTTGGCCCGTTTATACAAAAGGGAAACCTAATACAATTTATCGCCTCCAATGACCAGATGTATAATTTTACAAAGTGAGCACTGAAGCGGAGTAATTGATTCTCGAGTGAAGGTGACCCGATGTTTTGTGTTGTTTTTTCATTCGAACTGTGGCGCTCAGGACAAAAAAAAAAAAAAAAGACACAGTCAAATAGGAGAAAATGGGAAGCCACAGCGTGCTTTATTCCCTCAGGAAATTGTTTTTCACAGGGGAAGTGGAGGTGGTTAGGCCAGAGGTGGGGCAACAAAATATAATATTGTGTGCTGGTGGCATGAGGACACTGGTTACACAGCTCGTTTCTGCCACTGAAATGTTCCAGCATAAACAGCAGGGAGGCTGTTATTTGTTACATAATAGAATACACAAAACACAAATGTGCCTATTAAAAGCATAATTATGAGTTCAAACACAAAGCATTTTAGAGGACAGCTGTTTTGAGGTTATTCAATGGAATGTGATACACTGACTAGTGATTTAGCTGATGTGAGGAGATTTCTGTTGACTAACAGAGGAGGTTATGTTTTCTCTGTCTGTTAGCAGATGTTCATGACATTTTCAGGAGTTCTGTACCATTGCGAGATAGAGTCAAATATACTATTTCCAACCACAACAGGTCAGTCAAAGAAAAAAGCTTTTAGTAGTTTAATAGTAGTTTTTTGTGGGGCAGTTAACCTTAGCTAAAATACCAGTCAAAGGTTTGGACACACTTTTCTTTGTCAGTGTTGGTGGTGCAGGTAACACAGGTCCTGTGTGAGTTCTGCTCTGGAGATTAAATTTGTGTAGGCCACTGTTTAGTCACGGTTTTGTCCTGATCATAGGTTTACACCTTTATTTAAGATCGTACTTTGTGTTTGAGAATAACTGTCCTGTAAGAATTGAATGGGATGATGTGTCCAGAGTACTAGTTCTTTTTCCTTTCTATACAACAAATTAGTGTCATCTTTTTCAGTGGGCAGTGCTGACAGAGACACACTGTGAGGAGTTTGCATGTTCTCCTGGAGTCTGGGTTTTTTTCTGCCATCAACCTTAAATATGCACAATTGGCTAATAGCCTTTAGATCTGGAGACGGGTCTCTGGGCATTGCACTGCAGTTGCCCACTACTTCTGACAGTTTGCCCTAGCAGCTGTGAAGGATGGGTCAAATGCAGACAACAAATTTTCCTACTGGGGACAATAAAGTATACCTAACCTTAGCATAATAATAAATGGTGTCTAGATGTAGTTTGAAAAGCATTGCACAAAGGAGTACCTATGTACAAAGGTGGCCTAATATTACATTGCTATGTAAGCAGTTTCATGAGGATCTTTATCAAGTGTAAAAAGCTGTGAAGGAAAGGGATTCCTGACCTATCTCTCTTTGCAAATTGGATGGTTTGGATAAGAATTCTTTACTAAAGGATTTGTGGAGAGCACTGCTTGTTTTTGTCACTGAAAATGCTCCGGTGTAAACAGCAGGCAGGCTATTATTTGTTACATAATACACAATAAAGATGCCTAATAAAATCATAATGATAAACCTATTTAATTCTTCGCTATCAGAATATGCAGCCATGTGGACATTACAATTAGACTAGCCTCCTGAATAAATAATACCACATGAATTCTTGATGACAATGCATTTACAGAGCAAGCGCTTATTGCTGCAAACTTTGCTCAAGTTGTCCAATTAACTTGATCAAAAAAGTTCCTGCATTAAAGGAGAAAAAAAGTCATTACCATCTGTTTCTAGCCTTCTGATTCTCGCTATTCTCCAAGGTTTGGACTCAACTCAAAGGAGTGTTTGTAGGAGCCGTACCCTCCGCTCGCAGCATGGGCGTGCAGAGCTCAGAGGCGAGGGGAGGTGGGCCGCCACGCGCGCACACATTACGGGCAATGGAGTGCAAACAATTAATGTAAGGGGGGGAAAACACATTAGGAGCCTTAATCTCCTCCACAAAGTTATCACTATAAAGCTGTCAGACGTCCCGTTCACGCATCACTGGGAGCGGTTTGATGCAATGTCATTACACTATGAGAGGAGATTGATATTAAAGTTCTGCACTCTCAAAGTAGGCAGTTTTATGATCTCGGCCTAATGAAATGGCAAATGAAGGAATAAAATAGTGAATGGGGGAACATGTCAGAAATCGTGTACTTTTGAATGATCGAAGTACTGGGGGGAAAATAAAGAACATTAAGGGAATGATCATTAAAGGAGTTTGGCTGAAATAAACCAGAAGTGGGTAGTAATTAGTTGTGTTTATCTGGATACCTCACTTCAGTGTTTTCCAACCTTTTATTGTCTCATACCCCCTGGGCTTTTTTGTCATACCCTGATTAACCCCTCACTCATGCATGTTCTTCAAAAAGTGGTCATAAAAAATGCTTTGTTAGTTAGTACTAAGCTATTTTATACTTACTGTTGTAATAATAAACCTATTCTCCTGCATTTGTCTGTCAAACACAAATTGAAAAAGAAAAAAAAAACAAAAACAAAACAAAAACTTAAAGGTACTGTAAGCAGCATGTGCTCATACTGGTTTAAAATGATACTGCAGTCTAAATCAAAACAATGGTCTCTTTTCTGATTGGACAATCAGCAATACAGTTTTAGAATCAAAACAACAAAAACAACTTGGCCATTACGTAAAATATATATTTCCATTGTGAATAAATCAGTGGTTCCATTGTTACCAGTAAAACTAATATCTGATTTAAACATGTTTACCTCATATTCTGGCACATATGTGGGTCATTTTTATTAAATATAAAAAATATATATACTGCTCCTAGCAGTATATTTGTTTAAAATACACTTTAAAATTAAAACTAAAGAATAATATTGAATTAATTATCAATTCAAATACTACACAAAAACAAAGTCATTTGAATAGGTCCCCTTTGAAACTAGTTATTGAACTTAAAAATATGTAACAATATGTAACTGATGAACACTTTCAGTGTTAACCAACTTTTTATTTTTATTTTAGAGCTCATTTAGCCTTCGGAACAATCATGGAGGCAAATGTTATGGGCCTATACTCGGTAAGAGCATGCCAATTCAACACTCAAACACTCATAATACTCTTATCTATAGAAGTCCTTAGTGGTCTATACTTTCAGACAGTCTAACCTAATATAAACTTTGACAAGCTGAAATCAATTTGAAACTGACTGGCATTCATGTTGCCTTCACTTGACCTTGTCCATTATGAATTACAGGCTCGTGATTAAATACAGAGAAGATACTAATTATAATGTTGCATTTGTGCTGAAAAAGGCACCACAGACATTATGTATAGGTATGTACAGGTAAAATTAAATAAAGTGAAAGGTTATGCAGTAGCTTTTATTTAAACGTGCAATTATCCGTGCCCACGCAACATACTGTTCTGTTTAAAAAGACTTTGACAACCAAATTCACACCGGCAATAATAAACTCCTTTCTAATAATATGGTGTACTTACAATGAATGCACCTGAACTATTTACAGTGGATTGGATTGAAGGCTGCAAGTTTTCGAAAAGGGCATTTATTTTAAGTGTTGACCTTACCAAGATGGTGGTAATGATGAGGGAGCGGTTGGCCAGAGAGTCGGTAATGTTCATCCCTTTGCGCTTGGGCACTTCTGTGATGTTGAGTCCTCCCGAAGCACTCCACTTCCCCACCTGCACATGATAAAAGTGCCCTGGATAAGGGTTCTGTATGACCCCCCCTCACACACACACACACCTATACACATAGACACACTTTGATTCCACCTACCCACCATGGCAGGGCTGTACATTAGCACCAGGTTGGGTGTACAGTATGAGTGTGAAGCATTAGATGATTGGCTGAGTCACCTCTGTGTCAGGAGAGCAGAGGTGGTTCTGCTTTGAAAGGATCAAACATGCTGGATCTGGCAGATGAAAAATGGGGAGCAAATGGCAAGTGCATTATGTCAATTTTCCAAAATGGTGTGCTACAAAATATTATGGGTGTAAAGCTGAAACTAGACCTTCTGTGCAGTGGAGACTGAAGACTATGACTGCATTATAACTTGTTGACTATCTTACAAAGGGCTGCAGTAATTATGCACTTCAAAATTCAGAACTTGAAAGACACTGGGCCCGATCTTCCGCTTGATGCAAAGACGGAGGTGACATTGATGCAGCTTTTTGCAACTGTGTTCAGAATGTCTCCGCCAGGGCCTGCTGCCACCACCATGGGGCGTGTCAGTCTACAATAAAGGGGAGGACTGGTCTAAAAGCCAGGTGTGGTGTAGCGCAGATGGGCATGAAGCTGGTGTCATCAAAGCACTCATACAGAAATAAACATTACTGCAGTTAAACAAAGTGCTTTCAGAGAACATAATAATAATAATAATAATAATAATAATAATAATAATAATAATAATGATAATGATAAAAATATTTTTTAACAACGCGGGAGACACGAGGAAGGGATATTTCCAGCTGCTCTGCATGCTCTGCTGCAATTAACCTAGTAAACTTTTTATCATAACCTTAAAATTAATATTATTTTTTATTATTATTATAAAATTGAGTCCTGGTTTACAGTCATTTATTCTTAAGAGTGAGTGAGATTGGGAAACACACCGGGTCTGTGTACCTGCTATTGATTTTCCCGTTTCCCAATCAGAAAAAAACAAAAAATAAAAAAAACACTCAAAAAACAGAAATGAGACATTATTCAATTACTATTTTATATTACTATAAATCAAAACTCAAAAAACAAAAAATGAAAACCCCAAGTGCTTTATTTTTCATTTTTTTCCCAAGTTGCTTAACCTAAAAATGTGTTTTGGGAAAACAGCGGCTGCGCTCGCTGTATGGACCCAGGCAGCATAGCTTTGTGCACGGCTGTTTCAGGGCAGTGCTCGGGCGGTGTGCTGCTGTCACAGCCACAGACAGGTGAGGGACCAGGGCGTGTGCCTCAGCGATCCTCTCCACTGACTACTGTCCTGTCTGCCTTTAAGACTGAGCAGCATTTAGCCAGTTGCACATGTAACATCCTCAAACCTTTAACATGAGCTAGTTTTGGATTTGTCCTTATGAGCAAGTAGTGGACACGCAGTTGTTGTGTGGCGTGTCACAGCCCACAGATCCCTCTACACACTGTGCCAATGTTACCTCTGCATCTGAGAAGGCTGCGCATAAGAGAAGTCATCTTTCGTTTGCATTATATCTGCTATGTGCCCTCGAGCTCACCAGTCTTCAGGGCAATGGGGAGGAGGAGATCCCCTGTGTCACAGCCACAGACAGGGGAGGTACGTGACTTCGTCAGAGATCTGCTCCACTGGCTAAGGTCCCGTCTACACTATAGATGGGCTATAGTAGCATTTATAAGCTTGCACACTTTTCACACAGTATCCTTTCATGTGGACTAGTTTTTGGACTTTTGGAATTTGGACTGTTCACCTGTATGTCAGTCACGCCTGGCGCCCTGACAGAGCCAGCGGCGAGAGGCAGCGATAAAATGGGGTGCGTACTCTATATGAGAGCCGGTCTCGGTGAGGCCAGGGCGAGGTGGGCACTGTCCTGAACACAGCCACAAACGTGATTCCACATGGGACCAGCTCAGCCAGGATCATCGTTTCCTCATCTAAGAGGCGGGCACTTCTTTTCATCCTTGGCCCAAGCCCAGCTCACATCGAACCTCGCAACCCAACGCAATTTCATTGTACGGATATTCCAGTAGCATGCAGTGACTTTTTCAAGTGGCCAAGCAGACACCTTGACTTCATTAAGTTTTATATGACAACATTTTGATTTAATTTAAATTTAATTAAAAATCACTTAAATGCAATCCCATCAGTGTTTGAGTAGTAAGCTGTTTCAAACTATCTCACACTTTTTCTATATAATTACTATTAGTAACAGCTGTTAGTATACAAAAGAATGTCATTACAACATTTTGTCCACAAAGCTGGCCTTCTCTGTCACCTTATCAAAGAATGTACCTTAAGTTTTTGTTTTAACTTTAATTCATAAGCACTAAAACGAAGATGGATGGACAGATGAGTGAGGTTACAGCCTTACAAATGAGGGAGGCTGTTCATCAGGACTCACACTGAGATCAACAGTAGACTAGTGCACTGTTACTGCTGCTTCACTATAATAAAACCTCAAAAGAAGCCTTACACACCACACCACAAACCTCCATTTAAAAACATTGCCTCACTGACACTCACCTACTCTACTCAAGCTGCAAATCCAGTCCATGTTACTTTTTTGAAGAAACGTCCTGTATTTCCTACAGCAGAGTTTGTCCAGAATAACCAGTGCCCAGTTCATTCACAGTTCTGTAATATTCACATTCATTGTCGCTGGCTCCTCTCCATTCCCCCAGCTCCACTTCTTATGAACATGTCTGACACTTAACTGATGTACATGAGGCTATCCATTTATATGACACGCAGTTTTATGCACCAGCATGTTACTCATGAGGAACATGAACAGGGTTTAAGCTACAAACTATGACTTATCTGTAGAAACGCTGTTAGACACTTTGGCTGCGGATACTTATGGAAAGTTTTGTTGTCTAACGCAGCGCATGCGCACTGTAATGTACGGGGCTGTAAGCCGCACAGTGCGCTGCTTATCGCCCACAGCTATCAGCCAGAGATCTCTGTCACTGAGCCTGAGATTGACCATGCGCGAGCCTCCAAAACAAGCTGCTGGCTCGCTGCTTGACAAGCTCCAGGCAGAAACAGTGCACCATGACTCCGCCTCCACAGAGGTGAAAATTACAGAAATGAATGACAGAGAGGCAACCTAGCTTGCCTTGACAGTACCTGGAGTGGCCAGCAGGGCGCAAAATAAAAAATAAAAAAAAAAAAAAAAAAAAAAAACAGCAACTGAAAGTAGGTAAGGGACTGATTCTCTATTTAAGTGAATGGCAAAATAAAATGTTTGGAGAGATAGCGATTTAATTTGAACAAAATTAAATATGAACAATTGCTCTCACCTCCCAGCAAGGAGATTGTGGGTTCAAGCCACACAAACTCTCTGGGTGTATTCTGCATGTCCATGTTACTGTGGTTTCTCTCTGGGTACTCCAGCTTCCTCCCACCGTCCAAAGACATGCATGTGTTAGGAGAATTGGTGAAATTGCCCGTAAATGAATGAATGTGAGAGTGAATAGCTGTCTGTCTGTGTATGTATCACTGCGACCCCTAATGGGAATAAGCGGAAACAGATTAATGAACAAATCAGCTCTAGTGTGTGCATGTGTGGACCACACAGCTCACTTAACCAACCTAAGAGGTCACCCCTTATTTTGGACTCACACCAAAAGCAACCTCAGTAGGTGTGCTTTGCAGTTGCACACAATATCTTTTAGTGGTTATAAATTCTGTAAAATTGCATACTGTCTCTTTAAAGTCATTCAAGAGCAAGGGGAGAATACCAAACAATCTTTAGTAATGGTTTGAATCCACAATAATGTCCTTTATAATCATACACAGTATAAAGACATTACCACTATGGAACCTATTACATGTCAGGCTGGAGAATTTCAAAACGCATTTCTCTCTCTTTCACTGTTGGCTCTCTGCAATGCACTCTGGCTTTGCAGGGCAGCTTATATTTATTACTGCAAAGTACAATGATATAGTGCTCTGAGGCCGCACAAAGGCACTCTATTGGAAGTATTGCAGAGAGGTTACAGTTAATTCCAATAAAAATGCGGCGTGTGGCTGCCAGCTGGTTTACATTGGCAAAGTCATTTTTACTCGGCAGTCTTGCTAAGATAAGCCCAGAGATTTGAACAAATAAAAGGAGTTACATGCAAGCAACCCCCCAGGCAAAAAGCTTTGCATATTGTAGAGACATACTGTGGAACGTATCATTAGCGCAAATAGTCCTGTGGCTGTCGGTAACAATCTCGGTTTGCAAGAGGAGCCCCCATTGTAGCCATTGTAACTGCTTGCCCCAGCCCCCGGAACAATTTCTATGACTACACAGCCGGCTTGTAATATTCACTAGAGTTTGCGCTTGAGGTGGAGCTGTTTACAGCCAACCAGCCCCTGACAAAAAGCATGTAAAATGTCTGCTAATGTCTTCCTGGGTTAATCCAAGTATCACATCGGAATATTAATATTTCCAAGTACCATCTTAATGGAAGAAAAACTCTATCAAGTGTATGTGTGTATGGTGCATATGGTACTCGGTGGAAGAGTGGTTAGTGACATCATTCATTTTCCAGTTCTATAATACATCCATGGATGCACCGTAGCTGCTGTGCGCTCCTGCGTTTTTTCTGCAAACCACGACATTTGTGTTTCTAAAGCCCTGGCAACATTTCGGTGGAGTTAAGATGGTTGAAATATATATGGATAGTTTTGCCTGTTTGTCATCTCGATTGTATGGACTGCTGATTTTGTGCAGCACAGCAAAGGCGAACGTTAGTTTAGTTCCTTAAATAATGCAGTTGTTGCAGTCGCTGCTTGTTCTTTAATGCTTTTTAATTTAAATGTGTAGTACCTATAGGTGATTATTCCTCTAAACTCCACTCTTGTTCTCTCTGGCTCACGCTGGTGAGGTGGGTGGATACCGTAAACATGCGTGTGCTCCTCACCCGTTATCTGCTGCTGCACTGTCTGGAGACTTGTCAAATTAAAGTGCTCTAAGCTTATCACCGAGATCGACCCCATACTTAATCACAATTCAACTTTAAATTTGTTTTTTGACACATCCCTTTCTAAAGACATGCATGTTTTAGAAGAATTGGTGAATCTAACCTGGCCTACTGAATAAATTGTTGTTTAGTGTGTGTCTCTAAGTCTCAGCCCTGCAACCTGCTGGCCACTGTCTGGGGTGTACCCCACTTAAAACCCAGAGTTGCTGGGATAGGCACAAGTATGACTTCTTGTCTGGTCTTGTTTGCTCCCATCCTCATTGCTGAGGGTTGGGAATCATGGATGTCCCAGCCAACTTCTACCCTGGACTTCTTTGTCTTGCCAAAGGCTGTGCACTTCCCAAGAGATTTTTTATTCCAATCTTGGATGTCATCACTCTATTGTCTTCTTTGTCTCCTCTCATCTATCTTCTATCAATTTGCCCTTTCAGGATGTGGGTGCAGAGGTTTGGGGCTGAATGACTCTACTGCAATCCATCTTGATGCTCTCAAGTTATTGTATTTCTAAATATTTCTCATCAAACATGCCTTGTGTAATGGTGCCAAAATGTTTTAGTTCAAAGAATGTGATTCCTTCACTGACTCCTTTGTTGGAAGCTGGAGTATCCCTATCTGGCAATGGTGCAGAATCCTTTATTCCAAATCCACCTAAAAAAATGAAAACATTTCTCCTTTGGACATATACTGACCTTTTGGAGAGAAATTCCCATAATCAAAACATGCTAACAAACAAACCAACAAACAAACCAATGGTAATCCATATACTGTATGTATAGAAACATAAATAGGCCTACACTCTGTAATGCTATTTAACATATTTTGCCTCGTATATATAGCATTTTAAATGCTAGCGTACCACAAATACTACGCATAGCCCTGTTTGAGAGGTATACAGGTCTAATTTAAAATCCACATTAGTTACAGCTTGTCACGCAAGCAAAGAGGACTCCAGGAGAAAGCTTTAAAAATACCTGAATGCTTTCCGCTTTGCAAAATTCCGACTAATTGTGCCCAATTACAATTAGTGCACTTCATTAGCCGTGATTAGCACCAGATTTGATTCCAAAGTTATGCAACCGGGGGATGAGTAGTTTTCTTCCCTCACCTTCCTGAACGTTGCCGGAAAGTGTCGCTCCGAGATCCTGCTCATAATTCCGTCACCAGGAGCTCAAACTTGGGCTAATATTCAATTACAAAGGATTAGTGCCGAGAAAAGTCCACATCTTAACAGGCTCATGGAGTCAAAGCCAATTCCACGGATGTAAGAAGAAGAAAGTGTTGGATCCACGCTAACATGCTTGAGGATTTGTCAGAGCGACAATGTGAAGACGCTAATATAGCATCAAATACTTTTGGGAGATGACTGCAGCTAATTCGGCACTCACAGGACAAGAAGAGAAAAGGAAGAGGAACGATTTCAAAGAAAGGCGGTGCTGTCATAAGCTCTGTCTCTGAACAGAAGGGTTACATGCTGAAAACCCCGGCTATTATATAGTCCTGAGCCCGTGGGGAGTGCTTGAGCAAGTCATAATGGGACTTATCCCTATTAAATGTATTCATAATGTATGAAAGCCCTCTAGTAGACAAAAGCTGTTGTAGTCCAGAGGGCACTTTGCTTTGCATTGTAATAAAATAACTTCTGCATTACCAAGCTTTTAGTTTGAGATTTTCTCTGTTTTCTCAGACGTGTTTATACAGCTCATTACCACCAAACAGCATTTTGGGCATCACCTCGAATTATCATTAAGACAGACTGCAATTAACACCCTAATGTGTACCCTAATCCAATTTGCTTTATGATCCACTAACTTATGCTTATGTTGAAACAGCCAATTTGTTCCTTGTTAGGAGGTAAATGATACTGTCAGATTTGCATTATCTGCGCCGCATCGAAGAGGAAATGTCACACTGGAATTAGCCATCCATTACAGTATGGTGTTACTGTTACAGAAATTAATATCAGCTTCATGTAGTGAGAGGCTGTTTTTATACTGGAAGTGAAATATAGGGTTATTTTTTCGAAAGTGAAAACATCATTTCGTGAAGTAAGGGCGACTATTTCAAGATACAATATTCTCCTTTAAAAAAAAAAAAAAAACCACATCCTTTCTTACAGTGTGGTGTAGTTTTAAACCAACTTCCTTCCCTGTATCTTTCACCCTATTTTATATAAAAATGAAAATATTACATTTCAATATAGCTCCAGTTATTGCAAACTTATTAAAAAAAGTATGCTGGGGAGTAAAATTTCAATCAACAATCTCTTCTGTTGCCTGATTTTTTTTTTTTTTTTTTTTTTTGTATTTAGTGTATAAAGTTATATGCAAAGGAATGATTAGCAATGTTAAATCATTAAAAACTAATTGTAAAAAGTAATAACAAGAACAGCTGAAAAATAAATCTCTTATATCATTTTTTGGCCAATCATATGCTTGTGCTTGAATTAGGGACATTAGCATTGGCTCCACCAATTTCTCAGCATTCAATCAACGGGGAGCATGTCTATGTTCCTACAGTTCTATGTTCCCACAGCCCTATGTTCCCACAGCCCTATGTTCTCACAGCCCTATTTTTCCACAGCATATATTCCCATAGCCATATGTTCCTACAGCTCTATGTACCACAACCTTATTTTACTAGCCTGGCATGCCAGACAAACTATTCTTACAAAGAAGTTACTCTGGTATCCCTTTGATAACATTTCTGTGACAGAGCAACCAATCAGAAGAACGAAGGGCAGGATGTAAGCAGTGCGCCGTTGATTCAAACAAACATGGATTCCTGCCGGGTTTTTTTTTTTTTTTTTTTTTTCCATAAAACATCAGAATACGGCGTATTATGAGCAGCTGTGTACTTATTTTTGAACAGGGACAGCAGCAAAAGCCAGCTGTACAAAGACTTGTGGAAAAAGTCTTTTTCAGATGTCAACAGGACTTTACTGTTGCTAAAATTGCAACAAGACTGAAGAAACACAGAGGACTGGACAATAACCCAGACTTCAGCAGAACCAACAAGTAATGAAGGAACAACTTAATGCCATTAATCAGGTCTGTGAAGTTACTAAATTAGCTTGATAGCTAGCTCTACCTTGGTTAACTCTTCCACTACTGTAAGACACGCTGCAGATAAAAGACTGTGATAGGCCAGTTCCAAATCAAATGAAATGCTTCGCTCCGAGAGAGCATATGTTCCTATAACTCTATTTTCCACAACTCTATGTAAATTCTGAGAGTATTAATATAAAATGGGGGCGTAGTTTAACCCTTACCCTCTAACCTCAAATGTTAGAAATGTGGGAACATAGGGCTGATCCCAGTCAGTGAATGTTGATTGGGATAGTTCAGTGATGATGAGGTGGTGATAGGTACAGTATGTTGTTGATGGGGGTGGAAGGTGGGGTTGTTGACTTTATCACAGGATCTGTGACAAACATGATTCATGCTAATAGAAGATAACATCATGGGTTGTTATATTTTGTTAAATGACCTTTTCCAAACCGTCTTCCTTCAGACTGACAATGTCCAGGTCAAAGTCTGTGCGCAGGCCTGTGGTCTTGTTGAACGACAATCTCCCAGTCAGTCCGTCCCAGTGCGACTGAAACACAACACACATACATATATTTAGAATCACAATGAAGAATTTTTTATTTTTTTTTTGCATATTTACTCTTTACAGCTTTATGTTTCCTCACACCTACTGACTGTGCTGAACAAAACAATAATTAGTAGCTATTGCAATAGGACAACAGCAATAATAAACAAACAGACACAGATGAATATGCAAATGCATTGAACAATACACACAATGCTGAAGCTTGTATCCTTCTCTGCGAGTTAATTCACACCCACACACATCCACGGCACAAACGTACCAACACAAAGGCAACAAGCACCATTCCGCTTTTTTTTTAATTACATTTTACATCTCAACGCCTCCAACGCATTTTCCCTGCAGACTACAGAGTTAATTAACATCCATCTCTTTTTGCTTGATTCCCCGTGAGAAGGGGGGCACACATAACTGCCCCCTATTATGATTCCCTGATAGTCCACCTCCGAGCTCCGGCACGAATTAGTCACTCACAGACACATTTGGGTTTGATTTGTTTGCTTCTGAAATAGTTACTTCATTGTTAGTACAGTTTTTATATTTAACTATATGTTCTATATATAGTATATCAGTATATCATATTTAACTATATGTTCTGTCCAGCACTAACAAGACACAGCACTGATAAATCTACAATATTTTTTTTACATTGGTTGTTCTGAGGTGATAAGTCTATGTGTAGAGCTATCAACAATTTTTTTTGTTTTTCTTTGTCATATTTGTTAAATGTTTTAAATGTGCAAAAAATACAACATAAAATGGCAAATATATTTAAAGAAATATGTTTATGTATGGCATTTATACACAAAGTACAAATTAGAAGTAAAAAAAAGGGTAAAAGTTATACAGATACTATTGTGTTTTAGATTTCTGTGTGTAGTATTGTGATAAAAGAGTGATAGTTTGTGTAGAGTTGTGGCAATTTGATCTAACTTTTTGCTCTTTGTGTTTCAAGTTTCAAATTTGATTTTGGAGCCTAAGCAATTGCAAAAACAGCAAATTTCATTTCATTTCATTTATTTGCTTCAATCATGTTCACAATTGTTTGTAGCTATGTTTCAAGATAAAATAACTTTCCATCCATTTGTTATATAATTGAAAAGGAGTAGAAGGAAATATAAATCTTATAATACCTTTCTTCAAACGAAGCAAACAAAAATTCAGGATGGTGTGAAAAAACTCTATACATTTAAAGTATTACTAACATTACATCACACACTCACAACAAAGTCTTACAAAAAAATACTTTACAAAGTAAATGAATGTCATACTATAAATATGACAAACTGAGTATTGTTAGAACAACAAGGGCTTTATGAAATCCATGTTTGTTCTTGCTTTTGAATGATCTATAGCATCCTGACACAGTTTGCTGAGCTTTGATTGGCTACACTTAAATAAACCATTTCATTTATACAAAAGAAAACAGCACACGGTGTTACAGATACATCTGCCTCCACTTTGTTCCAAACTGACGTGGCTTAGTGATAAATATAATTCCATTGCGTAATTGTTGTTTTCCAGGGAAACCCTATGTACTATAATGCCTTGGGACCTACTGTATATGTGGTACAAGTTAGAACATTATTTTCTGTATCTAAATCTTTTTTTTAACTTCTGGATATTTTTTAACTTCTAGTATATCTCAAAAATCAATCACTAGTTCGACTGTAGCACTTTTTTTTTTACATTCAAAGTCCACGGTGTGACACTCCAGGCTATCGCTGTCCCCTGTCCGCCCCGCAGCTTGCCAGAACTTGTCGTGAGAAAATCGAAGCTTCAAGGAGAAATGAGAGCCATTCTTCTTTCCTTTTTTTTCCCTCCTCTCCTAGAACTCATCATACGCCGTTCCATCTGGCCTATCACAGTGGAGGTGGGTGGCATGTTCAAACAGCTCTAATTCAAGGGGGTGACATCCATGCCTGGGCCATCTCACTTCCAAAGGGCCAATTCGACCTTCACAACATGTCAGAAGCCCGTCTTGAATCGAGTGTAAATCAGGTCTTGGCACATATTTTTTTTACAACCGCCGTACTGTTTGTATAGCTACTGCAGTGAGAATATTTGATTGGCTCGTGACATGGTCAGGTGACTGGCTCCCTTATGCCACAACATTGTGTATTGTAATGATTTATGCAGTTTCATGCTTTGGGCAGATAAGCAGAAATGTGTGCAAGTCAAACAAACAATATGCATGGATTTAGTAAGCAGCCGGGGATATGGCGCTGCATATTATAGTATAGTATTGAGTATCACTACACATGTAATACAATCAGCCCTCCTATTGTGTTGATAAAACTATGTAATTATATATGAATGGGAGTAAAAGCGGTCCTTTCGCTGCCAAGGTGCATTCTAATATTATTTTCCTCCGCTACGGTAAAATACACAGCACAGCAACACAACTGTATTGCATCCAAAGTGTTTAGTGAGAAATACTCTTATGAAAATGAATGCCAAAAACAGATAAACACATGTTTTTGTTTTGGAGGATTTGGGCTCCAGTTATTTAATAGGAATATCTATCTGTCTCTTTATTATCTATAGAAATAGAGGTTTTAGTGGTGCTTTACTAAAAGATTAAGTCTTACTTAAATGGTTAAGCTGGTATGTTGCTGTTGAATCACCATTAGGTAAGTTTGGTTTGCTAATTTTAGTAGCTACTCTCTATCATTATTTTTTTTAACTCATCTTACAGCCAACCTACTATCCATTGTTCAGAAAATATATTCTTTTGTTTAATTTAGTATATTTAGTTTTTATTAAGATAAATAATAATACTTTTTCTGAACAAATAGTGAACAAGGTGAACAAAAAAATATCCTGTGTAGAGAGAGAGATTTTGAGTTTCCCCCAAAACTCAAAAGTCTTGAGGGATCCTGTTGCCTTGAGTTTTTTTAAACTTTTTTTTAAGAGTACAATAAACGGTCAGCACAGTAGAGAAGCAGACAGGAGAAACATGAAAGAGAAATATTATTGTCAAAATAATTTCAAAAACAAGCTATGTGTATGTCATTTTTAATGTGTGCACAGTGAACATTTAACTGTGTGCTAGATTTTTGATTCAAATAATCACATTGTTATGCTGCCTCTTAATCATCTTCTATGGCTTCACATGTGAGTAAAGTTAGTCAAGTAATAGCATTTCTATTCTTGCGCTGACACTTGGTTGCACATGTTCTTGACAATATATTTTCAGAATGTGAAAGAACTACAAATACATTTGAGCTAACAATTTTATAGAGCAATATACACATAGCTTTGGCAAATGTTGATGGATTTTGAGTAAGGCTGCATGTAGGTTGCTCAATGTGTTTGTTCATCTGGCCCTCTCATCTGACACACAATGGACCATTATCACTGAGAGGATGATCGACCTACTACATGTGATTACAGGGTGAGAGTGAGGTACATAATGGTATGTTTTTGTTTTGTTTATTTACAATGGCACTGTTGATTGTATGGCTTTTGAAGTTGTTCAGTCGATCCACAATAACGCTCAGGTACAAACTGTTCTCTTCAGTGTGAGAGCGCTGGGGGGTGTAGAGGTGCACGGTGACACTTTGATGGAAGAGGGTGCTGTCATGATGGTTGACTTGGAGTCATGTGATCTACAGCTTCAATGCAATCTCAATGGATTCACAGTCAGGCTCCAGGGAAGAGATCACTGGAAAATAATCCCACGCTGACCAAACCTGCTGGGTTTAAGCTGCTGGTGTGGAGAGTGCTGGTGGTGAGTACAAAGAATGGTATAGCTACTGGCCACCAAGGAGATTGACTGTACACTGTCTTTGAAGAAACCAAGAGGCGGTCTGTGGTTTGTCAACAGTGCTGTCTTACATGTACAGTATGCAACCATTTGAAGCCAATCCATGAAATACTAAACATGCATTATGTTGTCTTTGCCTGAACAGTATTATGATCGACTAATTATGGTCTTTTGGTGCACAATTATGAAAGTTTAACAGCTTATTTTCTTGATTCAAATGGATACAAAGCTTTCTCTATAGGCGTTCCATACCATTTAGTTAGCACTTTTTTGTTCCATCAATGCAGTGGGCTTTTTTAAACTGTAGTGTCTCTATTGGACAATATCAATCACATCTTACTTACTTCTAAATTAAAAACACACTATGCAAATAACTTCAAAATAATGTCAAATAACTTTAAATAATTCAACAATTCATTGGTGGGTGCACTAAAATGCAGGGAAGTTCCTAGACGTCCCAATTAACAACAGTAATATGACTTTTTTCTAATTAATGGCAATGCACATAGATTTGGTTTATAACATATAAGCACTTGACACATGCAGCGTCACCCAGACCCTCTCTTAAAATCTTAAGGAGCGCCTGCTTAATTGAACACAACTTTTCTCTCCAGACATGCTACATGGGGCCCCTCTCACCTCTCATACTACGGAGGTATGAAAAGACATGGCAAGCTGATGAAGGATATACTGTGTATCTTTCGATGTGAGTGGATTGTACACAGCATTAACTTTCTACTCTCCACAACTAGTTTCTTACTTGTCTCTTGTCTCTGTCTACTTTTGTTGTGTGTTCACATATACATAGTGATGATTGTGTTGGCATACTGTGATATTCTGATATTATACTATCTCAGGTTCAAACTGCACAATGTGTTTATTTAATACATTTGATCAGTTGAATTTGCTCTTTTTTGGGTTGTGGCTTGTCATTATAGAGTGATGTTGGGTCCTGAAGCCAGACCAGTGGAGAACCACTGCTGTAGAACATGTATGTTGCAGTTGTTTACATAGACAGTACTTGTAAACACATTGTAAATGCAAGCCTTTTCAGTGGTTACCTACACCAAACTCTTGTACCACTCAGTGGAAGCCTTTCTTTCTTAGCTATCTCTTTACAAATATTCAGATGTGATCTAATTGGTTACTGTAGCGTATCAGCCTTGAGCCAGTTAATTACTGGCTATCAGCGCTGTTAATTTTTGCTTCCCTGATAAAATCACATGGATAATTGCTTTAAAACACCCAAGGATATCTTACAGTCGACAAAATTGGAATTCCTGACATTTTAACACCACTGTCAGCCACACCCTGTAATGAAACAAATACAAATGATTTTATTGTTTGAACAAATGAAGATACAAATAGTAGCATCTCAACAGACCCTTCATCTTCCATTCTGCACCGGTTTGTTTGTGTATTTGGAGCGCTCTGTCAGACACTCGTGTTAGATGAAATGAGAGCCGATTACACCAGTTGTGTTTTCAAAAGGTTACAGTACGTGCTTTCTGCAAAATAGGTTATGAATACAGGGAATTTATGAAGCTGACAACAACGCGGCTTTGATGTGTCTATCAAGGCCCGCTTTGCTTTGGATCTGGAGTTGATTGATTTGTTGTGTAAATATCTGAGTCCCATTTGACTACACACAGGCCTTATTCTGCATGTGTTGTGTCATGTGCACCGCTCAATCACCCTAAAACTGTAATATAAATTAGAACATTTTAACAGCCAGTGGTGGATCTGTTACCTCTTTGATGAAGCTCATGAAGCGCCCTCCGAATCTCCAGGGCTTGTGGCGGTGGCACTGCAGTGAGTTGACAGTCATCTGCGGGGCGTGTTGGTACGACACAGACACAATGTGGACCGCGTCATACGTCAGAGCTGCATCTGTCTGGAATAAGGGGCGGACATTATTTTAGCGGATGCACTTGGAGAAACATACAATACAACAAACAATAACAAACGCCTACAGTGTAGTTATTGAATCCACATTTAGCTGCAGCAATGCTGTCGCTATTCTTACAGTGGACCTCACAGTACATGACTTACGTCAGGAAGACATCTTGACCAAATGATTCTTGACAACAAAAAGGAAAAGAAACAGATTTGAACAGCAGATCATACATGTAGTAAAAAAAAAGTACAATATTAGTTCAAGTCTTATAGTGTTACCCCGCCCCTGTGTATCACTTATTAATCATATCGACATCTAGGGATTTTGCATTGCCTCATAATTTATAAAGTACTGTTTTAACAATCTTTTAAAATCAAATTTACTTTCCTTATATATGACATATTTAGGGATTGAATTCCACAGTTGCATGGCATGGTACAACACTGTTCTTTTCTGTATATTATTTCTAGATTTGGCAGTGCACATCCCCCTTTTATGGTATGTCTGGTAAAATAGAAACGTCTATTCTGGCTGAAAGACATATTTTGAAACAAAATATCTGGTTTCCCAGTATAAATATTCCTGATAAACACTGTTAATGAATAATGTAATCTGTCAGCCCAACCTTTTGTGCATTTTTCTGACAATCGTAATGTAGTGACTCCTCAGCACAATGCATGCTGCTCTATTCTGAATTATTTGGAGTTTATTTATATTTTCAGTTGTTCCATTGGACCAATCCATTGGACAATAATCCAGATTAGATAGTATTAAAGCTTGAGTTATTTTTCTGACTGCATTTGGTGAGAGTAGTTCTGTACATCTTATAATTATTGATAAACCCTTTTCCCCTTTTAGTTATAATATTGTTTATATATTTATTGCATGATAATGTGTTATCTAATGTGAGACCTAGTAGTTTAATCTCTTTAACCTGCTCAACAAGAGCACCACCGACTGTAAGGTTTAACACTTAGCTTTTATATGAACTTTTGGGCCAAACACGACACTCTTTTTTTTTTAACCACATTCAAAACTAACTTATTTGAATTGACCAACTGCACCACTGACTTTAACTCCTTCCCTAATTTTATGCTTAAAGCTGCACTACCTGATTTTGTGACAGTCCTTTCCTAATTCCTCTCCTTTGCGACGCTCTATCACAGTATCACACAAACCTGGAAGTATGTACACAAGCCAGGAGCTATCACAATAACACAGCAGAGATCTGGAGTTTGCTTTTAATTTTTTAAAATAAAAAAATAAAAATACTGTGAATAAGCTATGAATTTTGAAATAAAACAATAGCTTCTTTACATTTTTCCTGATAGATTCCAGTTCTGGATAGATAAAGGATGTATTGACCAATCAGAGAGCTCCTGTCCTATGAAAGCGTGTGATTGGCTAAACTGTTCCTTCTCTTGGTCTGAAACAAAAACCCTTTTAAAACAGCCCACAGGTGACCTCAACATCTCATTTTTTTTCCTCGGATGACTTCTGTTATGCTGTACTAATAACTAAATAGCTATCTTTGCCAAAATGCAAGGAAAAAGAAATCAGGTAGTGCAGCTTTAAGTCCTCAACTGTTGTTGCTGACATGTATACTGTTTTATAATATGTTTTATAATAGATAAAAAGAGAATGCATTTGCTCCATTTCACAATATTTAAGAAAATATTTATTCCTAACAATTATGTACAATAACAATGATAATTTTGTATAATTTATAGGTTTTAATAAGAATTTTTGTCTGTAATGGGCCCATTCCCCCAAAGGTCAATTTAGTGTATTTTTGCGTAATTTAGAGTTGGCATGTTTTTTAGTTTGCAAAATATTTAAGTTTTAAAAATTGGGTGTGGCTGGCACATGTTTTAGTCTTGCAAAATGGCAGAAAGCATTTTATAAAATTGCCAGCCACAAACAGGGCAATGTGGTCTGCACTGTCCAATGCAGTGGAAAAATGCAGCAATTTGTATTTAGGAAAAAAAAAAAAAAAAAAAACTTTGCACTGTAAGATGTAACACTATCAGAGAGGTAACTCCAATAGACTGGACTCTAACATCTATCTGCATCTTAAAGAGAGGGGTCATTCCTTTGGGCCTCATCATTATCCACCAGTCTAGAACTCAGTGCTAAAGTCAAAGCACTAAGGGTCAGATTTATAAAAGATTTGATGTTAAAGATGTTAAATAAAAAACGCGCTAAATATAGAGCAAATCCTGCATCTGAAGTTAGTGTCTCTCACAGGTGCTAAACAAATGCAGCGCACATTTAGCTCCTGTGGGAAAATTAATATGTAAAATTAGGCCTTTTCGCCAGAGTACGCAAAATTCAAAGCAGCAAAAATGCAAATGAAATCATTTAGCAGTTGCCCTTTGATTTATTACTATTGGAGGTACAACTGTGTGTGAATTCAGCATGTTTGAGAAGCAGGTGCAGTCCTTTTGCAGAGGAAAGACTGCTGCTGTTTGTGCATGGATGGGGCATTGAAAACACAAGATACTGCTTTAAAAGGGGTCGTTGTTCAGATTCCCAGTTTGTGCAGTAATGACTTACCAAGAAATACCTGAACATCACAAATGATAACTTTAGAGTTTTCATTATAATTTCTAGAGGCTACAGAACACTTGCATTGCCATACGTATTAGCTCTTACATTAAAAAAAACACACACAAATATCAATCTTTTCCATTTAACATTGATTTGAACTGCATTTGAACTGGGCATTTCTCTATACACTACGCTGCTGCTTCCTATTATTATTCTTATTGCCATTTGGGGTTGAGGCTAGCTTGCCAGTATCTAAAAGCCTTGGGCAAGGTACATCCTGGACACTGGCCAGTTAGTTGACACAGAGGCACATACTGACAAACCATTCACTCTCATATTCAATCACTATGGGCATTTTATGGTCATTAATTGTATCGATGCCTGTCGGTTGATGGTAGGAGGAAGCCAGAGAGAACCCATAGAAAAGACATGCAGACTTTACTTAGAGACATTGCTTGTGTGAGTAAGCAGGCGAGCTAACCACTCTGCCACTGTGCACCCCTACACAGTATGCCTTATAGTGAATTAAAGCTTGGTTCACACTTGAGCCATGAAAAATAAGTAAGGGCTGTTTGTACATCAGCAAGGAGCTCCATGAAGTGATAATATATGTAGCTAATGATTATAACTGGAGTAAATCAAGTATTAAATTGGTAAGTACACCTTTGTGGCATTGCAGAGTTAATGAAACATACCGTCATGATGCCTTCCAGGAGGCCCGAGTCTGGTTTGGGTGGGATCTGCCTTTCCATGGACCACTTCTCCACGATGGAGGCCACCTGGGGATTATCTGTGTTCAGGATGCGAAAACCGGTCATGTTGACTCCACAGAAGCGGTACGGCTCCAGGTCAATGGCCATCAGGTCCTAGAGAGAGAGACAACACTAATGAAAGATGGATTCTCACTCCTAGCCTCCCTGTACCAAGCTTATTATTGTGGCAATGTTTATCTCTGGCACATTCTCCTCGCATGAAGACAATGACGTAGCAGCTGATTAAAGCTATGCTATATTAAGATCAAGCGCAGTGGTTGTCAGTGGCTTATCAGGAGATGTGAGCGTGCTGCCTGCAACTAATGACAGCTGAAAGACTCTGGAACGGAATCATTTTTCACTGGTAATTCCTTTTTTGTATGACAAACCATTGTTATTCTTGTACAAACCCAAGTGAGAACTAAAAGCAATGCTATGATTTGCATCTGAAAAATGTGATCATAT
This sequence comes from Bostrychus sinensis, assembly GCA_020698575.1. NCBI lineage: Eukaryota > Metazoa > Chordata > Actinopteri > Gobiiformes > Eleotridae > Bostrychus > Bostrychus sinensis. The sequence goes on along the minus strand of CM036247.1, from coordinate 27,369,605 downwards.
TTTATTCACAAAAGAACATAAAAACACATCAGGTGTTGAAAGTGAAATATTTGACCATATCATGAAAAATAATAGCTCCTTTGAATTTGATGGCCGCAACACATCTCAAAAACAGGGTTAATGAAAGGCTGGAAAAAGGTTTTACTAAAAAAAACAAAAATCAAATATTATATAAATATTTATATTGATTTTAAATGAGTTTTGAACCAAAAAGACAGCTGTGTTTCTGGATCATGCTCACATTAGGCTTCTTTTGATACAACTGCAACTTGCATTTTTGCAAACTGTGTTAACACAGACAATGAGTTCTGGAATTGTTCCTGATTCATTCTGGGATTTTCAGTACAGAATACTCACTGTTTTTTAATGCAATGCCACTCGAGGACCTGAAGATGAGGAGCATCCAGCATATCCAATACTAATATTACAGACTGTGTCTTTCTGACTTTACAAAAGGTTCCTTGTATACCCAGGCATCTAAAAAAAATATTGCTAATTAAAGCAATTGGTTTTAAAATGCTCCTATAAGTAGCCTAGCACTTTTTTATTTTATGTTGTATTGCTATCAAATGCAAAACTAACTATTCTTTCTTTTTTATGAACTGGTAAAATGTCTCACCTTTGACAATGTATTTTTTGTCTATTGTGAAAAAAATGCATTCCATTTGTATTTACTACAAGATTCAGTGTTCCAACTTTTTTGCAATTTGGTTGGGTAATATAAATCGTTCTTATAATGGACTCTGCATAGCACTCTATTTAATATACTGTCCACTGCTTTTAATCAAGTGCTGAAAACACTGATGCAATTTTGCTATTGGGGAATATGTATGTTTATATCGCAAAATATTAAAGCAAAAATCAAACACAATTTCTGTAGCATCATATGAATAATTCAACACCAGCATTCCCTTGGCAACTTCTAAAGCAAAAAGCAATTCAATTTGAGGTGCTGTAATTTGTGGGGCAGCTATTGTATCTGGAGTGTGAAGTCACATGTTGACACATGTCGTGCAGAATGGGCCGGGGGCTGGGAAAAGACATTTGGATCAACATAGATATTTCATTAGCACCCTGTGGGGTTAGAGCGGAGGGAGCGTGGAAGACACTTACTAAAGAACACTCGCTGCCAGTCTGAGAAATATTTCTTCTCATTTTCTGTCGCTTTTTGCTAGAATGTGGTAGAGTAGTCGCTGTAATGGGATCAAAGTAAATCACTGTTGTTCTGTTCTATGTGACATTTAGTTTTGGTAATTAGTAACATCAACTACAAGTGTGCGATGGCAGCGGCTGGTAAGACCACATAAGGTGTTCTCTAACCAGGTGTACTCTATTCAAAAATTTGGGGGTGAAATTTGACAGCTGTCTAAAATTCGAAAGAAAATAGATTCTTTGGTCAGAGCAAGCTTCTTTCAGCTATGCCTCCTAGCAAAGGTTAAACCTTTCTTGAGCCATTGTGATCTGGAGAAAGTGTTTGTTAGTTCCCGCATAGATTACTGTAATGTGCTCCATGTGGGAGTTAACCAAGCTGCTCTTCACCATTTGCAGCTCGTGCAAAAAGCTAACTAACGATCAGAAACACAAGCACGTCACACCTGTCCTGTGCTCCCTGCACTGGCACCCTGTCCAGTGTCTAGTGGGCGATCGTCCTTTTGCAGTGGCCAGTCCAAAACTCTGGAACTCTCTGCCGATTGAGTTACATTACGCTTTTGACACTTTTCTTTATTTTAATGTTGCAATGTGCTTTGTTGACCTATTTGTTTGATATTTATTGATTTGTGTTTTTACTGTTGTACAGCACTTTGGTCGGCTTTGGTTGTGGGAAGGTGCTATAGAAATAACGTTTGATTAAAGTTTGATTGAAAGTGGTTAGCACTCACACTATCAAGGGTATCAATGTTTCATCGTTTTATTTAATGGTGGAATTACCACTGTATATGCTAAAAGTCCTGCAGAAATGTGGACAAAGGCAGCGTTAACCCATGGAACATAACAAATTGTACTTTAGTCTGTTAAAAAATGCTCGCTGCTAGTCTGAAAAATATTTCCTTCTTTTTTTCTGTTGAAATGTGGTACAGTAGTCTCTTTTATGAGATCAAAGTAAATCACTATTGTTCTTTGTGACATTTAGAGATGCTAGATAAAGCAGATTGGGTTACAAGTCTCCGCTTTGAAGCTAAGAATACAAACTAACTGGGACAGAATTATTAGGTAAAAAACACGCAGCTCATCTTTCGTGACATCCTCGCTCCTATAATGCATTTTGGGATGTCAGAACAGCTACTTGTTCCAATTATAAGTTCACTCTCTGCAGCACACAAAGGCAGCACACACCCATACAACCGCATTAACGCACATCTTTACTCAGTGATAACACATTCTATGCAAACATAAAGTTCTCAGCCTTATGGAGAGTCATGGACAGGATGGTGGAGCAAGGGAGAGCAACGACAGAGTCATTTCAGAGGACAAGGAAGTTATTACCCCATACCCCTGTGCTGTTGGCTTTTCATGCTCTAATAAGCCGGCATTTACCTCCGCGCACAAGATAAAACACAGACATCAGTGAGTTCCATCGAGGGGAAATTGTGTTGCTGTGTATATGATGCAAGTATTCATCATTTCGGCTCAAGCTGCTAGGTGTAATCTCCTTAATGGTGTGTCTATCAACGTGTTGGTGTATAGCGGCTTAAGATAAACTCACATTCAGATTCTATAAAGATAGGCTGTTCTCATGTAAGAGATAGCACTGCTGCCAAAAAAATCACAACCAATTCAGGTTTTAAAACTAATCCTGTATGAGTGAATTTTCCATCTCTTTCAAATGTAAAGCAGTGGAAAATATTACATTGGACTAAAGAAATAATTTACATTTTTCTACCTGCATGTAAACGTAGCGTTGAGCAATATGGCTAAAAATTAAATTTCTTCTTTTTTTTTCCAACTCTCAGCCCATTTTAATTTTTTCCTGATGTAAAATATGTATTTAAATAGTTGTTTTTATTTTAATTTTCTAGTTTTATGCAAATGTATGCACAAAAAAGCAGCAGCAGTGAAGACATAAATGTCTATAAGCCCCCTCTGCTTCTATAGGCCAGGTCTATTTTAATTTATACTCATATAAAGGTTTGTTAAAGGATGACAAAAGCTCCAGTGTGCTAATGTGCATACAGAAACAATCACACAACACAATTTCCCAAACTGCTGCCACATCTAAACAAAGACAATACAGAAGTAAAAGGACTCCTTTCTCTATTATTTTTTGTGTGTTTTCTGCACAGTCCCCACAGTCAATATTTAAGCTGCTCTGGGTGCTAGCAACAGCATTAGCCACAACACAGGAAATAGTGCCAAGCTTGGAGGATGGATTTTTCCACCTCAATTTTACAATTTGGCTATTTTTGACATCATCCAAATTGAAAATCACATTCATTTGATTTTATTGCCCAGCCCTATATTAACATAGATTAGTAATAGATTTAGATTAGTAATAGTAATAGATTTGTTAATTTCTGTTTAAAATCCTCTCATTGACTGAAAAAGTATTCTTTCTAACGCAGGAAGTTCACATGTGGTAAGTCCATAACAGGGGTCTCCAACCTGTAGCTCGGGAGCTACCTGTAGCTCTCAACCACTTTCCAAGTAGCTCCCCGAAGGTTTTATGAAATCTAGGCTTGATAGGTCAAATTTTATTTATGACTATTGGCAAACCAACTGTGTATATATTCAGTTATATTCATAGGTGCTCATCTCCTTTGTGCACAAAATTATTTATTTAAGGTTAGGCGATAGAGTTTTGTTTCAAAGTAAACAGAAGGAACTACATATATTTCTTGTTTTAATTTAAAATGTGAGCTGCGGACACCAACATTTTGTAAATGTTCAAGGAAAATAAAATAAATTTTCTTTGTGCTTAAAGTGTTAACTCTGCGAATGACTGTCCACTGTCCAGTGTGTACCCCACCTAAGGCCCGTAGTTATTGGAATTGGCTCCAGTAACTGGAGGAAGATGAATGAATGAATAAATGTTACAAAGTACAGGTAGCTCTCTGCCATTTTTATTTTATAAAAGTAGCTCTTCAGGGAAAAAAAAAGTTGGATACCCCTGGTCCATAATGATACAAAAAAAAAAAAAAAAAAAAAAAAAAAACATGCAGTTAAGCCCAAAATTAGTCATACCCTGGCCTTGGACCCACAACACAGCCAAAATGGTCAAGAAATGATTGGCAGGGAACACGATGAACGTTTTAAACTTGTGAGTCCAGACTGGAATTATCTAATAGTGAATTGAAAAGACCAGAGTAATGGTAAGGAAGCCTTCTAACATCAAGGAACCAAGAGAACTATGCAAAAAAGCAATGTGTTAGCTGTGATAGAAAATAAAGGATCTGCTATTGATTATCAGGAAAGGGTATGACAAATGTTGGACATCGAAAAAATGTATGTTAACTCGTAAAAAAAAAAAAAAAAAACTCAACCAATGTATGTGTTAAAGCTAATCCTTGAGTAAATTCCATCTCCTTCAAAGGTATAGCACGGTAGAGATGGCCTATTTCTATTAAAACAAAAGCCTTTCTATACCAACACGGCAGAACAATATGAGGTCTATGCTGTCAGGCGTGACAGATGACACACATCATGCCAGGACCTTCATGTCATATCACATTATCACAACAGAGCGGCCGCGTCCAGAGAGAGAGACGCACTGTGAGAGACAGAGGCACAACTGGAGACAATAACGCGGAGTGAAGGCAACAGCACGCGACACGCTGCTCCTCATTCGACTCAATGTGTTGGACCACAGACAAGAAAAGCAGACCCCCTCCTCCACTCCCACTGTGATTTTGAGGTTAGAGATAGGCGATCTTTTCTACAGAGGGACCACATCAAATGGAAGTAGAACTCAGAGTGGCCTAAAAAATATACAATTTTGAATTTTGTTGGCAAAATAAACATGTCCTGATAATTTGGGGCAATAGTATGGACACAGAGTAATTAATAGATGCTTCCAAATGCTTCCAAAATGTATCAATCTTTTATTGCTGCTGTTGTTTTTTTATGTTGCTCTCTGTTGGGGGAACAACATCTCTGTCAAAAACTGGAAAAGGCTGGAAAAGCTGGTAAAAGAGGGCAGGCTCGGTGGTTTGGAGGTGACTGAACACTGTTGGGACAGTGGTGGAGAGGTGCATGAGGAGAAAGGTTCAGGCTATCTATCTAAAAAAAAAACAACTGCATTACACTATACATGGCAGAAGATGCGTAGCTAAATCATGTTTAAAAAAAACTATCCTCTACTGCTACTTGGTCCCACCACTTCCTTGTTCCTAATTGTCATGCCCACAAACTGCACATTCCATTCCATTGACCCCCCAACTGCTGCATCTTATGTGTAGGGGTTTAAGTCAGAAAACCAATCAGCTACATGTGTGCAATGAGTATCAATACCTGGCCATTTTATTTATTGGAGCAAATACCACTAGAGAAGGTAAAGGCTACATGCTAAAAGTCATACTGTGTTGAAGAAGTAATAGATGTGAGGCGGACCACAATACTCAATCAATGTTCAGGTTTAACCTATCAAACAAAACAAATCCTACTTAAATAGTTAATATTAAAAGGTAATGGACTAGACTGGACTGATCTTGATGCTATTATTTTAAGAATAAATGTATACAACCATATCCACAACAACCACTTATAAAAATGAATGGGAGGGGGAAAAATGTAAAACATGAATGACTGCAGATTACATTTACTGATTAGTAAAAATAATCAATAGGTTTTGTTTGTTCAGTGAGTGATACATTCATCCTTTCAGTAATAAAAATCATTTCATTTAGCATTTTTCTCAATGACGGTGTTGTGTTGCCAGTGTAAATTCCGGTGCTGACTTATGTATGAATGCTACTGTTTAAAATAGGCCCTCTAATTGAATTAAACAGACCGTGTAAGCTCTAAGAGGATTCAGGTTAGACTCAGTTCAAAATTAGAAGTCACATTTGGTCGTACCTCCTGAGCTATCATTTTCCCTGCCGCAACCTTTACTACACAGCGATGTGCTGTTTATTGTACGGCACACTGAAGGCTCCATTATGCCTCCTGCTTGTCAAACAAAATGGATATTATGGGCTGGATCCAAAGCCCACTGGCAATTAGCCACTATTCATCAAAAACTCCAGCAGTACGAAGATGAGAACAAACAAGAGTCGATTTGCATTAACGAGCGTGGTACATTACCAGAGTGGTGAAGATGTAGTGGTAATACTCTGTCATCATCCCCATGGTCTGGGCCTGTAACAGATCCAAAACACAAACAAACTGTAAAAATGAACACATTTAAACCACAATACCTACTTAGTTATAATCATAACTATCACCATTTGATGTACTTTTTATGTACTGTATATGTTTTTTTAATTCATCCACTCATCTTCTTCCACTTATTCCCATTAGGGGTCGTGGAAGACTGGAGCATATCCCAGTAACTTTGGGCCTTAGGTGGGCTACACCCTGGACAGGAGCCAGCTTGTCGCAGGGCTGACACAGGCACAGACAGACAACCATTCACTCTCACATTCATTCACTAGGGGCAATTTAGAGTCATCAATTCTCCTAAAATATGTCTTTGGACTTTGGGAGGAAGCTGGAGTACCCAGAGAGAACCCATGGTAACATGGGGAGGACATGTAGACTCCACCCAGAGAGTTTGTGTGTTGGCCAGCCCGAAGATTTTTTTATGAACACATGATCATATTGTATTTCTTAGTTTTGACTGTTTAAAATGGTTAGCCACAACTTGTCCCCCATAGCTGTAGCTACAGTAAATATGATTTCAGTTAGTACATATATTAGGATTGTCAAACTGTTATAGCACATTGACATCTACCCAGCTCCTTAATAATAATAAAAAAAAGTAATGTCACAAAATCTCAACAAACCAACTGAATAACTAAAATGAAAAACGAAAAAGTAGGCGAACATATAAAGTACATGATTCTACAGAAAATGGTACACTTTTGATACACTTACTTATCATCTTAGTTTTGAGAGCAATTTTCATCCATGTTTTTCTGAGGATTTTGAGAAGCATATGTGTGACTTTCTGTGCCATATGTGAGGCACAGAACTCAAGTGTATAGCAACAGTCCTCAGTGCTATTCTATGCATTTAAATGG